>OZ014415.1:1567952-2980704 GCA_963965975.1 Xestospongia bergquistia
CATCGTTGTCTGTGATAGAGCTAGTGCTGATGTAATGAACTATTAATAAAAGTGCTATTTTTTACTATTACTATATCAACATTAGTGAAGTAAAATAATCAATGATAAACTATATATATTACTGTATAGAAGTAGTATAAATTAAAAATAACAAAATGTAGTGATTGAAGACACATTATGATGTCATTGTTAATTATATTCTCATGGTATAAGCATCTTTAAATTTCTCTAAATACTGACATGTCAGTTATTAATATTTAAGTTATTAATACAAGTTATTAAGTAGACAAAATATAATGTTAGAAGTGCAAACAGGAGTAGCTATTTATAGTAACATATTTATGATGATGTCATAAATACCAATTGTCTCATTAGTTTAAGACACCTATATAATAAGTATATTATAGTATCATATAATATATATTATAGAATATAGACCTATTACCTATGACCTCTCTGGAAATTTTATAGCCTAATATATTTGTAATTATAACAATAATTATTTTGTTTAAAATTATTACTCTAATTGGCTTTATTTATTGCTATCATATCCGCTGCTATTAATTGTTATCTAGTAGTATTACAAACCTTAGATCAGACCACAACTGAATCTTTGAAATATTTGAAAACAAGATGTATAGACAGAGGTTCTAGTTAATAATGAAGCTGATGATTACTAGTAACTATATTTACAATATAGAACTAGTACTAACAAATGTAGTTATAGAAGATATGTAATGATGTTATTATTAATTCTATTCTCTCTGTGCATGTTCTAAATTTCTCTGAATTATCAGAACAAGCTACTTAATAGACAAAAATATGATTGCAAATAGTTTAAACAAAGTGTCTAGACAGCTGGTGGAGAAATGCAATACTTTAATGTTAAAATGAATACAATTATGTTCCAAGGTTTAGTGTTTAAGGTCTAATATATTACTATGGGAATACTATAGTATTAATTTCACATTAAGGTATGACATTCACTGCTGACTACTTAAGAATCTTCTTGTTGCAAAATAAATTCAGTTGATTCTTGATCAGCTATTACATAAAATGGTTCTTCAGTTTTGCTATACAATGGTTCTTCAAGTTCACTATAAACAAATCTTAAATCTGCCTCCTTAACCAATGTTTATAACTTACTCAGCAATTGTTTATAACACTCTCATTTGCACTGGTTATCATAGCAATATATTTGTGTGTTTTTTTCATACTAAATAAAATAAATCATTTAAATGATCAATAAAGTTACATTATCTAATAACACACATACCTCAATAACTGCATCTTGTTATATAGTCTTATTACAATCAGTACTAGTATTATAATAATAATACCTGTAATAACTAATAGTACTAGTAATATTAATGATACAGAAACAGTTAGTTCACTAGTACACTCTGAATATGTGGCTGTCATAGTGATGACAACCACATATTTATCCATCCATTCAACTATTTATCCATTCACCCAACATTTGTCTATTCACCCAACCATTTGTCCATCCATTCATAGGTTTCAACTTTGAAGCAGTACAATCTATTGCTAAATATTTGAAGTAGATAATCACTGAAAGAAAAGGCCGGTGTGAAAGTAGTGTCACTAAATTTACCAATCATAACATTACTACATAAACTCAAAATTTTAGATCCTAACATAATAACAATATTATATACACATCAATTATGAAAAAGTAGTTTATCTGAAGTGAAAAATTTAAAAAGAGTCAGATATTGTTATGGAATAATATACTACATCCTCATAAATTACATTTAGTAATGTCAGTATATGATATATAAGGATGCTATTAGTTTGTATGTTTAATGTACTATAAGATTCATTTAAATGAAAGTGTATTGTCTACAACTATAGACTGGTCCAATCCAGAATGGTAACAGGCAAAAACTACTCATCTTTTTAATCTATAATATGTTGCTAAGAAAAGTCATCTGGTAGACCAATGATGTGCTGATGAGAGAGAGAGAGAGAGATAGAGAATATTATTTTAGATAACATCTACTAATATGCAATAATTACAGTACAGTACTATAGTGACCTAATATATACTTGAGCATATCAAGTGTCATCATAGTAGTCATTAACTACTACTGAAACATTGAAACATGAGACGTCAGTTCAGCACCATATCAGTATTACTGGCAGTTTTATATTAAAGAACATAAACAACTAGACATCAAACAAAGTGACAACAAATATGTGTTAAGTAAAAATTGCTTTGGACTATGGTCATATCTGTGTGATGATTGTACTTCTCAATAATACTGAGTCTAAAGAACTACAGCAAAGGAGTGACATTGTCTAGTGTATATACTAGAAATTATGAGTTGGATACTCGACAAACTAAGTAGTCATTCCATACATATTGCTGATCAATGCATTCTGTTCAGTGATGTAATAATGAATATATATTGTGTAATAGGTATATTAAAAAGTTAATTCAGTGATCACTCCCTAAGTAGTGCACATACACCTGTATCAGTTGATTTAAGCATCGTAACTCACTCGTACTCCTAATACGATACTATGATATCAAGACTAATCTTGACGTTGCAAATCTTTATTCATTATAATATGTCAATGTATAATATGATATATTCCATTAAGAACAATGTTGCTTTATATATGTGAATTGCAATAATGTTATTTATTAACTGAAACATTAATCAATACACTTAATATATATATATATATACATTGTAAAACTGATTAGTTGATTTTACCAATTTATGGTTATACAGGTCATATGTATCAAAACATTTTTTGTTACAGGTTGAAAATAAACAAAATACTGTTTTGATTACTAATAGCTTATGGGATTTACAGTTTACCAAATGTTAGAACATATGAAGATTTTTTATTCTTAGACAAGATGCTGATCATAAAGGTGACCCTTTGGGTAACACAATACAAATTCTTTAATAAATCTTAAATCTTTTTTAAACTAATGGGAAGAAATATCAGTAAAACTGGTCATTCTGTCATAGAGAACATTCCAAGAATTTTATTAAGTTGTATTGTATATACAAAATATGCAATTGATCATGATATTACAAACATTATGTAATTATATATTGTTAATATTGTCTCATTAAATATTATAAATATACACCTATTACATCTGATCTCTCTATAATCTAATATAATATTTATAATTAGAATATTATGTTAGAATTATTTTTCCAATAGACTTCATTTATTGGCACTATTAATTGTTATCTAGTACAATTACAACCACTAGATCAAATCAAACCTGATCTTTGAAATATTTGAAAAAAAGATATACATAGGGTCTAGTAAATATATTCACTAGAACCCTTAATAGTAATAGAAATGAAAAGTAAACAAAGTTATAATGTAAACAATAAAATGATGATATATAGTGAGCATGTGACATGAACTGTTTATGTAACACATGGACTTGTCAAGTTACAGCACATGGACTTGTTAAGTACTGGTGCATATTAGTTCATCATTGTCTGTTCTTTTGTCATAAGTATGATTTTATTGAAAAGAGAGTGAACTTAGTTCTTGATCTGTTATCTGATACAATGCTTCACTATAAACATAGTATTATAAATCTGTCTTCTAGCATTGGTAACTCACTTAACACTTGTTTCCATATTACTATAATTTGGACTGGTTGTCATAGCAATATCTTCATTAGTTATCTCATACAATGCTTCACTATAAACATGATATTATAAATCTGTCTCCTAGTATTGGTAAACTCACTGAATACTTGTTTCTACAGTCCTATAAATTGGACTGGTTGTCTTAGCAATATCTTCATGTGTTGTTTTCATTCTATATGAAACACAAACCAATTAAATGATTAATAAAGTTATTTTCATCTAATGACATATATACTTTTGTAACTGTATCTTATTATGTAGTCTTATTATAACGAGTACTAGTATTATAATAATAATACCAGCAATAACTAATAGTACTAGTGATATTGATGATACAGTCACAGTTAGTTCATGTGCACTAGTAGAAGATTGACACTCTGTATTAGTGGTTGTCATAGTGATCATAGGACAAGATCCTTCATAAGATGTTGTACTAATAACAGTAACTATTACTGTACTTAGATTTTCAGTGATGTCAGCTAGAGGATAGAGAGGTCGGGATGATCTGGAATAGATTATTCACTCACATAATGTTACAGTGGCTGTGTTACTATCATCACTAATAGGAAATGACCCTTCATAAGATATTGTACTAATAATAGTAACTGTTACTATACTTGGATGGACAGTGGTGTTAGCTATAAGATAGAGATTTCAGGATGATTAAAAATTGATTTTTCACTCACATAATGTTACAGTGGCTGTGTTACTATCATCACTAATAGAAGAAGATCCTTTATAAGATGTTGTACTATTAACAGTAACTGTTACTGTACTCAGATATTCATTGCTGTTACCTATAAGATTTCAGAATGAATGTACCCATAATAATAACTAGCCTCATTAAGTACTTACCTAATGACAAAATGGTGCTATGACTACTAGGCAGTACAGTAGTACCCTCACTGCCATATGATACTACAAAAAAAGTATATGTGTTACCATAACTCAGTCCTGATGTTATATTCAACATTGTGTTAGTAGTAGTTCCTGCACTCATAACAGAACTACTACCATTACTGAGTTGATAGAACACCTCATAGCCAGTTACTCCTGACACAGATGACCAGGAGAGTTGTATGTGTTCATGACCTGTGTTCAGTCTTGTAGCAGTCACACCAGTAGGAGTACCAGCAACTATACAGTGAGAGAATGTATACACAATTCTACTCAGTGATTACCTGTTATAGGTTGTGATATACTACTACTATTTGTAGCAGTTACATTACCAATAGTACCATTACCTACTCTGGCATTGGAGACAGTACACTGGTATGTACCAGCCTGTCTCATCCTCACTGTCACTGTCACCTGTGTAACAGATCTTGGTCCATTCACTACCACACGAGACAGGTCACCACTAGCAATGGTGAATGGATTACTTCCATCTGTACAAGTGACATCAGTGGGAGGTCCATCAGAGACATTGAATGCGAGAGTGAAAACTGGAGGGTTAGCATCTCTTGTGGATATAAGAGAGAACTGCATAGAGGAGTCTGCATCAGGACCATCTATATAATAGTAAGATAATATATCATCACTTTATTACAACATGAACTCAATTACTAACTACTGTTATTGTATGTGGCAGTTCTATATATTCCTACCACTAGTGTTTGATTCACTCCATTCTCATCAGGAATGATACAGGTGTACAGACCTTCATAACCTGATAATCTTGCTTTTCTAGCTAGTGCAATCTGACCTGTGAACCTCTTAGAGAATATTGGACTTGGTGTTGAGCTATTATCAAATGCTCCATCAAACAAAGGTACTTGATTACCATTAGGACAATACCACAGTCCAATGTTAGAACCATTATTAGCACTCTGACACCACATGGCATCACTAATATCATCACCACTCCAATCAATATCATAAAACTGTCCACCATGTATCATTGAAAAGTCTGGTATTGTCTTATTCTCAAAGGGTAAATACAGTTGTACACCTGTTATTATGAAGTATATATTTAATGATCATTCTAACAACAACTACTTACCATTACTAGGTCTGTTGGTAGGTACTTGTCCATCTCCTAGTTGTACTAGTAGTAACATATAACATAATATCTTCACTAACTCCATCATCATCTTTGACAGAGTTAGTTATGATGTATGAATTATTAATAGAAATGAATTATTATTTTATTAATGCTATTGAGGTAAATTAATCAATAATAAACTATATACATTACTGTATAGATATAATACAAATTAAAAATAAAAAATGTAGTGATATGTAATGTTGTGATTGTAAATTATACTCTCAAGACATATAAATTTCTAAACAATTTATCAAAATATATTTAGTACTGATGTAGTCAGTTATTATTATTAAAAGTCATAACCTGATTTGAAATCAGCGACCACTTTTGTCAAAACATTTGTGACTTGGTTTGTGAATAGGGACCACTGTTAAAATACCTCAAAAAACAGTTTTGTATACATAGATACAGTTACCATGAATAGTTGTGTATATATAGTAACTCTAAGTATAAAAAAGTGTTTTTGAGATGTTTTAGCAGTAGTCCCTTTTCACAAACAGGCCACAAATGATTAAAGATGTCCATTATTGCAAGTTATTAAGTAGATATAATTTAATTGTATAAAGTCGGAAGTACAAACATAAATAGCTATTTATAGTAACATGTTTGTATGATGTCATAAAGTATTACCAAATTTGTCTCATTAGTTTAAGACATGTATTGTTGATGTTGAAGTAATAGGTAGCATTGTTATTAACATTGTTGATGATAACATATTAGTTAATGATGATATAACTGTTGATATTGGAGTTAAAGTCATTGCTACAATATAAAGTATAGGATAGTAATCTACAATATAGTGTATTAATATTCATGAAGTAAGTGGTAATTAAATAGTTTACTATTATTATAAAATATTTCCACTCAGTGTTGCTTAACTTTAGTCACAGTCAAGTAACTTGACCACTTAATAATATGTAATTATTGGAGTGGATCCAAATCTAGTTCCTACTGTGTTGTATAATGGATTACTTAAACACCAGCTAAATAGCTTCCTCTCTAAAATTAAATTCTTACCAGGTGGGATATGTAGGGTTCTCTCTCCTTCATAATCAACTCCACTTATTTAATAAGTTATAGAAAGTGAGAACTTGCGCTCAAGTTATCTTGTATTTCTCCTATTACATCTTCACTGGTACCAGAAGGAAAGGTCTTGTTACCCATATCAGACTGTCTCTTGCGTTTACTAGTACTAATATAATAGACAGTATAGTGCTTGACTTCTGGAGCAATAATAGGTTACCACATAGCAAGTATTACAGTATAACTGATTTTAATAATAGAGAAAACAGAAGCTGTAGCTATAGAGGAAAGGACATAATCATTGAAAACTCAAACAAGAGACCCACGTATGTTACTGGTACAAATTTGTGTATTACTCCATTGTTCTGGTCCTACACTGGTATATGCTCTCATTCCAATGGTATAAGTTAGTGTTACATAGTAGTCCTCCTATACTGTACTGTGTGTTGGTTGTACTAGTCATATTGTGTAGACTATTACTATTAGACTCCCTATAATGTATCTTATACATGATAATAACACCATTGGGTACTGTGGGTACATTCCATGTAATATTGATCATTTGTATCTCTGTACCAGTTTGTATTAGACCAGATACCACACCAGGTTCTACAACATATCAATAATACAGTGATGCTTACTACTTCTCAATGTCTTATCATCATGTATTATATGGAAGATAAATGAACACAAATTAGTTAAATGCATGGTCTAGCATGATATTCAGTATATCATCTATATAGGATGAATGGGTTATGTAAACAAATATTGTAAATGGAACATTTTTATTATTTTATTGTCCACAACAAATACAATAACATTACCAACAGTAACATAATTAAGGTCGTATGTGAACATATGTATATGGGTTTTCTAATGAATCTGTATCTGTAAATCGAGTTGTAGCATAGGCTAGAGATAGAGTCATTGGTATCATCTTAACATCTGCAGTTGCTGAAGACTCATCTGAAATATTGTCCTTTATTGGCTCTGCAGGAATACTACATTAAGAGAGAGAAAAGATGAATAATAGCATTCTATAGTATATAGTAACTAACAATGTTGTATGCCTATTAGTTGTATCATAATTTGGACTTATAGTCATGGGAATATCATCCTCTTTGTATCTGTATAAAAACAAATTAAACATCTTTAATAAATGTTTAATTTAGTTACCTATCCAGTCCATCAGTATTGAATTTTTTCATATAAATACAAGCACATAAGACAATACAAAGAAGAGAAATAATAACAACAAATGCAATACTCAACAGTGCAACTAAACCAATGACCAATACATTATTACTTGAACCATCATTTGTAGGTGGCACTATAAGACAAAAATCATAATGTTTCAAGTATACAAATTTATTAGCTACTTGTAATGACAACTGTTACTGTACTCAGATTTTCAGTGATGTTAGCTAGAGGATAGAGAGGTCAGGATGATCTGGAATAGATTATTCACTCACATAATGTTACAGTGGCTGTGTTACTATCATCACTAATAGGAAATGACCCTTCATAAGATGTTGTACTAATAACAGTAACTGTTACTATACTTGGAAGGACAGTGGTGTTAGCTATAAGATAGAGATTTCAGGATGATTAAAAATTGATTTTTCATTCACCTAATGTCACAGTGGCTGTGTTACTATCATCACTAATAGAAGAAGATCCTTTATAAGATGTTGTACTATTAACAGTAACTGTTACTGTACTCAGATATTCATTGCTGTTACCTATAATATAGAGATTTCAGGATGAATGTACCCATAATACTAACTAGCCTCATTAAGTACTTACCTAATGACAAAATGGTGCTATGATTACTGGGCAGTACAGTACTATCCTCACTGCCATATGATACTACAAAGAAATCATATGCATCACTATAACTTAGTCCTGATGTTATATTTAACATTGTGTTAGTAGTAGTTCCTGCACTCATAACAGAACTACTACCATTACTGAGTTGATAGAACACCTCATAGCCAGCTACTCCTGACACAGATGACCAGGAGAGTTGTATGTGTTCATGACCTGTGTTCAGTCTTGTAGCAGTCAAACCAGTAGGAGTACCAGCAACTATACAGTGAGAGAATGTATACACCATTCTACTCAGTGATTATCTGTTATAGGTTGTGATGTACTACTACTACTTGTAGCAGTTACATTACCAATAGTACCATTACCTACTCTGGCATTGGAGACAATACACTGGTATGTACCAGCCTGTCTCATCCTCACTGTCACTGTCACCTGTGTAACAGATCTTGGTCCATTCACTACCACACGAGACAGGTCACCACTAGCAATGGTGAATGGATTACTTCCATCTGTACAAGTGACATCAGTGGGAGGTCCATCAGAGACATTGAATGTGAGAGTGAAGACTGGAGGGTTAGCATCTCTTGTGGAAATGAGAGAGAACTGCATGGAAAAATCTGCATCAGGACCATCTATATAATAGTAAGATATATCATCACTTTATTACAGCATGAACTCAGTCACTAACCATTGCTATTGTATGTGACAGTTCTATACATTCCTACCACTAGTGTTTGGTTCACTCTATTCTCATCAGGAATGATACAGGTGTACAGACCTTCATAACCTGATAATCTTGCTTTTCTAGCTAGTGCAATCTGACCTGTGAACCTCTTAGAGAATATTGGACTTGGTGCTGAGCTATTATCAAATGCTCCATCAAACAAAGGTACTTGAGTATCATTAGGATAATACCATAGTCCAATATTAGAACCATTATTAGCACTCTGACACCACAAAGCATCATTAGTATGATCACCATTCCAATCAATATCATAAATCTGTCCACCATATATCATTGAGAAGTCTGGTATTATCCTATTCTCATAGGGTAGATACAGTTGTACACCTGTTATTATAAAGTATATATTAATGATCACTCTAACAACAACTACTTACCATTACTAGGTCTGTTGGTAGGTTCATGTCCATCTCCTAGTTGTACTAGTAGTAACATATAATAAAATATTTTCACTAACTCCATCATCGTCTTTGGCAGAGTTAGTTATGATGTAATGAATTATTAATAGAAATGAAATATTATTTTATTAATGTTATTGACGTAAGATAATCAATGATAAATTATATACATTAATGTATAGATATTGTACAAATTAAAACTAACAAAATGTAGCAATTGAAGATATGTAATGTTGTGATCATAAATTATGCTGTCATCATATATGAATGCTTAAAATATTCTCAAAATATATTTAGTACTGATGTAGTCAGTTATTATTATTAAAAGTCATGATCTCATTTGAAATAAGGGGCCCCCTTTGTCAAAACATCTGTGCGTGACTTGATTTGTGAAAAGGGACCACTATTAAAATGCCTGTAAAAACAGTTTTGTATACATATAGTTACCATGAATAGTTGTGTATATATATAAAGTGACTTTAGGTATAAAGAACTTTTTTGAGCTGTTTTAACAGTAGTTTTCACAAACAGATCACGAGTCCTTTGATAAAAGATGTCCACAATCAGTAGAAATTATTAAGTACACAAATATAATTGTATGTGGTTGGAAGTACAAGTAGGAATAACTATTTATAGTAACATATTTATAATGATGTCAAAAATATTACCAAATTTGTCTCATTAGTTTAAGACACCTATTATAACAAGTGTATTATAGTAATGAATAATATATATTATAAAATATAGACCTATTACCTCTGACCTCTCTGGAAATTTTATAGCCTATTATACTTGCACGTATAATAATTATTATTTTGTTTAGAATTATTACTCTATTTGACTTTATTTATTGCTATCATATCTGCTGCTATTTATTGTTATCTAGTAGTATTACAAACTCTAGATCAGACCACACATGAATCTTTTGAGATATTTAAAAAGAAGATGTACAGAAGGTCTAATTAACATTCGCTAGAACCCTTAACAGTAAAAGCAAATGAAAAGCTAACTAAAATATATTGTTTACTGTGAGCAGTACAATTATGATATATTATGTACTTATATATAATGTTTAATAGTGATGAGCATGTGACATGTTTATATAACAAATGGCCTCATAGGCTCAAAGTATCTTCTTGTTGCAAAATAAATTCAGTTGCTTCTTAATCAGCTACTTCATAAAATGGCTCTTCAGTGTTATTATACAATGGTTCTTCAAGTTTACTATAAGCATAATCTTAAATCTGCCTCCTTAACCAATGTTTTAACTTACTTAGCACTTGTTTTAATAACACTATCATTTGGACTGGTTGTCAAAGCAATATATTCATGTGTTGGTTCTTGATCAGCTATCTCATACAATGATTCTTCAAGTTTACTATAAATATGATATTATAATCTTAAATCTGCCTCCTTAACCAATGTTTATAACTTACTCAGTACTAGTTTTAATAACACTATCATTTGGGCTGGTTGTCAAAGCAATATCTTCATGTGTTGGTTCTTGATCATCTATCTCATACAATGATTCTTCAAATTTACTAGAAACATGATATTATAATCTTAAATCTGCCTCCTTAACCAATGTTTTTAACTTACTCAGCACTAGTTTTAATAACAATATAATTTGGATTTATTGTCATAGCAATATATTCATGTGTTGGTTCTTGATCAGCTATCTCATACAATGATTCTTCAAGTTTACTATAAACATGATATTATAATATTAATCTTAAGTCTGCTCCTCGACCAATGTTAATAACTTACTCAGCACTTGTTTTTACATGTACAACAATATCATTTGGATTGCTTGTCATAGCAATATCTTCATATCTTGGTTCTTGATCAGCTATCTCATACAATGATTCTTCAAGTTTACTATAAACATTATATTATAATCTTAAGTCTGCTCCTTAACCAATGTTTATAACTTACTCAGCACTTGTTTTAATAACACTATCATTTGGACTGGTTGTCATAGCAATATATTCATGTGCTTTTTTCATGCTAAATAAAACAAATCATGATCAATAAAGTTACTTTATCTAATAACATATGTACCTCAATAATTGTATCTTGTTATATTGTCTTATTATAACCAGTACTAGTATTATAATAATAATACTAGCAATAACTAATAGTACTAGTAATATTAATGATAAAATATCAGTTAGTTGACTAGTAGACTCTGAATATGTGGTTGTCATAGTGATGATAGGTATAGCTGACCCTATACAAGAATGAAGTCATCATCATTATTATTACATTATATAATGACAATATAACATAATATTAGTAGCACTAGTATATATAGTACATCTGTAATGTAGATGTATTTATATGATGGTTAGTCAAAGTGATATCTAAAAATAAATTATGTGATGTATAAGAAAGCACTCAATTTTTATGTGTCATTATATCATTTTATTATATGTTTTACTGTTTATTGTTGATATTGAAGTAGTAACAGTTAGTATTTTAAATGAAAATATATAATTAGTTGTTTATTAATGATGGTTTAACTGTTGATGTTGGAGTGCAATTGATTCCAATAATATATAAAATAGATAAAAACCAAATTATAATGTATTAATGTTAATGGAGTATGTAGTAGTTGAGTGGTCTTGTTACTGGACTTTTACTAATATTAATAAAACACTGAGTAGGAACAATTTTATGAATGAAGACTGTTTAGTGATGTGTGTGACTATTGGAATGAATGTAATTCTAATCCCTACTGTGGTGTATAATGAACTATTAAAAAGACCAGCTAAAAAACCTTTTAAAATAAATAAAAGTTTTAAACTACTATAATTGTTATTATGATAAGAACAACAATAACACTGGCTGTTATTGTACCTGTAGATCCACCTGATGAGGGCTGGGTACCACTACCACTATTAGATGAAGTTGATTTTGTCATGACTAATTACATAAGGAATATAATGTAATATGAACATAAATGAAGATACCTGTACCTTTTTTTGAAGTAATAGTTGATATGAATGATGTTGAAGTAGTAGGTAGTGTTGTTATTAGCATTGTTGATGATAACATATTACTTGATGATGATATAACTGTTGATATTGGAGTACAAGTGATTCCTGTAATACAAAAATATAAGCTAGTATTCTACAATACTGTGTATTAACATTCATCAGGTAAGTCATAAATAAGTGGTCATACACAGGACTGGGAGTAAAGTTAAGCACCACTGAGTACGAACAGTTATATAATGGGAAACTATTTAATGATATGTGATTATTGGAGTGGATCCAACTCTAGCTCCTACCGTCTTGTATAATAGACTACTCAAAGACCAGCTACATAGCTTCCTCTCAAAATTAAATGTCTTACCAGGTGGGATAAGTTGAGTTCTCTCTCCCTCATAATCAACTCCATTTATTTCATAAGTTACAGAAAGTGAGAACAAATAGTCTAAGTTATCTTGTAGTCCTCCTATTATACCTTCACTGCTACCAGCAGGAAAGGTCTTGTTACCCATATCAGACTGTCTCTTACGTTTACTAATACTAATATGATAGACAGTATAGTGCTTGACTTCTGGAGCAATACTTGGTTGCCACATAGCAAGAACTACAGTGTTACTGATTTTAGTAATAGAGAAAACAGAAACTGAAGCTATAGATAAAAGGATATAAGTAATGTAAAAGATCTAGACAAATAAGAGACCTACGTATGTTACTGGTACAAATTTTTGTATCACTCCATTCTCCTGGTCCTACACTGGTATATGCTCTCACTCCAATAGTATAATTGATGTTAGAAAGTAGTCCTCCAATAATATACTGTGTGCTTGTTGAATTACTCATATTGTATAGACCATTACTGTTAGACTCTCTATAACGTATCTCATACATGATAATAACACCATTAGGTACTGTGGGTATATTCCATGTTACACTAACTAAGTCTATACTGACACCATTAAGCTGTAGATCAGATATTATACCAGGTTCTATAATGATTATTAAGTTAGCTAAGAAATATTATGATAGTCTTACCAGATTCTTCTGTCTTTTGTGATAGTTCATTACTTGTTGGTCCAGTCCCACCATCATTATATGCTACTACTGTTACAGTATAGTTAGTGTAAGGTGTGAGTGTTGTGAGGTTGTATTGTCTGTTGTCTCCTCCAGTAATGTTAACAGTCTCACTGAATGTCATGTTAGTGTAGTAGAGCAAGTAACCAGTGATGGGTCCATTCTGTCCAGAGCAAGGTACTTCATTCCATGAGACAGTCATGGACCTTGCCTTAACTGATGAGATAGTGATATTACTGAAAGATGAAGTAGGTGCTATAGACAATGTGAAAACAACATAATAATTGTAAATGTGAGGATACATTATATTTTACCAGATGAGAGTGTAGTGGCATTTCTAGCATCTAGATATACTTGATCAATACCATATGTTCCATTTAGACTGACAATACAGTAAGTACCAGGATCAATACCAGTAAATGTATATGGTGACAAGATTGATGAATTAGTGAGTATAGTAGGACCTGTAGTCTCTTCACATAGTCTATGACATTGACGATAACCCTGATATGTTTGAGGAGCATATGAAGGTGATGTCCATGTTATAGTAATAGTTGTATTAGTGGCAGTACAATTTATAGTTATATACGGTAGAGCTAAAGAAGAATAGAATCATTTGATATGAACATGACTTTTAATACACTCACATAATTCTATTGTGATGTTGTTACTATGATCACTAGGTAGTACTGTACTACCCTCACTGCCATATGATACTACAAAGACATTATATGTATCATTATAACTCAGTCCTGATGTTATATTTAACATTGTGTTAGTAGTAGTTTCTGCACTCATAACTAAATTACAATAGTTACTGAGTTGATAGAACACCTCATAGCCAGCTACTCCTGACACAGATGACCAGGAGAGTTGTACATGAGACAGACCTGTGTTAAGTCTTATAGCAGTCAAACTGGTAGGAGTACCAGAAACTGCAACAGCGAGAGAATATGAATACCGTTCTATATTCTGTGACTAACTAACCTGTTATAGGCTGTGATGTACTACTACTATTTGTAGCATTTACATCTACATTATTCTCTGCAGGACCATTAATCACTCTGGCATTAGAGACAGTACACTGGTAGGTACCAGCCTGTCTCATCCTCACTGTCACTGTCACCTGTGTAACAGATCCTGGTCCATTCACTACCACACGAGACAGATCACCACTAGCAATGGTGAATGGGTTACTTCCATCTGTACAATTGACATCAGTGGGAGGTCCATCAGAGACATTGAATGTGAGAGTGAAGACTGGAGGGTTAGCATTTCTTGTTGAGATAAGAGAGAACTTCATGGAAATGTCTGCATCAGGACCATCTATATAATAGTAAGATATATCATTCACTTTATTACTATATGAACTCAGTCACTAACCATTGTTATTGAAACCATTATTTGTGTAAGCTCCTACCACTAGTGTTTGATTCACTCCATTCTCATCAGGAATGATACAGGTATACAGACCTTCATAACCTGATATTCCAAGATTTCTAGCTAGTGCAATCTGACCTGTAAACCTCTTAGAGAATAGTGGGGTTGGTGCACCATTATTAATACCAAAGTTTGCAGCAAATAAAGGTATTTGAGTACCATTAGGATAATACCACAATCCAATATCAGAACCATTATTAGCGCTCTGACACCACAAGGCATCATTTATACCATCATTATTCTTATCAATATCAAAAAACTGTCCAGCATATATCATTGAGAAATCAGGTATTGTCCTATTCTTGTAGGATAGATACAGTTGTACACCTGTTATTATGAAGTATATATTAATGATCACTTTGACAACAACCACTTACCATTACTAGGTCTGTTGGTAGGCTCTTGTCCATCTCCTAGTTGTACTAGTAGTAACATACAACACAATATTTTCACTAATTCCATCATCATCTTTGACAGAGCTAGTGATGATGTAATGAACTATTAATAGAAATGAATTATTAATACTATTGAGGTAAAATAATCAATGATAGATTATATACATTACTGTATAGATATAGTACAAATTAAAAGTAACAAAATGTAGTGATTGAAGATATGTAATGTTGTGATCGTAAATTATGCTCTCATCATATATGAATTTTAAAATTTTCTCAAAATACATTTAGTACTGATGTAGTCAGTTATTATTATTAAAAGTCATGATCTCATTTGAAATAAGTACGTGACTTGATTTGTGAAAAGGGACCACTATTAAAATGCCTCTAAAAACAGTTTTGTATACATTCAGTTACCATGAATAGTTGTGTATATATATATAAAGTGACTTTAGGTATAGAGCTTTTTTGAGCTGTTTTAACAGTAGTCCCTTTTCACAAACAGGTCACGAGTGCTTTGATAAAAGATGTCCCTTATTGCAAATCAGTCCACAATCAGTACAAGTTATTAAATTGATATAATATAATTGTATAATGTTGGAAGTACAAATAGGAATAGCTATTTATAGTAACATATTTGTTATGATGTCATAAAGCCAAATTGTCTCATTAGTTTAAGACACTTTATTATAACAAGTGTATCATAGTATTAAGTAATATATATTATAAAATATAGACCTATTACCTCTGACCTCTCTGGAAATTTTATAGCCTATTATATTTGCACGTATAATAATTATTGTTTTGTTTAGAATTATTACTCCAATTGGCTTTATTTATTGTTATCATAATTATCTTTGGCTTTTAATTGTTATCTAGTAGTGCTACAAACTCTAGATCAGAGGTAATAGGTCTTAAGACAGAGAAACTAACTAAAATTATTCCACCTGCAGAAAAACTAACCATAATTAACTAAAATTGTAAGAAGCTAAACTAAACAACACTAGTACTTATATATAATGTTTAATAGTTATGATCATGTGACATGTTTATATAACAAATGGCCTCATAGGCTCATAAGTATCTTCTTGTTGCAAAATAAATTCAGTCGATTCTTGATCAGCTATTTCATAAAATGGCTCTTCAGTGTTACTATACAATTGTTCTTCAAGTTTACTAAAAACATGATATATTATAATCTTAAATCCTCCTCCTTAACCAATGTTTTTAACTTACTCTGCAATTGTTTTAATAACACTGTCATTTGGGCTGGTTGTCAAAGCAATATATTCATGTGTTGATTCTTCATCAGTTATCACATACAATGATTGTTCAAGTTTACTAAAAACATGATATATTATAATCTTAAATCCTCCTCCTTAACCAATGTTTTTAACTTACTCAGCACTTGTTTTAATAACACTATCATTTGGATTGGTTGTCAAAGCAATATATTCATGTGTTGATTCTTGATCAGCTATCTCATACAATGATTCTTCAAGTTTACTACAAAGATGATATTATAATCTTAAATCTGCCTCCTTAACCAATGTTTTAACTTACTCAGCACTTGTTTTAATAACACTATCATTTGGATTGGTTGTCAAAGCAATATATTCATGTGTTGATTCTTGATCAGCTATCTCATACAATGATTCTTCAAGTTTACTATAAACATGATATTATAATCTTAAACCTGCCTCCTTAACCAATGTTTATAACTTACTCAGCACTTGTTTTTATAACGTTATTATTTGGACTGGTTGTCATAGCAATATATTCATGTGATCTTTTCATACTAAATAAAACAAATCATTTAAATGATCAATAAAGTTAATTTATCTAATGACATATATACCTCAATAACTGTATCTTATTATGTTGTCTTATTACAACCAGTACTAGTATTATAATAATAATACCAGTAATAACTAATAGTACTAGTGATATTGATGATATAGTAACAGTTAGTCCACTAGTACACTCTGAATATGACCCTATACAAGAATGAAATCATCATCATTATTATTACATTATATAATGACAATATAACATAATACTAGTAGCACTAGTATATATAGTACAATCTGTAATGTAGATGTACTTATATGATGGTTAGTCAAAGTTATATTTGATTAGTTTAAAAATAAATTGTATGATGCATAAAAAAACATGCAATTGTTATTATAATTATGTGTCATTATTTTATTGTATGTTTTACAGTTTATTGTTGATATTGAAAGTAGTAACAGTTAGTATTTTAAATGAAAATATACAATTTGTTGTTTATTGATGAAGATATATCTGTTGATGTTGGGCTGCAATTGATTCCAATAATATAGAAAATAGATAATAACTACATTATAATGTATTAATGTTAATAGAGTAAGTAGTAATTAAGTGGTCTTGTTACTAGTGTGTTATTAATGTTAATAAAACACCGAGTAGGAACATTATTATGAATAAAGACTGTTTAGTGATGTGTGTGACTATGGGAATGTATGTAATTCTATTCCCTACTGTGGTGTGTAATGAAGTATTAAAAAGACCAGATAAAGAGGTTCTTCTAAAAAAACAATAAATGTCTTAAACACTATAATTGTCACTATGATAAGAACAGCAATAACACTGGCTGTTATTGTACCTGTAGATCCACCTGTTGAGAACTGGATACGACCACTACTATTAGGGGAAGTTAATGTTGTTATCATTAAGTACACAAGGAATATAATGTAATGTGAACATAAACAAAGATACCTGTACTTTTTGTTGAAGTAATAGGTAGCATTGATGATATTGAAGTAATAGGTAGCATTGATGATGTGGAAGTAATGAGTATCATTGTTATTAGTATTGTTGATGATAACATATTATTTGATGATGATGATGATATAACTGTTGGTATTGGAGTACAACTGATTTCTATAATACAGAAATATAGGATAGTAATCTACAATATTTTGTATTAATATTCATAAGTAAGTGGTAATTAAGTGGTCTAGTTAATTGACTGACTAAAGTTATGCAACCCTGAGTAGGAACATTTTTATAATGGGAAACTATTTAATCATATGTGATTATTGGAGTGGATCCAACTCTAGCCCCTAATGTTTGTATGATAGACTACTCAAAGACCAGCTAAATAGCTTCCACTCTAAAATTAAATGTCTTACCAGGTGGGATAAGTTGAATTCTCTCTCCCTCATACTCAACTCCATTTATTTCATAAGTTACAGAAAGAGAGAACAAATAGTCTAAGTTTTCTTGTAGTCCTCTTATTACACCTTCACTGGTACCAGCAGGAAAGGTCTTGTTACCCATATCAGACTCTCTCTTTTGTTTACTAATACTAATATAATAGACAGTATAATGCTTGACTTCTGGAGAAAGAATAGGTTGCCACATAGCAAGTATTGCAGTGTTACTGATTTTAGTTATAGAGAAAACAGAAACTGTAGATACAGAGGAAAGGATATAAGTCATTTAAAAGACAAACAAGAGACCTACGTATGGTACTGGTAGAGATTTGAGTATTACTCCATTCTCCTGGTCCTGCACTGGTATATGCTCTCACTCCAATAGTATAATTAGTGTTAGGTAGTAGTCCTCCTATACTGCACAGTGTGTTGGTTGTATTACTCATATTGTATAGACCATTACTGTTAGACTCTCTATAACGTATCTCATAGATGATAATGACACCATTGGGTACTGTGGGTATATTCCATGTTATGTTAATTAAGTCTATACTAACACCATTAAGTCGTAGATCAGATACCACACCAGGTTCTATAATGATTATTAAGTTTGTTAACAAATATTATGATACTCTTACCAGATTCTTCTGTCTTTTGTGATACTTCATTACTTGGTGGTCCAGTCCCACCATCATTATATGCTACTACTGTCACAGTGTAGTTAGTATAAGGTGTGAGTGTTGTGAGGTTGTACTGTCTGTTGTCTCCTCCAGTGATGTTAACAGTCTCACTGAATGTTGTGTTAGTATAGTAGAGCAAGTAACCAGTGATGGGTCCATTCTGTCCAGAGCAAGGTACGTCATCCCATGAGATAGTCATGGACCTTGCCTCAATTGATGAGATAGTGATATTACTAACAGATGAAGTAGGTGCTGCAGATAATTTGAAGACAACATAATAATTGTAAATGTGAGGATGTATTATAGTTTACCAGATGAGAGTGTAGTGGTATTTCTAGCATCTAGATATACTTGATCAATGCCATATGTTCCATTAAGACCAACAATACAGTAAGTACCAGGATCAATACCAGTAAATGTATATGGTGATGAGATTGATGAATTAGTAGGTATGGTAGGACCTATGGCCAGTTCACATAGTCTATGACATTGACGATAACCCTGATATGTTTGAGAAGCAAATGAAAGTGATGTCCATGTCATAGCAACAGTGGTATTAGTGACTGTAAACAATAGCGTTGTAGAGGGTATATCTAATAAGAAGAGAGTCATTTAATCTTAACATGACTTTTAATCCACTCACATAATGCTACTGTGATGATGTTACTATGATCACTAGGTAATACAGTACTACCCTCACTGCCATATGATACTACAGAAAAAGTATATGTGTTACCATAACTCAGTCCTGATGTTATATTCAACATTGTGCTATTGGTAGTTCCTCCACTCATAACATAATTACTACCATTACTGAGTTGATAGAACACCTCATAACCAGCTACTCCTGACATAAACAACCAGGAGAGTTGCACATGAGCCAGACCTGTGTTCAGTCTTGTAGCAGTCAGACCAGTAGGAGTACCAGCAACTGTACAGTGAGGGAATATGCATGTATACCATTCTACTCAGTGTTTTACTAACCTGTTATATTCTTTGATGTACTACTACTATTTGTAGCAGTGACATTACTAATGGTACCATTAGCTACTCTGGCATTAGAGACTGTACACTGGTAAGTACCAGCCTGTCTCTTTCTCACCGTCACTGTCACCTGTGTAACAGATCCTGTTCCATTCACTACCACACGAGACAAGTCAGTACTAGCAATGGTGAATGGGTTACTTCCATCTGTACAAGTGACATCAGTGGGAGGTCCATCAGAGACATTGAATGTGAGAGTGAAGACTGGAGGGTTAGCATCTCTTGTGGAGATAAGAGAGAACTGCATGGAGGATTCTGCATCAGGACCATCTATATAGGAGTTAGATATATCATCACTTCTTTACTACATAAATTCAGTCATTAACCATTGTGTTTGTAACCATTGTTTCTGTATGCTCCTACCACTAGTGTTTGGTTAACTCCATTCTCATCAGGTATGATACAGATATACAGACCTTCATAACTTGATAGTCCTGCCCTTCTAGCTAGTGCAATCTGACCGATGAACCTCTTAGAGAATAATGGTCTTGGTGCACCATTGCTCTGACCAAAGTTTCCATCAAACAATGGTACTTGAGTTCCATTAGGATAATACCACAGTCCAACATTAGAACCACTATTAGCACTCTGACACCACAAAGCATCAGAAATGTTGTCTCTATTCTTATCAACATCAAAAAACTGTCCAGCATATATCATTGAGAAGTCTGGTATTATCCTATTCTGATAGGGTAGATACAGTTGTACACCTGTTATTATAAAGTATAATATTAATGATCACTCTAACAACAATTACTTACCATTACTAGGTCTGTTGGTAGGCTCTTGTCCATCTCCTAGTTGTACTAGTAGTAACATATAACACAATAACTTTACTAACTCCATCATCATCTTTGAGAGAGTTAGTGATGAAGTAATGAACTATTAATAGAAGTATTGTTTTTACTATTATTATGACAACATAAGTGAAGTAAAGTAATCAATGATACATTACTATATGTAAACTAGTACAAATTTAAAATAACAGAAAGTAGTGTCAGAAGAATAATGATATCATTGTCAATTATGTTTTCATTGTATGTGATTTATCACAGATACAGTCAGTCTATCAAGCATGTAGTAGCAGTGCCTACATAGGGATGGACCAGATTGTCCATTGAAATGTATTTACAGATAACAATAAACATTTCACACAAAACTAATCAAAAGCCTATATCATATCATTTATGATGGTCTTTTATTCTACCCAGTGCATTCTGACATGTGAACCTCTTAGAGAATATTGGTCTTGGTTCATCTTTGTCACTATCAGAGTTTTCACTAAACATACATACTTGAGTTCTGTTAGGATATTAATACAGTGCAATATTGGGATTATTATTAGCACTTTGACGCTACAAAGCACCATCACTTTCAGATCAATATCATAAAATTGTCCAATATGTCATGATAATAATGATTACTCAACAACAACTACTTACCATTATTAGGACCACTGGTAGGATAGTTATGCCCATCTACTAGATGTACTAAGTAGTAATATACAGTACAATATAATACCTCTACCATCATCTTTAACAGAGTTAGTGCTGATGTAGTGAATTATTAATAGAAATAAGTTATTACTGTATCAACACTAGTGAAGTAAAATAAACAATATTATATTATAATATAGAACTAGTACTAATTAAAACTAATAAATAGAGTGATAATAATAGACAAGTATCAATGTCATTGTTAAATATATTCATAAATAATAGATACAGATTATTAATATTAAAATTATCAGTACAAGTCATTAAGTAGATCAGAAGACAAGTTTAATATTACTTTACCCACATCATCACAAATTAGCTATAATAACTGTTCTTGCTTGAATTCTTAACTATTTTCAATTATATTTTGTATACTTAATAACTTGTATTAATAATTTAATCATCTGTCCAAAATACATGTACAGTACAAAACATGTAAGTGTAATATAATATATTATAATAATATCTAAAACAAAATGTAATATTCCATTCAGACAAAGGTTAAAAATACTGTATATTATTAAGCTAGTAAATTTTGTATGTACAAAATAATAACATCTGAAAACAAAATTTAAATAGAGTATTATTTAGACATTATTAAAGGCAGATGGTGATGTCCATGTTAAGATAATAGTAGTATTTGTGGCAGTAAACATTAGAATTGTAGAGGGTTGAGCTAAATAAGAATAGAATCATTTGATATCAACATAACTTTTAATGCACTCACATAATTCTATAATGATGTTGTTGCTATGATCACTAGGTAGTATTGTACTACCCCCACTGCCAATGATACTACAAAGAAATCATATGTATCACCATAACTCAGTCCTGATGTTATATCTAATGTTGTGTTAGTAGTTCCTGCACTCATAACAGAACTACTATCACTACTATGTTGATAGAACACCTCATAACCAGCCACTCTCGACACAGATGACCAGGAGAATTGTACATGAGACAGACCTGTATTCAGTCTTGTAGCAGTCACACCATTAGGAGTACCAGCAACTGTAACAGAGAAATAATATGTATACTATTCTACTCAGTGATTCACTAATATAGGCTGTGATGTACTATTACTACTTGTAGCATTTGGGCCAGTTTGTCCAGGTCTAGGACCATTAGTCACTCTGACATTGGAGACAGTACACTGATTGGTACCAGCCTGTCTCATTCTCACTATCACTGTCACCTGTGTAACAGATTCTGGTCCATTCACTATCATACGAGACAGGTCACCATTAGCAATGGTGAATGAATTATTTCCATCTGTACAATTGACATCAGTGGAAGGTCCATCAGAGACATGTGAGAGTGAAGACTGGAGGGTTAGCATCTCTTGTTGAGATAAGAGAGAACTGTATAGAGGAGTCTGCATCAGGACCATCTATATAAGAATGAGATGGGCGACTTGATTACTAGTATTTGATGAAATCAGTCACTTACCATTGCTATTGTATGTTTCAGTTCTATATATTCCTACCACTAGTGTTTGGCTTACTCCATTCTCATCAGGAATAATACAGGTGTACAGACTTTCATAACCTGATAATCCTGCTCTTCTAGCTAGTGCAATCTGACCTGTGAACCTCTTAGAAAATACTGGATTTGATATATAAACATAGGTTATAAGATTCTTGTTATATGTTTATATAACAAGATATATAAACATAAGTTCTAGTTAATGAAGTTGATGACTAACTATAATTACAATATAGAACTAGTACTAACAAATGTAGTTATAGAAGATATGTAATGATGTCATTGTTAATTATATTCTCTCTGTGTACTTTCTAAATGTCTCTGAATTTATCAGAATTATTATTAAACGTCATGACCTCATTTGAAATAAGGGGCCTCCTATGTCAAAACATCTGTGACATGATTGTGAAAAGAGACCACTGTTAAAATACCTCAAAAAGGTTTTGTATTCATACAGTTACCATGAATAGTTGTGTATATAATTTTGTAATGATATCATAAAATATTTGAAAATAAGATGTACAGAGGGTCTAGTTAACATTCACTAGAACCCTTAACAGCAATAGCAAATGAAAAGCTGACTAAAATATATTATTTTACGTTGAGCACTACTATTATGATATGTTATGTACTTATATATAATGTTTAATAGTGATGAGCATGTGACATGTTTACATAACAAATGGCCTCATAGGCTCATAAATATGGTCTTGTTGTAAAATAAATTCAGCTGGTTCTTGATCAGCTATTTCATACAAAGGATCTTCAGTGTTATTATACAATGGTTCTTCAAGTTTACTATAAACAATATATTATAATCTTAAATCTGCCTCCTTAACCAAAGTTTATAACTTACTCAGCACTTGTTTTAATAACACTATCATTTGGGCTGGTTGTCATAGCAATATCTTCATGTGTTGGTTCTTGATCAGCTATCTCATACAATGATTCTTCAAGTTTACTATAAACATGATATTATAATCTTAAATCTACCTCCTTAACCAATGTTTTTAACTTACTCAGCACTTGTTTTTATAACATTATCATTTGGATTGGTTGTCATAGCAATATCTTCATGTGTTGGTTCTTGATCAGCTATCTCATACAATGATTCTTCAAGTTTACTATAAACAATATATTACAATCTTAAATCTACCTCCTTAACCAATGTTTTTAACTTACTCAGCACTTGTTTTTATAACGTTATCATTTAGGTTGGTTGTCATAGCAATATCTTCATGTGTTGGTTCTTGATCAGCTATCTCATATAATGATTCTTCAAGTTTACTATAAACATGATATTATAATCTTAAATCTGCCTCCTTAACCAATGTTTATAACTTACTCAGCACTAGTTTTTACAATACTATCATTTGGACTGGTTATCATATTAATATATTCATATGATCTTTTCATACTACATAAAACAAATCATTTGAATGATCAATAAAGTTACTTTATCTAAAAACATATGTACCTCAATAACTGTATCTTGTTATGTTGTCTTATTATAACCAGTACTAGTATTATAATAATAATACCAGTAATAACTAATAGTACTAGTAATATTAATGATATGGTAACTGTTAGTCCACTAGTACACTCTGAATATGACCCTATACAAGAATGAAATCATCATCATTATTATTACATTATATAATGACAATATAACATAATACTAGTAACACTAGTATATATAGTACATCTGTAATGTAGATGTACTTATATGATGGTTAGTTAAAGTGATATTTGATTAATTTAAAAATTATGTGATGTATAAGAAAGCATTCAATTGTTATTATAATTATGTTTCATTATAACATTTTATTGTATGTTTTACTGTTTATTGTTGATATTGAAGTAATAACAGTTAGTATTTTAAATGAAAATATACAATTTGTTGTTTATTGATGAAGATATAACTGTTGATGTTGGAGTGTAATTGATTCCAATAATATAGAAAATAGATAGTAACTACATTATAGTGTATTAATATTAATAGAATAAGTTGTACTTAAGTGGTCTTGTTACTAGTGTGTTACTAATGTTAATAAAACACCGAGTAGGAGGAACATTTAGTGATTTGTGTGACTATTAGAATGAACTGTAACCCCTACTATGTTGTGCAATGAAATATTAAAAAGACCTGCTAAAGAGCTTCTTCAAAAAAACAATAAATGTCTTAAACACTATAATTGTCATTATGATAAGAACAACAATCAAACTGGCTGTTATTGTACCTGTACATCCAACTGGTGAGAACTGGGTACCAGAACCACTATTAGGGGGATTTGATGTTGTTATCATTATGTACATAAGGTATACAATGCAATATGAACATAAATCAAAGATACCTGTACTTTTTGTTGAAGTAATAGGTAGCATTGTTGATGTTGAAGTAATAGGTAGCATTGTTGATGTTGAAGTAATAGGTAGCATTGTTGATGTTGAAGTAATAGGTAGCATTGTTGATGCTGAAGTAATAAGTAGCATTGATGATGTTGAAGTAATAGGTAGCATTGTTGATGTTGAAGTAATAAGTAGCATTGTAGATGCTGAAGTAATAGGTAGCATTGTTGATGTTGAAGTAATAGGTAGCATTGTTGATGTGGAAGTAATAGGTAGCATTGTTGATGTTGAAGTAATAGGTAGCATTGTAGGTGCTGAAGTAATAGGTAGCATTGTTGATGTTGAAGTAATAGGTAGCATTGTAGATGCTGAAGTAATAGGTAGCATTGTTGATGTTGAAGTAATAGGTAGCATTGTTGATGTGGAAGTAATAGGTAGCATTGTTGATGTTGAAGTAATAAGTAGCATTGTAGATGCTGAAGTAATAGGTAGCATTGTTGATGTGGAAGTAATAGGTAGCATTGTTGATGTTGAAGTAATAAGTAGCATTGTAGATGCTGAAGTAATAGGTATCATTGTTGATGTGGAAGTAATAGGTAGCATTGTTATTAGTATTGTTGATGATAACATATTATTTGATGATGATATAACTGTTGATATTGGAGTACAAGTGATTTCTATAATATAAAATAGTATAATATAGTATATTAATATCCATGAGGTAAGGGTAATTAGTTATTTGACTGTGACTAAAGTTAAGCAACACTGAGTAGGAACATTTTTATAATAGGAAACTATTTAATGATCTGTGATTATTGGAGTGGATCCAACTCTAGCCCATACTGTGTCGTATAATGGACTACTCAAAAAACCAGCTAAATATCTTCCTCTCTAAAATTAAACATCTTACCAAGTGGGATAAGCTGGGTTCTCTCTCCCTCATAATCAACTCCATTTATTACATAAGTTACAGAGAGTGAAAACAAATAGTTAAAGTTATTTTGTAGTCCTCTAATTACACCTTCACTACTACCAGCAGGAAAGGTCTTGTTACCCATATCAGACTGTCTCTTGTGTTTACTAATACTAATATAATAGACAGTATAGTGCTTGACTTCTGGAGCAGTAATAGGTTGCCACATAGCAAGAACTGCAATGTTATTGATTTTAGTAGTAGAGAAAACAGAAACTTTAGCTATAAAGGAAAGGATATAAGTCATTTAAAATACAAAAAAGAGACCTACGTATGTTACTGGTACAAATTTTTGTATCATTCCATTCTCCTGGTCCTACACTAGTGTATGCTCTCACTCCAATGATATAATTAGTGTAAGGTAGTAGTCCTCCTATACTGTATTGTGTCTTGGTTGTATTAGTCATGATGTATGGACCATTACTGTTAGACTCTCTATAATGTATCTCATACATGATAATGACACCATTGGGTACTGTGGGTATATTCCATGTAATATTGATCATTTGTATCTCTATACCAGTTTGTATTAGACCAGATACCACACCAGGTTCTACAATATATCAATAATACATTATATGATAGTAGTAACTGACTTACCAGCTTCTCCTGTCTGTTGTATTACCTCACTACTTGTTGGTCCAATCCCACCATCATTGTATGCTGTTACTGTCACAGTGTAGTTAGTGTAAGGTGTGAGTGTTGTGAGATTGTACTGTCTGTTGTCTCCTCCAGTAATGTTAACAGTGTTACTAAATGTAATGTTAGTGTAGTAGAGCAAGTAACCAATGATGGGTCCATTCTGTCCAGAGCAAGGTACCTCATCCCATGAAACAGTCATGGACCTTTCCTCAACTGATGATATAGTGATATTACTGACAGATGAAGTAGGTGCTATAGATAATGTGAAAACAAAATAATAGTTTTAAATGTGAGGATGTATTATAGTTTACCAGATGAGAGTGTAGTGGTATTTCTGGAACCCAAATATACTTGATCAATGCTGTTTGTTCCATTAAGACCAACAATACAGTAAGTACCAGGATCAATACCAGTAAATGTATATGGTGATGAGATTGATGAATTAGTGAGTATAGTAGGACCTATAGTCTGTTCACATAGTCTATGACATTGACGATAACTCTGATATGTTTGAGGAACAAATGAAGGTGATGTCCATGTCATAGTAATAGTGGTATTAGTGACACTAAACATTAGAGTTGTAGAGGTTATATCTGATAAGAAAAGGGTCATTTAATCTTAACATGACTTTTAATCCACTCACATAATTCTACAGTGATGTTGTTACTATGATCACTAGGTAGTACAGTACTACCCTCACTGCCATATGATACTACAAAGAAATTATTCATATCGCCATAACTTAGTCTGTATGGTAATTCCAACGTAGTGTTAGTAGTAGTTCCTGCACTCATAACAGAACTACTACAATTACTGAGTTGATAGAACACCTCATAGCCAGCTACTCCTGACACAGATGACCAGGAGAGCTGTACGTAAGAAAGATCTGTGTTCAGTATGATGGCAGTTAGACCAGTAGGAGTACCTGCAACTATACAGGGAGAGATTATGCATACCATTCTACTCAGTATTACCTGTTATAGGCTGTGATGTACTACTACTATTTGTAGCAGTGACACCACCAATAGTACCAATAGCTACTCTGGCATTGGAAACAGTACACTGGTAAATACCAGCCTCTCTCATTTTCACTGTCACTGTCACCTGTGTAACAGATCCTGGTCCATTCACTACCACACGAGACAAGTCAGTACTAGCAATGGTTAATGGGTTATTTCCATTTGTACAATTGACATCAGTGGGAGGTCCATCAGAGACATTGAATGTAAGAGTGAAGACTGGAGGGTTAGCATCTCTTGTTGAGATAAGAGAGAACTGTATAGAGGAGTCTGCATCAGGACCATCTATATAAGAGTGAGATATATCATTCCTTTATTACTACATGAACCCAGTCACTAACCATTGCTATTGTAAGCAGAATTTCCATATGCTCCTACCACTAGTGTTTGATTCATTCCATTCTTATCAGGAATGATACAGGTGTACAGACCTTCATAACCTGATAATCCTCCTTTTCTAGCTAGTGCAATCTGACCTGTGAACCTCTTAGAGAATATTGGACTTGGTGCTGAGCTATCATCAAAGTCTCCAGTAAACAAAGGTACTTGATTACCATTAGGATAATACCACAGTCCAATATTAGAACCATTATTAGCACTTTGACACCACAAGGCATCATTAACATTATTAACATCATTATTCAGATCAACATTATAAAACTGTCCACCATATATCATTGAGAAGTCTGGTATTGTCCTATTCTCATAGGGTAGATACAGTTGTACACCTGTTATTATGAAGTATGCATTAATGATCACTCTAACAACAACTACTTACCATTACTAGGTCTGTTGGTAGGTTCTTGTCCATCTCCTAGTTGTACTAATAGTAACATATAATGCAATATCTTTACTAACTCCATCATCATCTTTGAGAGAGTTAGTGATGAAGTAATGAACTATTAATAGAAGTATTGTTTTTACTATAATTATGACAACATAAGTGAAGTAAAGTAATCAATGATACATTACTATATGTAAACTAGTACAAATTAAAAATAACAGAAAGTAGTGTCAGAAGAATAATGATATCATTGTCAATTATGTTTTCATTGTATATTTAAAATAGATTATTCACAGATACAGTCAGTTTATCAAGCATGCAGTAGCAGTGCCTATGTAGGGATGGACCAGATTGTCCATTGAAATGTATTTACTGACAACAATAAACATCTCAAACAAAACTAATTCAAAAAACCTGATAGTCCTTTATTCTAGCCAGTGCATTCTGACCTGTGAACCTCTTAGAGAATATTGGTCTTGATTCACCTTTGTTACTACCAAAGTTTTAACTAAACAAAGGTACTTGAGTTCCATTAGGATATTAACATATAGTCCAATATTAGAACCACTATTAGCACTTTGACCACAAAGTATTACAAGCCCCATCACTATTCAGATCAATATCCTAAACTTGTCCAGTATATATCATGAGAAATCTGGTATTGTCCTTTTCTCATTAGTTAGATACAGTTGTACACCTGTCATGAT
The DNA here is from genome assembly GCA_963965975.1 of Xestospongia bergquistia. Classification (NCBI taxonomy): domain Eukaryota; kingdom Metazoa; phylum Porifera; class Demospongiae; order Haplosclerida; family Petrosiidae; genus Xestospongia; species Xestospongia bergquistia. The sequence goes on from OZ014415.1 coordinate 1,597,924, forward strand.
AATAATGATTACTCAACAACAACTACTTACCATTACTAAGACTGCTGGTAGGATAGTTATGACCATCTACTAGATGTACTAGTAGTAATATACAGCACAATACAATACCTCCATCATCATCTTTAACAGAGTTAGTGCTGATGTAGTGAATTATTAATAGAAATAAGTTATTACTATATCAACATTAGTGTAGTAAAATAATCAATATTATATTATAATATAGAACTAGTACTAATTAAAACTAACAAAATAACAATAATATATTATATTTTGTATACTTAATAACTTGTATTAATAATTTAATACATCTGTCCAAAACATGTACAATACTAAACAATATTTCAACATGTTTTGTACATGTTACAATATTAATAATATTGAAAACAAAATGTAATATTCCATTCAGACAAAGGTTAAAAATACAGTAATATTATTAAGCTAGTAAATTTTGTATGTATAATATAATAACATCTGAAAACAAAATTTAAATAGAGTGTAATACTATATAAATAGAGTATTATTTAGACATTATTAAAGGCAGTATTGCACACAGCAAATAATAGAGAAGACATAACATATCATGAATTGTTAGTCGGTTCTATACCGTTTGGTGTGTTGCCTGCCTTCACTACTCTTTGGTTCTCGTCTGACAATTTATAAGAGTTTCTGATAGGACTGTTATTAGAGACTAATATATTACTATCTCCTAATTCAGTGCCCACTTCTTCAAACACCTGTAAAATTCTGGCCAGTGATGTTCTGTGTTCTGCTATTTCATAAAATAATCTTGACCTTGTTTCTAATTTTATAAGTGCATCGTCTTTCTCTTCTGCATTAGCCAGTAATTTTTGGAGCTGTTCCTCTTTCTCCTCTAACTGCCTATGCAATTCAGCTATCTCTTCATTCTTTTGCTTAGCTAACTTCTCCTTTTCCGCAGTCACATCAGATAATTTTCTCTGTAGATCAAGATTACTACGTTGGAGATCTTCTATGTCGAGCGCGTGAAGTTGGAGTTGATTCTCTAGTTCGTATATCTTCTGATGGAGCTGCTGTAAGTGTTCATTGGCCTCTTTGATGCTTGTCTTTGAGAGAGAAGACATTAGCCTTTGCCACACCTGCAAGTTTAGTTAGTGCGCACTAAATAGATTCGACCCACGTGGAACAATAGTGCACAGTAGTTAGTTTTAAGGATAAACAATCAATATACTTAAAGAAGGTTGAGTTCTTGCACCTTTTAATAAAACATGTTATTGACCTAATAAAAAGAGATGAAAGAATATCTTATCTGAGAAGACGTTACTAAAATTGGAATCTAATATTGGAGTCTGTGGATACAATTACTATGAAGTGTCTAAAATAAAAAATTTAATTGATAATTGATAATTACTTATAACCTATATAATAGATACCTGTAATTAATACATTGATATTTTGTCAGGATATAACTGGTGAAGCACGATATTCCATCTGTTAACCTGCTAAGGTACATATACCTGCACCTTGCATTACAGACAGTAGTGACATAATTATAATCAAGAAGTTGTCCAGGAACCTATCTGATTGGATTTTGAAGAACCAATAATAACACACATGACAATCAACAATGTCTAATGTCAATGAGTCAAATATATGTGCTGTGACTGAACCTGTCAACCAGCTAAGGTGCGTGTACTCATTATAGTCAGTAGCCAGCCACAGCTATCATAAAATTGTCTAGGAAGTGATCTCATTGGTTTTTAAGATTTCTTTAATCACTATAAAATAGCTAAAAGAATTTTGATTAGCCAATTTTTAATGGTTGTAGCATATTAGAAAAATTAGCATGGTAGAACGACTGCATGTTATTCTAGTACATGTAATTATGTTGAATTTGTGTATTCTTAGACAAATAAAATGTTAGACTAGGGCTGTTATTATGTTTCTTGATATATTTTGTAGGATTGGTTGTAAATGCTATGTTACTTGGTTTATTTTGTAAGGTTGCTTAAACAAAATGTCCATAAAATGGTTACAATGCTAAGCCAGGGTTGTTACTGTGTTCCTTCATGTATTTTTAGGGTTGCTTGTAAATGCTAAGACCAGCTAGGGCTGTTACTATGTTCTTTGATTAATTTTGTAAGGTTGCTTGTAGCAAAAATATAAAAGAGAGAGAATATGCATACTATTATGTTTAGTGATATCAGTTAAAGGCTGTGAAATGATGTTAGCTCTCATTACTTATAAGCATGTTGGATCAGAGGTGTTGCTATGATCATCAACTGATTAAATCTATGCGGACCTATATAATGATACCTGTACTACATATTTTGAAGCACCTAACTTCTCCTGTCAAATGCATATACCTACTTCGCCGCCCAGTACAGACAATAGCAGCACATAGCACCTAACTTCTCCTGTCAAATGCATATACCTACTTCGCCGCCCAGTACAGACAATAGCAGCACATATCATCGAGAAGTTTTTCAGGAAGTTATCTCATTGAATTTTGAAGAATTAATACAAAATGGAGTTTTTATGTACTAACACACAAACAAGTACATCTACTGCCAATAAGTCAAATCCATGTACTATGACATGACTGAAGCAAATTCTACTACTTTTGGACTAAGTCCTAATCAACCAATTATACAATATAGCGAGGGTTCTACTCCACATGTTACTCCTAGTAGCCATATTAGTCCACCTATACGTATATCAGTTGCAATGGCTGAAAATGAGATGAAAATTTGATCATAGAATGGATGACGACAGTACTCATGTCAGGAGACACGTGAGCTAAGAGAAGAGGAGGTAGAAATTAGCAAGAAACAGTAGTGCAAAGACCTTGCACGATATTGCTGAAGAAGAGAAGGATGTTTATGATCCAGCTGTCTTGGTAAAATGTCTTGGTCATGAAAATGTTATCTCTTTTCATCTCTTGTTTCTTTATTCATCTCTTCATTTGTTCCCTCTCTTTTCATCTCTTGTTTCTTTATTCATCTCTTCATTTGTTCCCTCTCCTATCTATTTCTCTTCTTTATTCAACCATCCTTTCTTCTATCATTGTTATTATCCAATCATCCTTATATCGTATTTATATCATATTCCTTTCATTCATTTTCTTTTGATTATTAGGTTGCTTTCCACTTCATTTTCTTTTGATTATTAGGTTGCTTTCCACTTTGATAGCTCAAGTCATTTGGTCATTCTAAATTTACATCATATTTATCCCATTCTGGTCTCATTCCACTTCCAGCCACTGAGTCTGATATATGTATAGGTGTACTAATCCTCACATGGCTACTAGGAGGGATACATGGAGTAGAAACTTCACTATATTGTATAATTGGTTTATCAGGACTTTGTCCCAAAGTAGAATATGCTCCAGAAACTTGTTTTCTGGTAAATCTTCATCCAGTGTGAGGGATTCCCAGACAATATTGTGAAAAGTGGCGCTATTATCTATAGTGGGTGTGGAGGAGGTACAAGGATCTTAGCTGGATGAAATGTAGAATCAATGAAATGTAGAATCAGGAACTTCAACAGTTTTATCCTGACCAAATACCAATATAGTAAGTACAGGTATTATTAATTTATTATGAAGCTCTATGTAGTTTTAATCAGCAACACCTCTGATCCAACATGCTTATTAGTAATGAGAACTAATGAAGTTTATTTAATTAAATAACTTAACTATAAGTTGTTTTATAATATCTTTTGATCTCTTACTTGTTTTGGCTGTAAATTCTGACTGGCTGTTGTTATCCATTTTATAGATTTGGTAAAATTTGCACTCAACAAATTTAATGATTCAACTGTCCATTCAGCATGGTCTTCTGAGATAAGTCTTCCATCTCTTCTTATTAGATCAAGGGCATGTTGTATATCTTGTAAGAATCGCACTAAATTCTCTTTTATTGCCTGTTTATCCATAACTCAGTGGACTAGAAGTTAATGAGGGTGTTCCATGTTGTTTGACTGTCTTCCATCTCTTCTTATTAGATCAAGGGCATGTTGTATATCTTGTAAGAATCGCACTGTATATCTTGTAAGAATCGCACTGTATATCTTGTAAGAATCGCACTAAATTCTTTTATTGCCTGTTTATCCATAACTCAGTGGACTAGAAGTTAATATGAGGCTGTTCCATGTTGTTTGACTGTATTCAGTGTGCAATAACTAAACTGGGAAAATGGCATATCTCTGATGTGACAGTAACAATGAAGATGAGAGAGACTGATATTTATTTAGCAATGCTGCAATGCCACAGTAGCTAATGATACTATTGGTGATGTCACTGCTACAAATAGTAGTAGTACATCACAGCCTATAATCACTGAGTACAATGGTATACATATTATCTCTGTTACATTTTTGTTATAAGCACAACAAAGAACATAGTAATAGCCCTGGTACAGCATATAATCACTGAGTACAATGGTATACATATTATATCTCTGTTACATTTTTTTGTTATAAGCAACAAAATACAACAAAGTACATAATAGCCCTGGTACAGCATTTACAAGCAATCCTGCAAAATAAATTAAGTAACATAGTAACAACCCTAGCTGGTCTAGCAAATTTAGTTTGTCTAAAATTACACTAATTCTACATAATTACATGTAATTAAATAACAGTCAGTTCTATAATCAAAGCAATAAAGAGTGTACCAATCTTCAAACCCAACGAGATCACTTGCTAGACAGTTTCAAGAGAGATGTGGTTATTGTCTGTAGTGGATACATGCACCTTAGCCAGTTGACAATTGACATGACCAAATGTAGACCAAATTAATTTAAAAATATTTATAAAGTCTTCCACTAACCTAGTACATAGTTATGTGCATTTAATGGATGAAATGAAATGACTGGATGACCATTCTGTAGGAATTGTATACAAAGTATTAAATCATTGATGGGGCTTAGTTTAATGATGTAGATTTCTCTGCCAGCTACCTAGACACTTTATTTAAACAATTTTCAATTATATTTGTCTATTAAATAACATAGTTCTAATAATTCAGAGAAATTTAAACATACAATGAGAATGTAATTTAAAAATGACAATCTTCTATAATTACATTTTGTTAGTACTAGTTCTATATTGTAACTAAAGTTTATCATTAACATCATTAGTATCGACATAGTAATAGTGAAAATTATATATATTTTTTGCAAATTTACTCATTGCCAGGTTTGCATGTTAATGCATACAGACCTCTGAACCATAACACAACATTACTTTATATTGTTCATATACATGTGTATTTGGTTCTTCTAAGGTTGGTTTGGAGAATATATGTTATGTTCTTTGATCATTGAATCCTTTAATCATTAAAGGATTATGAATATACTTATTATTACGTAATATATAATAGTAGTGAGACTTATAAAGTAAATTACTATATTGAGAGTTTTTCACACGCAAACAACTTATATCAACATCATGATTTGAAAGAGAAATAATATTGTTGTTAATAATAATTGATATGCAGATTTATTTAGAATTGGTACAATAAGACAACAACTGTCTAGTTGACAACAATATTGTAAGAAGTTGCTATGTTTTCCTAGTAAAGTCTTTAGACTACTCAAGACCATCTTTTACTTTACCTAACAATAGATTTATAGATTTTCAATTACACTTACTAACAGCATAAAAATACCAGAATAAAAAAATTATATTTTTGCTAATCTGAACATTTTGCTGTAACTATTGAGACAATAAATATTAAGTCATCAATATTGTGCATAGTGTGAAGAAACACTTCCATAATGTTTGGATGGAAAACGTTCATTCTTATAACTATTCCAAATTTGTTGAAACAATACCAACTCTAGAAACAATGCCAACTCATTAGTACCTAATATTTGTCTAATGATCATTGTTTAATTTCTTTGTATTATAAATATGGGTTTCCCAAATCCAGGAACTATGAAATCCATCCACAAATAACCAGCAGATAATATAAAATATAAATAACAATGAAAAGAAATTATTTCTGTGTATCATAAATATGGGTTCCATCTTTATTCATTACATGTCAAATCTAATAAATATAGTATGTTCAGATATTCTGTTTGTTGTCATATTAAAGGATTATAAATATACACATATACATTACTATTGAGGTTTATGAATTAAGTTAATATAATTATTGAGAATTTATCACACACAAACAGCTTCTTACATTACATTACAATTTGAAAGAGAAATGATATTTTAAAATAATAATTGATATGCTGTTCTATTTATAGTAAAATGTATAGTAAAATTATACAACAACTGTCTAGTTAATAATATTGCTATCTATACCTATAGTAAGTCTGTTTGAAGGATTATATCTTTTAATGATCAAAGAACACAACATATAGTCCAAACCAAATCTTAGGAGAACCAAACACACTATGTACATTTACATGTTATACATCACTAAACTCTCAATATATAATAACTTATTTTATAGACATCAATAGTATTATATATATTATGTAATAATAGATATACTTATAAATCTTTAATGATTGAAGGATTATATCTTATAATGATCAAAGCAAATAACATATAGTCCACACTAATCTTAGGAGAGCCAAATATGCATATACATGAACATTATAAAGTTGTGTTGAGTTATACATTATGGTTCAGAGGTCTGTATGCATTAAACACCTCAAATCTGTCAATGAGAAAATATGTATATTATTTTCACTATTATTATGTCCATACAAATTTCAATGATAAACTATAATTAGTTATAGAAGATATTTAATGATGTCATTGTTAATTACATTCTCACTGTATGTTTAAATTTCTCTAGAACAAGTTATTTAATAGACAAATATAATTACAAAGTATCTAGGCAGCTGGCAGAAAAATGTATATTATTAAACTAAGCTCCATCAATCACTTAATACTTTGTATAGAATTCCTACAGAATGGTGATCCAGTCATTTCATTTCATCCTTCATATCCACAATGCCATATAGCTATGTACCAGGTAAGTGCAGCAACTTTATATTTGGTAACAGTTGTATAGATATCAAAGTCAATAAAACATGTTGCTTAGTCAAAGAGTGTTAGTTTTGCAACCCTTTACCACTCACAGCAAATGGTTAAATCAGAGAATGATTTAAAAAAGATAGTGATTTTTTAATGGAGTCATATCTCATGCTGTGACAGTACAATTGAAGATGAGAATTTTCTTTGTAAAAGTTGTACTGTTACATTTTAATTTTAGTAATAACTATTGCCTATAACTGATATTAGTGATGTATACAGTATAATAATAATTTACCTGACATTATTATAACTGACCTATAGTAAAAGAAAATATAGCCAGTTATATTATTTTAGATAGTTGAATAATACTGGGTATCAATATCATAGACGTGAATGACATTATTATATCAATAATATCATATATTATTATCAACAGATGATGAATTATAATCATCATTAGAGGCGTGGTCTCCCCGCCCCCTTCTAGTATACCAAAATATGCGGAAATATTCGAAATGATAACATCCTTCCCTTAATGGGCTTGTGCTGTAAGTGGCCTACATTTGTCACACCTCCCAGTTTAGCTGTGTGCACTAAATAGAATCAAAACCACGTGGAAAAACCTGGTACTAGCCTTTTGTGTTATGGATAGACATGCATTAGAAGAGGAATTATTGCAACATTTACAAGATGTTCAACATGTTCTTCTTCATTTAATGGAAGGAGATAGAAGTGTACCTGTTTCAGAAGATCTTGTTAAAGAGACAATTGAGTCAATAAAGTCGTTGAGTGCTAATTTTAATGAATCTGTAAAGTGGATAATAACAACTAGTCAGAATTTACCATCACAACAAGTAAGAGATCTATAGATGTTATAAACAACTTATAGTTAAGTTGATTGAGTAAACTTCATATCTTTCATTACTAATGAGCATGTTGGGTCAGAGGTGTTGTTATATGATTATTAGCTGATTAAATCTACGTAGACCTATATAATAAATTAATAATACCTGTACTTAATATATTGGTATTTTGGTCAGGATATGACTGTTGAAGGACCTGATTCCAGCTGTCAACCAGCTAAGGTGCTTGTACCTACTCCACCCACTACAGATAATAGTCATATTGTCCAGGAAGCTATCTCATTGGATTTTGAAGAAATACTTGAAAACAGAGTTGCTGTGGAAACCAGTGATAACACGCAATCAACTATGTCCACTGACAACAAGTCAAATCCATGTACTATGACCAAAGCATATTCTACTTTGCAACTATCTCCTAATCAAACAATAATACAAAATAACGAGGGTTCTACTCCATATATTCCTTCTATTAGCCATGTTAGTGTTCATTCACCTATAAGTATATCAGACTCAATGTCTAGGAATGGAATAGAACCAGAAGGAGGTCCTTGGAATGAGGATATAGATGATTTTGATAGTCTTATGGATGAAGAGGCACTTACGAAAGTTGATATTTTATGTCAGGAGACTCATGAGTTAGGAGAAGAGGAAGTAGATATAACAAAGAAGACTGCGATGGTATCAGATGAAGAAGATGAGATCTTGATTATATCTGACGATGAAGAGTTAATACAAGAAGATAGTGGTGTGAAGACATTGCAAGATATTGCTGAAGAAGAGGAGAAGGATGTTTATGATCCAGTTGTCTTAGGTAAAATGTTGATCCATTGTCTTGTCTTTGTTTCTTTATTCATCTCTTTATTTATTCCCTTATCTACCTATCTCTCTTCTTTATCCATTCATCCTTCATTCTATACATCCATTTATCCATTCATCCTTCATTCTATACATCCATTTATCCATTCATCCTTCATTCTATACATCCGTTTATCCATTCATCCTTCTTTCTATCCATCCATTTATTAACTCACATATTGTATTCCTTTCATTCGTCTAACAACTCATCTTTTAATTATTAGGGTGTCCTCCACCCACCTCAGAACATATTGATAAACTCAAGCAGTCATTTGGTCATTCCAGATTCAAACCGTAAGTTTAATAATTAATTGATTAGCACCTGTAATTAATTGTTTTAAGTATATTTATTAATATTTTATTAGTGAGCAATGGAGGATTATTCATTCAGTACTCTACAAGAAACAGGATAACTGTGCTGTCATGGCAACAGGTACATGTACAATAGTAATGTAAAATAGTGCCATCCCTTTACTTATAGCATGACATGTTTATATGTAACTGTTGTCATAGCAACAGGTACCTGTATACATACAATGGTTATGTAAATAATACCATCCTTTTAACTACAACATGACCATTTGCATATAAATATTGTCATGGCAACAGGATGTGTATATGTAAAAGATTATTATTTAAAATACCTAGTGGTAGTCTCATGTGGTCAGGTGTGTTAGGGTAGACAATGTTTAGTGACTTGTTTCTACAGTGCTCCCATACATTTCTTTTTCTATTGGTTATTTATGTGAGGCTGACCTTGTTAGTATTTATTTTTATTACTGTGAAAACAGACCATGAACCATGAATTACTGGTGTAAATTATATTCATGCTCATCAAAATATATTCTTGTCAACAAAATATCTGTTGCCCAAAAAAGCGTAAAAAAGCGTATACATTGGTTTATTAAACACCAGATCTTATACACAAATACAAATTATCAATGTTATAAACTGGTACTAATATATATATATATATACCGTAAGGGTATAAATTTTCGTGGGGGATTTAATTTCGCTGTATTCGTGGGTTGTTGCTTTATCACGAAATTTAACTTTTATTCCACCCACGCATAATCACGCAAAGGGATTCATGTCGGTCACTTCTTTCTCTTTTACACTGTCTGAAGTACTTCTCTGTCAACTGCCTCCCAGATTTTCTTGTATATATGGTACCCTCTCACCATGGATTTATAGGAATAGGTAGCCATATTTCGCGAAAATCACGCTTGTGATCACAACACATGCCTGATACCACACCCATTATTAATACTTCACACCCACTAAACACGAAAATTAATACCAACGAAATTTAAATAATAAAGCAAAATTTAAAAAACACAAAAATTTAAACCCTCGAAAATTTGTACCCTTACAGTATATACTTAATAGACTATATGTTATAAAACTGGTACTATACTATGAGAAGAGCCACCTAGACATGTGAATAACTTTGCCGTTTACATGCTATCGACATGGGACTTGTACCAATCGATTCAGCTTGCAAATGCTCATTTTATATATAAAATTTGGCTCTCTAATGCCACGAGAAAGTAGCAAACTATAAAACTCCATACATTTTCAATGGCATACCTTTGACATACTTTAAATTGCACACCTTCAAGGATTTAATAAATAACAATTTTCGCCTTGAGAAGTCAGTCATATGTCACGTGAAAATTCTAAATTATAATTCTAATTGAGTGCTTTGAATATTCATAGACACTCGCAACAACTTCCTTTGTATGTGATCTTAGTCTCTTTCTCTTAGGCATCTTCGCGAACACGAGAGAAAACATGGTGTGTTCACATGATATGCACGTGAACAAATAATGAATACACTTAAAATGTACTTCAGTGCTAAATGCATATAATAGTACCTCACCTTACATTCCATGCATAAAGCACCTTTTTTAATGAAGGGATTTTCTTAAATACTTTAATATATATATATACTCAATACATTATAGATGAAGGATAATGTTTTCACATCAAGTTGTATAAGTTGAATTTACAGGTACCAAAACTAACAGAGACAATCTAGTCCCATAGATTGAGTGAAAGTATAATAGATTTACTAAAATATAATAAAACATCATTAGTTCTGACCATTAGTTACACAAACAATTATGTTCATAGTACATTAGTAATCAAAACTCTGTGTGTGTTTATTTGTTTCTATCAAAATATTTTCTTACTTGCCACCTGAATAACCATAATTAGTTAAATCAACTAATCAGTAGTACATATGTATGTAGTTGAGCTCTTATATTAGGGCAAGCACAAAGACACTTAACAACAATGTTTTTCTGTATAGCCTGTATTGGTCAATCACTTTTTACATTGAAATTTAAACATTCTTGTATTAAGACACTTTATAAAAACAGAAATGATCCATGTTTCCTTCCATACTTTGTATGTGTATGACATTGAGTATTACTAGGAGAAAAAACTAGAGTTTATAAAAGATTATTACAAATCGTTGTCATAACAACAAGCAAGTACATACTCATATATGATGAAGTGTTTAATTCAGCACTTGATTATGGTGGAATTGAGAAGGCATTTGTTCCCTTTAGAAACCTGCTACCAGCAAAAGGAAAATGTGATAGATATATTATCTTTTTAATAAATTAGTGTAATGATTATAATTGATTGAAGCAATGATTCAGTTAATGGAACTGAAAACCTTGAAGAAGTGTTGTTTGACTCTCAAAGAATCAAACTATAATCTGTTGAGGTTTCTCTTACATACATATATCAATAATGCTTTCAAGATCATTGTCTGAAAGCTTATTGGGTGACTCTGGGCTGCCAATCTTTATATTTTGAAAGTTGAATGTTGCCATTTATCCCTCCCCCCCAGAAATGAGTTTCTGAGTGAAACCCTGATTTTATTTAATAAACCAATCACACTACTACAATTCAATGACATGACATTATATTGTAGAATGCTAGCAATTGAGTGAACATCTATTTATTTGTACATGCATGGACAATTATCTAAAGCAAGTCACATACAGCATCTATATTATAATATTAAGACACGACCCATTTTACTGCAGCTGTTTTACTAATCATTTGCTATGCGTAAATGTATTAAATGCTTGAAGATCATGTTCAACTTCTCCATCAATATCGATGCTAAACTTAATGATATAGTTAATGACTGTGTTTGTGCTTGGGTCTACGACACTAGTCGCAAATATAGCTTTGGTGATACCAGTGTGATATATCCATTGAGCTTTAGATGGGCATCTTGCATAGCAGGTATAGTAATGGCCAGTTGTTGATACTGTTGACAGGTAATCCTCCAATTCTTCATATATTTCGCATCGAGGATGATGATACACACCATGTAATCCAGCACTTGAGAAAGCATAGTATGGACGGACAGCTTTTAGAAATTTGTATGTGTTTGCATGTCCATTAAATGCTCCATGATGAGCTAGACGAAAGATATGAGATTGAACGCGTTGACCAGCACATTGTAGGAAATTATTTACTAGTGTTGTTTTTCCTTCGAAGTCTCCAGGTAGAAGAATTTTAACATCAGCAAATTGTACTTGAAGAACTAAACTGTCTCCGTTAGTTCCTCCATTTGGACATTTGTTATGTTCTGAAGCAAGCACAGCTATTGTGACATTTCCATCACATATCTTAAAAGATGTGCAGTTTCTGCCACAACAGAATGGGATTCTCTCAGTCGTAATGCCAGTTGTTTTTATAAATTTTCGATATTTTGTCCATTCACAAGAGTGATAGACAATAGGATAATCCTGAGGATGTCGATTACCTAGAGCAGCATCGAGAAAGTTATTATGATCTTTATCAGGATGACTTAAGAAGACCTTTTCAATGATGTGTCCATCAAGATAATCAGCTATGTCTTGTTTTTCCATAAACCCCTTATACTTTGAAGAACCCATATCTACAATGGTTAAATTTCCTCCTTTTTGTGCTGGACATTGGATGATCGTAGCATCACCTTGACCTACAGGAAGAGCCATAATGTTGAGTTTTTCGTCAGCTGAAGTTAATCTGCATCCTGTGACTCGTATGACTATTCCAACAAGAAGAGGGACAATAATCAATTGCATTTTCATTTTTCTGTATTGCTTTGAAAAGGCAGTAAGAGTTTATTTGATTGCGTTTTTTTATAACCTACATGTATTTATATTATGATAAAACGGGCCAATTCCTTTAATGCTATTATTTGAGTGGGCATTTCCATGAGCTTGCTGATGATAAATAGCATTGTATTATGTTTAAGACTGCCACCATTAAAGTTGCTTGTAATAATATTCATTGTATATAATATTATTAGTCTCTATCTTGAGCCCTACAAGATATATGTGACTTGTTAGTCAAACTTCAAAGTTTAAAACACTAAGAACTAACTATCTTCATTGTTGTCTGTACATTTGGCCAGTGTTCTCACTAGCTACTTCTAGGGGGATACTGTCCCCCCCCCCCCAGTAATAGTAATGTAACCCCTGTCCCAAGAGATGATGAGATGCGTGCCCCTCTGTTTAAATCTAATGATAGATCTTAATTAAAACATAAGTGTGACTAATTAATAAGTATTACCAGAAGCTTCCCATATTCTCAAGGCATGTGTAGCATCCCATTCTTCTAATGGTGGACCAATCATTGATACTCTAATGAGGTTGTCCAATGTACTAGTGGTTCCTCGTCTTTTCCTAGATACGGCCAGTTCACCATCACTCTGGGTGAGTTCTTGAGTCTCTTGTTCTGTAACTAAGCTTTGTTGAAAAACAAGACGATTTTGTCTTTTCACAATTTTTGCTTCTTCACACTCAACATGATAGCACGCTGTTAATAATCCAGACCACACCCAATTAATTAGTCCAAAACACCTGCCCGTTCCCTCCGGCTCTACAAATGTAGTGAGAACACTGCATTTGGCAGAGCCTGATTCCAAAACATTGAAGTTTACATGCTCTTGAGTCAACCTTGTCAGGATGGGTAATTTTGACAAGGGAACATATATTGTCTTGAAAAACTGAGCCAGGTGAATTGGTGAACAAACCAATTTAACTATATGTATATGTACTAATACTGTGGTATTAAAACATACCTTTTTGTTTTACTTACTTAATTGAATTATAAATCAATTTATATATATAAGGTGACAATTGAAATTGACAAAATATAGGTTAGACAATGGGTTAGGTGTTTAGCAGAAGCACAAGTGCTCTAATTTATGTCCAAGGCATTCCAATTTAGACAATTTTGAGGCACTAGACAAACCCAAACTAGCCCAGTCATGCCACAATTACAACCTAAGTTTGATAAGTCAACAGAATTCTAAATAATTCTCTTTGATGTTAATGAGAAAATGAAGTGTCATTAATATCAAAGGTAATTATTCATAAATTTGTCCAATATAGGATAGAATGTAATTTTTATTGAACTTTTGAACAATCATTTGCTGTGTCATAGTCTCCCATATTTGTACATTCTCTTTAAAATTATAATAATAATTATTAATAATATTTTTTATTGAAGATTCTTATTTTATAAATATTAATATTAAAACTATATATGTATAATCACATTGTGCTATTTATAAAGTCTTATTACAATTACTGCACACATGTACCACTACACAATCATTATACAGGTACTACAATAATACTATATACTATTTATGTGGTACTATATTCATCAGTAACTTCACTCTTGTTATCAGATGACATGAATAATTGATGAAGTGTTTGGTGCTATTGTTTAACTACATTAGAGACTGGAATGCTATTAAATGGTATCAATCTAGCTGGACTAACTCCATTAACATTAATAGCAAAATGAATGATATAGTTATATGCTTTATCTATATTTGGGTCAGGATCAATGACTGTTGTCACATAGATGCCAGCTGTGATTATTTTATTATCCCACTCATTAGTACTAGTACTACATGTGTACATATGAGGGGCAACATTTTTATCCAAACGAGAGACATTAGATGTTTCTAAATGGTAATGAACTTCACACCTTGGATGTATGTAGCCATTGTTTAGACCACCGTTTGAACAGGCATAACGAGGTCGTATTTTGTTTAATAGTTTAGGAGTATTAGCTTCTTGATTATAAGCTCCATAATGAGCAAGACGATATGCATTTGATTCAAGATTGCCTGAACAACTGATAAAGTCATCGATAAAGTCACTATCACCTTCAAAATCTCCTGGCAAATAAACAGTAGTACCTCCATATTCGACTTGGAGAACTAAGCTATCTCCATTACTGTTATCACCATTACATTTGGCCCTTTCTGATGCTAAAATGTAAATGTTTACTTTTTGATTACATATTGCATATCTTGTACTAATATATATGTGCTCAAAGTCAAAACACTATATTTCATTAAACTGGTACTAATAGATGTGTACTTAAGGTGGTGGTATGGTGGCGTTAATGATATTCATAGTTTAACTTTTTCCTATTATAATTTCTATATCTTTTCTTGTTTTAATACAATCCTTTGACTACTACATTATATCAATTGTCTTCAACTTCGATAAAAAATTTAAAACAATTGCATGTATCAATCAAGAGTTACTGGAGTAACAGTATACAGAACAAAGGTACATTTTTCTAAAACCTTCTTATAGGTAGACATTACAAACTTACCTTGCTATTACAGTTATATGAGATCTATAATCCTATGAAAGCTTTTTTTGAATTACTGCTATAGTTTCTGAGATACATTAAGCAGAGTCAAATCTTTGAGAGCCTTCGGAAAACCGAACGCCATTTTTAAAAATTGGCTTTATAGGATTACTCATACTTATGTTGTGTAGGGTTGTTCAAGATTTCTTACCTGTGCGTAGTATTAGAGCTGAGATAAATGTACCTTTGTACTTGCTCATTAACTTTAGCTATGAAACCACTGGAATGTGAGAAGTATGTCATTATCTTGGAACCACATCCATGTTAGTAATATTTGAAATCTTTTGGCAATATAGCTTAGAATGCAAACCAACCATAAATATGTGTTAATGAGTGTGTTATGAAATCATGAATATAGTATGAATATTATTATAATAAAATTTATTTGGCTTCAGACTTCCACCATACCGCCACCTTAATACACTATATGTGAAGGACAATGTTTTAAAATCAAGTTATATGTGCTGAATGTACAGGTAGCAAAGCTAACAGAGACAATCTAGTTCCATAGACAGAGTACAATAAAAGTAATAATATAATAAATCATTATTAGTCCTAACCATTATCTACATAAACAGTCATTTCATTAGTACATTAGTAATCAAAACCATATATGTTTATTTGTTTGTATCAAAACATTTGTTTACATGTAACCTGTATATGTATGTAGTACATATACACATATATATATATGTATAATTATAGTTGAGTTCATGTTCTTGTGTATTAGGACAAGCACAAAGACACTTAACAACAATTTTTTTTCTGTATAACCTGTATTAGTCAATCATTTTTTACATTGAAATTTAAACAGTCTAGTATTAAGGACTCATTATAACCCAACCCCCTCCCCCTAGAAATGACTCATATATCCTGCCATACTTCGTAAGTGTAATTGAGCATTACGAGTTTACAAAAGATTATTGCAAATTTGTGTCATAACAACAAGCAAGTACATACTCATATATGATGAAGTGTTTAATTCAAGTCTTGATTATGGTGAAATTGGGAGGGCATTTGTTCCCTTTAGAACCTGCTACCAGCCTTGGAAAATGTGATAGATATATTATCTTTTTAATAAATTAGTGTATTGATAATTATCACAAGTGTATGGAATATCTATATTATAATATTAAGACACTGCCCATTTTACTGCAGCTGCTTTACTAATCATTTGCTATGCGTAAATGTATTAAATGCTTGAAGATCATGTTCAACTTCTCCATCAATATCGATGCTAAACTTAATGATATAGTTAATGACTATGTTTGTGCTTGGGTCTACGACAGTAGTTGCAAATATAGCTTTGGTGATACCAGTGTGATACATCCATTGAGGTTTAGACAAATATTTCACATAACAGGTATAGTAATGGTCAGATACTGTTGACAGATAATTCTCTAATTCTTCATATATTTCACATCGAGGATGATAATATCTTTTATGTAATCCAGCACTTGAGAAAGCATAGTTTGGACGGACTGCTTTTAGAAATTCATAGGTATTTGCACGTCCATTAAATGCTCCGTGAAGTGCTAGCCGAAAGATATGAGATTGAACACGTTGACCAGCACATTGTAGGAAATTATTTATTAGTGTTTTACTTCCTTCAAAGTCTCCAGGTAGAAGAACTTTAACATCAGCAAATTGTACCTGAAGAACTAAACTGTCTCCGTTAGTTCCTCCTCTTGAACATTTGTTATGTTCTGAAGCAAGCACAGCTATTGTGACATTTCCATCACATATCCTGAAAGATGGGCAGTCTCCTCCACAGCAGAACGGGATTCTTTCAGTCGTTATCTCAATTGTTTTTACGTATGTTTGATATTTTTTCCAACCACAAGAGTGATAGACAACAGGATAATCCTGATGATGTAGATTACCTAGAATAGTACCGAGAAAGTTATTATGACCTTTATCAGGATGACTTAAAAAGACCTTTTCAATGATGTATCCATTAAGATATTTAGTTATGTCTTCTTTGTCCATAAACCCTTTATATTTTGAAGAGCCCATATCAATAACAGTTAGCTTTCCTCCATATTGTGCTGGACATTGGATGATTGTAGCATCACCTTGACCAACTGGATCCAGTTGGTCAAGGTGATGCTACAATCATTCAACATTATGGCTCTTCTTCCGGAAGAGCCATAATGTTGAGGTTTTCATCATCTGGAGTTAATGTGCTGGTAAAGTTTATGATTGGCAATTCAGTAGCTTCAAGATCTGTAGTCGGAGAAGGAAGTTGCCATTCTTGTGAGATCACTAACCCAATAAGAAAAGGCACAATAAGTAATTGCATTTTCATTTGTATGAATAGATTTGAAAAGATAGAAGGGTCAATTTAGTTAATTTTTTTTCAAGCCTGCAGAATATATATATTCTGATAAAAGGGGGCATCTCCTTTAATTAGTGTGGTATGTTAACTATGTTTTGACAAGTGTGCATTTCTGTAAGCTCTCTGATGATATAAATTATTATATTTAAGATTAAGTCTGTCACTCTTTGTTATTTCAAACTGAACATATTAAATGTATGTTCCATCTATAAGACCAAATGATCACTGTTATATCTCATTGATTTGACCTTTACTTGTCCTTGACATTTTGTGTATTTAGTATATGGATTAATACCAATTTTATCAAAGCAGTAATTATTAGAATAGTGTGTTATTCCATATGACAAAGTCGTTGATTCGCTATCTGTGTTAAAATGTCATCACTGCTCTTTATTATAATAATTAAATTTCTGACACTATTATTGACAATTATGTAGTTAGTTTGTTCTTTGTGTAACAAATATCATAGACACCACAGCTTATTATCCCGTAAGAAAATTATATAAATATTAATAATATTTTTTATTGAAGATTCTTATATTATAAATATTAATATTAAAACTATATGTATAATCACATTGTGCTATTTATAAAGTCTTATTACAATTACTGCACACATGTACTACTACACAAACATTATACAGGTACTACAATAATACTGTATACTATTTATGTGGTACAATATTCATCATCATCTTCACACTTGTTATCAGATGACTTGAATAATTGATGAAGCATTTGTTTAGAGACTGGAATGCTATTAAATGGTATCAATCTAGCTAGACTAACTCCATTAACATTAATAGCAAAATGAATGATATAGTTATATACTTTATCTATATTTGGAGGAGGACCAATGACTGTTGTCACATAGATGCCATCTGTAATCATTCTATTATCCCACTCATTAGTACTAGTACTACATGTGTACATATGAGGGGCAACATTTTTAACCAAACGAGAGATGTCAGATGTTTCTAAATGGTAATGAACTTCACACCTAGGATGATGGTACACGTCATGTAATCCACTGCTTGAGAAAGCATAGTGTGGACGGACAGCTTCTAGAAATTGGTTGGTATTTGCATTTCCATTAAATGCTCCATGATGAGCTAGACGAAAGATATGAGATTGAACTTGTTGGCCTGCACATTGTAGGAAATTATTTATTAGTTGTTTACTTCCTTCAAAGTCTCCAGGTAGAAGAACTTTAACATCAGCAAATTGTACCTGAAGAACTAAACTGTCTCCATTAGTTCCTCCCTTTGGACATCTGTTATGTTCTGAAGCAAGTACAGCTACTCGGGCTTTTCCATTGCATATTTCAAAAGTTGGGCAATTTTTTCCACAACAAAGTGGAATTCTTTCATTCTTAATACTAGTTATTTCTACATAATTTTGATATTTTGTCCAACCACAAGAGTGATAGACAATAGGGTAATCCTGAGGATATAGATTACCTAGAGCAGCATCGAGAAAGTTATTATGATCTTTATCAGGATGACTTAAAAAGACCTTTTCAATAATAAATCCCTCAAGATATTTAGTTATGTCTTGTTTGCTCATAAACCCTTTATTCTTTGAAGACCCCATATCAATAATAGTTAGCTTCCCTCCATGTTGTGCTGGACATTGGATGATTGTAGCATCACCTTGACCTACAGGTAGAGCTAAAATATTAAGATTTTCATTAGCTGGAGTTAATCTTGTAGAAGGAGGTTGCTGTCCTTGTGTGTTGATTACTGCAATAAGAAGAAGCACAATAATCAATTGCAACTTCATTTGTATGGATTGACTCTTGAGAAGGCCAGAAGAAACAATTTGCTTTTGTTTTAAAAACCTGCAGCATTCATAATCTGATTAAATGGGACATCCCCTTTAGTGCTATTGTTTTGACAAGTGTAGCTCTCTGATACCAGTCTATCACTGTTTGTGGGCTCATACTATATAAACTGATAACATGATACATTCCCCATAGGATTGGAAATTTTGACAGGTGATTTCTCCACAGTTTAGATCTGTAGTTAGGGCTGGCTACCTTAACATTTTTATATATATTTATCAATCAAATTGTTACTCTGCTCTATTAATCTGATGTTGCCACCCTTTTGGGAAAGGGTCTGGCACATGTATATAGCCTGCAAAAATCTTGCAGGTCATAGAATCGCCTTGTGCACTTATGAGCTCCTTTTTTTTCTCTTAATGCCTATTCCACACGATTCAATGATGGTTAGTAAAGTTCTTGAAGCTGCTCAAAGCTCTGCTCTTGAAGCAGTATGTGATGTGACTAGTTCATAAAAGACAGTCTGTGCTCTATTCAAAAGATTGTGACCACATCTACAGCATATCACAACAACCATTTTGTTTATTTCATTGTCTTACTATGTGCTCAGGTGTAATTATACTTTACCCACATTCTCATTCATGTTATGCAAGTTCTATATTATCTTGTCCCCTGACCCTTCCTCTCTAAGCAAAGGATTGACAATGTCTGACTAATAGAGCACAGTAACTATTTCATTGATAGATACCTATATATATGAAATTTATATTCTATTAAAATGTTAAGTGAAGGAGCAGAAATACTAGACTAGTGATCTCTTGGTAGATATATGTCTCATGTGTCTCATTAACATCAAAGGGATTTATTCATAAAATGTCAATTATATAATAGAATATAAATTTTATTGACCCTTCTAATGCTATGTCATTCTTTCCTTCCTATTTATACCTTGTTTAGCAAGGTGTACAAACCTTTTAGACTGGTATGCTCAGAGAGCTGGAATTAAAGGGATATAATGTTGGCATATTAAGATGATTATTAACAATTGAGAATTCAACAATGTAGCTGACACCATTATTAGAAGTGGGAACAGTACAAGTTGTTTTATAAATGTTTCTTACACTAATGTTAGTCTCCTTCCAGTGTTGGTGGTACTATTTGATTTTTTTTCTTGGAGTTGATCACAATATGAATGTTCCTGAGCCAATCTTGTACAGAGGAGCTCATTTATTGTGATGTTGATTAATGTTAATGAAAAATAGTTTTGTTTGCTCAAGTGTAGCACACTGCTCTACTTGACTACTAGTTAATAGATATTGACATAAAGATGATCACTATACTTCATATAGTAGTCATTATAACATTCACTTAATATACAATAGACAATGTTTTGTCTTGAATTAAGAATTGCCATTTTACTTTCAAAGAATGAAACTAATTTTTTTGAGTTTTCTATGATGCTTTCAAGACCATTGTATAGAAAAGTTATTGGTGACTCTATGGTAGGCTGCCTCCTTTTCAAAAGTTGAATGTTGACCCTCCCTCCCAGCTCCTTTGAAATGTTTCTAAATGAAACCTTAATAAAATAGCACAACTAACCACATACTATAATTTAATGAGATGTAATAGAATGTTAGCAACTAAGTATGCATTCCATGTATATGTACATGAATCTATGGATCATTACCTAAAGCATACATACATACTATAATTAATTAGGACATTGCTCATCATACTATTAATGCTTTACCAATCAATGAAATAATAGCTACGTCTAAATGTATTAAATCTCTGAAGGTAATGCTTAACTTCTCCGTTTGCGTTAATTCTAAATTTAATGATATAGTTGATGACTGTGTTTGTGTTTGGCTCTACAACGGTAGTCACAAATATAGCTTTGGTGATACTAGTGTGATATATCCATCGAGCTTTGGATGAACATTTTGTATAGCAGGTATAGTAATGGCCAGTTGTTGATACTGTTGACAGGTAATCTTCCAAATCTTCATATACTTCACATCGAGGATGATGATATCTTTCATGTAATCCACCACTTGAGAAAGCGTAGTGTGGATGGACAGCTTTTAGAAATTTGTATGTGTTTGCATGTCCATTAAATGCTCCATGGTGAGCTAGACGAAAGATATGAGATCGAACACGTTGGTCAGCACATTGTAGGAAATTGTTAATTAGTGCTTCACTTCCTTCAAAGTCTCCAGGTAGAAGAACTTTAATGCCTGCAAATTGTACTTGAAGAACTAAACTGTCTCCATTAGTTCCTCCCTCTGGACATCTGTTATGTTCTGAAGCAAGTACAGCCACTGTGGCTTTTCCATTACAGATTCTAAAAGATGGGCAGTTTTTTCCACAACAAAATGGGATTCTTTTAGTCGTAATCCCAGTTGTTTTTACATATATTTGATATTTTGTCCAACCACAAGAATGATATATGATAGGGTAATCCTGAGGATACAGATTATGTAAGGCAACATCAAGGAAGTTGATATGGTCCTTATCAGGATGACTTAAGAAGACCTTTTCAATAGTGTATCCGTCAAGATATTCAAGTATGTCCTCTTTGCCCATATATCCATTGTACTTTGATGATCCTATATCAACAATGGTTAGCTTCCCTCCATATTGTGCTGGACATTGGATAACTGTAGCATCACCTTGACCTACTGGTAGAGCCAAAATATTAAGATTTTCATCAGCTGGAGTTAATTTTGTAATAATTGGCAAAGCAATAGCTTGAAGTGATATAAGAAACACTGTAAGCAAAAAGAGTAAAGCCATTCTCTGAGCTATTCTTTACCCAGCAGCCAGTATTTTTTATAGTGAACTTGTCAGTAATATTGACTACTTAGTAACTTATAAAACATAATAACTCCTACTCCTCCACATAAATGTAGCCAGTATAGAGTAGATAGTATACTCCATTAGTTTTTCGGTTTTGACAAACAATTAATCGTGGTTAGGTTGTTGTAATTTACTCTCTTTCCCTTACTGGCTTCTTGGTTTGTGGTGATGCATACTAGTTGCTTCAATGAAAATTCATATAAGCATAGATAGAACAATATTGCTAGTACTAGAAAAGCATAGATGACAAAACATGACAGTATGTAGTATTATTACTATTAGTCTATTGTTTTATAATTTCTAACGAGTGGAAATTATTTTTTTATTAAGTAACTATTATTTCCTGAAATTGTACTAAATTACTAAAAATGGTGCCACTATGTCAAACCTAACTCTTTAAAAGTTATGAATTAACTATTCTTTAAACATTTAACAAGTTAACATCAGCTATTAATGAAGTTGTCAGGGAGATGTTGTAGAAAATGTATGATATGTCCCCTAATAAAATGGAAGATGTAATATTATGGTTGTTGATGTTATTGTTAATGTTTACAGAGACAATGCATATGGCATTTTGAATGAGATTGATTGGTGTAATGAATTTGTGGTCTATTGGTTTGTGTCCTGAAATAGTCGTACAACTTACATTGAGGATGACCAAATTTGAATCTGTTACTTGAGAACACATAGGAGGGGTAACTGCTTGTAGAAAGAGGAGTGTGTTTGCTGTACCATTGTATGTACCATAATGTGAAAGTCATCCATCATTTATACCTTAATCTTATAATGGTATAAGCTATAACCGTTACCTAGTACATTGTATCCATTCTTTTCCATAGCAACTACCACAAGAATGCAAAGAATGTAGTTAAAATAATCCCAATTTCATGCTTTTTTCAAAAAAATGATCTTTAATGTAACAATTTGAAAGTGTGTTTGATTGAATAACGTTTTCATCAAACTTAAAAATGTCACTTAGCAAACTATTTCAAGCCAAACTACACTCATTTTGTGGCATCCACTGGAATTCCAGGAGTGACTCCATGTTGATTACAATGATGTACTTGACCAATAGCGGTGACTTCTAACACATGTAAACAGGGATGTGGAAATATATTTTCAGTCTTAGGACAATTCTCCTATTAATGACAATATGTGCCAGACATGTTTGTTTTGATACTTTTGTGACCTTCTAAAATTAGTTGACCCTCATGTAGTAAAAACATTTTTCTTATGATATTTTTAACATAGCTTACAGTACATAATCTTGGTACTGCTGTCATAGAAAAGCCACGAAAAATCTTCCAGCCAAGATCTCACAAACTGCCTGCTATCAGCTTCATCATCATATCTTGTTCATTTGGACGACGTAGTAGCTGTTTGGGGCCGGTTTACTCCTGGCAGAAATCTCTGCATGGCTACATGGATAATTATGGCTTAATTGTTATGGGTGTGACTATATTGTCTGTTTCTGCAGTGGCTGAAGGGTTAAAAATGAGACAAATGTCCTTTTTCTAATTGAAAATCTTGGACAATTTGTACAAAAAACGGACAATGTCCACCATGACCGGCTATTTCCACATCACTGCATGTAAATTTCCAAGGATGTATATATAAAGCATAGGCCACAATACTAAAAATGACTTGTAAACCAATAAAGTGTCTCTATTTTAGTGAGATCACAGTAGAGACTGTATATCACCATTGTGTTCTGTACTAACATAATCAAAGAATATTGATGACATGTTGTGTCATGTATACTCCATATATAGGACCAAGTTATCACTGTTTTATTGATTTGACCTTTACTTGTCCTTGACATATTGTGTATTTAGTATATAGATTAATACCAATTATGTCAAAGCAGTATTTGTTAGACCATAGATAGTATAGACTACATAACATATTTCATATGCTTGTCAGGTAGAGATGGACAAAGAGTGTACCCGAAGTGCATGGGCATTTCCAATCCCAGTTAAGTAGTCTATACTATCTATGGTTAGACATGGTGCTTTATTACTCTACGACAAAGTTAGTTTTATCATTGATCACTATCTGTGTTAAAATGTCATCATGCTCTTTGTAATATTTATTAAATCTCTGGCACTATTGGTGACAATTATTTTGTTAGTTTTGTTCCTTGTGTAAACAATATCACAGACATTACAGCTGATATAGCCTATGTATATGTTTTATGTAACAAGGTAAATTATATTAATATTAATAATATGTTTATTGAAAATTCTCAATTTTTATAAAAAGGAGGTATAGTGTTTAAACTATTAAGTATAATCACACTGTGCTATTTATAAAGTCTTGTTACAACTACTGCACACATGTACCACTAAACAGGCACTACAATAATACTGTGTGCTATTTACGTGGCACCACATTCATCAGCATCTTCATTCTTGTCTTGATAATGCATTGATTGATGGAGCATTTGGTGCTTTCGTTTAAATACATTAGAGTATGGAAAGCTATTGACTAGTATCATGCCAGGCGGAGTAACTCCATTAGCATTAACAGCAAAATGAATGACAAAGTTGTGTGCTTTATCTATATTTGGGTCAGGATCAATGACTGTTGTCACATAGATGCCATCTGTAATCATTCTATTATCCCACTCATTAGTGCTAGTACTACATGTGTACATATGAGAGGCAACATTTTTATCCAAACGAGAGACGTTAGATGTTTCTAATTGGTAATGAACTTCACACCTTGGATGTATGTAGCCATTATGTAGACCACTGCTTGAAAAGGCATAACGAGGTCGTATTTTGTTTAATAGTTTAGGAGTATTAGCTTCTTGATTATAAGCTCCATAATGAGCAAGACGATATGCATTTGATTCAAGATTGCCTGAACAACTGATAAAGTCATCGATAAAGTCACTATCACCTTCAAAATCTCCTGGCAAATAAACAGTAGTACCTCCATATTCTACTTGGAGAACTAAGCTATCTCCATTACTGTTATCACCATTACATTTGGCCCTTTCTGATGCTAAAATGTAAATGTTTACTTTTTGATTACATATTGCGTATTGTGGACATTGAGTAATACCACAACAATAGTTGATCTGCTCACGAGGAAGTTTGGTTTTAATATATTTTCCGTAAGTTGTCGTCTTCCATTTGCATGAATGATAGATTTTTGGATAAGGGTTTCGACCTTTCACTATTGCATCGACATAGTTGATATGATCTTTATCAGGATGACTGAGGAATATCCTTTCAATTGTGTGCCCCTTGAGTGTATCGGAAACATTTTGTGCTGACATGTAGTTTGTTGACTTACAAGAACCACTGTCCACAACAGTTACAAATCCTCCATATTGTGCTGGACATTGGATAATAGTGCTATCACCTTGACCAACTGGAAGAGCAAAGATATTAAGATCTGAATTTGGAGGTGGCAGGTCCCATTTTTGTGCATGGACTGCAACAAATAAGATGGCAACCAAGGCAAATGTAAGCATCCTTCTCTTCTATATCGAAGTCTTTGTAATAACTTTATAGTTACTATGTAAACTAATATTAATACACATTGTAATGTGAAGTTAATCATATACCTACATCCTGGTTATGTTTCAGAATTATTACTTGTCTCTCTCTTTTAATCATAATATCATTTAATATTAACCATCTTCTCATATACCAACTTTAGTATTAGTATAGTTTAACATGTATGTAGTTTTTTTCCTGAACTGATTACTGCACATTATTCTATTATCTGTTCTATTTTTTCAAATATAGGTTTTGGCAAGAGTCTTTGCTACCAGTTTCCAGCTGTTTTTACAAACACTCTTGCAATTGTAATATCACCTCTTATATCATTAATGCAGGACCAAGTCACTCAATTAAAGTAAGTTATTAACAATGAGCATTAGATGATATCTATAATAGTCATAATCAATTCTGTGATTGATCTATTGCTATTTCTCCTGTTTAGTATCAAGAACATACCAGCATGTTTTTTGGGATCAGCCCAAAGTCAAAGTTCTGCAATGGTGAAGAAAGTTTTAAGGTATGTCCCCACATATGCTCCCATACAACACATATAATTTTAAGTTACTTCATTTTAATATGCCAATAATAAATATAGCATCTGTGCAAATGGTCTAAATCTAACTATAGAATGATACTATTTTTACTGCCTGTCAGGCTTCACAAACTAGGCAGTCATATATTCATTTTGGAACACATTGTATCTATAACAGTTCATCTATTATCTATTATCATTATCATCATCTATTTGCTTAACTTTATCTTATTGTTGTATGTGGCATTTCAAAGCAACTGCAATGTTTTCTATGAGAATAGCATTTCCAAAACAATTATAAGACAACTTTTTTCAATCATAATTTTGAAAGTATAAAAGACAATTTTGATAAATCATACAAGATACTATAGACAGAGTTTAATCTAGGGCACTCTTTTTTCAAGTTTGTACTCACTCAAACTAACTCATATGCAGTCACAAGGAACATAGCATGCAATAGTCATTCCAAAGGAATTTGGAAGACATGATTGATTAATTTCAGAACATCCTTTAATTGCAATCCCATAGGTAGGAATGTCTTTAGTAGAACTAAACACTCGAAGGTTGTTCCCAATATCTCCAGCTCCTATAAGCACTTGTCCCTTGTTAAAACCATCTTCCTCTGCTCCTACAATCATGCACATTGTTGATCCACATGTAAGTTCTTTTGCATTCAAAAAGATACCAGCCAAATTGCTACCATGATGATCACTAAATCGAGGTCTATAGGCTAGCAATTTGTTAGAAGATGTTGTTGATGATGATGGATTAGCAATAGAAACTTCAGCAATCTTTGTAGTAATGTTTAATGATGGAAATATTCTATGATAAAGAATAATAAGTGGATGGGAATGTCCCAGATGAAACATTTTTATTTCTATAAAGAAATGATAAATAACAAATTAATTCCAGTGCTACTAAACTTACTTGGCTGAGAGCAAAGTACTTTGTTAATAATCTTTTTAACACAGTCTTCTAATACAGTTTTGTTAAGATTGAACAGAAATGGATGATCACCAAATGCATTGTCAATCTTGTTGTCGATAAACTGATCCAGCACAGTTGAATTAACTTCAATAAAATTTTCTAGCTGTTGTAAAGCAGGAGCAGCAAATGTAGTTTGCTGTGATGTTATAATGACAGCTAGACAAAGAAAAATACAGTAATAAATTGCCATCACATGTGACTTCTTTATTAAACCGCTGGCCTTGATATTGTTACATGAGTTCTTCTTTTATACTTAGCTGTTGTTATTAAACACATACAATATGCACACCCACTGCGAAAACTGATTTGTTTTAACAAAATATTGTTATACAGGTAAATGTAACAACATAATTGATGGAAACTGAAAGTATACATAATATTGTTTTGATTATTAATGTACTACAGTTTATATTGCTAATGGGATAGAACTAGACAAAATAAGAATGTAACTGGACCAGAGCTATTACTGTATGAATTCATATATACACTGCAATGTTAAATGATATCCAATGTTAAATGATCAAATGATGTCCAAAAATTAGTCAAAACAACCTCTTTATATATAAAAATCCAATCTTTCATCTAATTAAACTTAATAAGGTTAAAAACAATTTTGAAATTGCAGTTTGATTATATTACTATTAAAATAAACCAATTAATGGACATTATTTGGTTACATACATCACTCCAAAATATATTAATGTGTACATATGAATCCATAATAACAGGTTTGCTGGCATCTTATTGTATTTAAGAATAAAAATAAAAATAAAAACTTACTTAGTTCTAACCCATTAGCTATGTAAGCCATAGTCCATTAATAATCAAAACAACATTATGTTTACTTTCAGTTTGCGCAAATAATTTGTTTATGTAGTTAGTAGTTAGAAATACTGATGATAATATTTCTTAGACAAATAAACTTGGTCAGGGATGTTCCAATGGATTCATTCAGGTACTTGCAAACAATTGACGTCCATGAACTATACTAAACCATAGTTTAGTAATGAAAGAATTATTATATTTTCTTTCATTTTGCATAAAATAATTACATGCAACCTATATAACCATATTACATGCAACCTATATTACCATATTACATGCAACCTATATTACAATATTACATGTAACCTATATTACCATATTACATGCAAAAATGTACAAATAGTCTAAGTCTAAACATAAGATAATACTTTTTTATTTTCTGGTAATCCTATGATTGTTTAAAACCACATTATGTTATAACATATTATATTGTATTTTAACTTGGATACAGGATAAGTAAGTTGATAGGACAAGTATAGAATCATAGAAACTATTAATTAATAGTTTCCAAAATCAATATTTGAGATGAGAACCACAAAAATAGCTTATTTATATACAATTACATATATATACGAGAATATAGATTATGATGTCATATATTATAGTCTGTTTGCGTTCACCTTGCTGCTGGAAATTAGTAGTGGGTGTAAGTAGTATACATAACACATAACACAGATCATAAATTAAATATTTGTGGTGTTATTCTTATGATACTTTTACCTATATATATATGATTAGACTTATACAGTTAGAATGTATTTCTAACCATACTGGTTTCTCTCTTCAAATGGCAGCCATTTTATTGATTAACAACATTCACGAGATCACAGTCCTCATGGTCAATGGCATCTCCTATACTATGCTTATGGAAAGTGTAACAAATCTTGCTCTTGTGGGTCCTATCATATAAAAAATAATGTCAAAAGAACTGGATGGTTGTCAGGAGACCACTTGACTTTGAAATTTTGAATTTGGTCAAGTTATTAGAAAGTTATGATAATTTTTTTACTGGCAAGGTGAACGTGAACAGACTCTAGTATTAATCAACATTACAATATAAATGTTCATAAAAAGTTAAGCTACAACACTATGTCAATATGTCCATTCACTTTTTATTGTTACATGTGACAAATGAAAACAATGAATAAAATTAAACTATGACTATATTATTATATTATGACTATATTAAACTATAACTGTAATTGTCAACATTTAATAGGCAACCAATAAGTTTTGTAACTGAGCATTACAAAGATGGATATGACTGGTCATGGTTCTAAGACTTGAAGCATCTCGTTAACATGTTCTTTTGCCTTTTAGATCTAACAATCTATAGTTTCTTCAAAGATGCTGGTTTTAATTCTTTAAAGTTTACAAATCTAGTATTTTACTATGAGATCAGTGCTTCCAAACAGTTATAGAAACTATGATTTTCAGTTATAATTTTGAAAGCAATGAGAAATTAATGAAAGATATATTTTGCAAAACGTAATTTTAATTAATCATATATGATGCTATTAAGAAAACTTTAATCTAGGACGTTCTTTTTTCATGTTTTCAATCACTTGAACTAACTCATTTGCAGTCACAGGAAACATAGCATGCAATAATGATACTACAATAATTTGGAAGACATAAGCTATTAAATAAATGACAACCTTTTATTTGCAAATCCATAAATAGGAATATTTTTAGTAGAACTAAACACTCAAAAGTTGTTTTCATGGTCTGTAGCTCCTATAAGGACCTGTCCTTTGTTAAAAACATCTTCATCTGGTAATTTTTGTACATTTTTCATCTACATATAAACTCTTTTGCATTTAAATAATTCTTATGTTATTAGCAAATTTTCTTGGTTGATCAGCAAATATTTGTTCACCAAATGCATTGTCAATCTTGTTCTTGTTCTGAGATATATTTTTTAATTTTTTTATTTCCACTAAATGGACAAATTCAACTTTAATGAACCAAAATGTATAATATCACACAATTCACACTTTAAATTTTAAAAAAATATGCATGTAAATCATCACATTTCTTGGATATAATCAAACAAACTGACTTAAACACAGTCACGAGGTACATAGCAGACTATATTGACTGCATACCAACGTGGAAGACAGTTTGGATTCATTTCAGGACAGTCTTGAATTGCGAACCCATACGTAGGAATGTTTGTAGTTGAATTAAAAACTCTAAAGTCATTACCCCTATCACCAGCCTCTATAATTGCCTTTCCTTTGTTAAAACCATCTTCTTCATATGATATGATCTTACACATTCTTGATCCACACGTAAGCTCTTTTGCATTTAAAAAAATACCTGCCAGATTACTGCCATGGTAATCACTATATTGAGGTCTGTAGGCTAGCAATTTGTTAGAAGATGTAATTGATAATGATGGATTAACAAGTGAAACTTTAGCAATTTCTTTATGTGATTGAAATGTTTTGTGATAAAGAGTAACAATACGCTTGTCATCCACTTGTATGTTAAACATTTTAATGACTGTAAAGAAAATTTAATATCAGTTAGTAAATGATTCTTGTATTATTAGTAAACTTACTTGGCTGATCAGCAAATGTTTGTTCAATCATCTTTTTAACATAATCTTCTAGTACAGTTGTATTGAGATTAAACAGAAATGGATGATCACCAAATGCATTGTCAATCTTGTTCTGGATAAACTGGTCCAGCACAGTTGAATTAACCTCAATAAAACTTTCTAGCTGTTGTAAAACTGGAGCAGCAAATATAATTTGTTGTGATGTCATTATGACAGCTAGACAAAGAAAAATAGAGTAATGAATTGCCATCACAGTGAATTAAATGCAACACTATAATTGTTAAGCCAATCAGTAAGCAGGTTTTTAAAATCTAATGCTGGTTATGAGTTTCTTTTACAGTTAACGTTTGCTATTAACTATATACAAACTACACACATTACTCTGATATGGTCTTTGTTTAAGGTTATAGTTTAAAAACACAACACTATTGATTATTATTCAAATTAAGAGCTAGAAAAGCAATATCTGGTCTTTAGTTATTACTGGGAAATAACACTACTGACCTTATCAATGATGTTAATTTCTTAGACGGTTGGAGCTAATCAAACAGTGATTACAGAAATATACATATATAGCTTTTTCATATACCTGAGTGAGAGATATAATATTGATTCTGTTTTCCTAGAGCATCCTCTATATTTTGAGCTTATGAATAGGAATATCTTTGAGTAGAGCTAAACACGCTGGTATTTTCTTTAATCACCAGTTCTTATAATTGCCTGCTTCTTTTTGAATCCTTTTTCTAATATAGTGTTATACATTTTGCTCCATTGAAATTCTTCAATCAAAAGGATGCCAGTAAATAAGTAGCCCTTATTGGACTTTACAAACTGCACAGATAGTATCTGCATTAATTTATCTATCTATCTATATATAGTCTATAGTCTATGTATACTAAGGTTATAGTTTAATGACACAACACTATATATGAATACTCCATTATTCAAATAGTTCACTATTTGGATAAACATTCCCAGTTCTTATGAAAATCAGTCGTGAGACTTTGTAATGCATTGACCTTATCATTATTACAAGGTAAATGGCTTAACCAACCATATAACCAACCTTGTGTAGAAGAAGCATTGTGAATGATGAAAGTGTATACCATGTATGTAGTAGTATTGTTAAGAGACAAGATAAAGGTTGAAACTATACAATCATACTGTTACTTGTTGTTATGATATGGTGGCATGGTTTAAAGATACATCACTATTTACTCCATTTAAGTTCTAAAATATTCCCAGCTTATAAATTATTGATTTTGGGATTGATATTGTTACCAATCAAAGATTATTAGGTGATATATGTATGAAATCATACATCATTCCTACATAATAGTACATCATTACTAAGACATTGTTATAGAAAGAAAGACTGTCAAGTGTTGAATCTAATGTGTTTTGACTAATATATTTAGAGTTTTAATTCTACTAAACCATCATTCAAGTAGGGTCATTCCTACATAGGCATTGTTACACCTTTCCCTTAGTTTCTTTAATTAATTATCTATTTGGGAGTAAGTAATGATAACAATTAAACTATAGATCTTTTTGACAATACTGATGTTACAAAAGTGTAAGTACTGATACTCATATACATATATAACCATTCACTGCTCATCCACATATAACTATTTGGTATGTTAGTTAATAAGGTATATGTAATATATAATAGTGAGGATGTTTTAATGTGATACATAGCTTTTTATGTACATAGAAATATGTTGTAGTTAGTTTACATACACTGTATCCATTTTTAAGGAAAATATTTTATATGCTTGTTAAATATGATTGCATAATTAGAGCATTATGATGCAATAATGACATCATTACTTTCACCCACCCACACAGTCATGGAATTATTATGCAATATTGACTCTGATACAGGAAATCAGTAAAATTTAATTAGTTTTAATTTTTTAAAAATTCTTACAAATAATAAGTTTGTTGGTTTATGTTTATAATTATGGTTTATTAGGTCATACTTTTGATTGTTGTAAGTAATCATTAAATTTGATATAGCACAAGCACTTCCAGATTTACTGTATTACATTTCATCTTAGGATGCCCACTACTAGTGCTACTAAATATCTTAATAGTCATTACAACTGTTCATGTGACGAAATATGCAATGTTTTAATTGCTTTGAAAAGCAAAGCAAACAACACTATTATCAATTGGATCATAATTTAGAAAAATCACTTTCTATCATTTATTTATTTAGTGGTAAGATTCGGGTTCTTTATCTAACTCCTGAGTATGTTGATCACAGTGGAGACTTTCTCTTTTCAATGCATCAAAAAATTGGCAAGTTATTACTGTAGTCTATCTCCTTTTATACACTAATATTATACCTATCTTCTATATTATACATTATTCTCTCTTCTATAATAGGTATTATATTAATTGCTATTGATGAGGCACATTGTGTGTCACAGTGGGGACATGACTTTAGAGATTCTTATAGGAGACTTGGAAGTCTGAGAAATTTTGTTTCAAATGTAATCCAAACAAGTTTTTTTGTATTTTTATTACTGTAATTGTCTACAGGTACCATTACTAGCATTGACTGCTACTGCCACACCAACTGTTAGAAAGGATATATGTAGTTCACTTGGACTTAAGGAACCTTTAATGACATGTACTAGCTTTGATCGGTATGTCTCTTTTGTATCTCGTACTTATTATCTTTTATATCTCTTCTCATTTGGTAGTCCCAATCTATACTTAGAAATTAATCAGAAATCTAACATTGCTTCTGATGACTTTAAGAGACTACTAGTATCAACTAAGGATTCTACTGGCAGGTTATACATGATTTTCTATAGATACAATTTTCTATTTTAGCACACATAAAGTAAATTTGTTTTTATATTGTATAGGATTGTGTATAGTTTTGAAGGACCTACTATTGTCTATTGTCGTACAAAAGCTCAAACAGAAGAAATTACTAGAACATTGCTAAGTAAATTATAAAACATTCATATTTATTTTACATATTAATGTTGTGTGTTTGATCATTTGTATTAATATTACTTCATTCATTCTTAAAGATCTTGGAGTCAAGTGTGACACTTATCATGCTGGTCTAAACAACACCAAAAGAACTCAAATTCATCATCAATTTCTGAAAGATGAATTACAGGTGATAGTTTTTAGCCTTCCTTCTCAATTTATAAAACACATCACCTCATTTTGTTTATGTAGTGTGTAGTTGCTACAATAGCCTTTGGAATGGGAATTGACAAACCTGATGTAAGAATGATCGTTCACTATTCAGGTATTATATGTCTTCATACAATAGTAATACACTCTGCTTCTTTCCTTTTTAGCTCCTCAAGATATCGAATGTTATTATCAAGAGATTGGTCGTGCTGGCAGAGATGGGTAAGGATCTTTAATATTATTGTATATGTATATACTTTATTTGCTATAGTTCTTCTAGTAAATGTTATACATTCTATGCTAATCAAGACTTTAACTTAAATAGGTCAGTTCTGTGTTACAATGACATGTTATTGTTTCATATACTACTGTACATGTGATTAGGAATGTATGATGCTTATTTTGACTTTAGGTTCTTTCTTAAAGAAATTCATGATTCAGTATTTCGAGAACACAAGGACAAAATGTTAAGAAAATTGATGACTTTTTTAAGCTCCTCGGAGTGTAGAAGAAAGTAAATACACACGAGAGAAAACAAAATCATTTAGTTTTTCTTATATAGAATGCTCCTTAAACACTTCAATCAAATTCTGCCATCAGACATTGGAGGACATGATCAATGTTGTGATAACTGCAGAAGAAAGTTAGTTTTATGTATCATGAAAGTTGTAATGTTTGCACACAACACGCGCATTATCACAATAGAATTAGACGAGATGCTGTGAGCAGTACAAGCAATAACACAACCTACTCTAATGAGGCAAAATTGTTGTTAGAAGTTGTTGATGTAAGGCCATTCTATTATACAGTTATATATGTACATATTTAAAGGAAACTAATGGAAGATATGGAATTAATATTCCAATCCTTATTCTCAGAGGCTCAGTAAGTTGGAAGTTATAGAATGTTGCAAGTATTTAATAATATTGTTATGAATAGAAATCTCAGAAAGTACCTTTAACTATGCAACGAAGTCACTTACATGGCAAAGGAATGTGAGGCCATTATATTTTCTTGATTGTTTATAGTTTTTTTATCTTTAGGAAACATCCTGAAAAATGGTGGAAGTCATTTGGTATATTATAACAACTATTTTATATTATTGAATTTTTTCTCTCCTTATTTAGCCGGTGTTATGATCTCCGATGGGTATCTTGAAGAGAAAAGTGTTCAACATGGTTATGGTAATACCATTGAACTATCAAGTATGTCCTATAACTTGCTTGTATTATGTTGCATAAAATTTCTCTGCTCAGCTAAGGGTAAGCATTGGTTGTCTCAAGCAAAGAGAGAACCAAATCATCCCTTAAAAATCACTCCTAGTAATGAGATGTTAGCTCATGAAAAGACTGCTCAGACTAAGTAAGTGTTTTAAACTTACAGTTGATATGTTTATATCACAATTTGATATTATGTGATGCTGTATCACTAATTAGTAACCACAGGGTTCCATGTGTTTTCTAATTTCCGTATATAACATGTAATGCACCTTCAAAAAATCTTTAGAGCAATTGCTGGCAGTTTCAAACGCAATTCAATTGCCATAAATTCTAATTATGTGTATTTTGGTTTTCAATTTTACTAGATCAGTAATACCTTCCAGTTCAAATCCTGATTATATGGCCACTGGCTCACTAAATTTGGTAATTCTATTGTTTTAAGAAGCAAAATTAATTTAAAACTGTGTAGGAATCTGTCTCATCTCTAGTGTCCCAAGGCACTCAACTCAACTCTCATACTTCATTAATTCTCCCAACAACAGAGGATCCCACAGCATACAAAACTATTATGGTTGACATACCTTGCCCATCATCATTACAATCTACCAAAACTCCTAAAAATAAAGAAACTGAAGACCTTGAAGTAAGTAAAGGCTAAAAGAATAAATTATCTTTTGATTTTGGCTTAGACTTCTTTGTATGAGGAACTGGTTTTGTACCGTAATCAGATTGCACATGAGGTTGATATCCCTCCTTTCTTAGTAGCATCTAATAAACTATTAGGTAATTTGTCTCTTAGTAGACCCAGCTGCTCTGAGAAACTTAGAGAAGTGGAAGGTGTCTCAGATCAGTGGATACCTAAATTTGGTTTTAAAATGCTTGAAAAGATACAAGAGTTTCTCAGAAAAAACCCTGGTCTCACTTTTGATAATTTTCCAGATGAGACTGATGGTCCTAATGCTAAGACAATAAAGGTAACTTGTATGTTGAGTTTAATTTTTATTGTGGTGGATGATTACATTTATATGAAGGTCCCTGTCAAAACTCGAAACCAAGTTGTAGGCTGTCTAACAGATGCTGTTGCACGTGACTATATGTGTTATGCTCGTGAAGGCCGTTCTGTGGTTAGAAAAATTATATATTAATAAAATTGTCTTAAACTTTTTTATAGGAGTCAATAGCTGCCCATCGTAATGTACAACCTAATACAGTATATGGTTATTTAGCTGATGCACTTGAAGCTGGATACTTTGTTAACTACAGAACATGTGAGTATATTATACAATGTACAATGTATATAGCTACTTTCATACTTGTACAGTGGGATTAACAACAGAAATTGAAGATCATATAACATTAACAATTAGACAACCACCAATATGTTCAGGTAACCTTCCATTGATTACTAGTATTTAATTCAGCAATTTTTCTTCCATATATCCTTTTTGCTCTTTCTAGATGTTAGCAGTTTACGTCGTATTAAAGATCTATTGCCACAGAATATTGACTACTGGAAAATCAAGATGACGATAGCAATTATTATGATAACTACCGGTTTTGTCCGACCTGGGAAAGAACTCTCACCTCAACTGTCCTCACCTTCCCTCCCCTCGTCCTCATCCTTATCTCAGGTAAAGTATTTTAAATGCTAACAATGGCTGTATACTGACATTACATCTTTAATGGTATTTGTTATTACACCCTAATTGTGATATCCTTTATAAAAGGGTCACTCACCAGTTTAGTTCCAACTAGTTAACTTTAAATCTGGCTATAATAACTTTGAAACTGGCTGTCCAGGTTTATAATGGTCCATCCAAATGAAAAATAATCTACAATGTGATCATCATTTACATCCTATATTCTTGATATGAATAAGGCCATGAAAGAATTGAGGTTGACTGAGGTATCTTGTTTCTTAACATCCTTAAATCTTGCCCTTGCAGTTCAAGTATAAATAGCTATCAGGCATTCAGTAGCAGTGCCTATGTAGGATTGGTCTAGAATGTCCATTGAAATGTATTGGCAAAATGTAATGAACATCTCCTTCAGAACTGATCAAAATATTTCAATCCTTTGCAGTATTTCTTTCTGTGATAATCCCTTCATTATAAATTACTTATAGGTTAAGACAAGATTTCTAAGCATCACAGACACAATTAGCAAATGCTGAATTTGTTCATCTTTTTGCCTCTGCCTCTGCTTTATAATTTATGATAGCTCAATAACCATAAACAATTTGGGCACCGAAATCACACAACTACGACAAATGATCTTTTTTGGTCTTGACTGATAAGCTATTGACTATAAGCCTAGATATGATGCATTGAATTTCCTTTAGCCACTTTATAACCACTTTATAACAGAGTAGAAGTTTTAAAATTATGTTTATCCTTTGTGACTGTACTTTAATTTTATCTACAATGCTTATATGAGTTATGTATTTATTCAGACTGCTACATCACAAAGAGGGACAAAGCGATCTCTTCCTTCATCCTTAAGGAACAATAGGTCGTGTTACAAAGGAAAATCAAAAATGAAAAAGTTATGGTAAAACTCAACCTTTATAGCCGAACTATTCAAATATAACTGTTAGAATTTTTTGTACTCCATATTCCTATCATCATAATAGGAAAAAGAGAATAATTATTTACAAACAATATACTTTTATTTTAATTGTTAATACTTCTTTAACACATGTAGGTTTATCCAATTAATTTAAGACACCCATTTTAAATGTCCTGTAATGCATTGTTTAAATGTTAGTATTATACTTTATCAAAGAAAACACTAATGAAAGTTACTTGATAAAATCTAGTTGCTTGTTACTATGTTGTAATTCAACCATATAATTTATTCATAGCCCTCAATAAAAATATAATTTATTCATAGCCCTCAATAAAAATAATATACACAAGACATGTTATATTTGTCTAGTGATAATTCTAAACCCATAGGTATAGAAATGATTATAATGAGTAGAGCTGACACAAGGAATTTACTGTAACTTCTTTGACACATGTCTTTTATTAAATCATCTTCTGATATGATGACATATCCACAATCTGTAGTGAGCTCTATTGCATTTAAAAGAGACCACCTAAAATTAACTTCAGGACTAGTTGAAGTGCTGTGGTATCAGTCAGTAATCAAACTCTATAGACCAGCAAGTTGTTAGAAAATATTTTAACTGATGTTGAAGATACAATGCAATGAAAATTAAGAACATAAATTTGCTGGTATTGAAGATCCTTATTTCTGTATATAGTAATATCACCTGTCATTACTTAATAAAAGCTAAAAATTGAAACTTATTTGGTTTATCAGCTAATTGGTGGTTAATTTTGTTCCAATTATATTGGTTGTGTATAGTTGTGTATTACTTTTAATAAAACGTTCCTATTGTGAAATAGATCTAAGATCAATCTTTGCTGGCTGAATGTTTAGTCAACTATAATAGTTGAATTAGATCTATAATCATGTCTAAGTAAATGTTTTTATTTCTAGTACATGTTTGGAAGAAATTGAAATGAACAATATCATTGTTTAGGTTATCATGATGCTATGTTTCTTCCTTATGTATATAACCTGTGCCCTTATAACAAGCAACAGATAATTTTAGCACTTTAAAATCATTTGGCTGACGAATATACTGTGTAATACAATGTTTATTGGCCAAGTTATCATAACACATAACATTAATTGTGCCTGATACTTTTAAATTCACACTCCACCTTCAGCAGCCATACTATTAGGAAGTGGAAGGCAATTAGTGACTAAGGGAAATTTTTGTTATGTTACAAATTTAAATTGTATTATTAGGAAGTTGAAACCAGTGACAATAAAGGATGTCTTCTGATACAATTTAGCACATTCTTGATTCACATGTAAGTTCTCTTGCATTCAAAAAGATACCAGCTAAATTACTTCCATGCTCATCAACAAATTGAAGTCTATACGCTAACAAGTTGTTAGAAGATGTTATTGGCAAAGATGCATTAGCAAGAGAAATTTGAGCATTTTTTGTGATTGAAAAGTTTTATGACACAGACTAAGAACTTGGTTAAAATTTTCCAGGTAAAACATCTTAATCTCTAATAACACTTATGATTAACAATGTTAACTGTGATATTGTTGTGGTTACTCTATTGGTAATAATGAAAGTTCCCACTCCACCTTCAGTAGCCATACTATTGGGAAGTTGAAACCAATTAGTGTAACTAAGGGATTTATTCTTATTGTGTTACAAATTGTAAGACTAAGAAATGTCACTTGTTCTCACCTTATAGTTGTAGTATCCTCAATTTTAAACACATTTTTGAGCTACAAAACATTATGTTAATTTGATAGGAATTTGGAAATCTGTAGATATGAATATTTTGAGTTGAGCTTAAGACTTGGAATGCATTACAACTACCACTTGTAATCTTGTTAAAATCATCTTTAGATATGTTATGATTGTTCACATTCTTGATTCACATGTAAATTCTCTTATATCTATTGTATGTCAGTATACCTGGAGTTACGCTGCCATGACACTGTAACATTGATTGGTTATTATCTACTACCATACATCCTAATAGACATAGCAACTATGAGTGTAATAATAAAGCAATTCAAAGCTATGCATGAGAATTGTCAATTTCCCTTACATATAATCAATAGTATATGTGTATTATGTTGCTGTTAATATTGAGTATATAACAGTTTATTAGATGTTAAATCTCAGCAATATATACAACAGTGCTTGCCCATTGTAGTGTTCATAGTTTTGGCACATTTCGTATCATAATATAACTCATTGTAGGAATGACAATGTAGATATCTGTTTTCAGCAGAGATGTAATTGCTTTTGAGGATTCAGTCAAGCATTTATGCTGGCACACACCCACATTGACCATGCAGAGTCTGTATGTTTACTTTATATATAATTATAATTACTATGTGGGTATATAAAATTAGTTGACAATGTAATCTAAATATGGTATCATGACAAATTATTTTTATTTCTACAAAAGTGACAAATGAAAAAAAGTCATAATTTTTTTCAACATTACTTAAACCATAATACTTAAACACAGTCAGGGGGAACATAACACATTATGGTTACATCATAATAATCTGGCAAACAACTTTTGTTCATCTCTGGGCAGCCCACAATTGCAAACCCAAATGTAGAAATATATTTTGTGGAACTAAAGACTTCTAAGTCATTACCACGATCACCAGCTTCAATAATTTGCCGCCCCTTGTTGAAACCATCTCCTTCATGTGGTAAGACCTTACACAATGTTGATCCACATGTAAGTTCTTTTGCATTCAAAAAGATGCCAGCCAAGTTACTGTCATGCAAGTCACTGAATCGAGGTCTGTAAGCTAACAAGTTGTTAGAAGATGTTGAGGAGTTTGATGGATTAACAATTGAAATATCAGCAATCCTTGTAGATGAATGGAAGGTTTTACGATGAAGAGAAACAATACGACTGTCATGTGTTTCCAGAACAAACATCTTTGTTACTAGAAAGAATTGCAAACATTAACAGTTAATAAATTCCAGTTTATCAAACTTACATGGCTGATCAGCAAACATCTGTTTAGTAATTAACTTGATATAACCTGTCAGTACAGTAGTATTGAGGTTAAACAGGAATGGATGATCACCAAATGCTTGATCAATCTTATTCTGAACAAACTTATCTAGGACAGTAGTATTAACCTCAATGAAAGCATCAAGACTTGAAACATGAGCTGCTACTCCACTTTGCTGCAATATCATAACAGCAGCTAAGCATAGGAAAAACTTAGAAGGATACATTTTAACAATATATAGTTGTAAAAGTTAAGATCAATTAATCCAACTGATGTTAATGACTTTTCAATGCTTTTTATACTAGTTTCTTGATGATAATTATGTATTGATAATGTACAATTTCACACTCCACCTTCAGTAGCCATGCAACAGGAAGTTGAAACCAATTAGTGACTAAGAGATTTATTTATAAATGCTTATACTTACAAATTTTAACAAAAAATGCAACCATACTATTAGACTGTCCAAAACAATTAGTGATAGAAGGTATTATTTATAATCATATTACAAACTGACAACATACTGTTAGGAAGTTAGAACCTATAAGTGACTAAGGAAATGGTTTATTTTAAGAACAATTCTAAAAGTAAAAATGTCACTGTTTCACTTAGTAGCTTTTAGTTGAATGAATACCAATGAGGCAGACAGTCTTGATTCATTTCAGGACAGTCTTGAATTGCAAACCCATATGTAGGAACTTCTCTAGTGGAACTAAAGACTATAAAGCTATTACCACCATCACCAGCCTCTACGACTGCCTTTCCTTTGTTAAAACCATCCTCTTCTTCAGATATGATCTTACACATTCTTGATCCACATGTAAGTTCTTTTGCATTTAAAAAGATACCTGCCAGATTACTGCTATGGATGTCACTAAACCGAGGTCTATAGGCTAATAAGTTGTTAGATGATGTTGTGGATATTGATGGATTAGCAAGTGAAATATTGGTAATCATTGTAGATGACCAAAATGTTTTACGAAGTGTTTTATGATAAAGAGTAACATCTCGCTTTTTGTCCACTTCTATGTTAAACATTTTAATGACTGTAAAGAGAATTTAATATCAGTTAGTAAATGTTTTTCTTTATTAGCAAACTTACTTGGATGATCAGCAAACATCTTTTTAACAATAGACTTCACAAATTTTGCCCCACTAATGGATTCAAATGGGTGATCATCATTACATGCTTCATTAGTTCTCTTTTGAATAAACCTGTTTAGGACATCCAGATCATGACCATGATTGTGATCATGAGCTGCTACTCCACTTTCCTGCAATATAACAGCAGCTAAACAAAGGAAAATCCTAGAAGGATGTATTTTAAAAATATATAGTTGGAAAAGTTAAAATCAATCAAACCAACTGATGTTTATGACTCTGGATGTCAAACCTTGATCTTTTATATACTAATTAGCTTGATATTGATAACTGTGATATTGTTGTAGCATTATTAATGTTCACACAGTCAACAAATTAACTTCTCAGTTTGTGTAAATATATAATACAATATTTTAAGTGCTTTGTTGTCTGTTGTTCATTATTAGTTAGTGTTATCAAAGCTATAACTGGCTAAACTAATTCAAAGTTTCTGTGAGTAAAATTACCATATAAGGATCATATGTAATATTATGACAAGTGACAATCTTATTGATAGTACAGGTGGATGTACTCATATTTATATTGATATAGATAATAGTAAACTTTACTCTATTGTCTGCAGTTTAGATAAAGTGGCACAAATTAGTTTAGCTTGATAAAACTACAGATTTCTTCCTCATACCTAGCTACTATCTAGACTCCACTGTTTCATTTAAAATTTACATACATGTATTATTGTATACAAAGGAGTGTATTTCTGTATTTAAAAAAATCAGTTGTGCATGGATCAAAATGTGTAAGATCATATTGGAAATATTAAATCAATTTATAAATAATTATTTTGATGTTAATGAGGAACATGATGTATCTATCTTCTTATAGAGCACAGATGTTTATAAACACGAGGTATCTTTAGATAACTTTTTAAATTCAGAAATATACTCTCTTGTATATAATTATGCATGCATTTGGATATCTTAAATGAAGTGTAGTAGTTAAGTCCACATAGCAGCTAGGTAGGGTGGGAAAATCTGGTGGGACTGTAGCTAGGTTTGTAATGCTAGACTAATTTGCACCACTTTATCTAAACCAAGTATTATCTTTATTATCTATGTTAAAACAAGTGTGAGTACATCCACCTGTACTATCAACAAGAGAGTGCACACTTGCCACATCATTATATATGATCCTTATATGGCAATTTTGCTGACAGCAGCTTTGACAGCCTGGGAAGTAGGTAGTAGCTTCGATAGACACAATACCACAGTTTTCATTGTCAACTTTAATAGTTAAGTATATAAAAGTTCCAGCATTAAAGTATTGATGTCCATAGTCATTAATATTGGCTTAATTGAGTTAAACTTTTGTTAAAATGTATCCTTCTAGATATTTCTTTTGCCTAGCTACTGTTATGATATTGCAGCAAAGTGTAGTAGCACCTCCTGTACCTGTTCCAGATCTAGATAATTTCATTAACGTTAACACTGATGTTCTAGATAAGTTCATTCAAAAGAAAATTGATCAAGCATTTATTGGTGATCAATCTACTAGTGGGGTGGACTATGTCAATTCAATTTGTAGACGGATGTTTGCTAATCAGTCATGGATGTTTGCTAATCAGCCATGTAAGTTTGTTAATACAAGAACATTTACTAATTCATATATAATTTTCTTCAGTCATTAAAATGTTTAGCATAGGAGTGGACGGCAAGCGAGTTGTTACTCTTTACAGTAAAATATTTAGGTCAAATGCAACAATGATTGCCAATATTTCTCTTTCCCATGCATCTTTGCCATCAACATCTTCTAACAACTTGTTAGCCTACAGACCTCGATATAAAGACTGGCATGGGAGCAATTTGGCAGGTATCTTTATAAATGTAAAAGAACTTACATGTGGATCAAGAATGTGTAAGATCTACACAGGTGATGAAGATGGTTTTAACAAAGGAAGGGCCATTATTGATGCTGGAGATGGTGGTAATGGTTTTAGAGTCTTTGATTCTAAAAGAAACATTCCCACATATGGATTTGCAATTCAAAACTGTCCTGTAATGAATCAAGGCTGTTTGCCAAATTTATATTCATTCAACATAGTCTGCTATGTATCTCATGACTGTGTTTAAGTCAATCAGTTTGATTTATCCAAGATTGATGTGTGTGTTAATTAACACATTTTTATATCAAAGTGTGAATTGAGTGACGTTATATTTTATTATATTTATAATATATTTTATTTTATTACTAAAGTTGAATTTTGTCCATTTAAAATAAGAACTAATAATGACTTACTTCCAAGTATTTAGTTCCACTATATATAATATCACTATATATTTGGTTTGGGTTTGTATTTGAAGACTATTCTGAGATGAATACAAATTGATAGCCAGG
Source organism: Xestospongia bergquistia (assembly GCA_963965975.1). Lineage (NCBI taxonomy): Eukaryota > Metazoa > Porifera > Demospongiae > Haplosclerida > Petrosiidae > Xestospongia > Xestospongia bergquistia. The sequence continues at coordinate 1,642,190 of OZ014415.1, forward strand.
TTATTATGATCTCCTCATAATATGTCATGTTCCAACTGAGAATAAAGGAACTAATTGCAAAAAGGGTGGCAAATATGTGTTTTTATATTTATTAGCAGTAAGAAAGTTGTATTATAGTATCCAAGTTATCTACTTAAATTATATAGCTGTTCTATCAATTGTCCAGACTGCAAGGTATAGAAATTATAAATTTGTGATGTTGATTTTTTTCTATTATTGGGCCAAGTATAAAGCTTAATTCCACTCTTTTAAATACTAAATAGCACACAAGTCTGCATTAAAAATTCAATTGCTAGGAAAATTGCTGTGACACAAAGCAAAAACAATCTGGATATGTTCCAACGTACTAAATTCCTGACTAATCCCAACAACTACTTCAAAATCAATTAAATATATCTGCTATAAAATAATATTATAGTAGTATACATATATACATTGATAGCAATTTAGCAATTCTTGGAATATTTCTACCTATTGATTTGTCATAAGCAGCTGTCCCAACAGCAGTATACCAACTTGCAATTAACATTAGCAATAGTTTAATATGTTTATTAGCTTAGTCAAGTGCAAAATTAATTGTGTTAAATTAAAATTAATTATGTCCATAGTAGTTGCACTATTGATATTGTTTAACCTCACACTTCCTCAAAAGTCATACTGTAAGGAAGTTGAAGCTGATTAATGACTAAGAATTTATTCAAACTTTTCATTTTTAAATGCTGTTTTGAACAACAAAACAATTATTACATTGTAGTGGTAGGAATTTAGAACACAAGTCCCATTCATCTCAAAGTGAATATTTAATTGGAAATCTATACGTATGAATATTTTGAGTAGAGCTGAGTACTCTAAGTATATTGCTACCACACCAGCCTCAATGATAACATGTCCTTTGTTAAAACTATCTTTGGATATGATTTTATATTACACATTACGGATTCACATGTAAGTTATCTCGCTTTGAAAAGATACCAGCTCAATTGCTGCCATGCCCATCAACAAATTGAGGTCTATAAGCTAATAAGTTATTAGAATATATTGTTGACAAAGATGTATTGGCAAGAAATTTTGAGCATGAGAACTATAATTGATCTTTTTGTGTGACTGAAAAATTTTACGATACAGACTAAGAACTTGGACGAATGATTTTAGTACTGCTAATGAATACAAATTGACTAATAAAAGAAACACATTTTTCACCCTTTCTGCTATTTTTAACTACAATCAGGAACATAACATATTATGAGGAGGTTATAATAATTTAGCAAACACTTACTATTCATTTCAGGATAGCATTGAAATGCAAACACATATGTGGTGATTGATATTATATTTAGTGGAACTAAGTCATTATAAGTTCTCATTTTTATTTCAACTAAATGGACAAAATTCAGCTTATAATAAAAAATATATAATGTCACACAATTCACTCTTCATTTAAAAAGTATGCATGAGAATTGTCATACATGTCTTGGATAAACACAGTCATGAGATACATAGCAGACTATGTTGAATGAATACCAACGTGGAAGACAGTCTTCATTCATTTCAGGACAGTCTGCAATTGCAAACCTATATGTAGGAATGTATTTTTTTTGAATTAAAGACTCTGAAGTGATTACCACCATCACCAGCCTCAATGATAGCCCTTCCTTTGTTAAAACCATCTTGTTCATCTGGTAAGATCTTACACATTCTTGATCCACACGTAAGCTCTTTTGCATTTAAAAAGATACCAGCCAAATTGCTTTTATGAAAGTCTTTAAACTTAGGTCTGTATGCTAACAAGTTGTTAGAAGATGTCACAGACACTGATGGATTAGCAAGTGAAAGATTGGCAATCATTGTAGATGACCATAATGTTTTACGAAGTGTTTTACGATAAAGAGTAACATCTCGTTTGTCACCCACTACCATGTTAAACATTTTAATAACTGCAAAGAGAAGTTAATATCAGTAATTAATTGTTCTTGTATTAGTAAACTTACTTGGCTGATCAGCAAACATCTGTTTAATAATAGACTTGACAAAGTCTGCTCCACTAGTAGATTGAAATGGGTGATCACCATTAAATGCTTCATTAATTTTCTTTTGAATGAACTTATCTAAGACAGTAGAGTTAACTTTAATGAAAGTATCCATATCTGGACCATTATTATGATCACAAGCTGCTATTCCACTTTGCTGTAACATAATAACAGCAGCTAGGCAAAGAAAAAACATAGAAGGATTCATTTTAACAATATATAGTTGGAAAAGTTAAAATTAATTAAACCAATTGATACTAACAACTCTGCGTGGATGTTTGTCCTTGATCTTTTATAGTTTTGAGCTTGACAATGATAACTGTGATATTGTAGTCAACTGCCTCAACAGAGTTCTAGACTGTCAAAGTTGCTATGAGTAAAATTGCCATATAAAGATCATATATAATATATAATACTATGAAAAGTGTGCACTGTCTTGTCAATAATACAGATACATGTTTATCATTGAGTAAGCTTTACTTTATTATCTTTGGTTTTTGATAAGTAGTGTCAATTAGTCTAGCTTTTCAACCACCAGATCTCTCCCTTAGCTGCTATGTAGACTCCACTATTTCATTTAAAATATACATATATAATTGCATACAAGGGAGTGGATTTCTGTATTTACAAAAGTTAGTTGTGAATGGATAAAAATGTGTAAGATCATGTTGGAAGTAATCAGACAATTTATGAGTACATATTTTAATTTTGATATCTATCTAACAATAGGATGCAGATATTTGACAACATGAAATATCAATAGACAAGTTGTAGTGGAAGTAAAGACTTGTTAATCAATTATTATAAATTATTATTTTTATTTCAGCTAAACAGACAAAATTCAGCTTAAAATAAAAAATGTATAATGTCACGCAATTCACACATGATTTGAAAGTATTCATGTCAATTGTCATACATGTCTTCAAGACACACAGTCACGTGGTACATAGCAGGCTATCTTGAATGAATACCAATGTGGAAGACAGTCTAGATTCATTTCAGGACAGTTTTGAATTGCAAACCCATATGTAGGAATAAATTTAGTTGAACTAAAGATTCTAAAGCCATTACCACCATCACCAGCATCAATGATAGCCCTTCCTTTGTTAAAACCATCTTCATCACCTGTGTAGATCTTACACATTGTTGATCCACATATAAGTTCTTTTGCATTTATAAAGATACCAGCCAAATTGCTGCCATGCCAGTCTTTATATTGGGGTCTGTAGGCTAACAAGTTGTTAGAAGATGTTGACGGCAAAGACGCATTGGCAAGAGAAATATTGGCAATCATTGTTGCATTTGACCTAAATATTTTACTGTGAAGAGTAACAACTCGCTTGGCATCCACTCCTATCCTAAATATTTTAATGACTAAAAAAAATTATATATGAATTAGTAAATGGTCTTGTATTAACAACTTACATGGTTGATTAGCAAACATCTGTTTAATAACTGCCCTGACAACGTCTGCCCCACTAGTAGATTGAAATGAGTGATCACCTTTAAATGCTTCATTAATCTTCTTCTGAATGAGCATATCTAGGACAGTAGTGTTAACCTTAATGAAATTATCCAGATCTGGAACAGGTACAGGAGGTGCTACTCCACCTTGCTGCAATGTCATAACAATAGCTAGGCAAAGGAAAAACCTAGAAGGATACATTTTAAAAATATCGGAAAAAGTTTAAATCAATTAAGCCAATATTAATAACACTGGATGCCGATTCTTCATTGCTTGAACTTTATACAATTAGCTATTAAGGTTGACAATGATAACTGTGATATTGTAGTAACATTCACACTGTCATCAAATTAAATTCTTAGGTTTTATAAATATAAAATGCTCTATACAGCAGCTTTATTGTCTGTTGTTCATCAGTATAGCATTATCAAACCTACATACTGCCTCAACAGATTTCCAGATTGTCAATGTCAAAGCTGCTATGAGTAAAATTGTCATATGACAAGTGTGCACTCCCTTGTTGATAATGCAGGTGAATGTATGCATGTATGTTTCGCATAGATGTTTTACTCTACTGTCTGTGGTTTTAAATGAAGTGGTGCCAATTAGTCTAGCATTATCAAAGCTGCTGCCTTGACAGATTTCCAGGCTGTCAAATTTCTATCAGTAAGATTGCCATATAAGAATCATATATAATACTAGGTATGACAAATGTGCACTTTCTTGTTGATGTAGAGAGTAACTTTTACTCTATTGTTTGTGGTTTTAAATAAAGTGGTGTAAATGGGTATTTATATACAAGGAGTATCATAGCCTTGGTTTTATTTACTCATAGCAATAATAACAGGAAATTTATTTGGGACAAATAAAGTCAATAACGCTCTAGACTGACCAGTGACCTGTACACTCCTATGAACGAAACTATCCTAGAAGTTGTAAATGTGTCATATTCTTGACTATACTATATTGGTTTTGTTTTTATTTCAACTAAATGGATAAAATTCTACTTTTATAAAAAATATCTACAATGTCAGATAATTCACTCTTCAATTTAAAAGTATGCATGCAAATTGTCATATATGTCTTGTGTAAACACAGTCATGAGATACATAGCAGACTATGTTGAATGAATACCAATGTGGGAGACAGTATTCATTCATTTCAGGACAGCCTGCAATTGCAAACCCATATATAGGAATTTATTTATTTGAATTAAAGACTTTGAAGTTATTACCACCATCACCAGCCTCTATGATAGCCCTTCCTTTGTTAAACCATCTTCTTCTTCAAATATGATCTTACACATTCTCGATCCACTTGTAAGTTCTTTTGCATTCAGAAAGATACCTGCCAGATTACTGCTATGGTTGTTATTAAATTGAGGTCTGTAGACTAGTAAGTTGTTAAAAGATGTTATGGAGTTTGATGGATTAGCAATTGAAATATTGGCTATCATTGTAAATAAATTGAATGTTTTACGATAAAGAGTAACAACTTGCTTGCTGTCCACATACAAAAAAATGACTGTAAAAAATTTAATATCAATTAGGAAACGATACTTGTATTAGCAGACTTACTCGGCTGATCAGCAAACATCCATTCATAAGTTGACTTGAAATTTTCTGTCCCACTAGTAGATTGAAATGGATCATCACCAATAAATGCTTGATCAATATTCTTTTGAATGAACTTATCTAGGACATTAGTGTTAACGTTAATGAAATTATCCAACATAGAACAAGTACAGGAGGTGCTACTACACTTTGCTGCAATATCATAATAGTAGCTAGGCAAAAGAAATATCTAGAAGGATACATTTTAACAATATATAGTTTGAAATCAATCAAGCTAACTGATTTCAATGACTCAGGATGTTAAACTTTTAATGCTCTATCTTTTGTATACTATGTAGTGAGAATGATAACTGTGATATTGGAGTATTAACATTCACACAGTCAACAAATTAAATTCTCAGCTTTTATAGATACACAATGCTTTTCATAGCAGCTTTATTGTCTGTTGTTCATTAGTTTAGCATAATTAAAACACATCAACAGATTTCTAAGCTGTCAAAGTTGCTATGAAAAGAAATTGCCATACAAGGATTATACAATGCTAGTGTAGTTGCATGTATACAATGCAAATTGGTATTCATCATGTTATAATGTCCTACTATTAGGGAGGTGGAGCTTGAAGTTGTATGCAGGATAAGTCTAACAGGAGTTCCAGTAAAGTTGTATTATAATAAAGCACTATAGAATGATTGATCTACATTACACAATACATGAGAATTACCAATAATGTTAAAACAATAATTGGATATTATCATGAGATTATAATTGATGTTGTTATGAATAATTATATATACATACAGTTGCTATGGTGATATACATGTAGTTGCTATATGGTAATGCTGGCTCTTACCAAGGTATTTGGTCAGTGTCTTTCTGAATTAAAAAGAGGTGTGCTGCCTATTTGAAATTTTAATTTCTGTTTTTGTGTTAATTTTAACCAAGTTCTTTTTAGATTATTATTTTTATTCTGACTTTTAATTGTTAAAATGTTTAACTATTTAACTTGTATATCAAGAAACTGGATGAGATCCATACAGATCAGAGAGAGTGAACTATTGCTGTCACCTTCTAACACACAAAGATCTTCCTCTGTATTATAAGTCCTATTACTTGATGATATATACTAGTAGCATGATGATAATATAGTCATGATTCTCTGGAGACCTTCTTTTATTAGACTCTTAGCAATATATTCACATGTAACGTAGTGACATGTCTAAATGGCAAATATACAATTTATTTATGGTAAATCTAAAAAAGTAAAGTTTGGCAATAAAACAGTTTTAATTGGAATTGTATTAAATGATACATTTAAAGTACAGACAATGTTAGGTATTTGTAATACAAGAGTGCAGTTTATGGTCAATGGAATTGGGTGTGGCCAAATGATGTCGTACTCAACTGGTTAGACAGATGTCTTGACTTGATGACACACACAACATGTCTTAAAATTATCTTCTAAACTAAATGAACCAGTACAGTCTAGACAGTGGTAGGATTTGTCACCAGTGTAATAAGAATAAATATGATATGTCATAATGTTACAATCAGTACTAGTCACATGATGACATAAAGAACACTGAAAAGTATCTAGTTTTAAGGGACAATGATTGTTGAGATGATCAGTTAATACAGTTGAGTTAACACATGTCTTCTTACAGCTACTTACAAGATAACAGAGTTTTGGTTTTGTATTAGATGACATATTCAGCGATGACCACATATGGTCTATAGGATAATAATAATAATTAATTACAGCTCCACCTACTAATTAAGAGTATTATTAATAGTTATATAAGATAATAAATCAATGAAGTGTCCAGATAATACACTTTGCTACAGCAATTTTATTGATTTGTAGTCATTAAATGTCTTTATACTGTCATTACTTACTATATTCATCTAATAGTCATCTCTGCATTTATAATTTTCTTCAAACATTTCACTTTTAACAAAACAAGTCTTCATAAAATATTAAAAATACACAAAGCTTTGGTCTTCTGAGAATAATACAATTACTCTTTAAATTTTGGATTATCTTTATTCCACTCTAGTGTCCTCAATGTTACTTTATCATCACCATGACAACCATACCTCCAAGCATTAGTTTCTGCATCAGTTTATATCATATTGTCTCGTGTACATAAGAAATTAACTTCTTTTGCTGTAGTATACACACATGTTACTTTAATGTTTGGGTCTGAAGAATTTGGATTGACTTTTATTGTCAACACTTTAGCAGCAGTAGCTTCCAGTTTACCAGATACCACAGCCTGACTTATTGTCTCCCAGACCTGATCTATACAGGAGATATGTTTGAAGATCAACTGTTTGCTTAATGTTGGTCTTTTGGCATTGTAGTGAGCTGGACCATTGACACAAATCCCTCTGTGTGGGTTTCATTAAAGTAGGAGTGTCTTTAATTTTTAACCCATTTCAACTGTTGCCGTGTTAAAAAGCAGCACTTTGGCATTGTAGTGAGCTGGACCATTGACACAAATCCCTCTGTGGGTTTCATTAAAGTAGGCGTGTCTTTAATTTTTAACCCGTTTCAACTGTTGCAGTGTTAAAAAGCAGCACCAGAAAGACAAATTGTAAGTTTAATACAAAGATAAACAGGTCTGAAAGTAGTTAAATTATGCTCCTATTTTAAATTCCATTTCTTTCTCTCTCAGTCAGATACCTCACTTGTACAGAATGGTCCACAATATATGGTAGAAAGAATGGCAGTGGCTGCTAAGGGTGGAAGATCAGAGTTTAAACGACTTCCATTTAATTGTTGTAGGTCAGTACATATAATACAACTGGTTTGATAATATTGTGTGTCTAGTTTATCTCTTCAATCATTTGAACATCCTTTTTGTACATCTGATGGAGTAGTGTTTGATCTGATGTAAGTAGTTATGAAATGGATGAATGGATGAACAGAGCGATGATGAATGGATCCAATGGACAGACAGATAGATGAATGGATGAATAGATAGGTAGAAAGATGTGGGAAATACAGAGAAATGGATAGATCAATGGACTCACTTCATATTTGATGTATTACTAGGAACATTGTACCTTATTTAAAGAAGTATGGTCATAATCCTTTAACAGGAGAGGTTATATATGTATAGTTATTTTTAACCCTTTACTAATTGATCATATTATTTTAGCCAATGGATGCCATCATATTGAATATGGTATTACATATTTAATCAATGTGGGTGTGGCTTAATTTACTAATAATATTCACAACAGGTCAATATCATTGTCCAATCACCTTTGAAGTCTTAAATGAAAATAGTCACATTGTTGCTATACGGCTCAGTGGTTACGTCTATTCTTATGAGGTCTATAAATAGTTTTATTATTATATCATTATGTTACTACTAATAGTGCACTCTTACTATAGTTTTATACTACTAATATTAGTAACAGACCTCCATTTCTATAGGCAATTGACAGATTAAATATTAAAAACTAAAAACACTCAAGATCTTTTGACAGAACAATCTTTTAAAAGAGGTGACATAATAACTATACAGGTAATTATTGTAATTACTTTATAATTAGTAGGGTCATCCTCAATTTTGTTACGTAGGACCCAACTGCACTTAAAAAATTTGATATTTCCAGTTTTCATCACATGAAGAACAACTTATTTGTAGATGAAGAAGGTACGAACATTGTACTATATTATAATAATTGTGACTAAGTCTAATAAAAAGGATCTTATCATGTAAAAGATTTAAAACAGAAACTCACATATAAATAGTTGCTACATGGTTATCTTAAACAGAAAGTTTACTAAATTTGCTATTTAGGAAGAAAAGTACCTTCATATCAAATTTTGTAGACTTCCTATTGTGTAACAATTGTTTATATGTTCAAGATTGTGCAATAAGACCTCTTTAGTTAGAGTTGGTCACATCATCTATTGTTATATCTGTGTTTATAATTATAAAATTGTTTAATTTTAACTCTATAGAACTAGAAAGAGCAAGAACAGATCCAACATATTGTTTACTAGTCATTAATCCTGAGGCTAGAGCTGCTTTAGAAGGATTTTATGAAGAATATAAACCTCCTGTAAGATATCATTGTGTCCATTGTGAAACCATCTGACATTAATCATTTTATTTGTCCATTTATCTAGGAGAAAAAAGAAAAAAACAAGACCAAACTAACTGCAAGAAATGCTGTAAGATATTGTTAATTAACTACCTTGTTACTATGACAACTGTTGCTATGGTAACCCTATCTCTAAAACTGAGACCACTAGTGTCTAGTTCAGAAGTTGTGATAGAAATGTAGTATCATATATAGGCATTGCTTTAAAACTATATTTCTTTCTACTAACACTTGTAGAATGTTATAAATACTTGTATAATTATTTTGAAGATTTTAATTAGTTGTTAATCAAATCAATTAAAAATGAATTAAAGTTGGTCACGCGTGTAGTATTTCCCGCCAAATTTGTCACGAGTTTGTGTCGACTGGTTGTCAAATTGAAGCATGACAGATTTCTTGATATTTTATAAAAGGACTACTCCATTTTGCATATTTTTATTATCAGGTGAGTTATCTCTCCATCCATCCATCTTACATCTATTCTGCAGTTGTTACAAATAACTCTCTCTGTCTACGTTCTCTAGGATTCACCTCATCGATGGATCATCTCGTACTTCGTTGGATCAACTCGCCTCATCGTTGGATAACCTCTCGTCGCTGGATCATTTTTTTTATTTTAGTTATGTCATCTTTATCTGTTTTTTTTTTCTTTTTTGTCCTTTTTATTTTATTTTTTAATTTTTGTAAATTGATTTTTTGAATTTTTGTAAAAAAATTTTTTGTCTCTCTTAGTTTCTACAGGACTCAACTGTTCTTTTCTTGCGTTCTCTGATGTTCTTGACTGTTCTTCTCTGGTGTTCTCTGATGTTCTTGACTGTTCTTCTCTGACTGTTCTCTGATGTTCTTGACTGTTCTTCTCTGACTGTTCTCTGATGTTCTTCTCTGACTGTTCTCTGATGTTCTTGACTGTCCTCTGACGTTCTTTGGATGTAAAAGATGAGTCGCTCTCCTGCTTGGTCTCTTCTGTCTTCCTTCAAGCCTTCTTTCCTCTTCTTTTAATTTTTTTTTTAAATTTTATTTTGGGCTATTCAGCCCATACACTATACACACACTCATACAAACTCTATTAATCATCTCCTCCCTGCCGCCTGGCGGCCTAAAAAATTTTTTTAAAAATCCTAGGCCGCCAGGTGGCGGGGAGGAGCTCTGATCTTCTAGGGTGCGTGTGTGTGTGCTGTGTGTGTGTGTGTGTTGATGGCCCCTTTTCACTTCCTCTGTCTCTCTTCACTCTCTCCACCAGTTCAGTTCATAACTGCTTTTTTCTTTCCTTGCAGGAGCAGCACTGTTGAAGAAGGTGAGCTATCTTTCTATCCATCCATCCATCTTTAGCAATCCAGTTGTTACAACTAACTCTCTCTTTCTTTCTCTATGTTCTCTACTTGTGGAGTGACTGGACTCTTGGGGACTTTCAACTACTGAAACTGTCTTATTTTTATTTATTCTTTATTTTCTTTTTTATTGTATTTTTTTTATATTTAAAGTAGTTTGTTAGTATATTGTTTTTAATATATTGAATTTCTTTAAAAAACATTTTTCACTAAAACTTGTTCAAGTCAATTATCTTAATTTATTATCTTAATTTCAGTTAAAGTTTAAGTTGTTCACTAATCACCAACTTTGAAATTTCGAAAAGTGACTTTCTAGATTTAATACAACTTTGAAAATTGAATTAATTTAGAATTCAATTTTTTATCCTTACTAAACAACTACAATCATATTGAATTTTTACTAATATTTTGTATTACACATAATCATGTTACTAATTTTAACATTTTTTCAGATCATATCATTAATATTTTTTAACAAAAAGCTAAAATTATTTAATTAAAAACCTTTTTTAATAATTAATTTAAAAACCTATTAAGCTATTGTTGTAAGCGTTTTGCTGTACGCGTGCTATATTTTCCCGCCATAATGTCACGCGTTTGCTGTTACTCGCTAGTCGCGTGCTGGTCAAGCTTCTCTGGAGACCTTCTTTCATTGGGCTCTTTAGTGCATAGATCAAGAATGTGTAAGATCATACAGAGAATTATGAATAATTCCCTTTGATGTTAATGAGAAACACGAGGAGTCTATTTACTAGTACTGGTAGAGTGCAGATATTTATAAACATCATCATTTAGTTCAGAAATATTATGTAATCCTGTAATGATAAAATAGTTTTCTCACCATGCAACAAACTCTTAAGTGTCATATGATATTTGTATGGTCTCATAGTTTATGAAATTAATATTGTGAGTATGTGAACTATATACAGTAACTGGTATTCATTAAAGAGTGTGAATAATGAAAAAATTGACAGATAAATTAACTTTTATATATTACATTTATAGACACAAAGATTGAAACGATGACAATAGTATGTCTTTATCAAGATTATATCCTGTATAAAGGGAACATGGTATAAAATTTTAAAAAACATTTTCTACCTATTAAAACAAGTCGATTAATTCGAGGTTCATTTTCTTGCCAAATTGTAGTCTCTTGTTTCTCATATAACTCATAGACACCTTGTATTATAACTCTGTGAGTAGAGGATACAAGAGAGAGAACACCCTATAGGAGAAAGGGAAGAAGAGAGGAATACAGCACAAGTAAAGAGCAGGTTAAAAATGTCATGTACTTTTAATCTCATAACAGACATAGCTTCTCCAGTTCTATTCTTTAAAGATTTCTCCCACAATAATTCCTAACATACTATAAAAAGTACATCCTTGATCATATAATAGCTTATACTTGTAGCCATTCCTCAAGTTTGTCATTAACTACATCACCTAACGCATCAAATGTCACTGTAGTAACAGTCTATATTATAAGATATGAGATTATTGTTCTTATTAACTTGGCATATAAAGTAACACATCATACCTCATCAATATGGTTGTGACTACCAGATATTTGACTAAAATCTAGTATATTTAATTGCCTTATTTGTAGAATAGTAAAACACACTTAAAGATATATCTCATTGTCTACCTATCAGAAGTAGCATAGGAATTTCGATCCAGGATATCTTTAAGGTTAACTCTAAGAGAGAGTGAGAGAGAGAGTGTGTTAGTGTAAAGCTTTGTCAAAAATTTGCATTAACCTTGATCTGATGGTCTCCATCAGAGTAGCCATAGAATTGATACCTCTAAAGTAATAAAGTCCGAGCAGATCAGTTGTACCACATACCAACCTTATTTTCTCCTTTAATTTGTCAACATCCTCTGGACTTACAAGATCACATTTATTAATTAAAATAACATCAGCTAATGCTACTTGTCTGAAACACATAATATAGAATTTATAACATCAAATATTATCAGAAATACCTAACAGCCTCATTAATTATGTTATTACTCTTATGCTCTTCTAATTGCTACATAAGATAAATAGACCATACAGTTACTAGTATATTTACCTGTTGACTATATTTGGCATCTACTACAGTAATAATTCCTATAATATATGAAGACAATTAAAACAGTTATTAGTTGAGTTATTAGTGTTTTAGTTAATAACCATTATTACTGAATGATATAAACATATAATTGACTTCCTTTATATTATAAAATCAAGTAAGTCTAAAACAGTCTACACTCAATGGCAGGTGAAATATAAGTGAGGTTAAGTAGGGGTTTTGCAAATGTGTTGATTTTAACACAATTGTATTAAACACAGGTAATTATGTTTGATGCTAAAACCTATTTTCATAGATTCCAATTGTATGTACATCACATTTCAAAATGTACGATACATTAATGTAATAATATTTCTCACCATCAAGCATGATCTCACTGCCCAAGCCTTCATCTAACCAGAACATGCTAGCTATTGGTCCAGGGTCTGCTAGCCCAGTAGTTTCCAAAAGAATATAGTCAAATTTACCTTTATGTTGCATTAGATTTTCTATTGCTTTAACTCCAGCATCTCTGTAAGAAGAGAAAGAAAAGACAGTAAGAAAAGTATTTACAGTAAAGTGACTATTTACTATGTTATTGTTGGATTTGGGCCTCTTTGCAATAAATGATTTAATACTTAAATATACATTCTCCTAATATGCATGTAAGCACATCAATATAGCAAATGCTTTTTTTAATTGGAGTTACACCAGCAAATTTATGCTGGTCTTTCTGTGAGCCCAAGATTACGATACTACATAGACAGAATGTTCAGAATATCAGACAAAGAAGAACAATGTAAACGTTATTGCATAATTATTTTTTGTTCTACTGTTTCATTGGCCTCCAAATTATTGTAATAGTATAAATGTGAGCACTTAATTACCTTACTGAACAACAGAGACATCCATTTCTCAATTCCAGCCATTCCTCAAATAACTCTCCAGCTTGTCCTATTGACAATGATTTCTCCACGGCACTGCCTTCACCGAACTCATTTAAAATAACTGCAATCTTCTTGTCATGTTGTTCAGTTAATACATAATTAAGAAGTGTAGTTTTTCCAGCTCCTAAATTTGGAAATAAAAAAATCAAATTATACATATTATTATCATGCATATTCTATCACTTGTAGTTAATTATTGAACTAACTAACCTAAAAATCCAGTGATAATGGTAACAGGAACTTTCTTGCATGACAATGCCTCATTACTAATGGATGCATTGTCTCCACTAGCTATAGTCTCTACAGTAACTCTGTTCTTTGGAACTGTTGGCACTAATACTGGACACTCTTCCTCATCTGAAGCCATTTATAAATTTAACCCTTTATTGACGGAGTTAAAATTGCATCACATGACTTGTATTATTTTGTATTCCAACGTTCATTTGCTGATCCTGCTTTCTGAGAATGAAGATCATTTCTTTGGGACTTGCACTGCTCGTGACAGCTCATTTGGTAGCTGCAATACACAAACCATGTCGTACAGAGAAGGGTAAGTCTTACATAACAATTACAATATAATTACAAGCTTTAACGCAGAGAAGGAGAGATAGAGAGAAAGAGAACGGGACAAGCAATATTATTAGTATTCTAATTGTTTTGTTTTTCATGTTTGTAACAATTAAAAGTAGTAGTTGTGACTACAAAAAAATTTGTTTTTTTCAGTTTGTATCATTTTTCAATTTTTTTCAAACATTATGATTCCATAGATAGTATGATGATTCTCACTCAACAAACAAACAAAAAATTTTGAAACAATATAAACACTGAAAGTAACACTTTAAAATTATTTTAAAATTTGTACAGTAAACAAATTAAAGGTAAATTAATTTTAAGCGCAGTAAACAATACTAACATTCATTAAGTAACAACTATCGCTATTAATATTATAACATTATCAATTATATAAGTATTCATCGATATCAATTGAATTATTAGTATCAATGGAGTGCCCATCAGTATCAATGGAGTGCCTAACAGTATCAATGGAGTGCCTATCAGTATCAATGGAGTGCCTAACAGTATCAATAGATTGCCTAACAGTATCAAAGGAGTGCCTAACAGTATCAATGGAGTGCCTAACCGTATCAAAGGAGTGCCTATTATTATCAATTTCTAGTAGATAATTATTGTAAATTAAAGAAAATATTATATGAACAGTTTTCATAAGCATTGTTTGCCATGCCAAGTAGTTCTTTGAACAGTTTAGAAAAGGTGTGGTTTTCATTGTGCCAAGTGCTCTTGGCAGCCCTATATTCAACAAATAGTCATATTTACTAACCAGTATTACCTGAACTTTAAAAATAATACATTTGATTATGAAAATTTCTCTTCTTGTTTAGTGATATTTCCTAATGGAGAACGTATAACAGCTCCACTACCTCATACATACATTAACTTAAAAGATCTTCCAACTGAATTTACCTGGGCCAACAAAGATGGTGTCAATTATCTTACTGCCTCACGAAATCAACACATCCCTCAATGTAATCACTATTTACCTACATTATGAAGTCTATTGATACATCTATTGTTAAATTATTCACATATCTATCCATTTAGCAGCTGTCAAAGCCTGTCATTACATTCATCCACCTGTCTGTTTGTCCATTTATATATATATCCATCTGTCTATTCTTTCATCTATTCATTCATCCATTTATCTATCCATTCATCCATCTATCCATCCATTTATCCATCATCTATCCATTGATCCACTTATCTATCCATTTATTCATCTATCTATCCATTTATTCATCTATCTATCCATTTATCTATCTATCCATTCATCCATCTATCTATCCATTTATTCATCTATGTATCCATTTATCCATCTATCTATCCATTTATCCATCTATCTATCCATTCATCCTTCTATCTATCCATTCATCCATCTATCTGTCTATTGCTTCAGATTGTGGTTCTTGTTGGGCTATGGGTACAACCTCTGCTCTAAGTGATAGAATCTCCATTATGAGAAATGGTACCTTTCCTCAGATACTTCTCTCACCTCAAGTCATTATCAATTGTCGTGGAGGTGGTTCTTGTGAGGGTGAGTATAAAGAGTGATAGTTTCAGACAATTTATATGTAATATATTAGGGGGCAACCCAGGAGGAGTTTACGAGTATATTCACAAAAATGGAGTACCGGATGAAACTTGTCAGAATTATGAAGCCATTGATGGTAAATGTAAGCCTCTTGGTATTTGTGAAACCTGCAGCCCTCAAGGAGTAAGCTCTTGGTCCTTTCATCTATCAATCAATCTATCCACCTTCTATTCACCCATTTATTCATTCTATAGTGTACTCCAGTTGATAGTCATCCTACTTACTGGGTTGGAGACTATGGTAGTGTCTCAGGTGCTGACAAAATGAAGGCTGAGATATACGCTCGTGGTCCTATTGGATGTGGAATTGATGCTACTTCTAAATTAGAGGCATATAAAGGAGGAATTTTTTCACAGTTCAAACTTGTACCGATAATCAATCATGAAGTCTCAGTAAGTCTTACAGGATGTCATTTGTAAATGTTCTTTTTTTAGGTTGTAGGCTGGGGAGTTGAGAATGGTGTCGAGTTCTGGCATGTTCGTAATTCTTGGGGTACCTACTGGGGTGAACAAGGCTTCCTTCGTATAATGATGCACAAAGATAATCTTGCTTTGGAACATGACTGCGACTGGGGAGTACCTCTTCTAAAGCCACCTAATATTGTTACTAAACAAGTTTCTAATGTTGTTGAAGGGACCTACCACAATATTAAAAGAAGCTGCATCCAAAAAACTGAAGTATGTCATACAACTTATATGTAGACTGATTCTCGTGTGTACAGACTCAAACCAATACCATTATTGTCTTATGTCCATTTTTCAGGTTGCTACCCATGTTATTTCTCCTCTCCCACACACGTACATACGTCCAGAAGATATTCCATCATCTTATGATCCTCGTTCTCTAAAAGGCTTAGACCTGACAACAGTGAATAGAAATCAGCACATTCCACAATGTATGACAATTACCCATGTAGTAAATAATTATATCTGACATGTTCTTGTTAGATTGTGGCTCATGCTGGGCTATGGGGACAACCTCTGCACTTAGTGATAGGATTAAGTTAATGAGGAACGGAGCCTTTCCAGACATTAACTTGTCTCCTCAAGTTTTGATTGATTGTGTAACAGTAAGTACTATAGGTCCAAAGATATTACAGTGTGTTAATGTATGACTATATTGAATATTTGATGATCAGTGAACGAGTTTATAGTTTGTGATGATAGAACAAAATTCAGTTTATAACTTTATTAATTGCTGTGTTAATTATAAATTATATACCAAATAAGTTATTAGTACTTTATAATTGTTTAATAATTATTCTCTTTATAGGCTAACAATTCACATGGATGTAATGGAGGTGATCCTACAGCTGCTTATTCTTGGATATTAGCCAATAGTATTCCAGATGATACCTGTACTAATTATCTTGCTAAAAATGAACAATGTCTACCAGAGTATGTTTGTCGTAACTGTGAACCTAGTGGAAAGTGCTCTGCAGTACAAGAGTATCCTAAGGTATGTTGTGAATTGGATACATTTACATGTACACGTAGATCTACATCTACATGTACATGTACATGTAGGTGATGTATTTTGCTCTAAAGTCTGTTTATTTGATCTTTCTTTTTCTACTATAACTTTGCCTTTTTTGTTCATTTAACAGTAATAGTATCTCAAATTACTCTAATAGTACTTTCCCTTAATGTTGTGTAACCAATATATTTGACAGTTAGCTATATTAACAACACTGAAACTGTTAAAGTGATTTATATGGTCAAAGTAAACGCAAATAGAGTCCAATTACTGTTACCAAGTTCAACAAATATGGAGAGAAACATGACAATAGTATCATACAGTGAGAATAGTCTACACATTGCTTCATCTTTGTTACTTTACTAATAATCTATTATGGGATTGTTATTATATGTAGACGAACATGTAGATGTATTTGTTAATGTTTCCTTTAGTATTATATCACTGAACATGGACGAGTGGCTGGAGAACAAAACATAATGGCAGAGATATTTGCTCGTGGTCCTATTGCATGTACAGTAGCTGTTACTGCTGACTTTGAAAAGTATTCTGGAGGTATATTTGATGACAAAACTGGAGCTAAGGTAGCTAAAAGAATATGTATGTATATAATATTAATAAAATTAGTTGATTGATATTAGAGATCCACTGTCAAAAGATTAATTGTCAACTAACTCTGACTATAGCGACATCTTTTAGAAGAATAGTATGATATTTTAACCCTTAATGTAGTTCTTTAATAAACTAATGATAGCAGTTCTTGTATTAACATTTAAAATGACATGATAGTTTATTTTGTGACAAAAGCTGATTCCTAGCTGTCTGAACTTTTATGCGTATACATTTCATTCATAGTTTTAGAACTTTAAGACTTTGATGAAACCTTGTTTAAAGATGTTAACTATAAACAAATCACAAAAATTTTTGGCAAATTGCTAACCTAATCTAATTTATTTATTTTCTTGATTATTACAAAATCATAATGTGTTTTCTATCTCTCAAGGCATTAGACCACGAGATATCTGTGGTAGGATGGGGAGTAGATACTAATGGAACTAAATATTGGATTGGGCGTAACTCTTGTAAGTTATAAATACAACATAAAGGAATGTTCTCTCCTTTATCCTCTTTCAAATTCAGGGGGAACATACTGGGGAGAAGGAGGATGGTTCAGGTATTACCTTATGAGTCTGTTCATTAATTCATTATCCATTCACATTTCTATCAGTCCATATCATTTAGTTCACTCTACAAATTTTTCTGTTGCTCGTTCACATTTTTTACCAAAAAATATCACTTTCAAGATATCTTCTTATAGGATTATAAAGGGTGTTAATAATTTGGGAATAGAAGCCAACTGTGACTGGGCTGTGCCTAAGAAAACCTGGTAGATTCAGCTCCTAATATTTATTAATATCATATGTTGCTATAATAATGCTAAACTTTAAATGCTACATACATGAAGCTGTTCATACTTTATATTTAATTCTATTGTTTTATTTGTAAATCAATGTGATTGCATTGCGTAGGTGGCTTGTCTTTATGAAGGCGTGGCAGCTCCATAATTAAATTTATTGTTCAAGGTGTCGAATTGCGTGCATTCTTAACCTGCAAAGTTAGGGAAGTCTGAGCACTTTGTGGTATCTCAATTTTTAGTCTACAGTTCTCAGTTCTTGTATCTGTAGTAGCAGTAAAAACACGTTGACGCGTGAAGTATTTGACAGACATAAGAGCAGTTTTTATCATCATGTTTTGTGGATTTCTTCGAAAAAGACAGCCAGTAGAGTCTGCTGACTTCTCGAATCAAAATCTTCGAGAAGTACCAATGGATTTGTACAATCACAGGCGCTCTTTACAACGTTTATATCTCAGTTCAAACTATCTTAGAGCTGTCCCCAGGGTAAGTTACAGCAAAGTTTGTTGTACCTATCATGTATCTAGTAATTGTGGTCTTTTGTACTTCATTCATTTGTTAAGGCTTTATATAAAATGTGACCTTACATATTTATTGGTTACATTGATCAGTGTCTATCTGTTCTTTCACACTTCCTCTGAGTGTGCATGTAGCCTTTGCTGTGATGTTTGTCAGTGTTGATACTTAACAGGAAGTGGTAACATGAGTTTTAAATGACAAAGCTTATGGTTGAAATGACTTTACCTTCTCTTTAGTAAGCATTAGGCTCGTGCTATTTCTTACTGTGATTGTCAGTTGGCTTTAAAAAGTATAAAATAAAAGGAAATGATTTTTTAATTATAGTTTATATTTTATGACTTACACTCTAATAATATAATTAATATTTATATATATTTATAATAATGCATGTATTTTAATGCAAAGTTAATTAATTGCTTTAAATTGTTGATTTAATAATTATTAACATTTTCCTTTTGAACTGAATGTTTTATATAAACAAACTTAATATGAATGTTTACTACTTAAGTATTGGTAGTTTATATATCCTATGTAATCTAATACCTGTAGGAAGTTATCTAGTTTGATTTCAATAGTTTAAATAGAGTTTTAGTATAGAGTTTGGAAGTATCAAGGGGAATAGTTACTGTGGCTTGTATGTTTAAACATTGATGAAATATTGTCATGCTTAAGATTAGGTTTAATAATAAGTCAATGTAAACTATTAATAAATTAATCTTTTGTCACTTAGAATCTGCAGCGATTAGAGAGTCTTACGGAGTTAGATCTCAGTGAAAATGATATTTTGTATCTCCCTCCCTCAATTGGACAACTACATCAACTGAAAGTGCTCAATGTCAGCAAAAATAGTAAGTTGACAAACAAACAAATTAAATCTTGGCTAGAGTATCTTTAGATAGCATTGTTATCAGAGATTTAAATGGCTTACATTACAAGTCTCTAGTACTATATTCGTTTCATATTACTAGCATAAGGAAAGAGTTAACTATTCTTAGCCTAAGTTTTGATGGATGCTAATAAGTTGTCATGTTCCTCTGACTATATATAGTCAATAGTGATTTGTAACCTGCTATATAATATTGAGTAATGCCTTTTTAGTCAAAAGCGTTAATTTATATCTCATTATCTTGTAGATCTGCCCAACATTCCTGAGGCTATACAAAATTGTGATGAGCTCATTTCTTTTAATGTTAGTGGTAATCCTATTGGAAGGTAATGATATTAATATAGTAATAATACTTAATAACTAGTAATACTTAATAATTTTTAAATAACAACACCTGCTAGGTCACTGACGTTCATTAGTCTAAAACTTACTAATCATAGCTATCCTAAATCTCTATGGCAACTACTGATGTTCATTAGTCTAGAGCTTACTAATGGTAGATATCCTATATCACTGGTAAAATACTGATGTTCACTAATCCAGACCTTAATATTGTAGTTATCCTAGAAGGTATTGATATTAACTCTCTTTGCAAAGGTATAATATTATAACATTAAAGATTATTAGGTTGACTATACAAATAATACAGCATGGTACATAGTGATCATAATCATAAACACACTGAGTTATAACACAGAGCAGTTTAATATCAATGTGTTATAAAGGAATGCAATGTATTTATCTACTTTGGTTTGATTCAGGAAGCCCTAGGCTATCTAGTAAATTGTATGATTGCTCATAATCTTATTGTGGCTGCCAACTTAACTAGTCAGGTATCCCTAGAAGGATAAGTACACAATATAGAAGTTCCATATATTGGTACAATTATAGGTCTTACATATCTTTATAATTAAATATAAATACTTGATAGATTAAAGTATGCTGATTTCACAGTGTTGTTTAGTACAAATGTTTTTGAGTGTTGCAGTTTTTTTAGCATTGCTAAAATGTCTATTTTAATTACACTATTTAATACTAAAATCTGTAAAGAAGACTTTTTCTTTAATCTGACAAAGACTAGTTAACACTTCAAATAGGATTCTTTAATCATATTTACTTTGATAACTTAACCTCATACTGTTAGAGTTGTTGGTAGTATTGCTTATTACCTGTTACTCTTTGATGTAGTGAATAAATGTAACTTATGCTAGTGAACACATGGGCATAATAAAATTAGTACTACCTACATTTATAAGGTTATAGATAATTCATACTGACTTGGATAGTCGCCCACTAGACCACATATTTACTTATTAGCTTGCATTTTTGTGACAGCTGTGTAACTGCATTGCCACAGTGTTGCTATAGAAACTCATTTGAACAATATAGTTATTGTATAGGATGGATGGGAAGGACATTGGCATAGAGATATGTTGAGTCTAACTTTAAGTAGAGTGTCTGTTAGTAGTGGTTGGAATGGAATGCTTTGTTTTGTTGCCTGCTTAGTCATGTTGGAAGGAAGTAGTGGGCTTCTTTGGATTGAATTTGTAGGTGTCACTTGGCATGTGACAGTTCTGGAATAAACATCATAAATTATATTATAAAAATTGTTAACATCAACTATCCAATTAATGTCTTAAGATATCAGTAGAGTCTGACTTTTTATTACTAAAGCATGCATTGGTCAATATATCACATTTCACTACATTTAACTTGAATGTGTTCTTGTATAAATTGTTAATTTAAACAAAGCATTCTTTATGAAGCCATTTATACCAATATTGTACCAAAAGTATGCTAAATATTCTATTGAATACATAATATTAACTTTGTTATTTTCTCTGTCTCTATATTAATAGGGTTTGTGAGGGTGTGACTCATCTTAAACAGTTACGACATCTCTATTTAAATGACTGTGAATTGGATAATATACCACCACTAATTGGAAGGTATTAAAAATTAACATATAAATGTACGGAGATAAATGAGTAGATAAAGGATATTAACAGGCTTATAGATAAATTGATAGATTGATGAGTCTATAGTAATCTTTGTGTAATTGCTAAACAAAAAAAAACATGGCCTGTTTCTTAAAGGAATGTCTTGATTCAGCATATTTTAAACATTTAATGACATTCAATACTTGCATCACTGCATTCCTTGATATGTTTACAGAGGTCTGTGATTACTTAATAACTCCTAATGAATGTCATGTCAAATAGCACTAATTATATTCATAGATGGGTGGGGCGTTGTTAATGCTTTTATAAAGATATTCATACACACCGAAAAGATACCAATGGCTTTATTTATTGCCATGGTGATATCTAATAAATGCAAGCTTGCCAAAGGTAACATTATGTAACAGTGCTGTATTTCAATAAAGTAGTATAAGTCTCTCTCTCTCTCTATTTCTTTATTTAGACTTTCCAAACTTGAAAGCCTTGAATTAAGAGAGAATCATCTTACATCTTTACCTGAGTAAGCCTTTCTACACATTATATTTTATAGAGATATAGTAATGTATTACAATATGTTAATTTTATATATTATGTACATGTAGATCATTTGGTCAGTTATCTAAACTAGAAAGACTAGACTTAGGATGTAATGAATTTGAAACACTGGTGAGTAATATTGTAAAGTATTTATAATCACTTGTACTTAATAACATTTACAAATCCTCTCTCTCTCTCTCTCACTATCTCTCTCTCTCTCTCTCTCTCTCTCTAGTCACCTGTTATTGGATCATTAGAGTCTTTGTCTGAATTCTGGATTGATTTAAACCTACTGATTTCTCTCCCTGATGAGATCTGTCTTCTCAACCGATTAACTTTTTTAGAGTTGTCAGAAAATCGTTTAATGGACTTACCAGAGGCATTTGGTAACTTAACACTTCTCTGTGATCTCTATTTACCAGAGAACCTTCTTAATGAATTACCAGACAGTTTTGGTAAGCCAAATACTCTGTTCAACCAATAGCCAACAGATTACCTTCAAGTTGTCTTCCTGACTGTTGCTTAACACATTGGAATATTGTGCTATTGATATGCATTTAAGCTAGTCTGGAAAACAACCAAAAAGTAACTGCCAACCACTACATGTTATTATTGGAACACTAGTGGTATAGGCTAATATTTCATGAGCTTTGCACTATATATATATATATATATATATATATATATATATATATATATATATATTATATTATGAATGATGTAGTCTATGTGTACTTATGTACAGGTAAACTCTGCAGTCTTCAGACGTGCCAATTAAGCAAAAATCGTTTAACTGAGCTACCAGATACTTTAGATGGGTAAGCCCCTGTCATAACAATAATTGCTGTAATTAGCTGTTATTTAGAATATTTTTGTAGCCTTTGAATTTATGAATCCTAAAGCTTATCCCATTACTATAAGATTTTTTATATAATTGTCTGTTTGTACTGTCAATAGATACTGATTAACTTTGTACCAGCTATGGTCATTACATAATTGACACTAATTTTCACTTAAAGAACGTGACAAAAATATTTTAAGACTATTGAGTATAAGATTGACTAATTTGGGATGAGTGAAATATGTTAAAAAGTGAATCATTTTTATTAAGATATGCTATGTGTCCAGATATTATACAGTGTGATTATAATAGCTATTATAGTTATGGTAATAATTTCTATTAGCTGACCTGTTCTTAGAGATTGTAAACATAAAGTTTAATTTGTGAAGTCATTTCATAACAGGATACACCACGTGGGTTTCCTACAACAATAATAGGATTAAGTAGTAGTAATTATACTATTGGTACGTTTTCTTCATCGTTTATACACTAGTTTATGTTGTATTAGTTAAAAATAAATAATTTTGCATAATATAATTATTGTAGGAAACCTATCATTGTGTGTCTACGTTATGGAAGACTTGTGATATGTTTTTTTTATCTGTAGATTGCAAAGTCTAATTGATCTCAATCTTTCTCACAATCACATCATTGTAAGTATTATGTGAAACTCTTTCTACATCATATACCATTAATATCCTCCCATCTTCTACATACTTTCAATAATACTAAAATTCTCTTTCTCTCTCTCCTTTATTTACTACAGGAAATCCCATCTTCTATTGGTGGCCTTTCTTCTCTCAATACTCTTAACATTGACGAAAACAAGCTTGAGTATTTACCTGAAGAGGTACATATAACCAGATTATGAAGTGTTAAATCAACAATCAATTAACAAGCTAACTATACTATATTATAGTCAATTATACAAACTCAATTATATTATTAACAGATGAACTCACTTGATATTTTTATTTTGTAGATTGGCACTTGTAGTTCATTAAAAGTGTTAACAATTCGAAATAACAAATTGAAGGAGTTGCCATCAACTATAAGTCAAATCAATAGTCTGTCTATTATCAATGTAGTGGGTAATCAATTATCAATGCTACCAGCAGCAGTAGCCTCAATGCCAAATATATCAGCTATATGGATTGCTGAAAACCAAGTAAGTAATGCTAGGTTAATTGTTCTTTTAAGTAAAATTTTGGAACAAAGGTGTGTACTAATTTATTGCTATTATTCCATATCAACTATATTATTGTCTTGTATACGATAAGGAATTATTGTGTTTAAAGTTTTGGTATTATCCACTTACTCTCTTCTTCTTACTATTAAAGTCTCGTCCACTCCTGGAGTTTCAAGTTAAAGCTGATCCATCAACTGGTGACAATTGGCTGACCTGTGTTCTTTTTCCCCAACAAGGACACGAAGTACCATATGAAGAGTGTGAGTATAGCCCTTTTAATTTAAAATCTATATTAGTTTTTGTCCATCCTTAGCTCAAGCTTCTTCAACTTCCAATTTAACTGAACAAGATCAGAGCTCGCAAACAGCTCTTGAACCTCATTACAGTACAGTCAATTTTGATCCACAATGCCAAGATGAAGTACAGAAGAAGGTACATTAATAAAAGTGATGATTATTTAAATACTTTAAATTCTTTAAATTTATAACATAACACTTCTAAAATGTAGCAAATTTAGATTTTCTCGTAGAAATTTTAAGTTTGAATTTTTAGAGGTAAATTAGAATATTCATCATTTTTTCTATATAGTCAAGTTCCTTGCTACGAGATCCTACACCATATCCAAAGGAACTACACTCTAAAATAAGACAATGGAGAGCATCTCATGATATTTTGGAAGGTGATATTGACAGAGTAAGAATGACAACATTTAAATATTTCAATATAAGGATTTTAACTTCATGTTTATTTTTTATTATTTATTTTCTATAGCAATTGGTTGGTGGTGCATATTTGCGAGATCAAAATGAATTGAAGAAGATAAATCGTCCACGCAGTCTCTTAAAGGCTCTTACTAATCCTGTTCAAGATGAGTCTGGTCCACTAGAGACATCAAATTCCAGAACCAGTACCCTCTCTCCTGATCTTCTAATGCATCTACCAACATCTGATATTGCACCTCCTCAAAGAGAAAGCTCTCCAGAAAGTGATGGTGACGAAAATCAAACTGATCATTTATACTCACCGAAATCTCCAACCTTATTTGTTCCTCATTCTTCTCCCCCGGACATTGTATCAAACACTGAAGAGGTTGTTATAAATGATAATAACAATAACAATAATAGTTATAGTTCAGACGTCCCACAACGTTTTCCTTCAGTCACAAAATCTGATTCAGCAACCAGTGGAATTGCATCTGATCTAATGACACCTACTAATTTGAAACCACCTAGCGAGACTAGTATTCATACCTCTAAATATATAAGTATGGAAAGTGGTTTTCAGCAAGAATCAGATAATGATGCAACTGCTTGGTATCTTTCTCCAACTCCTTCTCCCTACCGTCCCCCGCCAAGCAATGTCAGTTTCCTTAGCAAATCAGACCACGAAGATTATGATCATCTCGACGACATATCTTCTATTCAGCATGTCACAAGTCCTCTACCTGTGATCAGTCCAACATCATCAGAACCCCCATCTCTAAGACATTCAGATGCATCTGTTCTCTCGCCCCGTATGCTTCCTCCTGATCCCCCTCAAAGTCGTTGTCCTGTAGATCTCACATCTCTGCCTCCAATTCTCCAGACCTCATATGCACCTAAACTTCAATCTCATCATCCTTCAACAGCAACTAATCATTACCCTCATTATTTACCCATTGATCTTCTCCAAAGGCAAGCTATACATGTCCGACACAGGTCTGACCCCGATCCAATCTTTACATTTCCTCATCCTCCTGTGGCACATTCAAACAGTGTTGATAATCCTCATACAAACACACATTACCATCGATCTCAATCTGCTTCAAGTCAAACAAAGAGATCGTTAAGTCATCAACGATTGATAAGTGAACTACAATTTGCTATAGAACACACTCTCCAGTCTCGTCGGCAACCTGAAGTTGTACGGAGTAATGACCAGTTTAATATGTTACCTCGTACACCTAACAGATCTCCCAGGCACTATGTGAGTATGGATAATTTTCATAATTCCAGACGTCCTCGAGCTTATACTGAGGATTCTCAGAGTAGTTTTACAACCACCACCACAGGTACTAGTGACAGAGACTATCCTGATACCTCTAGAATGGGCTACAAGGTAATAACAGTTATTAAACATATTGTACAAGTACATTGATGCATATAATTGCATGCTTTGGGACTTTAATAGAGGGATATCCCTAATACAATGACTAATGATAACAGTGCTACATTGTATTAAGTAAAATAGTCCCTGAGAGTTATATTTTGTAAACATAAGTTATCGCATTGTTTATTGTTTTTGATTTAAAATGGACTCTAATCTAATTATAATGTTTTTTTTCTTTTAGTATCATAATTCCCAGAGTTCTATTAATGACAGTGGAATTGAAATCCTAAAGAGAGGTCCTCCCCCATTTTTAAGAAAATGTAAGACTTTAATTATCCATTCATTTAAATTACTGTGATTTTTTTGTCTCTAGCTCCTAGTTCTAGTGAGTCATCATACTCATCATTAGGAGCTGTAAGTCACACTGTGTACCATACTTGAGAACATACCTGTTTACATAATTGTTTTGTTTACACATATATGCTGTGTTTACTGCTTGCCTTTGTTTTTACAACAGTTTGAAGTTACTCTTAAAAAGAATCCAACATTAGGACTTGGAATTACTGGAGGAAAAGATGGAGAGAATGCTTTGAGGCCTGGAGACAAGGTATGGCATATGAAATATCAACAGTGATATTATTTGACAATCTTTTCGCTTTTCTTTGGTAGGGATTCTATGTTTACAGAGTGGTCGAAAATATGCCAGCTGATAGAAGTGGTAAAATAAATGTTGGAGACAAAATATTAAAGGTATGTATGTATCATTACTGTACTATGATTTCTGTATAAGGTGTATGTATGTACTATGATATCCATATTATGTAATGTATGTAATTATTACCACTTAATCCTTCTTACATGCTCTATTGTTAGTGTTACTGATATTACTTTATTTTAGGTAAATGGTATTGAAACTTCTAGTCTTACTAATGACCAGCTTGTAAGACTTCTGACGTCATCAGAAAGTTATGTTACATTCCTCTTCTCACGAGAACCCTCTATGACTCTGCTATAAATACTTTTTATTGAATCTGAATTAAATATTTCATTGTTTCTTTTCATTTTCTGTAATATAATACAAATCAGTGTATTTATCATATTAATTACTTGTATTTGTTGTTGTTGTTGTTGTTGTTGTTATTGATTCTGTCTAGTAGATGAAAGAATACATGATGTCATTCGTTTATGTGTAGATATTATCAAGACATGTCATATCTTTTGTAGTGTTGTATATAACTGTGAAGTAACTATATATGGTGTTATGAATAACAAAATAGTATTCATAAAGCTAACACAAACAAGTAAAAGAAAGATGTTTTATTCTGTTTTACTAGTATTTATATTTGAACTAAGTAAGATAAAGGGAGAGCAACCTATTACAACACCTGTTAATGGTAAGTTGCCTATTCTATTACTTCTTGTGCACTTTATCTATACAATAATTCAGGTATTCAACTATATCTTGCTAAGCCATTAAAAATAATACAAGACTTTGAAATGGTATATTCAAGTCAGTTCAGTGATATTGATGATGATGATAACATTACTGATGCTTTGTGGTGTCAGAGTGCTAATAATGGTTCTAATATTGGACTATGGTATTATCCCAATGGTACTCAAGTACCTTTGCATAGTGGTGAATTCGAAAGTGGACCATCTCCTATATTCTCTAAGAGGTTCACAGGACAGATTGCACTAGCTAGAAATGGAGAATTATTGGGTCATGAAGGTCTGTACACCTGTATCATTCCTGATGAGAATGGAGTGTACCAAACACTAGTTGTAGGAATATACAGGAGTATTACTTACAATAGTAATGGTCAGTGATGATTTCATGGAGTAATAAAAGTGATGAGATATATTTCACTCCTATATAGATGGTCCTGATGCAGACTCCTCCATGAAATTCTCTCTCATCTCCACAAGAGATGCTAACCCTCCAGTCTTCACTCTTACCTTCAATGTCTCTGATGGACCTCCTACTAATGTCAATTGTACAGATGGAAGTAACCCATTCACCATTGCTGGTGGTGACCTGTCTCGTGTGGTAGTAAATGGACCAGGATCTATTACACAGGTGACAGTGACAGTGAGAATGAAACAGGCTGGTGCTTATGAGTGTACAGTCTCCAATGCTAGAGTGACTAATGGTCCTTCTCCTGGAAAAAATGGTCCAATTGCTACAAGTAGTAGTAGTATATCACAGCCTATAACAGGTTATAAAATCACTTTAACAGTATGGTATGCATATTCTCTCCCTCTCCCTCTCTCTCTCTCTCTCTCTCTCTCTCTCTCTCTCTCTGTTACAGTTGCTAGTACTCCTACTGGTCTAAATGCTACGAGACTGAACACAGGTCTGTCTCATGTACAACTCTCCTGGTCATCTGTGTCAGGCGTAGCTGGCTATGAGGTGTTCTATCAACTCAGTAGTGGTAGTAATTCTGTTATGAGTGCAGGCATTACTACTAACACAATGTTGGATATAACATCAGGACTAAGTTATAGGGATACATATAATTTCTTTGTAGTATCATATGGCAGTGAGAGTAGTACAGTTTTACCTAGTGATCATAGTAATACTACTACCTTGACATTGAGCAGTCAGTGCTTGTATATACAATGTTAAGGTAATATTCATCCTTATTTGTTAGGTATCCCTTTTGTCATTTTCACGGTCACTTCAACTAATATCACTATTACTGCAACATGGACGTCACCTTCATTTGCTCCTCAAACATATCAAGGTTATCATGAATGTCGTAGACTATGTGAACAGACTTATAGTCCTAGCATGACCTCCAATTTAATTACCTCACCATATACATTTATTGGTATTGATCCTGGTGCTTTTTGTATTATTGCTCTAAATGGAATATATGGAAGTGATCCAGCTAGCCTGGGTAGTGTAATTGCCACTACACTCTCATCTGGTAAATTATATTATATTCTCATATTTCCAATTATTATATTGTTCTCACATTATCTACAGCACCTACTTCATCTGTTAGTACTATCACTATCTCATCAGTTAAAGCAAGGTCCATGACAATTTCATGGAACGAGTTACCTTGCTCTGGACAGAATGGACCCATCACTGGTTACTTGCTCTACTACACTAACACATCGTTCAGTGACACTGTTAACATCACTGGAGGAGACAACAGACAATTCAACCTCACAACACTCACACCTTACACTAACTACACTGTGACAGTAATAGCATATAATGATGGTGGGACTGGACCAACAAGTAGTGAAGTATCACAAAAGACAGAAGAAGCTGGTAAGAGTATCATAATATTTGTTAGCTAACTTAATATTCATTATAGAACCTGGTATAATATCTGATCTACGGCTTAATGGTGTTACTATAGACTTAATTAGTGTAAGATGGAATATATCCACAGTACCCAATGGTGTCATTATCATGTATGAGATACATTATAGAGAGTCTAACAGTAACAATCCATACAATATGAGTAATACCACTAACACAAAATACAGCATTGGAGGACTACTACCTAACACTAACTATACTATTGGAGTGAGAGCATATACCAGTGTAGGACCAGGAGAATGGAGTTATATATATACTTCAACTAATAACATACGTTAGTGTTATTATAACTTATGTATGTATTTGTGCAAATTAACCTTACTTTTTTATTAGCTATGGTATCTGGTTTCAATGTTATTAATGTAAATGATACCACAGTACATGGCATATGGCAACCAATTGATGATTCAAGACTGAAGTATTATACTATTTATTATACAAGTACTGATGATATCGGTAGCAGGATCTTCCCAGCTGGTACTACTGAAGGTATTTTAAGAGGACTTAATGGTAGCACTGATTACTTATTCTCACTTTCTGTGACTTTTCTGATACATGATATCGAGTATGAAGGAGAAAGAACTGTCTATATTAGTCCAATTGATATTATAACTACTAGCTATATAACCAGTACTATAGCGAGTGTATTTACAGAAGTCAGTTCCAGTCAAATGCCTTTGTCAGGTAAAGATATGACTTATATCAAATTATATATCATATGATTCTTTTTTCTAACAGTATCATTGTCAGTTATCGTGCCAACATCTGTTGAAATTTCAACTGCTCAGTCACCAACTACTACAGATCACTCTTCAAATATTGGTTTAATTATTGGTGTTATAGTAACTCTTGTTATTATTGTTATAGTCAATTTTATCTTCATTATATCAGTCATTTTGATACTAGCACACTACAGGAGGAGAAATAGGCCCTTTGAAATAAAGTACATACAATACACATACACACCAAATTAAAATAGCATTAATTGCATATAGTATCATAGTGTTAACTGAATTTTAATTGGTAATCTGTGTATATTTTTATTCATAATATACTTATTTTGTATACATGTAATGTTGTCATACTAATACAAGTTCATTTTTTATTCTTATAGGAATGAGTTGCCTGCTAGTCATGATCTTAACGATGGCACTACAGCATCATCGTGAGTATAATATTTATAGTATATATATATATATATATATATATATATGATGATTGTTGAGATACACTTTATGATAGGATTGACAACCCTATGTATGGAAAAATTATTAATGGATCCAGAGTTCACATTTATGATACAATCAGAAATGATACATCATCAGTTGATGTAGTGAAAGATTATGAAGTACCAGTATCATTGTCATCATTACCTAATACTAACAATACATGGACTAATTTAGAGTGTGACTCAGAGATATATCTTGACATGAGTTGATCTTAATGATCATAATGTTATTATATATATATTAATTATGAATATACATAATTTTATGTGTAAAAAATGAGTGAATCAAAGGACTTGACAATTTGTTTGTGGACAAAATAGTCCAAGCGTATTATTGATTCTGTAATTAAGTCTTCTTAGTATGTCATTGTGAAGGCATACACTTTATTTCCAAAATTCCTAAGAAAGTATTGTAATCTGTCATCATTTGGATTACACTGATTAGTCAAGTTATTATCAGCTTGAAATATATATATATATATAATATATATATAATATATATATATATATATATATATATATATATATATATATATATATATATTATATATATATATTATATATACATACACATAACACAGGTAGGTGACACTGCTATGTTCTTGCAAGATACAACTATCTTTGAGATAATCTCTACACTTGTCAGATACCTATTATTGTGCTTAAAATGATTGCAAATGTAAAGTGATATGTGAAATCAAAACTTAATTGTCTTCACTTTTGATTGTTACAATAGTGTAATGTCACGTTTGACTTGTATGTCTGCATATAGAGTTGTTACCACATGCTTCAATTTAATTTTCCAACTTATGCAAATTTTCTGGTCTTACTTTTTACAGAACCTTGATTCTTCCAATCCCTGCAATAAGTGTTCATGTTTTGCTCTATCTATCAATATCAACAACACTGTTTAATTTATCTCTCAATTCTATCTCTAATTACACATATCTGCCTGTAGTTTAACACTGACTGACTATCAGTACAGTTTCTTTTAACTCATATTTCATACCTTCTTTTGTCTTATTTTCTGTCTTGTTTAAAATTGATTGCTTTCAGTGATATAGTGAAAAGTTCTTTAATATTGAATAGAACTTCCAACTGAATGGTAACTAATTGTTTCTTGCACCAGAGCACTAAAATGGCTCCAATAATTATTGATCATAGGTTTAATAGAGTTTTCAATCTCATTTATTAATTATATTATCTATGATAATACAAGCTATAAAAGGATTACCACAAGGCATTCTTACTGATTAGTCAGAAAGTGAATTCAATTAAGTGTTGTATATGAATTCAATCATACAGAGGTTATTGTTTGTAGAAGACCCACCCAGTTTTAGGTACATGAAAAATACTGTTCTTTGGATTCAAGTAAGTGATGATTATAAGGATAGAAAAAAAAGAGCTTCAACCTCCAAATGTGGAGGTCAACCAACTTAAGCCTAACAATATTTTGCCATATTAAGTAGTACTGATTCAATAACATTATATCTATAGTCTTACATGGCATAACTTGACCATGATAGTAAAGTATATAAATAAGTAATTGCTAACAGCTTATTAGTTAGCTATGTGTGCTTTAGTCAATACAATGAAGTACATATTTTTTGTGCATCCAATCCCTCCTTTCTTCTCATCGGTGGAAGGAGCTTGGCCATGCAAGACTATGCATGTAGCTCCCTCCTACCTTTATGGTTGGGAGGAATATTTTGTAATTAGTGCAAAAATTAGAAACTTATAAGAGCTCTACTTTTGACAAAGCTTTTTAATTGTTATCTAATAATTTATGAAAGTTACAAAAGATTTGAAGAGAGTTACAAAGTGAACCGCACTCAGTCTTTATTTTTTAATTGCTGTATATTTCCTGGTTTATTTTTGATAGAATACATGAAAGGATCAGAACTAGAAAGTAATTTTGATATTATCATGTTAATGTTTTCTTGTTTGCAGGGCTTTACCATTTATTAGATCATAATTCGAAGTTTTCACCTTGTAATACCATCATGATATATTTATGTAGTTTCATAAGGCTTTAGGTTGGTTTGTTTTGTCATAACTAAGACCAGAAATTTAATAAAGTATGCTATATTAGGTGGCAACTATATAGTGGAGTTTAGTGGTGACACAAATATCAACTAAGGGTTTGATTTGATATATAATGATTGTCTGTTATAACATGATATGATTTCTATGACGTCCACACTAAAGTAAGGATTTCTTACCAATTATAGACCTCATTATATCTAAATGTTTGCAACATTTTACTATGACTATAACTATGTATTTAAAAATGTTCATAAAACATTTTCTTGATAATGTCAATGAAGTAAAAAGTTATAACAACATAGTGGTGATTATTATTAATGTACAACCTTTACCACACTATAGTCACAATGATCCAACAACAGTTAACTGGACTATTGATATTCATGATTATAACACTAGGAGAGGCTGCATTTGGTACTCTACCTCCTAGACCTACTACTGGTACAGTATGTACAATATTATATTATATGTTTATATTATAGTATTATATAGGTGTGAGACTTTATCTAAGTTATGAGAATAGAGTAATACCCAACTACTTTATGGTGAGAGGTAGTCAGTTCTTTGATGTAGATCAAAATGATGATGGTCAAAATGATGGTATATGGTGTCAGAGTGGTCTTAATGAGAGTATGATAGGTGTCTGGTACTTACCTAATGGATCACCAGTACCTACACAAAGTGGTGCTACTCCATTACAATCATATAATACTAATGTCAATGGTCAAGTGGGTCTACTTAGACGTGGTGGGATAGGTTCAGTTCAAGGACTATACTCTTGTATTATTCCTAATGAAGAGGGAGTAAATCAGACACTATATATAGCTCTATATGGAAATAATGCTTTTGATAACAGTGGTGAGTTATATATATATTTCATATTGCAAAGATATCAAGTCAATCATTAATAACCATAAATTAGAGGATTTATTTTTTTATAAACATTTATATATAGTAGTCATAGTTATCAAAATTATATGTAATACTTGCATACATGTTTGTTGTATAAGATAACATGTAGCATGTGTTTGGGATTTGAAAAGTTACTTTTATAGCAACAAAACTAAGAGGAATATATTAACAAAAATGGTCCATTTCATTTAGGTGGTTCTACAGTGGATCATAACAATGGTCTAAAATTTACTCTGCTCTCTACAAGAGATACTAATCCTCCAGTGTTCACTCTCTACTTTGAAGTCACAAACACACCTCCTACAACAGTGACATGTTCTGTTAATGGAAATACATTTGATCTTGCTAAGAAAGATTTAAATCATGTACCTGAAATAACTGTTGATCCTATTAGAGTAGGTGTGACTGTTACTATTAGGAGAAGAGAAGCTGGTGAATATTCTTGTACTGTAAGAACAGATTCATCAATAAAATCATTTCCTACTACTACTACTCCTGGTATTAATATTAGTGGTAAGTTATAACTTTAATGTCATTATAATATAATTGTAATTACTAGTAACTGATACACCTACTGACTTAAATTCTACCAGGACTGGTCTAATATCTGCTCTACTTACAAGGTTCGGAGAAGCTCAGCAACCAGACACTTCTCACACATATGCTAATATTGTTGATGATAGTGATTATATGTTGTAGTAGGAGTTTTATTAAAGATTTTTGATAATTCTTCATACTTCAAAAGTTTTATTGAAAAGTTTTGTTGGTACCAATGTTATTGACTATTTTATTAATGTAAAGCTTATGCTGATTTTTTAAATTTTTATCCATCTTTCTTCTGTTTTCAACCAATATATGATTTAATGTATCTTGTAATGTATTAAAACAGTTTGATTGATTTGAGTTACTGTTTATATATATACACCATGTTAATCCAAGTTCACTAATAGATGCAACATATCTTGATATAGTATGTGCTGTTAACATCAGTGAAGCTGTTAATACTGGAGTTAGTGTTGATGTTGAGTAGTCTTGTAATGGTAGTTCTCTTCTTGCTAATAAAAGTGACTATACTATTATTTCATTGACTATGTTAGGATCACACATGAGAGTTCTACCATCTCCTGTATCTCATATGTTACTGGTAATGAGAATAACAATAATGTTACACTAAATATGGCAGGTATAATACTTAATTGTACATAATAGTAATAGTACTATTGCTATTATTTGAATTTGTAGATTTTACTGCTGATCATGTGATAGTTATTTTATATCCAACCACACCCACTGCTGAAGACAGTTTACTTTGACGTGTATAAATGTGTAAAGCTGATTTTAATGTGACTGGTGTTCGTGGAACTGATGATCAATCAACTATGATTTTCAGTTTGCTGGAGAAGACTATGAACTGATTACTGGCTGTGAGTTACACATAATATTTACACTATGTATTAAGTATTGTTATTATTTCTATTCCTTCCTCTGATACTAAGTATCTCTCAAAGTCATCCTGGAGTACTATATGCTGCTAAATCTTTTTTCCTTAGATGTGTTATTGTGATGGACTATTTATTAAGTTATAATTGTATGATATTATTGTTTAGTTGTTTAATTGGTGATAGTTTTTTGTTGTTAGGTATAATCTTTGAATATTCTGCTAATCGATGTTAATTACACTATTGCTGTTGTTGTTCTGGTTTTAGATTTATTGTTGTTGTTCTGCTAATCACACTTTTATTGTTGTTGATGAAACATGTTTCATTATATTAATGTTGTTTTCTTTATATTACTTTTTAATTTACACTTGTTCGTTACTATATTATATTATTATTGTTATATATTATATTACAATATATACTATATTGGTACTATCTACCATTTAAAAAGTACTTTTATTCAACAAAACAGTCATTTTTGTCATTTTAAAATTATCCTGTTAACTTGGTGACTTTGAGTGCTTGTGTAGCACAAGACCTCTTCTACATAATCCTTCACAGTAATATTGAATAATCTTGTGACAATACCTGATATCTTGAAAAATCAATTGACAGGAAATGGCATACCTATTTCTAGTTGTTTTTCAAATGGTGTTACTATCACAGAAATCTTGTACAAAATGGCTCTCTTGAATATGAAGCTACCTTTACTTTAATCCATTGGATAATACTGATGATAGTGAAGAGTATTCCTGTGATTTTAATATACTACCTAATATCAGTGATTATGAGTATGCATGTGAGAAACACATCAACTAATGCTAGGTATATATACTATTAAGGTACAATATTTTTCTTCTTCATTTTTTGATGCAGTCAATTACAAGTAGATGAAATAACATACTAAACATTCATTTATACCTGTAATATTATAATGCATAATACAAATCAGTGTATTTATTATATTTATTATTGCATTTGTTATTGTCTTTACTAAAAGTAGATAAACATTACATGATGTCATTGATGTATGTATGCATACTAAACAAGATATGCCATATATGTTGTTTATAGCTGTGAAGAAGTAATCAGCCCTATATGGTATAATAATAATAAGGTCTTTTCCACCTGGCACATTCTAAGATTATTTTGGACTACATGTTATCTATATATGTCTATACATAATTTATTCAATGAGTTTATTATACATTTATACACTGTCTAGTGAGGAAGTACATATTTGTCACAGTATTATCCTATCTATTATTGTGAGTACTGTCATAATTTTACTCATAGCACTTTTGACTGGAATTCTATCAAGACAGCAGTGCATGTACTGTAATCACTTTACTGGCTAAAACAACAGGTCAGTGATATAAATGTTCTACTCTGTCTACCAACTTCAACAAACACTCTGTTTATTTATCTCTTAGTTCTTTCTCTAAATTTTATGTATCTGCCTGTAGTTTAATACTGACTGACCATCAATACCGTTTCTTTCAACTCATACTTCATATCTTCTTTTGTCTTATTTTCTGTACTGTATATATATATATATATATAATATATATATATATATATATATATATATATATATATATATATATATATATATATATATATATATATATATATATATATAACAATATATAATACTTTATTAATAAAATAATTTGAAAGAAATTACATAATATCTCATAGATATAATAGTTATACAGCTATATCATCCTTTTATAATGCCAGACCTTTGTGATATTGTGAAAAATTCTATAATATTAATAGAGCTAACTGGATGATAACTGGTATCAGAGTGCTACAAATATTTTTCTTTATTAATGTTAATAGATTCAATAGAGTTTCACATCGTTTATTATCTATGATAGCACAAGTTATTAAAGGAAGACCAACAGGCCTCCTTATTGACTACTCAATTATTAAAATTAATTTATAGTTTGTTCAGAGACCCACCCAATTTTACGGTGCGCGAAGAGTGCTGTCATTTGGAAACAAGTGAGTCAGGACAATAGAGCTAGAAAAAGGGGGGCTAGAGAGCATTATGACTGTCAATGTATATGAATGAAGGTTACATAAGACCAACATTTGCCGTATTAAGTAGTACTGTTCAATAACAATGCATAGTTATGATACAACTCGACGATGATAATAAAGTGTAACGTCTAATTGACTATGTAATTGCTGTTGATTAACAGGCGATTAGTTAGATATGTGTGTATTAGTAGCAATACAATAAATTACATATTTTTGCGTATCAAACTTCACAGAGGTACTGTAGTTGTGTAACATGACTGGTCAGTAACAGATGTTTTTTTCTAGTGATTTTCATTACCTTGTGGTAGTAAATAAAAGTAATAATAGTTTATGTCATACAGTGAAGTAAAATTCACTAATTGAAGTCACATATAAAACATGATAAGATACTGCATGAGACAAAGTAAGTATGACAGTGTTTTCATAATTTGTTCAGTTGTGTAGTTATTCTTTTTTAAATTGAATAAATATGTAATAACTATTTTTATAAATTGTTATACTGTAAAAGTCAGTATAACAACTAATTAGTAGCTTACAATGGTAGACTACTATGGAGTCTGGAGTTCATGTAAATTAATTTGTTCCTCTGTAATAGTGTACATACCAGCAAATTATATTGTAAGTAATTGACATAAACTCTACATTTCTGTAGTAACCCATCCTTGTAAGGTACAGAGTAGTTGTTAAGAGTACATATTAGTTATTACAGTGTGATATACTGATTAACAGTAGTGTAGTTATTGTGTTTAACATCCCATTAGCTAAATAAGTAACTCGTGCATGCTGGGCCTGTATGAGTGTGAGGGTTGTCACTTGTCACTATAGAATTATACCACACACATATCCTGTTTGAGTATGTCTGTCAGCTTAGACAATTTGCATTTGCAGTTGCTAGTTATGAATACTAGAGACTTTCTGTTTCTTGAGAATGATATGCAATGAACAGAAGTCATACTATAGAGAAAGTATGATAGCAATAACAGTTACTGATAAAGTTTGCAGTGACAATGTAAGTTATTAATAATTACATCCATGATGTAAGGGGTATGATTTAATGTATACAGCAGAGTATATGAAATGATGTGAAATCAAAATGTACTTTATCATGTTAATGACTTTCTGCTTGCATTGTTTTATCATTTATTAGATAAATGTTCTACATTTTTCACCTTATAATACTAGCTTTATATATATGTGTGGCTGTCATTATCTTCCATAAGATTTATGTTTTATCATAGCATGACAAACAAAAACTAAAAAATTAACAATCCATTCAATTATGTAGTAATGGAGTAGGTTTGACACAAATATATACTAAAATGATTACATGGATTTAATACAAAAATAATAACTATAATGTGATTAATCTAGCCCTATACTAAAAGAATTTAATTAACAATTTGTAATTAATTATTTTTATTACTTTCATCATAAAAACATAACTACACTTTTTAAATATACATTTTTGTTATGTTTGGTAGAGTACACTTTTCATAATTTTGGTTTTTCTTCATCAAAACATGTTCACTCTTGCTTGTTTTGATAAATTATTAAATTATATGTGATTTTATGGACTGATTCTGTTACAACATTACATTTATGGAAATGATGTATGTTTAGTAGTACTAAAAGCAATGTAAATAAACATGTAATTTTCAATCTGAATTTAAATAAAAATAGTTTTAGTTGTGCAATGCATATTGAATAGGCAACTGGTAGATGAGAAAGATAATTCATCATAACGTTAACTTCAATTCATAAATACAGTGAAACTTTTAATTCTAAATATTTTGGTGAATTAGACTTTCCTATTGTATTTTATAAATTTAAGGATAAATTTTTAGAGGTAAAGGTTTATTGGAAGTCTTTGTTTTTCAGATCATGTTTCATTATGTATTGCTGGTTCTAGCATTACAATTCATTATAGGAGATGGACAGGAACCTACTAACAGACCTAGTAATGGTAAGGTAATGATATTTAGATATCAGTTGTGAGTACATTACACAATCTCAATTAAAATGACTTCTTTATGATTGAGATTTGTAGAATAGTACAGCGACCAGAGGCAAATCCACTAAATGACATGACAAACTTTATTATACAAATTTCATACAAAGATTTCTCAAAAACAGCCAAGGAATGATGCATGAGCTATTGGACAGCAAATGAACATAGTTGTTTCAATCTTCTAACTGGAGATCTCATGCATCAGCAGACAGAGCAAAGACCTTCAAATCTAATAGCAAATGCACTATTTTTCATAACTATGGTACTGCTAACATCCTTTGAAAGAATGAATTTGATATATGCATACACACACACACACACACACACACACACACATATAGGTTTACAATTTTATCCACTAAATGAGACTTTCCTTTATTATATTGTTAGTAAATAGATTGATGTAGATCCATCTCTATATTACAACCATTTTAAGAAATTATATTCATATATATACAGGTGTACAACTGTATCTACCATTTGAGACAAGGATAATACCTGATTTCTCAATGATATATGCTGGACAGTTCTATGTACTTGATGTAAACAATGATGACATTTATGATGACTTGTGGTGTCAGAGTGCTAATAATGGTTCTGATATTGGAGTATGGTATTATCCTAATGGTACTCAAGTACCTTTACATAGTGGTTCACTTGAAAGCGGACCATCTCCTATATTCTTTAAGAGGTTCACAGGTCAGATTGCATTAGGTAGAAATCTTGGAATATCAGGTTATGAAGGTCTGTACACCTGTATCATTCCTGATGAGAATGGAGTGAATCAAACACTAGTGGTAGGAGCTTACACAAATCATGTTTACAATTTCAATGGTTAGTGACTGAGTTTGTATAGTAATAGAACGATGATATATCTCATACCTATAAAGATGGTCCTGATGCAGAATCCTCCATGCAGTTCTCTCTTATCTCAACAAGAGATGCTAACCCTCCAGTCTTCACTCTCACATTCAATGTCTCTGATGGACCTCCCACTGATGTCAATTGTACAAATGGAAGTAACCCATTCACCATTGCTAGTGGTGACCTGTCTCGCATGGTAGTGAATGGAACAGGATCTGTTACACAGGTGACAGTGACAGTGAGGATGAGACAGGCTGGTACCTACCAGTGCACTGTCTCTAATGCCAGAGTGATTAATGGTCCTGCAGAGAATAATGTAGATGTAAATGCTACAAATAGTAGTAGTACATCAAAGCCTATAACAGGTTAGTAAATCACTGAGTAGAATAGTATACATGTTTTCTTTGTTATATAGTTGCTGGTACTCCTACTGGTTTGACTGCTACAAGACTGAACACAGGTCTGTCTCATGTACAACTCTCCTGGTCATCTGTGTCAGGAGTAGCTGGCTATGAGGTGTTCTATCAACTCAGTAATTATAGTAGTTCTGTTATGAGTGCAGGAACTACCACTAACACAATGTTGAATATAACATATGGACTGAGTTTGGGTAATGTATATAATTTTTTTGCTGTATCATATGGCAGTGAGGATAGTACAGAATTACCTAGTGATCATAGCGAGAACATCACTGTAGAGTTATGTGAGTATATTAAAAGTCATGTTGATATCAAATGATTCTATTCTTATTAGCTCTTCCCTATACTACTCTAATGTTTACTGCCACAAATACCACTATTACTATGACATGGATATCACCTTCATTTGCTCCTCAAACATATCAGGGTTATCGTCAATGTCATAGACTATGTGAACAGGCTACAGGTTCTACTATACTCACTAATTCATCAATCTCATTACCATATACATTTACTGGTATTAATCCTGGTACTTACTGTACTGTTGGTCTTAATGGAACATATGGGATTGAACAAGTATATTTGGGTTCTAGAAACACTACTACACTCTCATCTGGTAAACTATAATGCATCCTCACATTTACGATTATGTTGTT
Source organism: Xestospongia bergquistia (assembly GCA_963965975.1). Classification (NCBI taxonomy): domain Eukaryota; kingdom Metazoa; phylum Porifera; class Demospongiae; order Haplosclerida; family Petrosiidae; genus Xestospongia; species Xestospongia bergquistia. The sequence goes on from OZ014415.1 coordinate 1,683,740, forward strand.
TTCACATTGTCTGCAGTACCTACTTCATCTGTCAGTAATATCACTATCTCATCAGTTGAGGCAAGGTCCATGACTGTCTCATGGGATGAGGTACCTTGCTCTGGACAGAATGGACTCATTTCTGGTTACTTGCTCTACTACACTAACACAACATTCAGTGAGACTGTTAACATCACTGGAGGAGACAACAGACAATACAACCTCACAACACTCACACCTTATACTAACTATACTGTGACAGTAATAGCATACAATGATGGTGGGACTGGACCAACAAGTAATGAAATATCACAAAAGACAGTAGAAGCTGGTAAGTGTATCATAATATTTGTTAGCTAACTTAATAGTCATCATAGAACCTGGTGTGGTGTCTGATTTACAGCTTAATGGTGTTGGTACAAACTTAATTAACATATCATGGAATATACCCACAGTACCCAATGGTGTCATTATCATGTATGCGATACGTTATAGAGAGTCTATCAGTAATAGTCCATACAATATGACTAATACAACAAATACACAGTACAGTATAGGAGGACTACTACCTTACACTAACTATACTATTGGAGTAAGAGCATATACCAGTGTAGGACCAGGAGAATGGAGTGATATAACAGCCTCAACTATATTAGGTTTGTTACTTTAATGAGTTCCTTTCACTTCGTGTCTTTCTTTACTAATTCTAGTTGTTGAAGACTTTATAGTGACACCACTTAATACAACAGCAGTATGGTTGATGTGGCAAACTCCTCAAATATCTGACATACTTTATTACACAGTGTATTACAGCAAATCTAATGATATAGGAATGATGAACTTCTCTTCTAATGCTATCAATGGTGTCATTGGAGGACTAGTTCATAATAGTGCTGACTATCAGTTCATAATATCAGTGACCATTGATATTAGTAATGGTGTACATCATGAGAGTTCCTTAACACAACTGACTGCTCCTGGTATGTCTTCTACTTGTAAATAAGCTGTTTACCTTATAAGTCATATTGACAGCTACCTTTAACAACTGTTTTCATGACAAGGATATAACAATATTGTTTATATTGTGTTAAAAATATAATGTGAATTAGACAATAATAAGTGAAGCAAATAAGTACTTTGGTTCCAGTCACATGACTATACCAATTAAGTGTATGATAAATGATTGAATTGGTCAGTGTACATATAATATGATTGGTAATTATTTATACATAAGCCTAAATTATAACAAAATTAAGTAAAATCAAGAATGGGCATTATATTAATACAATACATAATTACATTCAATAATATTCTATAAAAATCTATACACTATAAATATTATTAAAACAATTCATCTTATTAATATATACATATTATGACAAACTGACTAATAATGGAACTTATTATTTCATTTACAGGTCAACCTCCTATTGTAGTCACAACAATGACCTATAGTCCTAGAGCTGTTGGGAAAACCTTTGCAATTACTTTCATTATAGAGATAGTTGAAGGATTAGTATTAAATCTCATTTATTCAGTGAGAAAGATGGATGAGTTTCATAACAGTGATATTAGAGACCTTGACATCACCAACATTACTCAAGAATATGATACATTTACAAATGTAACAATAGTATTTGAAATACTAATGTTTCAAGACAGAGGAAAGTACATGTGTATAGTAGATTATACTAGTGCTGCTACAAATGGTTCTGTATCTTTTATATCACAACCAGAAATAGTGTCTGTTCAATGTAAGTATAATTCTTACATATGATTACATATATAGAGTTGTGGTATCCTATCCAATTAGTTTATATTGTACAAAAAGATATATATGTCTATAGTCAACAATCCAACATTATATGAAGTTTCATCTATATGTATTCTAGTCCTCATGTTTAAATAATACTTGTGGTCTCCATTTATCAATGTTTCTTGTTCCAATGTAGTTCCTCCACTTAAAACGAACATTACCAAAAGTTACTATGGATCAGTCTATGCTGGTACACCATTAACACAGAACTGCTCATTACAATTGGATGACTTGATAGATATTAATACAATAGTGTCATTTGAATGGACAAAAAATGGAATGATTATTCAAGAAGATTCTCGAGTTACTATTAGTTTTATTATTATTTCTTCATTGGAGTATGTATCCTCTCTCTCCTTTAATCCATTGAATATAACAGATAATGGACAATATGACTGTTATGTTTCTGTAGTACCAAATGTGACTGACAGTTATATACTCAATGCTAGTGCAAATATTACTAGTAATATTACAGTGAATAGTGAGTTAAAAATAATTAGTACATTTAGTAATATAAATTATGTGATTATTTAGTTAAAAGACATAAAATTAACAATATAACATAAAATGTAATCATAAATTACATGGTTAACTCTCACTGTATAGATATGAACATTGTAACTCAACTTTCATCTAGTACTGCTATTACTGTAAGTAGGACATCAGTTGTTAGAAGTGATATAATAATTGTCTATACAGGTAACTAATGTATGTATATACTTGAAACATTATGATGATTATCTTATAGTGCCACCTACAAATGATGATTCAAGTAGTAATGTATTGGTCATTGGTTTAGCTGTACTGTTGGGTATTGCATTTATCATTATTATTTCTCTTGTTTGTATTGTCCTATGTGCTTGTGTGTATATAAAAAAATTCAATACTGATGGATTGGATAGGTAACTAAATTAAACATTTATTAAAGATGCTTAATTTGTTTTAATACAGATACAGAGAGGATGATATTCCCATGAATATAAGTCCAAGTTATATTATAGCTAATAGACATACAACATTGTTAGTTACTATATACTACAGAATGCTATTATTTGTCTTTCCACTGCCTTATAGTAGTATTCCTTCAGAACCAATAAATGACAATACTTCAGACGAGTCTTCAGTAACTGAAAATGTTGAGATGATACCAATGACTCCATCTCCAGCTTATACTACTACTCAATTTACAGATACATTAGAAAACTCATATGCATATGTTGACACACAACCTTAATTATGTTCCTGCTTGTGTTGTTATTATATTTGTTGTGAATTATAATATAACAAAATCAATTCCATTTATAATGTTCATTAGCATAGCCATGGATTACTGCAATATAGATTTATTTAATATAATACTGGAACATACATTTAACCAATCCATTGCTACTTATGTTGTATGATGATGATATATACAGATAAAAATTCATTAGAAAACTCATATGCATATGTTGACATACAACCTTAATTATATTACTGTTGGTAATGTTATTGTATTTGTTGGACAATAAAATAACAAAAATGTTTCATTTACAATATTTGTTTACATAACTTATTTATCCTATATAGATATACTCAATAAAGTGATTATCATGCTAGACCATCCATTTAACCAATTTGTGTTTATTTATCTTGCATATAATACATGATGATAAGACATACATATTGAGAAGTAGTAAGCATCACTGTAAGAGTATTATTTTATTTTTAAGATTTTATGGCATTGTTGTGCTTGAATTAAGTATTCTATTACTTGGTTTTATTCATTTTCTGTAACAAAATATATACTACATCTATGAAAATAATGTATGTTTATTATTATGTATTTATCATATTTATTACTAGCTTTTGTAATTGTTTTTTTAATTGTTTTCATTGTCAAGTAGATGAATTCATTACATGATGTCATTGATGTATATGTACATACTAAAGAAGACAAGTCATATATGTCATATATAGCTGTGAAATAGTAACCAACCTTATATTGTATAATAATAATGAGGCTTTTTCCACCTGAGACATCCTAAGATTGTTTTGGACCACATGTTATTATATATACATGATATATAATTTATTCAATGAGTTTATTATACATTTATACACTGTCTAGTGAGGGAGTATATATTTGTCACAGTATTATCCTATCTATTATTGTGAGTACTGTCATAATTTTACTCATAGCACTTTTGACAGGAATTCTATCAGGACAGCTGTGCATGTTATAATGTAGTCATAATGTAGTCATTTTATTAAAACAATCAGTCATTGATATGCATGTAATGATTGTTCTTGTTCCACTCTGTCTACTAACTTCAACAAACATTCTGAATAATTTATCCTAAATAAACTGGTTGTCAGTTGGATAATACTGACTGACCATCAGTACAGTTTCTTAAACTCATATTTTTCACATACTTCATATTTTGCATGACAAATTGTGCCAGAGTGCTAGAAATGATTCTTATTTTAATGTTAATAGTTTTAATAGAGTTTTACATCCTTTGTTATCTATGATGGCACTAGTTATTAAAGGAAGACTATCAGATGTTCTTATTGATAGTCAATTATTAAAATTAATTATTGTTTATATTCAGAGACACACCTTATTTTAGGTGCGCGAAGAGTGCTATCATTTGGAAACAAGTGAGTCAGGATAGGGGCAGAAAAGAGGGGGGCTAGAGGACTGTAGGACTTTAAATGTATTATGAGTGGAGGCTATGTATGGCCAACTTTTGCCATGTTAGGTAATACTGATTTAATAACAATGCTACCTATATAATCTTATATAACTCGACTATAATAGTATGTCTAATTGACTGTGTAATTGTTATTGATTAACAGGCGATTAGTTAGGTACGTGTGTACTAGTGGCAATAAACTAAATTGTTTGTTTTGTGTATCAAAAAACTCCATAAAGTTACTGCAGTTGTAGTGTAACATTACTGGTCAGTAGCAGATACTTTTCTAGTGATCTTCATTACCTTACGGTAGTAAATAAATGTAATGATAGTTTATGTCATACAGTTAGGAAAACGTTATTAATTGAAGTCATATATAAAACATGATAAGATACTGCATGAGATGTAGCGAACATGACAATGTTTTCATAAATTGTTAATATACTGAGTGACAATTGTGTAGTGATTCTTTTATTAGTGAAATGAATAATTAATAAGGGTTTGTATAAATTGTTACACTATAAAATCAACATGTTACTTAACTACTAAATATATTAGAATACATTGGTGGATTACTATGGAGTCTAGAGTTCGTGTAAATTGACTGTTACATTCCAGCAAGTTAAATGTAAGTAATTGACATAGACTCTACATTCCATAGTAATCTATCCTTGTAAGGTACAGAGTAGTTGTTAAAAGTACATATTAGTTATTACAGAATTATATACTAATTAATAGTAGTGTAGTTATTGTGTTTAATATCCCATTAACTAAATAAGTATCTCATGGATGCTGGGCCTGTATGAGTGTTAGAGTTGTCACTATAGAATTATAGCACAGATGTATCCTTTTTAAGCATATCTTGTCAGCTTAGACAATTTACATATGCAATTACTAGTTATGAATACTAGAGACTATCTGTTTCTTGAGAATGATATGCATTGAACAGAAAGTCAATACTATAGAGTAATGATAGTAACAACAGTCACTGATAAAGTTTGCAGTGATAATATAAGTTATTAATAATTACATCCATAATGTAAGGGGTATGATTTAGTGTCTACGCAGAGTGTATGAAAGGATCTGAAATTAGAATGTACTTTATCATTTTAATAACTTTTATTATTTATCAGATAAATGTTCTAAGTTTTTCACTATATTGTGTGGCTGTCATTATCTTGTATAAGATTTATGTTGTATCATAGCATGACAAACAAAAACTAAAAAAATTAATAATCCATTCAATTATGTAGTAACGAAGTAGATTTGACACAAATATATACTAAAATGATTACATGGATTTAATACAAAAATAATAACTATAATGTGATTAATCTAGCCCTATACTAAAAGAATTTAATTAACAATTTGAAATTAATTAATAATATTACTTTCATCTTAAAACATAACTGCAATATTTAAATATACATTTTTGTTATGTGTGGTAGAGTACATTTTCAAATTTTTTCTTTATCAAAACATGTTTATTCTTTAACAACAATTGCTATTTTAATAAATTATAAAATTGTATGTGATTTAGTGGTACTAAAAGAAATGTAAAAAAAACATGTAATTTTGATCTAAATTAACTTAACAATTTTTTTGTTGTGCACTGCATATCTAATAAGCAACTGATTGATGAGGTTTCAGGGAAGGATAAATCATCATAACTCCGTGCAGTGGTAATTCATGAATACTGTGAAACTTTTAATTCTAAATATTTTAATAAATTAAACTTTCCTATTGTTTTTATAATTTTAGGCGTGAATTTTTAGAGACAAAGGTTTATGGTAAATCTATGTTTTTCAGATCATGTTTCATTATGTGTTTCTGGCTCTAGTGGTACAATTCATTATAGGAGATGGACAGGAACCTAGTAACAGACCTAGTAATGGTAAGTTAATAATGTTAAGATACCAGTTGTACATTACACAGTCTTAATTCAAACGATTTCATTATGATTGAAGATTGTAGAATAGTGCAGCAACTAGAGTCCAATCCACTAAATGACATTACACACTTTGTTATACAAATTTTATTCAAAGAATCCTTAGCAAACAGTCAAGAATTGATGCATGGGCTATTAGACAGTAGATGAGCATAATTCGTTCAATCTTCTAATTGGAGATCTCACTGCAAAAACCTTTGAATCCAATAGCAAATTCATAATTATGGTACTGCCGATAATGTAAAATTTAATAACGATTATACCTGACTTTTCAATGATATATGGTGGACAGTTCTATGTACTTGGTGATGGTACTTATGATGAATTGTGGTGTCAGAGTGCTAATAATGGCTCTGATGTCTGATATTGGACTGTGGTATTATCCTAATAGTATTTTTGTTTCCTGGAAGCTTTTACGATAGTTCTTCACCAAGTCCATTATTTTCTAAGAGGTTAATAGGTAAGATTACACTGGCTAGAAATGTCTCTAAATCAGATTACCAATCTGTATACCTGTATCATTCTTGATTAAAATGAAGTGAACCAAACACTAGTGATAGGAGCATACGATGATTAAGTAATATAAAAATTGTACAATGATCAATTAATTCCAGGTTCAAACTTAATTAGATTGTTACTAGTTTATAACTTCCATTTCATATATATATATGCATATATATATATATGTATATATATATATATATATATATATATATATATATATATATATATATATATATATATATACATATATATATATATATATATATATATATATATATATATATATATATATATATATATTAAATATATATATTCATATCATTATTATAGGTGTACAATTTTATCTACCATCTGAGACAAGGACAATACCTGACTTCTCAATGATATATGGTGGACAATTCTTTGATGTTGATAAGAATAGTGATGGTATTAATGATGCCTTGTGGTGTCAAAGTGCTAATAATGGTTCTGATATTGGAGTGTGGTATTATCCTAATGGTACTGAAGTACCTTTGTTTAATGGAAGCTTTTATGATAGTTCTGCACCAAGTCCATTATTTTCTAAGAGGTTAAAAGGTCAAACTGCAATAGCTAGAAATGGAGGATTATCAGGTTATGAAGGTCTGTACACCTGTATCATTCCTGATGAGAATGGAGTAAACCAAACACTAGTGGTAGGAGCTTACAGAAATTATGCTTACAGTATTAATGGTCAGTGACTGAATTGATGTAATAATAAAGTGATATCTATCTCACTCCTATGTAGATGGTCCTGATGCAGACCCCTCTATGCAGTTCTCACTCATCTCCATAAGAGATGCTAACCCTCCAGTCTTCACTCTTACCTTTATGGTCTCCGATGGACCTCCCACTGATGTCAATTGTACAGATGGAAATAACTCATTGATCATTGGTAGTGATGACCTGTCTCGTATGGTAGTGAATGGAACAGGATCTGTTACACAGGTGACAGTGACAGTGAGGATAAGACAGGCTGGTACCTACCAGTGTACTGTCTCAAATGCCAGAGTAGCTAATGGTACTATTGGTAATGTCACTGCTACAAGTAGTAGTAGTACATCACAGCCTATAACAGGTTAGTAAAACACTGAGTAGAATGGTATACATATTCCCTCACTAAACAGTTGCTGGTACTCCTACTGGTTTGAATGTTACAAGACTGAACACAGGTCTGGCTCATGTACAACTTTCCTGGTCATCTGTGTCAGGAGTAGCTGGCTATGAGGTGTTCTATCAACTCAATAGTGATAGTAGTTCTGTTATGAGCACAGGAAATACTACTAACACAATGTTAAATATAACATCAGGACTGAGTTATAGCGATACATATGATTTCTTTGCAGTATCATATGGCAGTGAGGGTAGTACAGTATTACCCAGTGATCACAGTAACAACATCACTATACAATTATGTGAGTGTATTAAAAGTCACGTTGATATCAAATGATTTTATTCTTATTTAGCTCTACCCTCTACAGCTCTAATGTTTACTTCGACAAACACTACTATTATTATAACATGGACATCACCTTCATTTGCTCCTCAAACATATCAGGGTTATCGTCAATGTCGTAGACTATGTGAACAGGCTACAGGTTCTATTATACTCACTAATTCATCAATCTTGTCACCATATACATTTACTGGTATTGATCCTGGTATTTACTGTATTGTTGGTCTTAATGGAACTTATGGGATTGAACAAGTATATTTGGGTTCTAGAAACACCACTACACTCTCATCTGGTAAACTATAATACATCGTCATATTTACAATTATTATGTTGTCTTCTATAGCCCCCACTTTATCTGTCAATAATATCACTATCTCATCAGTTGAGGCAAGGTCCATGACTGTCTCATGGGATAAGGTACCTTGCTCTGGACAGAATGGACCCATCATTGGTTACTTGCTCTACTACACTAACACAGCATTCAGTGAGACTGTTAACATCACTGGAGGAGACAACAGACAATACAACCTCACAAGACTCACACCTTACACTAACTATACTGTGACAGTAATAGCATATAATGATGGTGGGGCTGGACCAACAAGTAATGAGGTAATACAAGAGACAGGAGAAGCTAGTAAGAGTATTCTCATATATGTTAACTAACTTAATAATTATTATAGAACCTGGTGTGGTATCTGATCTACGGCTTAATGGTGTTAGCATAGACTTAATTAGTGTAACATGGAATATACCCACAGTACCTAATGGTGTCATTATCATGTATGAGATACGTTATAGAGAGTCTAACAATAATGGTCCATACAATATGAGTAATATAGTTACCACGCAGTACAGTATTAGAGGACTACTACCTAACACTAACTATACCGTTGGAGTAAGAGCATATACCAGTGTAGGACCAGGAGAATGGAGTGATATAACTGCCTCAACTATATTAGGTTAGTTATTTTAGTGAGTTTCTTTCACTTTTATACACATATTTTTTTTACTAATTTTAGTCGTTCAAGACTTCAGAGTAACACCACTTAATACAACAGCAGTATGGTTGATGTGGCAAACTCCTCAAATATCTGACATACTTTATTACACAGTGTATTACAACAAATCTAGTGATACAGGAATGATGAACTTCTCTTCTAATGCTATCAATGGTGTCATTGGAGGATTAGTTCCTAATAGTACAGACTATCAGTTCACAGTATCAGTGACTAGTGCTATTAATAATGGAATACTTCAAGAGGGTCCCCAAACACAACTGACTACTCCTGGTATGAAAACTACTCACAGTATCTATATAAACTGTTTACATTATAAGGGTTATTGACAGCTATCCGCAGTAGCTGTTGCATGACAAGGAAGTAACAGTATTGAATATATTGTAATGAAATATATGGTCAATCTCACAATAATAAATGAATTAGGTATACTTATAATATACATAAATGTACTTTTGTTCTAGTCATATAACCATACCAATTAATTGTAACATTATTGATTAAATATGTCAATATACATAGTATGAGTGATAATTGTGTATAATGAAGGAGCTTGCATTATGGACATTACCTTAACACAATACATAATTAAGTACAGTAATAATTTTTGCTTATTATTTCATATACAGGTCAACCTCCTGTTGTAGTCACAACAATGACCTATAGTCCTAGAGCTGTTGGGAAAACCTTTGCAATTACTTTCATTATAGAGATAGTTAAAGGATTGGTACTAAATCCAATTTATTCAGTAAAAAAGATGGATGAACTCCATAACAGTGACATTCGAGACCTTGGCATCACAAACATTACTCAAGAACTGGATACATTTACAAATGTGACGATAGTATTTGAAATACTAATGTTTCAAGACAGAGGAAAGTACATGTGTACAGTAGATTACACTAGTGCTGCTACAAATGGTTCTGTATCTTTTATATCACAACCAGAAATAGTATCTGTTAAATGTAAGTATAATTCTTACATATGATTACATATATAGAGTTATGGTATCCTATCCCAGTAGTTTATGTTGTACAGATATATATAAATATAATCAAAAATCCAACATTATATTAAACTTCATTTATATAGTCCTAATGTTTAAAGGATATATGTATATAATTTCTAACTATCAAATGTTACTTCTTTCCAATTTAGTTCCTCCACTTAAAACTAACATTACCAAAAGTTACTATGGATCAGTCTATGCTGGTGCACCATTAACACAGAACTGTTCATTAAAAATGGATGACTTGGTAGATATTAATACAATAGTGTCATTTGAATGGACAAAAGATGGAATTATTGTTCAAGAAGATTCTCGAGTTACTATTAGTTTTATTACTATTTCTTCAATGGAGTATGTATCCTCTCTCTCCTTTAATCCATTGAATATAACAGATAATGGACAATATCACTGTTATGTTTCTGTGGTACCAAATGTGACTGACAATTATATACTCAATGCTAGTGCAAATATTACTAGTAATATTACAGTGAATAGTGAGTTAAAAATAATTAGTACATTTAATATAAATTATGTACTTATTCATTTTGAAGACTTAAGATTTAACAAAATATAATCATAGACAACATGGTTAATTCTCTCCAAATAGATATGAACATTGTAACTCAATTTCCATCTAGTACTGCTATAACTGTAAGTAGGACATCAGTTGTTAGAAGTGATATAATAATTGTCATTACAGGTAACTAATGTATTTACATCTTGAATCATTACGATTATTGTCTTACAGTGCCACCTAGAAATGATAATTCCAGTAGTAATGTATTGGTCATTGGTTTATCAGTGATATTGGGTATTGCATTTATTATTATTATTTTTCTGGTTTTTATTGTCCTATGTGCTTGTATTTATATGAAAAAATCCAATACTGATGGACTGGATAGGTAACTAAATTAAACTTTTATTAAAGATGTTTAATTTGTTTTAATACAGATACAGAGAGGATAATATTCCCATGACTATAAGTCCAAGTTATATTATAGCTAATAGACATAGTACATTGTTAGTTACTATATACTATAGAATGCTATTATTTGTCTTTCCACTGTCTTATTGTAGTATTCCTGCAGAGTCAATAAATGACAATATTTCAAATGACAATACTTCAGACGAGTCTTCAGTAACTGAAAATGTTGAGATGATAGCAATGACGCCATGCCCAGCTTATACTACTACTCAATTTACAGATACATTAGAAAACTCATATGCATATGTTGACATACAACCTTAATTATGTTCCTGCTTGAATTGTTATCATATTTGTTGTGAACTATAAAATAACAAAATCAATTCCATTTATAATGTTCATTAGCGTAGCCATTACTGCAATATAAATTTATTTAATATAATATTGGAACATACATTTAACCAATCCATTGTTACTTATGTTATATATAATACATGATGATGATATATCTATTGAGAAGTAGTAAATATCACTGTAACAGCATTAATTTTTAAAAATGATTATTGTATTATTGTGCTTGAATTAAATATTCTATTGTTTAGTTTTATTCATACTCAGCAATATAAATATACATGATATATTAATGGAAATGATGTATGTTTATTATTTATGCATTTATCATATTTATTGCTTGCCTTTGTAATTGTTTTTGTTTTTTTCACTGTGAAGTAGATGAATGCATTATATGAGTCATTGATATATGTGTACATGCAATAATTGTTGTATATAGCTGTGAAATAGTCTTATATTATATAATAATAATTAAGGTTTTTCCACTTGGTACATCCTTAAGATTATTTTTGACCACATGTTAATTATATACAGATATATAATTTATTCAATGGGTTTTATTACATTCATACACTTGTCAGTGAAGGAGTGCATACTTGTTACAGCTTTATCATATCTATCATTGTCAACACTGTCATAATTTTACTCATAACACTTTTGACAGGAATTCTATTAGGACAGCAATGTATGTTATAATATAGTTACTTTATTGGCTAAAACAACCAATCACTGATACATGTCTTGCAATAATTGTTCATGTTCCACTTTATCTAACAACTCCGTTTTTTATCTTTTTCTAAATTACATACAAGTATATAATAATATGCAATTATCTTTTTGATAACACTAGTCCATTTAGTGATATTTTAAAAATTTCTGTAATATGGAATACAACTTCTAACTAGACAATCAAGAGTGCTTGAAATGATTGTTAATAGATTTGATAGAGTGTTCAATTCTTTATTTGCTTAATTATTTATGATATAGGACAAGTTATAAAAGGAGGACTATATCTCTTGTTTGTAGATACAAAGGAGAAGATGTTGATGCTAGTCTGGAGTCTATTTTTGTTACTACATCAACTGAAGTGTTAGTTAATAGTTAACAGTACAACACAGTCAGTATTATTATAAATATAGAAATGTTCTTGTAGAGGCACTGCATGATTGGATTTTAGATGAGTCCTTAGCAACAAAAGATTACGAATTATCAGTAGTTCCCACTAATATACCAGTGACTCCATGTCCAGCTCATGCTGCTACAACATTCACTGAGAGAGGGATATGAATGTCAAAACTAAGTTAGTTCATGTACATTTGCTGCAATAATTACAGAAACTATTAACTATATTAAGAATAATGCTGATATTTTTTATGTTAATAATATTAGCAATAATTGTTGCTGAATGGTATATATATGAGTAACGATCTTTTTTCTTTTGTTTATTGATATGTTTCAATCAATTTTCATTATTCACAATGAGATCGTTTTTAGTAATTTAATTGTTAATTGTTATTAATAATGATCATTGTTAATAACTGGTTAAGGTTGACTGAAGTTATTATTACTGTCTCTTTTAGTGTATTTTGAATATAGTATAAGTGTATTGGTTAATAATATATTTAATATAATAACGGTATTGGTTCATATCTAAGAAACAATAATACTTTTAATGACATCATATATGTAATAATGATAATAATGACAATTTTTTAATACTTTGTTGAAAATAATATTGATTTGGATAAAATATCAGCATATCAACAGTGTTGTACAGAGCAGGAGCCAGTTTGTAGATAAATAAATGTATAACTCTTTATTATTAGTATTTTTAGTAGACATTGTTTGTCTTATCTTTCAGTCAAGTTATTTTTCTTTCTAGGCAATGGTTGCCTTCACGTTGTCATTAGCACCATAGATGAATTATTTTAACAAATGATGTCATTTGATGTCATAATAATTCTTGGTTACTTGATGTCTTCGTAAGCTATCATTGGAACTGTAAGTGTGTAATTTTACAATTCCTTTCTGTAATTTTAAATCTTAGAAATTGAAATATAATCTTTTATAAGTGCCACTAGTAAATTATATTTTTGTTTGCTAGTTGTGACAGCTAATGTGTAAGAAGTAGTGAGATAATAGTTTCATAATAGCCCTCTAGTGTACCAGTAACACACCTACCATTATGATTATGATTTGTATTGAAGCATAGAGATTGATGATGCTTTAAATGATATTGTTAGATATATATCTTTCAAATTAAGACTTATGTCAGGGAAATCACAACTGTACAGGATACATTAGATACAGTAGATAGGCAGCTGAACAAAATAATTATGTTTGTCACATTGAAGGTTATCTTAGTTAGATCATAAATTGTTATTTTATCATTGTATTTCTAAGTAAAATACTTGTCATATAGCTAGTTGTTACTTGTCAAAGATATGAGAAGAAACAAAATTTAATATAATAGATATTAATGTACATAACAGATATATGATATTAATATTTTTATTTGTAATAACACTGTACAGACAATTTACATAGACATTTAATGTCATACATAATATAATACTTTTACCAAATCACTAAATTACCTCATTATTAAGTTTGAGGCAAAAAACTGTGACCTTTATTCTGACTAAATGACTAATTGTAACCAATATATGAAAAGATGAGAGTAATGTTGTTATATCATTTTCTCTATAATTACAATTTTTATAGTATTAGAGTAACAGAGTAAATGACATTGCAGTGATTATTTTAATATAAATTTTATCACACTATAGTCACAATGATACATCAACAGTCAGCTGGACTATTGATATTCATGATTATAACACTAGGAGAGGCTGTTACATTTGGTACTCTACCTCCTAGACCTACTACTGGTACAATATATACAATATTATACTATATGTTTATATTATAGTATTATATAGGTGTGAGACTTTATCTAAGCTATGAGAATAGAGTAATACCTAACTACTTTATGGTGAGAGGTAGTCAGTTCTTTAATGTTGATCAAAATAGTGATGGTCAAAATGATGGTATATGGTGTCAGAGTGGTCTTAATGAGAGTATGATAGGTGTCTGGTACTTACCTAATGGATCACCAGTACCTACACAAAGTGGTGCTACTCCGTTAGAATCATATAATACTGATGTCACTGGTCAAGTGGGTCTACTTAGACGTGGTGGGATAGGTTCAATTCAAGGACTATACTCTTGTATTATTCCCAATGAAGAGGGAGTAAATCAGACACTATATATAGCTGCATATGGAAATAATGCTTTTGATAACAGTGGTAAGTTTTTATATATGAATTGTTAATACACATAGTGTTTAAAAAAGCAAAAGCTGCACAAGAACTTAAAATAATAAAAAAATAAAAATAAAAATATAATCATATATATATATATATATATATATATATATATATATATATATAGTATATAGTATATATGTATTAATATATATATATATATATAATCATATATATATAAATATATATATATATATAACTTATAATGACAGTGGTAAGTTGTATGTAACTTAATGCATTTAATGTTGATGCCAACTATTAATAACCTTAAGTTAAAGAATTGGTTTTTGTATACAGTTATCAGTACATGTAATAGTTATAGTTGTAAAAATTATATCGGTGTACACTGTAAGTTATGCATAACATAATAATTATATTGGCAATGGTAAAATTTGTTTTTATATTTACATAAAACAAAAAGGAACAACATAATTATTTTAAACTAAAACAAAAAAGTGTACATAATTATCATCTTTTTCAGGTGGTCCTGTGGTGGATCATAACAAAGCTCTAACATTTTCTCTACTCTCTACAAGAGATGTTAATCCTCCAGTGTTCAATCTCTCCTTTCATGTCATAAACACACCTCCTACAACAGTGATATGTTCTGTTAACGACAATTCATTTAATATTAGAAAGGAAGATTTAAATCGTGTACCTGATATATCTACTGATCCTATTAGAATAACAGTGACTGCAACTATAAGGAAAAGAGAAGCTGGTAAATATGCTTGTACTGTTGGAACAGATTCATCAATAAATTCATTTCCTACTGCTACTACTCCTGATATAAATATTAGTGGTAAGCTATAGTTTTCATATTATAATGTTATCATTATGATTTCTAGTAACTAATACACCTACTAATCTGACATATACAAGAACTGGTCTAACTTCAGCTCTACTTACCTGGTCACATCCCATTATTAATGCTCCAGTAGTAATAGGTTATGAGGTATTCCTTGATCTATCTAATGGTACAAGAGTTAGTATGGAGACAAATACTACAGAACTAAATATAACTTCACTACAACCTGATGTCAATTACACTGCATTTGTTGTAGCCTATGGAGGAGACCTACCTAGTGAACATATTAATATTGCAATATCTCAAGGTAACCTCACTTGTTATTTTCATATTGAATTTATATGTTTCTTTAAACAGTTATATCTGCTGAGGTAACTGGTCCCAATACTCCATTGTCATATGGTTCCAACTTTACAGTAAGATGTACAGCCTTTTTATCTGTTGAACTTAATGAAGTAGACATACAAGTGATATGGACTGATCAGGATAGTAATCCTATTAATATGACTACTGGGGATTTATCAGTTGGTAGTGGATTGGATACTAACATGTTAATGGATACGTACTCACTGGATTTGAACTTTAATAATCTTCAAGCTTCTCAAGTTGGAAGATATACATGTCATTCAACATTTAATGAACAGGACAGAGAGCCATTTATACTATCAAGACATTTTAATGTATCTGTACAAGGTTAGTACACAGTTTTAGATTTTTGTAATAGTTTATTGTAATTCATATTATAGTTCCATATCCAATTGTTAGTGCACTTGTTATTCCCAATTCTGAACTAAATAATTATAACTTTGAGAGTGGTATGGTTTCTCTGGAATGTCTTGTTATCATAACATCACTGGATGTAGACACTAATGTCAATATTACATGGTTTGGACCAAATGGAGTAGTAGTTCATGATAATGCTCGATATAGTATTGATAATGGTCAGCTAAATAGTACAGTGTATGGTAGTAGTTTAAATATCACTGATCTATCATTAACTGGAGACAACGGAAAGCAGTATTACTGTAAGGCTCAAGTTGGAGCAAATGCTAGTTTTGTCTTCTCTTCATTTGTATTTCCTTCAGAAGCAACATCAGAAAATGTTACTGTTATAGTTGAAGGTACATGTGTCATATTATTAAATACTGTCAATTACATTTCATCTCTTGTAGCTATACCTTTACCTTCAGTGGAAATATTTGATATGGGAATAGCTATTGTGGATGAAATCTTTATTTTAACCTGTAATGCCACAGTTCCAGATAACCTTATAGAGTTGGCTAATGTCAAAATTGTATGGCTGTATAATAATAATGAAGCCATCAGAAATGATGTGTCACTGACTTATAATGGAGACAACTCTGCTACTTTGACTTTTTTTCCTGTCAGTCAGGATCAAGAGGGTCTATATACCTGTATAGCTATCATCAATATACCTGGTATACCACTCCAAAGAAATACTAGCAAAGATTATGCCTTCAGTACACTTGGTCAGATTTAATGCAAACAATCATAGCAACAATACTATTGTTTTTACTTATATAGGCAATCCTATTGTTAGAATTACTACATCTGGATCTAATATTGCTGGTAATATGTATAGCCTGTTATGTACTGTGAGTGTGGTAGTTGGTACACCAGATATCACTTGGTTTTACAGTAATGGGACAAAATTACTAAATGGTTCTGGAACTATTCAGACTTTAACTATGATATCAGACACTAAGCAAACTTATGAACTACAGTTTAATCCATTAATGTATACACATGGTGGTGAATACACTTGTGTAGCTAATCTTACTATTATACATAATAATGACACATTTATTGGAGTTAGCAATGCCACAACAACTGTTTATGTCACAAGTAAGTTTAATAATATAACAAAACTTAAATTTTATTCACAATGTTTCTTCATCAGTACCAACTCCAACTGTCTCTATAACTCCTGGTAGTTTACTTATGTTCACTCGTGTTATTAAACAATATTTGTCTTGTAATGTGAATCTCAATGATCCTATTCCTCCTACACCAAATGTTACTATTAAATTGGAGAAGAATGGACAACCAATAGATCTGTCTAATTCTAGAATTAACAGGACCTTGACAATCAATAACAATGTCTATTCTGCAATACTCACCTTCACTCCTATAGACAATGATGATGCTGGTAATTATACTTGTACTGGAACTGTTAATCCTATAGGATCTGGATTTAACTTTAAAGTGGAACCTTTTATTATTGGTAGTAGTAACTCTGTACTAACTGAATTAATAGTACAAGGTCAGTTTATTGGTTTGCTATTCTACTAATTTAATTCTTTCATTAATATAGCTATACCAGCTCCAGTAATCAATGTTATTGCTATTGGTACTGGTACTATAGGAGAGAACTATTCTGTAGTGTGTTCAGTAGATGTGGATGATAATCTCTATAATATTGTTGTTAATATACTTATAATCAAGATTGGAGAAGGTGTGATTAATTCTTCTATGAGCTTTGGAGATAACAGTGTATCTATATCCTACACTCCACTGATGACATCACATAGTGGACAGTATCAATGTCTAGTAAACATCAGTCAGATTGATATCAGTTACCAAGATTCTCATGTCCAAACATTCACTATTAATACTACTAGTGAGTTATAATACATTCTAATAGATAATTATATAATTAAGTCTCATATAATATATTACCAGACTATCAGTGTAATCCTTAATTGTCTTCACCTCTAGTTCCACAACCAACTGTTACTGTGTCTACTCATCCTGTTGATCCAAGTTCACTAATAGAGACAACATATCTTGATATAGTATGTACTGTTAACATAAGTGATGCTGTTAATACTGGAGTTAGTGTTGATGTTAGGTGGTCTCATAATGGTGGTTCTCCTCTTACTAATAACAGCAACTATACTATTAGTTCACTGACTATATTAGGATCACACATGTACACTAGTACATTACGTATTGAAAGTTTGAGTATTACTAGAGACAATGGTGCTATGTACTCTTGTATTGTGAGTATTCTACCATCTCCTGTATCTTATTATATTACTGGTAATAAGAATAACAACAGTCTTATACTAAATGTGACAGGTATAATATTTAATTGTACATGTACTAATAGTATTGTTATTATGAATGTATTTATAGATTTCTCTTCTGATTATGTGATTGTTGATATTCTATTTCCAACCACACCCATTGCTGAAGACCAGTTCACTATGACGTGTAATATCAGTATACCTGAGAGACTAGTACATGATCTTAATAGACTTGTAGTAATATGGAGTTATGATCTAGCTAGAGAACAAAGAGTTGATGTAATTAATAGTAATACTACAATAGGAAAAGAGACTAAGATTGGTAATCTTATCTTGAGTACTCTAACAATTAATCCAGTGAAGACATCTGATGGTAGAAGGTATTATTGTTCAGTGATATTTAATGATTTAGAAGTTAGTGATCATGTATTGAGAGATCTTAATGTTCAAAGTAAGTTATTTGTTGAATAATTAAAGTGAATATGTCTAATATGGTTTCCACAGTCTCTCCACCCAGTATGGTTATCACACATAGTCCTTCTACTGGTCCTATCTATGAGAGTACTAACTTTAACCTGACCTGTACTGGTACATTACCTAGTGTAGTGGACACAGCAGTGTCAGCTACTGTAGTTTGGTTTGATCCTCAAGACAATACTATACCTGTTGAATCACGACGAATGATCACTAATGTTACAAGTAATGGAAACAATAAGTTTGAGAGTACACTAGTGTTTCTACCAATTGATAATGGAGATCATAATAGTAACTTTAATGACACTGGAACATATACCTGTCAGATGACTATTAGTTCCATTCAACCACCTCTTGATCAAAGTAATGATCCACCAGGTTATTTTATTATGAATGGAGTAAGCAATGTTGCTGACACAATAACTGTTCAAAGTAAGTAATATTTACTTATTTACATATAAATATGTATTTATTTATATGTAAATATTTATTTTTTTCTTTACTAGCTTTACCTGCTATGCAGTTAAATATCTCTACTGTGGGATCTACTGAAGTAGGTCAAAACCTCAATATTACATGTACTATGAGAGTAGTAGAGAGATTAGTTGTCATACCAACAATTGAAATAATGAAAATGAACACTACAGATTTATATTTACTACAAGATATAAACATTCCCTTTACTGTTACCACTGATGATACTGGGTCTGAAACTAATTGGACAATAATACTGGAACCAGTGAGATTTGAAGACAGAGGAGCATATATATGCAAAGCTGATTTTAATGTGACTGGTATTAATGGAACTAATGATCCAGCAACTGCTACTTATGATGCTCAGTTTACTCAAATGGACTATGAATTGATTGTTGAATGTGAGTTATACAATAATAATTGCACTATTATATTAAGTATTTGTTATTATTTTGTAGTCCCTCCTGTGACTCTAAAAATCTCTCTAAGTCATCATGGAGTACTCTATGTTGGTATATTTTTCTCTTTGAAATGTGTGCTAACATTTAATTATCCTGTGACAATACAAATTATTGTGAGAAATCGATGGACAAAAAATGGCGCGTCTGTTCCTAGTGGTCTTTCAAATGATGCTACTATTACAGATGTTCTTATGCAAATTGACTCTCATCAATATGAAGCTACACTTTACTTCAATCCTTTGAATATTGATGATAGTGGAGAGTATTCTTGTATTTTTGACATACTATCTAATATCAGTGACTATGAGTATGTAAGGAACACATCAGCTAATACTAGCACTACTATTACTGTACAAGGTACATTGTCTTTCACTCCATTTACACTGTATATTATTTACACTATGTGTATTATTATCTAATGTAATTATAAAGTGGATATAATTATATGATGAGTACTTTCCTTATCTTTTCTTATAGCAATCCCATGTTATCACTGTCTATATGTATGTCATTGCAGCTGTATAAACTATTATACTAGCACATGCTACACACATGTCCTTTTTGAGAAGTTGTATACTTAAGTATGTAAATTATGAAATTCCATAGTAAGTAATAAGCAAAACAGTTTATTTTGTTTTGGCAAAGCATCCATTTGCAAGACAAGTGACTATGAATCAGTTATAACCACTCTATTATAATGAATACAACTAGTATGATATTATGATATTATGCAATATAACCAACTTATAGGTTCATATCATAGATCATTTTACTAATTGTACTTGACAGCATGTTGTTAATTATCAGAGCTATTAAGATTCTGTTTTAAGATCTCATTAGCTAGACAAAGGAATTTCAAAAGATGTTTCATATATCTATGTATAATAGTGTTACAGCTGTTGTTAGTTTTATTGTTATAACACATTCATTTATATTTCCTTTTTTAGAAGTTATTAGTAAGTGTCAAAACCATAGTAACTATAACTATCAAAGCAATAGAACAATGATGAACAATTTACTTTATGTGATATATAATAGTTAAATAAAGATCCATATAATGGCTTATATCTAGGAGATGAGAGAATCCTAGAGTACACTTTCATGTGCTATTCTCTTTCAATAATACTTTTAGTTGTTACAAAATCTTTTAATAATATTGATTGTTGAAACATAGCAGAAACTCAAATGGAACAAAATCTGGAGTTTCTTGCTTTGAAATAATTATGATTAGCAATGTCATTAAAAAGCATCATTGTATTGTTTGTAGAACCCTTCCTTCAGAAGTAGCTAAGTGATATAATTTTGTAATTCCTATTTTGCTACTACATGAGAACGTAATAACCAAGAAGTGATCTGAAATCATTATCAACAGTAAAAATAACTTACTGATTAACAGACAATACAGTTCACAAGTTGCAACAATAAGTTCTAAATCAGAATCAAATCCTATTGTGTTTTTGAATGGGATATTAATGCTTAATAATTCTGATTTAGAATTTTTTCTATCAGTTTATGTATCAAGTAGTAATTAAATGAAATTACTGATGTAATAATTATCCCTTTATATTATTTTATTACTGTTCTTATATAGATGGAACAATCAAACCATCAACTACACCACTTGTTTCTACTCCAATAGACACAACAATCAAACCATCAACTACACTTGTTTCTACTCCAATAGACACGACAATCAAACCATCAACTACACTTGTTTCTACTCCAATAGACACGACAATCAAACCATCAACTACACTTGTTTCTACTCCAATAGACACGACAATCAAACCATCAACTACACCACTTGTTTCTACTCCAATAGACACAACAATCAAACCATCAACTACACCACTTGTTTCTACTCCAATAGACACAACAATCAAACCATCAATTACACCACTTGTTTCTACTCCAATAGACACAACAATCAAACCATCAACTACACCACTTGTTTCTACTCCAATAGACACAACAATCAAACCATCAATTACACCACTTGTTTCTACTCCAATAGACACAACAATCAAACCATCAACTACACCACTTGTTTCTACTCCAATAGACACAACAATCAAACCATCAACTACACCACTTGTTTCTACTCCAATAGACACAACAATCAAACCATCAATTACACCAATTGTTGCTCCACCTGGTAAATAAGTGCTACAAATTAAATCAATTTGCTTATATGTTTATTTTAGGTTCATGTCTGTCACTTAATTTTGGTTATCCTGGATGTTGTGATTGGTCAATGTCGTGTGTATGTAAACATCAACAATGCTATTGTGATGAATGGTGTTACAAGTGGAATGATTGTTGTAGTGATATAACTAATATTAATTGCTATCCAATACCTACTTCAACTGATATACTTGGTAAGATTAATTATTAGTTCATACAATACATCAGTTGTCACTAGAAAATGAAATACAAAGGGCAAAAGTAGAGCATTCGCAATAATTTTAGAAACTATTTAATTATTCATAGTGGTGTGGTTAATTTTAGTCATTATTATTGTTTAATTTATGATAAGAATGTCTACATATATGTCTAAAAAAGAGAAATACTGACCACTTCAACTATATAAGAATTATCAAAGGCTAAATTTTCACCTTATATTTGTGATAAGAAAGTGAAGGTAAAAAATAAAATTTGACATTTTTAGTGTAAATTTTGATTAATGTCAATTTAATATTTCACTGACATGATTATTAAATGCTCATAGGAATCATTTTTACAACGGTAGAACAATAAGAGCAATCAGAAAATATAGTCACATGCATGCAACTGAACCTGACTTGCATTAACTGTTAACATACTCTATTGTTCACACTTTTGATATCAGGGTTTTTACCAACCTTTTCTTATGGTATAAGAGTTTGGCAATTATTTGGTGATTATATTTTTCTGATGAGTGACCTGCTATGATTAGAATGACATGTAACATGATAACTCATAATTTGACTCATTGTTAAGAGTATAGTAGCATCTAATCGACATGTCAATGACAATAATATTTATAAAGCACATTTATAATAATGTAGATATACATAATACTTTATGATTTAAGAAATATTATTAACTATTTCATAATATTGCTACATGTGTGGAGTCCTTGTATTATTCCTATATTAGTCTTTTAAAGTAACTTAACTTATTGAGCCTTAGTGATCATGAGAAGATTCAAACATTATCAGTCATACACAGTATCATAATGATTGCTGTTAAAGTTAATTAACTTCATTGATAGCTATAATATGCAATTAATAATATGATGATAATTATAGTTTGCATAATATTATATTTATTAGTAATTTTTATTACAATTGCAATGTAGGCACAGCAATCAAACCATCTACTACACCAACTGTTACTCCAACTGGTAAATGAATACTACATATTAAGTCATGTTGTTTATATGTTTATTTTAGGTTCATGTCTAGCACTTAATCTCCATTATTCTGGATGTTGTAAAACGTCACTTACATCTATATGTTCTCATAAAGGATGCTATTGTGATGAAAACTGTCACAAATGGAATGATTGTTGTAGCGATATAGCTAGTATTGGTTGTCATACTTAAACTATTATGCATGGTAAGACAAATCAATAGTTCATGAAATACATTAGTTTTCAGAAAATGAAATACAAAGGACAAAAGTATGGGATACACAAAATTATGCATCATAATTGTATCAGGGTTGCCATTTGTTCTGATGTTTTGTCAGATTTTTGTAACTATCTTGGACATTTCCTTGAGATGTCTTTGTATTACAAATTTACAATTACATACAGCTTTTATTTCTTTGATTAATATAGATTCCCATACAAGTAAATGTAGTTTTATTCTATATAGCAATTCAAATTGGCTGCTTAATAAATTTCTTTGCAGGCTAACAATAAAATATTTGAAAGCATTTCCATTTTACTTTTCAGAGGTAGCAAGCTCTTTAATATGTTTGTAGCTTTCCAGTGAACCATCTTAATAATCCATCAGTCTGGGATGACATTAGATGGTTTAAGTTTTTTTATACTTTTAATAGAACCTAAAACCTAATGTAGCAACTAGAATGTGAAATGGCTGCTTTAATTAGTCAATGTTTGTTTTGAAGACTCAACACTTTTGTGTATTGAATTATTTTTATATTGTATCAACAAACAAAGTATATAGCAATTACAAAGTATAGTAGAAATGAATTTTACACTCACAAATATGTGTTAGTCACATATAGTGCAGTCAATGATACATATTTCTTTCTTTGAATTAACAATGTCTTTTTAATGGTCAATGTATGAAATAGATGTATATACACATAGTTAATAAATTATCTCTTACAAGACGTATTGATTATCAAGTGTTTATTACAATATTATCTTCACTATAGACTTGAACTGAATCTCCAATCCTTTTAACAAGTGAAACAATGTAGTACTGTTTTGTAGTAGTTATTAATTATAGGAAATAATGTGTGTGCTATTTTTGGTAAAAATTTTAGTTTTAATTTTTTGAGACAAGAAGTATTATAAATAATTGCTGCTATGTATTTTGACAACAACTTTTATGTTGTCATTTTTGCTTAAACAGCAAAATTATTGTTGTTATAGTAATTAATTGTTTTTTTGCTATTATTGTGTTTGCTTGACAACTTGTTATTAAAATGCTGTTTTGATTTAATATCACATCAATAGCATAGTTAAGTCAAGAATATGATGTTGTAAAAATGAACAGTTGAAATTGTCTAACCCTTAATTTTACTACTCTGTATATTCTACCTAGCTTGTAATGCTTTTGTAGACAGGATACAGATAGCCCTTCTCTTTAAGCTTGTAATAAATTCATAAAGACAAAAGGGATGATTTTTGAATGGATCCATAATAGGAAATGAAAGGAAAGTAATGATCAGAAACAATTAAGTAAAAATATGTCTTCATGGATCAATAGATTGAATGTCCTGTATCAACTCTTGTTTATTTTTGTTAATATATAGGGTTCCTGGCTTGCCCTAACTAAACATGTATTACTATCATAGGATGCTTCTTTTATCCACTTTTTCATTGTGTTGAGTTCCAAACTATAATAGGCAATAAATTAAAAATAAAACTAGCAATAAAATTGTCTTTAATGAACAATACTTGAGACAATATACCTTTTTCAAAACTAGTGAGTGTGACATATAAACTCAGTGTCTCAAAAGACTTAGCATCTCAAAAATCATTTACAACAGAGTATAGTAGTTTATAGTGACTTGTAAAACAACTGTTATAGCTTTCATTGTGTGAGGAAAAAAGGAGAGAAATAAATACTTGAAGCAACAACCAAACAAACTTTTTGCTATTACAGATATAACAGATCAGCAAATACATCTATATCACAACTTTACATGATGTCATTGATGTACGTGTGCATACTAAACAAGACATGTTGTAAGTGTTGTATATAGCTGTGAAGTAGTAACCAACCTTATATGGTATGATAATTATGAGGCTTTAAAACCTGGCACATCCTAAGATTGTTTTGAGTGCATTTTATTTATATATATACATGCATAATTTATTGAATAGATTTATTATATACATTTATACACTGTCCAGTGCATACTTGTCGTGGTATTATCCTATCTATTATTGTAAGCACTATCATAATTTTACTCATAGCACTTTTGACAGGAATTCTATCACAACAGCAGTGCATGTTAGAGTGTAGTCATTTTATTAGTTAAAACAACCAATTAGTGATACACGTTCTTACAACAAATGCTCATATTCCACTCTACCTAATAACTCTGTTAAATTTATCTTTCTCTAAAATATATGCAATATATATTAAAATTACAGCTATATCATTATTTTGATAACACTAGTCCATTCAGTGATATTTTAAAAATTTCGATACCATGGAATAGAACTTCTAACTAGACAATCACTGATGTCAGAGCGATTGCTAATAGATTCGATAGAGTGTTCAATTCTTTATTGGCTCTATTATTAATGTAGCACAAGTTATAAAAGGAGAACTATATCTCCTGTTTTTAGATACCAAAGGAGAAGATGTTGATACAGTCTATTGCTGTTACTACACCAACTAAAGTGTTAGCTAAAAGTTAATAGTATGCCACAGTCAGTGATATTATAAATATAGAAGTGCTCCTGCAGAGGCACTACATGATAAGATTTTAGATAAGTCTTTAGAAGTAACAGATTATGAGTTACCAGTAGTTACCACTGATACAGCAGCAACTCCATGTCCAGCTATTGCTACTACAACATTCACTGAGACAGAACTGAAGTTAATTCATGTACATTTCCTGCAATAATTATGGAAACTATTAACGATATTAAGAATGCTGATATTTTTTTATGTTAATACTGATAGCAATAATTGATGGTAGAATTGTATATATGAGTGGTGATATTATTCTTTTATAATCAATTTTCAATATTGACAATGAGTATGTTTCTAGTAATTAATTTTTATCTAATGACTGTAATTAGTATAAGATTGCTATTAATAAATGATCATTGTTAATAAGTGGTTAAGGATGACGGAAGTTATTATTGCATTCAAAATCACCTATCTATTGTTACTGGTCTCTTTTAGTGTAATTTGTATGCTTGAAATAACATTCATTCTACATATAGTATAAGTGTATTGGTTAATAACATATTTATTACAATAACAGTATTAAAGTTCATATTTGATAAACAACAATGCTCTTAATGACATCATCATATGTAATTGTGATAATAGTGATAATATTGTAATACTTTATTAAATAAAATAAAATATTGAGTTGGACAAATGTCAATATATCACTACCAGGAGCAGGGAACCACTCTGTAGCTACATAAATGTACAACTCCCTATTGTTAGTATATGAGTTCATATGTCATGAACAGTGGAAATATTTAGTCTTACATATTAAACTAGTTATTTTTCCTTCTAATTGTCTTTCAATTTTTTTGGCTTTTTTACATTGTATATGTACATTGAATTTTGCACCATAGACAATTATTATATTAAGAAATGATGTCATAATAACTATTGGTCTTTTGATGTCTTCACAGGCTAACATGGCTCAAATTACCTTAACATTCCTAAGAAAACCACATCATAAACATTTTCGATACCTACTTAATTACGTTTTTTAAACTTCAGGATGGAATCATTGGTTGTATGTAAAAGATTGTTTGTGTTTTGGGTTTGCTTGTATCTGAAAACATCCTTGGTTTACTTCTAGGTTCTTTTAGTATGTATTGTATAAACTCAGAATATGGTAATCATGTCAGTAGTACCTGCTGTGGTTTGTGGTTAATTGTATTAATTGTATTCTCTTGTATTTTATATGTACAAATATAGCCAACACAATTTCAAGTGTAGGTTCATGTGGTGTCTCAACTCAGCAAAAATGAAAAATGTTGAAAAAATTATTTCTGGCGTACTAACATTTATTGTTAATTGTTTTAATTAAATACACATGTATTTTGTTGAAATTGTTAATATTGGTGTAGAAAGTTTGTGGTTGACAATATAATTATTGTCATATGTATTTTGTATGTACTAATACAATTATGACCTAGTGTCATTCTCCCAGTTTACTATGTCTCACTATGAAAGGTAGTCTGGTATCTATGCTCCATTTTTTGGACAGGAAATAATATGCACACTGATATCACTGTATCCAATGAAATAATTCCATTTTTAATCTTGAAAAATAAAATAGTTATTATAACCCACATGGCATTTAAAGAGTTACTATTTTTAGACCTGCAGGAAACAGAACATAGAGGATAAACATCTTTATTTCATCATTTTAAGACTTTCTATCCCAAGACTTTGAGTAAAGATACCAGACTACTTTTTACCATGTAGCACAGCTGGATATGGCCATTGTAAAAGTAGGTGTGGTGCACTACTCAATAACAGCAGAAAATAAAAGAATTCACTGCAAAAATTGATTAGTTAATTTAACCAATTCATGGTTATGTGGGTTGCATATGTAAAAAGTAACATTAATACTACTTTGATTACTAATGTACTATGAAATTATTGGTTATGTATAGCTACATAAGCAGTAGTACATTAGTAATGAAAACAGTATTATGCTTACTTTTCTAACAAAAATAAGTTTGTAATTGCAACCTGTATAACCAAATAATAGTTAAATCAACCAATTAATTTTTACAGTGAAACAGTTAGTGATGTGAGGCATTTAAAAGTGTAAGAAAAAATGATGCAAGAGAGAAGTTGTCCAATGTGTTTTATAATTGAATGAAATATTTGACTTTCATATCAAAAGTAACCTGACTTTTATTATTGCTGATTAATTATATTTGTCCAATCAACATTAATTATAATATCTAATGTTTCAAATGAGTTGTTCAGCAATACATTTGAAGATATAATTTCTTAAGTTTCTGTTGATATACAAGTAGGTTTAGTTGTAATATCTTTTTTTTCATTTATATTGTTGCTGTTATTATTCAGGCACCTTATCAGGTCTATTTAATGAAACGTAAGTATTTACATGTTAATCTTTAAATTAAATTCTAAAGTATTAATTATGACAGCCTCACCTGTTGATTAAATAACGCCCACGCAAAACAAACTGTCAGGCTAACTTCAGCTGAGTTTATCATTGGAATTGTAAGTGTGTAATTTAATGGTTCTTTTCTGTAATTTTAAATTTTAAATTGCTACTAGTAAAGTATATTTTTATTTGCTAATTGTTTCAGTTAATATGTTAGTAGACATAATAGCTTTATGTCTACTTACCTTCTAATGTACCACAAACATATCTACCATTATGATTATAGTTTGTAGCTCAGTGATTGATGATTCTTTAGCCTGATATTGTTGGACGTGTGTCTTTCAAATTAATGCTTGTTCTTATGTCAGGAAAATCACTTGTTCAGGGTTCATAGTATACTCTCCATGCAATTACAGTAGTAACAGTACATTTTAACTTTATTCATTATTTGTTCACGTGCATGTCATGCGAACACACCACGTTTTTCGTGAAGGGAGAGAGACTGAGGTCACAAATAAGAGGGTTATTGCGAATGTCTATGACTATTGTGAGGAATGCAGCAGGTGTAAACAGACTCAAGGATCACTGAAATGACGCCTGTTAATTGATGATTTGATCGTGAAGCCATCAGAAATCTACTACGCATCTATGTTCCTTCTTTGTTAAAAGGTTTTTTTCAGAGCCTTGGTGGCTTTATAGCTGCCTTCAATCATATAAGACAATATCTGGTTATTCTTATAATAATAACAATTGTTATAATAGAACATCTGTTTATATAATTAAAACCAATTTTTGAATTGCCACGTGACACACGGCTGACTTCTAGAGGCGAAAAATGTCATTCGTTAAATCCTCGAAATTGTTATGTCGAAAGTAGTCTCGCGAAGCCAGACCCTTTACTTAGAGACGAAGGGTCTGGTCTACCATACATAGTGCAGTTCTCTCCTTTCCCAGCATTCCTGACTGTTTAGTCAACAGGTACTTGACACAGTAGCATAATAATGTTACGTATTAATACTGTTAACGAAGTCTTCACGTGACTTGAAACTCGGGAACCTGCAGTCGTCCAGACACCTGTTCTTTGTTCTTAGGTCTTTTCATAACTTATCACTGAAATCGCTATCATATTCAGTGTGAAATTAATAATTTCTTAAGCCAGCCTGTAGTTTATCTTGAATATTGTCTTGGCTGCGGTTTGATACCATGTTTAATTAACGCGTAAATATTACGAACCATAGTTATATAATATTATTACATAGTTAATGAAATTCCTTTTCGACAACTGACTATGCGTGGTAGACCAGACCCCTTCCTCTCTAGGCAAATGGTCTAGCCTCGCGAGAATATATCGAAGGTATGCTATTGAAAATGTATGAAGATTTATAGTTTGCTACTTCGCGTAGCACTAGAGAGCCAAATTTTATATATATGTGTGTGTGTGTGTGTGTGTGTGTGTGTGTATATATACATATATATATATATATATATATATATATATATATATATATATATATATATATATATATATACATACGTATATATATATACATATACATATATATTATATGTATATATATATATATACATATATTTATATAATGCACGTTTGCAGGCTAAATTGATTGGTGGATTGGTGCAAGTTCCACGTGGATAGCACGTAAAACACCAAAGTTATATACATGTTTGGGTGGCCCTTCTCAACTTGGACATAGCCAATATAATAACTTAGTGAAAACAAATATACTTTAGACACAGTAGATAGTTAGCTATATGAAACGACATGTCTGTTACATTGAAGGTTATCAATTACTATTGGTCTATGTATGATATGTACTTAGTTAGATAATTCTAACCTGAATGGTGTTTTGTCTAATTAAGTTATTGCTTTATCATTATATTTCTAAGTAGAATACCTGCCATATAGCTAGTTATTATCTGTCAAAAATAATATCAATGAGAACAAACAACTTTAATATAATAGATATCAATATACATAACATGCAATATTGATATTGTGTGTGTAAAGATAATTAGTATCCTCATTATAAAATTTGAGGCAATGAACTGTACATAATGTGAGTAATGTTGTTATATGATTTTCTTTATAAAGACAATATTTAATATAGAGTAATGGAGTGAAACATTATAACAATACAATTAATATAATATAATATAATTATTAAAATATACATTTTACCACACTATAGTCACAATGATACAACAACAGTTAACTGGACTATTGATATTCATGATTATAACACTAGGAGATACATTTGGTACTCTACCTCCTCGACCTACTACTGGTACAATATATACAATATTATATTATATGTTTATATTATAGTATTATATAGGTGTGAGACTTTATCTAAGTTATGAGAATAGAGTGATACCTAACTACTTTATGGTGAGAGCCAGTCAGTTCTATGATGTGGATCTAAATGGTGATGGTCAAAATGATGGTATATGGTGTCAGAGTGCTCTTAATGAGAGTATGATAGGTGTCTGGTACTTACCTAATGGATCACCAGTACCTACACAAAGTGGTGCTACTCCATTACAATCATATAATACTGATGTCACTGGTCAAGTGGGTCTACTTAGACGTGGTGGGCTAGCTTCATTTGAGGGACTATATTCTTGTATTATTCCTAATGAAGAGGGAGTGAATCAGACACAATATGTAGCTGCATATACAGATGGCACTTTTGATAACAGTGGTGAGTTTATATATGTATTTTTAATACACATAGTGTTTAAAACCAACCCTATAACAAAAGCTGCACATTGTTAAACAAATATACAATAAAAATATAATCATATATATATATATATATATATATATATATATATATATATATATATATATATAACTTTTAATAACAGTGGTAAGTTGTATGTAATTTAATGCATTTAATGTTGATGCCAATTATTAATAACCTTAAGTTAAAGAATTGCTTTTTGTAGACAGACAGTTATCAGTATATGTAATAGTTATTGTTGTAAAAATTATATCAGTGTACACTGTAAGTTTTGCATAACATAATTATATTGGTAATTTTAAAATTTCTTTTATATTTACATAAAACAAATACACATATTTTTTCCTTTAATGTACATAATTATTATTCTTTTTAGGTGGTCCTGTAGTGGATCATAACAAAGCTTTCATATTTACTTTACTCTCTACAAGAGATGCTAATCCTCCAGTGTTCACTCTCTACTTTAATGTCACAGACATGCCTCCTACAACAGTGACATGTTCTGTTAA
The DNA here is from genome assembly GCA_963965975.1 of Xestospongia bergquistia. NCBI lineage: Eukaryota > Metazoa > Porifera > Demospongiae > Haplosclerida > Petrosiidae > Xestospongia > Xestospongia bergquistia. The sequence continues at coordinate 1,715,838 of OZ014415.1, forward strand.
TGGCAATGCATTTGTTATTACTGAAGAAGATTTAAATCGTGTATCTGAAATGACTGCTGATCCTATTAGAGTTGGAGTGACTGTAACTATTAGGATGAGAGAAGCTGGTGAATATACTTGCACTATAAGAACAGATATATCAGTATCACCTGCTCCATTTCATACTACTGCCACTATTTCTGGAATAAATATTAGTGGTAAGCTACAACTTTAATGTCATTATAGTAATATAATTGTAATCACTAGTAACTGATCCACCTACTGACTTAAATTCTATCAGAACTGGTCTAACATCTGCTCTACTTACCTGGTCACCTCCCATTAAGAATACTCCAGGAATAATAGTTTATGAGGTGTTCCTTGATCTATCTAATGGTACAAGAGTTAGTTTGGAGACAAATACTACAGAACTAAATATAACTTCACTACAACCTGGTGTAAATTATACTGCATTTGTTGTAGCCTATGGAGGAGACCTACCTAGTGAACATATTAATACTGCAGTATTTCAAGGTAACCTCACTTGTTATTTTCACTTTGAAGTTTATATGTTTCCTTAAACAGTTATATCTGCTGAGGTAACTGGTCCCAGTATTCCATTGTCATATGTTTCTAACTTTACAGTAAGATGTACAGCCTTTTTATCAGTTGAACTTAATGAAGTAGTAGTAGGAGTAATATGGGCTGATCAGGATAGTAATCCTATTAATATGACTACTGGGGATTTATCAGTTAGTAGTGGATTGGATACTAACATATTTATGAATAGTAATACATATTCACTGGATTTGAACTTTAATAATCTTCAAGCTACTCAAGTTGGAAGATATACATGTTATTCAACATTTAATGAACACGAGAATGAGCTACCAAGACATTTTATTGTGTCATTGCAAGGTTAGTATGTAGTCTGAGATCATTGTGTAATAGTTTTGTTGAATTTCATATTATAGTTCCATATCCAATTGTGAGTACACTAGTTTCTCCTAATACTGAACTAAATAATCGTAACTTTGAGAGTGGTATGGTTTCTCTAGAATGTTTTGTTATCATAACATCACTGGGTATTGACACTAATGTCAATATTACATGGTTTGGACCAAATGGAGTAGTAGTTCATGATAATACTCATTACAGTATTGATACTGGTCAACTAAATAGTACAATGTATGGTAGTAGTTTAATTATCAGTGATCTATCATTAACTGGAGACAATGGAACACAGTACTACTGTAGAGCTCAAGTTGGAGCAAATGCTAGTTTTGTCTTCTCTTCATTTATAATTCCTTCAGAAGCAAGATCAGAAAATGTTACTGTTATAGTTGAAGGTACATGTGTCATATTATAAAATACTGTCAATTACAATTCATCTCTTGTAGCTATACCTTTACCTTCAGTGGAAATATTTGATATGGGAATAGCTATTGTGGATGAAATCTTTATTTTAACCTGTAATGCCACAGTACCAGATAACCTCATAGGGTTGGCTAAAGTCAAAATTGTATGGCTGTATAATAATAATGAAACCATAAGAAATGATGTGACATTGACTTCTAATGGAGACAACTCTGCTACTATGACATTTTTTCCTGTCAGTCAGGATCAAGAGGGTCTATATACTTGTATAGCTACCATCAATATACCTGGTATACCTCTCCAAAGAAATACTAGCAAAGATTATACCTTCAGTACACTTGGTAAGATTTCATGCAAACAATCATAGTAAAAATAAACAATTCCATTGTTTTTACTTATGTAGGTAATCCTATTGTTAGTATTACTACATCTGGATCTAATATTGCTAGTAATATGTATAGCTTGTTATGTTCTGTTAGTGTGGTATTTGGTACACCAGATATTACTTGGTTTTACAGTAATGGGACAAAATTACTAAATGGTTCTGGAACTACTCAGACTTTAACTATGATATCAGTCACTGAGCAAACTTATGAACTTCAGTTTAATCCATTAATGTATACACATGGTGGTGAATACACTTGTGTAGCTAATCTTACTGTAATACATGATAATGGCGCATTTATTGGAGTTAGCAACGTAACAACAACTGTTTATGTTACAAGTAAGTTTAATACTATAATAAAACTTAAATTTTAGTCACCATGTTTCTTTATCAGTACCAACTCCAACTGTCTCTATAAATCCTGGTAGTTTACTTATGTTCACTCGTGCTACTCAACAATATTTGTCTTGTAATGTCAATCTCAGTGATCCTATTCCTCCTACACCAAATGTCACTATTAACTTGGAGAAGAATGGACAACCAATAGATCTGTCTAATTCTAGGATTAACAAGACCTTGACAATCAATAACAATGTCTATTCTGCAATACTCACATTCACTCCTATAGACAATGATGATACTGGTAATTATACTTGTATTGGAACTGTTAGCCCTATAGGGTCTGGATTTAACATTGAAGTGGAACCTTTTATTATTGGTAATAGCAATTCTGTACTAACTGAATTGATAGTACAAGGTCAGTCTATTGTTTTGCCATTCTACTAATTTAGTTCTTTTTTCATTGTAACTATACCAGCTCCAGTAATCAATGTTACTGTTATTTGTACTGGTGCTATAGGAGAGAGCTATTCTGTTGTGTGTTCAGTAAATGTGGATGATAATCTCTATAATATTGTTGTCAATATCATTATAATTAAGATTGGAGGAGGTGTGATTAATTCTTCTATGAGCTCTGGAGATAACAGTGTATCTATATCCTACACTCCACTGATGACATCACATAGTGGACAGTATCAATGTCTTGTGAACATTAGTCAGATTGATATTAGCTACCAAATCTCTAATTTTCAAACTGTCACTATTATTACTGCTAGTGAGTTATAATATGTTCTATACATGTGTCATATGATGTACTACCTGATTATCAATGTAATCCTTAATTGTCTTTATCTCTAGTTCCACAACCAGCAGTTACTGTCTCTATTGATCATGTTAATCCTAATTCACTAATAGAGGCAACATATCTTGATATAGTATGTATTGTTAACATCAGTGATGCTGTTAATACTGATGTTAGTATTGATGTTGAGTGGTCTCATAATGGTGGTTCTCCTCTTACTAATAACAATGACTATACTATTAGTTCATTGACTATGTTAGAATCACACATGTACACTAGTATATTACGTATTGAAAGTTTAAGTAATACTAGAGACAATGGTGCTATGTACTCTTGTACTGTGAGCGTTCTATCATCTCCTGTATCTTCATATATTACTGGTAACAAGAATAACAACAATATTACACTAAATGTGGCAGGTATAATATTTAATTGTACATATAGTAATAGTATTATTTTTATTAATTAATTTATAGATTTCACTGCTGATCATGTGATAGTTGATATTCTATTTCCAACCAAACCCACTGTCGGAGACCAGTTTACTATGACATGTAATATCAGTATACCTGAGAGACTAGTACATGATCTTACTAGACTTGCAGTAATATGGAGTTATGATCTAGCTAGAGAACAAAGAGTTGATGTAATTAACAGTAATGCTACAATAGGAAATGTGATTAAGATCGGTAATCTTATCTTAAGTACTCTATCAATTAATCCACTGAAGACATCTGATGGTAGAAGATATTATTGTTCAGTGACATTTAATGATTTAGGAGTCAATGATCATGTATTGAGAGATCTTAGTGTTCAAAGTAAGTTTACAACAAGGCAAGTAGAAAATGATTATAATATTTTTGTTTACTACAGTCCCTCCACCCAGTATGGATATCACACATAGTCCTTCTACTGGTCCTGTTTATGAGAGTACTAACTTCAACCTGACCTGTATTGGTACACTACCCAGTGTAGTGGACACAACAGTATCGGCTACTGTAGTCTGGTTTGATCCTCAAGGCAATACTATACCTGTTGAATCACGACGTATGATCACTGATGTTACTAGTAATGAAAACAATAAGTTTGAGAGTACACTAGTATTTCTACCAATTGATAATGGAAATCATAATAGTAACTTTAATGACACTGGAACATATACTTGTCAGATAACTATTAGTTCAAGTGATCCTTTAATTATTAGTGGAATAAACAGTACTACTGACACTATAATTGTTCAAAGTAAGTAATATTTATTTTTTATATAATGTTATTTTTCTTTATCAGTTTTGCCTGCTATGCAGTTAAATATGTCAACTGTGGGATCTATTGAAATAGGTCAAAAGCTCAATATCTCTTGTACTATGAGAGTAGTGGAGAGATTAGTTGTCATGCCAACAATTGAGATAATAAAAATGAACACTACAGATATATATTTACTTCAAGATAGAAACATTCCTTATACTATTACCACTGATGATACTGGGTCTGAAACTAATTGGACAATAATACTAGAACCAGTAAAGTTTGAAGACAGAGGAGTATATACATGTATAGCTGATTTTAATGTGACTGGTGTTAATGGAACTGATGATCCATCAACTGGTACTTATGATGCTCAGACTAAAGAACAAGACTATGAACTTATTGTTGACTGTGAGTTACACAATAATATTGATATTATTGTATAAAGCATTTGTTATTTTTTTTCAGTTCCTCATGTGACTCCAAACATCTCTCAAAGTCATCATGGAGTACTCTATGGTGGTACATCTTTCTTTCTCAGATGTGTGATTAAGTTAAATGATCTTGTGACAATACCTGTTATTGTAAGAAATGAGTGGACAAAAAATGGCGCGTCTGTTCCTAGTGGTTTTTCAAATGATGCTACCATCACAGGCAATATCATACAAATTGGTTCTTTTCAATATGAAGCTACACTTTACTTTAATCCATTGGATAATACTGATGATAGTGGAGAGTATTCCTGTAATTTTAATATACTATCTAATATCAGTGACTATGAGTATGTAAGGAACACATCAGCTAATACTAGCACTACTATTACTGTACAAGGTACATTGTATTTAATTCCATTTACACTGTATATTATTATCTAATGCAGTCATAAATGTAATGATACAATAAGTACTTTCCCTATCTTTTTCTTACAGCAATCCCATTTCCAATAACGAACATTATGACAACTGGTATAGCCAGACCTGGTGAAGAATATAACATTACTTGTACTGTTAAAGTCATTGACAGACTTATAGTGGCACCAACTATTGTATGGATCAAAGATAGTGTTAGCACATCATTATTATCTAATGACGTAAATACTATCAGTGTACCATCAGTACTTAGTAATATCTCAGATACAATGTACTCTCTGTCACTGTTCTTCTCTTCACTTAATACCTTTGATGCTGGACAATATGGATGTCAAGCTTCCATCACAGTGAATGAAATTAATGTGACAGTAACTAACTTTAGTGTACAAGACCTTTCACTGCAGAGTAAGTCTAAAAATGTGTGAAATGCTTTACTTTCTCTGCTATAGTTCCTCAACCAGTCATAAGTGTCTCTACTTATCCCCTCAATACTATTGCACTAGTGGAGGCAACATATTTTGATATAGTATGCACAGTTAACATAAGTGATGCTGTTAATACTGATGTTAGTGTTGATGTTGAGTGGTCTCGTAATGGTGGTTCTCCTCTTACTAATAACAGTGACTATACTATTAGTTCATTGACTATGTTAGGATCACACATGTACACTAGTACATTACGTATAGAAAGTTTGAGTAATACTAGAGACAATGGTGCTATGTACTCTTGTACTGTGAGTGTTCTACCATCACCTTTGTCTTCTTTTATTACTGGTAATGAGAATAAAAACAGTCTAATGCTAAATGTGACAGGTATAATACATAATTGTACATATAGTAATAGTATTATTATAGTGATTTGAATTTATAGATTTCACTGCTGATGATGTGATAGTTGATATTCTATTTCCAACCACACCCACTGTTGGAGACCAGTTCACTATGACATGTAATATCAATATACCTGTGAGACTAGTACATGATTTTACTAAAATATTTGTTGTATGGAGCTATAACCTTGCTGGAACTGAAAGAGTTGAAGCAACCAATGGTGATGCTACAGTTGGAAATGTTACTAAGATTGGTAATCTTATTTTGAGTAATCTATCACTTAATCCAGTGAGAACATCTGATGGTAGAAGGTATTACTGTTTGATAACATTTAATGATTTAGAAGTCAACGATGTTACATTTAGAGATCTTAGTGTTCAAAGTAAGTTAACAACAAGGCAGGTAGAAAATGATTATAATGCTTTTTTTTACTTTAGTCCCTTCACCCAGTATGGGTATCATGCATAGTCCCTTTGCTGGTCCTATTTATGAAAGTACCAACTTCAACCTGACCTGTACTGGTACATTACCTAGTGTAGTGGACACAACAGTGTCAGCTACTGTAGTCTGGTTTGATCCTCAAGGCAATACTATGCCTGTTGAATCACGACGTATGATGACTAATGTTACTAGTTATGGAAAGAATGAGTTTGAGAGTACACTAATGTTTCTACCAATTGATAATGGAGATCATAATAGTAACTTTAATGACACTGGAACATATACCTGTCAGATGACTATTAGTTCAAATGATCCTTTAATTATTAGTGGAATAAACAGTACTACTGACACTATAACTGTTCGAAGTAAGTAATATTTATTTTTATATAATGCTAAGTGTCTTTATCAGCTTTACCTGCTATGCAGTTAAATATTTCAACTGTGGGATCTTCTGAAATAGGTCAAAACCTCAATATCACTTGTACTATGAGAGTAGTAGAGAGATTAGTTGTGACACCAACATTTGTGATAATGAGAATGAACATTATAGATGTAATTTTACTACAAGATTCAAACATTTCCTATACTGTCACCACTATTGATGCTGGGTCTGAAACTAATTTGACAATAATACTAGAACCAGTCAGATTTGAAGACAGAGGAGTATATATATGTAAAGCTGATTTTAATGTAACTGGTGTTAATGGAACTGATGATCCATCAACTGCTACTTATGATGCTCAGTCTAGAAAACAAGACTATGAACTTATTGTTGACTGTGAGTTACACTATAATATTTACATTATTATATGAAGTGTTTGATATTATTTTGTAGTCCCTTCAATAACTCCAAACATCTCTCAAAGTTGTCATGGAGTACTCTATGGTGGTACATTTTTCTTTCTCAGATGTTTGATTAAGTTAAATGATCTTGTGACAATACCTGTTATTGTAAGAAATGAGTGGACAAGAAATAGCATATCTGTTCCTAGTGGTCTTTCAAATGATGCTACTATTACAGATGTTCTTATGCAAATTGACTATCATCAATATGAAGCTACACTTTACTTCAATCCATTGGATAATACTGATGATAGTGGAGAGTATTCATGTCATTTTGATATACTATCTAATATCAGTGACTATGAGTATGTAAGGAACACATCAGCTAATACTAGTACTATTATTACTGTACAAGGTACATTGTATTTAATTCCATTTACACTGTATATTATTATCTAATGCAGTCATAAATGTAATGATACAATAAGTACTTTCCCTATCTTTTTCTTACAGCAATCACATCTCCAATAACGAACATTATGACAACTGGTATAGCCAGACCTGGTGAAGAATATAACATTACTTGTACTGTTGAAGTCATTGACAGACTTATAGTGACACCAATTATTGTATGGATCAAAGATAGTTTTAATACATCATTGTTATCTGATGACGTAAATACTATCAGTGTACCATCAGTACTTAGTAATATCTCAGATACAATGTACTCTCTGTCATTGTTCTTCTCTTCACTTAATACCTTTGATGCTGGACAATATGGATGTGAATCTACTATTACAGTGAATGAAATTAATGTGACAGTAACTAACTCTAGTATACAAGACCTTTCACTGCAGAGTAAGTCTAAAAATATGTGAAATGCTTTACCTTCTTTGCTATAGTTCCTCAACCAGTCATAAGTGTCTCTACTTATCCCCTCAATGCTATTGCACTAGTGGAGGCAACATATCTTGATATAGTATGTACTGTTAACATCAGTGATGCTGTTAATACTGATGTCAGTATTGATATTGAGTGGTCTCATAATGGTGGTTCTTCTCTTACTAATAACAGTGACTATACTATTAGTTCACTGACTATGTTAGGATCACACATGTACACTAGTACATTACGTATTGAAAGTTTAAGTATTACTAGAGACAATGGTACTATGTACTCTTGTACTGTGAGGGTTCTACCATCTTTTTTGTCTTCTTTTATTACTGGTAATGAGAATAACAACAGTCTAATGCTAAATGTGACAGGTATAATACATAATTGTACATATAGTAATAGTGTTATTATAGTGATTTGAATTTATAGATTTCACTGCTGATGATGTGACAGTTGACATCTTTTTCCCAACTACACCCACTGCTGGTGATCAGTTCACTATGACATGTAATATCAGTATGCCCGAGAGATTATTGCACGATTTTACTAGATTTTCTGTTGTATGGAGCTATGGCCTTGCTGAAACTGAAAGAGTTGAAACAACTAATAGTGATGCTACAGTTGGAAACATTACAAAGATTGGTAATCTTATTTTGAGTAATCTAACACTTTATCCAGTGAAAACATCTGATGGTAGAAGGTATTACTGTTGGATAACATTTAATGATTTAGAAGTCAACGATGTTACATTTAGAGATCTTAGTGTTCAAAGTAAGTTAACAACAAGGCAAGTAGAAAATGATTATAATGCTTTTTTTACTATAGTCCCTTCACCCAGTATGGGTATCACACACAGTCCTTCTACTGGTCCTATTAATGAGAGTACTAACTTCAACCTGACCTGTGTTGGTGCACTACCCAGTGTAGTGGACACAACAGTGTCAGCTACTGTAGTCTGGTTTGATCCTCAAGACAATACTATACCTGTTGAATCACGACGTATGATGACTAATGTTGCTAGTAATGGAAAGAATGAGTTTGAGAGTACACTAGTATTTCTACCAATTGATAATGGAGATCATAATAGTAACTTTAATGACACTGGAACATATACCTGTCAGATGACTATTAGTTCAAGTGATCCTTTAATTATTAGTGGAATAAACAGTACTACTGACACAATAACTGTTCAAAGTAAGTAACAAATTATTTTTTTATATAATGCTAAGTGTCTTTATCAGCTTTACCTGCTATGCAGTTAAATATTTCAACTGTGGGATCTACTGAAGTAGGTCAAAACCTCAATATCACTTGTACAGTGAGAGTAGTAGAGAGATTAGTTGTGACACCAACAATTGTGATAATGAAAATGAACATTAAAGATGTAATTTTACTACAAGATTCAAACATTTCCTATAGTGTTACCACAGATGATACTGGGTCTGAAACTAATTTGACAATAATACTAGAACCAGTCAGATTTGAAGACAGAGGAGTATATATATGTAAAGCTGATTTTAATGTAACTGGTGTTAATGGAACTGATGATCCATCAACTGCTACTTATGATGCTCAGTCTAGAAAACAAGACTATGAACTTATTGTTGACTGTGAGTTACACTATAATATTTACATTATTATATGAAGTGTTTGATATTATTTTGTAGTCCCTTCAATAACTCCAAACATCTCTCAAAGTTGTCATGGAGTACTCTATGGTGGTACATTTTTCTTTCTCAGATGTTTGATTAAGTTAAATGATCTTGTGACAATACCTGTTATTGTAAGAAATGAGTGGACAAGAAATAGCATATCTGTTCCTAATGGTTTTTCAAAAGATGCTACTATTACAGATGTTCTTATGCAAATTGACTATCATCAATATGAAGCTACACTTTACTTCAATCCATTGGATAATACTGATGAGAGTGGAGAGTATTCCTGTAATTTTAATATACTATCTAATATCAGTGACTATGAGTATGTAAGGAACACATCAGCTAATACTAGCACTACTATTACTTTACAAGGTACATTGTATTTAATTCCATTTACACTGTATATTATTATCTAATGCAGTCATAAATGTAATGACACAACAAGTATTTTCCCTATCTTTTTTATAGCAATCCCATTTCCAATAACAAACATTATGACAACTGGTGTAGCCAGACCTGGTGAAAAATATAACATTACTTGTACTGTTGAAGTCATTGACAGACTTCTAGTGGCACCAACTATTATATGGATCAAAGATAGTTTTAATACATCATTGTTATCTGATGACGTAAACACTATCAGTGTACCATCAGTACTTAGTAATATCTCAGATACAATGTACTCTCTGTCATTGTTCTTCTCTTCACTTAATACCTTTGATGCTGGACAATATGGATGTGAAGCTACTATTACAGTGAATGAAATTAATGTGACAGTAACTAACTCTAGTATACAAGACCTTTCACTGCAGAGTAAGTCTAAAATATGTGAAATGCTTTACCTTCTCTGCTATAGTTCCTCAGCCAGTCATTAGTGTCTTTACTTATCCCCTCAATACTATTGCACTAGCAGAGGCAACATATCTTGATATAGTATGTACTTTTAACATCAGTGATGCTGTTAATACTGATGTCAGTATTGATGTTGAGTGGTCTCATAATGGTGGTTCTCCTCTTACTAATAACAGTGACTATACTATTAGTTCACTGACTATGTTAGGATCACACATGTACACTAGTACATTACGTATTGAAAGTTTAAGTATTACTAGAGACAATGGTACTATGTACTCTTGTACTGTGAGGGTTCTACCATCTTTTTTGTCTTCTTTTATTACTGGTAATGAGAATAACAACAGTCTAATGCTAAATGTGACAGGTATAATACATAATTGTACATATAGTAATAGTGTTATTATAGTGATTTGAATTTATAGATTTCACTGCTGATGATGTGATAGTTGACATCTTTTTCCCAACTACACCCACTGCTGGTGATCAGTTCACTATGACATGTAATATCAGTATGCCCGAGAGACTATTGCACGATTTTACTAGATTTTCTGTTGTATGGAGCTATGGCCTTGCTGAAACTGAAAGAGTTGAAACAACCAATAGTGATGCTACAGTTGGAAACATTACAAAGATTGGTAATCTTATTTTGAGTAATCTAACACTTAATCCAGTGAGAACATCTGATGGTAGAAGGTATTACTGTTGGATAACATTTAATGATTTAGAAGTCAACGATGTTACATTTAGAGATCTTAGTGTTCAAAGTAAGTTAACAACAAGGCAAGTAGAAAATGATTATAATGCTTTTTTTACTATAGTCCCTTCACCCAGTATGGGTATTGCACATAGTCCTTCTACTGGTCCTATTTATGAGAGTACTAACTTCAACCTGACCTGTGTTGGTTCACTACCCAGTGTAGTGGACACAACAGTGTCAGCTACTGTAGTCTGGTTTGATCCTCAAGGCAATACTATACCTGTTGAATCACGACGTATGATCACTAATGTTACTAGTAATGGAAACAATAAGTTTAAGAGTACACTAATGTTTCTACCAATTGATAATGGAGATCATAATAATAACTTTAATGACACTGGAAGATATACCTGTCAGATGACTGTTAGTTCAAGTGATCCTTTAATTATTAGTGGAATAAACAGTACTACTGACACAATAACTGTTCAAAGTAAGTAACATTTACTTTTTTATATAATGCTAAGTGTCTTTATCAGCTTTACCTGCTATGAAGTCAAATATCTATGCTTTGGGATCTACTGAAATAGGTCAAAACCTCAATATCACTTGTACAGTGAGAGTAGTAGAGAGATTAGTTGTGACACCAACAATTGTAATAATGAAAATGAACACTACACATACATATTTACTACAAGATATAAACATTGCCTATACTGTTACCACTGATGATACTGGGTCTGAAACTAATTGGACAATAATATTGGATCCAGTCAATTTTGAAGACAGAGGAGTATATATATGTATACCTTATTTTAATGTGACTGGTGTTAATGGAACTAATGATCCATCAACTGCTACTTATGATGCTCAGTCTAGAGAACAAGACTATGAACTTATTGTTGACTGTGAGCTACACAATAATATTAATATTATTGTATAAAGTATTTGTTATTATTTTTCAGTCCCTCATATGACTTCAAACATCTCTCAAAGTCATCATGGAGTACTCTATGGTGGTACATCTTTCTTTCTCAGATGTGTGATTAAGTTAAATGATCTTGTGACAATACCTGTTATTGTAAGAAATGAGTGGACAAGAAATGGTCCTATTGGTTTTTCAAATGATGCTACTATTACAGATGTTCTTTTGCAAATTGACTATCATCAATATGAAGCTACACTTTACTTCAATCCATTGGATAATACTGATGATAGTGGAGAGTATTCCTGTAATTTTAATATACTACCTAATATCAGTGACTATGAGTATGTAAGGAACTTATCAGCTAATACTAGCACTACTATTACTGTACAAGGTACATTGTATTTCATTTCATTTACACTGTATATAATTATCTAATGCAGTCATAAATGTAATGATATGATAAGTACTTCCCTATCTTTTCTTATAGCAATCCCATCTCCAATAATGAACATTATGACAACTGGTATAGCCAGACCTGGTGAAGAATATAACATTACTTGTACTGTTGAAGTCATTGACAGACTTATAGTGATACCAACTATTGCATGGATCAAAGATAGTGTTAATACATCATTGTTATCTGATGACGTAAACACTATCAGTGTACCATCAGTACTTAGTAATATCTCAGATACAATGTACTCACTGTCATTGTTCTTCTCTTCACTTAATACCTTTGATGCTGGACAATATAGATGTCAAGCTACCATCACAGTGAATGAGATTAATGTCACAAGAACTAACACTAATGTATTAGAGTTAATATTGCAAAGTAAGTATATATTATTAAATTTACTTAATACTGGCAATACAAGTATTGATATACCCTCCAAAAAAACAATACCAAAATATAATATTGTTGGTAATTTTAGAATCGAAGCTATTAATTTTATATTTCTTCCTTCTTTTTTTTTCTTATAGTTCCTAATCCTTATCTTGATGTCACTTTATCAAGACAAAGTGACTATTTAGCTGGTAGTGAACTGACTATTACATGTGATATTACAATAGATCCTCATGTTAATACTTCCTTCATTATTAACACAATATGGGTAAGGTTGGATGAGATCAACAATGAAATGAGAACACTCAATGAGAGCTATATAAATGGGCAATCAAGAATCTCTGTTAATAATTCTTCATTAATTAGTTATAACAAGTATCAGTCTCAAGTTCAATTCAGTACTCTTAGTAGTTCAATGGATTCTGGAATGTATACATGTATTGTTAATGTGATACCTGTAGCTGGTTACTATTATGTTTATACTGCTAATATGACCAATATTACTACTAACTTGGCTGTTATAGGTATGACTATGATATTAGTTATATTGTTATAGTTTTATAACATAACAACTGTATTTCTATATTTAATTATGTTATTTTATCTTATAGACCCAGTTATTGGAAACTTTACTGCTACATCCAACTCAATTTTGAAGACATATTGTCCTGACTTAGATAACTTTACTCTAGTGTGCACTGCTAGTAAACCAGCTCTAGTAATACCAACTCTTGAAGTGATCTGGCTACATAATGGTACTGTACTTCAAGGTGTAGTTACATATAACAATGAGGGTACTTATGTTATAAACACTCTGAGTTTTCCTAAGACTTTTGCAAATGATTCTGGTACTTACTCCTGCAATGCTAAACTGTCTATTCCAGAATCTTCTGATATCAGTTTAATAGAAAACATTACTGTTACTTTAAGATGTAAGTATAGTTTTTATAGAAATGGTAATACCTTTCTTTTCATTTGTATAGCCCAAAGAAGTCCATATGCAGCCATTAATATATCATCAACAGTTGGACAAACTAACTGTACTATCTACTTTACTATTCCATCCATTGCCTATACACCTGAGATATATCATATCAACTATATAGGTCTAGGATTACAAAATACTTTAACTACTAGTTCTAGTCTAGTGGGTACTGACAACATTACTGCTGTTAACATGATGTACCAGATCATATTAACTGATCTAGAAGAAGCTAACGCTTATAACTTCACTATTGTATCTACTAACTGTATTGGTAATACTAGTAGTGAAACAATGAACTTTACTACTTTACCAGCAAGTAAATTAATAATTTTATTGATATTTTTGATTTAATTTTAAATGTAATTTTTTATGAATTTAGTACCAAATGCTCCTCCAAGAAATTTTATCAACACAACCTTCCTTTCACATAGTGTTACATTAGACTGGGATCCACCAGTTAGAGTAGATCAAAATGGAGAGATAATAGGATATAACTTGACTTGTAAACAAACCAATGGACCTCAAGTCTTTGGACTGATAGCTACTCAGAGTTCTCCAGAGACAATGTTTACTATTCCAGTATTAGTACCATTTACTGAGTACACTTGTAAACTGTCATCTATTAATATTGTGGGTGAAGGACCAGCTACACAATATACATTTGAAACAGCTCAAGATAGTAAGTTCACATGATAATATCAATTTTTTAATCTCCAAATAGGACCTGATGATGCTCCTCAAGACTTTATTTCCATTCCATCCAAAACTGATGTGACATTTAACTGGAGACGTCCAGCTATTCCTAATGGCATTATTACACAATATAAATTAGTTGTTGTAGTTCTTTTACATAGCGGTCTGTTTAGAGGCACTAATAAAATTATCAATGTTACTCCTAACCAACAAACAGCGTCTTTAATCATTGATGGATTTTCACCCTATCAGAATTACACTGCTACTGTTTCAGCTACTACAGTAGTTGGATATGGACCTAGTGCTACAATTGAAGGAAGAACTGATCCTGATAGTAAGTATGTATCATTTACTGTTAATGTTTACATACATTTCTCTAGTATCATCTGAACCAGTTGTTATTATTATACCAGTTATTATTAGTAATATCTTTGTTGCTAACACTATACCAGTAGTTAATGACACTGCTGTTAGCCTTACTTGGTCTCCACCAATCACACCTAATGGATATATTAGTAGTTATAATATTGATATCACTCGTGGAGTTATTATGTCATTAACAATTAGTGCTGATCCTCAATTGAATACTTACACACAGATTATTGGAGGATTACGTAAGTCAATGTATTACCAACTAGTAAATGTATTTCTCCACAGGTCCAGGTATCCCTTACTATATATCAATTGGAGCAGTCAATGAACTAGGAGAAGGTAACATTACATCAGTTACTGTCTTCACTAAAACTGAAAGTAAAGACAATTTTAATATTTTTTTGTTCACTCATATATTGTTTTAGCTCCCAATATTAGCCCTAGTGGTATTGCATCACAAAGGTCTACTGATGGTACTTCCATTTACATTGTATGGAGAAAAGTGTCACTAGAAGAAGCTCATGGTTTCTTTGAGTATATTATAGTATTAGATGCTGTCAATAGTAGACGTAGACAATCAAGTGATATAACTGTACATGTTCCATTTAATAAGACATCTATCAATGTAACTGGTCTAAATCCTCAATTAACATACACACTTACTATGAGAATAGCAGTACAAAATGAAAGAGGGGTAAGTATAGAAGGACCTACAAGTATACCAATAAAGATTTTGTCACATGGTAAGTACTTTTCTATACAATTATATGTAACTAATGTTTTACACATTTCAGTAACGACATCATTATTACCTCCATCTACTGATGAGAGTTCCAGTACTATATTAATAATTAGTCTAACAGTAATAAGTGCTGTAACATTGATAGTTATGATTGCATTAATACTTATTGTAGTCTTTGTCACAATTTTAAAGAAAAATAAATCAACTAGTTATAATCTGAGATCAGGGTAAGACCTACATACATTGTCAATTACTTAGTATATGTCCATTTAGGCAAAGAGTGGAGAATATTCCCATGACTATCAGTCCAAGTTATGGTTTACGCACTTCACTGTTAGTTTTGTTTCTAATATTTGTCTATATTGACATAATATTTCTATTGTAGAGCTTCAGAACCAATATATGACATTATTCCTGATGATCTGGTGTATGACACACCAGTAGTCAACAATAATGTACCAGTGATTACAGAGATTGATTATGTTAACACAAAACTTAAAGAATCTCAGGAAATGGAACCAGTACATACAATAAACGAGCAACTACATGACGAGTTGCCTAATATGGAGTATGAAACACAGATAGTCAACAATAATGTACCAGTGATTACAGATAGTGATTATGTTAACACAAAACCTAAAGAATCTCAGGAAATGGAACCAGTACATACACTAAATGAGCAACTACATGACGAGTTACCTAATACAGAGTATGAAACACAGATAGTCAACAATAATGTACCAGTGATTACAGATAGTGATCATGTTAACACAAAACCTAAAGAATCTCAGGAAATGGAACCAGTACATACATATGTTCATGTTGATAATGAACACAATAATTAACTGAAGTGTGCTTTTTTTATTAAAATATTTTTACACTTGCATGCATTTAGTTGTCATGTTTTTCTTTTATAATGATGTTCATTTCAAATTTTGTGCATAAAAGACTATATGTACTGATCAGTGCTACAGGAATATTTTAAAGTGAAAATGATACTGTTAGGTTTCAAAAGAGCATTTGTAAAATGTATCTTAATACAAACAGATGGTTATTAGGTATATTAAATTCATTATTATTCCAGGATGAAGAGAACATTTTCTTAGTAAAAAAGAACAACTACAGATATAATATTTCCTTCTGATTTTAAAAAATTAATTTGTATAAACATATTATAATGCCATTCACATTGTAAGAGAGATTACACTTCAAATGTGTTCCTAATGAGCACGTATATGTTACAGTAAGATTGTGAACTAATGAGCTCGTATATAAGATCATTGATAATTCTTTTAAGCAATAGATTGTTAGATACCAGTAGTTACTACATATCCAAATTATGCTACTACACAATTACAGACACAGGGAGAAATTTCCTTTGACATGACAGGTCATGTTTTACTCTTTGAAATTTGAATTTTTTTGTGTTCAGGAAATTTAGTAGTTTCATGTACAAAATCTATACCTTACAGGGCAGAATTTCCTGAAGAGTTTAATCTATATTTCATGAATATAACCTGTTACTTTCCTATAAAAGGATGCTTCACATGTCCTGAACAATTCCTTTAATGTAAGTGAAATTGTCTCTGACTCCTATTTGTATAAGACAATATAAAATATAACACAATATTATAACATAATTAAATAAACAGATTTGAATGAGATACACGTGAAGTAAACATACATGGGGCAAGCATTTACTGAAGTGCTTGAAGCACAACTTCAAGCATTCATAAAAGAGCTTAAGCACAAGCACAAGCATTTATGCTTCTAAAAAATAAGTGCTTGAAGCACAAATTCAAGCACTTAAAAAATGCTTGAAGCACAAGCACAAGCATTTTTGACAAAAAATGTCCTTCAAATAAACAATTCTTTTATCTAAGTCAACTTTTAAAATACTTCTTGTTAGATCGTATAAACATTAGTTATAGAATATAGTATCTACCAGTCGGCATCTCTCTGGCCTAAAGATCTTGCTTGCCACACTAAACAGCTGCTCTACTACATAAAAAAATACAGGAACTCCCAACACAGTTGTAGTTATATTTGCTAATGATGGATAAACAGACTGATAGCAAAAGAGTATTAATAGATGTGCTAAGTGCACAAAGAACTTGCAGCCTTTGTGCTTAAAAGTGCTTTAAAGCACTAATGCTATAAAGTGCTTAAGCACAAGCACAAGCATAAATGCTTATATATAATAAATGCTTGAAAGCACCTCCAAGCACTCCAAAAAATGTGCTTAAAGTGCTTTCAAGCACAAGCACTCAAGTGCTTGCCCCATGTCTGGAAGTAAAACAGTTGACTGTTCCTATTATTAGTCAGAAATAGACCAAGTAGGTAACTTAGTAGAAGGCTTTGGATGACTAGATATACAACCTTTACTTTGTGTCTCCATCTGTCTTTGACCTTGAGCTGACCTTCTCTCCTCAGAAATACAATCCAGTGTCTTTAACAGTTGATTAAATTGTGTGCTTCGCCATGGTAGAAGTTTTACATATATTCCATCATCACTCCCTGACTCTTCACTAGACATTGTCTCCATAACAAAGACTTGGTTTTATTTAGAGCACTAGCGATCTGATTCATTTGCAAATGTAGCTTTGAGAATGGATGCCTTTCTTTCTTCTAGTTTCTGTTTACAAGAAGTATAATCGTTTCAGGTTAAGAAATGTTAATACATGCCCATTAAAGTCTCTCTCATCATTAGTTTAGCAGTGGCATTGGGGATTACATTTATTATTATTATTTCTTTGGTTTTTATTGTCCTATGTACTTGTATGTATATGAAAAAATCCAATACTTATGAACTGAATAGGTAGCTAAATTAAACATTTACTGAAGTTGTCCTATTGGTTTTAATACAGACACAGAGAGGAGGATATTACCTTGACTCTAAGTCCAAGTTATATTATGGTTAATAAACATGCCTCATTGTTAGTTGTTTAATACTATAGAATGCTATTATTTCTATGTTCCACTTTGTTATAGAAGTCTTTCTGCAGAAAATATAAATGACAATATTTTAGATGAGTCCTCAGCAAATGTGGAGTATGTGATACCAGTGACTCCATCTCCAGCTTATGATACTACTCAATTTATATATAAGCAATCATCAGAAGACTCTTATGTATATGTTGATGTACAACGTTAGTTATGTTACTGTTGTTGTTCAGTTGCTATTGTTGCACAGCACTTAATTGTAATGTTGGTGAACAAAGGGTTAAAATTGCTCATCTGCCTCGTGGGTCAATCTCTATCTTTGCCCAAGAATGAGCTCGTTTTGAGAGTGGCTAAAAGGTCGAGGATATCAGGTGATAATTCTAGCACATAAATAGTTTATTTACCAGTATTGATTGGTGCTAACTGTATATGAAGCATGATCAAGGGTGACATTATTGCCCCTACGGTAGAAGTGCTTGACAAGAACCCGACCCTCACAGCATTTTTGTATCAAGGGATAAGTACTCTAATAGTATACCAGCAATGAATCAAATTCAATGTGTTTTTCCATCTGGGTGATTGCTGTAATGACAGAATGTTGAATTTTTGTACTTTTGTCAACTAAATCATCAGTACTTTTTTCTGTTAGTATTTGGTGAAGGTTTACATAGGCATACTATTGTTCATATTGCTGTTCTTTATTTCTTTCAGGGTAAAGAGAAATATGGCCAAGCCAAAACTCAGCAAAGATTCTGCCGCTACTGCTGAGGTGACTCAAAAAGGACTGTTGCAGGTTAGTCAGAACTTCACTCTTCTGATTATTTTCTTGTATGTGTTTAGCTTTCTTCTGATTATTTTCTTGTATGTGTTTATCTTTCAAAAAACCTATATATGGGGAATTAATTGACCTTTTTGAACAATCAGATAATGCTGAACAACTCCTCTCTAATTTTCTAATTTCTTTTTCTGATATGAAATCTCAGATTGGACGGACTGACAGTTTTTGGGACACAGTGAAAAGATTGGCTGCTCCATCCCAGCCATCATTAACAGGAAAAATCGCTTTAGAAGGAACACAACTTAGCCAATACAGAAGCAAGACTTGGGAACCTCGTATAAGAAACCAAACAGGTTTGTGGTATAACGTTTCTCTTGTTTATTTCCCATATGTAGGTTCTGACATTACATTTCCTCTCGAATTGAATGAATATGGCTTAGATGAAGAATTGTTAACTGCAGTTTTTGATCAAATTCTATCAGGAACAGAACCTCTGCTGTGGTATTTGAAAGGTGTTCCATGTGTTGCCTTTTATCAAAAGCTGGACACTTTTCTAAAGAAATGGTCAGTAACTTCTAAGCTAACGAAAGCCACAATCGGAAAATTTTACATGTCAATTGACAAGAATTTATCAAGCAAAGATGGCGTGTTAATTACGTATATAGATTCATCGACAAACTTTGTAAACGTGGAAAACCTGATGAACTAATGTTGTATGGAATGGACAGACAGGTTATTGAAAAAAGAGCTGCACAAAGAGATTTAGAAGAATGTACTGATCATGCAGAGAATTTGACGTTGAAAGTTAGTGATTTGAAGAAACAGCTTGCTGTGTCAAGGAAAAACTACGCTCTGCACAATTGTGCTTAAAAGAACTTACTCAGAGGACAGAGGTTCTTAGGAAGGAGATAGATATTGCACGAAGAAAAGCCCAACGTTTTAAGAAGGACACTGTTCTATTGCAAGAAGACATTGCAGACCTTTTAGAGGAGACAGCAGAATGTGATGTGTCTTCCACTGAAGACGAAGAGGATTCATCTTCTGATGAAAACTTCCCATTTCAGACAAAGTATGGAAAACGATTCTCTCACACTGTATGAAAACTTTATTACACTTTGTTAGTATCTGAAATTCCAGCTTCAAAGATTACAAGTATGATCAAGGCTGTTATTAAGAGCTTTAATCCATCTGTTGATGTGGAGGATCTCAAGCTTCCTCAGCGAGCTTGTGCTAGTTACATGCGTAGAGACGAATTGAAGACAGTTAGTAATACCCACAAAGCAACTGTTTTCTGTCAGCAAGCTTCTGAAAATATGGGTTTCAAGCTCAAAACTGATGAAACAACCAAAAGACAGAATAAGTTAGAAGGAGTGGCTATCAATGATATTGTTGTCTCTGTTAATGAAGTTCCAGATGGAACAGCTCAGAGTGCTATTGCTTCCATCTCTAGAGAACTTGAGTAATTACGCAAAACTGCACATGCTTTAAAAATGCCTAATCCAGATGGTATTAACTGGACACTTTTTGTTTCATCAACTACAGACTCTGCAGCTTCCCAGAAAAGGCTCACTAAGTTAATTGAAAACTGCTGAGAGGCTGATGAGACTATGTATGGACAAACAATGAGTACTACGGTCGAGCTCATCGAAACTTTCTGTTCAATGCACTTAGCTGTTAACCTTCGAAAAGCATTCCAGAAGAGCACCGCTGATGGTAAACACAATCCTGTTGATATCCTGGTATACGAGTTTTGCAAATTATTTGGAAAGTGCGGTGCTCCAGAATATGGATGTGGAAGTAGTTTTGATGACTTTTTGTCAATAATGTCAAAAGATTCCAGTTTATCTGAAGACTGTTTACTGTATTATCAGACTTGTTGTAACGTTTCTTTGGATTGTCAAATGGGAAGTCGTTATTTTGTGTCAGCTGCAAATGCAGTGAGAGTGTGACTTATAAACTCAGTGTCTCAAAAGACTTAGCATCTCAAAAATCATTTACAACAGAGTATAGTAGTGTAGTGACTTGTGAAACAACTGTTATAGCTTTCACTGTACTTGAAGCAACAACCAAACAAACCTTTTGCTATTACAGATATAACAGATCAGCAATTACATCTCAAAACATTACATGATGTCATTGATGTACGTGTGCATACTAAACAAAGACATGTTGTAAGTGTTGTATATAGCTGTGAAGTAGTAACCAACCTTAAATGGTATAATAATTATGAGGCTTTTCAATCTGGCACATCATAAGATTGTTTTGACGGCATGTTATTTATATATACATGTATAATTTATTTAATGGGTTTATTATATACATTTATACATTGTCAAGTGAGAGAGTGCATACTTGTCGTATTCTATCTATTATTGTAAGCACTATCATAATTTTACTCATAGCACTTTTGACAGGAATTCTATCAGGACAGCTGTGCATGTCTGATAGAGTGTAGTCATTTTATTGGTTAAAACAACCAATTAGTGATACATGTGGTTACAATAAATGCCCATATTCCACTCTACCTAACAATTCTGTTGAATTTATCTTTCTTTAAATTATATACAATATATATTAAAATTATAGCTATATCATCATTTTGATAGTACTAGTCCATTCTGTGATATTTTAAAAATTTCTATAATATGAAATAGAACTTCTAACTAGACAATCATTGGTATCAGAGTACTATAAATGATTGCTAATAGATTTGATAGAGTGTTCAATTCTTTATTGGCTCTATTATTATATGATAGCACAAGTTATAAAAGGAGGACTTTATCTCCTGTTTCTAGATACCAAAGGAGAAGATGTTGATACAGTCTATTGTTGTTACTACACCAACTAAAGTGTTAGTTAATAGTATACCGCAGTCTGTGATATAGAAGTCTTCTTGTAGAGGCACTGCACAATTAGTTTTTAGATAAGTCTTTAGCAACAAATTAATGACCAGTGGGTATATAGAGAGTTTATGTTAACATTAAACAAATTCTATCATCACAACCAATACATTCACTAAATGAGTCACTATATGACAATCTTCCTGATAATATGGAGTATGAGACAACTGTATTCAACACCAACGTACCAGTAACTACAGAGAGAGATTGTGTTCACTGAGTTAACACTAAACAAATTTAGTCATTGGATACCCTAATCAAGCTACTATATGACAATTCCCCTAAAAACATACGAGACACTAGTAGTTGACAATAATGTGCTAGTAACTACAAAGAGAGAATATGTTAACATGAAACTGAACAAAAATCACAAATAAAACCAATGCATTTGCTAAATGAGTCGCTATATGACGAGCTGCCTTATGATATGGTGTATAAGATAATGATAGTCAATAATAATGTATCAGCGAGTGCAGGTGCAGAATATATTTAACACAAACCTAACCAAACTCAGCAATTGGAACCAATACTGTGACAGAGCAGATGCTGTACTATCAGAGGTACTATTAATAATGTTTCCAATTTTAATAATAAAAGTGTAATTTTTTTAAATTTAATAGTGTTTTGTAATTTAATATTATTATATTTTTACACACGCATGTATGCAGTAGCTGTGTTTCCTAGTGATGGTAATTCTTTAATCATACATTTTGAGAAGCCATACTTTAGATATGCATTGATCAATGTCACAAGAAAATTTTAAAATAAATTAAAGGGAGAACTGTAAGATCAATGCAAAAAAGTAGTATTTATATGATGATACAAGTAGTTATCATTGGTATACCAGTGACTCCATTACAGTTTATGCTATTACAACGTTCACTGAAACAGAAATGAAGATAGACTAAGTTAATATCAATCAATAACTATTAACTATATTAAGAATGAAGCATTGATGATAAACATTGTTATTAACCAGTTAAAACTGCTAAAGTTATTATTGAATTCAGAATCATCTATCTGCTATATAGGAGGGAGGAATATTATCTATACATGAAACGCAGACAATCTGCACGAGGTATCAAAGGTTGGTACACCTGAATCATTCTTGATAAAAATGGAGATACTAGTGTTATAAATATAAGTATTCTTTATTTGCCTTGACTATGATCAGTGACTGACTTCATCTTGCAATAAATTAATAATATATATATAATAATATATAAGTTGATCATATATCTCACTCCTATATAGATGGTCTTGATGCAGGCTCCTCTATGCAGTTCTCGATGTTCTCCACAAGCTAGAGATGTTAACACTCCAGTCTTTACTCTCATTTTCAATGTCTCTGATGGACTTATAAAGATGGAAGTAGCCTAGTTGTTGGCGACCTGTCTCGTGAGGTAATGAATTGACCATGATCTGTTACTCACGTATACGTAACAGTGATAGCGTGGATGAAACTGGCTGGTACCCACATCCTATGATACCATTCTGCACTGTTAAATTTAATAATATTATCAACAGTTATGTTAACAATTTAAATTAACGAGAAAATTGCATTATTTCACAAAGATGATATGGTTAGAAGCATTATTGTGTTATATGTTACTACTAGTACGCTGTGGAGATGGACAAGAACCTACCAACAGACCTAGTAATGGTAAGTAGTTGTTGTTAGAGTGATCATTGATGTATACTTCATACTAAGAAGTGTACAATTGTGTATATCAAAGATAATACCAGCCTTCTCAATGATGCGTGACAATATTATGATGTTGATCAGAATAGTAATAGTAGTAATGATGGCTTGTGGTGTCGGTGTGATAATAATAGTTCTGATATTGGACAGTGGTACTATCCTGATGGTAGTAAGTACCTTTGTTCCCTTGGTTGATGTACAAGTCCAATATTCTCTAAGAGGTTGACAGGTCAGATTACAGTAGCCAGACTGAATATAGACCTATTTGGTTATAAAAAATCTGTACATCTATATCATTCCTAATGAGACAATGATTAATTAATTAATTAATTCTAGATTCAAATTAGTTGTTAAATAGATTCGATCATCACTAGTCTATAACTTGCATTTTGAAAAGACTTATTTTGCATTCATATAATGTAATATATATTATATATATATATATATATATATATATATACATATATATATATGTAGTGGATCTTAAGCGTGTTACTAATAATTATGTATGAATATTATTATGGTTAGAGCATGCTCAGTTCCTCATGCTTGTCTAGTGTGTCTGTGTCTTTGTGTTATTATTACAATAAATCTTTGTCAATCGTAAGCACAGACATTACAATATATATATAATTATTATTATTACACACACACACACACACACACATACAGGTGTACAACTATATCTAGCAAGTGAAACAAGGATAATACCTGATTTCTCAATGATATATGCTGGACAGTTCTATGCAGATGATGAAAATAATGATGGCATTTATGATGCCTTGTGGTGTCAGAGTGCTAATAATAGTTCTGATATTGGAGTGTGGTTTTATCCTAATGGTACACAAGTAACTTTACACAGTGGTTCACTTGGAATAGGACCATCTCCTATATTCTCTAAGAGGTTCACAGGTCAGATTGCATTAGGTAGAAATTATGGACTACTAGGTTATGAAGGTCTGTACACCTGTATTATTTCTGATGAGAATGGAGTGAACCAAACACTAGTGGTAGGAGCATACAGAGATTATGGTTTCAGTATTAATGGTTAGTGACTGAATTAATGTAATATTAAAGTGATGATATATCTCACTCTTATATAGATGGTCCTGATGCAGACTCTTCCATGCAGTTCTCTCTCATCTCAACAAGAGATGCTAACCCTCCAGTCTTCACTCTCACATTCAATGTCTCCGATGGACCTCCCACTGATGTCAAGTGTACACATGGAAATAACTCATTGACCATCGATAGTGGTGACTTGTCTCGTGTGGTAGTGAATGGAACAGGATCTGTTACACAGGTGACAGTGACAGTTAGGATGAGACAGGCTGGTACCTACCAGTGTACTGTCTCTAATGCCAGAGTGATTAATGGTCCTGCAGTGAATGTATATGAAATTGCTACAAATAGTAGTAGTACATCAAAGCCTATAACAGGTTAGTAAATCACTGAGTAGAATAGTGTCCATGTTTTCTTTGTGATATGTAGTTGCTGGTACTCCTACTGGTTTGACTGCTACAAGACTGAACACAGGTCTTACTCATGTGCAACTCTCCTGGTCATCTGTGTCAGGAGTAGCTGGCTATGAGGTGTTCTATCAACTCAGTAATTGTAGTAGTTCTGTTATGACTGCAGGAACTACCACTGACACAGTGTTGGATATAACATATGGACTAAGTTATGATGATACATATAATTTCTTTGTAGTATCATATGGCAGTGAGGACAGTACAGTATTACCTAGTGATCATAGCGACAACATCACTATAGAATTATGTGAGTGAATTAAAAGTCATCTTAAAATCAAGTAATCTATTCTTTTTTAGCTCTTCCCTATACAACTCTAATGTTTACTTCCACAAATACCACTATTACTATGACATGGACATCACCTTCATTTGCTCCTCAAACATATCAGGGTTATCATCAATGTCATAGACTATGTGACCTGACTATAGGTCCTACTATACTCACTAATTCATCAATCTCATCACCATATACATTTACTGGTATTGATCCTGGTACTTACTGTATTGTTGGTCTTAATGGAACATATGGTATTGATCAAGTATATCTAGATACTAGAAATACCACTACACTCTCATCTGGTAAACTATAATACATCCTCATATTTATAATTATTATGTTGTTCCCACATTATCTATAGCACCCACTTCATCTGTCAATAATATCACTATCTCATCAGTTGAGGCAAGATCCATGACTATCTCATGGGATGAGGTACCTTGCTCTGGACAGAATGGACCCATCACTGGTTACTTGCTCTATTACACTAAAACAACATTCAGTGACACTGTTAACATTACTGGAGAAAACAACAGACAATACAACCTCACAAAACTCATACCTAACACTAACTACACTGTGACAGTAATAGCATACAATGATGGTGGGACTGGACCAACAAGTAGTGAGGTAATACAACAGACAAAAAAAGCTGGTAAGAGTATCATAATCTTTGTTAACTAACTTAATTATCATAATCATTAAAGTACATGCCTTTCTTTATTAATTCAAGTTGTTCAAGACTTTGTAATGACACCACTTAATACAACAGCAGTATGGTTGATGTGGCAAACTCCTCAAATATCTGACATACTTTATTACACAGTGTATTACAACAAATCTAGTGATACAGGAATGATGAACTTCTCTTCTAATGCTATCAATGGTGTCATTGGAGGACTAGTTCCAAATAGTGCTGAATATCAGTTCACATTATCTGTGATCATTGATAGTAATAATGGAATGCATTATGAGAACCCCCTAACACAACTGACTTCTCCTGGTATGTGCTCTATACTATCATAAATATACTTTTTACCTTATAAGCGATGTTGACAGCTGTCTTTAGCAGCTGTTTTCATATCAAGAAAGTGACAGTTATGTAATTAACTTATACCTTATAAGTGATTTTAAGAGCTAACAGCTGACAAAGAAGTAACAGTGTTGTTTATAATGTTTGAAAGTATATGGTCAATTATTCAATAATAATTGTAGCAAATATATTTCAGATATACATAAGATTACTTATAGTTTCAGTCATATAGCCATACCAATTTAGTGTGTCCTTATTGATTGAATTGGTCAATATACATAATATTATAGTATGGTATAGTTGTTTAAACTGAAGGAGCCTGAATTATGACAAATTTAAGTAAAATTAAGAATGGGCATTACCTTGACACAATACATAATTAAATACAATAATATTCTATATGCTCCAGTATTAAAATGATCCATATTATTAAGTATAAATTATACTCCAAGTTTGAGGTAGATATGTGATTTATACTCTGACTACCTCAGAGCAGAGGTGTATAAACATTTAGCTAACTCAACTGAGGTGTATGACTGACATGTACCATGTTGACCAATCAGATTGCTTCAATTGCTGTATCAGATATGTAGCATCTGCTCCTTTGGATTTGTAGTATATTTGGATTTGTAGATATTTTAGGTCAGCATACACATCCCAGAGATGTGTATACTGACCTAAAATAGAGCAATCTCATTGAATTGGCCAATTAAGACATATATAGCATAGTATAATGTATGGATATTATAACAGACTAATTAATTTTAATTATTATTTCATATACAGGTCAACCTCCTGTTGTAGTCACAACAATGACCTATAGTCTTAGAGCTGTTGGAAAAACCTTTGCAATCGCTTTCATTATAGAGACAGTTAAAGGATTAGTACTAAATCCCATTTATTCAGTAAAAAAGATGGATGAACTCCATAACAGTGATATTCAAGACCTTGACATCACCAACATTACTCAAGAATATGATACATTTACAAATGTAACAATAGTATTTGAAATACTAATGTTTCAAGACAGAGGAAAGTACATGTGTATAGTAGATTATACTAGTGCTGCTACAATTGGTTCTGTATCTTTTATATCACAACCAGAAATAGTGTCTGTTGAATGTAAGTATAATTCTTACATATGATTACATATAGAGAGTTATACTTTCCTATCCCATTAGATTATATTGTACAAAGAGATATATATCTGTAATAAAAAATCCAACATTATATTAAGCTTCATTTATATATAATTTAGTCCTAATTTTTAAAGGATATATATAATTTCTATTTGTCAATGTTACTTCTTTCCAATTTAGTTCCTCCACTTAAAACTAACATTACCAAAAGTTACTATGGATCAGTCCATGCTAGTACACCATTAACACAGAACTGTTCATTACAATTGGATGACTTGGTTGATATTAATACAATAGTGTCATTTCAATGGACAAAGGATGGAATGATTGTTCAAGAAGATTCTCGAGTTACTATTAGTTTTATTACTATTTCTTCATTGGAGTATGTATCCTCTCTCTCTTTTAGTCCATTGAATATAACAGATAACGGACAATATCACTGTTATGTTTCTGTGGTACCAAATGTGACAGACAGTTATATACTCAATGCTAGTGCAAATATTACTAGTAATATTACAGTGAAAAGTAAGTTAAAAATAATCAATACATTTAATATAAATCATGTGTTTACTTATTTAAAAGACACAAAATTAACAATATAATATAAAATGTAATCATAAATGACATGGTTAATTCTCTTTGTATAGATATAAACACTGCAACTCAACTTCTATCTACTACTGCTATTGTAGTAAGTAGGACATCAATTGTTATGAGTGATATAATAATTGTCCATACAGGTAACTAATAAATTAGTACTGTATACTTAAATCATCATGGTTTTTGTCTTACAGTGCCACCCACAGATGATGGTTCTAGTAGTAATGTATTAGTCATTGGTTTAGCAGTGATATTGGGTATTGCATTTATTATTATTATTTCTCTGGTTTTTATTGTCCTATGTGCTTGTATGTATATGAAAAAATCCAATACTTATGAGTTGAATACAAAATCCAATACTGATGGACTGAATAGGTAACTAAATTAAACATTTATTGAAGAAGTCTAATGTGTTTTAATACAGAAACAAAGAGGAGGATATTCCCATGAATATAAGTCCAAGTTATGTTTTTGTTAATAAACATGCCTCATTGTTAGTTGCTTAACACTATAGCATGGTATTATCTGTCTTTCCATTTTCTTATTGTAGTTTTCCTGCAGAAAACATATATGACAATATTTTAGATGAGTCCTCAGCAAATGCAGATTATGAAATACCAGTATCTCCATGTATAGCTTATAATACTACTCAATTTACATTGTTAGTTGCTTATTACAATTATTGTTTGCTATTTTTTGCCTTTCCACTGTCTTATATAGTAATGTTCCTCCAGACCTATCAATTGACAATACTTTAGATGAGCCTTCAGCAACTGCAGAGTATGAGATACCAGTGTCTCCATGTACAGCTTATGATACTACTCAATTTATATACAAGGAATCATTAGAAGGCTCATATGTTGACACACAACCTTAGTTATGTTACTGCTGGTGTTGTTATTGAATTTTTGTGGACAATAAAATAACAAAAAATTTTTATTATAAAATGTTTATTTATTCCTCCAATATAATCAATATTGTGAATGTGATGTTAAACCAATGTAATTCATGGTCATTTATATTGCATATAATATATATGTATTGAGTAATATTATCATTACAATGTTTTCATACATTGTTTATATAATGTATTAACTGATTGAAAGTTATGTAGTTCAAATAATTTTAATACAGCTGTGCCTGAATGTGGAGGGCTGTCAATTTAAATAAGCCACATACCCTTATTGAGCAGTCATTTGTTAAAGGACATGAATTAATTAAGTAACTTAATTAAACAACTAATATATCACAAGTTGACTATACATATATTAACATAGAAACTTAGTTATATTATATTTGATTGTACTTGTTATGGACAGTAAATAAAATAAAAGAAAATTTTATGTATTGTGCTTTTTATAAGTTTATTTCTCTTACATAAACAATAACATGATTGCCCTTACATATTATTGACTGAATGGTTAATTAACCAGTACATGTATGATCATTTATGTCAGATACAGTACATTGTATATAAGAACTAACAATGTAGTATGTTTACTCAAATTTTGAATTATATATCTATACACTATTACAAATATATGAAAGAGTGTATACTTGTCATAGCATTACTCTGCTTGCTATTCACTCAGAGTATTTTTGACAGCAGCATATGTAATAGTGTCATCATTTTATTGGTTAGAGTAACCAATCAATTTAATTTAAAAGTTACAATCTCTTTACAACTTCAACAACACTGTTTAATTTTATCTCTTCTATCTCTACACATATCCTTTGATATTGTATAGAACTTTCAACTGGAGGATAACTAATAACATCTGGTGTAAAGTGCTAAAAATTATTCTCATTATTATATAAATAGATTCAATAATTTTTCACCCTTTTATTTACTCTATTATCTATGATAGTGTAAATTACTAAAATATCAGGCATTCCTAGTCTTCAGATCAATTAGTGTTGTATTAAAATTTATTATTGCTTAATTAGAGGACCCCACTCGATTTCAGGTGTATGGGAGTGCTGTCGTTTGGAAACAAGTGAGGGCTATAGGGTTTAAATAAAGAAAGGCTAGAGAGCTCAGGCCTTTAATGTACATGATTGGAGCCTATAAGTAGCCTATGCCCTCACCTTTTTCTGTGTTAAGTAGTCCTGATTCAAACAGTGTATCCTATAAAGTATATTGTTGTTGATAAACAGGTTGTTAGTTAGGTATGTGTATATTAGTGACAATGCAATTAACAATGCAATTAATTATATGTTTTGTGCATTCAACCCTTCTTCTCTTCTTGTTTTTTGTAATTTGTACAAGAATCAGAACTTAAACAAACTTTTATTTAGACCAAGTTTCTTACCTGTCAACTATAGAACATTTTCCAAATTATGACAGCTAAAATTTGCTCAGCTTTCTAGAGAAGACTCCATGGCCCTGGATAAAGTGAACAGTTAATTTAACCACTTAGTTATTTAGGTATTTTTATATGTCATTTACGTATTGCCATGACTCTCAGTCCATGTTATGACTATCACTTCAGGTTGTGATATAGACACTTCACTGTGATATTGATCAATGTTGACATAATATTTTCCTTTTGTAGAGCTTTAGAGCCAATATATGACTACTGCTGATCATATGGAGTATGACAGACCAGTAGTTAACACTAATACAGAGAGAGAGATGATGTTAACCCCAAACAAATTCAGCCTTTCGATACATTTAAGGGGCAACTATACAACAATCCTCGTAAAAACATGGAGTATAAGGAACTAGTTGATGGCAATAATGTACTAGTGACAGCAGAGAGAGATTATGTTAACACAAAACATGAAGAAACTCAGCAAGTGGAAACAATACATTCATTAAATGAGCCACAACATGACAAGTTTCCTTAAGATATGAAGTATGAGACAATAATAATATATCAGTGACTGCAAGCACAGAAAATATCTAAAACAAAACCTAATGAAAACCAACAAATTGAACCAATATGTACATCATACATTAATGTTGATGATGAAGATAATAATTAGCTGAAGTGTACTTTTTAAATATTTAATATTAATATATTTTAACACTTGTATACATGTAGTTGCCATGTTGTCCCTCTTATATAAGTGATGCTAATTTCTTGAATCATACATTTTTATATGTCATACTTAATATATGCACTGATCAATGCCACAGAAAGAGTTTTAAATGAAAGAGGCACTTTAAGGTTCAATGGAGTATATGTAAAAGTAGTATCAATATGATACCAATAGTTACTACTGATATATCAGTGACTCGACGTCCAACTTATACTACTACAATATTCACTGAAACAGAAGTGTAGAAAGACTAAGTTAATGTCATATACATTTACTGCAATAGCTGTATAAACTATTAAGTATATTAATTGTAATGATGATATTCTTGTTTGTTAATACTATTAGCAATTTTTTGATGCTAGAATTGTATGCATGAGTAATGATAAACTTGATAGTTATACACTCCCAGTATAATGGATATTAAAATAAAACATGTTGAATAAAGTTAATTTCAGTCTTTGTCCTCTTACAGTGATAGGGTAGGTTGAATAGATCCCTCTTATGTCTTGTTAATGTCTTACTAGTCCTAGAGACAATGATAAGTAGTTGTTGTTAGAGTGATAGTTGATATCACTGTACTGTTGTTTACTGGAGCATCGTGAATTGTGATATTAACATCAAGAGGTTTACAGGTCAGATTGCATTGTTTAGAAGACAATCTACATCAGGTGTTGAAGGTTTGTACACTTGTATCATTCTTGATGACATTAGCATTAGAAATATATGCATTTTTTACTTACCTTGACTGTGGTCAGTGACTGAGTTCATGTAGTGATAAAGTGATGATATATTTCACTTCTATATAGATGGTCCTGATGCAAACTCCTCTATGCAGTTCTCTCACATTTCCACAAGAAATGATAATAAATCTCCATTCTTTATTCTCACTTCAATGTCTCTGATGTACTTGTAAAGATGGAAGTAGCCTAGTTGTTGGTGACCTCTCTCACGAAGTAGTGAATGGACCATGATCTGTTACAAAAGTGACAGTGAAAGTGTACATAAGACAGGGTGGTGTTATCTACGTCTCCAACGACAGAGAAGATACTGTACTATTCGAGGTATTTAATAGTGTTACAAACAGTTTTGATAAGATTTTTAAGTAATGAGCAAATTACTTCCTCACAGATGATCGTCTGCAGCAAACAAGATGTTGTTAAAAGTGTTATTGTCTTGTGTGTTACTACTAGTACAACTAGGAGTTGGACAAGAACCAATCAACAGACCTAGCAATGGTAAGTAGTTGTTGTTAGAGTGATCATTAATATGTACTACATAATCATAGACGTACAACTGTATCTACCCTATGAGAATAAAATAATACCAGACTTCTCAATGATATATGAGAAGCAGGTTTATAATATTGATCGAAATATGGATGGTAGTAATGATGCCTTGTGGTGTCAAAGTGCTAATAATGGTTCTGATATTGGACTGTGGTATTATCCTAATGGTACTGAAGTACCTTTGTTTAATGGAAGCTTTTATGATAGTTCTGCACCAAGTCCATTATTTTCTAAGAGGTTAAAAGGTCAAATTGCAATAGCTAGAAATGGAGGATTATCAGGTTATGAAGGTCTATACACCTGTATCATTCCTGATGAGAATGGAGTGAATCAAACACTAGTGGTAGGAGCATATACAAATGCTTTTTACAATGGCAATGGTTAGTGATTGAGTTTATGTAGCAATAAAGTGTTGATATATATCTAACTCATGTATAGATGGTCCAGATGCAGACTTCCCAATGCATTTCTCTCTCATTTCCACAAGATTTGCTAACCCTCCAGTCTTTAATCTCACCTTTAACGTATCTGATGGACCTCCCACTGATGTCTCTTGCATAAACCCATTAAACATCAATAGTGGTGACATATCTCGTGTGGTAGTGAATGGACCAGGATCTGTTACACAGGTGACAGTAACAATGATGATGAGACAAGCAGGTACCTATCAGTGTACTATTTCAAATGATAGAGTGTCGAATGGTCCTGATTCTGAAGGAACTGGCCCCACTGCTACAGTTAGTATTACTACATCAGAGCCTATAAAAGGTTAACAAATCACTGACTGAGTAGGATGGCATAAGACTTCTCTCTCTGTTACAGTTGCTGGTACTCCTACTGGTTTAATTGCTACCAGACTGAACACAGGTCTGTCTCATGTACAACTCTCCTGGTCATCCGTGTCAGGAATAGCTGGATATGAGGTGTTCTATCAACTGAGTAGTGGTAGTAGTTCAGTTATGAGCGCAGGAACTACCACTAACACAACATTAGATATAACATCAGGACTAAGTTATGACGATACATATGATTTCTTTATAGTATCATATGGCAGTGAGGGAAGTACAGTTTTACCTAGTGATCATAGTAATACTACTACTTTGACATTTAACAGTGAGTGCTTGAATAAAAAAGTAAAGTGGAATAATATTAACCATTTTTATTAGGTATTCCTTTTGTCACTTTCATGGTCACTTCAACTAATACCACTATTACTATGACATGGACGCCACCTTTATTTGCTCCTCAAACATATCAAGGTTATCGTCAATGTCGTAGACTATGTGAACAGAGTTTTGGTCCTAGCAATACCTCCAATTTAACCACCTCATCATATACGCTTATTGGTATTGATCCTGGTGTTTTTTGTATTATTGCTCTAAATGGAATATATGGAAGAGAATTAGTTGAACTGGGTACTCATAATACCACTACACTCTCATCTGGTAAATTATATTAAATCCTCAAATTTACAATTATCATTTTTATATATTTACAGCACCTACTTCATCTGTCAATAATATCACTATCTCATCAGTTGAGGCAAGGTTCATGACTGTCTCGTGGGATGAGGTACCTTGCTCTGGACAGAATGGACCCATCACTGGGTACTTGCTCTATTACACTAACACAACATTCAGTGACACTGTTAACATCACTGGAGGAGACAACAGACAATACAACCTCACAACACTCACACCTTATACTAACTACACTGTGACAGTAATAGCATATAATGATGCTGGGACTGGACCAGCAAGTAGTGATGTAATACAACAGACAGGAGAAGCTGGTAAGAGTATGATAATATTTGTTAATTACTTAATAGTCATTATAGAACCTGGTGTGGTATCTGATCTACAGCTTAGTGGTGTTGGTATAGACTTAATTAGTGTGATGTGGAATATGCCCACAGTACCTAATGGTGTCATTATCACATATGAGATACGTTATAGAGAGTCTAACAGTAATGGTCC
This sequence comes from Xestospongia bergquistia, assembly GCA_963965975.1. Taxonomy (NCBI): domain Eukaryota; kingdom Metazoa; phylum Porifera; class Demospongiae; order Haplosclerida; family Petrosiidae; genus Xestospongia; species Xestospongia bergquistia. The sequence goes on from OZ014415.1 coordinate 1,750,764, forward strand.
ATACAATATGACTAATACAACCAACACACGATACAGTATAGGAGGACTGCTACCTTTCACTAACTATACCATTGGAGTAAGAGCATATACCAGTGTAGGACCAGGAGAATGGAATGATATATTTGCCTCAACAAGATTAAGTTTGTTATTTAATGCGAATTCATTCACATTTCAAGTACATGTCTTTCTTTACTAATTTTAGTTGTTCAAAACTTTATAGTGACACCACTTAATATGACAGCAGTATGGTTGATGTGGGAAACTCCTCAAATATCTGACATACTTTATTACACAGTGTATTACAACAAATCTAATGATACAGGAATGATGAACTTCTCTTCTAATGCTATCAATGGTGTCATTGTAGGACTAGCTCCTAATAGTGCTGACTATCAGTTCACAATATCTGTGACCATTGAAGTTAGTGTTGGAGTAACTCAAGAAGGTCCCCAAACACAACCGACTACTCCTGGTATGTACTCTATTCACAATATCTACATAAACAGTTTACCTTATAAGGGTTATTGACATATACAGTTACCTTAGCACTTGTTTCTAAGATAAGGAAGCAACAATATTGTAGTAATAATTATACAATAATGAATGATGCAAATATCCTTAAGATAAATATGATGTACTTCAGTTCCACTTACATAACTGTATCAATTATTTGTGTTATTATTGATTGAATTGGTCACTATATATATTATGAGTGCTATTTGTGTATACTGAAAGAGGCTGAATGCATTGCTAGTGCAATATTTTATTCTAATAGAGAATGTCTTATAGATTTACATAATAATCTATTCTGTGAACTATCACTAATGTATACTGTTTACAGATTCTATAACATACTTATTACATATTGTTACTAAAGGATTAAAATGAATCATCTTATTAATATAGACATATTATGACAAACTGACTAATGTTGAAGCTTATTATTTCATTTGCAGGTCAACCTCCTGTTGTAGTTACAACAATGACATATAGTCCTAGAGTTGTTGGGGAAACCTTTACAATAATTTTCCTTATAGAGACAGTTGAAGGATTAGTACAAAATCCAATTTATTCAGTGAGAAAAATGGACGAACTCCATAATAGTGATATTCGAAACCTGGAAATCATCAACACTACTCAAACATATGATGCATTTCCATATGTGACAATAGTATTTGAAATGCTAATGTTTCAAGAGAGAGGAAAGTACATGTGTGTAGTAGATTATACTAGTGCTGCTACAAATGGTTCTGTATCTTTTATATCACAACCAGAAATAGTGTCTGTTGAATGTAAGTATAGTTCTTACATATGATTACATATATAGAGTATCCTATCCAATTAGTTTATGTTGTACAAAGAGATATATGTCTGTAGTCAATAATCCAGCATTATATGGAGCTTCATTTATATAATATAATCTAGTCCTAATGTTTATATATTGTCCCCATTATCACCATTTCTTGTTCCAATTTAGTTCCTCCACTTGAACTTAACATTACCAAAAGTTACTATGGATCAGTCTATGCTGGTACACCATTAACACAGAACTGTTCATTACAATTGGATGACTTAATAGATATTAATACAATAGTGTCATTTGAATGGACAAAAGATGGAATGATTGTTCAAGAAGATTCTCGAGTTACTATTAGTTTTATTACTATTTCTTCATTGGAGTATGTATCCTCTCTCTCTTTTAATCCATTGAATATAACAGATAATGGACAATATCACTGTTATGTTTCTGTAGTACCAAATGTGACTGACAGTTATATACTCAATGCTAGTGCAAATATTGCTAGTAATATTACAGTGAATAGTGAGTTAAAAATAATTGGTACATTTAGTAATATAAATTATGTGATTATTTAGTTAAAAGACATAAAATTAACAATATAACATAATTGAAATCATGTATGACATGGTTAATTCTCTCTGTATAGATATAAACACTGCAACTCAACTTCTATCTACTACTGCTATTGTAGTAAGTAGGACATCAATTGTTATGAGTGATATAATAATTGTCCATACAGGTAACTAATAAATTAGTATACTTGAATCGTCATCATGGTTTTTGTCTTACAGTGCTACCTACAGACGATGGTTCCAGTAGTAATGTATTAGTCATTGGTTTAGCAGTGATATTGGGTATTGCATTTATTATTATTATTTCTCTGGTTTGTATCGCCCTATGTGCTTGTGTGCATATAAAAAAATCCAATACTGGTGGACTGAATGGGTAACTAAATTAAAAATTTATTGAAGAAGTCTAATGTGTTTTAATACAGAAATAGAGAGGAGGATATTCCCATGAATATAAGTCCAAGTTATGTTTTTGTTAATAAACATGCCTCATTGTTAGTTGCTTAATGCTATAGCATGCTATTATCTGTCTTTCCATTTTCTTATAGGAGTTTTCCTGCAGAAAATATAAATGACAATATTTTAGATGAGCCTTCACCAAATGCAAATTGTGAGATACCAGTGTCTCCAAGTATAGCTTATGATACTACTCAATTTATATACAAGGAATCTTTAGAAGGCTCATATGCCTATGTTGTCACACAACCTTAATTATTTTACTGCTGGTGTTGTTATGGTATTTTGTGAACAATAAAATAACAAAAAATTTTTAATAAAGTGTTTATTTTATTCCTCCAATATAATCAATATTATGAATGTGATGTTAGACCAATGTTTTTTAAGTAATTCATGGTCATTTATATTGCATATAATATATATGTATATTGAGTAATATTAATTGAAAGTTGTGTAGTTCAAATAATTTAAATACAGCTGTGCCTGAATGTAGAGGGCTGTCAATTTATATAAGTCACATACCCTTATTGATCAGTCATTTGTTAAAGGACTTGAATTAATTTGGTAATTGAATTAAACAAATAATATAGTTGTCTTATGTGTTTTAATGCTGACACAAAGACACAACATTGTCATGTCCCTAAGTCCAAAGAAATGTATAGTTAATAAACAATCCTCTGTATTTAGAAGTTTTCCTTCAGAACCAATATATAACAAGATCTTAGACAAGTCTCTAGCATCAGATTAGATTATACCAGTAGTTACCACTGACATACCAGTGACTCCATGTCCAGCTCATGCTACTACAACACTCACTGAGACAGAAAGGATACCAGTAGTTACCTCTGATATATCTAGCTTATACTACTACTCACTTACAGATATACAATGATCACAAGTTGACTATACATATATTAACATAGAAACTTAGTTAATATATTATATTTGATTGTATTGTTATGGACAGTAAATAAAATAACAAAAGAAAGTTTTATTTATTGTGTTTTTTTATAAGTTTATTTCTCTTACATAAACAATAATACGATTGGCCTTACAACATATCATTGATTATAAGACTGAATGGTTAATTAACCAGTATATGTATGATCATTATGTCACATGTAATACATTGTATAAAAAAACTAACAATGTAGTATGTTTATTCAAATTATGAATTATATATCTATACACTATTAAAAATATATGAAAGAGTGTATACTTGTCATAACATTACTCTGCTTGCTATCATAATTTCACTCTTTGACAGCAGCATATGTAATAGTGTCATCATTTTAATGGTTAGAGTAAGCAATCAATTTAATTTAAAAGTTACAATCTCTCTACAACACTGTTTAATTTTATCTCTTTTATCTCTACACATATCCTTTGATATTGTATAGAACTTTCAACTGGATGATAACTAATAACATCTGGTGTAAAGTGCTAACAATTATTCTCATTATTATATAAATAGATTCAATAATTTTTCACCCTTTTATTTACTCTATTATCTATGATACCAGGCATTCCTAGTCTTCAGATCAATTAGTGTTGTATTAAAATTTATTATTGTTTAATTAGAGGATCCCACTCGATTTCAGGTGTATGGGAGTGCTGTCGTTTGGAAACAAGTAAGTGAGGGCCATAGGGTTTAAATAAAGAAAGGCTAGAGAGCTCAGGCCTTCAACGTACATGATTGGAGCCTATAAGTAGCCTATGTCCTCACCTTTTTCTATGTTAAGTAGTACTGATTCAAACAGTGTATCGATACAACTCAACCATAATAGGAAAGTATATTGTTGTTGATAAACAGGTTGTTAGTTAGGTATGTGTATATTAGTGACGTCGCAATTAACAATGCAATTAATTATATGTTTTGTGCATTCAACCCTTCTTCTCTTCTTGTTTTTTGTAATTTGTACAAAGAATCAGAACTTAACAAACCTTGATTTAGGCCAAGCTTCTTAATTGTCAACAATTGAACTTTTTCCAAATTATGACAGCTAAAATTTGCTCAGCTTTCTAGAGAAGACTCCATGGCCCTGGATAAAGTGAATAGTTAATTTAACCAGTATTTACTTATTTAGGTATTTTTATATGTCATTTAGGTATATATCTTGAGTGATCAACTGGTAAGTAAATAACTTGTTCATTATTGGGTCAAAATTGACTTCTGATCCTATTGCCTTACACAAGTCATCAAAGTAACCTTGAAACACTTAAAAAATGTATTCATACCATGACTCTCAGTCCATGTTATGACTATCACTTCAGGTTATGATTTACACACTTCACTGTGATATTGATCAATGTTGACAATATTTTCCTTTGTAGAGCTTTAGAGCCAATATATGACTGTCTGCTGATCATATGGAGTATGACAGACCAGTAGTTAACACTAATGTGCCAGTATAACTACAGAGAGAGATGATGTTAACCACAAACAAATTCAGCCATTGGATACACTTAAGAGGCCACTATACAACAATCCTCGTAAAAACATGAAGTATGAGGAACTAGTAGATAGCAATAATGTACTAGTGACAGCAAAGAGAGATTATGTTAGCACAAAACATGAAGAGACTCAGCAAGTGGAAACAATACATTCATTAAATGAACCACAACATGACAAGTTTCCTTAAGATATGAAGTATGAGACAACAATAATATATCAGTGACTGCAAGCACAGAAAACATTTAACACAAAACCTAATGAAAACCAACAAATTGAACCAATATGTACATCATACATTAATGTTGATGATGAAGATAATAATTAGCTGAAGTGTACTTTTTAAATATTTAATATTAATATATTTTAACACTTGTATACATGTAGTTGCCATGTTGTCCCTCTTATATAAGTGATGCTAATTTCTTGAATCATACATTTTTATATGTCATACTTAATATATGCACTGATCAATGCCACAGAAAGAGTTTTAAATGAAAGAGGCACTTTAAGGTTCAATGGAGTATATGTAAAAGTAGTATCAATATGATACCAATAGTTACTACTGATATATCAGTGACTCGACGTCCAACTTATACTACTACAATATTCACTGAAACAGAAGTGTAGAAAAACTAAGTTAATGTCATATACATTTACTGCAATAGCTGTATAAACTATTAAGTATATTAATTGTAATGATGATATTCTTGTATGTTAATACTATTAGCAATTTTTTGATGCTAGAATTGTATGCATGAGTAATGATAAACTTGATAGTTATACACTCCCAATATAATGGATATTAAAATAAAACATGCTGAGTAAAGTTAATTTCAGTTTTTGTCTTGTCTTTGTCCTCTTACAGTGATGGTGTAGGTTGAATAGATCCCTCTTTTGTCTTGTTAATGTCTTATTAGTCCTAGAGATAATGATAAGTAGTTGTTGTTAGAGTGATAGTTGATATTACTGTACTGTTGTTTACTGGAGCATCGTGAATCGTGATATTAACATAAAGAGTTTACAGGCCAGACTGCATTGTTTAGAAGACAATCTACATCAGGTGTTGAAGGTTTGTACACCTGTATCATTCTTGATGACATTAGCATTAGAAATATGTGCATTTTTTACTTACCTTGACTGTGGTCAGTGACTGAGTTATGTAGTGATAAAGTGATGTTACAAAAGTGACAGTGAAAGTGTACATAAGACAGGGTGGTGTTATCTACGTCTCCAACGACAGAGAAGATACTGTACTATTCGAGGTATTTAATAGTGTTACAAACAGTTTTGATAAGATTTTTAAGTAATGAGCAAATTACTTCCTCACAGATGATCGTCTGCAGCAAAAAAGATGTTGTTTAAAGTGTTATTGTCTTGTGTGTTACTACTAGTACAACTAGGAGTTGGACAATTGCAAATTGGACAAGAACCAATCAACAGACCTAGCAATGGTAATTAGTTGTTGTTAGAGTTATCATTAACATGTACTACATAATCATAGGCATACAACTGTATCTACCCTATGAGAATAAAACAATACCAGACTTCTCAATGATATATGAGACCCAGGTTTATCATATTGATCGGTATGAGGATGGTACTAATGATGCCTTGTGGTGTCAAAGTGCTAATAATGGCTCTGATATTGGACTGTGGTATTATCCTAATGGTACTCAAGTACCTTTACATAGTGGTTCATTTTTAAGTGGACCATCTCCTATATTCTCTAAGAGGTTCACAGGTCAGATTGCACTAGCAAGACAGAATGAAGAAATATTAGGTTATGAAGGTCTATACACCTGCATCATTCCTGATGAGAATGGAGTGTACAAAACACTAGTGGTAGGAGTATATACAAATGCTTTTTACAATGGCAATGGTTAGCGATTGAGTTTATGTAGCAATAAAGCGTTGATATATATCTAACTCATGTATAGACGGTCCTGATGCAGACTTCCCAATGCATTTCTCTCTCATTTCCACAAGAGTTGCTAACCCTCCAGTCTTTATTCTCACCTTCAACGTCTCTGATGGACCTCCCACTAATGTTTCTTGCATAAACCCATTAGGCATCAATAGTGGTGACATATCTCGTGTGGTAGTGAATGGACCAGGATCTGTTACACAGGTGACAGTAACAATGATGATGAGACAAGCAGGTACCTATCAGTGTACTATTTCAAATGATAGAGTGTCAAATGGTCCTACTCCTCATGAAAATGGCCCCACTGCTACAGTTAGTATTACTACATCAGAGCCTATAAAAGGTTAGCAAATCACTGAGTAGGATGGCATAAGACGTCTCTCTCTGTTACAGTTGCTGGTATTCCTACTGGTTTAATTGCTACCAGACTGAACACAGGTCTGTCTCATGTACAACTCTCCTGGTCATCCGTGTCAGGAATAGCTGGATATGAGGTGTTCTATCAACTGAGTAGTGGTAGTAGTTCAGTTATGAGTGCAGGAACTACCATTAACACAACATTAGATATAACATCAGGACTAAGTTTTAGTGATACATATGATTTCTTTATAGTATCATATGGCAGTGAGGATAGTACAGTTTTACCTAGTGATCATAGTAATACTACTACTTTGACATTTAGCGGTGAATGCTTGAATGAAAATGTAAAGTGAAATAATATTAACCATTTTTATTAGGTATTCCTTTTGTCACTTTCATGGTCACTTCAACTAATACCAGTATTACTATGACATGGACATCACCTTTATTTGCTCCTCAAACATATCTAGGTTATCGTCAATGTCGTAGACTATGTGAACAGAACTTTGGTCCTAGCATATTTTCTAATTCAATCTCATCACCATATACATTTTCTCTTATTGCTTCTGGTACTTACTGTATTGTTGGTCTAATTGGAGTATATGGTAGTGAACAAACTGGCCTGGGTACACGTATTGATACTACACTTTTATCTGGTAAAATATAATACATTGTCACATTTGCAATTATTATGTTGTTCACACAATATTTATAGCACCTACTTCATCTGTCAGTGATATCGCTATCTCATCAGTTGAGGCAAGATCCATGACTATCTCATGGGATGAGGTACCTTGCTCTGGACAGAATGGACCAATCACTGGTTACTTGCTCTACTACACCAACTCGGCCTTCAATGAGACTGTTAACATCAATGGAGGAGACAACAGACAATATAACCTCACAACACTCACACCTTATACTAACCACACTGTGACAATGATGGCATACAACAATGGTGGGACTGGACCAGCAAGTAGTGAGGTAACACAACAGACAAGAGAAGCTGGTAAGAATATTATAATATTTGTTAATTACTTAATAATTATTATAGAACCTGGTGTGGTATCTGATCTACAGCTTAGTGATGTTGGTATAGACTTAATTAGTGTGATATGGAATATACCCACAGTACCTAATGGTGTCATTATCACATATGAGATACATTATAGAGAGTCTAACAATAATAGTCAATATAATATGAGTAATACAACCAACACACAATACAGTATAGGAGGACTACTACCTAACACTAACTATACCATTGGAGTGAGAGCATATACCAGCGTAGGACCAGGAGAATGGAATAATATATCTACCTCAATAAGATTAAGTTTGTTATTTAATGCGAATTCATTAACATTTCAAGTACACGTCTTTCTTTACTAATTCTAGTTGTTCAAGACTTTATAGTAACACCACTTAATACAACAGCAGTATGGTTGATGTGGCAAACTCCTCAAATATCTGACATACTTTATTACACAGTGTATTACAACAAATCTAACGATACAGGAATGATGAACTTCTCTTCTAATGCTATCAATGGTGTCATCGGAGGACTAGTTCCTAATAGTGCTGACTATCAGTTCATAATATCTTTGACCATTGAAGTTAGTGTTGGAGTAGCTCAAGAAGGTCCCCAAACACAACTGATTGCTCCTGGTATGTACTCTATTCACAATATCTACATAAACAGTTTACCTTATAAGGGTTATTGATAAGGGAGTAACAGTAGTGATATTATTGTAGTAACAATTATATAATAATAAGTGAAGCAAGTATACTTATATCTTTAGCAACTGCTTTCATGATAAGGCAGTAACATTATTGATTATATTGATTTGAAAGTATATTGTCAATTATACAATAATAATTGAAGCAAATATACTTGAGATATAGAAAAAAATACTTTAGTTCCAGTTACATAACTATACCAATTATTGAATTGGTCAGTATATATATTATGAGTGCAATTTGTGTGTATTGAAAGAGCCTGCATGGTCATTGCCTTAACACAATATTATACTCTAATGCAGAATGTCTTGTATATTTATACATATATATAACAATCTATTTTATGAATTATCACTAATGTATATTGTGTACAGATCAAACTCCAGTTGTAATCACAACCACGACCTATTATTCTAGAATTGTTGGGGAAACCTTTGCAATTACTTTCATTATAGAGACAGTTGAAGGATTAGTACTAAATCCCATTTATTCAGTGAGAAAGATGGATGAACTTCATAACAGTGATATTAGAGACCTTGACATCATCAACATTACTCAAGAATATGATACATTTACAAATGTAACAATAGTATTTGAAATGCTATTGTTTCAAGAGAGAGGAAAGTACATGTGTGTAGTAGATTATACTAGTGCTGCTACAAATGGTTCTGTATCTTTTATATCACAACCAGAAATAGTGTCTGTTCAATGTAAGTATAATTCTTACATATGATTACATATATAGAGTTGTGGTATCCTACCCAATTAGTTTATGTTGTACCAAGATATATATGTCTATAGTCAACAATCCAACATTTTATGAAGCTATAATTTAGTACTAATGTTTAAAGGATATATATAATTTCTAATTATCAAATATTACTTCTTTCCAATTTAGTTCCTTCACTTAAACCTAACATTACCAAAAGTTATTATGAATCAGTCTATGCTGGTACACCATTAACACTGAACTGTTCATTACAACTGAATGACTTAATAGATATTGATACAATAGCGTCATTTCAATGGACAAAAGATGGAATGATTGTTCAAGAAGATTCTCGAGTTACTATTAGTTTTATTACTATTTCTTCATTGGAGTATGTATCCTCTCTCTCCTTTAATCCATTGAATATAACAGATAATGGACAATATCACTGTTATGTTTCTGTGGTACCAAATGTGACAGACAATTATATACTCAATGCTAGTGCAAATATTACTAGTAATATTACAGTGAATAGTGAGTTAAAAATAATTAGTATATTTAAAATAAAATATCTACTTATTTATTTTGAAGACATAAGAATTATAATATATAATTTAATCACAGATGGCATCATACTAAAACATTTAATATATATTTTCTTCCATTACAGGTCTTCCTAATCCTATTATTGACATTTTAACTAGTGGAAATGAATCTATTGGTGGAACTTATAATATAACATGTGCTGTTAATGTAGTTGACAGACTAATAGTAAACCCTATTATTGAATGGAGAAAGAATTCCTTAATAAATTCTAATAATGATGGTGACACACTCAGTGTAACACCAACTGTTCTTGGAAGTAATGCTCAGTCTTTGATATTTTCATCACTTAATACTTCAGATGCTGGACAATACACATGTCAAGCTACTACAACAGTACCTAACATTGCTAGTACAATAGCCAGCTCAAGTGAAAATCTGCAGCTACAAGGTAAGTATTATAAAATGTTATTACTCATTTATGACATTACTTTCTAGTTCCTACTCCTGATGTAAGAATTGGCTTATCAAGACAGACTGATATCTTAGCTGGTAGTACTCTTAACATTACATGTACCACTACTGTTAACTCAAGAGTTAATACACCTGTTACCATAGCAATAACTTGGACAATGGGATCAAAACATCTCCAAAGTGATACTAGATTGACAATTCATAGTGGTACAAAGACAGGCAGTAATCAGTATCAGTCAGTTGTTCAATTTAATACACTTAGCAGCATTGTAGACTCAGGCAATTATGTATGTAATGTAACTGTTAATTCAGACTCTAACTATAATTATGTTGCTGGCTCTAATAGTGTTACTACTACAACATCTCTGATTGTTACAGGTATACACACACACACACATATATATATTATCATAATGATAACATATTAAATTACAATAATGTCACTGGTATCTTATAGATCCTATCATAGGAGACTTTAGTGCCTTGCCAGAATCATTTTTGAGTCTCGAATCATTTTGTCCTGCATCAGATGCTTATGATAACTTTACTCTAGTGTGTACTGCTAGTAAATCAGCTCTAATAATACCAGTTCTTGAAGTGATTTGGTTACATAATGGTACTGAACGTCAAGGTGTTGTTACCACAAACAATGATATCATGACTAATACATTGAGTGTTGCTACCAGTAAAACTAGTGACTCTGGTAGCTATACCTGTCAAGCTACTCTAGTCATACCTGACTCAAACAACATTACAACATCAGAAATAAGTACTGTTATAATAAAACGTGAGTGACAATACTCAATTGTTATGTATGCTATATATGACCAATAGCTTCACAAGCTCCCTACTCAGCCCAAGACATCAGGGTTGTGTCTTTAATGAATACTAGTGCTACCATCTCTTTCACTATTCCAAGCATTGCTTATACACTAGAGACCTATACTATACAATACATTGGTCTAGACTTACCGAATATGCTGGAAAATAGTATAAGTGAACAGAGTCCTAATATTACAGCTACTAATATGAAGTATCAGATCACATTAACTAATCTAGAGGAAGCTAAAACTTATAACTTCACTGTTGTATCTGCTAACTGTATTGGTAATACTAGTAGTGAAACAATGAACTTGACTACTTTACCAGGATGTGAGTAAAAGGATATTTTTTGATGTTATTATTAATATATTTTGTTGTTTAAATATTTATCAATATTTATTTTTCTTTTTGTTATAGTTTCATCAGTTATCAATCTATTCACAATTCCAATTAACATAGCTAATATTTTAGTCATCACTTCCATACCTGTTGTCAATGATTCCACAGTTAACCTCACTTGGACTCCACCTACCTCACCCAATGGATATATTAGTGGTTATAATATAGCAGTACATAATAAAAGAAATAAATCCAATAGCACAACCTTTGTCCCAAGTACTCCTGATACACATGTATACACTAATTTGATCACTCAACTAGGTAAGTTACTAAAAACCTAATACTTCAATATTTATTTCTATTGATATAGCCTCTGGTATTCCATATTACATTACAATTGGTGCTGTCAATGAAGTAGGTCAAGGAGAGAATGTAACTATTACTGTGTTCAGTAAGCCGTCATGTAAGTAAAGATGAGATGTCTTGAAATATCACTTAATTTATTAATGTCTTTTTTAGTACCTATTCCAAGTCCTGTAGAAATTAAAGCTTCTAGATCTCAAGATAGTTTTTCCATCATTGTCACATGCTCTCCATCAACTTTTAAAGACGTTGGAGCATTTTTTATATACAAAATTACAGCTACTCCTGATAGCAGTCAGGTGGCCAATCCTATAGTTCGGTATAAGCCCTACAATGAAACTTCAACTATCCTTACTAGACTTGATCCTAGAAAGGAATATTCTGTCACAGTAAGCTATGTAATACTTGGTCAAAATGGAGAAGTAACTGGTCCAGAAAATAATCATATTCAAGTTCCTCCTAGTAAGTGATTATGATGACAATCAAATTGCTGTTAATTCTCCCTAAATAGATGATATTACAGTGAATAGGACATCAAGTGTTATAAGTGAAGCAATAATTGTCTCTACAGGTAACTAACAAATTTATATATTGAATGACTATGATTTTGTCTTACAGCGTCACCTACAAATGATGGTTCCAGTAGTACTAGTACTGGACTGGTCACTGGTTTAGCAGGAATATTGGTTACTATAGTTATCATTTCTCTTATTTTTATTGTTCTATGTACTTGTATGTATAAGAAAAAAGTTAATACATACAAATTGAATAGGTAACTAAATTAAATATTTACTGAAGATATCTAATTTTTTAAATACAGATACAGAGAGGAAAATATTGCCATGACTCCAAGTCCAAGTTATATTATAGTTAATAATCATGCCTCATTGTTAGTCATTTAATATTATAGAATGCAATTATCTGTCTTTCCACTGCATTTTAGAAGTGTTCCTGCAGAGCCACTAAATGACAATGGTTCAGATGAGTCTTCAGCAACTGTGGACTATGAGATACCAGTGACTCCATGTACAGCTTATGATACTACTCAATTTACATTGTTAGTTGCTTAATACTATAGCATGCTATTACTTGTCTTTCCACTGTCTTATGGAAGTATTACTGCATGCGCAGAGCCACTAAATGACAATATATATATTTTAGATGAGTCATCAGAAACTACAGATAACAAGATAGCAGTAACTCCATCTAAAGCTTATGATACTACTCAATTTACATTGTTAGTTACCTAATACTATAGTTTGCTATTATTTATCTTTCCATTGTCTGATTGAAGTATTCCTTTAGAGCCATCAAATGACAATACTTTAGATGAGCCTTCAGCAACTGCAGAGTATGAGATACCAGTGACTCCATGTACAGCTTATGATACTACTCAATTTACATTGTTAGTTGCTTAATACTATAGCATGATATTATTAGTCTTTTCACTGTCTTATATAGTAATGTTCCTGCAGAGCCATCAAATGACAATACTTTAGATGAGCCTTCAGCAGCTGTAGAGTATGAGATACCAGTGTCTCCATGTACAGCTTATGATACTACTCAATTTATATATGAGGAATCACTAGAAGGCTCATATGCATATGTTGATGTACAACTTTAGTTATGTTACTGCTGGTGTTGGTATTGTATTTGTTGTGGACAATAAAGTAACAAAAATGTTTTGTTATAGTATTTATTTATTTCACTGACATAAGTCATTGTGATGTTGACCAATGTTTTTAATTAATCCATGGTAATTTATGTTTTGCATATAATTTATATCTATTGAGTAGTATAAATATCATGTTGTTAGTTTATATGCACACACACACACACACACACACACACACACACACACACACACACACACACACACACACATATATATATATTCTGTAAAAATTATTTGCTAATATATATATATATTAGTGTAAAAATGATTGGTTTATTTTTGTTTATTTAATACTGTGTAAAGTCATAAAGTAAACTCAATAATTTTATTAAATTACGGGACACAGCATATATATCAATATGCTATAACGTGTTTAAAGATATTTGAATAGAAGCTCCAATTATATGCACTTCCTCTCAATTAATTATTTTATTAGTATGCTGGAATGATAGTTCCGTAGTTTTGTGGCTTCTCTTTCTTATCATGAACAGGATTGGACAAGTATATGATTGTCTTGTAGGCCTTTTGGTGATACGTCTATGCTGCATTACTAATCTGGACAGTGGTATAGTTAGTATTAATTATTATTCTCTCTCTCCTCTCTCTACTATATTCGTGTGTGTGTAAAGTAAAATCTTAATTATTTAAATAACATTTAGAACATCATAGTTAGCCATGAGGTACAAAAATCTGAAATTTTCAAGGAATTTTTTTGTTATACACCTGGCCCTTTTCATTGACTGTAAATCTAAATTTCCAACAACTTGTACTAAACTATAATCTAATTAGTCTTGTTGGGTTCCTTACAATGATAGTAGGTGTGAAATGTTATTTGACCACAATTGAATTTTATTTACTGATACAGCATTGCTACAATTTTCATTTTGAGCATGATTTAAGAAGATGCCTACATCAGCATTTGTTTGAAACCTGCTAGCAGTCCAACTAAAGTATTTTGAAAGTTCTATAGGGATGTAGTTGGATTATATAGTTTAATATAAGCTGCCTGGCAAATTTGTTTCACATTGAAATGGGCTAAGTACACAAAAATAGAAAACCTTTTGAACATATACAACTAAACTGAGACAACACACCAATTACTATGAGAATTAATGAAAGATTATAATTTGGATTGGTGGCCTGAAGAGCATGCCAACAAAAACATGTATAATTGAACACTTATAATTAAAATAAACAAAATTATAGGGTGAATCGAGAAAATAACAATAACAAGAGAACATCAAAACCATTAAGAAAGGTATATCTCTAGGAAAAAGAAAAAACTCACCGGAAGAGAAAACCCTTAGCCAAAAACTAATGAGACTTTGTAAATTATTGGTATTTGAATACAAAATCAACAAAAAGCAATATTGAAGAAATCAATGTAAGCAATTGTTTATAGATGGATTAAGGAAAGTATAGAAGGGTAGATAGGAAGGAAAAGAATGATAGAAGTAGCCAACAGAAGGTATGTAATTTACAGCCTAAATTGAACAACTCAATTTCTATTGGTAGTGACTATTGTCCATCTAGGAATGTACTCTTTGTTGCGTATAAAACTGTTCCCCACCCCCTAAACCCTAAGCATTAACTATACACAGCAAAATATGACAAACTATGACTTCCTGCCAGATGCCATAGGTATTGTATTATACATTGACAGACAGGAAATCATGTATGCTTCAAGCATTCCTGTGAAAGTTATTTCCTGTCTAATTCATATGCATTCAAAGAACAGAATATATATATATAGAGAGAGAGAGAGAAAGAGAGGGAGAAAGAGAGAGAGAGAGAGAGAGAGAGAGAGAGAGAGAGAGAGAGAGAGAGAGAGAGAAGGAAGGTATCGAAACATATAAATGGTATCTGATTTGTGAAAAGGGACTACTGTTGAAACATCTCAAAACACTTTTTTGTACATACAGTTACTGTATATACACAACTATTCATGGTAACTAACTGTATGTATACAACACTGTTTTTAAGATGTTTTAACAAGTCACAAATCAGATCACAAATTTTTAACAGAAGTAATCCCTTATTGCAAAACAGGTCACACACACATACATGTATATACAAAGATGTAATTATACCTTCTTTTCTTAGTTCAAGCTATCTTGATATCTCCTGAGAACCAGTCAGTAATGTATGACTCTAATGTCACCTTTACTTGTACAGTACACTCACTTACAGTATCAAATATAACATGGTCAACTAATGCAACTTCATCTATCTCTTCTCAACCTGTGGTCATAACCAATAATAATAATACATATAAAAGTGTATTAACATTAACTCAAGTTACATTTGATAATATTGGAACATATACTTGTATTGCTATTAATGAAGAAGGAAAAAATACAACAGCGGCTGGTCTCTCTATTTATGGTAAGCAAATGAATAGAAGAAAGAACATTGTGCCATCTTTACATAGTCAGTGCTACTATTCTCTTCTCTCTTGTAGTACCACTACCTACCATACACCTTATACCAGACATGAATGTAACAATTGGTCTAAATGCAACCTTTACTTGTAAAGCTACTGGATTTGGTCTTACATTTTCTTGGGAAGTGCCATTCCCTCTTACTAATAATAATGGTATTGTTATTGGTGACAATACTAGTGAATTGACTGTTGTTAATGTGACAAAACATGCCAATGGAACATATACTTGTTATGTCACTGATTTTATTGGACAAGAAGACATTGCTATGGCTGAACTGATAGTTGTTGGTGAGTTTATAAATTATTGTACATTATATGTACATTACAGTTATTGTCGTGCCTTTAAAAAGCCTATTAGTATGTATATATGTCACTTGAAATTTATATATATTATTGTTGATTTTAATAAGTAACTCTTTTAAGATGTTTGTAATTTAGCATTTTGGAATTATACTCCTAATACTTAATTATATTTCTAATGATTTATCAAACCTTGGTCTCAGTTTAATAAATTCTGTATAATTCTTCGCTTCACTGTATAATCTACTGAATTTATGATATCACATTTAATTTAAATTATTATATTTCAGTGCTAAACAAGTTTCTTTATTGGTTAATGGTGATTATAAATATATTGAATCAATTTGTTTTGTCCATCTAGTACCTGCTCCTGATATAAAAATGGATCCTGTAGTTGCAATTAGAATCTACAACACTACATTCAATCTCACTTGTACTGTAACATCATTGACAGTACCTATTATCACCTGGTCATCATCAGCTCATGCCGGTCTTCCTTTTCAACCATTAATTACGAGTCATATAGCTAGTCACACTAGTATATTAACATTGAAACAAGTCAATTTGAATTATACAGGAACATATACTTGTACTGCTGTCAATGAAGGAGGTACAGATACTGGGACAGCTAATATAACTATTGTTGGTAAGGAAATGATAGAATAAACATTTTTGAGAAATGTTGTAACATTTGATATGTGTCTATATGACATGATGTTCTCAGATGTTTCTAGTAACATCATCAGTGCTATAATATACTCATTGTACCTTAAGAGCTGTATATTATTGTAATTCATTGATTTAATGTTACTTTCGTTCTCAATTATTTATTTTCAAAATAAGAACAGCTATAAGAATAAGATTGAGTTGTTTTTTTCATTTGTAGCTCCTGCTACTCTTCATAATGTAAGAGTAACTGAAACCAACTTTACTATCATTGAATTGAGTTGGGAAAGAGTTAGTCCTTTAAATGGAATTATCACCAATTACACGGTATGTCACTTTAAAGCAACTATAGTATTTTCAAACACACATAGTTAAACACAAACATGATGAATATTGTGATTTATTTAATTACTATTGGTTGGATTTAACAGCTACTCTTTTCTAGATATATTGGGGGTGTTACTGGTCAACAACAGACAAAAATTGTGTTACCTCCTCAAATGTTATCATATCAATTTACTTCACTTACTGGAGATATGTCATATTCATTTTCTATTAGAGCAGCTACTAATGAAGGAATAGGACAACTTGTTAACATAACAACCAGTACTTATGCAGGAGGTAAAAAACATTCTAGTAATAGTTGCAATATAATTGTTATATAGTAGACTAAAAGTCACATATTAATAAAATATATTTTGTTTTTTTTTGTTATATTTATGTCTGGATTTATCTGTATTTATAAAGCTAGAATTCACATTTTTGTTTAATTTCTTAGTTGCTGAAGTACCTAGGCCTGAAATTGTAGCAATTGATGGCAGTACAGATCAATTTAATGTTATTATCGGTAATTTTTCAACTCAATATGGACCACTCAGGTGAGTGACATGCTGTTCACACTGATTAATACACCTCTTATTAGCTATCTATATTAACATTTTAAATTATGAATTGCATCATTTTTGTGTTTTTTGGGTGGAAGTCACTTGAATTTGTAATAACTTTAAACTTTATCTTTCCGTTTCAGTATTTATAAACTGATCATTGTTACTAACAACAGTGAAGGTCCATTTCCTGATACAACTCTATGTCCACACTCAGACAGTAAATGGAAGTCATTGGGATACTATGTTACCAGTCTATTTCATGCTAAGCATGATAATATGACATATACTGTGGGTAATAGGGAAAGCAGACAATATCTTGGTGTAACTTATTACAACTCTCCACTGTCTACAGATGTTAGTTATTGTGTGTTTATTTGTTTGTAGTCATCAGCTACTGATCCAGTAAGTCAAGTATCCAAGATTAAATGTCTCAAA
The DNA here is from genome assembly GCA_963965975.1 of Xestospongia bergquistia. NCBI lineage: Eukaryota > Metazoa > Porifera > Demospongiae > Haplosclerida > Petrosiidae > Xestospongia > Xestospongia bergquistia. The sequence goes on from OZ014415.1 coordinate 1,769,221, forward strand.
TGAAAGTATAACTTTGTTGGTAAACATTAATTGATATGATATGTTATCATGATTAATAGGAGCAGTCATATGGAGATAGTCCTTTAAGCAAATCATTTGGTAAGTATTCATACAGGTTAATGATTTTTTAAAACTCTCATTAACATACACTTTCAGAAACTATGCAGGATATAAAAAATTGTCAAAGACTTTCTAGCAATACCTTTATTTCCTAGCACTGCAACACATTGTGTTTAGGACTTTATTGGTCAAAATGATTCAATAAAATTTTTTCAAGTAACTCAGTCATTTTTAAAAGATAACCTGATGTTATTTTAATTGTTAAGGGGAAAATGGTGTCTGTAGTAAGACAAAAATTGTTGAGTATACATTCACAGATTTTAACAACCTTGCACAGCATATCTTCGTTGCGTTTCATACAATATATTACTTGAAATAAGGTATAGATTGTATTGGCTTCAGATCAAAGTTTTAGAGATGGTTCATTTTGTAGTAAAGTATAAACATTTTATGATTTTAGATTTACTACTGATAAATGTTTTACTGATCTGTTTTTTCTTTCCAGTACTTTCATCTGAATCTGATTTGAATAATGGACTGTATCTTGTAATTGGTGTAGTAATTACAGCAGCTATATGTTTATCTTGCAGTATCTTACTTATACTCATTATCATGATTGTGTGTGTTAAGAATTATAAAAAGTACATATTAAATGCTAAGCTAAGATCACAGTAAGTTATCAAAAATGTTTAGATTATTTTAAATTTTTTATTCTATGCAGGGAAAACACTGACATGGATATTGTTATGACAGTTAGTCCAAGTTATGCTGTAGTAGATAATTCAACTAAATTGTTAGTTGACTATTATTAGTTATCATTAATTGTACTAATATACTCTATTTATATTCAGTAATGAAGAGCCATTTTATGAGACATTAACAAGTGACAGAAAATCTCACTCAAATTATAAAATTCCAGTGTTAGTTGACTGCTAATAGTTGTGAATGATCTCAATAATTATAATTATATCTTATAGAAATGAAGTCCCATTATATGATAATTTGCCAGATGAAGAACATGACATACCTGTGGTCAATACTGGCACACATGAATATGAGATACCACTTGTTACTACTGATATACCAGTGGCTCCATGTCCAGCTTATACTAATACAAAATTCATTGAGACAGAAGTGAAGATAGATTAACAAGTTAATGTCATGTATATTTGCTTCAATAACTATACAAAACCATTAACTGTATACTAGTGTAGAAATTGTCAATGTGAGTAAATTCATTAGTTTTTTTATTTTTAGTTCAACTTGTATAAAAATTAAATAATATATGCATTAAACAATAGTCATTAATAATATTCAGACAATGTATGAATAATTATATTTGATGTTGATAAAAACATAAGGTATGTATCAATCTAATGATAGAGTGCAAATTGGTTATAAACCTGAGTTATCTATTTCCTCAATAGATACCTCAGCTTTCTCATTAACATTAAAAGAATTGTTCAGAGTCTTCTGAGTCATCACACTTGTTTGTAACATGACTATCTAGTGTCTAAATCAATTAGTCAATACTTTTGAGGTTTCTACAGGAAATAGGATAGTATTTAGCTATTTGGATACAAAATCATGGCATCCTTCCTCTGCTATCACTAAACATCAATCCATCTTGATAACTTCCTCAAGGTCATGACCGTTTTGCATGCTTCAAAAATATTGTCGTTCAAATATTTCAAATACTGCTCAAGAATCAGTATGTTTGGAAATTTAACATTAAATGTATCCTGTATGGTAGTAACCTTCTCAATCCAAATTTATATAACTCTGACAAGCCATCATTTATTTATATACAGACATTATCAATGTTCCTTAAAAATTAAATCATTAATCTCTACTCCTATCAATTACAAACAGTGATGTCCTTATATCACAACTCTGAAAGTACTGATTTCATCCAATCTTACATTGTGCATTCCTCATTTTGGTCTTCTTCCTATCACAAAACAGGCATAACACTTCGTTATGCTGCATGTACAACCCTACAGTTGTACCATTTTCTAATTAATCACTAATGTACCACACTACAGCCAATAAGAGACCATGTGGCTCATTATGATATATAAAAATACTATAATCTCGTGTAAAGATTTTGCTCACTTGATGGCGGGCTTTATTTGGATTGATAATTAAAATTCAACTCACTACGGCGAAATTTTCTTTTATTCTATCGTCTTCATTAATTTATGTCTGCTAAAGTGGACTCCTCTTTATAAGGAAACCAATAAAAAAGAAGGTAAGGGAACGTTCTAAAATGAAACTAAACCTGACTTAGGAGTCAAAGATCAGTACAGAACTGAATATGGAACATATAATTCATCATGTTAACAATGTTGTCATATTGTTATATTAATATAAGGCCATTGCAATAGAAGTCAGAGATGTAAATAGATTGGCAAAGTTAAACAGCATTTTCAAAATGTGTATATGCCAGCATAGATATTTCTGTATGATGTAGTTATAGTTATCATTTCAGCAATAGTATCTATATGACTTGTGCATATTTGCTAATAAGCAAATTCCATGTTATAATTATGCAGCAAATATATGCTATGTTAGCATAAACGTTTAATAAACTCATACTAAGAGTTGTTAGTAGTGACTTTAAATCATTATATCATCCAGACAATGATTGGATCCATAAAACTCCATTGATAAGATAACAATGTACACTGTTTCAATTAAAAGAATTTTATAGTTTGTGCACTTACACAAACTAATTCCATAAAAGGACATATGTGTGGTGTGGTAGGATGTTCATTTTGACAGCCCTTATACACACAATGACACAGCAAAGGTATCTATTGATATATAGATGTATTGTAACACCCCTTAGACACAGGCTTAGCAAAGTCCATGAAAAGTTTCTAACTAATGAGATGTTAAACAGAATCTTTATTTGTTTATATAGATAGACTACACATTGTATATTCAATAATGACAACATTTTTAGTAATCTCCTTCTTTGTTATTTGAAATATAAATGACCATGGATTGGTTAGATCAACCAATCTACTTTCAAAGTGATATATATATATATATATATATATATATATATATATATATATATATATATATATATATATATATATATATATATATATATATATATATATATACATTTAAAGTGAATATTGAAATGAGTTGTAATATCTAAAGACATTAGTGTGTTTATTGTCTAATAAATACTTTGCATTATTATATTAACTTGATCTAACGAATACATTTGCAAAAAAATTAAAAGAATGAGAGTGGAAAACATTACACACTCTCATTGCTATAATATACTGATTGATAGATGTGTAGTTAATAATATCTCATTACTTGGATGAGATAACAGATGCTATAAGGGCTGTCACTATGTAATATGTAATAGCTTTGCTGTAACTTTGTGTGTAAAGGGTATATATATAATATAGAATTGATAATAGGACATCCCTAAATACTACATGCATGCCCTTTTAGGAAGTTTTATTCAAGTACACAAAAGTCCAGTTCCATAATAATTAAATACCAAAGCTGTCATTGTTCTCAATTTTTCAATGTTTTGATACACAGGTACACAGTGACTGTTAATTAGTTTAAACAAACAATCTATTTTAGCTGTGACTCTGTATAACCTAACTACTTATTACAACATTATTATGTTATCAAATAAATATATCATATGGTAATAAATAACAACATTATGTTTAGTAAATGATAGGAAGTCACTACTTGTTATACCTCATCTCTTGTATTATATCCCTGGTATTTGTGCAGTAACTGTAATCATCATGATCAGAGTGATTGTCATCTTGATGCTATTGAATTGCTCTTGTAATGCTATAGTGGACATTGACAAAAGAACCAGAGGTAATAATGACACTTTATAATATACTTTATGTATTGAACATTTCCTAGGTATTCCTATGGATGCCTCACATGAAGGGAATTTCTTTTGTTTTGCTTTCTTAAGAAACTGGGGAAACATAGAATCTTTCAATGGTAGAGAAGCTCCTAGAAATCTAGGAATCTTTATAACCACACTAAACTCAGATCAAGTTGGTTATCGGATAAGATCTAATAGTACTGGCTATACAAGGAATGGTACAGTCACAGCTGGAACAATTGTAAGAGAAGAATATATGACACCAAATGTACAAGAGGTGAACATGGAAACATCATCAGTTGGTATAATTGTGGAGACAATTAATTCAAGTCAAACAATTCAAGTGATGGGATTTAGTGATTCTTTTGGTTCTAGTGATGGTTTTCTAGCTGTTCCAATAATACAATATAGATCAAATTTTACATATGGTTATGTTAGTCTAACTGCATCAGGAATGCTTCATAACAGCATGGTAGCTGTAGTTGCTTGTGGTGACATAGTAGAGAATGATATTATCTATTTAACGAAAAATAAAGCTTCATTCTATGTACCAAGTTCTTATCTAAAAGGTGGATTAGCACATGTTGAGAATGGTGATTTTTTTTCAGCAAAAATGAGTGAATATAATACACTAGGTTTGCAAAGTTCATCCTATGAATTTACAGGTTTTCGAGCTAACTCTAATAAACCAATTGGTTTCATGACTGGACATGAATGTGCACAAATACAACTGTATGAATATGGCTGTGACCATATCATTGAACAGATACCTCCATCTTATACATGGGGTTATAACTTTTTTGTGGCTCCATTTAAAGAGAGAAGAGGTTATTTATTTAAGGTCTGGCCAAGATATGAAGGTGCTTCCTTAACAGTGTATTGCACTAACGGAACAAATTTTAGCATCTTAAACTTTCAATTTAATGAAATCAATGTAGACAACAGACAAAGGTTTGAACTAAACAATCAATCTTATTGTTATATCCAGTCTGATCAACCATTACTTGTTATGCAATATGGTTTCTCACATGAACATGATAATAACATACAATTTGGTGATCCTAATATGGTTTTAGTAGCTCCTATTAGCCAGTATTTGAACCAACATGTCTTTACTACTAATGTTAGTATGTACACTAGGGAGAATGATGATTTCACATCTCACTACATATCAGTTACTGTGTTAGCAAGGTACTTTGTTCCTAATGCCATATTACTAGATGGTATACCATTAGAACCTAATGTTACTAAATGGAGTATAATTAACTGCAGTCAAAATGATCCATGTGGTTATGGTATTAGTAAGAGAGTTAACATTGGTACTCATATAGTTCAACATACAAATCCTAATGCTTCTATTAATGTTATTGTATATGGTTGGAGAATTGAAAAAGGATATGCTTATCCAGCTGGATATGGTATGAATCCTATAGGAGGTTAGTGGTATATAAACATTTAATCTTCTCTATACTCTTTCAACACATAGAAACATTCTACTCACTTGTTGCACTCAATGAATCAGCATTAGAAAGTAATCAAGGACCAATGATTGTTCGAGTATATCGATCAGGAGATGTGAGTCAATCATCAAGTGTAAATTTAAGAACATTTACTACATGTAAGTTATGTTAAATGTTGTAGTCAATATTTAATTAACAATGTTTTCTCTCCTTTTGATGTATTTATCTTCAGCTGGAGACAATGCAGCAACAAGTCAGTTAAATAATAATATTGTATAATTAATTTAAAGTAATTTCTAATTTATTAGAAATGTTAAACCTCATTTACTTTTTTGTCTTTTATATAATTGTCAATGAAGTTACTAATTTCCTATCATTTCAATATTTTAACATATTGACAAAGACATTGACTGAGTTATATAAAGTCAATATTATTCTACAGTTGGACCTAATGGTGACCTCATATCACAAACCAAGACAGTCTCCTTTGTATCTGATCAGACATTTGTAGATGCCTCATTTGAGTTCATGGATGATACTACACTTGAATCTGATGAAACATTTGGTGTTGAACTTGTTCCAAGAAATGATCTGACTTTTGGTGTACCATCCAGTGTTATAATGACCATTATTGATGATGATGGTAAGAAATATTTAATTATCTCAACATTATATTCTTAACAGATACAGGTATTACAATCTTTTTTATTCCTATCCATTATAATATTACTGAGGGAATTAATAATGTGACAGTTACACTGAGAGCTCAAACTTCCAACCCACTTCCCACATCATCTTCTATTAGAATAAGAGCTCAATCTACAGGATCAGCTACAAGTAATAATTTATCAATTTTACAGCTAATGAATAATTAATTGTTTTCATAGGTGGTGTAGATTATGTAGCCTTTGATGAAGTCATTGATCTTCAAACTGGAGCTACTGGGTTCACATATAATGTCACTATTATATCAAATCCAGTCACTGAACCAACTGAAACATTAAATGTTATCATTTCTTTTGTATCTGGAGGGACTCTTACAGTCACTCAAGATATAGCAACAATTCAAATCTTAGATAATGAAAGTAAGAGATTTCTTAATTATCTCAACATTGCATGATTATATTAAAATAATTCAACAATCAACAATCTTAGTTCACACATTTCCCTATCAGTTATTCATAAAGAAAATGTCTTCTCCAAGAAGTGCAAAATCAAGACCATCCTTTTATTTAAGTGTGTTACATTGTGAATATGATGTTCAAACTGTTTATGGTTATTGTGTTATTTTGTTGAGTTAAAAAGTAATGTCAGTGGCAGAGAAAGATCGACAAATCCAATTTTAGAGCAAATTGTGTCTGTGATGTTTAGAAAGCTTATGTTAACTTTATAGCTGAGTAACAATGAAGAGATTATCACAAATATTTGAAAATTTGATCAATTTTGTGTGAGATATTAATTTGTTTTCTGTCAATACACTAAAATGGATATTACCCAGTCCATCCTTACATAGACACTGCTATTGCATGCTTGATATGTAATAGATAAAGATTGTACTATACTTATAGCCATCATCATATGACTGGTTAGACTCTTTGTGGGCATTGTTACTGTAAACTAAACATAATTTTTGATGAAAATATTGGGTGCTATGCATGACTATGCAAATTTAAGTGTACGTTATTGTTTTAAATTGTCAATAGAATGAGGCTATTGAGATGTTTTGTGAGTTTGTAATTGGAATTATATTATGTATGGTGTTTCTGATTTAACAAACTTAGCTCTTTTTATTCTCAGTTCAATAAATATTCAGTGGAAAACTTTATCTCATCATATAACATACTACTTTGATTGTTTTATGATATACTATTAAATCTAATTTATTTGTTTACTAAACTTGTTCCTTTATCAAATAATGGTAATTACAAATATATTGATTTGGTTTGTTTTTCCATCTAGTATCTGTTCCTAATGTAACAGTGGATCCTGAAGTTGCTATTATAATATACAACTCTACATTCAATTTCACTTGTACTGTAATATCATTGACAGTACCTAGTATTACCTGGTCATCATCAGCTATTTTCAGTCTTCTGTTTCAACCGTCAATTATTACAAGTCATAAAGATACTTATACTAGTATATTAACATTGGAACAAGTCAAGTTGAATTATACAGGAACATATACTTGTACTGCTGTCAATGAAGGAGGTCTAGATACTGCAACAGCTGATATAACTATTGTTGGTAAGGATATATGATAAATAAATTTGTTTGGGAAACGGTGTAATTTTTGATATGTGTATATATAACATCATCTTAGATAGCATCATCTATGCTATAATTTGCTCCTTTAACTTGAGAGCTATATATATATACATATCTTATGATTTAATGTTATGAGCTAAGTGTGTACTTTGTTTTCATTGTCAGTAGAATGAGACTTCTAAAAAGGTTTTGTGATTTTGTTTTATAAGAGTATACAATTGGAGTTATACTATGCATGGTTTTTACTGATTTATCAAACTTTGCACTTTTTTCCTCATTTCACTAAATTCTGTAGGAACCTTTATCTCAATGTATTAAATATATTGTCACATAAACATTCCATCCAGTCTAATTTACTATATTTTAGTACTAAACTTGTTTCTTTATCAGTTAATAGTAATTACAAATATATTGAATCAGTTTATTCCCTCCATCTAGTACCTGCACCTATTGTAACACTAGATCCTGAAGTTGCTGTTATAATCTACAACTCTACATTCAATCTTACTTGTACTGTAACATCATTGACAGTACCTAGTATTACCTGGTCATCATCAGGTGTTGCTGGTTTTCCCTCTGAACCATCAATTACAAATCATATAGCAACTCATACTAGTATATTAACATTGGAACAAGTCAAGTTGAATTATACAGGAACATATACTTGTACTGCTGTCAATGAAGGAGGTCTAGATACTGCAACAGCTGATATAATTATTGTTGGTAAGGATATATGATAAATAAATTTGTTTGGGAAATGGAGTAATTTTTGACATGTGTATATATAACATCATCTTAGATAGCATCATCTATGCTATAATTTGCTCCTTTTAACTTGAGAGCTATATATATATACATATCTTACGATTTAATGTTATGAGTTAAGTGTGTACTTTGTTTTCATTGTCAGTAGAATGAGACTTCTAAAAAGGTTTTGTGATTTTATTTTATAAGAGTATACAATTGGAGTTATACTATGTATGGTTTTTACTGATTTATCAAACCTTGCACTTTTTTCCTCACTTCACTAAATTCTGTAGGAACCTTTATCTCAATGTATTAAATATATTGTCACATAAACATTCCATCTGGTCTAATTTACTAAATTTTAGTACTAAACCTGTTTCTTTATCAGTTAATAGTAATTACAAATATATTGAGTCAGTTTATTCTCTCCATCTAGTACCTGCACCTATTGTAACACTAGATCCTGAAGTTGCTGTTATAATCTACAACTCTACATTCAATCTCACTTGTACTGTAATATCATTGACAGTACCTAGTATTACCTGGTCATCATCAGGTGTTGCTGGTTTTACATCTGAACCATCAATTACAAGACATATAGCTACTCATACTAGTATATTAATATTGGAACAAGTCAAGTTGAATTATACAGGAACATATACTTGTACTGCTGTCAATGAAGGAGGTCTAGATACTGCAACAGCTGATATAACTATTGTTGGTAAGGAATATTATAATAGTTTTTGAAAAACGATATAATTATTGATATTGTAGATATGACCTTATATTCTCAGACAACATCATCATTTCTATAATATACTGTCCTAATAGCTTGGGAGCTGAATATAAATGCACATAGACATATATATATATATATATATATATATATATATATATATATATATATATATATATTATATATTCATATACATATATATCCATATTCCATATATATATGTGAATATGTAGTATATATTAATTCATTGAGATTTAATGTTATAAGCTTTTATTTATTTACCAAATTATGCATCTATATACAAAATATTTTTATAATTAAATTTTGGAATAACCCCATCTTACTACTTTATAACATGTCAATTTGATTTATAATATAAAGAAGTAACACATATACCTTCTCTCTTGTAGTACCACCACCTACCATACAACCTATACCAGACATGAATGTAACTATTGGTCTAAATGCAACCTTTACTTGTAAAGGTACTGGATTTGGTCTGAACTATACTTGGAAAGTACCATTTTCTCTTACTACTAATAATTATATTGTTATTGGTGACAATACTAGTGACTTGACTGTTGTTAATGTGACAAGACATGCCAATGGAGAATATACTTGTTATGTCACTGATTTTATTGGACAAGAAGTCAATGTTATAGCTGAACTGATAGTTGTTGGTGAGTTTATAAATTATCGTACATTATATATTAGTATGTGGGTCTATGAAGTCCGTTAATATGTGTTAATATCATTTGTAACTATTAGTATTGTTAACTATAATAAGTAACTGTTATGAAGTAATTTGTAAGTTTGTTTTATGTCATTTTAAAAGATAATTAGCAATTGGAATTATATTGAAATTACTTTGAGAATATTGATAATTTGGAAATAAAAACAAATGGGAAATAATTTTATCATTTTATTGTTAATATCATTTATGTTCTATATGCACAGGTCCACAAATACTTGAGTCTAATAACACTAATTCAATTGTTGTTGAGAATACTGTGAGGTTTTTGAGATGTGTTGTACAAAACAGACATGATGCACCAGCAAAGTTGAACATAAGATGGATCAATCAAGGAAAAGTTATAAATGTATTAGAACAACCTTCATTTATCATTGACACAACAATGGAAGACAATAATAGGATAGTGACGAGCATATTAACATTTAATCCTGTTTATTATAAGATGTTCGATTTACATGCTTTGTATATAAATCGTTTCCAATGTGAGGCATCCATTGGTAATTATATTTTTGATGCTGTCAGGAACAGAGGTGCTGTATTAACTCTAAACTGTAAGTTAATATTATAGAATATAAGTTGGTCATAACAAGTGTCTATAGTGTTTAGATCTACATGTTGGATGCTCATGATATCAATGTTATTTTTTTCCTTTAGTTATTCCCAAATTTCTAACACAACCACCAAGTACTGTTAGAATCAACCTTACTGATACTGAAGAACTAGAGTGTTCAGGAACTGGACAACCTGATTTCACCATAACATTTTATAGACACTTTGATAATGGATCATCAGTAGTTATATATGAAGAAAAAAATGATGTAGCGAAGACAACAATCAACAATGCTAACTATAATGATGCTGGTAATTACAGTTGTCAGATGTCTAATTATGTTGGTGCAAATGTGTCAAATTTTATTATTATAATACAAGGTAACCCAGTGACTTTTTTATAAAAGTTTTAAACAATCATCTTTAATTTAGATTCACCAGATCAAGTTGATCATACCAATATCAACATCACTGTCATTTCCTTTTTTCAAGTTCTTATCACTTGGTTACCTTCATTTAACAACTTTGCTCGTCCTACCACTCAAACATATCATGTGTATTATGAAGACAGGAATACTGGAGTTTTAACAGGCACTAATCAAAACTCTGACACAACTTCTGTACGCTTAGATCTACCAGTCAACACAAACTATTTACTAAACATAGTCAGTTGTAATATAGTAGGCTGTGGACCAGCATCTCATAATGTGTCATTTACAACAGTTACACAAGGTAAGAGCAATACAGGACATAAACTATTTATAGATTATATAAATGCTAATATAGTTATGTTTGTTATACAGTGACTGTTATAGAGTACATCATATTTCTCCTATAGTATATTTTTGTGTGTATGTTCCCTTTATAAGTGTGATATTTAAAATGAGTCATAGATGCTATGTAAATTATCCATTAGTATATGAGATGAGTAGATCAGTGTTATAAGTTAAATTTAGTATGTATATTATTGTCATATAATATATATATATGTGTATTGTTAATGGAGTGTAAGGAGTGTATGTACTAGATATCAATTTGAATTTAAAACTTGTATATAATCAAACTGGATTAACTATCCAATTTAAAAGAAGGAAACTGTTCATTATGACAAATGGATTCTATTTTTCAATTTTGATTACTGTGTCTTTATATTTTAGTAATGGCCAAATTAAGAAATGTCTACATACCTTTTATACTCATCAACTCCTCATCAATCTTCATTAGTTGGAAACTTCCCTCTTTGGCGATCGATCCATTTGGTGAAAAACCAACTATTGGAAATTTTGAAGTGTTTTATAGATTCATTGGTGATGTTGTTACAAAAACAAAAACAACTAATTCAAATCAGTTTAATATAACTATTAGTGATCTGAAACCGGATACTGAATATGAAGTTATTGTAGGAGTTAAGTACGAAAATCCAAATTTCTCTGGAGAAAATGTAACATTTCCAAGTATTAGAACAAGACCACAAAGTAAGTTATTAGTTCAAAGAAACTTTAAATGAATACTATAAGCTATTATATACCATAGCTATCACATATGTATTTCAGACATTTTTGTCTTAATTTTCAAAAAATTATTAAATCTCTCTTTACACAGACAATTTCCCTGACAAAAATACAGCTATTGATGATAAATCTATAAATGACAAACAAAACCCTCGTGTGTTAGTCACATGGAATAAACTTAAGGAAGAGGATGGTACAGAATATTTGCAATCCTATAGTGTTGTTGTTACTATTGAGGTGAGGGGATCAAATAGAAACGCACAAAAGAGACAAATTAATGAAAAAAAGAGAACTTTTGATGTGGATAAAACTAAAAACACATTTCAATATAATGACACTGAACCATTTATGTCATATACATTTCAAGTGAATGCAAAATTGTTGGTAAATGGAGAAGAACGGATAGTATCTATTACACAACCTAATACTGTTGTATCAGGAGAAGCAGGTAAACATTTTTCTATATACTAATATAAACGTAATGTATGGACAATTATAAATGTAGTATTAAAATACTTCTAATATTTTAAAGTATCTACATTAAGGGACTATAAGAATAACATTGATGACTCGTTTTGATTTTCATTTGTAGCTCCTGCTACTCCTCGAAATCTAAAAGCAACTGAAACCAACTTCACTGTCATTGAATTGAGTTGGGAAAGACCTAGTCCTTCCAATGGAATAATTACCAATTACTCAGTATGTAAACAACTATACCACTTTTAACCACACATAGTTAAGCACATACGTGATCAATATAATATATTACACATATTGATTTATTAAGCTACCATTGATATTATTTTACTACTACTCCTTTCTAGATATTTTGGGGTATTAGTGGTCAACAACAGAGAGAAATTGTGTTAACTTCTCAAATGTTATCATATCAATTTACTTCACTTATTGGAGATATGTCATATTCATTCTCACTTAGAGCAGCTACTAATGGAGGAATAGGAGAATATAATAACATAACAGTCACTACTCATGCAGGAGGTAAAAATCAGTAGAATTAAGGTTATAATAGATTACAACTTGCTTTATGATAATTATGTGTGTACTGAAAATATATTTAATTTTTTGTTATTGTATACGTGTGTCTGGATTTATCTGTGTTTAACTTCACATTTTTTATTTAATTTCTTAGTTGCTCCAGTACCAAGACCCAAAATTGTAGCAATTGATGGCAGTACAGATCAATTTAATGTTATTATTGGTAATTTTTCAACTGAATATGGACCACTCAGGTGAGATGCTTACACTTCATACTGTTTGGCACACTTCTCACTAAGTTAACATTTTTCACTATATATTTGTAATTAAACCATGTTTTCTGGGAAGACCTTTGAGTGACAATTGAAGTTGTAAAGATAATCTGAAACAGCTATCTTTTTTCCTTTTCAGCATTTATAAACTGATTGTGGTTACTAACAACAATGAAGGTCCATTTCCTGATACAACTCTATATCCATACTCAGACAACAGATGGAAGTCATTGGGATACTATGTTACTGGTGTATTTCATGCTAACAATGATGATATAACATATACTGTAGGCAATAGAGAAAACAAAATATATCTTGGTGTAACTTATTACAACTCTCCACTGTCTTCTGATGTCAGTTATTGTGTGATTATTCGCTTGTATTCATCAGCTACTGACCCTGTAAGTTAAAAGTTTGAAATCAAATTATTGAGTTTGAACTTTGTGGTAAAAATAAGTTAATGTGATATTTTATCATGATTATTAGGAGCAGCCATATGGTGATAGTCCTTTAAGCCAATCATTTGGTAAGTATTCACTCAGGGATGATGCTCTCTATAAGTTTTCTACATTATAAATTTTAGAAACATAATAACATTTTTTCCTCTAATTTTCTATTTTTAGCTATGCCTTCACTTTTTAATACCACTATGCATCATCTTAATACTTCATTTGGTCAGTATAATTCATTATATTTTTATGCGTCTCTATCATTTTATTTAAAGATAGGCTAAAGTTATTTTGTTATAGTAAAAATTTGAATTGTTGAATTAAGACAAAAGTGTTGAGTACATGTTCACATTCTTTAAAATCAACATTGCAGAGCCTGTCATTGTAGTGTTTCAAACAAATTATGTATAGATTGTATGGCTTCACATCAAATTGTTAGTAATATAGTTTTATACAGTGATCGTTCATTTTATGATACAGTATAAACACTATTTATTTTAGAGTTACTATTGATTATTATTTTACTAATGTGCTTATTCTCTTTCCAGTACTTTCATCTCAATCTGAATCTGAATCTAAATCTGATTTGAATAATGGACTGTATTTTATAATTGGAGTAGTAATTACAGCAGTTTTTTGTTTATCTTGCAATATCTTACTTATACTGGTTATCATGATTGTGTGTGTTAAGAATTATAAAAAGAACAAATTAAATACTGACCTTAGATCACAGTAAGCTACTAAAAATGTTAATAGTATTTTAAATTTATTATTCCATCCAGGCAAATAAGTGATATGGACATTGTCATGACAGTTAGTCCAAGTTACGTTGTAGTAGATAAGACAACTAAAATGTTAGTTGTCTATTATCAGTTATCATTAATATACTAATATACTCTATTTATATTTAGTAATGAAGAGCCACTATATGAGACATTAACAAGTGATGAAATACTTCCTCCAAGTTATGAAAAAGTAGTGTAAGTCAACTTTTAGTAGTTGTCAATATAGTGTAATTAATTAAAATTATATCTTATAGGAATGAAGCCCCATTATATGATATTTTGCCAGATGAAGAATATGACACACTTGGAGTTAATGATTATGAGTTACCAGTTACTACTGATATACCAGTGACTTCATGTCCAGCTTATGCTACTACAACGTTTACTGACACATAAGTGAAGATGGACTAACTTAGTTAATGTCATGCATATTTACAGCAATAACTGTAAAATCTTTTAACTGTACTAAAGTAATTGTCATTGTGACTAAATTCTTCACTTTTTTGTTTAAGTTGTATTTTAGTGAAATTGCCAATAATGGATGGATAGAACAGTGGTTATTAATTTTATTTAATATTTGGTAGGTGTTCCTGACCCATCTACTTCTAGATATACATCATCTTCTTGGTACTCTTAGCTTCCTCTCAAAATTTCTACAAATTGTATATCCTTTTAAACAAACCTTCTCAGACTCCCTCACTATTCTGTCCCAAAACATTTTTTCTAAACTCCTTAAACACTGCCCAAGAATCAGTGTGCTTGAAAAGCTCATATTACATTTTATTCTAAGTCTTAACCTTCTCAACCAAATACACAAGTCTGATATGCCATCACTTATGGATGTTATCAAACTTTCCTAAAATTTAATTATTCATCCGTACTACAATATCAATTAAAGATGATGTCACATCCTAAATTCATTCAATGTTACAATATACATTCTTCAACAACACGTCCTCCTATGTTACAAAACTGACATAACATTTCATTATGCTGCAGGTACAACTCCACAGCTGTGTCATTTCTTAATTGAATGTATTCTACTACAACTAATCAGAGACAAGTGGCTTCTGATGATCTATGATTATGTGATATATATATATAGTACTGTCAAAAGATCTACATCATATGCCATGCATACTCAATGATGCACTTTTGGTTCGTGATTTAAATTGCAATGTGACATTGCATTATTCTCGTCAGGAGCAGCCATATGGAGATAGCCCTTTGAGCCAATCATTTTGTAAGTATAAACTCAACAATGATAATCTATGAGTGTTGAACACAAAAAGTATAATGTTTAAAAATTGGCAAAGATTTTTCTCTAGTAATCTAGCTACTTCTTCATTTTCTAAGACCACAACTCATGTCTTTGGACTTCATTCAGTCAATATAATTTATTGTATTTTTGAGGTATCTTTATCATTTTATTAAAAGATAGGCCAATGTTATTTTGCTATAGTAAAAAACATTGGTTTGTTGAATTAAGACAAAATTGTTAACTATAATTATGTTAACAAACACTAACATCAACATTGTGTTTCTTGCAATGAATTACTAGGAGACTGCAAGTAAGGTATACATTGTATGGCCTCAGAGGAATTGTTAGTAAAATAGTTTTTGATAGTGATAATTCATTTTATAATAAAGTATAATCACTATTTATTTTAGATTTACTATTGGTAATATTTTTCTAATAAGCTATTCTCTTTCCAGTTCTTTGATCTCAATCTGAATCAAAATCTGATTTGAATAACGGACTGTATCTTGTAATTGGTATAGTAATGACAGCAGTTGTTTGCTTATCTTGCAATATCTTATTTATACTGATTATCATGATTGTGTGTGTTAAGAATTATAAAAAGAACCTATTAAATACTGAGTTGAAATCACAGTAAGCTATCAAAAAATTTTAAACTATTTTAAATTTATCATTCTATGTAGACAAAACAATGATGTGGACAATGATATGACAGTCAGTCCAAGTTCTGTTGGAGTAAATAAATTAACTAAATTGTCAGTTGACTATTATTAGTTATTATTAATTTTATTAATATACTCTGTTTATGTTTAGTTATGAAGAGCCATTTTATGAGACATTAACAAGTGATGAAATACTTCCTCCAAGTTATGAAAAAGTAGTGTAAGTGACTTTTATTAGTAGTTGTCGTTGATCTTTATATTTATACATACTAGAAATGAAGACCCATTATACAATATTTTGCAAGATAAAGAATATGATACACTTGCAGTAAATGCAGATTATGAAATACCAGTAGTTACTAGTGATATACCAGTGATTCCATGTCCAGCTTATGCTACTACAACATTTTCTGAGACAGAAGTGAAGATAGACTAACTATGTTAATGTCATGTGTAATAAATATAGAAACGTTTAACTGCAATTAAAGTAGATAATTGTCATTGTGACTAAATTCTTTACCTTTTGGTATAAGTTGTATTTTAGTAAATCTCGCCAATAGTGGATGAAAATTAAACAGTGGCCATTACTTAGTGTCTAGTAGGTTTTGGTGTTGTCTTCAACAAATTCAGAATAGTTATAACAATAAACACTTTCCTTTCAAAAGTGTGATTGTCACTGTAAGTTAGTGTTCACTATTAGAATATTATTTTTAGTGAAACTTGACAATAATGTATGGGGATTAAGTGATGGTCATTATATTTTGACATTTTATGCATAATCCCTTTTATGTTGATGAAATGGTTATAATCATAATGTATCACTTTCCTTCACAGATTCCTCAGGTTTAACATCAAAGAAAATTATTCAGAATTCTTATGAGTCATCACACTTGAATTGAACTTAAGTTATGACTATCTGGTTTAGATTGACCTTGTGGCTTAAAATTGTTAAAATTGGTCAGACAATGCAATGCATTGAATTTTTATACTGTAATAGTGTACTTGGGTTTTATCCGTACATGGTCGTTTCATGTATAAACCTTGAACCAATTGTCTAACATATATATCTGGTAGGTTTCAGTCTGTGCTCGATTTGGGTGTCTCTATATCCCTGCAACAAATGGACTTGAGTTAGTGTCTATCTTCTAAATAATAAAATAAATGCTTAGTATTCCTTTCTAAGCCTTCTTAAGGCTCTTGACCACTCTCCGAGCTCCTGTTCTAATTATAACCATCTTCTTTGACTCTTCCTCTCAAATCTTTACTATTGCTTAAACGTCTATCTTTCTTAATGTAAGCTTCCTCAAAATTACTCACCAATCTAAGGTCCCAAAACAATTTTTCTAAATGCCTCAAACGCTGTCAAAGATCAATATTCTTGGAAAATTCACATTACTTTCCATTATACATCTTAACCTTCTCAACCAAATACATAACTTGCCATCTCTTATATACAGACATTAGCAATCTTCCCTAAAAACTTAATCACTTACCTGTACTCCAGTATCAATTGCAAAGGATGATGTCTTCATATCACACCTCTCAAATTCCTCAATTAATCTGATGTATTCCTCAATGACAACCCTTCCTTCCATTTTAAAAGGAGCATAACATTCCTTACGCTGCAAATGAAACTCAGCAGCGTCGTATCATTTCCTAATTCTACTATAAGCAATCAGATACAAAGTAGTTCCCAATGATCTCTAAAAATGCTACAGTCTCATCAAAAGACCTGTATTTTATGCCATTACCACTTAATGGTGTACTCTTAGGTTCATGATTTAAATTCCATTGTGACCTGTATTAGTCAACCTGTATTAGTCATTAGTCCTTGTCCACAGCCAGCCACGTCCCACAAGCGAATAACCGGAATTTATTGGCAGAGGAAGTTGTCATCGTCACAAAATAGGAAATAACAAATTTAGTTATTTTTATAGTTATTAAAATTAAATTAGTATGTCAAAAAGCGTCACAGAACTTGCGATAACAATTACGAATCGCTGACGTAATCGAATAATAAAATATTTATAAGTCATGCAAGACGTCATGAGAAAGGGCAAATGTGATTGGTGATCCACCATTCCTTCTCAGCTGCCAAGAAAATATACTTTTCGCCCGTGGTTACAGCAGGCTGGGCATGAGATTACCTTTCACATATTAACTACGCAACTTTCGTCTATCCTACATTTCCTCGCGTCTCTATCTACAAAAGTAGACTCTTTAGAGGAGGCAAAAACTGAGAAAAACAAGAAGGCAAAGGAAACATTATAGATAATAATTAAACCCGACTAAGAAGTCATAGGTCAGTTAAGAACTGAACTTACATTGAAATTAATCAGCAAATATATAGCTATTTTCTATCTAATAAGATGTTAAACAGAATCTCATTGCTTTATTTACATAGACTATACACTGTCATTAGTATTTTTTATTAATGACAATGTATGATGTTTATTAATCTTGTTCTTTATTGTTTATATTATAAATGAGCATTGATTGATTAGATCAACCCGTCTATTTGCACAGTGATATATACGCTTTTACAGTAAACATTAAGATGATTTGTAATAACATTAGTATATTTATTGTCTAATAAATACTTTGTATCATTATATTAACTTGTTCTAACAAGTAAATATCTCCCAATACCACTAAATAAACATGTAAACACACTGTAAAATGGATTGGTTGATCTAACAAAGTGATGACTTTATTAATCTATTGTCTAAAAGTGATTGGCTAATTTAACTAATATAGAGTTATACAGATACCATGATCCCAACATAAAGTACACATGATATAGATTTGATCTATGGATTTGACTGTTTACAAAATGATAATGTTTTTATTGTCTTAAGAAAATCATAATTAGTTCTAACATTTTGTAAACAGTTTGCATCATGTAATATGTATTGCCATAAATTGGTTAAATCAAACAAACAGTTTTTACAGTGAGCTATACATTTAGAAATAATGAATAACAAGAATATTTTTCCTCACATGCTGTCATTACTAAAATATACTAATTGACAGTTATGAAATTAATGATCAGAGCAATGAAATTCTGTTTAACGTCTTATTAGTTTAATGAAAAAAATGCATCATGTAAGAGCCGTCAATATATAATCCATGATAGCTTAGCTGTGTCATTGTGTATAAGGACTAGCACTATATATGGATTTGATAGGACATCCCTAGATACTACATATGTACCATATTTAGAAGTTGTTTGTTAAATACAAACTGTTAAGTTTCATAAGTTAATAATAAGCAGTGTATGTTGTTAATACTTTTCAATGTATTAGGTAAGGATACAGCTAGCCAAGTGATTGTTAAATAGTTAAAACAAGTAATTTATTTTAGCATTGACTCTGTATACCCTAACTACTTATTATAACATTATTATGTTTATAAATAAACATATAATGTAATAAATAACAACAGCATTATATTTAGTAAATGACAGGAAGTCACTACTTATTAGACCTCACACCTTTTATTTAAGAAAAAGCACATCTGTTTGTACTTGTATAGTAACTGCAATCATTATGATGAGAGGTATTGTCATCTTGGTGTTACTGTATTGTTTCTGCAATGCTATTGTGGACATTGACAAAAGAACCAGAGGTAATATTAACACTTAATAAATATAATGATATTAAATATTTCCTAGGTATTCCTATGGATGTCTCACATGAAGGGAATTTCTTTTGTTTTGCCTTCTTAAGAAACAAAGCAAACATAGAACCTGGTTGTGGAGAAGCTCCTGGAAATCTAGGAATCTTTATAACAACACAAAACTCAAACCCAGTTGGTTATCGGATTCGATCTGGTAGTACCAGCTATATAAGGAATGGTACAGTCACAGCTGGAACAATTGTAAGGGAACAATATATGACACCAAATGTACCAGAAGTGAACACGTCAACATCATCAGGTGGTATAATTGTGGAAACAATTAATTCAAGTCAAAGAATTCAAGTGATGGGATTTAGTGATTCTTTGAGTTCTAGTGATGGTTTTCTAGCTGTTCCAATAATACAATATAGATCAAATTTTACGTATGGTTATGCAAGTCTGACTGTGTCAGGAAAAGGTAGCATGGTAGCTGTTGTTGCATGTGATAACATAACCGAAAATGATATTAGATATTCAGCTGAAAATATTGGTTCCTTTCATGTACTAAGACCTCTTTATGTTAGTGGCAGTTCGGAATATCTTGGGAATGGAGATTTTTTTTCAACAAAAATGAGTGAATATAATACTTTAGTTTTGTATAGTTTGTCCCCATATAATTTTACAGGTTTTCGAGCTAACTCTAATCAACCAATTGGTTTCATGACTGGACATGAATGCGCAAAAATACTACTAGGTGGGAAAACCTGTGACCATATCATTGAACAGATACCTCCATCTTATACATGGGGCTATAATTTTTTTGTACCTCCACTTGAAAAAAGAAAAGGTTATCTATTTAAGGTCTGGCCAAGATATGAAGGTACTTCCTTCACAGTGTATTGCTCTAATGGAACAAATTTTAACATCTCAAACTTTCAATTTAATGAAATCAATGTAGACAACAGACAAAGGTTTGAACTAAACAGTCAATCTTATTGTTGTATTCAGTCTGATCGACCATTACTTGTTATGCAGTATGGTTTCTCACATGAACATGATAATGACAATAAATTTGGTGATCCTAATATGGTTTTAGTAGCTCCTATTAGCCAGTATTTGAACAAACATGTCTTTACTACTAATGTTAGTATGTGTTCTAAGGAAGACAATAACGTCACACATCACTATATATCAGTGACTGTGTTAGCAAAGTACTTTGTTCCTAATGCAATATTACTAGATGGTATACCATTAGAACCTAATGTTAATAAATGGAGTATAATTAACTGCAGTCAAAATAATTCATGTGGTTATGGTATTAGTAAGAGAGTTAACATTGGTACACATACAGTTCAACATACAAACCCTAATGCTTTCATTAATGTTATTGTATATGGTTGGAGAATTGAGAAAGGATATGCCTATCCAGCTGGATATGGTATGAATCCTGTAGGAGGTGAGTGGTATATAAACATTTAATCTTCTCAATAATCTTTCAACACATAGAAACATTCTACTCACTTGTTGCACTCAATGAATCATCACTAGAAAATAGTGAAGGACCAATGATTGTTCGAGTATATCGATCAGGAGATGTCAGTCAATCATCAACTGTAAATTTAAGAACATTTACTACATGTTAGTTATGTTAAATGTTGTAGTGGATATTTGATTAACAGTGTTTTCTTTCCTTTCATGTTTATCTTCAGCTGGAGACAATGCAGCAACAAGTCAGTTTAAATAATAATATTGTATAATTAGTTTAAAATAATAACTAATATATCAAGAAATGATTAACCTCAGTTTCCTTTATCTAAGTGACAAAAAAGTTAACATTATCTTAACATTTTAATATTTTAATATATGATAAAGCGATACATAGAGTTATATAAATTCAATATTATTCTACAGTTGGACCTAATGGTGACCTCATATCACAAACACAGACAGTCTTCTTTGTATCTGATCAGACATTTGTAGATGCCTCATTTGTGTTCATGGATGATACTACACTTGAATCTGATGAAACATTTGGTGTTGAACTTGTTCCAAGAAATGATCTGACTTTTGGTATACCATCCAGTGTTATACTGACCATTATTGATAATGATGGTAAGTAATATTTTATTATCTCCACATTATTATTGTAAACATATGCAGGTATTACTCTCTTTTTTAATCCTATCCATTATAATATTACTGAGGGAAATAACAATGTGACAGTTACATTAAGAACTCAAACTTCTAAACCACTTCCCACATCATCTTCTATTAGAATACAAGATCAATCCACAGGATCAGCTACAAGTAATAATTTATCAATTTTACAGTTAATGAATAATTAATTGTTTTCATAGGTGATGTAGATTATATAGCTTTTGATGAAGTCATTGATCTTCAAGCTGGATCTACTGGATTCACATATAATGTCACTATTATATCAAACCCAGGCACTGAATCAACTGAAATATTTAATATTATCATGTCTTTTGTATCTGGAGACACTTTGACAGTCACTCATAATACAGCAACAATTCAAATCTTAGATGATGACGGTAAGAGATTTTTAATAATCTTAACATTATTTATGTTAGAATAATGAAACAATATATCGTTTTAAGGTAATGAATATCTTTAATTGTTTGTGCCTCCTTTGCTATATTGTATCAATGATACAATTGCTATCTTTATTTTCTTGTTTGCTTTGAATTTTAAATAACTTTTATGTTCGACCAGCTCATTAAAAACATCATAGGTAGTTGTGAACTTGGACTTGTTCCATCATTAGTTCTGGATAACTAGGAGGTCCTCCAGATCTAGAATACAATTAAAAAATTGATATATACTTAATTCAATTCATTATAATTATTATAATATAATTAGAATTATAATCACTGGCTTATTAGTCATACAATAATGATCCTTGATTTTCTTTAAGCTGAATACCAATGCAGGAAATAGATTGTAATTACTATCAGAAGTAGATCATTTACAATCAATATTAGTCTCTGTTCATTATTATTGTTAACAGATGAAGGTATTGCAATCTTTTTTAATCCCATCCATTATAATATTACTGAGGGAAATAACAATGTGACACTTACATTGAGAGCTAAAACTTCCAACCCACTTCCCACATTATCTTCTATTAGAATAAGAGATCAACCCACAGGATCAGCTACAAGTAATAATTTATTAATTTTACAATTAATTTATAGTTGATTATTTTCATAGGTGGTGTAGATTATGTAGCATTTGATGAAGTCATTGATCTTCAAGCTGGATCTACTGGGTTCAAATATAATGTCACTATCATATCAAACCCAGGCACTGAATCAACTGAAATATTTAACGTTATCATGTCTTTAGTATCTGGAGACACTTTGATAGTCACTCATAATACAGCAACAATTCAAATCTTAGATGATGACGGTAAGAGATTTTTAATAATCTTAATATGATTTATGTTAAAATAATGAAACAATATATCATTTTATGGTAATGAGTATCTTTAATTGTTTGTGCCTCCTTTGCTATATTGTATCAATGATACAATTGCTATCTTTATTTTCTTGTTTGCTTAAATAACTTTTGTGTTCGACCAGCTCATTAAAAAATATGATAGGTAGCTGTGAACTTGGACTTGTTCCATCATTAGTTCTGGATAACTAGGAGGTCCTCCAGATTTAGAATACAATTAAAAAATTGTAATGATATATACTTAATTCAATTCATTATAATTATAATTACAATCACTGGCTTATTAGTCATAAAATAGTGATACTGGATTTTCTTTTAAGCTGAATACCAATGCAGGAAATAGATTGTAATTACTGTCAGAAGTAGAAGACCATTTACAATCAATATTAGTCTCTGTTCACATCCATTCTTTCTCTTACTATCAATTATTCACAAAGAAAATAGCTTCTCCAAGAGTAGTTGTTGATATAAACTGCTGAAATAACTAGTTTTGTTTCTGAAGTGTTAAAAATGAGACCTACAAAAAACCATACTTTGCAGAGTTGATTGTCAATACATTTAAATGGAATAATCCAAGTAATCCCTACATAGGCTCTGCTTCTGTGAACTTATATGTAATAGATAAAGATTTTAATATACTTATAGCCATCTAATGTTTGGTTAGACTTTATTTGGTCACAGTTACTGAAGACTAAGTGTAAATTGTCTATGAGACTATTAAGTGATATTATACATAGCTAAGTGTATGTTATTGTTTTAATTGCTAGTGAATAGCTTGTAGCTAAAATGTCACATTTACAAGTTATGGAGAAAAATTAATGTGTTGTAGTAAGTCAAAAACCTTGCAGAGCATGTCCATTACATGGAGGCTAGAATTTAGGTATAGATTGTTTGACCTCATTTCAAATTGTTAATAGGATAGTATTATAGAAAAAGTTTATTTATAATAATGTGTAAGTGCATTTTTTTGGATTTACTATTGATAAATATTTTACTATGTCCCTATTCTCTTTCCAGTAATTTCATCTGAATCTGAATCTGATTTGTATAATGGATTGTATCTTGTAATTGTTGTGGTAATGACAGCAGTTGTTTGTTTATCTTGCAATATCTTACTTATACTGATTATCATGATTGTGTGTCTTAAGAATTATAAAAAGAATGATGACCTAAGATCACAGTAAGCAATCAAAAATATTAATACTATTTAAAATTTATTATTCCATATCAGACAAACCAATGACATGAATGTTGTCATGGCCATCAATCCAAAATATGTTGTAGTAGATAATTCAACTAACTTGTTAGTTATTGTAGTTATTATTAATTATATTAATAAGCTCTATTTATATTAAGTAATGAAGAGCCATTATATGAGACAATAACAAATGATGAAGTACCTCCTCCAATTTATGAAAAAGCAGAGTTAGTTGATTACTAGTAATATCTATTGAATAATTATAATCATATATTATAGAAATGAAGTTCCAATATGTGATATTTTGCCAGATGAAGAGCATGACATACCTGTGGTTAATGCTGATTATGAGATACCAGTAGTTACTACTGATATAGCAGTAACTCCATGTCCAGCTTATACTACTACAACATTCACTGAGACAGAAGTAATACCAGTAGTTACTACTGATATAGCAGTAACTCCATGTCCAGCTTATACTACTACAACATTCACTGAGACAGAAGTGATACCAGTAGTTACAGTTACCACTGATTGTGGATATAAAGATGTTGATACTAGTCCAGAGTCTATTGTTGTTACTACACCAACTAAAGTGTTAGTTAATAGTAAATAGTACAACATAGTCAGTTATATTATACTTATAGAAGTGTTCCTGTAGAGGTACTACATGATAAGATTTTAGATGAGTCTTTAGTAGCAGCAGATTATGAGATATCAGTAGTTACTACTGATATACCAGTGGCTCCATGTCCAGCTTATGTTACTTCAACATTCACTGAAACAGAAATGAAGATAGACTAACTGTGTTAATGTAGTGTACATTTGCTGCAGTAAATATAATTCTTTTAAGTGTGTTAAGAGTATGAATTGTCACTGTGAGTGAATTGTTCACGTTTTGGTATAAATTGTATTTAGTAATGCCTGAAGATAATAAATTTAACCATCTAATTTCATATTATGATCTTTTGTGAGTTTGCCAAAACTTGCTCTCAACGCAGACTGTCAATACTTGTCGTCTTTCTATACAAATAATCTCTGCTAAATATCTAAATATTACTCTATCTATTTCCACAGTTAGAACAAAAAATTTTTTGTCATGTCTAAGATATTTTGGCCCTGAATTCAGTTGATGTCTCCTTCTTTGCTGTACATCTATAGAAATGTATATAAAACATATACATTACCATTGTTAACATATAACCTTGAACTCATGTCTATCCTCAACCTAATATTTGATGTTCCCTCCCTGACCATTCTGCTGAGTTCCAGTTCTAGTTATACATCATCTTCTTGGCACTCTCCCTCTCAAATTTCTCTTATTGCTTAAACATCTATCACTTTTTAATGATTTATCTGAACATTCTGTCCCAAAACAAATTTTCTTAAAAACCTCAAACATTGCCCAAGAGTTAAAGTGTTTTGAAAGTTCATATTACATTCTCTTCTACATCTTTACCTTCTTAACCAAATACACAACTCTAATATACCATCACTTATGGACGTTATCAAACTTCACTAACAATTTAATTGTTCATCTGTACTTCAGCATCAATTATATAGGATGAGATCTTTATATCACACCTCTCAATCTCTTGAATTAATCTGATCATAAATTGTGCAGTCCTCAACAACTTACACTTTTGGTATTTTTTCTATAATAATTGCAAAAGAGCCATAACATTTCTTTATGTTGCATTTGCAAATCTACAACTGCACTATTTCTGATTGAGTATTACACTACAAGCAACTAGAGACAAAATGGCTTCCTATAATCTGTAAATACTACAGTCTCTTCCAAAGATCTATATCACATGCCTACTTGATAGCGGGCTTTATTTGGACTCTTGATTTAAATTCCAACGTGTACTTGACCTTTTCGTTCTCAACAGCACAATTTTCGCCTGTATTTTATCTAGTAAAGAGGATTCTCATTTATAGGGAAGAAAGAAAGAAGAAGAAGGTAAGGAAAAGTTCTGTTAGCTGTAATTGTAAGTGTCCAATGGTCATTATTTTCCTGCGTATATAATGGCTCTTGAAGACTTGCTGCTAAAAACTTAATGTGCATTATCTTGGTTATATTAAATTAAGGAAACGATGCATAATACAACATGTTGTTCAGCTCTGTTATAAAGCCATATAAAATGATAACAACATTAATAATAATAATAATAATAATAATAATAATAATGATAATAATAATAATCATGATGATAATAAAAATAATAATAACAATATAACCTTTACATATTAGCTAACATGCAGGCAAAAACTTTGTTAAAATTTTACAGCAAGCATAGATATGTTAATAAAATCAGGCGAAAATTTGAAATCACTACATATATTGACTACATTACAGTAAAATTTATCTTGAAATAATAATTACTACAAGTGACAATGGAAAACCAGATTATTGTTGAGTCTAAAGCATCAAGTATATACCATTGTTAAAATAGATTGGTTGTTTAAACTGATTTTTAGTCACTTAAATTGCATACTTCCATAAAAATACATTGATAAGATAACAATATACACTGTTTTGATTAATAGAGTTATATAGTTTGTACACTTAAACAAATTAATTCTAAAAATGGACATATGTGTAGTATAGTAGGATGTTCATTGTGACAGCTCTTATAATTCACTCAATGACACTGTAAAGTTATCTATTGTAGTATCCAAAGAACAAGCTGGCTTCTGGTCTTTATTATTCGCATTAGAATGTCAGCACATTTAAATCAATCCAGCTGTCTATACTCTAGATCCTTGTGTGTTATGAAGAATAGTGTTCAGTGTGAATGAAGGACAGTCAATTGATCTAGTTCTTGTAACTATTGTATAATTATAATAATTAATTATAACCATTTGGCTATGAAACAGTCTCAGTTGGATGCTCCAGATCCATACATACCTGTTGCAGTACAATTGTGAATTAATTCTTTGATCTCTCTAGTTAAAATTTCATGATTTTCAGCAAAAACTCCAATAATATTAACAAAAATGTTTAGGAATATGATAAAGAAAAAAATAAAATAAAGATTCAAACAATTTTTATCTATTCCATTGGAGAGGGAGGGGCTACCTAGCAATACTCAACCCACCTTATTCACAATTTATAATGATAGTTGTCCTAAGTATTACATGTTTAATATGTGTACTTTATTATGATCAGGTTAGTAGTCTATTAAAAGTTATCTTTGACTGTTAGCTTGTCTGGTGTTAAACTAGTTTTAATCCAACCAAATGTTGCTACAAGTCAATAAGGCTGCTACATTTGTTTAGCTTCATTTATAGAACAGTTAATGGTATGATATAATACTATATTCAATAGTACAACACAATAGTTATACAGTATTTCTATGGAAGGTTAATACTATTATATTAAGTTAATATGAAAGACTTGTTATCAGGTATGTTATATGTGATGGTGTATCCAGTTTATCTTTGTTATTATTGGAGTAAGATAGGTTATCTCTCCAGGAAGTAAGTGATGACCATGTGTTTAATATGTCAGATCACTGACATGACATGATCCCTTTTCATAGCCAATGTGGTCTTTATTATACCTCCATCAGCATGAGATAAAGGCACCAAGGAATGATCAATCTCTCTGTGTGTATTTTGAAATTCCATTCTTAAAGAGTACAAGCAATAGTCCTCACACACAGACTTAGCATCATCCTTGAAAATGTTTTGGTCTAACTTATGAGATGTTAAACAGAATCTTCATTGTTTTGGCAATTAACTACATAAACTATACACTATCATCAATATATTTTAGTAATGACAATGTGTGATATTTATTGCTCTCATTCAATATTATTTGTATTGAAAATAACCACATATATGGATTGGTTAGATCAACCCATCTATTTTTACAGTGATTAATATACATTTCAATTAAATATTGAAATGAATTGTAATTTTTTCAAGTGTGTTTGTAGTCTCATTTTTGCATTACAATATTAATTTATTAAAAAGTAAATGTGTCATAATAACACTAAATAGACATGTACACACATGTAAAAATGGATTTGGTTGATCTAAAAAATCCATAGTTATTTATATTTGCAAATATTAAGGGACAAACGCATCATCTACTTTCTGCAAGTGTGGTAACTGTAATCATCATGATCAGAGTTATTGTCATCTTGATGTTACTGGATTGTTACTGCAATGCTATTGTGGACATTGATAAAAGAACCAGAGGTAATATTAACACTTAATAAATATACTTTATATATTAAATATTTCCTAGGTATTCCTATGGATGTCACACATGAAGGGAATTTCTTTTGTTTTGCCTTCATTAGAAACAAAGCAAACACAGAACCTAACACTGGCAGAGAAGCTCCTAAAAGTCTAGGAATCTTTATAACAACTCAAAACCCAAATCCAGTGGGTTACCGAATTCGATCTGATAATACTGGCTATTCAAGAACTGGTACAGTCACAGCTGGAACAATTATAAGGGAACAATATATGACACCAAATGTACCAGAAGTGAATATGGCAACAACTTCAGTTGGTATAATTGTGGAAACAATTAATTCAAGTCAAACAATTCAAGTGATGGGATTTAGTGATTCTTTTGGTTCTAGTGATGGTTTTCTAGCTGTTCCAATAATACAATATAGATCAAATTTTACATATAGTTATGCTAGTCTAACTGCATCAGCTCGAAGTTTCAACAGCATTGTAGCTGTAGTTGCTTGTGGTAACATAGCTCAAGATGATATTACATATTCAACTGAAAATTCATTTTTGGTAGTAAGTTCTTTTGTAAAAGGTGGATTTGCGCTTTCAAATCAAAAGACTTTTTTTTCAGCAGCAATGAGTGAATATAACACTCTTGGTTTACTAAGGGCATCCCGACGTGATATTACAGGTTTTCGAGCTATCTCTAGTCAACCAATTGGATTCATGACTGGACATGAATGTGCAGAAATACAACTAGGTGAAGATACTTGTGACCATATCATTGAACAGATACCTCCATCTTATACATGGGGCTATAACTTTTTTGTGGCTCCATTTGAAGTAAGAGCAGGTTATGTATTTAAAGTCTGGCCAAGATACAATGGTACTTCCTTCACAGTGTATTGCTCTGATGGAACAAATTTTAACATCTCAATCTTTCAATTTAATGAAATCAATGTAGACAACAGACAAAGGTTTGAACTAAACAGTCAATCTTATTGTTATATCCAGTCTGATCGACCATTACTTGTTATGCAATATGGTTTCTCACATGAACATGATAATAACCATCAGTTTGGTGATCCTAATATGGTTTTAGTAGCTCCTATTAGCCAGTATTTGAACAAACATGTCTTTACTACTAATGTCAGTATGTATACTAGGCAAAATGATGATTTCACATCTCACTATATATCAGTGACTGTGTTAGCAATGTACTTTGTCCCTAATGCAATATTACTAGATGGTACACCATTAGAACCTAATGTTACTAAATGGAGTATTATTAACTGCAGTCAAAATGATCCATGTGGTTATGGCATTAGTAAGAGAGTTAACATTGGTACTCATACAGTTCAACATACAAATCCTAATGCTTCCATTAATGTTATTGTATATGGTTGGAGAATTGAAAAAGGATATGCCTATCCAGCTGGATATGGTATGAATCCTGTAGGAGGTGAGTGGTATATAAACATTTAATCTTCTCTATACTCTTTCAACACATAGAAACATTCTACTCACTTGTTGCACTCAATGAATCATCACTAGAAAATACTGAAGGACCAATGATTGTTCGAGTATATCGATCAGGAGATGTCAGTCAATCATCAAGTTTAAACTTAAGAACATTTACTACATGTAAGTTATGTTAAATGTTGTAGTAGATATTTGATTAATAGTATTTTCTCTCATTTTATCTTTATCTTCAGATGGAGACAATGCAGCAACAAGTCAGTTTAAATAATAATTTTATATAATTGGCTTAAAAGGAATATCTAATTATTAAGAAATGATTAACCACATTTTCTATTTCTAAGTGACCACACTAGAGTTATCTATTACTTCAACATTTCAATATTTAATAATTGTTAAAGAGATTGACAGAGTTACGTAAAGTCAATATTATTCCACAGTTGGACGTAGTAGTGATCTCTTATCACAAACTCAGACAGTCTCCTTTGTATCTGATCAGACATTTGTAGATGTCTCATTTGTGTTCATGGATGATACTACACTTGAATCTGATGAAACATTTGGTGTTGAACTTGTTCCAAGAAATGATCTGACTTTTGGTATACCATCCAGTATTATACTGACCATTATTGATGATGATGGTAAGAAATATTTTATTATCTTTACATTATTATTGTAAACAGATGCAGGTATTACAATTTTTTTTAATCCCATCCATTATAATATTACTGAGGGAAATAAGAATGTGACAGTTACATTGAGAGCTCAAACTTCCAACCCACTTCCCACATCATCTTCTATTAGAATACGAGATCAATCCACAGGATCAGCTACAAGTAATAATTTATCAATTTTACAGTTAATAAATAGTTGATTGTTTTCATAGGTGATGTAGATTATGTAGCATTTGATGAAGTCATTAATCTTCAAGCTGGATCTACTGGGTTCACATATAATGTCACTATCAGATCAAATCCAGTCACTGAACCAACTGAAACATTTAATGTTACTATGTCATTTGTATCAGGAGGGAATCTGACAATCACTCATAACACAGCAAAAATTCAAATCATAGATAATGGTAAGAGACTTTTATTTATCCAAACATTACTTAATGCTGGATGGCAAAGTTCCCTGTTCAACTAGTATACTGTGATAACATAGAAGTAGCTGGGAATTGTTTGATCATAACTTCTCCAGAATATTATAAGAAAGTTGTAATGATACCTAATTCATTTCATTGTAGCTAGGCTTACAGTCACTGGTTTATCATTCATGTAATAATAATCCTGGAGCTTGAACATCAAAAAAGGAAATAGTCTATAGTTACTGCTAGAAGTAGGAAACCTTAATTAGTCTTAACTGAGTCGCAATTAAGAAGATTATCAAAGAAAGAATGAATTGAAAGATTTTGATCAATATATCTGTTATGCAAGGTCTGCAATAACAAATGCAATGAGTGCTTTGTACATTTTCCATAAGTGAAAACGCTTGTCTTTTTTTTCAGTATACATGAACAAAAGTGGTTTAAATTGGATCTTAAATGAACAGTAAACATTTAACAATATTATATAAAAAAATAAATTTCCATAAAATTTTAATTATAGTATGTTTTTGTATGGACTGAAAATGTACCAAATTCACAAAATGACCGGTTTTCTCATATTGGGTCACACACACATATGTATGTGTGTATATTATTTAATTAAGATTTAATGTTATAAGCTTTTTATTAATTTACCAAATTATGTATCCTTATACAATTATCTTTATAAAGAATAATTTGTCATAGTCCTAACTTTTTAAATTTATAACAGGTCAATTTGATTTATTATATAAAGAAGTAACACATATAACTTCTCTCCTGTAGTACCACCACCTACCATACAACCTATACCAGACATGAATATAACAACTGGTTTAAATGCAACCTTTACTTGTAAAGCTACCGGATTTGGTCTTACGTTTTCTTGGGACGTGCCATTTTCTCTTACTAATAATAATGGTATTGTTATTGGTGACAATACTAGTGAATTGACTGTTGTTAATGTGACAAAACATGCCAATGGAGAATATACTTGTTATGTCACTGATTTTATTGGACAAGAAGACATTGCTATGGCTGAACTGATAGTTGTTGGTGAGTTTATAAATTATTGTACATTATATATTAGTATGTGGGTCTATGAAGTCTGTTAATATGTGTTAATATCAATTATAATTATTAGTATTGTTAATTATAATAAGTAACTCATATGAGATGCTTTGTGGGTTTGTTTTGTGTTATTTTAGAAGATAATTAGTAATTGGAATTATATTGAAATTACTTCGAGAATATTGATAGCTTACATAATTTGGAAATAAAAACAAATGGGAAATAAGTTTGTTATTTATTGTTAATATCATTTATGTTCTATATGCACAGGTCCACAGATACTTGAGTCTAATAACACTAATTCAATCGTTGTTGAGAATACTGTGAGGTTTTTGAGATGTGTTGTACAAAACAGACATGATGCACCAGCAAAGATGAACATAAGATGGATCAATCAAGGAAAAGTTATAAATGTATTAGAACAACCTTCATTTATCATTGACACAACAATGGAAGACAATAATAGGATAGTGACGAGCATATTAACATTTAATCCTGTTAATTATAAGATGTTCGATTTACATGCTTTGTATATAAATCGTTTCCAATGTGAGGCATCCATTGGTAATTATATTTTTGATGCTGTCAGGAACAGAGGTGCTGTATTAACTCTAAACTGTAAGTTAATATTATAGAATATAAATTGGTCATAACAAGTGTCTATAGTGTTTAGATCTACATATTGAATGCTCATGATATCAATGTTATTTTTTTTTCCTTTAGTTATTCCCAAATTTCTAACACAACCACCAAGTACTGTTAGAATCAACCTTACTGATACTGAAGAACTAGAGTGTGGAGGAACTGGAGAACCTGAATTCACCATAACATTTTATAGACACTTTGATAATGGATCATCAGTAGTTATATATGAAAAAAAAGATGATTTAGCGAAGACAACAATCAATAATGCTAACTATAATGATGCTGGTAATTACAGTTGTCAGATGTCTAATTATGTCGGTGCAAATGTGTCAAATTTTACTATTATAATACAAGGTAAGCCAGTGGTTTTATTATAAAAGTTTAAACAGTCATCTTTGTTTTAGGTCCACCCGATCAAGTTGATCATACCAGTATCAATGTCACTGTCATTTCCATTTTTCAAGTTCTTATCACTTGGATTCGTCCATTTAACAACTTTGCTCCTTCTACTTCTCAAACATATCATGTGTATTATGAAGAGAGGAATACTGGAGTTTCAACAGGCACTAATCAAAGCTCTGAGACAACTTCTGTACGCTTAGATCTACCAGTTAACACAAACTATTTACTAAAAGTTGTCAGTTGTAATATAGTAGGCTGTGGACCAACAACTCAGTATGTCTCATTTACAACAATTACACAAGGTAAGAACAATAAAGGATATTATTATATATATCCTAATATAATTATAATTGTTTTACATTGACTATTGTAGAGTATGTCATAGTTTTATTACAGACTATTTTGTCTATATGTCCCTTTATAAGTATGACGTTCAAACGAGTCATAAATACTATGTAGATAAGCCCATTAGTATAATTTTTGTTTTGAAATGAGTTTTATAAGTTTAATTTAGCATGTATAATATATAAATATAATATGTATGTGTGTGTATGTTAATGGAGTGTAAGGAGTGTATGTATTAGATATCATTGTTGCTTAGATTTAAAACTAGTAATCAAACTGAATTAACTAAACACATTAATTGAAGAGGAAAACATTCATTATGACAAAATGATCCTCTTTGCTTCAATTTTGATTACTGTTTGTTTATATTTTAGCAATGGCCAAATTAAGAAATGTCTACATACCTTTTACGCTCATCAACTCCTCATCAATATTCATTAGTTGGGAACTTCCTCCTTTGGCGATCAATTCAGTTGGTAAAAAACCAACTATTGGGAATTTTGAAGTGTCTTATAGAGCTATTAGAACTGTTGTTACAGAAACAAAATCAATTAATTCAAATCAGTTTAATATAACTATTATTGATCTGAAACCAGATACTGAATATGAAGTTGTTGTAGGAGTTAAGTATGAAGATCCCCCCAATTTTTCTGGAGAAAATGTAACATTTCCAAGTATTAGAACAAGACCACAAAGTA
The DNA here is from genome assembly GCA_963965975.1 of Xestospongia bergquistia. Taxonomy (NCBI): domain Eukaryota; kingdom Metazoa; phylum Porifera; class Demospongiae; order Haplosclerida; family Petrosiidae; genus Xestospongia; species Xestospongia bergquistia. The sequence continues at coordinate 1,803,834 of OZ014415.1, forward strand.
AGTTATTAGTTCAAAGAAACTTTAAATGAATACTATAAGCTATTATATACCATAGCTATCACATATGTATTTCAAACTTTTTGTCTTTAAATTTCATTTTTTTATTAAATCTTTCTTTACACAGACAATTTTCCTGACAAAAATACAAATATTGATATTGATGACAGACAAAATCCTCGTGTGTTAGTCACATGGGATAAACTTAAGGAAGAGGATGGTGCAGAATATTTACAATCTTATAGTGTTATTGTTACTATTAAGGTAAGGGGGTCAAATGGAAACATACAAAAAAGACAAATTAATGAAAAAAAGAGAACTTTTGATGTGGATAAAACTAGAAACACATTTCAATATAACGACACTGAACCATTTATGTCATATACATTTCAAGTGAATGCAAAATTGTTGGTAAATGGAGAAGAACGAATAGTACCTATTACACAACCTAATACTGTTGTATCAGGAGAAGCAGGTAAACATTTTTCTATATACTAATATAAACGTAATGTATGGACAATTATATATGTAGTATTAAAATACTTCTAATATTTTAAAGCATCTACATTAAGGGACTATAAGAATAACATTGATGACTCGTTTTGATTTTCATTTGTAGCTCCTGCTACTCCTCGAAATCTAAAAGCAACTGAAACCAACTTCACTGTCATTGAATTGAGTTGGGAAAGACCTAGTCCTTCCAATGGAATTATTACCAATTATACAGTATGTAAACAACTATGCCACTTTTAACCACACATAGTTAAGCACATACATAATCAATATAATATATTACACATATTGATTTATTAAGCTACCATTGATATTATTTTACTACTACTTTTTTCAAGATATATTGGGGTTTTAGTTGTCAACAAAAGAGAGTAATTGTGTTAACTTCTCAAATGTTATCATATCGATTTACTTCACTTACTGGAGATATGTCATATTCATTCTCAATCAGAGCAGCTACTAATGGAGGAATAGGAGAGTATAATAACATAACAGTCACTACTCATGCAGGGGGTAAAAATCAGTAGAGTTATGGCTATAATATAATTATTATATAATAGATTTCAACTTGCCTTATGATAATTATATATGTGTTGAAAATATATTTAATTTTTTTTGTTGGATTTATCTGTGTTTAAGTTCACATTTTTGTTTAATTTCTTAGTTGCTCCAGTACATAGACCCAAAATTGTTGCAATTGATGGCAGAACAGATCAATTTAATGTTATTATTGGTAATTTTTCAACTCAATATGGACCTCTTGGGTGAGATACTTACACTTCACAACGCTTGGCACACTTCTCACTACTTCTCTAAGTTAACATTTTTCACTATATATTTGTAATTAAACCTCATTTTCATGTTTTCTTGGTAGACCTTTGAGTGACAATTGAAGTTGTAAAAATAATTTGAAACAGCTATCTCTTTTTCTTTTTCAGCATTTATAAACTGATTGTAGTTACTAACAACAATGAAGGTCCATTTCCTGATACAACTCTATATCCATACTCTGACAACAGATGGAAGTCACTGGGATACTATGTTACCAGTCTATTTCATGCTAACAATGATGATATGACATATACTGTAGGCAATAGAGAAAGCCAAATATATCTTGGTGTAACTTATTATAACTCTCCACTCTCTACTGATGTTAACTATTGTGTATTTATTCGTGTGTATTCATCAGCTGCTAACCCAGTAAGTCAAATGTCATAGATTGATGTTTGAAATCAAATTATTGAGTTTAAAATTTGTGTTAAAAATAAATTGATATTTTATCATGATTAATAGGAGCAGCCATATCAAGATAGTCCTTTAAGCCAATCATTTGGTAAGCATTCACTCAGGGATGATAATCTCTATAAGTGTTCAATAATTTAAATTTTAGAAACTATATACAATAAATGGCAAAAATTTTTCTCTAGTTTTCTAGCCATTCCTTCATTTTATAATACCACAATACATTGTCTTGTTATATTTTTAAGTGTCTATATCATTTTAATAAAAGATAGGCCAATGTGATTTTGCTATAATAAAAAATTGGTTCATTAAATTAACATGAAAATTGTTGAGTATATGTTAGCAAACATTAACATCAATATTGCAGAAGATGTCATCATAGTGTTTCATGTAATTACTAGGAGACTGGAAGTAAGGTATAGATTGCGTGGGTTCACGTCAAATTGTTAGTAAAATAAATTTTATATAGAAATAGTTAATTTTAAAATAAATTACAAACAGGTTTTCACTGTGTAAGATTGTCTATTAATGTTTTATTTATATGCTTAATTGTTCTATCTCCAGTGCTTTCATCTGTATCTGATTTGAATAATGGACTGTATATTGTAATTGGTATAGTAATGGCAGCAACTATTTGTTTATCTTGCAATATCTTACTTATACTGATTATCATGATTGTGTGTGTTAAGAATTCTAAAAAGAACAAATTAAATACTGAGCTGAGATCACAGTAAGCTACTAAAAATGTTAATAGTATTTTAAATTTATTATTCTATGCAGGCAAAACACTGATATGGATATTGTCATGACAGTCAGTCCAAGTTATGTTGTAGTAGATAAATCAACTAAATTGTTAGTTGACTATAATCAGTTATCATTAATTATACTAATATACTCTATTTATATTTAGTGATGATGACCCATTATATGAGACAGTAACAAGTGACAAGATACCTCCTCCAAGTTGTGAAAAAGTAGTGTTAGTTGACTGCTAGTAGTTGTAAATGATATAAATAATTATAATTATATCTTATAGAAATGAAGTCCCAATATATGATATTTTGCCAGATGAAGAACATGACATACCTGTGGTCAATGCTGATTATGAGATACCAGTAGTTACTACTGATATACCAGTGACTCCATGTCCAGCTTATGCTACTACAACATTCACTGAGACAGAAGTGTTACCAGTAGGTACCACTTTATGTAGATACAAAGGAGATGTTGATACTAGTCTGGAATCTATTGTTGTTATTACACCAACTACAGAGTTAGTTAATAGTTAATGTTAATAGTACAACATAGTCAGTGATATTATACTTATAGAAGTGTTCCTGTGGAGGCACTATATGAAATCATTTTAGATGAGTCTCAAGCAATAGCAGATTATGAGATACCAGCAGTTACTACTGATATACCAGTGACTCCATGTCCAGCTTATACTACTACAACATTCACTGAGACAGAATTGAAGATGGACTAACTGAGTAAATGCCATGTGCATAACTATAGAAAAATTTAACTGTATTAAGATAATTGTCACTGTGACTAAATACTTTATTTTTAGTATAAATTTTATTTAGTGGTGAATCTTTCCAATAATACATAGAAATTAAACAATTGTCATTAATTTATTATCTGGTAGATATTGGCATTGTTTCTAACGAAACTCAGAATAGCTATAAATATCTTCCCTTCAAATATATTAAAATTGTCACTGTATACAATTGTTTAGTGCCACAAATACTAGTTTTGTTGAGAACTACTTGTAACTGTACTGGTCAGAAGGATAGATTGGTTGGTATCATGAACGTCCCTAAGACATTGCAAATAACCAGGAAGACTGGCTGTTGTCTCCTTTTGCAAAATACATTGCCAATGCAGTGAGGAAAGACAGCATGCCAGGATTATTTATTTGCTCCACATATAATTGTGGCTACATCTGCCATACTATATGTGACCTATATCACTTCTTTGCAACAATCCCATCTTCAAGATATGTTGGTTGTAATATCTGAATAAGTTTTAAATGAAGGAGATATAGGTTTAACATTCTAAATTTCATAGTGTGATCTTTGGGGATCTAATAAAACTCCCATAGAAGAAGTAGACATCTTGATGTTACTGTATCTGTTTCAATAGCTATCATATATTGGACAACAAAAAACTCAGCTTAAGGAATTTTCTTTACTTATATTTAATTGGTGCCCGATTCGGATCTCAATTCAAATTTCTACTATTGCTTAAATGTCTATGCTTTTTATATAACAAGCCTTCATAAGGCAAAGAATCTGTGTGCTTGGAAAGCTCATAATCACATCCTATTCTATTCTACATCTTAAATTTCTCAACCAAATACATAACTCTAACATGCCATCACTTATGGACATGATTAGTCATACCTAAAATTTTAATTGTTCATCTTTACATCAATTACAAAGGATGATATTTTTATATCACACCTCTCAAACTCTCAAATTCATCTGATCATAAATTGCACATGTGCATTTCTCAGCAACACTCTAGTCTTCCTCTCATCACAAAACATGCAAATTCCTTATGTTGTAGAACTGTCTTTTCCTATTCCTATTTCCTTAGATTGCATATGCAACTCTACAGCTGCAAAAATTGCACTCTATATACAGTACAACCAATCAGATATAAGTGGTTCCTGATGATCTTTAAAATACTACAGTTTCATCAAAAGAGCAGTATCATATGCCATGCATACTTAATGGTGGATTCCTTTTGGTTTCATGATTTAAATTCCATTGTGACATTATATTAATGTCGTCCCCAGTCAGCCATGTCCAACGGACGAATAATCGTCTGGCAAAGATTTTCTTGGCAGAGGAAGTTATGATTGTCATATGATAGGAAATTAAATGACGATCATAGTTATTGTTAATTATTAATATTAAGCTAAAAAGCCTAACTACTAATATTCTTTATTAATGTGTCTATTTGGCGTCAACTATTTGCATTGTTATTGCATGTCTTTTCACAAGCAAAATTTTGTAACAATTAGTCTACCAACTAACTCGAATTTTATCCATAAAACCATAAAATGATAAAATATTTATAAGTCATGTAAGACGTCATGGCATAGAACAATGGTTTGATCAAGCATTCTTTCTTAGCTGCTAAGAAGATGACTCATGCCAGACGATTTTTTGCCCGTGAGTATGGGGACTGGGCACGAGACTATTTTTCACATATTACACAATTTTCGTCTATCCTATATTTCCTTCCGTCTAGTATTAATCTTTATCATATATGTTAGCGTAGAGTTTTTCCTCTATAGAAGAGGCAAGAACGAAGAAGAAGAAGTTAAGGGAAAGTTCAAGAAAATTGTTAAACCTGTAGACTTAAAAGTTAATTAGAGGTTAGTACACAACTGAATATGATGATGATCTGTTTAAATTAAATATAAATATATATATTTTATTATATCATGTTCTTATTAACTGTAGCTGTATATGTTCAATGGTCATTGTTTTCAGCTTATAATGGCTCAAAAAGACTTATTAATAATATGTATTAATGTGATTAATATAATATTATTATACTTAACAAAAATGAATACATATTGCTTAAAATAGATTAGTTGATTTAACTGATTTTTAGTCATTTCAATTGCATACATCCATGATGCTACATTGGAAAGACTAACAATATATATCACTGTACAAATCGATCGGTTGATTAACCAATTTGTGGTCATTCTCATTGCATATAGTATATGATGTGATACTGTAAAGACCACATTCTGCTCTTTACTATAATACACTAATGATAAGTAATTCAATTGATTAACACTTATTAGAATCTATCTCATTTGACGATAGTCACTTTAATCTGTATGCCTGCACAATGTAGTGTATTACATTCTTATGATTAATTTTCACTGGTGACAAGGTAGGGTAGGACATATGTTCCTCTCTCTTAAAGAGGAATCTGTTGCCTATTACTGTTTATGTTATAACTAGTACAAATGTCTCTCTTTACTACTTCTCAGACACTTATATGTACAAATTCAAAACAAAGTCACAATTGTTTAGTTAAAACAGCCAATCCATTTTTACTCTACATGTGACATATATATATACACAGGTTTTATCAAAGGAATTCTACAGTTTGTGGACTTAAACAAATTAATTCTATTTATAAAATAACATATATGTAATATTGATCCATGTTCATACTTATGATACGAAAATGACACAGCAAAGTTACAACTCATGCAAATAATTTGGCAACAACTCTCCTCACACACAGGCTCAGTAACATCCAAGAATTTTTTGTGTATCTAATGAGATGTTAAACAGAATTTTCATTGATTTAGTTACATAGACTGACTACAGACGGTTATCAGTTTATTTTAGTAATGACAATTTGTAATGTTTACTAATTTCAGTTTTTATTATTTATATTGTTAACAACTGTGGATTGGTTAGATCAACCAATTTGTTTTTACAGGGATATATACATTTATAAAGTAAACATTGAGATGAATTGTAAGATCTTTAAAAACATTAGTGTGTTTATTGTGTAATAAATATTTGCATCATTAAATTTATTTATTAAGACAAGTAAACATCTCCCAATATCACTAAATAAACATATAAATAGAAACATATGACATATAAATGTAAAATGATTGTTTGATCTACAAAATCCACTGTCATTTAATTAATACAGTTACAATTAATAAAGAACGAGAGTAGTAATCATAAAATGCTGTGATTCCTAAATAATAGTCATATTTTTAATGATCAGAGAAATGACAATTCTGTTTAATAGTTAATAGTTTGATGTTTAATAGAAATAAATATATCCTGTAAGATCTGTCAATATGTATTCCACCATGGCTTAGCTACATCATTATGTGTAAGTGCAATCACTATATATGGAATTGATAGGATTTCACACACATTCCTTTTTGGAACTTGTTTGTTTAAGTATACGTACACAAACTGTGTAATTCTATAATAATTAATAATCAAAGAATAATACTTTTCAATTTATTTGGACTGTTAATCAGTTGAATAACAATCTATTATACAGTGAACCTGTTTAACCTAACTCCTTATTATAATGTTATTATGTTTATAATAAACATATAATACTGTAATAAAAGAACAATGTAAATAACAGAAAGTTACTACTTGTTAGTGTCACTCCTTGTATTTATAAAGGGACTGACACATTTACTAGCTATCTTGTGCAGTAACTGCAATCATCATGCTCAGAGTTATAGTCATCTTCATGTTATTGGATTCTTACTGCAATGCTATTGTAGACATTGGCAAAAGAATCAGAGGTAATAATGGGACTTAATATACTTTATATATTGAACATTTCTTAGGTATTCCTATGAATGAATCACATGAAGGAAAATTTTTTTGTTTTGGTTTCATAAGAAACAAAGCAGATTCAGAACCAGGAGTAGGTCATAGAAATCTAGGAATCTTTATAACCACACGAAACTCAAATCCAGTTGGTTATCGGATAAGATCTGGTAGTACTGGCTATACAAGGAATGGTACAGTCACAGCTGGAACAATTGTAAGAGAAGAATATATGACACCAAATGTACAAGAAGTAAATGCAGCAACAACTTCAGCTGGTATAATTGTGGAAACAATTAATTCAAGTCAAACAATTCAAGTGATGGGGTTTAGCGATTCTTTAAGTTCTAGTGATGGTTTTCTAGCTGTTCCAATAATACAATATAGATCAAATTTTACATATGGTTATGCTAGTCTAACTGCATCAGCTCGAACGTTTAACAGCATGGTAGCTGTAGTTGCTTGTGGTGACATAGCTCAAGATGATATTACATATACAACTGAAAATCCAATTTTTGCAAAAAGTTCTTTTGTAAAAAATCAATTTGTGTTTCAAAAGACTTTTTTTTCAGCAGCAATGAGTGAATATAACACTCTTGGTTTACGAATGGCATCCCAATATGATTTTACAGGTTTTCAAGCTATCTCTAATAAACCAATTGGTTTCATGACTGGACATGAATGTGCAGAAATACAACTAGGTGAGCACACTTGTGACCATATCATTGAACAGATACCTCCATCTTATACATGGGGTTATAACTTTTTTATGGCTCCATTTGAAGAAAGAATAGGTTATTTATTTAAGGTCTGGCCAAGATACAATGATACATCCTTCACAGTGTATTGCTCTGATGGAACAAATTTTAAAAACTCAAACTTTTTATTTAATGAAATCAATGTAGACAACAGACAAAGATTTGAACTAAACAGTCAATCTTATTGTTATATCCAGTCTGATCGACCATTACTTGTTATGCAGTATGGTTACTCACATGAACATGATAATAACATTCAGTTTGGTGATCCTAATATGGTTTTAGTAGCTCCTATTAGCCAATTTTCGAACAAACATGTCTTTACTACTAATGTCAGTATGTATACTGGGCAAAATGATGATTTCACATCTCACTATATATCAGTGACTGTGTTAGCAATGTACTTTGTTTCTAATGCCATATTATTAGATGGTACACCATTAGAACCTAATGTTACTAAATGGAGTATTATTAATTGCAGTCAAAATGATCCATGTGGTTATGGTATTAGTAAGAGAGTTAACATTAGTACTCATACAGTTCAACATACAAACCCTAATGCTTCCATTAATGTTATTGTATATGGTTGGAGAATTGAAAAAGGATATGCCTATCCAGCTGGATATGGTATGAATCCTGTAGGAGGTGAGTGGTATATAAACATTTAACCTTCTCTATACTCTTTGAACACATAGAAACATTCTACTCACTTGTTGCACTTAATGAATCATCACTAGAAAATAGTGAAGGACCAATGATTGTTAGAGTATATCGATCAGGAGATGTCAGTCAATCATCAACTGTAAATTTAAGAACATTTACTACATGTAAGTTATGTTAAATGTTGTAGTGGATATTTGATTAACAGTGTTTTCTTTCCTTTCATGTTTATCTTCAGCTGGAGACAATGCAGCAACAAGTTAGTTTAAATGATAATATTATATAATTAGTTTAAAGTAATATCTAATTTAATAAGAAATGATGAACTACATTTGCTTTTTTCTACGTGACAGCAGAGTTAATCATTTCTTTAACATTTTGATATTTTAACATTTGTTAAAGAGATTGAACAGGCTATGTAAATTTAATATTTTTCTACAGTTGGACATAATGGTGACCTCATATCACAAACCCAGACAGTCTCCTTTATATCTGATCAGACATTTGTAGATGTCTCATTTGTGTTCATGGATGATACTACACTTGAATCTGATGAGACATTTGGTGTTGAACTTATTCCAAGAAATGATCTGACTTTTGGTATACCATCCAGTATTATACTGACCATTATTGATGATGATGGTAAGTAATATTTTATTATCTTTACATTATTATTGTAAACACATGTAGGTATTGCAATTTTTTTTAATCCTATAATATACTCAGTTACTGAGGGAAATAACAATATGACAGTTACACTGATAGCTCAAACTTCTGAAGCACTCCCCACATCATCTTCTATTAGAATAAGAGATCAACCCATAGGATTTGCTACAAGTAATAATTTATCAATTTTACTGTATATGAATAGTTGGTTGTTTTCATAGGAAATGTAGATTATGCAGCATTTGATGAACTCATTGATCTTCAAGCTGGAGCTACTGGGTTCACATATAATGTCACTATCATATCAAACCCAGGTGCTGAATCAACTGAAATATTTAACATTATCATGTCTTTCATATCTGGAGGGACTCTGAGAGTTACTCAAGATATGGCAACAATTCAAATCTTAGATGATGATGGTAAGAAGTTTTTGATTATCTCAACATTGCTAGTATTTAAATAATGCAACAATATGTCACTGCTAGTTGATAAATATGATTAATTATTTGTACCACATGTACTATTTTGTATTTTAATAATATTTACACTTCCTATCTCTTTTGCTTAAATTTTTAAATGAAAGTTTTATGACAAGGAGGCCCTGTAGAACACAATAAGAAAGTTGTAATCATATGTAATTCAATACATTATAGCTAGACTTACAGTTGCTAGTGTATCAGTCATACAATAATAATCCCAGATCACATTTTAAGCTGAGCACCAATACAGGAAATAAACTGTAGTTAATGACAGGAAGAGACGTTAATATAGGATACTGTTTATAATCAATACTATTCTTATTTACGTCCATTGTTCCCTTATTGTCAATTATTCATAAAGAAAATGGCTTCTCCAAGAATATCTCTTGATAGTAAACTGCTGAAATGAATATTTTTGTTTCTGAAGGACTCAAAACGAGACCTACAAAAGGCCATAATTTGTAGTCAAGTGCCTTTGAATAGACAGTCTGGGCTATTCTTACATAGGTTCTACTATACTACATGCTGAATACTTAATTAAAAAAGATTTTAATATACTTATAGCCATCTTATGATTATTTAGACTCTTTGTGGGAAGGTCACTGTATACTAAGTGTAATTGAAACTATTGAGTGCTATGATTATGCAAAGCAAAGTGTTTAACCTGTCATCCTAGTGTTTCATACAGTGGATTACTAGGAGACTGGAAGTAGGTATAAATTTGTATGGTCTCACATCAAATTTTTAGTAAAATAATTTTATATAGAGATGGTTTATTTTATAATAAAAAGTATGGACACTTTTCATTTCAGAATTAATATTTTTATTGATGTGCTTGTTCTCTTTCTAGTACTTTCATCTGACTCTGATTTGTATAATGGACTGTATTTTATAATTGGAGTAGTAATGACAACAGTTGTTTGTTTATCTTGCAATATCTTACTTATACTGATTATCATGATTGTGTGTGTTAAGAATTATAAAAAGAATAAATTAATTGCTGAACTGAGATCACAGTAAGCTATCAAAACTTTGATAATGTCTAAAATATATTATTCCATATCAGACAAACCACTAACATGGATGTTGTCATGGCTGTCAGTCCGAATTATGTTGTAGTACATAATTCAACTAAAAAGTTAGTTTAATTATCATTAATTGTACTAGTATGCTCTATTTATATTTTAGTGATGAAGAGCCATTTTCTGAGACATTAACAAGTGGTGAAGTACTTCCTCCAAGAATAAAAAAACGGTGTTAGTTGACTGCTAGTAGTTTTGACTAATATAAATAATTATGATTGTATCTTATAGAAATGAAGTCCCAATAAATAATATTTTACCAGATGAAGAATCTGACACACTTTGGGTCAATGCTGATTATGAGATACCAGTAGTTACTACTGGTATACCAAGGAGCCCATGTCCAGTTGATGAGACTAAAACATTCACTGAGACAGAAGTGAAGATGAAACAACTAAATTAATGTCATGTACATTTTCTGCAATAATTATAAAAACTATTAATAGTACTAAGAGTAGAAAATTACCACTGTGATTACGTTTTTAATTTTTGATATAAAATTTGAAATTTGCCAAAAACTCATAGAAATTAAAGTATGGTCAATATATTAATTTAATATCTGGTAGGCTTTAGCATCATGTCTGACAAGTTTGGAATAATTACAGACATGAACACTTTCCTTTCAAAAATGTAAAAATTGTCACTTTAAGTAAATTCTTCACTTTTTGGCAGAAAATTAATTCATCAAAACTTGCCGCCAATAATGTAAGGAATTAAACAATGGTTATTGATTATTTTTAGACAATTTATGAATAATTCTCTTTGAAGTTGATTAATAATCTATTTATAGAGTACAAATTATTTATAAACATGTGGTATCTGTTTACACAATAGATACCTCAGGTTTCTTATTAACATCAAATAGAATTTAGAATTCTGTTTCACTCTTGCATGCTCTTTTTTCTTGAGCCTATTGTCTAACCTATATATCTGTAGGTTATGGCATTGCTTGCAACAAAATTGAAATTACAATTTTACAAAGCAGTAAGCTTTACTCTTAAAATTATAATTACTAACAATCAGAGGGTCATTGGTAAGATAACTGTTGCTATGGTAATATATACACATATATTGTTGCTACTGTAATATTGTTATCATAGTTATCATGGTAACCTCTGCTAAACACCCAGGTGTCACTCTATCTGTTTTCATAGTTATCATAGATAGAACCACCAAAAAGCGTTTATCTCGATCTTTTGGCCCTGAATTCAGTTGGTGCTTGATTTGGATGTCTCCGTCTCTCCACTTGTCTACATCAATACAAGCATATGCATCACCACTGTTAACATATGGCTTTGAGTTCATGTCTATTCTCAACATAATACTTGCTATTCCCTACTGAGCCTTCTCAAGCTCCCTGACCCTTCTGTTGAATACCAGTTCTAGCTCTCTTCCTCTCAAATTTAAAATTTCCTCATTTTCAGCAACAATTCCAATAATAGTAACTGTTACAGTAATGTTTAGGAATATGATAAAGAAAAAAATAAAATAAAGATCCAAATAATTTACTTGGAGAGTGAGAGGCTACCTTGCAATACTCAATCCACCTTATTCACAATTTATAGTGATAGTTCTTCTAAGTATTACATGTTTAATATGTGTACTTTATTATGATCAGGTTAGTAGTCTATTAAAATCTTTGACTGTTAGCTTGTCTGGTGTTAAAGTAATTTTAATGCAACCAAATGTTTCTACAAGTAATTTTAATGCAACCAAATGTTTCTACAAGTCAATAAAGGCTACTACATTTAACTTCATCTATAGAATAGTTAATAGTGTAATATACTACTATATTCGATTGTACAACATTTTGTTAAACAGTATTTATATGGAAGGTTAATACTATCTTTATAATATTGACATGAGTATTGTTATCTATATAATGGTATATCTACTATTATCTAATTTGTTATTGGGGTAAGATAGGTTATCTCTCCAGGAAGCAAGTGATTACCATATGTTTAACATATTAGGTCACTATCATGACATGATCCTTTTCATAGTCAAGGTGATCTCTATTATAAGACCATCTGCAAAAGATAAAGATATCAAGGAATGATAAATCTCTGTGTGTATTTGAGATTCCTTTCTTTAAGAGTACAAGCAACAGTCCTCACACACAGACTTAACATCATCCTTGAAAAGTTGTTTGGTCTAACTAATGAGATGTTAAACAGAATCTTCACTGCTTTGACAATTAACTACATAAACTATACACTGTTATCAGTATATTTTAGTAATGACAATGTGTGATGTTTACTACTCTCATTTTTTATTATTTCTATTGGTAACCGAAGGTTGCTATGTTTGTTTAGCTTCATCTATAGAATTATAATTTGTGTATTCAATAGTACAACACATAGTTTGCAGTACTTATATTGATGGCTAATACTTGTTACTATATTTAACTTCATACATAATATAGTCTCAAACATTTAGTCTATATATGGCATGTACAAATGTAATGACAATAGAACAGATACAGATACTTCTTATCAAAAATCTCTCCAGGCTCAGGTACAAGACTAATACACTAGAATGCTTGTTGTTATATGCACAAAAGAAACAAGAATATAATAGTAATAATCATCTTAAGATTATTTGATAGCATTGCTTTTGCTTAAAAGATAAAGTGATGGAAGAAGCTATGGAACTGGTCAAAAACGTTTTTTCAAGTAATTGTATTTGTATTGGATTTATAATAATAATAATGACTGTAAACATCTGTTAGTGTTGTTTTAATAGCTCTTGTATATCTGGCTATTACCTTTAAGGAAAATACTCCATTATATTTGAAATGAACTGTAGTATGGTTGAAAGATATGTGTGCAAATATTCTGTTGATTTTATTAAGATGCCATTTAACAGATAAAATATCTACTTAAATATGTGTTTCGTATGTTGAGTATACATAGTATATGTTAACACAGTCAATATATGTGACGCTGTACTGGAGTTTTCTAGTAGATGACCAATCAGTTAGAGATATACCATTGAAATGTAATATATCCAACTCATTTACATGGATTTAATCACTAGACAAAAAATATTTATTGGTTTATTCCAATTATTGAGCAACTCTTCTAGTAATATTGTTGGTCAGTTGACTTAGCCACAGGCCCAGACACTTACAAATATTTTGTGTTATAGAATATAGCGTCCTCATCTTTTTTAGTAACATGATTTACCAAGTAAATATCCCCTGTTAACACTATATATATATATATATATATATATATATATATATATATATATATATGTATGCATGTGTGTATGTATGTATGTATGTATATATAACTGATTAGTTGAGTTAACCCATGTATGGAATATTGTCAACATCATACAGAAATAACTATACACATTTGAAAAAGGTTGTTTGGCTTTGTTGATCTATTTACATCTCTGACTTAAATTCTAATTGTGTTATATTGACAACTTGATGAATTATGCATACATTAATTTAATTATAACCAAGTTATTACATATTAAGTTTATATTAACAAGTTTTTATGAGCCATTGTAGGCTGACAAATAATGACCACTGAACACTTACAGCTATCATTAATAAGAATATAATATATACTTATGATCATGTGGTAGCTTTAAAATAGTTAATTATCTTAAATTTATATAATACTGTTTATTAAGATTATTATATTAGGTTCTGTACTGACCTATGACTTCTAAATCAGATTTGATTACATTCTACAAGCTTTTTATTACCATGTACTCAGTTTATTATAAATAGTTATTTCTTTATAATAATTATATAGTTGAATTATGTTTGTATGTATTAGTACAGAGATAGCAGCAGTTAAGTTAATATTTGTGACATTAAAGTATAGACATAGTTCGTTTAGCTTAATATGATGAATACAATAGTATAATTACAACAGTATTAGAACTATTGGTATATTCAGTATTATTAAAGTTCATAGTTTAAATAACAGATGTTAAGGTCATTAGTAGAACATCATTTAACAAACAACAATAATGTAAGACAACAAAGCTTTTCTTTCATGTTTTATATGTATATGGTCATAACTATATAACATATATTTATGCTGATTAAATAAATCTTGCACGTCTGTAGATACCTTTAAAGTAAACAATGAAATAATTTATTATATCTTTAAACCATTATTATGTTTATATTCTAAAATATATTTGCATCATCATGTTTATTTATTAACTTGAACTAACAGGTAAATTTTTCCCAATACCACTATATTAACATGTAAACGTCTGTTTAACCTAACTACTAATTATAACATTATGTTTATTTAGTAATATAAATGAACATATAATTATTACTGTAATGAATAACAACATTATATTTAATAAAATAACAGAAAGTCACTAGACTCATCCCTTTTATTTATAAAGGGACAAACATATCTACTTGCGACTATTCCAACAACTGTAATCATCATGATCAGAGTTATTGTCATCTTGATGTCACTGAATTGGTTCTGTAATGCTATTGTGGACATTGACAAAAGAACCAGAGGTAATAATGACACTTTATAAATATACTTTATATATTAAATATTTCCTAGGTATTCCTATGGAAGTCTCACATGAAGGGAATTTCTTTTGTTTTGCCTTTTTAAGAAACAAAGCGAACACAGAACCTTTCACTGGTAGAGAAGCTCCTAGAAATCTAGGAATCTTTATAACCACACTAAACTCAAATCCAGTTGGTTATCGGATAAGAGCTGGTAGTACTGGCTATACAAGGACTGGTACAGTCACAGCTGGAACAATTGTAAAGAAAGAATATATGACACCAAATGTACAAGAAGTGACCACGGAAACATCATCAGTTGGTATAATTGTGGAAACAATTAATTCAAGTCAAACAATTCAAGTGATGGGATTTAGTGATTCATTTGGTTCTAGTGATGGTTTTCTAGCTGTTCCAATAATACAATATAGATCAAATTTTACATATGACTATGCTAGTCTAACTGCATCAGCACGAAGTTTTAACAGCATAATAGCTGTAGTTGCTTGCGGTGACATAGCTGAGAATGACATTAGATATTCAACTGAAAGTCCATTTTTGGTTGTAAGTACTTTTGTAAAAGATGGATTTGCGCTTCAAAATCAAAAAACTTTTTCTTCAGCAGCAATGAGTGAATATAACACTCTAGGTTTACGAAGGGCATCCCGACGTGATATTACAGGTTTTCGAGCTAGCTCTAATCAACCAATTGGTTTCATGACTGGACATGAATGTGCGGAAATACAGCAAGGTGAAGATACTTGTGACCATATCACTGAACAGATACCTCCATCTTATACATGGGGCTATAACTTTTTTATAGCTCCATTTGAACAAAGAAGAGGTTATGTATTTAAGGTGTGGCCAAGGTACAATGGTACTTCCTTCACAGTATATTGCTCTGATGGAACAAACTTTAACATCTCAAACATTCAATTTAATGAAATCAATGTAGACAACAGACGAAGATTTGAACTAAACAGTCAATCTTATTGTTATATCCAGTCTGATCGACCATTACTTGTTATGCAATATGGTTTCTCACATGAACATGATAATAACAATCAGTTTGGTGATCCTAATATGGTTTTAGTAGCTCCTATTAGCCAGTATTTGAAAAAACATGTCTTTACTACTAATGTCAGTATGTATACTAGGGAAAATAATGATTTCACAGATCACTATATATCAGTTACTGTGTTAGCAATGTACTTTGTTCCTAATGCTATATTACTCGATGGTACACCATTAGAACCTGATGTTACTAAATGGAGTATTATTAACTGCAGTCAAAATAATTCATGTGGATATGGTATTAGTAAGAGTGTTTACATTGGTACTCATACAGTTCAACATACAAACCCTAATGCTTCTATTAATGTTATTGTATATGGTTGGAGAATTGAAAAAGGATATGCCTATCCAGCTGGATATGGTATGAATCCTATAGGAGGTGAGTGGTATATAAACATTTAATCTTCTCTATACTCTTTCAACATATAGAAACATTCTACTCACTTGTTGCACTCAAAGAATCATCACTAGAAAATAGTCAAGGATCAATGATTGTTCGAGTATATCGATCAGGAGATGTCAGTCAATCATCAAGTTTAAACTTAAGAACATTTACTACATGTAAGTTATGTTAAATGTTGTAGTGGCTATTTGATTAACAGTGTTTTCTCTCCTTGTATGTTTCTCTTCAGTTGGAGACAATGCAGCAACAAGTCAGTTTAAATGATAATATTTTAATAATTAGTTTAAAGTAATTTCTAATTTATTAAGAAATGGTAAACCTCATTTATTTTTTGTCTTTTCCATAAGTGCCAATGAAGTTACTAATTTCTTATCATTTCAATATTTTAACATATTGACAAAGACATTGGCAGAGTTATATAAATTCAATATTATTCTACAGTTGGACCTAATGGTGACCTCATATCACAAACACAGACAGTCTTCTTTGTATCTGATCAGACATTTGTAGATGTCTCATTTGTGTTCATGGATGATACTACACTTGAATCTGATGAAACATTTGGTGTTGAACTTGTTCCAAGAAATGATTTGACTTTTGGTGTACCATCCAGTGTTATACTGACCATTATTGATGATGATGGTAGGAAATATTTAATTATCTCCACATTATTATTCTTAACAGATACAGATATTACAATCTTTTTTATTCCTATCCATTTTAATATTACTGAGGGAATTAATAATGTGACAGTTACACTGAGAGCTCAAACTTCCAACCCGCTCCCTAAATCATCTTCTATTAGAATAAGAGATCAATCAACAGGATCAGCTACAAGTAATAATTTATCAATTTTACAGTTAATGAACAATTGATTGTTTTCATAGGTGGTGTAGATTATGTAGCATTTGATGAAATCATTGATCTTCAAGCTGGAGCTACTGGTTTCACATATAATGTCACTATTATATCAAACCCAGGCAATGAACCAACTAAAACTTTTAATGCAATCATGTCTTTCGTATTGGGAGGGACTCTGATAGTCACTCATAATACAGCAACAATTCAAATCTTAGGTGACGATGGTAAGACATTTTTAGTTATTTCAGCATTATTTATGTTAAAATAATACAACAATATATCATTGATATTCTTTAAGATATATAGTAAATGAAAGTTTATGGTATTTTGTGCCACCTGTGTTATTATGTAGAAGTGATACAATTGCTATTCCTGCTATCTTGTTTACATTATTTTGATTAGATTGATGTTAGCCATTCCTACAATTATTTCATTGTTTGGAAAATGATTAAATTACTTGTAGTGTTAATATTATTGTGCCATCTATGCTATCTATCATGTAATTACAATTCCTCCTATTCTTGTTTGCATTTTTGTATTGGACAAATATTAGCTATCCTTACATTTACTTATTTCTTGCTTGTTTGCTTATTTTGCAAAATAAAGCGTTTTTACAATAACTGTAATCATCATGATCAGAGTTATTGTCATCTTGATGTTAATAGATTGTTCATGCAATGCTATTGTGGACATTGACAAAAGAACCAGAGGTAATAATGACACTTAATAAATATACTTTATATATTAAATATTTCCTAGGTATTCCTATGGATGTATCACATGAAGGGAATTTCTTTTGTTTTGCCTTCTTAAGAAACAAAGCAAACATAGAATCTTTCAGTGGTAGAGAAGCTCCTAGAAATCTAGGAATTTTTATAACCACACAAAGCTCAAGTCCAGTTGGTTATCAAATTCGATCTGGTAGTACTGGCTATACAAGGACTGGTACAGTCACAGCTGGAACAATTGTAAGAGAAGAATATATGACACCAAATGTAGCAGTAGTAGACAGGACAACATCACCTTCAGCTGGTATAATTGTGGAAACAATTAATTCAAGTCAAACAATTCAAGTGATGGGATTTAGTGATTCATTTGGTTCTAGTGATGGTTTTCTAGCTGTTCCAATAATACAATATAGATCAAATTTTAGATATGATTATGCTAGTCTATCAGCATCAGCTCGAACATTTAACAGCATTATAGCTATAGTTGCTTGTGGTGACATATCTGAAAAGGATATCACATATTCAACTGAAAATACAGGTTCATGTCTAGTGTTTAGTCCTTATATAAAAGATGGATTTGCATTTTCTGCTAGTGGAGATTTTTTTTCAGGAACAATGAATGAATATAACACTCTAGGTTTGAGAAAGTCATCACAATATGATTTTACAGGTTTTCGAGCTAGCTCTAATCAACCAATTGGTTTCATGACTGGACATGAATGTGCAGAAATACAACTAGGTGAAGATACTTGTGGCCATATCATTGAACAGATACCTCCATCTTATACATGGGGCTATAACTTTTTTATAGCTCCATTTGAACAAAGAAGAGGTTATGTATTTAAGGTGTGGCCAAGGTACAATGGTACTTCCTTCACAGTATATTGCTCTGATGGCACAAACTTTAACATTTCAAACTTTCAATTTAATGAAATCAATGTAGACAACAGACAAAGGTTTGAACTAAACAGTCAATCTTATTGTTATATCCAGTCTGATCGACCATTACTTGTTATGCAATATGGTTTCTCACATGAACATGATAATAGCAATCAATATGGTGATCCTAATATGGTTTTAGTAGCTCCTATTAGCCAGTATTTGAAAAAACATGTCTTTACTACTAATGTCAGTATGTATACTAGGCAAAATGATGATTTCAAATCTCACTATTTATCAGTGACTGTGTTAGCAAGATATTTTGTTCCTAATGCCATATTACTAGATGGTACACCATTAGAACCTGATGTTACTAAATGGAGTATTATTAACTGCAGTCAAAATAATCCATGTGGTTATGGTATTAGTAAGAGAGTTAACATTAGTACACATACAGTTCAACATACAAACCCTAATGCTACTATTAATGTTATTGTATATGGTTGGAGAATTGAAAAAGGATATGCCTATCCAGCTGGATATGGTATGAATCCTATAGGAGGTGAGTGGTATATAAACATTTAATTTTCTCTATACTCTTTCAACACATAGAAACATTTTACTCACTTGTTGCACTCAAAGAATCATCACTAGAAAATAGTGAAAGACCAATGATTGTTAGAGTGTATCGATCAGGAGATGTGAGTCAATCATCAAGTGTAAATTTAAGAACATTTACTACATGTAAGTTATGCAAAATGTTGTAGTGGATATTTGATTAAAAATGTTTTCTCTCCTTGTATGTTTCTCTTCAGTTGGGCACAATGCAGCAACAAGTATGTTTAAATTATAATATTATATAATTAGTTTAAAGTAATAACTAATTTGTTAAGAAATAAATGTGTAACTTCATATTCTCTTATATCTAAGTAACAATAATGTCAAAAATTTATTTACATTTCAAATTTTTTAACATTTATAAAGTGATTGACAGAGTGATATAAACTCACTATTATTCTACAGTTGGACCTAATGGTGACCTCATATCACAAACACAGACAGTCTCCTTTGTATCTGATCAGACATTTGTAGATGTCTCATTTGTGTTCATGGATGATACTACACTTGAATCTGATGAAACATTTGGTGTTGAACTTGTTCCAAGAAAAGATCTGACTTTTGGTGTACCATCCAGTGTTATACTGACCATTATTGATGATGATGGTAAGAAATATTTACTTATCTCCACGTTATTATTCTTAACAAATAATAATATTATTAAAATATGACAAAAAATCAATTTAATCAAGGAATTTTATTTAAATACTTACTGCAAATTGTAAACAGTAATTTTAAAATTGCTTTGGTTACCACCACAGTCTCCATTTGTAAAATGCTTGCATCTTCCCTAAGTTCTCTTTGAACTATTGTAAAACTATCTATCCATAATTATTGTTAATGCATTGACCACTATCCAGTGACAAAGCATTTTATGCATGGACACAACTTTACCATAAACAGTATGTATTAGCAATTTACTAAACACAACTAAATCATTTCTTCAGATACTTGTCCTGCTAATAAGCCAGCACAATATTGTTACAATAATCCTTGTAATCATCAAACTTGCTGTAATTTTCCTGATGCTCAATGTGTTCTTGACAACTGTGGACAATGTAAAGCTAGGTTTATTATAGTCAATGGAACTGATGTTACATATCAATGTAGTAAGTTCTGTCAATGATATAGTTTAGAGCACTTTTGTTTCATTAACTTACTTATTCTCAATAGAGTCATGCACTGTACAAGGTGCTATATTTAAACCATGTGGAGCTACATGTGTTGATACATGTTCTACTCGGAAAAAGAATTTACCAGTTATCTGTTCAGCCTTTTGCAAACCAGGTTGCACATGCCAAGCAGGACAGGTAAGTGTTTATTTTCACCCTCTTTTAAAGTACTTGTAGTTATTTAAAGCAATGTATTAAGAAAAGCCAAAAACTTATATATTTTATGATGATATATCTCCTTAGATTGTGGACGAATCTAGTAACAGATGTGTGTATCCTGATCATTGTTCTTGTCCTACATGTGTTTCCCTACCTACTAACTGCACACAGCCTGTAAATGACACATGTGGTTGTTCTATCTGTGGAGGTTAGCCAATGTGGTGCTTCAGTTATGTTACATAGTGCAATTTTTCATATGGAATAGATTGTTCCATTGAAGGTCAAGTGTATCAACAAAGTCGTACTTGTCCAAAAACATGTTCTAATCCACATATGTTTTGTATTGGGAATGTCTCAGGGTGTGGTTGTCCACCAGGACAACTTATTGATGAAGATAGAAATCGCTGTGTTCATCCTTATGATTGCCCAAGTATGATTATATATGTCTACTTGTAGTTATTAATGTCATATGTTTATATAATTATAGAAAAGAATCCATGTCACCAACCTCCATTTACCGGTCCATGTCATGGTACTTTTCTACGATATTTTTATAATGTTACCAGTCAGAAATGTGAAACATTTATTTACGGAGGTTGCTATGGAAATGGAAACAACTATTTGTCACTACATGAATGTCAACAACAATGCTCAGGTCAGTAATGTTTGTATTGTGATTACCAAATTGTTTATTGTTCCTATACTCAAATGTTTATACTATAGCTTGCCCTCCAACCTGCAGTGTTGAATTTTGTTCTGTTAGAAAAAGTGCTATCTGTTCAATGTAAGTTACATTAAAGAATTTCAACATAAATTTTATTTTCTAAATACTACTATATATGTTATTCCTTGACATTTTCTATAGACCTATGACATCTGGTGTTAATTGTCAGTCAGACAATTGTACTATCACTAATTGCTGGGCTTGTTATTATTCCTATAACATATTACCATTTCCTAAAATCCCTCCTTCCTGTCCTCATGAATGTGAGAATCCATTAGATGAGGAGTGTATGGAGAAATGGGGTCGTTGTGTTCATGAAAGCTTTCTTAGTATCTATAACAAGGTTCGGTTATTATTATATGTAGTAAAGAATATTGTTGACAAATGGCATATGTGAATACAAGAGATAATTACTGTTGTATCTTTACATGATGCTAACTAGTAGTTCTAAAACTTATAGGTGTATTTCAATAAATAATTACTGTTATGTTACTTTGTAGATTCTACCTCAGTATGTTTATCCAGAAAACTTTCACTGTTGGAACCACAAACCTTGTGTTTGATATTGATTGTCTCAGTATTATTAGATACAGTGTGTACTAAATATTAATTAGATTACAGTATTAATATGTAATGACTTTGTTTGAAAACTCTTGTTTTGTATGGTCAAGTATTTTTATTAAATCAGGTGTTTGCTACTTGTATAAACTTTGACCGGCAATATTGTAGGTAGTGTTGTTCATTGATTTAAAATAAGTTATACAAACTAAGTTTGCATTTTAATAACTTAAATATTAACCTAATATTATATATATATATATATATATATATATATATATATATACTGAAGTATCTAAGTCTGTTGAAGAGTGCTCGATGTCGTTTAGACAGAGCGGGTTAGAACAGAATTAAAGGACAAAAGAA
Source organism: Xestospongia bergquistia (assembly GCA_963965975.1). Lineage (NCBI taxonomy): Eukaryota > Metazoa > Porifera > Demospongiae > Haplosclerida > Petrosiidae > Xestospongia > Xestospongia bergquistia. Next base: position 1,826,634 of record OZ014415.1, read on the forward strand.
CAGAGCTCTCGCTGTGTTGCTGTTACTCCGAGTTTCACGCGTTATGCGATCGTCAGACAGCTGTCTGACGATCGCATAACGCGTGAAACTCGGAGTAACAGCAACACAGCGAGAGCTATGTTTATATATATATATATATATATATATACATACATACATACATATATATATAATATCACTGTAAAAATGATTGATTGATTTAACTAATATATCGTTATATGGGTTGTTGTATATGCAAAAATAAACATAATATTGTTTTGATTACTAATGTATTATGAAATTGACAGTTTATATATCTAATATTAAAACTAATATTGATTTATTTAATACTTAGAAACATAAGTTGCTTGTTGTTATGAATTCATATACCATAGTTTGATGATTTTCATCTATGCAAACTTCATGATAATCAACAAGTTGTCACTAATTTTTAACCTCATAGATCTACATGTAAACTATCAATATATTTAGTCTATATATAAGGTGTACTATAGCAATCACTATAGAACAGGATGCATTTGTGCATTGTATGTTATTACATTGTATTGACATAAACAATCATTAAAATCATTACACTGTATTAATGAGGTAGTATATATAATATCATTAAATGACTTCAATCTGTTTGTGTAAACATTTGATATGATAAACTATGATCTTTACTTTAACAACAGTTTCCTTAATATAAAAATAATCACATATAAGTCATTGTAGACTGACAAATAATGACCACTAAACACTTTCTATTGCAGTTAATAAGGACATAATATGTACATGTGTTCATGTGGTACCTTTAAAATAGTTAAGTATCTTTCATTTAAACAGCATTGTTTACGTAAATCATCATATTCAGTTCTATACTAACCTAACACTTCTAAGACAGGTTTAACTTCTTTCTAGAGTTTTCTCTCTTAGCATGTGCTCAATATATTATAAATACATATTTCTATATAATCATATCACTGTGGAAACTGATTGGTTGATTTAACCAATATATTTATACAGGTTGTATGTAGCTGACTTATTTTGATGCCAAAAAGTAAGCATAATATAGTTTTTATTACTAATGTACTACTGATTATGGTCAGAACCAATATATAATCATAAATTTTATTAAATTTTTGTATGGATGTATGCAAACCAAATTAATATGTTCGTAAATGGGTTAAAACAACTTGTCATTACCTTACCTCTTAAAAGCAATCTATGTCTGCATATATACAATGAAAATAGAAACACTAGAAACGTATGTTGTTCAATATTGTATTTAAAGAACTATCTGTTTGTTATAAAAGGATTAAGGTGACATTATCTGGTGTTATTATTTTTATACCATTAATATATCCTGGTACAATTTAAGATTAATATAATGGCAGACTGAAGTGCATATATGAATTCATATAAACAAGCAACTTATGTTCTAAGTATTAAATAAATCATTATTACTTTAATATTAGCTATACAAACTGTCAATTTCATAATACATTTGTAATCAAAATAGTGTTATGTTTATGTTTTGTATATACTGACTGTATGACTATGTATTAGTTAAATCAACCAATCAGTTTTTACAGTTATATATATATATATATATATATATATATATAGTGAAGGTCTTGGTCTTGTGTACTAGGACATAGATAGCAGCTGTTAAGTTAATATTTAAGTCATTAAAGTATAAACTTATAAAGTTTGTTTACCTTAATAATGATTACAATAGTAATAGTATATCATGTATTATTATAAAGTTCATTATTTATATAACAGATGTTAAATTCATTACTTATAATATCATGTAGCAAAACAATAATAACGTAAGTCAATTACAACAATGCTTCCTAAAAATGATTAATAAGTATTGCATGACCATTACTGTAACATTTGTTACAATAACTCTTGCACATTTGTTTTTAAATAAATGTTCAATTACAGTTGAAATTAATTATTGGTATGCAGTATTAGTGGCATGTCTCTGATAGTTATGATGTTATTATAGAATATAGCTAGAGTATCATCTTTTAGTAGTAAACCTGACAAAAGAAAACTAGCCTTATTTGACTAAACAAGCAATGTAAATAAACAACAGGAAGTCCATGCTTAACCTAATTACTTATTTAAACATATAATAATGTAGTAAATAAACAATATTAGATGACAGTAAATGACAGGAAGTCACTACTTGCAATATAGACCTTACTTTTATAAAGTGACAAACACATCTACTGTCTACTAGTCTAGTAACTGTAATCATCATGATCAGAGTTATTGTCATCTTGATGTTACTGGATTGTTACTGCAATGCTGTTGTAGATATTGACAAAAGAACCAGAGGTAATAATGACAATTAATAAATATATTTTATATATTAAATATTTCCTAGGTATTCCTATGGATGTTACACATGAAGGGAATTTCTTTTGTTTTGCCTTCATTAGAAACAAAGCAAACACAGAACCTAACACTGGCAGAGAAGCTCCTAGAAGTCTAGGAATCTTTATAACAACTCAAAACCCAAATCCAGTGGGTTACCGAATTCGATCTGATAATACTGGCTATTCAAGAACTGGTACAGTCACAGCTGGAACAATTATAAGGGAACAATATATGACACCAAATGTACCAGAAGTGAATACAGCAACAACTTCAGTTGGTATAATTGTGGAAACAATTAATTCAAGTCAAACAATTCAAGTGATGGGATTTAGCGATTCTTTTGGTAACGCTGATGGCTTTCTAGCTGTTCCAATAATACAGTATAAATCGAATTTTACATATGGTTATGCTAGTCTATCTGCATCAGCTCGAAGTTTCAACAGCATTGTAGCTGTAGTTGCTTGTGGTGACATAGCAGAGGATGATGTTACTCCGAGTTTCACGCGTTATGCGATCGTCAGACAGCTGTCTGACGATCGCATAACGCGTGAAACTCGGAGTAACAGCAACACAGCGAGAGCTATGTTTATATATATATATATATATATATATACATACATACATACATATATATATAATATCACTGTAAAAATGATTGATTGATTTAACTAATATATCGTTATATGGGTTGTTGTATATGCAAAAATAAACATAATATTGTTTTGATTACTAATGTATTATGAAATTGACAGTTTATATATCTAATATTAAAACTAATATTGATTTATTTAATACTTAGAAACATAAGTTGCTTGTTGTTATGAATTCATATACCATAGTTTGATGATTTTCATCTATGCAAACTTCATGATAATCAACAAGTTGTCACTAATTTTTAACCTCATAGATCTACATGTAAACTATCAATATATTTAGTCTATATATAAGGTGTACTATAGCAATCACTATAGAACAGGATGCATTTGTGCATTGTATGTTATTACATTGTATTGACATAAACAATCATTAAAATCATTACACTGTATTAATGAGGTAGTATATATAATATCATTAAATGACTTCAATCTGTTTGTGTAAACATTTGATATGATAAACTATGATCTTTACTTTAACAACAGTTTCCTTAATATAAAAATAATCACATATAAGTCATTGTAGACTGACAAATAATGACCACTAAACACTTTCTATTGCAGTTAATAAGGACATAATATGTACATGTGTTCATGTGGTACCTTTAAAATAGTTAAGTATCTTTCATTTAAACAGCATTGTTTACGTAAATCATCATATTCAGTTCTATACTAACCTAACACTTCTAAGACAGGTTTAACTTCTTTCTAGAGTTTTCTCTCTTAGCATGTGCTCAATATATTATAAATACATATTTCTATATAATCATATCACTGTGGAAACTGATTGGTTGATTTAACCAATATATTTATACAGGTTGTATGTAGCTGACTTATTTTGATGCCAAAAAGTAAGCATAATATAGTTTTTATTACTAATGTACTACTGATTATGGTCAGAACCAATATATAATCATAAATTTTATTAAATTTTTGTATGGATGTATGCAAACCAAATTAATATGTTCGTAAATGGGTTAAAACAACTTGTCATTACCTTACCTCTTAAAAGCAATCTATGTCTGCATATATACAATGAAAATAGAAACACTAGAAACGTATGTTGTTCAATATTGTATTTAAAGAACTATCTGTTTGTTATAAAAGGATTAAGGTGACATTATCTGGTGTTATTATTTTTATACCATTAATATATCCTGGTACAATTTAAGATTAATATAATGGCAGACTGAAGTGCATATATGAATTCATATAAACAAGCAACTTATGTTCTAAGTATTAAATAAATCATTATTACTTTAATATTAGCTATACAAACTGTCAATTTCATAATACATTTGTAATCAAAATAGTGTTATGTTTATGTTTTGTATATACTGACTGTATGACTATGTATTAGTTAAATCAACCAATCAGTTTTTACAGTTATATATATATATATATATATATATATATATAGTGAAGGTCTTGGTCTTGTGTACTAGGACATAGATAGCAGCTGTTAAGTTAATATTTAAGTCATTAAAGTATAAACTTATAAAGTTTGTTTACCTTAATAATGATTACAATAGTAATAGTATATCATGTATTATTATAAAGTTCATTATTTATATAACAGATGTTAAATTCATTACTTATAATATCATGTAGCAAAACAATAATAACGTAAGTCAATTACAACAATGCTTCCTAAAAATGATTAATAAGTATTGCATGACCATTACTGTAACATTTGTTACAATAACTCTTGCACATTTGTTTTTAAATAAATGTTCAATTACAGTTGAAATTAATTATTGGTATGCAGTATTAGTGGCATGTCTCTGATAGTTATGATGTTATTATAGAATATAGCTAGAGTATCATCTTTTAGTAGTAAACCTGACAAAAGAAAACTAGCCTTATTTGACTAAACAAGCAATGTAAATAAACAACAGGAAGTCCATGCTTAACCTAATTACTTATTTAAACATATAATAATGTAGTAAATAAACAATATTAGATGACAGTAAATGACAGGAAGTCACTACTTGCAATATAGACCTTACTTTTATAAAGTGACAAACACATCTACTGTCTACTAGTCTAGTAACTGTAATCATCATGATCAGAGTTATTGTCATCTTGATGTTACTGGATTGTTACTGCAATGCTGTTGTAGATATTGACAAAAGAACCAGAGGTAATAATGACAATTAATAAATATATTTTATATATTAAATATTTCCTAGGTATTCCTATGGATGTTACACATGAAGGGAATTTCTTTTGTTTTGCCTTCATTAGAAACAAAGCAAACACAGAACCTAACACTGGCAGAGAAGCTCCTAGAAGTCTAGGAATCTTTATAACAACTCAAAACCCAAATCCAGTGGGTTACCGAATTCGATCTGATAATACTGGCTATTCAAGAACTGGTACAGTCACAGCTGGAACAATTATAAGGGAACAATATATGACACCAAATGTACCAGAAGTGAATACAGCAACAACTTCAGTTGGTATAATTGTGGAAACAATTAATTCAAGTCAAACAATTCAAGTGATGGGATTTAGCGATTCTTTTGGTAACGCTGATGGCTTTCTAGCTGTTCCAATAATACAGTATAAATCGAATTTTACATATGGTTATGCTAGTCTATCTGCATCAGCTCGAAGTTTCAACAGCATTGTAGCTGTAGTTGCTTGTGGTGACATAGCAGAGGATGATATTACATATTCAACTGAAAATCCGTTTCTTGTAGTAAGTCATTACATAAAAGACGGATTTGCACTTTCAAATCAAAAGACTTTTTCTTCAGCAACAATGAGTGAATATAACACTCTTGGTTTACTAAGGGCATCCCAAAATGATATTACAGGTTTTCGAGCTAGCTCTAATCAACCAATTGGTTTCATGACTGGACATGAATGTGGAGAAATACAACAAGGTGAAGATACTTGTGACCATATCATTGAACAGGTACCTCCATCTTATACATGGGGCTATAACTTTTTTATGGCTCCATTTAAAAAAAGAACAGGTTATGTATTTAAGGTCTGGCCAAGGTACAGTGGTACTTCCTTCACAGTGTATTGCTCTGATAAAACAAGTTTTAACATCTCAAACTTTCAATTTAATGAAATCAATGTAGACAACAGACAAAGGTTTGAACTAAACAGTCAATCTTATTGTTATATCCAGTCTAATCGACCATTATTTGTTATGCAATATGGTTACTCACATGAACATGATAATAAGAATCAATATGGTGATCCTAATATGGTTTTAGTAGCTCCTATTAGCCAGTATTTGAACAAACATGTCTTTACTACTAATGTCAGTATGTATACTAGACAAAATGATGATTTCACAGATCACTATATATCAGTGACTGTGTTAGCAAGGTACTTTGTTCCTAATGCTATATTATTAGATGGTACACCATTAGAACCTAATGTTACTAAATGGAGTATTATTAACTGCAGTCAAAATGATCCATGTGGTTATGGTATTAGTAAGAGTGTTTACATTGGTACTCATACTGTTCAACATTCAAACCCTAATGCTTCTATTAATGTTATTGTATATGGTTGGAGAATTGAGAAAGGATATGCCTATCCAGCTGGATATGGTATGAATCCTGTAGGAGGTGAGTGGTATATAAACATTCAACCTTCTCTATATTATTTTAACACATAGAAACATTCTATTCACTTGTTGCAGTTAATGAATCGTCACTAGAAAATAGTGAAGGACCAATGATTGTTCGAGTATATCGATCAGGAGATGTGAGTCAATCATCAACTGTAAATTTAAGAACATTTACTACATGTAAGTTATGTTAAATGTTGTAGTGGATATTTGATTAACAGTGTTTTCTCTCCTTTCATGTTTATCTTCAGCTGGATACAATGCAGCAACAAGTCAGTTTAAATAATAATATTGTATAATTAGTTTAAAGGAATATCTAAATTGTTAAGAAATGATTAGCGTCATTTTTATCTAAATGACAATAAAGTTAAAATTTCTTTAATATTTCAATATTATTCTACAGTTGGACCTAATGGTGACCTCATATCACAAACACAGACAGTCTCCTTTGTATCTGATCAAACATTTGTAGATGCCTCGTTTGTGTTCATGGATGATATTACACTTGAATCTGATGAAACATTTGGTGTTGAACTTGTTCCAAGAAATGATTTGACTTTTGGTGTACCATCCTGTGTTATAATGACAATTATTAATGATGACAGTGAGAAATATTTTATTATCTCAACATTTTTATTCGAAACAAATGCAGGTATAGCAATCTTTTTTAACCCTGTCCAGTATAATATCACTGAGGGAAATACTGCTATAACAATTACACTGAGAGCTCAGACTTCTCAACCTCTCATGTCAACTTCTCGTATTAGAATAACAGATCAGTCCACAGGATCAGCTACAAGTAAAATTCATTAGTTTTACAATTGATATGTAGATAATTTGTTTTATAGGAAATGTAGATTATACAGCCTTTGATAGTTTTATTGATCTTCAAGCTGGAGCTACCGGATTCACATATAATGTCATTATCAGATCAAACCCAGCAGTTGAACCAACTGAAAAATTTAATGTTATCATGTCTTTTGTATTGGGAACATCTCTGTTAGTCACTCAAAATACAGCAACAGTTCAAATATTTGATATTGATGGTTTGTCATATAATTAATATACCATACTTGGTCATATTTCAATAAATGTTTTTTCAGAAATTATAATTGGATTTGATACAAACAACTATTCAATTGATGAGAACAGAGGCTGTATTACTGTTATTTGTGCAGCTAGTGGTCCAGTCTTTACTAATGTCACTCTTTACATTCAAGATATTCCTAATACAGCACAAAGTCAGTTATCAATTTATTATAATATATCATTACATGACATCTACTATTAGATCCTGATGATTATATTGGATTCAATCAGAACATAGTTATACCTCAAGGAAAAATCTCGGTATCATTTAATATCATAATTACTAATGATGGTAGACCAGAACTGAATGAAGACTTTTCTGCAACAATCAGTCTAGTTTCAGGAGATAAAGTCACAGTTGATCAAAATTCTGCTACGACTACTATAACAATTAAAGATACAGACAGTGAGTTTATTACTTTAAACAAAATCATCATGACAGTAAAGTTGATTTACTTTTAGAGTCTACATACAACTATTTAACTAGTACAGATATCAGTACATCTAGTTCCTTGATTTCAGTTGATTCATCAGTTACCATAACTACAGGTAATAAATTGTAACTAACTTGTTTGATGTTAGTTTTAACAGTACCAACTTTCAGTCTCTACAGATAACAATTTCATTAGTATTGGAGTGATAATTGGTTTATCAGTGATATTGAGTGTTGCTTTTATTATTATTATTATTATGGTCTTTATTGTCATATTTCTATATAAGAAAATGTCAAATACCAATGAACTGAAAAGGTACTAACTTGACATCATTTCTTTGTAATCTATATGTTCTGTTTGTAGATACAAAGGAGATCTTGTTACTAATCCAAAATCTATCATTACTACTACACCAACTAAAGTGTTAGTTAATAGTTTAATAATACAACATTGTAAGTGGTATTATAATTATAGAAGTGTTCCTGCTGAGCATATATATGAGAAGGTCATTGCATCAGCAGATTATGAGATACCAGTAGTTACCACTGATATACCAGTGACTCCATGTCCATCGTATGCTACTACAACATTCACAGAGGCAGATGTGATGCTAGTAGGTACCACTGATATATCAGTGAGTCAATGTCCAGCCTATGTTACTACAACATTCACTCAGACAGAAGTAAAGATAGAGTAACTTCAGGTCAATTTCATGTACATTTGCTGCAATTGTTTGTGACTGTATTAAGTGTAATGCTGATATTTTTGTGTGTTAATATCATGCAATGACCTATTTTAATAATATAATATTTGGTTAGTAATCTTTTTTAGTAGTATATTTTAATGGTTAAATGAAAGTCATTTCTGTATAATGAATTGTTTATTAATGCAATAGTAGCCTATATAGTCACAGTATTGACATACATGTTTATAAAACACCTGTCTTAGTTACATCAATGTGTATAATATTTCCTTTGATGAGATAACTTCTAAAGTCATAAGTTCATTTATTGCAGTTTGGGAAAATAGGCTACAATATAGTCATGTAATAATGATTTTCCAATATTTTATTAAATAATATTTTGAGTTAAACAAACATTGGCGTATTCATCACTAGCATTATCATCAATATAGACAATGTCCTCTTATGACAGCAATGGATATAGCACTGATTAATGGTCACATAGATGCAGGCTATACTTACAACTCAGTATGGTTGCTTTTAACTTCTTGAAAACATGATCTATTACGTCGTTATAAGTCATAAAAAAACCTTACCCTCTTCATGTCTTCACAAGTTGTAAGCAGTACAATTCCTTTTATAATTGTAAATCTTAAAAATTGTAACCTATCCTTTAATAATGCTACTAGTAAATAGTGCTACATATTTGTTTGTTAGTCATCGTTATTAATAAGTAAAATAATTGTGTCATTTCAATCAGATTTTTGTTAATAGCTACTGCAGTTTCATCAATGCAATGTTCAGATTCCATTATTATGTAATCTATAAAATCAAAGCTAGTATAGTACAATAACTAAAACAAATAATAATAAAGCATTAAATATTTTTGTCTTGCATTGTCCGGTAATTGAATCCATGAACATGAGATAATACATATATAATGTTTCAATGGAATATCTCTAACTGAATATTGATCATGTACTAGTAACTCCAGTACAGCATCACATGTATTGACAGCATTAACATATACTATGTATACTCATCACATGAGATGTTTATTTCATAAAAGCAATCTTAATAATAATCAACAAATTTTGTCACTGAAGTATAATCTTATACATGTCAGCTATTAATATATTAGTTGATGCAATTGTATTAGTCTCATAGTGAGACAGAATACCTACCTCTCAGGAATTATCTGTCTGGGACCAGACATAAGACTAATACAATAGAATGCTTGTTATTACATGTATTAAAAAACAAGAATATAAATGTAATAGTCATCCTAAGATTATTTGATGGTACTGCCGTTATTGAAGAGATGGCAGAAGCTATGTAACTGCTCAAATTTTCTCAAATAATTGTAATTAGTACAACCAATCAGAGACAAAGTAGCTCCCAATGATCTATATAAATATTGTGGTCTTGTCAAAAGATCTATCTCATATGCTCACTTGATGGCAGGCTCTATTAGATTCTAGATTTAAATTCCAACTTGACCTTGGCCTTTTCATTTCTCAACTGCGCAATATTCGTTAGTTCCACAATCTTGATTAGTTAATTACTATCTTATCTGGTATAGTAGACTCTTCTATACAGGAAATAAGACAGAACAATAATAAGAAGAAGAAGGTAAGGGAAAGTTTTATTAAATACAGTTGTAAATGTTCAGTGATCATTATTTGCCTGCCTATATAATGGCTCATAAAGATTTGTTGAAATAAAACTTAATAAGTATTAACTTGGTTATATTAAAATTAAGGAGCAATGCATAATTCAACAAGTTGACAACATAAGGCAATTAGAATTCTAGTCAGAGATGTAAATAGATTTGCAAAGTTAAATAGTCTTTTCAAATGTGCCAGCATCATTATTTCTGTATGATGTTACCATATCTACCATTTTAACAAAAAGTACAATATATTATTTCTTTTAACCCTTGAATTCTGATTCCCATGTATACATACCTGGATTTTTTGTGTCTCTGCAGTTCATGATTAATGTTTGACACAATAAATTATGCTATTTACTCTAACAACTTGACAAATTGTAACCATTGCATGTTAAGAAATCTGAACGAAAATTTATAACACTTTCACAATATCAATTAAATATAACACAATATGTAAAACATAACTATATAATAGTAAACTTTACAGTCTCAAATGATACAATGATTTTAAAGTTGCTATAAGGAAGTCTTAGCATGATTTATTAAACATTTATCCATAGTTTTCTTGCATTATTTTAACAGTATTTGCCAGTTAGCAAATGTGTACTGGTCATATATAATACTTTTTCATTTACATCCGTGACTAAAAGTCTAAGTACCTGTTATTGTCAACTTGATAAATTATATGTTGTTTCTTAATTTCTTAAAATAATCATGTCATTATATTTTATTAGCAAATCTTTATGAGCCATTAAATAATGACCACTGAACACTTACAACAGTAATTAATAAGGGCATATTATGTACATGTGTTCATGTTGTAGCCGCTTTTAAATAGTTCTGTACTGACCTATAACTTCTAAGTCAAGTTTAATTTCTTTCTAGAGCATTCTTTTAACATGTGCTCAGTTTATTATAAATAGGTATTTCTGTATAATCATATCACTATAAAAACTGATTGGTTGATTTAACCAATATATGTTTATATAGGTTGTATGAAGCTGACTTATTTTGATGTCAAAAAGTAACCATAATATAGTTTTTATTACTAATCTACTACTACTTGTGTAGCTAATTGTTAGAACCAATATAAAAATTATAATCATAAATTTTTATTGTTATTTTGCATGAATGTATGCAAAGAAAATAATGTTCATGAGTGCGTTAAAACACTTTAAAAATATTGTATACCTGCATATATACAATGAAAATAGTAACAATGGAAATGTATGTTGTTTATTATTGCATTTAAAAATATTTGCTTTTTATAAAAGAATATGGCAAAAGTATTCTGTGTTATTATTTTTATCCATCAATATATCCTGGTAAAATTCCTTTAAGATTAATATGATGTTACATTAAAGTGCATATATAAATTCATAGCAACAAGCAATTTATGTTTCCAAGTATTAAATAAATCAATAATAATTAGTTTTAATATTTGCTATACAAACTGTCAATTTGATACTACTTTAGTAATTAAAGGAGTTTTATGTTTATGTTTGCATATACAATTACTATTACATTAATGTATTAGTTAAATAAACCAATCAATTTTTACAGTAATATACATATATATGTATGTATAATTGTGTATAGGTAAGTTCTTGTTATTATTGCAAAGAATGCAGCTGTTAAGTCAACATTTAAGTCATCACAATGCAAACTTAGTTTTTATAACTTAATAATGATTATAATGGTAATAGAATATTATGTATTATTAAAGTTTATTATTTATATAACAAATGTTAAAGTTATTACTTAATATAATGTATTATAGTGTACCATCATTTTGTAGTAAGAAAAAAGTAGATATAACCTTATATGACTAAATAAAAAAAGCAATGTAAGTAAACAACAGGAAGTCCATGGTTAACCTAATTATTTATATAAACATATAATAATGTAGTAAATAAACAGCATTACATTTAGTAAATAGACAGGAAGTCACTGCTTGCAATATAGACCCCTTACTACTTATAAAGGGACAAACACATCTACTTACATACTACTTGTGCAGTAACTGTAATCATGATCAGAGTTATTGTCATCTTGATGTTACTGAATTGTTACTGTAATGCTATTGTGGATATTGACAAAAGAACCAGAGGTAACAATGGCACTTAATAAATATACTTTATATATTAAATGTTTCCTAGGTATTCCTATGGATGTCACACATGAAGGGAATTTCTTTTGTTTTGCCTTCATTAGAAACAAAGCAGACGTAGAACTTTCCAATAGTAGAGAAGCTCCTAGAAATCTAGGAATATTTATAACCACACAAAGTTCAAATCCAGTCGGTTATCAAATTCGATCTGGTAGTACTGGCTATACAAAGACTGGCACAGTCACAGCTGGAACAATTGTAAGAGAAGAATATATGACACCAAATGTATCAGTAGTAGACAGAACAACATCAACTTCAGCTGGTATAATTGTGGAAGCAGTTAATTCAAGTCAAACAATTCAAGTGATGGGATTTAGTGATTCTTTAAGTTCTAGTGATGGTTTTCTAGCTGTTCCAATAATACAATATAGATCAAATTTTACATATGGTTATGCTAGTCTAACTGCATCAGCTCGAAGTTTCAACAGCATTGTAGCTGTAGTTGCTTGTGGTGACGTAGCTCAAGATGATATTACATATTCAACTGAAAATCCATTTTTGGCAGTAAGTTTCTTTGTAAGAAATGGATACGTGCTTCAAAATCAAAAAACTTTTTTTCAGCACCAATGAGTGAATATAACACTCTTAGACTAGGTTTACTAAGGGCGTCCCAAAATGATATTACAGGTTTTCGAGCTACCTCTAATCAACTAATTGGATTCATGACTGGACATGAATGTGCAGAAATACAACTAGATGAAGATATTTGTGACCATATCATTGAACAGATACCTCCATCTTATACATGAGGCTATAACTTTATTGTGGCTCCATTTAAAAAAGAATAGGTTATGTATTTAAGGTTTGGCCAAGATACAATGGTACATCCTTCACAGTATATTGCTCTGATGGAACAAACTTTAACATCTTAAACTCTCAATTTAATGAAATCAATATAGACAACAGACAAAGGTTTGAACTAAATAGTCAATCTTATTGTTGTATCCAGTCTGATCGACCATTACTTGTAATGCAGTATGGTTTCTCACATCAACATGATAATAACATTCAATTTGGAGATCCTAACATGGTTTTAGTAGCTCCTACTAGCCAGTATTTGAACAAACATGTCTTTACTACTAATGTTACTATGTATACTAGGTGAAATAACGATTTCACATCTCACTTCATATCAGTGACTGTGTTAGCAATGTACTTTTTTCCTAATGCCATATTACGAGATGGTAGACCATAAGAACCTAATGTTACTAAATGGAGTATTATTAACTACAGTCAGAATGATCCTTGTGGTTATGGTATTAGTAAGAGTGTTAACATTGGTACTCATATAGTTCAACATACAAATCCTAATGCTTCTATTAATGTTATTGTATATGGTTGGAGAATTGAAAAAGGATATGCTTATCCAGCTGGATATGGTATGAATCCTGTAGGAGGTGAGTGGTATATAAACATTTAATCTTCTCTATACTCTTTCAACACATAGAAACATTCTACTCACTTGTTGCAGTAAATGAATCATCACTAGAAAATAGTGAAGGACCAATGATTGTTAGAGTGTATCGATCAGGAGATGTGAGTCAATCATCAACTGTGAATTTAAGAACATTTACTACATGTAAGTTATATTAAATATTGCAGTGTATATTTTATTAACAGTGTTTTCTCTCCTTTTGTGTTTATCTTCAGCTGGACACAATGCAGCAACAAGTCAGTTTAAATAATAATATTATATAATTAGTTTAAGTAATATCTAATATATCAAGAAATGATTAGTCTCAGTTTCCTTTATCTAAGTGACAAAAAAGTTAACATTATCTTAACATTTTAATATTGTAATATATGATAAAGCAATACAATAATAGTTATATAAATTCAATATTATTCTACAGTTGGACCTAGTGGTGACCTCATATCACAAACACAGACAGTCTCCTTTGTATCTGACAAAACATTTGTAGGTGCTTCATTTGTGTTCATGGATGATATAACACTTGAATCTGATGAAACATTTGGTGTTGAACTTGTTCCAAGAAATGATCTGACTTTTGGTATACCATCCTGTATTATAATGACAATTATTAATGATGATAGTAAGAAATATTTTATTATTTTCACATTATTATTGTAAACAGATGCAGGTATTATAATCTTTTTTAATCCCATCCATTATAATATTACTGAGGGAAATAACAATGTGATAGTTACATTAAGAGCTCAAACTTCCAAACCACTTTCCACATCATCTTCTATTAGAATAAGAGATCAATCCACAGGATCAGCTACAAGTAATAATTTGTCAATTTTACTGTTAATGGATAGCTTTCATAGGTGATGTAGATTATGTAGCCTTTGATGAAGTCATTGATCTTCAGGGTGATCTATTGGGTTCACATATAATGTCACTATTATATCAAACCCTGGTTCTGAATCAACTGAAATATTTAACGCTATCATGTCTTTTGTATCTGGAGACACTTTGAGAGTCACTAATAGTACAGCAACAATTCGAATCTTAGATGATGACGGTAAGAGATTTTAATAATCTTAACATTATTTATTTTTAAATAATGAAACAATATATTGTTTTAAGTTAATGAATATCTTTAATTGTTTGTGCTTCCTTTGCTGTATTGTATCAATGATACAATTGCTATTTTCTTGTTTCCTTTGATCTTTTAAATTAATGTTTTTTGATAGCCAGTAGAGAATGTTGTTGCTTGGTGATCACTAATGAGTTTTTATGTTCGACCAATTGAAAAACATGATAGGTAGCTGTGAACATGGAGTTGTTCCATCGTTAGTTCTGGATGACTAGGAGGTCTTCCAGATTATGATTAAAAAATTGTAATGGTGTATACTTAATTCATTAGAATTAGAATTACAATCACTGGCTTATTAGTCATAAAATAATGATACTGGATTTTATTTTAAGCTGAATACCAATGCAGGAAATAGACTGTAATTAGTGTCAGAAGAAGAAGACCATTTACAATCAATATTAGTCCTGTTCACATCCATTCTTTCTCTTACTATCAATTATTCACAAAGAAAATAGCTTCTCCAAGAGTAGTTGTTGATATAAACTAATGAAATAACTAGTTTTGTTTCTGAAGTGTTAAAAATGAGACCTCCATACTTTGTAGAGTTGATTGTCATTACATTTGAATAGGACAATCCAAGTAATGCCTACATAAGCTCTGCTACTGTGAACTTATATGTAATAGATAAAGATTTTAATATACTTATAGCCATCTAATGTTTTGTTAGACTTCATTTGGTCATAGTTACTGAAGACTAAGTGTAAATTGTCTATGAGACTATTAAGTGATATTATTATACATAGCTAAGTGTATATTATTGTTTTAATTGTCAGTGAATAGCTTGTAACTAAAATCTCACATTTACAAGTTATGGAGAAAAATTAATGTGTTGTAGTAAGTCAAAAACCTTGCAGAGCATGTCCATTACATGGAGGCTGGAATTTAGGTATAGATTGTTTGACCTCATTTCAAATTGTTAATAAGATAGTATTAAAGAAAAAGGTTATTTTATAATAATTTGTAAGTGCATTTTCTGGATTTACTATTGATAAATATTTTACTGATGTGCTTATTCTCTTTCCAGTATATTTGTCTGAATCTGAATCCGATTTGTATAATGGACTGTATCTTGTAATTGGAGTGGTAATGACAGCAGTTGTTTGTTTATCTTGCAATATCTTACTTATACTGATTATCATGATTGTGTGTGTTAAGAATTATAAAAAGAATGAATTTAATGATGACCTGAGATCACAGTAAGAAATCAAAAATATTAATACTATTTAAAATTTATTATTCCATATCAGACAAACCAATGACATGGATGTAGAAGTTATCACATTTTGAAGTTCCAATATGTGATATTTTGCCACATGAAGAGCACGACATACCTGTGGTTAATGCTGATTATGAGATACCAGTAGTTACTACAGATATAACAGTAACTCCATGTCCACTGTATATTACTACAACATTCACTGAGACAGAAGTGATACCAGTAGTTACAGTTACCACTGATTGTGGATACAAAGATATTGATACCAATCCAGAGTCTATTGTTGTTACTACACCAACTAAAGTGTTAGTTAATAGTTAATAGTATTACACTGTCAGTTATATTATGCTTACAGAAGTGTTCCTGTAGAGGTACTATACGATAAGATTTTAGATGAGTCTTTAGCAGCAGCAGATTATGAGATACCAGTAGTTACTATAGATATACCAGAAACTCCATGTCCAGCTTATGTTACTTCAACATTCACTGAGACAGAAATGAAGATAGACTAACTGTGTTAATGTAGCGTATATTTGCTGTAGTAAATATAATTCCTTTAGGAGTGTTAAGGGTATGAATTGGGTGAATTGTTCACGTTTTGGTACACTTTTGATATTTCTTCTATAATAATTGCAAATTAAAAGAGGCATAACATTTCTCTATGTTGCATTTGTAACTATAGAACTGCTAGTTGGTTATGAATGTACTACACTACAATCAATTAGAGAAATGGCTTCTGATGATCTATAAATATAAGTCTCGTCAGAAGATCTACCCACCTGATAGCGCGGGCTCTATTTGGACTGTTGATTTAAATTCCAACGTGTACTTGGCCTTTTCATTCTCAACTGCACAATTTTCGCTTCTATTTTATGTAGTAAAGGGAACTATCAATAGAGGGAGCAAGAAGGAAGAAGAAGAAGGTAAAGAATTGTTCTATTAGCTGTAATTGTAAGTGTCCAATGGTTATTATTTTCCTGCCTATATAATGGCTCATAAAGACATGTAATAAACTTAATGTGTATTATCTTCATTATATTAAAATTAAGGATAGCTCATATATAAGATAAATGCATAATTCAGCATGTTAAAAATATGAGACAATTAGAATTTTAGTCAGAGATGTAAATAGATCAGCAAAGTTAAACAGCCTTTTTTTAAATTTGTATATATCAACACTGTTATTCTGTATGTGCATATTGCTATATCTATCATTTTAACGAAAATACTATATATTATTTATTTCAACCTTATAATACTGATTCTCTGTGACTTGCCATTACTTGTGTCCCTGCAGTTCATGTCTGCCAGTCAGATTCTTTCAAACTTTTCAATACTTTAAATCATATATTGATGACTACATCTAAAATTTAGTCGTAGACCTTCAACTCTGCCATTGAGCCATTAATAATAATAATGATGATAATAATATTTGTTGCCATTGTTAAAATAAGTTGGTTGTTTTAACTGTTTTAGTCATTTAGACTGCGTGAATCCATAAAAATACATTAATTGATAAGATAACAATATACACTAATGAAACTTTACAGTTTATGTACTTAATATTAAAAAAGGACACATGTGTAGTAGGATGTTCTTAGGGACAGCCCTTATGATATCCATAATGACACTGTAATGTTATCTGTTGTAGTATCAAAAGCTCAAAGCTGGATTCCAATCCTTCTTGTTAAAATTATATCATCAACACATTTAAGCCAATCCAGCTGTCTGTACTCTAGGACCTTTATTTATTATAGAGTTTAGTGTGAATGAAGGACAGTAAACTGATCTAGTTTTGAGAAAGGAATTGCTAAAAGGTTATAGAGAGCAACTATTATATAATTATAATAATTAATCATAACCATTTGGCTATGAGACAGTCTCAGTTGAATGCTCTAGATCCAAACATACCTGTTACACTATTTACAAACTATTAGCACAATTGTGAATTGATTCCTTGATCTCTCTCCAGTTAAAATTCCATCATTATTAGCAAACATTCCAATAATAGTATACTTTAAATAGCATTTAGACTTTTCACCTGTTGTCTTCATTACCAGAATCTTATCGATATCATGTGAGCCTAATATTGAGTTACTACAAAACCAAGACTTGTCTTACTCAATACGTACAAAGCTAACTAGAAGCCAAAAAAATACTCTTTGTTGTTAATGTACAATAACTGAAACTATCAGCGAGAGATAGACACTATTTCAACTTAATTAACTGAGTTAGTTTAGTTGAAATAGTATCTGCTTATAGCTTCAATTGAAGTCATTCAATTACTATAGGAAAGTGGGTGCAAAAGCAATGTGGTTGTAGATGTATCTAGTTGGCTTTATGTATATCGTGTTATACAAGTTTTGGCCTTCTATCAACTTAGAAAAGGCATTACATAACATTGATGAAACTGTGGTAATAAAGACCTCAGCTTGAATGACAAAATGCTTTGTTCAGTGTAACAATAATGTTTAGGAATGGCATTAACAATATTTGAACAATTACTTTTATTCCATTGGAGAGTGAGAGGCTACTTTGCAATACTCAATCGACCTTATTCATAATCCATAGTGATAGCTCTCCTAAGTATGCATGTTTAATATGTGTGCTTTATTATGATCAGATAATAGTAGTCTATTAAAAATTATCTTTGAAAGTTATTTTGGTTAATGGTAAACTACTTTTAATACAGCCAAATGTTTCTACAAGTCAACGAAGACTGCTACATCTGTGTAGCTTCATCTATAGAATAGTTAATGGTATAATATAATACTTCAATAGTACAACACATTGTTATACAGTATTTATATGGAAAGTTAATACTATGGTATTTTATAATATTGACAAGAGAATTGTTATCTACATAATTGTGTGGCCAGTTTATCTTTGTTGTTATTGGAGTAAGATAAGTTATCTTTCCAGGAAGTAAGTAATGATCATGTGGTTAACATGTCAGGTCACTGACATAACATGATTCCTCTTATAGTCATGTGGTCTCTATTATATAACAATCTGCTTGAAATAAAGGTATCCATGAATGATAAATCTCTCTGTGTGTATTTTGACATTTCATTTTTAAAGACTACAAGTAATACCCCTCACATACTGGATTAACATCACCTTGAAAAGGTTTTTGGCCTAAGTAATGTGATGTTAAACAGAATCTTCATCGCTTTGACAATTAACTACATAGATTATACACTGTCATCAGTATATTTTAGTGATGAC
The DNA here is from genome assembly GCA_963965975.1 of Xestospongia bergquistia. Lineage (NCBI taxonomy): Eukaryota > Metazoa > Porifera > Demospongiae > Haplosclerida > Petrosiidae > Xestospongia > Xestospongia bergquistia. The sequence goes on from OZ014415.1 coordinate 1,846,310, forward strand.
AATGTGTGATGTTTATTAATTTTGTTCTTTATTCTTTATAATTTATTGTAAATGACCACAACATAGATTGGTTAGATTAAACAATCTATTTTACAGTGCTTAATATACATTTCAATTAAATATTGAAATGGTTGTAGTATTTTTAAAACATTAGTATGTTTGTATTCTCATATTATCCATTACAATATTTATTTATTGACTTGATTGAAAAAGTAAAACTGTCATAATAACACTAAAGAAATAACACTAAATAAACATGACATGTAAAGACATGTCAAAATGGATTGTTTGATTTGGTTATTTGCATTTGCAAACAATAAAAAAACGAGATTAGTAAACATCATACACTGTCATTACTTAAATAAACTGATTAATTGTCATTATGAGATTAATGAAAATTCTGTTTAACATCTTATTAGTTAGACAAAATAAGATAGATGTTGTAAGAGCAATCACTATGTAATTTGTGTAATATGTGTCATTGTGTGTATGGTATTGTTATAGAATTGATAATTGAACATCACTTGGTACTACATATTATAATATTAATAAATAAACATATATTACTGCAATAAATAACAACATTATATTTAGTAAATAACCAGAAGTCATAAACTTGTTAGATCTCAATCTTTTATTTATTAAGGAACGAACACATCTACTCTCTACAAGTGTGGTAACTGTAATCATCATGACCAGAGTTATTGTCATCTTGATGTTACTGGATTGTTACTGTAATGCTGTTGTAGATATTGACAAAAGAACCAGAGGTAATAATGACACTTAATAAATATACTTTATATATTAAATATTTCCTAGGTATTCCTATGGATGTCTCACATGAAGGGAATTTCTTTTGTTTTGCCTTCATAAGAAACAAAGCAAACACAGAACCTTTCAATGGTAGAGAAGCTCCTAGAAATCTAGGAATATTTATAACCACATTAAACTCAAATCCAGTTGATTATCATATTCGATCTGGTAGTATTGGCTATACAAAGACTGGTACAGTCACAGCTGGAACAATTGTAAGAGAAGAATATATGACACCAAAAGTACAAGAAGTGAATGCAGCAACAACTTCAGTTGGTATAATTGTGGAAACAATTAATTCAAGTCAAACAATTCAGGTGATGGGATTTAGCGATTCTTTTGGTAACGCTGATGGCTTTCTAGCTGTTCCAATAATACAGTATAAATCGAATTTTACATATGGTTATGCTAGTCTAACTGCATCAGCTCGAAGTTTTAACAGCATGGTAGCTGTAGTTGCTTGCGATGACATAGCTGAAGATGATATTACATATTCAACTGAAAATCCATTTTTGGCAGTAAGTTCTTTTGTAAAAAACCAATTTGTGCTTCCAAATCAAAAAACTTTTTCTTCAGCAGCAATGAGTGAATATAACACTCTAGGTTTACTAAGGGCATCCCAAAATGATCTTACAGGATTTCGAGCTAGCTCTAATCAACCTATTGGATTCATGACTGGACATGAATGTGGAGAAATACAACGAGGTGAAGATACTTGTGACCATATCACTGAACAGATACCTCCATCTTATACATGGGGTTATAACTTTTTTGTGGCTCCATTTGAAAAAAGAACAGGTTATGCATTTAAGGTATGGCCAAGGTACAATGGTACTTCCTTCACAGTATTTTGCTCTGATGGAACAATGTTTTACATTTCAAACTTTCAATTTAATGAAATCAACGTAGACAACAGACAAAGGTTTGAACTAAACAGTCAATCTTATTGTTTTATCCAGTCTGATCGACCATTACTTGTTATGCAGTATGGTTTCTCACATGAACATGATAATAACAATCAATTTGGTGATCCTAATATGGTTTTAGTAGCTCCTATTAGCCAGTATTTGAACCAACATGTCTTTACTACTAATGTCAGTATGTATACTAGACTAAATGATGATTTCACAGATAACTATATATCAGTGACTGTGTTAGCAATGTACTTTGTTCCTAATGCCATATTACTAGATGGTACACCATTAGAACCTAATATTACTAAATGGAGTATTATTAACTGCAGTCAAAATGATCCATGTGGTTATGGTATTAGTAAGGAAGTTAACATTGGTACTCATACAGTTCAACATACAAACCCTAATGCTTCTATTAATGTTATTGTATATGGTTGGAGAATTGAAAAAGGATATGCCTATCCAGCTGGATATGGTATGAATCCTGTAGGAGGTGAGTGGTATATAAAGATTTAACCTTCTCTACAATCTTTTGACACATAGAAACATTCTACTCACTTGTTGCACTCAATGAATCATCACTAGAAAATAGTGAAGGACCAATGATTGTTCGAGTATATCGATCAGGAGATGTCAGTCAATCATCAAGTGTAAATTTAAGAACATTTACTACATGTAAGTTATGTTAAATGTTATAGTGGATATTTGATTACCAGTGTTTCTCTCCTTTTATGTTTATCTTCAGCTGGAGACAATGCAGCAACGAGTCAGTTTAAATTATAATATTGTATAATTAATTTATAGTATTATTTAATTAATTAAGAAATGAGTTAATATTTAACATTTGATAAAGATTTGACAGAGTTATAAATTTAATATTTTTCTACAGTTGGATTTTTTGGTGACCTCATATCACAAACACAAAGACTCTTCTTTGTATCTGATCAGACATTTGTAGATGTCTCATTTATGTTCATGGATGATACTATACCTGAATCTGATGAAACATTTGGTGTTGAACTTGTTCCAAGATATGATCTGACTTTTGGTGTACAATCCAGTGTTATATTGACCATTATTGATAATGATGGTAAGAAATATTTTATTATCTCAACATTATTATTCTAAACTATACAGGTATCACAATCTTTTTTAAACCTTTAACATACTCAGTTACTGAGGGAAATAACAATGTGACAGTTACACTGAGAGCTGAAACTTCTAAACCACTTCCCACATCATCTTCTATTAGAATAAGAGATCGATCCACAGGATCAGCTGCAAGTAATAATGATTCATCAATTATAGAATTAATGAATGGTTGATTGTTTTCATAGGTGGTACAGATTATGTACCCTTTAATGAAGTCATTGATCTTCAAGCTGGAACTACTGGGTTCACATATAATGTCACTATCAGATCAAACCCAGTCACTGAACCAACTGAAACATTTAATGTGATCATGTTTTTTGTATCGGGAAACATTCTGAAAGTCACTCAAAATACAGCAACAATTCAAATCTTTGATGATGATAGTAAGAGATTTTTTAATTGTCTCAACATTATTTATGTTAAAATAATGCAACAATATATCATTGATGTTCTTTAAGGTATATAGTTAATAATGAATGTTGATGGTTGTTTGTGGCCCCTTTGTTATTATGTAGGAGTGATGCTATTGCTATTCCTATTATCTTGTTTTCATTCTTTGAATTAGACTGATGTTAGTATCCCTACATTAATTTCATTTTTTGGAAATTTTTTAAAATTATTTGTTTAATTTTTTTTTGTGCCACCTATGCTATTATGTATTGGTAATGTAATTGCAATTCTTGGACCAATATTAGTCCTCCTTACATTTACTTATTTCATTGCTTGTATGCTTATTTTACAAATGAAAGTGTTTGATATTACCTGTAGTTATCATGATCAGAGTTATTGTCATCTTTATGATACTAGATTGTTTCTGTAATGCTATTGTTGATATTGACAAAAGAACCAGAGGTAATGATAACACTTAATAATAAATATATTTTATATATTAAATATTTCCTAGGTATTCCTATGGATGTCTCACATGAAGGGAATTTCTTTTGTTTTGCCTTCTTAAGAAGCAGAGCAAACATAGAACCTTTCAGTGGTACAGAAGCTCCTAGCGATCTAGGAATTTTTATAACCACACATAACTTGAATCCAGTTGGTTATCGAATTCGATCTGGTAGTACTGGCTATACAAGGACTGGTACAGTCACAGCTGGAACAATTGTAAGAGAAGAATATATGACACCAAATGTAGCAGTAGTAGACAGGACAGCATCGCCTTCAGCTGGTATAATTGTGGAAACAGTAAATTCAAGTCAAACAATTCAAGTGATGGGATTTAGTGATTCTTTTGGTTCTAGTGATGGTTTTCTAGCTGTTCCAATAATACAATATAGATCAAATTTTAGATATGATTATGCTAGTCTATCTGCATCAGCTCGAACTTTTAGCAGCATTGTAGCTGTAGTTGCTTGTGGTGACATATCTGAAAAGGATATTACATATTCAACTGAAAATACAGGTTCATGTCTAGTGTTTAGTCGCTATATAAAAGATGGAATTGCACTTTCTACAAATGGAGATTTTTTTTCAGGAACAATGAATGAATATAACACTCTAGGTTTAAGAAGATCATCCCAATATGATTTTACAGGTTTTCGAGCCAGCTCTAATCAACCAATTGGTTTCATGACTGGACATGAATGTGCAGAAATACAACTAGGTGAAGATACCTGTGACCATATCATTGAACAGATACCTCCATCTTATACATGGGGCTATAACTTTTTTGTGGTTCCATTTGAAGAAAGAAGAGGTTATGTATTTAAAGTCTGGCCAAGGTATAAAGGTACTTCGTTTACAGTATATTGCTCTGATGGAACATATTTTAACATCCTAAACTTACAATTTAATGAAATCAATGTAGACAACAGACAAAGGTTTGAACTAAACAATCAATCTTATTGTTTTATCCAGTCTGATCGACCATTACTTGTTATGCAGTATGGTTTCTCACATGAACATGATAATAACAATCAATTTGGTGATCCTAATATGGTTTTAGTAGCTCCTATTAGCCAGTATTTGAACAAACATGTCTTTACTACTAATGTCAGTATGTATACTAGACTAAATGATGATTTCACATCTCACTACATATCAGTGACTGTGTTAGCAATGTACTTTTTTCCTAATGCCATATTACTAGATGGTACACCATTAGAACCTAATGTTACTAAATGGAGTATTATTAACTGCAGTCAAAATGATCCATGTGGATATGGTATTAGTAAGAGCGTTAACATTGGTACTCATACAGTCCAACATACAAACTCTAATGCTTCCATTAATGTTATTGTATATGGTTGGAGAATTAAAAAAGGATATGCCTATCCAGCTGGATATGGTATGAATCCTGTAGGAGGTGAGTGGTATATAAACATTTAATCTTCTCTACAATCTTTCAACACATAGAAACATTCTACTCACTTGTTGCACTCAATGAATCAGCATTAGAAAGTAGTCAAGGACCAATGATTGTTCGAGTATATCGATCAGGAGATGTGAGTCAATCATCAACTATAAATTTAAGAACATTTATTACATGTAAGTTATGTTAAATGTTGTAGTGGATATTTTATTAACAGTGTTTCTCTCCTTTTATGTTTATCTTCAGCTGGATACAATGCAGCAACAAGTCAGTTTAAATAATAATATTATATAATTAATTTAAAGTAATATCTAATTTATTAAGAAATGAGTTAATATTTTAACTTTTGTTAAAGAGATTAGCATAGTTATATAAATTCAATATTATTCTACAGTTGGACCTAATGGTGACCTCATATCACAAACTCATACAGTCTCCTTTGTATCTGATCAAACATTTGTAGATGTCTCATTTGTGTTCATGGATGATACTACACTTGAATCTGATGAAACATTTGGTGTTGAACTTGTTCCAAGTAATGATTTGACTTTTGGTATACCATCCAGTGTTATACTGACCATTATTGATGATGATGGTAAGAAATATTTTATTATCTCCATATTATTATTCCTAACAAATAATAATATTATAAAAATATGACAAAAAAGATTAATTTAACAAAAAGGATTTTATTTAAACACTTACCACATGTTGTAAACAGGTTTTTATAATTTTAAAATTGCTGTGGTTACCACCACAACTACTATTTGTAAACTACTGGTATATACCTGCAGAACAATTGTAATACATGGACCATTATCTGGTAACAATGCATATTATGTATGGACACAACTTCATAAACAGTTGCAGTTTGTGGTAGCAATTTACTAAACGCAACTAAATTATTTCTTTAGATACTTGTCCTGCTAATAAGCCAGCACAATATTGTTACAATAATCCTTGTGATCATCAAACTTGCTGTAATTTTCCTGATGCTCAATGTGTTCTTGACAACTGTGGACAATGTAAAGCTAGGTTTATACTCAATGGAACTGATGTTACATATCAATGTAGTAAGTTCTGTCAATGATATAGTTTAGAGCACTTTTGTTTCATTAACTTCCTTACTCTTAATAGAATCATGCACTGTACAAGGTGCTATATTTAAACCATGTGGAGCTACATGTGTTGATACATGTTCTACTAGGAAAAAGAATTTACCAGTTATCTGTTCAGCCTTTTGCAAAGCAGGTTGCACATGCCAAGCAGGACAGGTAAGTGTTTATTTTCACCCTCTTTTAAAGTACTTGTAGTTATTTAAAGCAATGTATTAAGAAAAGCCAAAAACTTATATATTTTATGATGATATATCTCCTTAGATTGTGGACGAATCTAGTAACAGATGTGTGTATCCTGATCATTGTTTTTGTCCTACATGTGTTTCCCTACCTACTAACTGCACACAGCCTGTAAATGACACATGTGGTTGTTCTGTCTGTGGAGGTTAGCCAATGTGGTGCTTCAGTTATGTTACATAGTGCAATTTTTTATATGGAATAGATTGTTCCATTGAAGGTCAAGTGTATCAACAAAGTCGTACTTGTCCAAAAACATGTTCTAATCCACATATGTTTTGTATTGGGAATGTCTCAGGGTGTGGTTGTCCACCAGGACAACTTATTGATGAAGATAGAAATTGCTGTGTTCATCCTTATGATTGCCCAAGTATGATTATATATGTCTACTTGTAGTTATTAATGTCATATGTTTATATAATTATAGAAAAGAATCCATGTCACCAACCTCCATTTACCGGTCCATGTCATGGTATTTTTCTACGATATTTTTATAATGTTACCAGTCAGAAATGTGAAACATTTATTTACGGAGGTTGTTATGGAAATGGAAACAACTATTTGTCACTACATGAATGTCAACAACAATGCTCAGGTCAGTAATGTTTGTATTGTGATTACCAAATTGTTTATTGTTCCTATACTCCAATGTTTATACTATAGCTTGCCCTCCAACCTGCAGTGTTGAATTTTGTTCTGTTAGAAAAAGTGCTATCTGTTCAATGTAAGTTAAATTAAAGAATTTCAACATAAATTTTGTTTTCTAAATACTACTATATATGTTATTCCTTGACATTTTCTATAGACCTATGACATCTGGTGTTAATTGTCAGTCAGACAATTGTACTATCACTAATTGCTGGGCTTGTTATTATTCCTATAACATATTACCATTTCCTAAAATCCCTCCTTCCTGTCCTCATGAATGTGAGAACCCATTAGATGAGGAGTGTATGGAGAAATGGGGTCGTTGTGTTCATGAAAGCTTTCTTAGTATCTATAACAAGGTTCGGTTATTATTATATGTAGTAAAGTATATTGTTGACAAATGGCATATGTGAATACAAGAGATAATTACTGTTGTATCTTTACATGATGCTAACTAGTAGTTCTAAAACTTATAGGTGTATTTCAATAAATAATTACTGTTATGTTACTTTGTAGATTCTACCTCAGTATGTTTATCCAGAAAATTTTCACTGCTGGAACCACAAACCTTGTGTTTGATATTGATTGTCTCAGTATTATTAGATACAGTGTGTACTAAATATTAATTAGATTACAGTATTAATATGTAATGACTTTGTTTGAAAACTCTTGTTTGTACAAGTATTTCAAGTATTTGTATTAAATCACTACTTGTATATACTTTGACCAAGAATATTGTAGGTAGTGTTGTTGATTGATTTAAAATAACTCTTTTTTTCAAAATGATTGTTTCATTTGGTTAATAAAAGACTCCTTTACATATTCCCTTATTGGAAATGAAAAGATGTGAGGAGGAGCCAAATTATCGAACAATTGTAAACTCACTGGTACCAGTGTCATAAAATAAAATATGACATCAGTCACATTCCCAAACTTACACTCTGCTCCGCTGTCTATAGTTACGGATGCTGCCAAATTTGTTCTTGTTGTTGATCTGTCAAGAATTGTCTCTTGAATCTGATATATTATATTTAATATCATGTACTATAAACTTTAAAATAAAATGAAAGATATATATGTTAGATCTATCAGTGATATTAAGAAACAGTCTTCAACTGTTTGATTCTAAATTATTGATATATGATGAATCCATTTCTGTCATAAGTGGACATTGCCTTACATTGCCTCAATGTGGTCATTTTTAATGTTTTACTTCTATTAGTAATTCTTGTCTTTATATTATGTAAATAAAATTAGCGAAAACATCAACTATATATGTATGCGTGTGTGCTGTTTATTTTTGTGATGTCATTATGATGTTGTAATAATTCTTAACCCTCTTTGTGTATTCACAAGTTATAAGTCCTTTAGAAATTGTAACTTATCCTTAATCACTGCTACTAATAAATAGAAGTATATATTTATTTGTTTGTTGTAGTCATTAATGATCTTAAACCAATTATGTCATTTCAACCAGTTTTTATTAATAGCTACTATAGTTTGATGATGTTTCATCTATGCAATCTTCATGACAATCAACAAGTTGTCACTAATTTTTAACCTCATAGATCTACATATAAACTATCAATATATTTAGTCTATAGAGGTGTACTAAGGTAATCACTATAGAACAGGATGCATTTGTGCATTGTATGCTATTACATTGTATTGATATAAACAATCATTAAAATCATTACACTGTATCAATGAGGTAGTATATATAATATCATTAAATGACTTCAAGATGTAGTATCATTGATGAACACAAATGAGACATCTACAAATGTCTGATCAGATACAAAGGAGACTGTCTGGGTTTGTGATATGAGGTCACCATTAGGTCCAACTGTAGAATAATATTGATGTTTGTGTAAACATTTGATATGATAAACTATGATCTTTACTTTAACAACAGTTTTCTTAATTTAAAAATAATCACATATAAGTCATTGTAGACTGACAAATAATGACCACTAAACACTTACTATTGCAGTTAATAAGGACATAATATGTACATGTGTTCATGTGGTACCTTTAAATAGTTAAGTATCTTTCATTTAAACAGCATTGTTTACGTAAATCATCATATTCAGTTCTATACTAACCTAACACTTCTAAGACAGGTTTAACTTCTTTCTAGAGTTTTCTCTCTTAGCATGTGCTCAGTATATTATAAATACATATTTCTATATAATCATATCACTGTGGAAACTGATTGGTTGATTTAACCAATATGTTTATACAGGTTGTATGTAGCTGACTTATTTTGATGCCAAAAAGTAAGCATAATATAGTTTTTATATAATCATAAATTTTATTGATTTTTTGAATGGATGTATGCAAACCAAATTAATATGTTCATAAATGGGTTAAAACAACTTGTAATTACCTTACCTCTTAAAAGCAATCTATGTCTGCATATATACAATGAAAATAGAAACACTAAAAACGTATGTTGTTTGTTATTGTATTTAAAGAACTATTTGTTTGTTATAAAAGGATTATGGTGACATTATCTGGTGTTATTACTTTTATACCATTAATATATCCTGATACAATTTAAGACTGCCTTATATGACCTTATATGACTAAATAAACAAGCAATGTAAATAAACAACAGGAAGTTCATGCTTAACCTAATTACTTATATAATCATATAATAATGTTTATTTACTACATTATTACATTGAGTTGTAAGGCAATGTCCACTTATGACAGAAATGGATTCATCATATATCAATAATTTAGAATCAAACAGTTGAAGACTGTTTCTTAATATCACTGATAGATCTAACATATATATCTTTCATTTTATTTTAAAGTTTATAGTACATGATATTAAATATAATATATCAGATTCAAGAGACAATTCTTGACAGATCAACAACAAGAACAAATTTGGCAGCATCCGTAACTATAGACAGCGGAGCAGAGTGTAAGTTTGGGAATGTGACTGATGTCATATTTTATTTTATGACACTGGTACCAGTGAGTTTACAATTGTTCGATAATTTGGCTCCTCCTCACATCTTTTCATTTCCAATAAGGGAACATGTAAAGGAGTCTTTTATTAACCAAATGAAACAATCATTTTGAAAAAAAGAGTTATTTTAAATCAATCAACAACACTACCTACAATATTCTTGGTCAAAGTATATACAAGTAGTGATTTAATACAAATACTTGAAATACTTGTACAAACAAGAGTTTTCAAACAAAGTCATTACATATTAATACTGTAATCTAATTAATATTTAGTACACCCTGTATCCAATAATACTGAGACACTCAATATTAAACACAAGGTTTGTGGTTCCAACAGTGAAAGTTTTCTGGATAAACATACTGAGGTAGAATCTACAAAGTAACATAACAGTAATTATTTATTGAAATACACCTATAAGTTTTAGAACTACTAGTTAGCATCATGTAAAGATACAACAGTGATTATCTCTTGTATTCACATATGCCATTTGTCAACAATATACTTTACTACATATAATAATAACCGAACCTTGTTATAGATACTAAGAAAGCTTTCATGAACACAACGACCCCATTTCTCCATACACTCCTCATCTAATGGGTTCTCACATTCATGAGGACAGGAAGGAGGGATTTTAGGAAACGGTAATATGTTATAGGAATAATAACAAGCCCAGCAATTAGTGATAGTACAATTGTCTGACTGACAATTAACACCAGATGTCATAGGTCTATAGAAAATGTCAAGGAATAACATATATAGTAGTATTTAGAAAACAAAATTTATGTTGAAATTCTTTAATTTAACTTACATTGAACAGATAGCACTTTTTCTAACAGAACAAAATTCAACACTGCAGGTTGGAGGGCAAGCTATAGTATAAACATTGGAGTATAGGAACAATAAACAATTTGGTAATCACAATACAAACATTACTGACCTGAGCATTGTTGTTGACATTCATGTAGTGACAAATAGTTGTTTCCATTTCCATAACAACCTCCATAAATAAATGTTTCACATTTCTGACTGGTAACATTATAAAAATATCGTAGAAAAATACCATGACATGGACCGGTAAATGGAGGTTGGTGACATGGATTCTTTTCTATAATTATATAAACATATGACATTAATAACTACAAGTAGACGTATATAATCATACTTGGGCAATCATAAGGATGAACACAGCAATTTCTATCTTCATCAATAAGTTGTCCTGGTGGACAACCACACCCTGAGACATTCCCAATACAAAACATATGTGGATTAGAACATGTTTTTGGACAAGTACGACTTTGTTGATACACTTGACCTTCAATGGAACAATCTATTCCATATAAAAAATTGCACTATGTAACATAACTGAAGCACCACATTGGCTAACCTCCACAGACAGAACAACCACATGTGTCATTTACAGGCTGTGTGCAGTTAGTAGGTAGGGAAGCACATGTAGGACAAGAACAATGATCAGGATACACACATCTGTTACTAGATTCGTCCACAATCTAAGGAGATATATCATCATAAAATATATAAGTTTTTGACTTTTCTTAATATATTGCTCTAAATAACTACAAGTACTTTAAAAGAGGGTGAAAATAAACACTTACCTGTCCTGCTTGGCATGTGCAACCTGCTTTGCAAAAGGCTGAACAGATAACTGGTAAATTCTTTTTCCGAGTAGAACATGTATCAACACATGTAGCTCCACATGGTTTAAATATAGCACCTTGTACAGTGCATGATTCTATTAAGAATAAGGAAGTTAATGAAACAAAAGTGCTCTAAACTATATCATTGACAGAACTTACTACATTGATATGTAACATCAGTTCCATGGACTATAAACCTAGCTTTACATTGTCCACAGTTGTCAAGAACACATTGAGCATCAGGAAAATTACAGCAAGTTTGATGATCACAAGGATTATTGTAACAATATTGTGCTGGCTTATTAGCAGGACAAGTATCTAAAGAAATAATTTAGTTGCGTTTAGTAAATTGCTACCACAAACTGCAACTGTTTATGAAGTTGTGTCCATACATAATATGCATTGTTACCAGATAATGGTCCATGTATTACAATTGTTCTGCAGGTATATACCAGTAGTTTACAAATAGTAGTTGTGGTGGTAACCACAGCAATTTTAAAATTATAAAAACCTGTTTACAACATGTGGTAAGTGTTTAAATAAAATCCTTTTTGTTAAATTAATCTTTTTTGTCATATTTTTATAATATTATTATTTGTTAGGAATAATAATATGGAGATAATAAAATATTTCTTACCATCATCATCAATAATGGTCAGTATAACACTGGATGGTATACCAAAAGTCAAATCATTACTTGGAACAAGTTCAACACCAAATGTTTCATCAGATTCAAGTGTAGTATCATCCATAAACACAAATGAGACATCTACAAATGTTTGATCAGATACAAAGGAGACTGTATGAGTTTGTGATATGAGGTCACCATTAGGTCCAACTGTAGAATAATATTGAATTTATATAACTATGCTAATCTCTTTAACAAAAAAAAAAGTTAAAATATTAACTCATTTCTTAATAAATTAGATATTACTTTAAATTAATTATATAATATTATTATTTAAACTGACTTGTTGCTGCATTGTATCCAGCTGAAGATAAACATAAAAGGAGAGAAACACTGGTAATCAAATATCCACTACAACATTTAACATAACTTACATGTAGTAAATGTTCTTAAATTTACACTTGATGATTGACTGACATCTCCTGATCGAAATACTCGAACAATCATTGGTCCTTGACTACTTTCTAATGCTGATTTAACCAATATGTCATGCTTAACCTAATTACTTATATAATCATATAATAATGTAGTAAATAAACATTATTAGATGACAGTAAATGACAGGAAGTCACTGCTTGCAATATAGACCTTACTTTTATAAAGTGACAAACACATCTACTGTCTACTAGTCTAGTAACTGTAATCATGATCAGAGTTATTGTCATCTTGATGTTACTGGATTGTTACTGCAATGCTATTAAGGACATTGATAAAAGAACCAGAGGTAATAATGACACTTAATAAATATACTTTATATATTAAATATTTCTTAGGTATTCCTATGGATGTCTCACATGAAGGGAATTTATTTTGTTTTGCCTTCTTAAGAAACAAAGCAAACATAGAACCTAACACTGGCAGAGAAGCTCCTAGAAGTCTAGGAATCTTTATAACAACTCAAAACCCAAATCCAGTTGGTTACCGAATTCGATCTAATAATACTGGCTATTCAAGAACTGGTACAGTCACAGCTGGAACAATTATAAGGGAACAATATATGACACCAAATGTACCAGAAGTGAATACAGCAACAACTTCAGTTGGTATAATTGTGGAAACAATTAACTCAAGTCAAACGATTCAAGTGATGGGATTTAGCGATTCTTTTGGTTCCGCTGATGGCTTTCTAGCTGTTCCAATAATACAGTATAAATCAAATTTTACATATGGTTATGTTAGTCTAACTGCATCAGCTCGAAGTTTTAACAGCATTATAGCTGTAGTTGCTTGTAGTAACATAGCAGAGGATGATGTTACATATTCAACTGAAAATCCGTTTCTTGTAGTGAGTAATTACATAAAAGGCAGATTTGCACATTCAAATCAAAAGACTTTTTCTTCAGCAGCAATGAGTGAATATAACACTCTAGGTTTACTAAGGGCATCCCGAAATGATGTTACAGGTTTTCGAGCTAGCTCTAATCAACCAATTGGTTTTATGACTGGACATGAATGTGGAGAAATACAACAAGGTGAAGATACTTGTGACCATATCATTGAACAGATACCTCCATCTTATACATGGGGCTATAACTTTTTTGTGGCTCCATTTGAAGAAAGAACAGGTTATGTATTTAAGGTCTGGCCAAGATATGAAGGTACTTCCTTCACAGTGTATTGCTCTGATAAAACAAATTTTAACATCTCAAACTTTCACTTTAATGAAATCAATGTAGACAATAGACAAAGGTTTGAACTAAACAATCAATCTTATTGTTATATCCAGTCTGATCGACCATTACTTGTTATGCAATATGGTTTCTCACATCAACATGATAATAACAATCAATATGGTGATCCTAATATGGTTTTAGTAGCTCCTATTAGCCAGTATTTGAACAAACATGTCTTTACTACTAATGTCAGTATGTATACTAGGCAAAATGATAGTTTCACATCTCACTACATATCAGTTACTGTGTTAGCAAGGTACTTTGTTCCTAATTCCATATTACTAGATGGTACACCATTAGAACCTAATGTTACTAAATGGAGTATTATTAACTGCAGTCAAAATGATCCTTGTGGTTATGGTATTAGTAAGAGAGTTAACATTAGTACTCATATAGTTCAACATACAAACCCTAATGCTACTATTAATGTTATTGTATATGGTTGGAGAATTGAAAAAGGATATGCCTATCCAGCTGGATATGGTATGAATCCTGTAGGAGGTGAGTGGTATATAAACATTTAATCTTCTCAATAATCTTTCAACGCATAGAAACATTCTACTCACTTGTTGCACTCAATGAATCATCACTTGAAAATAGTGAAGGACCAATGATTGTTCGAGTATATCGATCAGGAGATGTGAGTCAATCATCAACTGTAAAATTAAGAACATTTACTACATGTAAGTTATATTAAATGTTGTAGTGGCTATTTGATTAACAATGTTTTCTCTCCTTTTGTGTTTATCTTCAGCTGGAGACAATACAGCAACAAGTCAGTTATAATATTAATATTTTATAATTAGTTTAAAGTAATATAAAACTTATTAAAAAAATAAACCTGATTTTTCTTTATCTATGTGGTAGTAATGTTAATAAGTACTTAATATTATACTATAATGTAATATATTATTTATTAAGAAATGATTAATCACATTTTCGTTTATATAAACAACAATAACCACTTCTTAGTATTTTTATATTTTAACTTCTGAGTTATATTTAGATTGATAAATTTACATAAATTCAATATTATTCTACAGTTGGAGCTAGTGGTGACCTCATATCACAAACACAGACAGTCTCCTTTGTATCTGATCAGACATTTGTAGATGTCTCATTTGTGTTAATGGATGATACTACACTTGAATCTGATGAAACATTTGGTGTTGAACTTGTTCCAAGAAATGATCTGACTTTTGGTATACCATCCAGTGTTATACTGACCATTATTGATGATGATAGTAAGAAATAGTTTATTATCTTCATATTATTATTTTAAACACATACAGGTATAACAATATTTTTTAATCCAATCCAATATAATGTCACTGAAGGAGATAGTAATATAACAGTTACATTGATAGCTCAAACGTCCCAAGCACTCCTCACTTCATCTTCTATTAGAATTAGAGATCAGTCCTTAACAGCTACAAGTAATAACTAATGTAGTCAATAAATGACTGATGATATTTTCCATAGGTAACACAGATTATTCATTTTTTAATGAGGTCATTTTTCTTCAAGTTGGAGCTACTGGATTCACATATAATGTCACAATCAGGTCAAATTCAGAAGCTGAAGAAATTGAAACATTTAATGCTATCATGTCATATGTATCAGGAGGGACTCTGACAGTCACCCAAGACATAGCAACAGTTCGAATATCAGATTTTGATGGTAAATGATAATTCATTATTTTCAAATTATTATTCTAAATACATACAGTTATCAAAATATTTTACTATCCTATCCAATATAATGTCACTGAGGGAGATAGTAATATAACAGTTACACTGAAAGTTCAGACTTCCCAAGCACTCCTCACTTCATCTTCTATTAGAATTAGAGATCAGTCCTTAACAGCTACAAGTAAAAATTCATTAGTTTTACAATTTATAAGTAGATAATTTGTTTTATAGGAAATGTAGATTATGTAGCATTTAATGAAGTCATTGATCTTGAAGTTGGAGCTACTGGGTTCACATATAATGTCACTATCCGATCAAACCCAGGCAGTGAACCAAATGAAACATTTAATGCTATTATATCTTTTGTATCTGGAAGTGCTCTGGTAATTACCCAAAACACAGCAACAGTTCAAATAGTTGATATTGATGGTTTGTCATATTATTCATATACCAGTACTTGGTTATATTTTAATAAAATTTCTTTCAGAAGTTACAATTGGATTTAATACTGATAAGTATATAATTGATGAGAACAGAGGCTATGTTACTGTTACTTGTACAACAAGTGGACCAGTCTTTGCTAATGTCACTCTTAATATTCAAGATAGTCCTAATACAGCACAAAGTCAGTTATCAATTTACTATGATATATCATACATGACATCTACTATTAGAACCTGATGACTATATTGGATTTAATCAGAACATAGTTATACCTCAAGGACAAATCTCAGCATCATTTAATATCACAATTACTAATGATGCTAGACCAGAGCCTGATGAAGACTTTTCTACAATAATTAGTCTAGTTTCAGGAGATAAAGTTATAGTTGATCAAAATTCTGCTATATCTACTATAAAAATTGAAGATAAAGACAGTGAGTAATACAAATATACTTGTTTTTGAGTTAATATTTAAGTCATTAAAATTAGTTTGTTTAGCTTAATAATGTTTGCAATAGTAATGGTTTATTATGTATTATTAAAGTTCATAGTTTATATAACAGATGTTAAGGTCATTAGTTAGAACATCATTTAGCAAGAACAGTAATAATGTAAGACAACAATGCTTTTCTTTAATGTTTATACGGTCTTAACTTTGTAACATCTGTTAATGCTATTTAAACAACTTGTGTACATCTGGCAAATACCTTTAATATAAATATTGAAATAAGTTATTATATCATTAAAAGCATACTGTGTTTATTGTGTAATAAATACTTGGTCATTGTGTTTATTTATTAGCTTGATCTAAGAAGTCAATGTCTCTCAATGACAATAAAATATACATGAACAAATATACAATTTCATTTTTAGGATCCAGTATCAGGTATGCTCCTCTCACTTACAATGTTGATGAGGAGCAAGGCTATGTCACAGTGTATGTAGTGATAACAGAGCCATATTTCGAGGATTTTAATGTTAGGATATTTGACAGTCAATTTAGTTCACCAATAAATGGATTTGCTATTAGTAAGAAAACACTTTATATAAGTTTTTATGCACAATTTCTGTTTTTAGGAGGATCTGATTACACAGGATTTAATATGACTATGACAATCAGTGCAAACCAAGAGTCTTTCTCATTCAATGTGACTATAATTGATAATAATATTCTTGAACTTTTTGAGGTATTTGGTCTTGGTCTTGAGGTGATGGGTTTTCCACGTATTGATGTTGACGGTAGTATTGTTAATGCTCGGGTTTCTATTAATGATGTAGACAGTAAGTGTCTCAGGCATAACCAGCTATATCAAAACTGTTCTTACTATAGATATATCAATTGGCTTTAATCAAAGTGTTTATATAGTTAATAAGCTAGCTACAGACATTGATGTTGGCTTTTCTGTTGTTGTTTTTAGTGGTTCTACATCTATTCCAATATTTGTTGACTCATTCTATAAAAATGGATCTGCTATAGGTTTGTATTATGTATTATATAACTTTATGTACTACTATTAACTAGGTGGTGCAGTCAGATTTGAACCTGGTCAATCATCATCGTTTAGAGCTTTTATTAATATTGATAACATTGATAAATATACAAAGAACTTCACCATTATTTTACAAGTACCATCTGGTAAGGTTTGGAGTAATCGTGTCTTGCTCTCTAAACCACATGCAATAGTACAAATCATTAATTCAGATGAGGACCGTAAGTTTTATGCAATCATTCATATTAAAACAATAACAAACTCTTTGTACATAGGTGTCTCATTTAGTGTTGCTATTGCCTCAAGAAATACTACTGTGGTAGAAGGTGGATCAGCTGAAATTTGTGCTACCAGAAGTGGTGTCACAGACAAAGACTACCAATTAATGTTACAAACCATGATGATACCGGGAGGTGCTATAGGTTAGACTTCACAAAATTAACTTCCCATTCATTATAATACAAATATAGTACCTGATGACTTTCCTGCTGACCAACGGACATTTAATTTTTCTCATAATGTGAACATGGTTTGTTATAATTTTTCAATTGAAGATGACAATTTAGCTTTGGAAGGAAATGAAAGCTTTAATGTTGTGTTAAGTTCCACAACACCAGGCATAGTTGGCTTTAATAACACTGCTTTAGTTGTTATTCAGGATAATGACAGTATGTCTCTTTATGTTGAGCATGCTCAGAATTCTGATCATTTTTCTAGTGTCTTTCTGTTCATTTCATGCTACACAATATCCAGGAATTGAAGGGGCATCATCAAGAATTTGTTTACAGTTATCAAATCCTATTGCCAGACCCACCAATATTACTTTGAATCAAGGACCAGTAATTGGATTTGATGCAACTGAAGGTATGTAACTAATATCTTGTATTTAGTTTGCCATAATATTGTTATATGTAGCAAAGCATGTCATGTATGACTGTATTTAAGACTTGACGTGATAATAACATAATTTGAAACTTTTTCCTATTTATTTCATATAGCCAAAGATATTACTGGACTAATATACAAAGTGGCATTTAAAACAAATAATGAAACAGAGTGTTTTGTAATCACTTATATAGATGATGATATTTATGAACTTCAGGAAGGTCTACGTTTGACTATTAATACTAGTCATTCTGGTCTTTTTGTGGGTGCACCATCATCAACTATCTTGTTAATAACAGATTGTAAGCAATAAGTATGTGTCTTTGTCAAAATAATCTTGCCATGTCTTAAGTTTGTTACCAATTTAATATTGTTTAATTTTTATAACATATATATTTAAAGTAATCATTAATATTGTAATGTATTTGGTAATACAATATCATCTACAAGTATTTATCTTGTCTACAAAGTAATTTATGTTGCTTTTTAAATCAACAAAATTGAAATAATAATAATATTATAGATAAATCTACTTTGAATAAAGCTAAGCTAGTTGATATACGAGTCATAATATATATATTCTTGCTTATGACTCTCTTTTTCTTTCTTAGCACTTTCTGCCAGATTCGAATTCAATAACTATGCAGGCAATGAAAGTCAAAATTTGTCTATTTGTATTCTATTGTCACATATACCAGCTAAGACTGTTATAATTCCATTGTCAACAATGAATTCAGCACCAGGTTTAGATTCAGCAGAAGGTATGTTTTTAAATTGTACATATATAGAATGTATGTGTTCTTGTTATTTTATATTTATAGAGAATGATTATAGTGGTGTACCAACTAATGTCAGTTTTACTGCACAATCAAAACAAACTTGTTTTAATGTTCAGTTGACAGACGACAATGTCCATGAATTTACTGAAGGGTTTAATATAAATTTAAAGCTGAATGGAACTGATATAGCTACAGGAACATTTCCAACTACAACTGTCAAGATTCTTGACAATGACAGTATGTTATAAAGACAGACAGTACATAATATAACAATTTAAAACTTTAATGTCTAGATTTAAATTCTTTTGTTTTCTTGTCTACAGGACTCACAATAATATCACAAAATGTAGTTGTACCTGAGACACATGGTCATGCCAGAGTCTGTGCTAGACTAACTGGAACTACAATGACATTATTACCTCTTTCTATCACATTTAATCCTAGAGTACTAACAATGCATAGGAATTCTCCTCTTAGTTCAAGCAGTAAGTGAACTAAACTTAATGCATTTTTACTCTTTCTTTTCCTCTCTTATCTTCTTTGTTTTCACTAGACAATGACTTTAACCAAACACTGCAAACAGTTATATTAAATCCAGGAGAAAACAAAGTGTGTGTAAGCATTAGCATCATTCAAGATAACTTACAAGAATCAAATGAAACTTTCTGTGTTGATTTAAGTTCTAACGATTCTGCTGTACAATTTCAACCAAACACTTGTCAGAGTATGGTGACAATTGTAGATGAAATTAGTAAGCCAACTATTTCCATAGTAGTAATTATTACATTGTCTTATCAATAGGATGAGTCAATTATTATTTTACAGATAATTAGAATAATTGTTAAGATGTATTTAGTAATACATGTCATCTTTAAGCATTGATCCTATTATATTTAATTAATAATTGCTTGTTAATTCAATTAAATTCAAGTAAGCTTTAAGTAAACCTAATAGTAACATATCATTATTGATAATAGTGGTGAGTTTAGCCTTATTTTAAGTCACAGTTAACTAATTTAACAGTTTTACAACATTCTTTTGATTCATTTTAACTTTTCTTTCATGTAGCACCACCTATTGTACAACCAGTTTTAAATGAAGTCACTGGATTTTATAATGAATCTATAACTATTGGATTTACCATCACTAATGATTACCCAAAAGTGAAAATCAACAAAATTAAATGGCTATTCAAGTCATTAGGTTCTAATGTGTTCAAATTCATTATTAATCCTACTTCACATGATCATCTTTCTCTAACTATACGTAATGTTCAGTTGAGTGATAGAGGTATGTACAAGATGTCTGCAGAAAATGAAGCTGGCTCTGATGCAGCAACAGTCACGGTGAATGTGTTTGGTAAGTCTTGATTTTATTAAAATTATATCTTCTCATACAATGTTTATAGTTAAGGCTGCTTTACAAAACAATACAGGAGGATCTGTAACAAAAGAAAGAGGACAAAATGTGAAGTTCAACTGTACTGCTGATGGTGTTCCACAACCTAATATTGTATGGATGAAAAATGGCCGATTTTTATTGAAGACAAACAGAGTAGACATTACTTCATCAGAATCTAATGGTTTCTGTTTGCACTCTATTCTTGGTGTATTACGACGTACAAGTATTCTAACAATTACAGATTTAAATAGAAAGGATAATGGCAGTTATTCATGCCGAGCAAGCACTGTTAATGAAGGTGATAATGGAGTAATATTGATGACACCATTTTCATTACAAGTAATAGAGCGTAAGTGATTTTCTGTGATTAAATTTTTATCTAAGGATATTGTTTTAGGACCACCAACCAATTATTGTTTGAGCTTTCCATGTGGTGGACATGGTATGTGTCATAGTTTTAAAAGTGGATATGTATGTGATTGTTATAATGGGTACTCAGGTATCAATTGTGATCAAGGTTTGTGACTTTAGTAAAGAAGTGCTTTGATTTTTCATTATAGTTGTTATGGTTTTTGTATCACCACAAATTGCACAATCTCCTAAAAATACTTCTGTAAATCTCCACTCCACTACTAACCTTACATGCAAAGCTACTGGTTCTCCTATTCCTAAAATATTATGGTATAAAGATGATGTGTTAATTGTCAATGACAAAACTGATGTCTCTGTCTTGCTGTTTCCTGAATTGGAATTGACTGATCGAGGATTTTATCACTGTGAAGCTAAAAGTTTAATCAATGGAAATCATGCCTCTGTGATGTCTTCAAGAGTGCTATTAAATATTGCAGGTACTTTTGTGTATATTTCACATTATGATTATTGCAAGTTAGATATTGTTCAATATGAAGCCAAGATTCAGCTGTCAGATGATTTTTATGAATCAAGTAATCAAACTGTGTCTGAGAAAGTGTCTAATCTTGTTCAAATGGTGCTGTTTAATTGTTATGATATGTTTTAGTTGTGGTATTTTGTTTTAGAGTAATAATTATCTCTCAGGTAGCAGCTTAACCAATATATCTAATACTTCAATTTTCACCTTTCAAATTCTTAATACATTAAAGTGAATAATAAGTTACAACTATTTACATTTATTTCTCTTGGTATTTAGTTACACTGCAAGACTCTATACTATTCCTATTGTTATTACTATTCTAACAAAAAATGGAGCTACTAATCAACTGAAGAAAGGTTTACAACAACATATGTATAAACTTGGCGAACAGTTTGGTGTCAATATTTCAATTGTTGAAGTTAATAGATTTGGTAAGATAATAATTCAATTAGAATTTGTTAATTTTGTCTCAACTTACAAGATGGCTGTCCTCCTACTAAAACAGTTATACCATCACACTCTGGTAGACAAGATCTTAATATCACTATTTATTGGCCAGAATCCAATATTGGAGAACTAGCCATACTTAACTGTCCTTGTGGTAGCTCAGTAGAAGAAGGATTATTGCTTCAAGCCACTCGATACTGTGGAGGAGACTTTATCAGTCGTGCTAAGTGGGCTGAAGAAAATGTAGCAGCTTGTGATTTTAGTGACTTAGCTCGAGAAATATGCTGGCTAAAAAGTGTATGTTTGTTAATATTAAATATTACACATGCATGCATATTATTTTTAAAATTCTGTATATAGCTCCCAGTAGCAGAAAAAATGGTGCAACTTGAGAAGCTTACACATGATAGTAATGCATTAGGTTCTACTGAAGTAGCTGGTAGTGTGAGTGTACTGTTGACTGCTATTGAAGATGTATCACAGAATCTTACAGTAAGTAGTTGTTGTATCATATAATCCATGCACTTTCTATTATTTTTATAGTTAACTACAATATTTTTGGAAATAGTTGACAACATTTTAGATGTCAGCAAAAACGTGTTACAAGAAAGTCAAGAAAAGTTCAACACATCCGCAAAGTTAGATTGATACTTTACGAAAATCAATGAAATAAGAGATTATAGGATTTTGGAAGCTATAGAGTTAGTTGTTGAGAAGCTACCTATAACCAATTTGTCTGAACCTGTCGTTGTTGCCCAGAAATCATTTGCTTTATCTGTGCAAGAAGTGAAAGTGGAAGAATTTAAACGTTTGGGGCTAACATTTATTGTTGATTTTGGAGACCTATCATTTACAAATCAAAGTCTTAATCCCAATGACTTGACATTTGGGACAGCAAGTCAACAATCGACTACAGCTATCAGTCTACCAAATAACTTATTAAGTGGTATTCCAACCACGATTAATAGCACTAGAATAACTCATTCAGTTTTTATAACTGACTCTTTATTTTTAAGGAGAAGTCAGAACTTCCTGGAGGTTGGAAGTCTCATCTTATCAGCTTCTGTTGTAGGGAGAAAGGCTATAACAGGACTTGATCCTCCTGTAAATCTCAGATTTTTAATCAATCCAGTAGGTGGTACTGTAATTTCCAATTAAATTATTACTTCATAGAATTCAAATGGTTCATTTCCTCAATGTACATTCTGGAGTCAGTCATTGGATTGTAAGTTCGATATCACATATATATTATGTGCCATAATGTATGAAATTCAAATTAAGTAGATAATTAGAAAATGATACCAGCTATTTGATCATAAAATTTTTGCAGAAAATATTCAGAATTATTTTCCATATATATAGATGGATATGGAGATTGGTCAAGTGATGGGTGTCATGTAACCAGTAGTAATAGTACAGAGGTGATATGTGAATGTAATCATCTCACTAGCTTTGCTATATTATTAGTAAGGGATGTAATAAAAGTATATAACGAAAAAGATTGTTGACATTTTTTAGGATGTGTCTCCTAATGTTCAACCAACTGAGACAACAGGGCTGACTCTCTTTTTAGATTCTATGACTTATATTGGTGTTGTTGTCTCTCTTTTTTGTCTAATTATTACTGTTACCTCCTATCTTTCTGTCCAGTAAGAATTATTTAAGTCTCAAACATTTACTTCTATTTTTACTGGTTGCAGGAAACTACGTTCTTCTGACCATGGTCAACTACTTCTAAATTTGTGCTTTGCTTTGATGGGTCTGTATATCACATTCATCATTGCCATTCACAGCCGAGATGTTCCAGGTCTCTGTGCTGTTGTGGGTGCCATGTTGCAGTATTTCTTTCTTGTAACATTTATGGTAATGGCTGCTGAAGCTATCAATTTGTATGTGAATTTAGTAATTGTTCTTGGTGGGAAAATTCAACATTTTGTTTTGAAAGCTACTGTTTTATCATGGGGTTAGTGCATTCAATATGATAGGAGAGCTATATAGTAATACAATCTCTTATTATTATGTTTAGTTACTCCATTTTTTATTGTGTTGTTCTGTTTTGCTCCAAATTACAAAAACTACTTGAGTGATCATTTGTAAGTAAATTAATATGAGTGTTGATGATGTATATAGTGTTGACACACATTATATTTTTGCAGTTGTCGAGCTTTTAATGTCCCATACTATATTGGTATGGTAGTCCCATTTCTCATCATCTATTTGTTCAATTGGGTCCTCTTCAGTATCATTATTATCTCACTTGTCCGAAAAAACATCTTTTCCACTGTGAGACCCAAAAAGGACAATAATATATCATTCTTTTATCAACAACTCTTTATTGCAATAATATTGTCTGTTTTGTTTGGTCTGGGATGGGGAATTGGACTGTTAGCCACTCAAGATATTCATACCAATAAGACAGTACGAGACATGTTTGCTGCATTATTTGTAATCATCACTGCCTTCCATGGTCTATTTATTTTCATCATGCAATGTCTACGTTCAATAGATGTGAGAAATAGTTGGAAAAAATGTTTTTTTGGTATGACAGGAAAACACGTCAGTGAATTTTCTTCATCAACACTTCCTCGTAAGCATCAACAACAAATTCAAGCCAAGGAGAAGTCTGGAAGAACAAATAAGTTAGCGGATATTACTAAAGAGTCAAGCATTTTTGGTCATAAAGATTTGACATCAGAAAAACATTCGATTGATAAGGACAAAGAGATTGAAAATCAATTTGAAGAAGAAAAGATCGATCCTCCTATTGTAATAGCTATGACAAATATTAACACAGAGGAAGAAATTAATGTAAATGAAGTACTTGCTGAGACATCTCTTACTAAAGAGATGTCTCTTACTAAAGAGTCAAGCATTTTTGGTCATAAAGATTTGACATCAGAAAAACATTCGATTGATAAGGACAAAGAGATTGAAAATCAATTTGAAGAAGAAAAGATCGATCCTCCTATTGTAATAGCTATGGCAAATATTAACACAGAGGAAGAAATTAATGTAAATGAAGTACTTGCTGAGACATCTCTTACTAAAGAGATGTCTCTTACTAAAGAGTCAAGCATTTTTGGTCATAAAGATTTGACATCAGAAAAACATTCGATTGATAAGGACAAAGAGATTGAAAATCAATTTGAAGAAGAAAAGATCGATCCTCCTATTGTAATAGCTATGGCAAATATTAACACAGAGGAAGAAATTAATGTAAATGAAGTACTTGCTGAGACATCTCTTGCTAAATCGTTGTCTGATGAAGCAAAACGAAGTCAACATGATGAAGAAACTGTAGCAACTAATACTGACTAGTGGCCATATTGTATATTTGAAGATCATTAATAGATTAGCTTGTGTAAATTAGCTTTAATTTGTTTTAACTTAGTTAGAAATACTTATGTAATATACGTTTGTTTTGAATACTAGAAATAAATTTGATTAGTGAATGTCTTTACTTACAACTGATTAGTAATAAATTTACTAGTTCATTGTCAACATTAATTTCATTATTTATCAGACAATGTAACAATATTATATATTTGAGCAGATTTCAGGACTTGGTCAGTTTAAGTTGTTGACAATATACTTACCATCATCAACAAATAAATAAAAAAAATTATTTAGACTGATTAATTGCCTTGAATATAATTCCTCCATACAGCTAATATGCTAGGTTAATTGGTTAGTAATACAGGTTGTTTTGTTACACAATGTTAGAAAACTCTAATTTGAAGCATATTATAAGAACATTTAATATTACAGCTATGACAATAGCTATATGAACACTAACATCAGATGTTTCAGTTACAGTTGTATGATCATGTGGATATAAAGAAAACTACTATGAACTTACATTATTGTTTTTGTTATACATGACATTCTAAGTAATGACCTTACATTAGTTATAATGGACCTTGATAATACAACAATACTGTTATATATAGTGTTACTATTACTTGTATAGCAAGTGGGCCATAGTCTTTAATATGTCACTCTTAACATTCGAGATAGTTCTAGTACAGCACATAGTCAGTTATCAATATTATCATTACATGATATCTACTATTAGGGTCTTGTGATTATACTGGACTTAATCAAATATAGTCATACCTCAAGCACAAACCTCAATATCACTTAATATCACAATATATTATTCTACTGCTATTGCTACAAAGACCAAAGAGATGGCAGAAGCTATGGAATTGTTCAAAGACGTTTTCTCAAGTATTTACAATTACTTCAACCAATCAGAGACTAAGTGGCTCCCGATGATCTATATACAATAAAATCCTACAGTCTCGTCAGTAAATTATGTCATATGCCCACTTGATGGAGGGCTCTATTTGGATTCTTGATTTAAATTTCGATCTGTACTTGGCCTTTTCATTTCAGCACAAGTTTCGTCTGTCGTACCGTCTTAATTAATTAATAACTTCTGTCTTAGCTAGTAAAGTGGACTCTCATTTATAGAGGAATTAAGAAAGAAGAAGAAGGTAAGAGAAAGTTCTATTGACTGCAGTTGTGATTGTTCAGTGGTCATTATTTGCCTCCCTATAAATATCTCATAAAGACTTGCTGATATAAAGTTAATATGTATTAAATTGATTATATTAAAATTAAGGAAACAATGCATAATTCAGCAAGTGACAATATAAGGCAATTAGAATCCCAGTCAGAGATGTAAATAGATTAGCAAAGTTAAACAGCCTTTTAAAAATATGTATATACCAACAATGTTACTTCTGTATTATGATGTTGTCTCAATAATATGACCTGTAGACATTTGTTAACAGGCAATACTATGTTAAAATTATACAGCAAACATAGCTATGTTAATAAAATGATGCTGAAATTTGAGAATATTTTATAATTTTGGCTAAATTATAGTAAACTTTATACTGAAATAATTACAATGGAAACAATGGAACAATAGAAAACCAGGATTTTATTGAGATTAAAAATCATGGTGATCAAAATGAGTACATGCCATTGTTAAAATAGATTGGTTGTTTTAATTTAGGACTAGTCACTTATCACACATCCATTAAAATACATTGATAAGATAACAATATACGCTGTTATGATTAATAGAACTCTATAGTTTGTTTACTTAAACAAATGAATTCCAAAAAAGGACATAGGTGTAGTATAGTAGCATGTTCTTAGTGACAGCGCCCTTGTGATTTACACAATTAGATTGTGTAGCTATTGATTGCAATATCCAAAGCACAAGACTGACATCCAATATTTATTATTAGAATTGCAACATCAATCAAGCTGTCTAGATTCTAGAACCTTGTTTATTATTAAAGTATAGAGTTCAGTGTGAATGAAGGGCAATAAACTGATCTTGTTTTGAGAAAGTAATCACTAGAAAGTTATAGAGAATAACTATATGTAACATTATATAAAAGTTAATCATAGCCATCTAGCTTATGAGACAATATCAGTTGAATGCTCCAGATCCAAGTATACCAGCTGCATTATTTACAAACTATTAGTACAGGTTATTTTCAACTGCTGGGAAACTACTTTTAATATGACCAACATTTCTACAAGCTCACAAAAGCTAGTACATTTATCTGGATTCACCTGTAGAACAGTTAATAACAGTATATAATACTATATTCAATAATACAACATTGTTTTACAGTATTTATATTGGTGGCTAATCAAATTATATTAAGTTGATATGAAAGTTAATATCAAACATGAGATATAATAATGATTTTTTCTGTACTATCATATATATAATTATATATATATATATTGCTTACTGTAAAAACTGATTGGTTAATTTAACCAATATAGCTTTTATAGTTTAGGGTTGAAGTGAAATATAAATCCATAACAATAAGCATCTTTATTTTTCTAAGTATTAAATAAATCGTTATTAGTTCCAACCATTACCTACATAAACAGTCAATTTCATAATACATTAGTAATCAAAACAGTGTTAAGTTTACTTTTTGCAGCAAAAACATCTTCCTACAAACAACCTGTATTAGTTAAATCAACCTATTTGTGGTACAGTGTACACATGTATATGGTTAACTTCCTGTTCTTGTGTATTAGACGAAGACAGTGACAATTAAGTTATCATTTAAGTTATTACAATACAAACTAGTTCATTTAGCTTAATGATGATTACAATAGTAATAGTATATTATGTACTATTAAAATTTCATTGTCTACATAACTGTCGTTAGTTAGAACATTATATAACAAGAACAATAATAATATAAGAAACTTTCAGCAATGAATTCTGTGATGTTTAATAATTATGTATTATGGTCATAACTGTAATGTTATTAGTGCTGTTTAACTAACTCTTCCACATCTACCTTTAAGTAAATACTCCATTATACATAAAATAAGCTACCAGTATATAATATCTTTAAAACATTAGTGTGCATGCATATTGTCTGATAAATAGAGAATTTAATTGTTTCATACAGCTATATGAAACTATAGTCTGTTTGTTCGACACCTTTAAAATCATAAGTAATGCGTTCACACATTTAATATAGTTAATTTTTTTTACTACGTACATTCGCGTTCACCTTGGTTGTACATAACGCATACCAAAGATCATAAATTAAATACTTGTTGTATATCACATGAAAATAAAAGCCCACGTGTCCGCGTGTATAGAGTTGATTTTCTTTTCTTGTGAGAATAAATTTATTAACTACAGTAGTATAGTAGTTTTACTTATATCTATATGATTAAAGTTTTACAGTTAGAATGAATTTCTGATTCAAACGGCAGCCATTTTATTGATTAACGAATTCACGAGATCGCATTCCTCGTAGTCAATGGCATCTCCCATACTTTGCTTATGGAAAGTACAACAAATCTTGTTCTTGTGGGTCCTATTATATAAAAATGACGTCAAAAGAACCGGATGATAGTCAGAAGACGACATGACTTTGAAATTTTGAAATCTGACGAATAATAAGGAAGTTATAACGAAGTGCCAGGTGAACGCGAATGGACCTTTAGGTTAATTGGTTAGTATAAACTTTAATACAGGTTGTTTGTGATACAT
The DNA here is from genome assembly GCA_963965975.1 of Xestospongia bergquistia. NCBI lineage: Eukaryota > Metazoa > Porifera > Demospongiae > Haplosclerida > Petrosiidae > Xestospongia > Xestospongia bergquistia. Next base: position 1,875,603 of record OZ014415.1, read on the forward strand.
TAAATACAGTTATGTTCAAAATAAACTTAACTGATTTGAAGCATATTACAGAGCAATTACTATTAGATCTGTGACACTAGCTAGTAACACCATAAGTTACAGATGTTAGTTATATGATTGTGGGGATAATAAAACAAACAAAATCAAACTACTATTGTCTTATATTATTATTGTTTCTGTCTATTATAGTTACGATATTCTAACTAATGACCTCACATCAGTGATAAAGGACTTTGATAATACAACAATACTACTACTGTTATGATAATTGGTCCTATTAGCTATAACATAGTACTATACATAGAAGTAGTGTTTTATTTAGTCAGTGATATAATATATGCAAGAATATTAACATGATATCATTTAATAAACACGTGTACTGAAATAAATAAACAATATAGCACTAACCAAAATGGCAGTAAGTCCTTACATACCTTATAACAATATATATCTGTCCTTAGTAACTCCAGTCATCATGAACAGAGCTTTTGTCATTTTGGTATTGCTGGATTGTTTCTGCAATGCTATTATGGACATTGAAAGAAGAGCCTTAGGTATTATTTCTTAATATATTTATATTAATTGTATATGTATATATATATATATATATTATTGACAGCTCCACCATTAATATTAATTGGAGAAGACAATGCAACTGTATTTGAAAGTGCTGGTAATGTTACTGTATGTGCTCAATTAGTTGGTTATACTACAGGCACTGATATAGGTATACCTATAATATTTAGTCCTAGAGTATTACTTCCACCTGATTTAGATAAAGCTGATAGTAAGTTAGTCTTATCTTTGTGCACATATACTTAACCTCTCTCTCTCTCCCCTCTTACGCACACATCTGCACTCTCATAGCCAATGACTTTGACCAAACACCACAAATAGTTATATTACGTCCAGGACAAAATAAGGTTTGTACAGACATTATTATAAATCAAGATAGCAGACACGAAAATAATGAAACTTTTTGTGTTGATCTAAGTTCTAATAATACTGCTGTTCACTTTCAACCAGACACTTGTCAAATAAAGGTTACAATTTTTGAAGATATCAGTAAGTCAACCATTTCTATATATGATAATGTGTATATTAATTATTATATTCTCTTCTCAATAGGATGTATCAATTATCTCTCTGATATTATGCTTGTACTTGATGTATCTGAATCTTTAAACTCTTTCGAAGCACGATCTATTAAATCATTTGCTTTGAATTTTATTAAGCAGTATCCATCCATCAGTGAAACAACTACAAACATTGGATTAATACGATTTAGTGATTCAGTCATGCTTCAAGTTGATATTAAACTCCATGAATTCTTAGACAAAGATGCATTGATTAATGCTATTGACCACATTTCCTTTCACCGAAATAGAGGTTTTTTTACACATCATTTAGATGCTATGAAATTGGCTATTCAACAAATTGAAACTGGTCGACCTGAGGCACAAGACATAATTATTTTTGTAACTGATGGAGAACCACATCCTAAGAATCAATCTGCTATTGCTATCTCAAAAGATGCTCGTGAAAATAAAAACATTACCATATTTGCAATATTGATTAAGCCAACTCCTAAAAGTGTTGAAGAAGTTCGACAAATTTCTGGCAATAACACTTTTTTTACAGTTGATGCTGTAGCAGACCTTTCTGACCTTATTCCTGACCTGATAATAACTAACTGTGAACGTAAGTATTGTCTATACAAGATATTAGTTATTATCTTTTATTACAGCTGTGACTGTTCGATTTGAGACTAGAAATGTCACTGTTAATGAAAGTGAAGGAAGAGTACAGGTTTGCTTAGTAAAGAGTGAGGAATCTATTGATGACATAAAATTGGACATTGGTACAAGACAACGTGTACCATACTCAGCTGGACAAGATGCTACAAGTATGTTTCTCTTTTTCACAATAAGTTTGCATATACTTTAGTTGGAGAAGACTTTCCCTATGACAGAAGGACTGATGTTGTGTTCCATAGAAATGCTGACAGACTTTGTCTTTACTTCAATATAACGGATGATGATATTAGGGAACCTAACGAAATGTTTCAAATTACATTCAACATTACAAGCAGTCCTAATATAGCTGTGACTGATTGGTCTATAGAAAATGTCACAATTATTGATGATGATAGTAAGTATCTTCAATCAGTTTGTTTCTGATTGGTAAATTATAATTTGCATTTGCATAATTCTTTTATTTTATAGAGATGAGTAGAACAATAATTAATTTGTTAATATATTTGCCAATAACAGTTAATACAAGTGATACAATGAAATTTAAATGTCATAGAAAAAAAAATTTGAAATAACTTATAAGTTTTAATGTTTGTTAATAATTTTGTTGTAGCAATTACCTCATAATATATACATGAAGCATCAATTTATTATATTTCTTCTGCAGTTATTTCATACTTCAGTAAGATAGATGCCACTACTACAGCTCAATATATGTCTAGTTTTATGATTTTGAGTACTGGTACATTGATAGCCATTACAACTAATACAGGTACTTTATTAATACATAAAAATAATGTAGTTTTCATCACAACCTATAGATTCTACATATGACCATTACAATACACATATCAGTACAACAACTCAATATATATCTATTACAACTAATACAGGTACTTTATTAATACATAAAAGTAATGTAGTTTTCATCACAACCTATAGATTCTACATATGACCATTACAATACACATATCAGTACTACAACTCAATATATATCTAACTCCATTGAATCAGATACATCAGTTGTCATAACTACTACTACAAGTACTCAACAAACACACATATATTATCATTTTATAATTGTTTTACAGTACCACCTCTAGAAGTTACAGACAACAATTCCATGAGTATTGGAGTGATAATTGGTTTAATAGTGATGTTGAGTGTTGCTTTTATTATTATTATTACTATGGTCTTTATTGTTATATTTGTATATAAGAAAATATCAAGTACCAGCAAATGGAGGAGGTACTAAACTTAAATTCATTTCATTATTATAGTTATATCTCCTGTTTGTAGATTCAAAGGAAATTTTGATACTAGTCCAGAGTCTATTGTTGTTACTATACCAACTGATGTGTTAGTTAATAGTTAATAGTATTACACTGTCAGTTATATTATATCTATAGAAGTGTTCCTGCAGACGCACTCCATGACAAGATTTTAGATGAGTCTTTAGCAACAAACGATTATGAGTTACCAGTAGTTACTTCTGATATCCCAGTGACTCCATGTCCACTTAATGCTACTACAACATTCACTGAGACAGAAGTGAAGATCGACTAATTTAATGTCATGTACATTTTGCTGCTATAATTATAGAAGCTATTAACTATATTAAGAGTAATGCTGATAATCTTGTATGTTAATACTATTAACAATAATTGATGCTAGAATTGTATGTATGAGTGATAATATTATTCTTTTGTTTATTGATATTTTTCAATCAATTTTCAATATTCACAATAAGATCGTTTTTAGGAATTTATTACTTATCTAATGATTGCAGTTGGTATTAGACTACTATTAAATTATGACATTGTTGATAACTGGTTAAAGACTACTGAGTTATTATCATATTCAAAATCATCTATTCATTGTTACTGGTCTCTTTTAGTGTATTTTGAATCCTTAAAATAACATTCATTTTCATATAGTGGGTGTGTATTGTTTAATGATTTATTTAATATAGTATTGGTTCATGTCTAAGAAACAAAAATGCTCTTAATAACATCATCATCATATATAATAATGATAATAGTTACAATTTTGTAATATTTTATTAAATAAAATATTGATTTGGACAAATATCAGTATACCACCAGTGTTGTCAGGAACAGGGAGCCAGTCTGTAGCTACATAAATGTACAACTCTCTATTGTTAGTATATGAGACCATTGCTGTCATAAGTCATGAATAGTGGAAATCTTTAGTCTTAATACATTTCAGTCAATTTATTATCTTTCTTCTAAGCAATTGTTGCCTTTCATGTTTTACATTGTGTTCGTTGATATTTGCACCATAGACGATGTTTAAGAAATGAGGTCATTATGATGTCATAATAATTCTTGGCCTCTTGATGTCTTCACAAGCTATCATTGGAACTGTATATGCGTAATTGAACAATTTTTTGTGCAATTTTAAATCTTAGAAATTGAAATATAATCTTTTATAAGTGCTACTAACAAATTATATTTTTATTTGCTAATTGTGACAGATATTGTGTCAGAAGAGAGATAATAGTTTCATGATAGCCCTCTAGTGTACCACTAACACACCTACCATTATAATTATAGTTTGTATTGAAGCTCAGTGATTGATGACGTTTAGCATGTCATTGCTAGAGGTATGATTTTCAAATTAAAGCTTATTCTTATGTAAGAAAAATCACAACCGTTCAGGTTTCATAGCCAGCTAGCCATAGCATACTAGCCAGCATAATCACTTGAAAATGAAGTCAAGCATACATTAGATACAGTAGGTAGGCAGCTGAACAAAATCAGTGAAGGTTATCAATTACTATTGGTCTACGTATGATATGTACTTAGTTAGATCATTCTCAACTGAATGATTATTTTATCCAATTAAGTTATTTCTTTATCATTATATTTCTTAGTAGAATACTTGTCATATAGCTAGTTATTATCTGTCAAAGATAATATCAATGAGAACAAATAAAATTTAATATAATAGATATTAATGTATATAACATATATGTGATGTTTCCATTGTATTTGTAATAACACTGTATAGACAATTAATATACAACTTTTATATCATACATTATATTATATACTCTACCAAATCATTAAAATACCTCAATACAAAATTTGAGACAATGAGACCTTTACTCTGACTACATGAGATAATTTTGATCAATGCATATTACAAAATGTGAGTAATGTTGTTATGTCATTTTATCTATAAGGACAATTGTAAATTACTAGAGTAATGGAATAAAACAACACAGCAGTAATTATTTAAATATATACTTTACCACACTATAGTAACAATGATACAACAACAGTTAACTGGACTATTGATATTCATAATTATAACACTAGGAGAGGCTGGATTTGGCACTCTACCTCCTAGACCTACTACTGGTACAATATATACAATATTATATTATATGTTTATATTATAGTATTATATAGGTGCGAGACTTTATCTAAGTTATGAGAATAAAGAAATACCTAACTACTTTATGGTGAGAGGTAGTCAGTTCTATGATGTGGATCTTAATAGTGATGGTCAAAATGATGGTATATGGTGTCAGAGTGCTCTTAATGAGAGTATGATAGGTGTCTGGTACTTACCTAATGGATCACCAGTACCTACACAAAGTGGTGCTACTCCATTACAATCATATAATACTAATGTCAATGGTCAAGTGGGTCTACTTAGACGTGCTGAGATAAGTTCAGTTCAAGGACTATACTCTTGTATTATTTCTAATGAAGAGGGAGTAAATCAGACACTATATGTATCTCTATATGAAAGCAATGCTTTTGATAATAGTAGTGAGTTGTATATATTTGTAATGCATAGTTATTTGAAGCCAATCAGTAATAGCCATAAGTTAGAGGATTGTTTTTTTATCCTAATAACAGTATACATAATAGTTATAGTTGTTAAAATTACAATGTATGTAAATTAGTAAGTTTTTCATAACATAATATTTGAACTGATTTACAATAGGGTTTACTATATCAAAATATTTATAAACACTCACTCAGTAGTAAGCGTTTTTGTTTAAAGAATGTTTACTAAATTTTGCATTCAAGTCATTTATTGTTTTTAACTAAGATATAAGTTAGTAAACATCAAGTTAAAATGCATACACGACAACTGCATGTTTTGAAATGTTTTAATAAAAATGGTCCATTTCATTTAGGTGGCCCTATAGTGGATCATAACAAAGCTCTAACATTTACTCTACTCTCTACAAGAGATACTAATCCTCCAGTGTTCACTCTCTACTTTAATGTCACAAACACACCTCCTACAACAGTGACATGTTCTGTTAATGACAATACAGTCAATATAAATGTAAATCGTGTACCTGATATAACTGCTGATCCTATTAGAGTAGCAGTGTCTGTAACTATAAGGAAAAGAGAAGCTGGTGAATATACTTGTACTGTAAGAACAGATTCATCAATAAGACTATTTCCTACTGCTATTACTCCTGGTATAAATATTAGTGGTAAGCTACAACTTTAATGTTATTATTATAATATAATTGTAATTACTAGTAACTGATACACCTACTGACCTAAATTCTATCAGAATTGGTCTAATATCAGTTCTACTTACCTGGTCACCTCCCATTATTAATACTCCTGCAGTATTAGGTTATGAGGTGTTCCTTGATCTAGCTAATGGTACAAGAGTTAGGATAGAGACAAATACTACAGAACTAAATATAACCTTTTTACAACCTGATATCAATTACACTGCAATTGTTGTAGCCTATGGAGGAGACCTACCTAGTGAGCATATTAATACTACAATATCTCAAGGTAACCTCACTTGTTATTTTCACTCATACTGAAGTTTATATGTTTCTTTAAAAAGTTGTATTTGCTGAGGTAACTGGTCCCAATACTCCATTGTCATATGGTTCCAACTTTAAAGTAAGATGTACAGCATTTTTATCAGTTGAACTTAATGAAATAGAAATACAAGTGATATGGACCGATCAGGATAAAAATCCTATTAATATGACAACTGGAGCTTTATCAGTTGGTAGTGGATTGGATACTAACATGTTAATGGATACATACTCACTGGAATTGAACTTTATTAATCTTCAAGCTTCTCAAGTTGGAGGATATACATGTCGTTCAACATTTAATGAACAGGACAGTGAGCCATTTATACTCCTAAGACAATTTATTGTATCTGTACAAGGTTGGTATGTAGTCTGATATCTTTGTGTCATGTTTACTTTATTTCATATTATAGTTCCAGATCCAGTTGTTAGTACACTAGTTATTCCTAATTCTGAACTAAATAATCGTAACTTTGAGAGTGGTATGGTTTCTCTGGAATGTCTTGTTATCATAACATCACTGGATGTAGACACTAATGTCAATATTACATGGTTTGGACCAAATGGAGTAGTAGTTCATGATAACACTCAATATAGTATTGATACTGGTCAACTAAATAGTACAATGTATGGTAGTAGTTTAAATATCAGTGATCTATCATTAACTGGAGACAATGGAACACAGTATTATTGTAGAGCTCAAATTGGAGCAAATGATAGTTTTGTCTTCTCTTCATTTATAATTCCTTCAGAAGCAAGATCAGAAAATGTTACTGTTATAGTTGAAGGTACATATGTCATATTATTAAATACTGTAACTTAGATTTTATCTCTTGTAGCTATACCATTACCTTCAGTGAAAATATTTGATATGGGAATAGCTATTGTGAATGAAACCTTCACTCTAAGCTGTAATGCGACAGTACCAGATAATTTGGTAGGGTTAGGTATAGTCAATGTCAGATGGTTTTATAATGAAACCATCAATGATAATGTGACTCTGATTTATAATGAAGACAACTCTGCTACTTTGACTTTTTCACCTGTCCAGCAGACTCACGATGGATTATATACTTGTATAGCGAATCACTAAGACTTTAACTATGATATCAGACACTGAGCAAACTTATAAACTTCAATTTAATCCATTAATGTATACACATGGTGGTGAATACACTTGTGTAGCTAATCTTACTGTAATACATAATAACGTCAGATTTATTGGAATTAGTAGTACAACAACAACGACCTATGTCAGAAGTAAGTTTAATATTATAACAAAATTAAAATTTTACTTACAATATTTTCTTTATCAGTACCAACTCCAACTGTCTCTATAACTCCTGGTAGTTTACTTATGTTCACTCGTGCTACTCAACAATATTTGTCTTGTAATGTCAATCTCAGTGATCCTATTCCTCCTACACCAAATGTTACTATTAACTTGGAGAAGAACGGACAACCAGTAGATCTGTCTAATTCTAGGATTAACAAGATCTTGACAATCAATAACATTGTTTATTTTACAATACTTACATTCACTCCCATAGACAATGATGATGCTGGTAATTATACTTGTACTGGAACTGTTAGTCCTATAGGGTCTGGGTTTAACTTTGAAGTGGGACATTTTATTATTAATACTAGTGGTTATTCTGTACCAATTGAACTGATAGTTCAAGGTCAGTCTATTGGTTTGTTAATCTACTAATTTTAGCTCTTTCTTTAATATAGCTATATCAGCTCCAGTAATAAATGTTACTGCTATTGGTACTGGTGCTATAGGAAAGAGCCATTCTATTGTGTGTTCAGTAGATTTAAATGATAACCTCTATAATATTGTTGTCATTACCACCATAGTCAAGATTGGAGAAGGTGTGATTAACTCTTCAGACAGTTCTGGAGATAACAGTGTATCTATATCCTACACTACACTAATGACATCACATAGTGGACAGTATCATTGTGTAGTGAACATCAGTCAGATTGATATCAGTTATCAAGTCTCCTATGCTGAAGTTTTTACCATTAACACTACTAGTGAGTTATAACGTAATCTAATATATCTTTGAATGATAATTATTCTTACAAATATCAAGAAAAAACAAATAATAGTGTAATTCTTAATTCTTTACCTCTAGTTCCACAACCAGCAGTTACTGTATCTATTGATCGTGTTCATCCAAGTTCCCTAATAGAGGCAACATATCTTGATATAGTATGTACTGTTAATATCAGTGATGCTGTTAATACTGGAGTTAGTGTTAATGTTGAGTGGTCTCATAATGGTGGTTCTTCTCTTACTAATAACAGTGAATATACTATTAGTTCACTGACTATGTTAGGATCACACATGTACACTAGTACATTATGTATTAAAAGTTTGAGTATTACTAGAGACAATGGTACTATGTATTCTTGTATTGCAAGTGCTCTACCATCTTCTCTATCTTCTTATATTACTAGTAATGAAAATAACAACGGTCTTATCTTAAACATGGCAGGTATAACACCTAATTGTACATATAGTAATAGTATTATTATTTTCATAATAGATTTTACGGCTGATCATGTAATAGTTGACATCTCTTTTCCAACTATGCCTACTGCTGGAGACCAGTTTACTATGACATGTAATATCAGTATACCTGAGAGACTAGTACATGATCTTATTAGAGTTGCAGTAATATGGAGTTATGATCTAGCTAGAGAACAAAGAATTGAAATTGTTAACAGTGATACTACAATAGGAAATGTGACTAAGATTGGTAATCTCATCTTGAGTAGTCTAACAATTAATCCAGTGAAGACATCTGATGGTAGAAGGTATTATTGTTCAGTGATATTTAATGATTTAGGAGTTAGTGATCATGTATTGAGAAATCTTAATGTTCAAAGTAAGTTGTTTGTTTAGATATCAAATTAAAGATGGTTATTACACTTTCCACAGTCCCTCCACCCAGTATGGTTATCACACATTCTCCTTCTACTGGTCCTATCTATGAGAGTACTTACTTTAACCTGACCTGTACTGGTACACTGCCCAGTGTAGTGGACACAACAGTGTCAGCCACTGTAGTTTGGTTTGATCCTCAAAACAAGGTTGTACCTGTTGAATCACGACGTATGATCACTAATGTTACTAGTAATGGAAACAATGAGTTTGAGAGTACACTAGTGTTTCTACCAATTGATAATGGAGATCATAATAGTAACTTTAATGACACTGGAACATATACTTGTCAGATGACTATTAGTTCAAGTGAACTACTTAATTCAAACAACCCATCAGGTTTTGTCATTATTAAAGGAATAAACAGTGCTAATAACACTATAACAGTTCAAAGTATGTAATATATTTTTCTTGTATACATACATATGCTAGTTTTTTACCAGCTTTACCTGATATGCAGTTAAGTATATCCACTGTGGGTTCTACTGAAGTAGGTCAAAACTTTAATATCATTTGTACAGTGAGAGTAGTGGAGAGATTAGTTCTGACACCAACAATTGAGATAATAAAAATGAATACTACAGATATATATTTACTGCAAGATATAAATATTTCCTATATTTTAACCACTCACGTTACTGGGTCTGAAACTAATTGGACAATAATACTGGAACCAGTGAGGTTTGAAGATAGAGGAGTATATATATGTAAAGTATATTTTAATGTGACTGGTGTTAATGGAACTAATGATCCATCAACTGCTACTTATGATGCTCAGTTTGTTGCAGAGGACTATGAACTGATTGTTGACTGTGAGTTACACAATAATAATGACAATATTGTATAAAGTATTTGTTATTATTTTGTAGTTCCTCTTATGACTCCAAGGATTTCAAAAAGTCATCATGGAGTACTCTATGCTGGTACATTTTTCTTTCTCAAATGTGTGATTACATTGAATGATCTTGTGACAATACCTGTTATTGTAAGAAATGAGTGGACAAGAAATGGCATATCTGTTCCTAGTGGTCTTTCAAATGATGCTACTATCACAGATGGTCTAATACAAAATGGCTCTTTAAAATATGAAGCTACACTCCACTTCAATCCATTGGATAATACTGATGATAGTGGAGAGTATTCCTGTAATTTTAATATACTATCAAATATTAGTGACTATGAGTATATAAGGAACTTATCCGCTAATACTAGTACTACTATTACTATACAAGGTACATTGTATTTCATTTCATTTACACTGTATATAATTATCTAATGCAGTCATAAAAGGAAATGATACAATAAGTATATTCCCTATCTTTTTTTCTTATAGCAATTCCATCTCCAATAATGAACATTATGACAACTGGTATAGCCAGACCTGGTGAAGAATATAACATTACTTGTATTATTGAAGTCATTGACAGACTTATAGTAACACCAACTATTGTATGGATCAAAGAGAGTGTTAATACATCATTAGTATCTGATGACTTAAACACTATCAGTGTACCATCAGTACTTAGTAATATCTCAGATACAATGTACTCTCTGTCACTGTTCTTCTCTTCACTAAATACCTCTGATGCTGGACAATATACATGTCAAGCTACCATCACAGTAAATGAGATTAATGTCACAATAAGTAGCACAAGTACACAAGATCTACAATTACAGAGTAAATAAATAAATGTAGAAATCCTGTGTAGTTAAATGTTTTCACATATTATTACATATTACACTGTTACTTTCCTATTTTAGTTCCCAGTCCTGATCTAGATATTAGTTTATCAAGACAAAGTGACTATTTAGCTGGTAGTGAATTGACTATTACATGTGATATTACAATAGATCCTCAAGTTAATACTCCCTTCATTATTAACACAATATGGTTAATGTTGGATGATATCAACAATGAAATAAGAACACTCAATGAGAGCTATATAAATGAACAATCAAGAATCTCTGTTAATAATTCTTCATTAATTAGTTATAACAAGTATCAGTCACAAGTTCAATTCAGTACTCTTAGTAGTTCAATGGATTCTGGAATGTATACATGTATTGTTAATGTGATACCAGTAGCTGGTTACTATTATGTTTATACTGCTAATATGACCAATATTACTACTAACTTGACTGTTATAGGTATGTGTTCGCTGTTTTCTTAAAAATAATACTATCTGTTTGTGACTTTGATCAGAAAAGTCTATCATCATATTTCTTTTATTTTTCTTATAGAACCTGTTATTGCGGATTTTATTGCAATGCCAAACTCATTTCTGGGTCTGGAAACATCTTGTCCTGACTCAGACCCTTATGATAACTTTACTCTAGTGTGTACTGCTAGTAAACCAGCTCAAGTGATACCAATGCTTGAGGTGATCTGGCTACATAATGGTACCGTATATCAAGGTGTAATTACCACTCTAAATGATGACACTTATGTAATGAATACTCTGAGTTTCCCAACAAGCATTGTTAATGATTCTGGTACTTACACTTGTATAGCTAAAGTAACCATTCCAGAGTCTCCTGACATCAGTTTAACAGAGAATAGTACCATCACGTTGAGACGTAAGTGAAATTATTTTAATGTTATATTATCATTCAATTTTTCATATTATAATAATACAGCACAAAGGAAACCTTATCCAGTCATTAATGTAACTTCAATTGTTGGGCAAACTAACTGTACTATCTACTTTACTATTCCATCCATTACCTATACACCTGAGATATATCATATCAACTATATTGGTCTAGAATTACAGAGTACTTTAACTACTAGTTCTAGTCTAGTGAGTACTAACAACATTACTGCTGTTAACTTGATGTATCAGATCATATTAACTGGTCTAGAGGAAGCTAACACTTATAATTTCACTGTTGTATCTACTAACTGTATTGGTAATACTAGTAGTGAGACAATGAACTTTACTACATTACCAGCAAGTAAGTTAATAATTTTATTGATATTTTTGATTTAATTTTAAATATAATTTTTTATGAATTTAGTACCAACTGCTCCTCCAATAAATTTTATCAACACAACCTTCCTTTCACATAGTGTTACATTAGACTGGGATCCACCAGTTAGAGTAGATCAAAATGGAGAGATAATAGGATATAACTTGACTTGTGTACAAACCAATGGACCTCAAGTCTTTGGACTAACAGATACTCAGAGGTCTCTAGAGACAATGTTTACTATTCCAGTATCAGTACCATTTACTGAGTACACTTGTAGACTGTCATCTATTAATGTTGTGGGTGAAGGACCAGCTACACAATATACATTTCAAACAGCACAAGATAGTAAGTTCATGACACAATATCTAATTTCATTCTCCAAATAGGACCTGATGATACTCCTCAAGACTTTATTTCCGTTCCAACAAAGACTAATGTGACATTTAGCTGGAGACATCCAACTATTCCTAATGGCATTGTTACACAATATAGATTTGATATTGAAGTCAATTTAGGTGATAGTATTTTTAGAATCACAACTCAATTAATAGATGTGACTCCTAACCAAAGTACAGTGTCTATAACTATCAGAGGATTCTCACCCTATCAGAATTACAGTGCTACTGTTTCAGCTACTACAGTAGTTGGATATGGACCTAGTGCTACTACTAAAGGAAGAACTGATCCTGATAGTAAGTATATAACATATGATTTCTCTCTTTCCTTAAAATTCTCTAGTATCATCTAAACCAGTTGTTATTATTATACCAGTTATTATTAGTAATATCTTTGTTGCTAACACTATACCAGTAGTTAATGACACTGCTGTTAACCTTACGTGGTCTCCACCAATCACACCTAATGGATATATTAGTAGTTATAATATTGATATCACTGGTGGAGTTATTATGTCATTAACAGTTACTGCTGATCCTCAAGTACATACTTACATTCAAATAATTGGAGGACTACGTAAGCCCAATGCATTATCAACTAGTAAATGTAGTGTCTCCACAGGTCCAGGTGTCCCTTACTATATATCAATTGGAGCACTCAATGAACTAGGAGAAGGTAACATTATATCAGTTACTGTCTTCACTAAAACTGAAAGTAATGACAATTATAATATTTTTATTCACTCATATATTGTTTTAGCTCCCAAAACTAGTCTTAATGATATCACCACACGAAGATCCTCTGATGGTACCTCTATTGTTATTGTATGGAGTAAAGTGTCACTTGAAGAAGCTCATGGTTTCTTTGAGTATATTATACTATTAGATGCTGTCAATAGTAGACATCTACAATCAAGTGATATAACTGTACATGTTCCATTTAATAAGACATCTATCAATGTAACTGGTCTAAATCCTCAATTAACATACTCACTTACTATGAGAATAGCAGTACAAAATGAAAGTGGACTAGTTATAGAAGGACCTACAAGTATACCAATAAGGATTGATTCGCCATGTGAGTTCTATCCTATACAATCATATGTAACTGTTTTTACATTTTAGTAACAACACCATATCTATCTACATCTACTGATGAGAGTTCTAGTACTGGTTTTATAATTGGTCTAGCAGTGACAACAGCAATTATATTTATTATTATTATTATTGTAGTAGTACTACTGGTTGTCATAGTTTGGATTAAAAAGAAGTCAAAGAAGTATAATTTAAAAACAGGGTAATTAATCAAACAAGTCATGATGACATCATGTTGACTATCTACTAATATACAGAGACAATACTGATGATATTGCAATGACTATTAGCCCAAATGTTAATATAGTAAATACATCTACAACATTGTAAGTTGATAACAGTACATATATAGTAATAATAGAGTTTGTTATATTACTAATATAGAGCAGAGGAAACAATGTATGAGAGTCTTCTTGATGAGCTATCAGCTCCTCCAAATCATGATATACCAGTTGTTACTAATACTGATACACAAGCTCCTCCAGATCATGATATACCAGTTGTTACTAATACTGATACACAAGTCTATGATCCATCAGTAGATACTAATGATATATCAGTGAATACCAACCCAGCTTATGCCATAACAAGTGCTCAGCAACCAGCTGACTCTTTTCACACCTGTGTTGATGTTGTTGATGATAGTGATTATATATAGTAGGAGTTTTATTAAATATTTTTGATAATTCTTTATATTTCAAAAAGGTATTCAAATTTTTTTTTGTTTTTAGCAATGTTATATTTTTATTAATATATAGTTAATGCTGATTCTTTTTTTAGTTTTAAACCAAGTTTCTCCAGTTTTCAGTCAGCATATTGATTGCTTGGTTATTTGTTATGTTAAAGATGAAAAGAGATTTAGTTATGTCTTTTAATAATAATAATAATAACCGTAAAACTGATTGGTTGATTTAATTAATATATGGTTATAAAGATGGTATATAACAAAATTATTAGATACAAAATATTAGATATTGTTTTGATTACTAAATTTTTTATTCTTAGACAAATAAAATATTAGAGGTTAGAGTTGATATATTATAGATTTTAATGAATAAATTTCAATGTATTTTTGTAGGGATTTATGCAACCAATTGATCCCCATGAATGGGTTAAAACTACCTATACATTACTACCTATACTAGTACTATAATTGAAAAATGCTATCATATTAACATTGAAATTAATTTTTAAGCTATTTTAAGACACTATAATGCATATAGCAGTTTTGATTATATTAGTGGTAAAATAAATAGGTTGTTTTAACTCATTCATGCATGGATATCATATGTAAATCTATTGTAACAGACCTTACCCAGTATCTTATATATTTGTGTAAGAATAAAAAGAAATTTCATTAGGTCTAGCATTTGGCAAACAGTCAATCCTATAGTACATTAGTAATAAAAACATTATGATGCTTAATTTCAGTTTCCATTGAGTAATTTTCTTACATGTGACCTGTAAAACCATATATTGGTAAAAAAAATATATATATATATAATAAGATTTATGTAGCTAATTCCTTAACAACACAAATTACGGTAAATAATACCAATAAAATTGAGAAACATGACACTTAATTAAGCATCATAGCACTAGAAGTTGTATGTAACCTCAACATGTGTCCTTTGTATAAAGACTATGTATGAGATGACTATTCAGGATTATAACCAACACTTTTGTCCATTAACTGATCATTTTTCAATTGAACAAAATCTATAAATATTTCCCAATAAATTACATATGGAAACTAGTCTCTTTTAGTGTGTTTGGATGCTAAAATGAAAGTTATTTCTATATAATGTAGTATAAGTGTAGCTGTTAATGATGTATATAGTAACAGTATTGCAATTCATATTTAAAAACAACATTCCTTTTAACATCATTATCACATGTTGGTTTATATGTACAAATGTGAAATGTCATCAATTATAGAGAAGTCAGCCTTAGCACCATCTGGTATATATCATACGATAACAAAGACTCAGTTTAGGTGAGTGTCCTCTGGGCAACCTACGTGATTGGGTCTCATCCTTTTTTCATGAACAGGTACCCACTCAGTAACAACAATCTACCAAGTGTGTTGTCCATCAAGAAGAATCTAGTGGATGATGGTGTTGATTTGTAATCCAGCTAAAACAAAGAGTCTAAAACTTGCACCTGGTGGCATTTTCCACTGTTTGTTACTACTCAGTGTGTTTCATATCCGGTCAATTTCTAATGGATGGATCTTCATATTACATAATATATGATTATTGGTCTCTTTTAGTACATTCTGGATGTTTAAAATAATATTCATTTTACATATAATGTTAGTGTATTGGTAAATGATGTATTTATAATATCAGTATTGGAGTTCATATTTGATAAACAACAATACTCTTAATGACATCATCATACACTGTAAAAATTAATTGATTGATTTAACCAATATATGTTTATACAAGTTACAATTGCAAACTTATTTTTTCCAAAAAGTAGACATAATACTGTTTTCATTACTAATGTACTACTGATTATGTAAGCATAATCATCATTTTCATAGTACATTAGTAATAATAATAGTATTATGTTTATTTTCCACATGCACACTTGTATAAACAATGTATTAGTTAAATCAACCAATCAATTTTTACTGTGTATGTAATAACGATAATAGTGATAATGATTGATTAAATAAAATATGGAGTTGGACAAATACTTGAGTATCACTACTAGATTGTCAGGAATAGTGAGTCACTTTAAAGCTCATAAATGTTCAACTCTCTATTATTAGTATATGAGCCCATTGTTATCATAAGTCAATGTACATTGTTAGTTTTTCATTTCAGTCAAGTTATTTTTTCTTTTAAACAATAGTTGTCTTTCAGTTTTTCACGTTGTGTACTTTAACATTAGGCATGGACAATTTATAGCTGTCATAATGACGTCATAATTATTCTTAGCCTCTTGATGCCTTCAAAGCTATCATTGGAACTGTAAGTAAGTAATTTAACAATTCCTTTCTGTAATTTTAAATCTTAGAAATTGAAATATAATTCTTTTAAGTGGTTCTAGTAAATTATATTTTCGTTTGCTAGTTTTGCCAATTAATTCATTAGTAGATGTAATAGCTATAAATAGCCTTCTAGTGTACCACAAACACACCTACCATTATGACTATAATTTGTATTGAACCTCAGTGATTGATAATGCTTTAAAATGATATTGTTAAAGGTATGCCTTTCAAATTAAGACTTATTCTTATCTCAGGAAAATCACAACTGTTCAGAATTCATACTAGCATACATAATCACTTGAAAGTGAAATAAAACATACATTAGATACAGTAGGTAGTCGGCTGAACAAAATAATTATGTTTGTCACTATGTAGGCTATCAACTACCTTTCTACTATGTAGTAGTGTGTACTTAGTTAGATCATTCTAAAATGAATGGTTATTTTATCCAATTAAATTATTGCTTTATCATTACATTTCTAAGTAGATTACTTGTCACACAACTATATAGACATTTAATGTCTTACATTATATTATGCTTTTACCAAATCACTAAAATACCTCAATATAAACTTTGAGACAATGAATTGTGTGACCTTTTTTCTGACTACATGGCATAATGTGACCAATACATATAAAAGAATGCGAGTAATGTTGTTATATCATTTTCTCTATGATGACAATTTTTATAGTACTAGAGGAATAGAGTAAAACAATACAGCAGTAATTATTAAAATATACACTTTATCACACTATAGTCACAATGATACAGCAACAGTTAACTGGACTATTGATATTCATGATTATAACAGTAGGAGAGACTACATTTGGTACTCTACCTCCTCGACCTACTACTGGTACAATATATACAATATTATATTATATGTTTATATTATAGTATTATATAGGTGTGAGACTTTATCTAAGTTATGAGAATAGAGTAATACCTAACTACTTTATGGTGAGAGCCAGTCAGTTCTTTGACCGTGATTATAATGGTGATGGTCAAAATGATGGTATATGGTGTCAGAGTGCTCTTAATGAGAGTATGATAGGTGTCTGGTACTTACCTAATGGATCACCAGTACCTACACAAAGTGGTGCTACTCCATTACAATCATATAATACTAATGTCACTGGTCAAGTGGGTCTACTTAGACGTGGTGGGATAGGTTCAATTCAAGGACTATACTTTTGTATTATTCCTAATGAAGAGGGAGTAAATCAGACACTATATATAGCTGCATATGGAAATAATGCTTTTGATAACAGTGGTGAGTCTTGTTGATATAATGCATTTAATGTTGATGAAATTATTAAAAGCCTTAAATCAAAGGATTGTCTTTATGTAGAGAGTTATCAATATAACAGTATATGTAATAGTTATCATAAATTACAATGTATGTACACTAGTAAGTTTTACATAACATATTATGTGACTTGATTTACATTAAGAGACCAATTTTATCAAAATGTTTATAAAGACTAGCAAGTTAGCAATTCTGTTTAAAGGATGTCTACTGAATTTTGCATTTATGTCTTCTATTGGTTTTAAACTAAGATATAATTTATTAACCATCCATTAAAAAATGTATGGTTGTGTACATAGTAACTGAATGTTTTTGAGATGTTTTACCAAATGCTCCTTTTGGAAATCTTGTCACATATGTTAGCAATTTTAAAAATTGTTTTTATATTAGCATAAAATAAAAAGGAATACATGTATTAACTTTTAACCTACATAATATTAAATATATATATACATACATATATATATATATATATTATATATGTGTATATATTTATGTATGTATGTATGTATGAATATATTTAATACTGAAATTTGGATTCTTGTTGATTAACTAAAAAAAGAATGTACATGATTATTATCTTTATAGGTGGTCCTGTAGTGGATCATAACAAAGCTCTAACATTTTCTCTACTCTCTACAAGAGATGCTAATCCTCCAGTGTTCACTCTCTACTTTAATGTCACAGACACACCTCCTACAACAGTGACATGTTCTGTTAATGGCAATACATTCAATATTACTGAGAAAGATTTAAATCGTGTACCTGAAATGACTGCTGATCCTATTAAAGTATCAGTGATTGTAACTATAAGGAAAAGAGAAGCTGGTGAATATACTTGTACTGTACGAACAGATTCATCAATAAAATCATTTCCTACTGCTACTACTCCTGGTATAAATATTAGTGGTAAGCTACAATGTTAATGTCATTATAATAATATAATTGTAATCACTAGTAACCGATACACCTACTGACGTAAATTCTATCAGAACTGGTCTAACATCAGTTCTAATTACCTGGTCACCTCCCAATAATAATACTCCAGCAGTAATAGGTTATGAGGTGTTCCTTGATCTATCTAATGGTACAAGAGTTAGTATGGAGACAAATACTACAGAACTAAATATAACTTCATTACAACCTGATGTCAATTACATTGCATTTGTTGTAGCCTATGGAGGAGACCTACCTAGTGAGTCTATTGATATTACCATACCTCAAGGTAAACATATCTCTTTGTCAGTATTCTCACTATGTTCTTTAAATAGTTATATCTGCTGAGGTAACTGGTCCCAACGTTCCATTGTTGTATGGTTCTAACTTTACTGTAATATGTAATACCTTTATATCCACTGAACTTGATGAAATAGTGGTGGTACAATTGATGTGGGCAGATCCAGATTTACAAGTTATTAATATGACTACTGGAGATTTATCAGTTGGTAGATTGGATACTAACATGTTAACAGATACTAACATCTACATAAGGAATCTGAACTTTCTCAGTCTTCGAGCTTCTCAAGTTGGAAATTATACATGTGGTTCAGCATTTATTGAAGGAAGGAACAATGATGCATTCACACTACCAAGACATTTTATTGTATCTGTTCAAGGTTAGTATTAATATTGTTTTATTAGTTGTATTATATTTTATATTATATAGTTCCAGACCCAGTTGTTAGTACACTAGTTACTCCTAATTCTGAACTAAATAATCATAACTTTGAGAGTGGTATGGTCTCTCTGGGTTGTCGTGTCATGATAACATCACTGGGTGTAGACACTAATGTCAGTATCATGTGGTTTGGACCAAATGGAGTGGTAGTTCATGATAATACTCGATATAGTATTGATACTGGTCAACTATATAGTACAATGTATGGTAATAGTTTAAATATTAGTGATCTATCATTAACTGGAGACAATGGAACACAGTATTACTGTAGAGCTCAAGTTGGAGCAAATGATAGTTTTGTCTTCTCTTCATTTATAATTCCTTCAGAAGCAAGATCAGAAAATGTTACTGTTATAGTTGAAGGTACATATGTCATACTATTAAATACTGTAACTTAGATTTTATCTCTTGTAGCTATACCTTTACCTTTAGTTGGAATATTTGATATGGGAATACCTATTGTAACAGAGACTTTTACTTTAACCTGTAATGCTACAGTACCAGATAATGTAGTAGGGTTGGCTAAGGTTAATGTCATATGGCTGTATAATGGCAATGAAGCTCTGGAAGATAATGTGACACTAACTTATAATGGAGATAGTTCTGCCACTTTAACATTTTCTCCTGTCAATCAGACTCAAGAGGGACTATATACCTGTATAGCTACCCTCAGTCTTCCCGGTATAGCTCTACAAAGACGTACTAGCAGAAATTATACCTTCAGTACACTTGGTAAAATTTGATACAAATATAGTGTAATAAATATAGTTGTTTGTACTTATATAGGTAATCCTATTGTTAGTATTACTACATCTGGATCTAATATTGCTGGTAATATGTATAGCTTGTTATGTTCTGTTAGTGTAGTATTTGGTACACCAGACATCACTTGGTTTTACAGTAATGGGACAAAATTACTAAATGACTCTGGAACTACTCAGACTTTGACTATGCTATCAGACACTAAGCAAACTTATAAACTTCAATTTAATCCATTAATGTATACACATGGTGGTGAATACACTTGTGTAGCTAATCTTACTGTAATACGTGATGATGACACATTTATTGGAGTTAGCAATGTAACAACAGCTGTTTATGTCAGAAGTAAGTTTAATATTATAAAAAGTTTAGACCTTACTTACTATGCTTTCTTCATTAGTACCAATACCAACTGTCTCTATAACTCCTGGTAGTTTACTTATGTTCACTCGTGCTACTCAACAATATTTGTCTTGTAATGTCAATCTCAGTGACCCTATTCCTCCTACACCAAATGTCACTATTAACTTGGAGAAGAATGGACAACCAATAGATCTGTCTAATTCTAGGATTAACAAGATCTTGACAAGCAATAACAATGTCTATTCTACAATACTCACATTCACTCCTATAGACACTGATGATGCTGGTAATTATACTTGTACTGGAACTGTTAGTCCTATAGGGTCTGGGTTTAACTTTGAAGTGGAACCTTTTATTATTGGTAGTAGTAGTTCTGTACTAATTGAATTGATAGTACAAGGTCAGTCTATTGGATTACTATTCTACTAATTTAGTTCTTTTTATCATTATAGCTATACCAACTCCAGTAATCAATATCACTGCTATTGGTACAGGTGCTATAGGAGAAAGTTATTCTGTAGTTTGTACAGTAGATGTGGATGATAACCTCTATAATATTGTTGTCAATACTACTTTAGCCAAGATTAGAGAAGGTGTAATTAATTCTTTTATGAGCTCTAAAGATAACAGTGTATCTATATCCTATACTCCACTGATGACATCACATAGTGGACAGTATCAATGTCTAATAGACATCAGTCAGATTGATATCAGTTATCAAGTCTCTTATATTGAAAATTTCACTATTAATACAACAAGTAAGTTCATAAGATTTGTTAATTTTATGTGATGTAGTATCAAACCATTCAAATAATTCTTAATTGTCTTCACCTCTAGTTCCACAACCAACAGTTACTGTATCTACTCATCCTGTTGATCCAACTTCACTAATAGAGGCAACATATCTTGATATAGTATATACTATTAACATCAGTAATGCTGTTAATACTGATGTTAGTATTGATGTTGAGTGGTCTCGTAATGGTGGTTCTCCTCTTACTAATAACAGTGACTATACTATTAGTTCACTGACTACGTTAGGATCACATATGTACACTAGTACATTACGTATTGAAAGTTTAAGTATTACTAGAGACAATGGTGCTATGTACTCTTGTACTGTGAGTGTTCTACCATCTCCTGTATCTTCTTATATTACTGGTAATAAAAATAACAACAATATTACACTAAATGTGGCAGGTATAATAGTTAATTGTACATATATTATTGTTATTAATTAATTTAAAGATTTCACTGCTGATCATGTGATAGTTTATATTCTATTTCCAACCACACCCACTGCTGGAGACCAGTTCACTATGACATGTAATATTAGTATACCTGAAAGACTAGTACATGATCTTACTAGACTTACAGTAATATGGAGTTATGATCTAGCTAGAGAACAAAGAGTTGGAGTTATTAACAGTAATACTACAATAGGAAATGTGACTAAGATTGGTAATCTTATTTTGAGTACTCTAACAATTAATCCAGTGAAGACATCTGATAGTAGAAGGTATTATTGTTCAGTGATATTTAATGATTTAGGAGTCAATGATCATGTATTGAGAGATCTTAGTGTTCAAAGTAAGTTATTTGTTTAGAAATCAAATTAAATATGGTAAATACAATTTCCACAGTCCCTCCACCCAGTATGGTTATCACACGTAGTCCTTCTACTGGTCCTATCTATGAAAGTACTAACTTCAACCTGACCTGTACTGGTACACTACCCAGTGTAGTGGATACAACAGTATCAGCTACTGTAGTCTGGTTTGATCCTCAAGACAATACTATACCTGTTGAATCACGACGTATGATCACTAATGTTACTAGTAATGGGAACAATGAGTTTAAGAGTACACTAGTGTTTCTACCAATTGATAATGGAGGTCATAATAGTAACTTTAATGACACTGGAACATATACCTGTCAGATGACTATTAGTTCAAGTGATCCTTTAATTATTAGTGGAATAAACAGTACTACTGAGACAATAACTGTTCAAAGTAAGTAATATTTACTTATTTATATAATGGTAGTTTTCTTTACTAGCTTTGCCTGATATGCAGTTAAATATATCTACTGTGGGTTCTACTGAAGTAGGTCAAAACCTCAATATTATTTGTACAGTGAGAGTAGTAGAGAGATTAGTTGTCACACCAAATATTGAGATAATGAAAATGAACACTACAGATATTTATTTACTACAAGATACAAACATTCCCTATACTATTACCACTGATGATACTGGGTCTGAAACTAATTGGACAATAATACTGGAACCAGTCAGATTTGAAAATATAGGAATATATATATGTAAAGCTGATTTTAATGTGACTGGTGTTAATGGAACTGATGATACAGCAACTGCTACTTATGATGGTCAGATGGCTGAAGAGGATTATGAACTGATTGTTGACTGTGAGTTACACAATAATAATCACATTATTGGTTAAAGTATTTGGTATAATTTTGTAGTCCCTCCTGTGACACCAAATATCTCTCAAAGTTATCATGGAGTACTCTATGCTGGTACATCTTTCTTTCTCAGATGTGTGATTACATTGAATGATCTTGTGACAATACCTGTTATTGTGAGAAGTCAATGGACAAGAAATGGCACATCTGTTCCTAGTGGTCTTTCAAATGATGCTACTATCACAGATTGTCTCATACAAAAAGGATCTCTTCAATATGAAGCTACACTTTACTTCAATCCATTGGATAATACTGATGACAGTGGAGAGTATTTCTGTAATTTTAATATACTATTTAATATCAGTGACTATGAGTATGTAAGGAACACATCAGCTAATACTAGCACTACTATTACTGTACAAGGTACATTGTATTTAATTCCATTTACACTGTATATTATTATCTAATGTAGTTATAATATGGCCTTAATGATAGGATCCTTATCTTATTTCTTATAGCAATCCCATCTTCAATAATGAACATTATGACAACTGGTATAGCCAGACCTGGTGAAGAATATAACATCACATGTACTGTTGAAGTCATTGACAGACTTATAGTGACACCAACTATTGTATGGATCAAAGATAGTGTTAATACATTATTAGTATCTGATGACCTAAACACTATCAGTGTACCATCAGTACTTAGTAATATCTCAGATACAATGTACTCTCTGTCACTGTTCTTCTCTTCACTTAATACCTCTGATGCTGGACGATATAGATGTCAAGCTACCATCATAGTGAATGAGATTAATGTCACAACAACTAACTCCATTTTACTAGACCTACCATTACAGAGTAAGTATATATGATATTACAAAGTAATGATAACACAGGTAGTATTGTTAGTTCATGGTAAGAACCAACCAGAGTTATATAATAATGTTAATAATTTAAGAGTCATTAATAATAATGTAACAAACTTTTTCCTTTTCTTACAGTTCCCACACCTTTTCAAGATGTCATATTTTCAAGGCAAATTGACTATTTAGCTGGTAGTGAACTGACTATTACATGTGATATTACAATAGATTCTCATGTCAATACTCCCTTCATTATTAACACAATATGGGTAATGTTGAATGAGATCAACAATGAAATAAGAACACTCAATGAGAGCTACAGAAATGGACAATCAAGAATCTCTGTTAATAATTCTTCATTAATTAGTTATAACAAGTATCAGTCTCAAGTTCAATTCAGTACTCTCAGTAGTTCAATGGATTCTGGAATGTATACATGTATTGTTAATGTGATACCTGTAGCTGGTTACTATTATATTTATACTGCTAATATGACCAATATTACTACTAACTTGACTGTTATAGGTATGACTATGATATTAGTTATATTGTTATAGTAATAGTTTATTTCTGAAAAACTTCAATGATTTGTAGTTTGATAACATGACAACTGTATTTCTACATTTAATGATCTTATTTCTTCTTATAGACCCAGTTATTGGAAACTTTACTGCTGCATCCAACTCAATTTTGAAGACATATTGTCCTGATAATTTCACTCTAGTGTGTACTGCTAGTAAACCAGCTCTAGTAATACCAACTCTTGAAGTGATCTGGCTACATAATGGTACTGAACGTCAAGGTGTAGTTACATATAACAGTGAGGATACTTATGTTATAAACACTCTGAGTTTTCCTATGACCATTGCAAATAATTCTGGTAGTTACTTCTGTCATGCTAAACTGTCTATTCCAGAATCTTCTGATATCAGTCTAACAAAAAACATTACTCTTACTTTAAGATGTAAGTGTAGTTTTTATAGAAATTGTAATACCTTTCTTTTCATTTGTACAGCCCAAAGAAGTCCATATGCAGTCATTGACATATCATCAACAGTTGGACAAACTAATTGTACTATCTACTTTACTATTCCATCCATTGCCTATACACCTGAGATATATCATATCAACTATATTGGTCTAGAATTACAGAATACTTTAACTACTAGTTCTAGTCTAGTGGGTACTAACAACATTACTGCTGTTAACATGATGTACCAGATCACATTAACTGGTCTAGAAGAAGCTAACACTTATAACTTCACTGTTGTATCTACTAACTGTATTGGTAATACTAGTAGTGAAACAATGAATTTTACTACTTTACCAGCAAGTAATTTAATAATTTCACTCATATTTCTTGCTTAATTTTAAATGTATATTTTTTATAACTTAGTACCAATAGCTCCCCCAAGGAATTTTACCAACACAACCTTCCTTCCACGTAATGTTACATTAGACTGGGATCCACCAGTTAGAGTAGATCAAAATGGAGAGATAATAGGATATAACTTGACTTGTATACAAACCAATGGACCACATATCTCTGGACTGACAGCTACTCAGAGTTCTCCAGAGACAATGTTTACTATTCCAGTATTAGTACCATTTACTGAATACACTTGTAGGCTGTCATATATTAATGTTGTTGGTGAAGGACCAGCTACACAATATACATTTGAAACAGCTCAAGATAGTAAGTTCACATGATAATATCAATTTTTTAATCTCCAAATAGGACCTGATGATGCGCCTCAAGACTTTATTTCCATTCCAACTAAGACTGATGTGGCATTTAACTGGAGACATCCAGCTGTCTCTAATGGCATTATTACCCAATATAGATTTGTCATTGAAGTCAATTTAGGTGCTAACACATTTAGAACCACAACTCAATTGGTAGATGTCACTCCTAACCAAAATACAGTGTCTATAAATGTCAAAGGATTTTCACCCTATCAAAATTACACTGCTACTGTTTCAGCTACTACAGTAGTTGGATATGGACCTAGTGCTACTATTAAAGGAAGAACTGATCCTGATAGTAAGTTGCTAAATTGAGTGTGGTGTTATGCTTCATTTAATAACAGGTTCATCTAAACCAGTTCTTATTATTATACCAGTTATTATTAGTAATATCATTGTTGCTAACACTATACCAGTAGTTAATGACACTGCTGTTAACCTTACTTGGTCTCCACCAATCACACCTAATGGATATATTAATAGTTATAATATTGATATCACTGGTGGAGTTATCATGTCATTAACCGTTACTGCTGATCCTCAAGTACATACTTACATTCAAATAATTGGAGGACTACGTGAGCCCATTACATTACTAACTAGTGAATGTATTGTCTCCACAGGTCCAGGTGTCCCTTACTATATATCAATTGGAGCAGTCAATGAACTAGGAGAAGGTAACATTACATCAGTTACTGTCTTCACTAAAACTGAAAGTAAAGACAATTTTAATATTTTTTGTTCACTCATATATTGTTTTAGCTCCCAATATTATCCCTAATAATATTGCATCACAACGGTCTTCTGATGGTACTTCCATTTTCATTGTATGGAGAAAAGTGTCACTAGAAGAAGCTCATGGTTTCTTTGAGTATATTATAATATTAGATGCTGTCAATAGTAGACGTAGACAATCAAGTGATAGAATTGTACATGTTCCATTTAATAAGACATCTATCAATGTAACTGGTCTAAATCCTCAATTAACATACACACTTACTATGAGAATAGCAGTACAAAATGAAAGTGGAGAAGTTATAGAAGGACCTACAAGTATACCAATAAGGATTGAGGCACCATGTGAGTTCTATTTTTCCAACAAATTATGTGTTTATATCTTTTTAGCATCAACATCATCTACTAATGGGAATTCTAGTACTGGTTTTATAATTGGTTTAGCAGTGATGGCAGCAATTATATTTATTATTATTATTATTGTAGTAGTACTGGTTGTCATAATTTTGTTTAAAAGGAAGTCAAAGAAGTACGATTTCAAGTCAGGGTAATTCATCAAATTAGTCATAATAACATCATGTTCACTATATCTACTAATATACAGAGACAAAACAGATGATATTACAATGACTATCAGCCCAAGTTATAACATAGCAAATACATCTACAACATTGTAAGTTGACAACAGTACATATACAGTAATAATATAATCTATTATATTACTAATATAGAGCTGAGGAAGCATTATATGAGAGGCTTCCTGATGAACTACCAGGTCCTTCAGATTATGATATACCAGCTGTTAGTACTACTGATACACAATCTCCTCCAAATTATGATATACCAGTTGTTACTAATGCTGATACACAAGTCTATGATCTAACAGTAGTTACTACTGATATATCAGTGAATACCAACCCAGCTTATGCTGTAACAAGGTTTGGAGAGGCTCAACAACCAGACACCTCTCGCACATATGTTAATGTTTTTAGTGATAGAGATTATATGTTGTAGTAAGATTTTTATATTTTTTTAGATTTTTATTTTTGTAGTAAAGTTTCATTTAAAAAAAATTATTGGGATTGACTATTTTTATTAATATGTAGTTAATACTGTTTTTTTCAAAATTTATCTATATTTCTTCTGTTTCTAAACAAAATATAGTTTATTTGATTATTTCTCATGAAAACAAATAATATGAGAAGTGACTTACTTTCTCTTTTAATATATCACTCTATATTGATTTCAGTAAAATCAAACAAACATTTTCATGATATATATATATATATATATATATATATATATATATAATGAGAGTTATATAGTTAATTCCTTTAACAATACAAATTAGGGGTAAAAAATAGCCATTATAATAAAGAATTATTATGCTTAATTTAGTATTAGGGTGTTAGATGTTACATGTAGCCTCAACTTGTGTCTTTTGGAAATATTATGAATGCAAATGAATGTGGCAACTTATGTGACTGACTCTCATTGTTTTTTATAAAAGATACTCTCACTTAATAATGTCAATCTACTATGTGCATTGTCAACTGAGAAAAATGTAGTGGATGACACTACTTTAATGTGTAATTCAACTAAAATAGAGAGGCATATTCTATAGGCAGATAATTCCCTCTAAAATAAAGGGAATGATCAAGATATAAATACCCTATAACGGAAAGGAAAGGCTGTTAAAATACCTCAAAAATAAAACAGTTTTGTATACATACAGTTACTATTAATGGTAACTGTATGTATACAAAACATTTCTTGAGGTGTTTTAACAGTAGTTCCTTTTCTCTACACAAGCTTTTAAAATGTAAATAGTAAGTTAATAATGTCTTTTTGTAACTATACATCTTGAAAATTAAAATGTATAATTCTTTATTAATGCTACTAATAAATAGTTTCTTCTACTAGTTGTGGCTATAAAATTTTTTCTGATAGTCAGATTAATTTAGAACATACAAGAATTAATTGGACTGCATTAGTAAGGTATTTTAGTCACATAAAAGTTGCTAAAACAAAAACAAGTCCCACATTCACTCTCTTAAGCAGAATTATAGAAATAATAGTTGATGAATTAATCATACAGAAGTATGATATAACTTATATGAAGTTATTAAGTAATAAGTACTCATTAAGAATAATTAATAAGACGATTAAGATGGGTGGAGCTATTGGCTTGTTTTGTTCACTGACCTAAGGCATTTTGTCCATTAAGGTAGACCACTGAAGTAATCATGAATAGTGGCAAATTGCTGTTAGTTAAACTTGTATGTAGTTCTGTTTTACTGACAGTGTTCTGTTATGGCACTGATTACACAATCTTTCACTGGCCTCCACTTCAAAAAGTAAACACAAAATGAAACTGTTGAAAGCTGTAAAATACTTTATCTCATGGAGTGATTGCTGGATGGAGCTGTGCTAATGTACTGTTTAGACAACCTGGTAACAACTTGTCAGTGAGCATAGTCCAAGTTAGAATGGGTGTGGTTATTGCTTCAATTATGAATTTAGATCACTTCATTGAAGCTAGATTATTAAAATATGAGGTAATTACACAAATCTAACTTACTTTTTGAGCATTAAGTTTCAATTGTTGGCATTTGAGGATATTTATGCAGTATGCCACACCCTTTTTATTTTTTCCATTGATTTGGCCCATATATTTAACTTATCAACATTACCAAATTATAATTATATACCAAAGTAATACATAATATACCAAAGTATCCCAGTCTCAATCTCAGGAGTAAATAAATAAAGGGCTATAGTTGCATTGGGATTGATATAATTTGTTACTTAGCAACATGCCCACATGATTACTACTTTTAGAAATTTTTAGTCTTTAAGTTTTACTTTTTTAGAAAACTGATGTTTATGTCATAATAATCTTTTCAAAGATCGAATCTTTAGAAGTGCCATTATTAGAAATAATGAGGTAGTCCCTGTTAATTATCTTTATGCATGTAGATTAATTGCTCTCATCTATCATTATAGGATGTTATTTCATTGACCAAATGACCATTTGAACACAATTCAGTACTACTTAGTTTTATGGTTCTTCTCATCTATGCCTCCCCTTTCTTAATTTCTTGTCTCCATAACAAATATACTCAATATCTTTCACTAATAATATTACTGAGCTTTCTTTCTCATCATTTAATAGATGTTAATCATAGAGGGATGTGATTTGTCAATTCCACCTATACCTTGGAAACTGTATGCTGCCATGGTGATAGCAATTCTATGGTTATTATGGAATCCTTGTGTGTTTTTAATATTATCATTACCACATCAATCTTTTGAACAAGACAAATATTTTAAAGAAATACTTAAAAAGTATATTTTATGTTCCTATTAATTTTGTTTGTGAGTTGTTAATTTATATATAATAATCATTATTATTAATGTTAATGTTAAAACCATACACTGCTTGGTTGCTGCCATATATCACTATCATTTGATCACATAGATATTAGGAGTACTAGTGAAGATATGTATTACAATCTAATATCCTTATAATGATTATCTATTATAGAAGGGTCTGCACCATACTGGATTGTTCTATTAGACTTCAGCATTTAATATCTGTAGCAGAATTGTACAATTCCATCATCTTTGAATTTCACTTCTCTCATTTTATGTACTGATTGGAACTCCATTCAACTGAATGTATATTACTGGAATATGAGTGTAATAATAGGTTAATGTTTAGCTAACAATCAGTACATTAGAGAAGATGAAACTTTAGTTTCCATCTTTCTCAATTTAAAATAAACTGTCATTAAGGTTGGTCTCATTTTATATGAAGTTATTTATAGAGAAGGTGGATGAATTAGAGGATGGTATGGGATTAATATAAGGAACAGCTGTTGAATGGCCAGTGTCTGCAAGTTAATCATGACAAACAGTTAAAAATGTATCAAATTTGGATTCAGTGTATTAAACCTTTATGTGTAAAATTTACTAATATACCATTTCTACAGTAACAATTATAATTAACGGATTAGTCCCATAATGTCTAATCCCAGAATGTCTAATCCCATAATGTCTAAGAAAATGTGGAAATGTCCAAAAATGTCTAATGCTTTGATCAATTAGTACCAGAGAGTTTTTGACAGGTACTCTCTGGGATAAAAGGACATACTACAGCAAGCAAATGGACACACCCATGCAGTCAACCCTGCAACCACTCGAGTGGAGGAGATAAAGAGCAAACTTAGAAAGAGGGCTAGAGAAGAGATGATCCCTGTTCCAACTCTGTACAATGAGGCACTGGTAGAACCCAGCACACAGCCAGACTGCTCAGATGTTGCCCCAATTTTACCTACCTACTCCTCATTCAAATCATCCATGTACAGAAGTAGACAAAAGAGGCTCCCTCTACTCTCTAAAACAAGAGCTGAGATCGATCTGACTGGTGATTGGGTGAATACACTATCTGGGGAGAGATTTCTGCTCCAAAATGAGGGCTCCAGCAATTGCATTTTGATCTTTTCTACAGATGCCATGCTCCATTTGCTTTGTGATCTTGATGCGATATATGTTGACAGAACATTCCAGGTCTGCCCTAGCATGTTTATGCAACTTTTCACCATCAATGGATTTGTCCATGGCCAGCAGTTTCCTCTGGTTTGTGCCTTGCTACCATACAAGACCCGAGCAGATTACAACAGGATGTTTACATACCTCAAGGAATAATCATTTTTATCTAGTTTAAGCCATTGTGTAGTTTCTTTTGATTACTAACTTGTGCTGAACTCTTTATAGATACACTTAGATTAATTAACACTATGTTAACATTAAATTAACACTAGTTAGACATTTTGGGACACTTCCACATTTCTTTAGACATTATGGGATTAGACATTATGGGATCAGACATTATGGGACGAACCCTAATTAACTAGTATACCACAGTCTGAAATCTGATTGGTTAGTATTTGCTCTTGTAAAAAGGCGCAAATATGGTACTGAACTAACCAATAAGATTTCTCAATTTCTGATAAAGATCATATGTTGTGCTTATTAAAGTTATTAGACAATGTAGTTACTGGTAAGGCTGGTTTGTCTGGTTACTGCGCATGCTCAGTAGGAAACCCGGGAAAAGTGTGGTATAAATACTGTATCTCCACTTGTCTCTTGTTTTTCTGACTGGATAATTGATCATTCGCCCCTGAAATGCAGAAAGCATTGCCCGTTTTTCTATCTCCTTGAGTGAATTCAGCTATTCTTTAATCATATATATATACGTGACAACAATGTCGTTTTACTGAGTGCTATATCAAATTGACACTGTAGAACTTATTTGAATTTAAGTTTAAAGACAGAGACAATCGAGTAAGTTTCTTCTCTTTATATCACTATGTCCCACTATATAACCACCAACCTTAACTTTGACACAACAGTTGCTAGTTTAGTAACCAGTTTTATCTTTTAAATAGCTATAGCCTTCATTTCTGGCACAACTAACACTCTATAGCCTTCCTTACTGAACAAATACCTGAAGGAACTATCTTTCCCTAACATTCTTCTCAGTTGTAGTCACTTGCAACAACCAGCTTTTGTTGTTGAGAAAATTAGTTTTATTACAACCATGTACTAGTAACTTCTTTTCTAACCATTAGTTGTTATATTATAAGTTAGTTTAAAGACCTGACATCATGTTCTTATCATTTAGTATTTTATCAGTTTCTTTTTTGTTTTATAGAAATAAATACAACTGTTTCTGCAAGTTAACTGTCATGTCCCTGTCATCTTTATCAATGATGTCAATGCTATAATGTGGAGAGGATTGATCTTTTAAAGAACAAAAATTGGTTCTGCTGTTTATAGTCTATTACTTCCAATCACTCACCACTTGTGCAGAAAAAAACAGTCAGCATGAACTGAGGCCAACAACAAAGAAAATACACTATTGTTAAAAAAGAAAAGAACAACGTATTCAGGTCAGTGTAAATGTACAACATGCATGTATATATGTGTGTGTGTATGTGTGTGGAGAGCCTAATCCTAACCTATTGACTTTTTGTGTGAGCCTAATTCTGTAGTATTTTATCGAAGTCTAGTTCTAGCTCAGTTTTTAAATCAGCCTTTAGTTGGTGATTTGGCAGCCATTGTAGTAATTTATGCACACAGAAAGACTGTTACATCAATAGACTGAGAATCTTATGTATTATATAGAGATGTTTTTGTTGTTGTGATTTAAATACTTGCTTAAACAGAACTGAAATGATTTGTGCAAATATCTTCCTAGACTGAATTTTTTCATTAACTCAACAGTTGCCAATACGCATGCAGCCTTAAGTAAAATGGCCCTAGCTAGTAGCTGATAAGCTGAATAGTTGTACTTGGGCTTCATATTGAGAACCAGATTGGAAACCTAAAATATATAAAGACACTTGTATAGAATATACCATTTGCTTGCAAGTTCTATATATATATATATATATATATATATATATATATATATATATACAGTTAACTTAGAGACTACACCAGCAGTTCTGGTATAGCTTTCCTCTTAGTAGCTTCCAACCACATCTATTTTAGCTAATGAGGAGCCATCTTGTTAATTATGACTAGTGGAGCCTGTCTGCTAAGTACAGGAACTCTGTGGATCCAAGAGTCTAATTTTAGAACATACTCCAACCCTCTTGTGATGTTCTTGATGTAATATGTAACAGTAATATCTACTGGATAACTACAATGTTGTAACAGTCATGTACTAGTGTTGTAGTTTTAGCATCAATTTTATGGCTATTTCTGTAGTTGTAATATTAAAAGCCTCTCTTTCAATTGAATGTTATAACTCTTGTTATCAATAATACACCCTATAACAAGCACGTGTACATATCCTTTGTTGTTTATACAATGACACACCCTTTATTAATCCTATACCAACCTCTTGTGATCCCTATAACATGTACATTCAGACACAACACTTGTAACCTTCTTTTAAGTCTTTTAATTTATGATAATATTGAGATATAATCTACCTATCTATCGTGTGTGTACATGACAAATCTATTATGAGTCCTATAACATCAACTCTTATTGTCTATTATAATATTCCCAAGATCATCTATATTATAATATTTGCCTTGCATATACAAACCTGTTATCACCCAAACACAGCCCTGTGACATATAAACCATATAACATCTTATCATATAACTAGCTCTGTGACATAAATAAACAAACCTTTGATGTATTTTTTTATACAAATGTCTTATTATCCATACTGAATAATGTCCTATGATACAACCTATCTCTGTGACATACTTACAATAATTTTGTGATCCTTATGATACATTTTAACCTTGTGACATGTTCTTATCACATAATGTCCTATATATGATGTAACATTGTTCTGTGACATGTACATACACAAATGTCTTATCACACTTACTATACATAATGTCACCTAGTATATAAAATGTATTAATACCCAACCTCTTATAATACGATCCAATCTAGTCCTATGACATGTACATATCTCTTAATACCCAATCTTTTGAAATCTTTTTCTTCATAATCTGTCGATAAGTCATAACCTTCTTGTATAAATTCTGTTTTTTAACAAATTTTTTGTTACCTCATATACTAGTGTCTACAATTTACTTATTGTTAAGAGTCTTGTTATTTATCTGTCAGGTTCTTATTACTTTGTTTTATGTATAAATGTTTTTACTACTATAGCTGTATTCTTGTGACTGTTACAACTATGTTACTTAGAATATTCTAAGTTTTTGTTCAGTAATAATTCCTGTGTATGCAATCTTACATACCCATCTAATGAGACTGTTCTGTAATACCTAGTGTTGTATTGAAATTCTTGCTATATCATATATATCATTGTATGTACTCCATTGGTTTTAATGTGTTTTATAGACTAGAGGTTGTTCTATCATATATTATGTATACTATAGTCTTGTTGTGTATGACCCACAGAGTTCATGTACTGTAATATCTATATATAGTATAGTTCTCTTTGTTCTGTGTTTCCTACGTAATACATATTCTAGTTAATAATAGCATTATGTAAAGGATAGTTTTCTACTAGTTGCTTTCTTTTTAAATAGGTTTGATCTATCATTAATTTGACAATCTTGTACTAAATTATTTCCTTTAATTTTATAGTGAGACATTGATAACTGGACTGGAGATGATCTAGTGAGGTTCTCTAATAACTACTCCATGTAAGATTGATCTTTTATATATCTTTAATTGTATTCATTTTTATTCTGTAGTTGATATTCTAGTTCAGTGCTGGGAATGATGACAACTGTATTGTAATACTTATATAGTGTTATATATACAATACTACTGACCCTATCACTCAAATAGATTTATGATCTGATCTACATTAACTGATGACTACTGTAAGTTGTCTTACTAAATATTACAAGTTTAATGGTCACTAATAGAAATGATCTGATCTACATCAACTGATGACTCTCATGATATACTATATGTAAGTCATATCTACTATTTATTACTAACTTACTATTTCTTGTTCTATAGTATAATGAGATATAATGTTCTAATGGTTGTGAGTTATATATTAACTAATATTTTAGAACAAAAGAAATTCTATTACATTTAGTAGGTCTATTTATAATGACTACTGATATAATGTTCTAATGGTTGTAAGTTATATATTAACTAATATTT
The DNA here is from genome assembly GCA_963965975.1 of Xestospongia bergquistia. NCBI lineage: Eukaryota > Metazoa > Porifera > Demospongiae > Haplosclerida > Petrosiidae > Xestospongia > Xestospongia bergquistia. Next base: position 1,911,182 of record OZ014415.1, read on the forward strand.
TAGAACAAAACAATTTCTATTACATTTAGTAGGTCTATTTATAATGACTACTGATATAATGTTCTAATGGTTGTAAGTTATGTATTAACTAATATTTTAGAACAAAACAAATTCTATTACATTTAGTAGGTCTATTTATAATGACTACTGATATAATGTTCTAATGGTTGTAAGTTATGTATTAACTAATATTTTAGAACAAAACAAATTCTATTACATTTAGTAGGTCTATTTATAACGACTACTGATATAATGTTCTAATGGTTGTAAGTTATGTATTAACTAATATTTTAGAACAAAACAAATTCTATTACATTTAGTAGGTCTATTTATAATGACTACTGATATAATGTTCTAATGGTTGTGAGTTATATATTAACTAATATTTTAGAACAAAAGAAATTCTATTACATTTAGTAGGTCTATTTATAATGACTACTGATATAATGTTCTAATGGTTGTAAGTTATATATTAACTAATATTTTAGAACAAAACAATTTCTATTACATTTAGTAGGTCTATTTATAATGACTACTGATATAATGTTCTAATGGTTGTAAGTTATGTATTAACTAATATTTTAGAACAAAACAAATTCTATTACATTTAGTAGGTCTATTTATAATGACTACTGATATAATGTTCTAATGGTTGTAAGTTATGTATTAACTAATATTTTAGAACAAAACAAATTCTATTACATTTAGTAGGTCTATTTATAATGACTACTGATATAATGTTCTAATGGTTGTAAGTTATGTATTAACTAATATTTTAGAACAAAACAAATTCTATTACATTTAGTAGGTCTATTTATAATGACTACTGATATAATGTTCTAATGGTTGTGAGTTGTATATTAACTAATATTTTAGAACAAAACAAATTCTATTACATTTAGTAGGTCTATTTATAATGACTACTGATATAATGTTCTAATGGTTGTGAGTTGTATATTAACTAATATTGTAGAACAAAACAAATTCTATTACATTTAGTAGGTCTATTTATAATGACTACTGATATAATGTTCTAATGGTTGTGAGTTGTATATTAACTAATATTTTAGAACAAAACAAATTCTATTACATTTAGTAGGTCTATTTATAATGACTACTGATATAATGTTCTAATGGTTGTAAGTTATGTATTAACTAATATTTTAGAACAAAACAAATTCTATTACATTTAGTAGGTCTATTTATAATGACTACTGATATAATGTTCTAATGGTTGTAAGTTATGTATTAACTAATATTTTAGAACAAAACAAATTCTATTACATTTAGTAGGTCTATTTATAATGACTACTGATATAATGTTCTAATGGTTGTGAGTTGTATATTAACTAATATTTTAGAACAAAAATTCTATTACATTTAGTAGGTCTATTTATAATGACTACTGATATAATGTTCTAATGGTTGTAAGTTATATATTAACTAATATTTTAGAACAAAACAAATTCTATTACATTTAGTAGGTCTATTTATAATGACTACTGATATAATGTTCTAATGGTTGTAAGTTATGTATTAACTAATATTTTAGAACAAAACAAATTCTATTACATTTAGTAGGTCTATTTATAACGACTACTGATATAATGTTCTAATGGTTGTAAGTTGTATATTAACTAATATTTTAGAACAAAACAAATTCTATTACATTTAGTAGGTCTATTTATAATGACTACTGATATAATGTTCTAATGGTTGTAAGTTATATATTAACTAATATTTTAGAACAAAACAAATTCTATTACATTTAGTAGGTCTATTTATAACGACTACTGATATAATGTTCTAATGGTTGTGAGTTATGTATTAACTAATATTTTAGAACAAAACAAATTCTATTACATTTAGTAGGTCTATTTATAATGACTACTGATATAATGTTCTAATGGTTGTGAGTTGTATATTAACTAATATTTTAGAACAAAAATTCTATTACATTTAGTAGGTCTATTTATAACGACTACTGATATAATGTTCTAATGGTTGTAAGTTATATATTAACTAATATTTTAGAACAAAACAAATTCTATTACATTTAGTAGGTCTATTTATAATGACTACTGATATAATGTTCTAATGGTTGTAAGTTATATATTAACTAATATTTTAGAACAAAACAAATTCTATTACATTTAGTAGGTCTATTTATAACGACTACTGATATAATGTTCTAATGGTTGTGAGTTATATATTAACTAATATTTTAGAACAAAACAAATTCTATTACATTTAGTAGGTCTATTTATAATGACTACTGATATAATGTTCTAATGGTTGTAAGTTATGTATTAACTAATATTTTAGAACAAAACAAATTCTATTACATTTAGTAGGTCTATTTATAATGACTACTGATATAATGTTCTAATGGTTGTAAGTTATGTATTAACTAATATTTTAGAACAAAACAAATTCTATTACATTTAGTAGGTCTATTTATAACGACTACTGATATAATGTTCTAATGGTTGTGAGTTATGTATTAACTAATATTTTAGAACAAAACAAATTCTATTACATTTAGTAGGTCTATTTATAATGACTACTGATATAATGTTCTAATGGTTGTAAGTTATGTATTAACTAATATTTTAGAACAAAACAAATTCTATTACATTTAGTAGGTCTATTTATAATGACTACTGATATAATGTTCTAATGGTTGTAAGTTATATATTAACTAATATTTTAGAACAAAACAATTTGTTACATTTAGTAGGTCTATTTATAATGACTACTGATATAATGTTCTAATGTTTGTAATTTATATATTAACTAATATTCTAGAACAAAACAAATTCTATTACATTTAGTAGGTCTATTTATAATGACTACTGATATAATGTTCTAATGGTTGTAAGTTATATATTAACTAATATTTTAGAACAAAACAAATTCTATTACATTTAGTAGGTCTATTTATAACGACTACTGATATAATGTTCTAATGGTTGTGAGTTATGTATTAACTAATATTTTAGAACAAAACAAATTCTATTACATTTAGTAGGTCTATTTATAATGACTACTGATATAATGTTCTAATGGTTGTGAGTTGTATATTAACTAATATTTTAGAACAAAAATTCTATTACATTTAGTAGGTCTATTTATAACGACTACTGATATAATGTTCTAATGGTTGTAAGTTATATATTAACTAATATTTTAGAACAAAACAAATTCTATTACATTTAGTAGGTCTATTTATAATGACTACTGATATAATGTTCTAATGGTTGTAAGTTATATATTAACTAATATTTTAGAACAAAACAAATTCTATTACATTTAGTAGGTCTATTTATAACGACTACTGATATAATGTTCTAATGGTTGTGAGTTATATATTAACTAATATTTTAGAACAAAACAAATTCTATTACATTTAGTAGGTCTATTTATAATGACTACTGATATAATGTTCTAATGGTTGTAAGTTATGTATTAACTAATATTTTAGAACAAAACAAATTCTATTACATTTAGTAGGTCTATTTATAATGACTACTGATATAATGTTCTAATGGTTGTAAGTTATGTATTAACTAATATTTTAGAACAAAACAAATTCTATTACATTTAGTAGGTCTATTTATAACGACTACTGATATAATGTTCTAATGGTTGTGAGTTATGTATTAACTAATATTTTAGAACAAAACAAATTCTATTACATTTAGTAGGTCTATTTATAATGACTACTGATATAATGTTCTAATGGTTGTAAGTTATGTATTAACTAATATTTTAGAACAAAACAAATTCTATTACATTTAGTAGGTCTATTTATAATGACTACTGATATAATGTTCTAATGGTTGTAAGTTATATATTAACTAATATTTTAGAACAAAACAATTTGTTACATTTAGTAGGTCTATTTATAATGACTACTGATATAATGTTCTAATGTTTGTAATTTATATATTAACTAATATTTTAGAACAAAACAAATTCTATTACATTTAGTAGGTCTATTTATAATGACTACTGATATAATGTTCTAATGGTTGTAAGTTATATATTAACTAATATTTTAGAACAAAACAATTTGTTACATTTAGTAGGTCTATTTATAATGACTACTGATATAATGTTCTAATGTTTGTAATTTATATATTAACTAATATTCTAGAACAAAACAAATTCTATTACATTTAGTAGGTCTATTTATAACGACTACTGATATAATGTTCTAATGTTTGTAATTTATATATTAACTAATATTCTAGAACAAAACAAATTCTATTACATTTAGTAGGTCTATTTATAATGACTACTGATATAATGTTCTAATGGTTGTAAGTTATGTATTAACTAATATTTTAGAACAAAACAAATTCTATTACATTTAGTAGGTCTATTTATAATGACTACTGATATAATGTTCTAATGGTTGTGAGTTGTATATTAACTAATATTTTAGAACAAAACAAATTCTATTACATTTAGTAGGTCTATTTATAATGACTACTGATATAATGTTCTAATGGTTGTGAGTTGTATATTAACTAATATTTTAGAACAAAACAAATTCTATTACATTTAGTAGGTCTATTTATAATGACTACTGATATAATGTTCTAATGGTTGTAAGTTATATATTAACTAATATTTTAGAACAAAACAAATTCTATTACATTTAGTAGGTCTATTTATAATGACTACTGATATAATGTTCTAATGGTTGTAAGTTATGTATTAACTAATATTTTAGAACAAAACAAATTCTATTACATTTAGTAGGTCTATTTATAACGACTACTGATATAATGTTCTAATGGTTGTAAGTTGTATATTAACTAATATTTTAGAACAAAACAAATTCTATTACATTTAGTAGGTCTATTTATAATGACTACTGATATAATGTTCTAATGGTTGTAAGTTATATATTAACTAATATTTTAGAACAAAACAAATTCTATTACATTTAGTAGGTCTATTTATAACGACTACTGATATAATGTTCTAATGGTTGTGAGTTATGTATTAACTAATATTTTAGAACAAAACAAATTCTATTACATTTAGTAGGTCTATTTATAATGACTACTGATATAATGTTCTAATGGTTGTGAGTTGTATATTAACTAATATTTTAGAACAAAAATTCTATTACATTTAGTAGGTCTATTTATAACGACTACTGATATAATGTTCTAATGGTTGTAAGTTATATATTAACTAATATTTTAGAACAAAACAAATTCTATTACATTTAGTAGGTCTATTTATAATGACTACTGATATAATGTTCTAATGGTTGTAAGTTATATATTAACTAATATTTTAGAACAAAACAAATTCTATTACATTTAGTAGGTCTATTTATAACGACTACTGATATAATGTTCTAATGGTTGTGAGTTATATATTAACTAATATTTTAGAACAAAACAAATTCTATTACATTTAGTAGGTCTATTTATAATGACTACTGATATAATGTTCTAATGGTTGTAAGTTATGTATTAACTAATATTTTAGAACAAAACAAATTCTATTACATTTAGTAGGTCTATTTATAATGACTACTGATATAATGTTCTAATGGTTGTAAGTTATGTATTAACTAATATTTTAGAACAAAACAAATTCTATTACATTTAGTAGGTCTATTTATAACGACTACTGATATAATGTTCTAATGGTTGTGAGTTATGTATTAACTAATATTTTAGAACAAAACAAATTCTATTACATTTAGTAGGTCTATTTATAATGACTACTGATATAATGTTCTAATGGTTGTAAGTTATGTATTAACTAATATTTTAGAACAAAACAAATTCTATTACATTTAGTAGGTCTATTTATAATGACTACTGATATAATGTTCTAATGGTTGTAAGTTATATATTAACTAATATTTTAGAACAAAACAATTTGTTACATTTAGTAGGTCTATTTATAATGACTACTGATATAATGTTCTAATGTTTGTAATTTATATATTAACTAATATTCTAGAACAAAACAAATTCTATTACATTTAGTAGGTCTATTTATAATGACTACTGATATAATGTTCTAATGGTTGTAAGTTATATATTAACTAATATTTTAGAACAAAACAAATTCTATTACATTTAGTAGGTCTATTTATAACGACTACTGATATAATGTTCTAATGGTTGTGAGTTATGTATTAACTAATATTTTAGAACAAAACAAATTCTATTACATTTAGTAGGTCTATTTATAATGACTACTGATATAATGTTCTAATGGTTGTGAGTTGTATATTAACTAATATTTTAGAACAAAAATTCTATTACATTTAGTAGGTCTATTTATAACGACTACTGATATAATGTTCTAATGGTTGTAAGTTATATATTAACTAATATTTTAGAACAAAACAAATTCTATTACATTTAGTAGGTCTATTTATAATGACTACTGATATAATGTTCTAATGGTTGTAAGTTATATATTAACTAATATTTTAGAACAAAACAAATTCTATTACATTTAGTAGGTCTATTTATAACGACTACTGATATAATGTTCTAATGGTTGTGAGTTATATATTAACTAATATTTTAGAACAAAACAAATTCTATTACATTTAGTAGGTCTATTTATAATGACTACTGATATAATGTTCTAATGGTTGTAAGTTATGTATTAACTAATATTTTAGAACAAAACAAATTCTATTACATTTAGTAGGTCTATTTATAATGACTACTGATATAATGTTCTAATGGTTGTAAGTTATGTATTAACTAATATTTTAGAACAAAACAAATTCTATTACATTTAGTAGGTCTATTTATAACGACTACTGATATAATGTTCTAATGGTTGTGAGTTATGTATTAACTAATATTTTAGAACAAAACAAATTCTATTACATTTAGTAGGTCTATTTATAATGACTACTGATATAATGTTCTAATGGTTGTAAGTTATGTATTAACTAATATTTTAGAACAAAACAAATTCTATTACATTTAGTAGGTCTATTTATAATGACTACTGATATAATGTTCTAATGGTTGTAAGTTATATATTAACTAATATTTTAGAACAAAACAATTTGTTACATTTAGTAGGTCTATTTATAATGACTACTGATATAATGTTCTAATGTTTGTAATTTATATATTAACTAATATTTTAGAACAAAACAAATTCTATTACATTTAGTAGGTCTATTTATAATGACTACTGATATAATGTTCTAATGGTTGTAAGTTATATATTAACTAATATTTTAGAACAAAACAATTTGTTACATTTAGTAGGTCTATTTATAATGACTACTGATATAATGTTCTAATGTTTGTAATTTATATATTAACTAATATTCTAGAACAAAACAAATTCTATTACATTTAGTAGGTCTATTTATAACGACTACTGATATAATGTTCTAATGTTTGTAATTTATATATTAACTAATATTCTAGAACAAAACAAATTCTATTACATTTAGTAGGTCTATTTATAATGACTACTGATATAATGTTCTAATGGTTGTAAGTTATGTATTAACTAATATTTTAGAACAAAACAAATTCTATTACATTTAGTAGGTCTATTTATAATGACTACTGATATAATGTTCTAATGGTTGTGAGTTGTATATTAACTAATATTTTAGAACAAAACAAATTCTATTACATTTAGTAGGTCTATTTATAATGACTACTGATATAATGTTCTAATGGTTGTGAGTTGTATATTAACTAATATTTTAGAACAAAACAAATTCTATTACATTTAGTAGGTCTATTTATAATGACTACTGATATATTGTTCTAATGGTTGTGAGTTGTATATTAACTAATATTTTAGAACAAAAATTCTATTACATTTAGTAGGTCTATTTATAATGACTACTGATATAATGTTCTAATGGTTGTAAGTTATATATTAACTAATATTTTAGAACAAAACAAATTCTATTACATTTAGTAGGTCTATTTATAACGACTACTGATATAATGTTCTAATGGTTGTAAGTTATGTATTAACTAATATTTTAGAACAAAACAAATTCTATTACATTTAGTAGGTCTATTTATAATGACTACTGATATAATGTTCTAATGGTTGTGAGTTGTATATTAACTAATATTTTAGAACAAAACAAATTCTATTACATTTAGTAGGTCTATTTATAATGACTACTGATATATTGTTCTAATGGTTGTGAGTTGTATATTAACTAATATTTTAGAACAAAAATTCTATTACATTTAGTAGGTCTATTTATAATGACTACTGATATAATGTTCTAATGGTTGTGAGTTATATATTAACTAATATTTTAGAACAAAACAAATTCTATTACATTTAGTAGGTCTATTTATAATGACTACTGATATAATGTTCTAATGGTTGTAAGTTATGTATTAACTAATATTTTAGAACAAAACAAATTCTATTACATTTAGTAGGTCTATTTATAACGACTACTGATATAATGTTCTAATGGTTGTAAGTTATATATTGACTAATATTTTAGAACTAAACAAATTCTATTACATTTAGTAGGTCTATTTATAATGACTACTGATATAATGTTCTAATGGTTGTAATTTATATATTAACTAATATTCTAGAACAAAACAAATTCTATTACATTTAGTAGGTCTATTTATAATGACTACTGATATAATGTTCTAATGGTTGTAAGTTATGTATTAACTAATATTTTAGAACAAAACAAATTCTATTACATTTAGTAGGTCTATTTATAATGACTACTGATATAATGTTCTAATGGTTGTGAGTTATATATTAACTAATATTTTAGAACAAAACAAATTCTATTACATTTAGTAGGTCTATTTATAATGACTACTGATATAATGTTCTAATGGTTGTGAGTTATATATTAACTAATATTTTAGAACAAAACAAATTCTATTACATTTAGTAGGTCTATTTATAATGACTACTGATATATTGTTCTAATGGTTGTGAGTTGTATATTAACTAATATTTTAGAACAAAAATTCTATTACATTTAGTAGGTCTATTTATAATGACTACTGATATAATGTTCTAATGGTTGTAAGTTATATATTAACTAATATTTTAGAACAAAACAAATTCTATTACATTTAGTAGGTCTATTTATAACGACTACTGATATAATGTTCTAATGGTTGTAAGTTATGTATTAACTAATATTTTAGAACAAAACAAATTCTATTACATTTAGTAGGTCTATTTATAATGACTACTGATATAATGTTCTAATGGTTGTGAGTTGTATATTAACTAATATTTTAGAACAAAACAAATTCTATTACATTTAGTAGGTCTATTTATAATGACTACTGATATATTGTTCTAATGGTTGTGAGTTGTATATTAACTAATATTTTAGAACAAAAATTCTATTACATTTAGTAGGTCTATTTATAATGACTACTGATATAATGTTCTAATGGTTGTAAGTTATATATTAACTAATATTTTAGAACAAAACAAATTCTATTACATTTAGTAGGTCTATTTATAATGACTACTGATATAATGTTCTAATGGTTGTAAGTTATGTATTAACTAATATTTTAGAACAAAACAAATTCTATTACATTTAGTAGGTCTATTTATAACGACTACTGATATAATGTTCTAATGGTTGTAAGTTATATATTGACTAATATTTTAGAACTAAACAAATTCTATTACATTTAGTAGGTCTATTTATAATGACTACTGATATAATGTTCTAATGGTTGTAATTTATATATTAACTAATATTCTAGAACAAAACAAATTCTATTACATTTAGTAGGTCTATTTATAATAACTACTGATATAATGTTCTAATGGTTGTAAGTTATGTATTAACTAATATTTTAGAACAAAACAAATTCTATTACATTTAGTAGGTCTATTTATAATGACTACTGATATAATGTTCTAATGGTTGTGAGTTATATATTAACTAATATTTTAGAACAAAACAAATTCTATTACATTTAGTAGGTCTATTTATAACGACTACTGATATAATGTTCTAATGGTTGTAAGTTATATATTAACTAATATTTTAGAACAAAACAATTTGTTACATTTAGTAGGTCTATTTATAATGACTACTGATATAATGTTCTAATGGTTGTAAGTTATGTATTAACTAATATTCTAGAACAAAACAAATTCTATTACATTTAGTAGGTCTATTTATAATGACTACTGATATAATGTTCTAATGGTTGTAAGTTATGTATTAACTAATATTTTAGAACAAAACAAATTCTATTACATTTAGTAGGTCTATTTATAATGACTACTGATATAATGTTCTAATGGTTGTGAGTTGTATATTAACTAATATTTTAGAACAAAACAAATTCTATTACATTTAGTAGGTCTATTTATAATGACTACTGATATAATGTTCTAATGGTTGTGAGTTGTATATTAACTAATATTTTAGGACAAAACAAATTCTATTACATTTAGTAGGTCTATTTATAACGACTACTGATATAATGTTCTAATGGTTGTAAGTTATATATTAACTAATATTCTAGAACAAAACAAATTCTATTACATTTAGTAGGTCTATTTATAATGACTACTGATATAATGTTCTAATGGTTGTAAGTTATGTATTAACTAATATTTTAGAACAAAACAAATTCTATTACATTTAGTAGGTCTATTTATAATGACTACTGATATAATGTTCTAATGGTTGTGAGTTGTATATTAACTAATATTTTAGAACAAAACAAATTCTATTACATTTAGTAGGTCTATTTATAATGACTACTGATATAATGTTCTAATGGTTGTAAGTTATATATTAACTAATATTTTTGAACAAACAAATTCTATTACATTTAGTAGGTCTATTTATAATGACTACTGATATAATGTTCTAATGGTTGTAAGTTATGTATTAACTAATATTTTAGAACAAAACAAATTCTATTACATTTAGTAGGTCTATTTATAATGACTACTGATATAATGTTCTAATGGTTGTGAGTTGTATATTAACTAATATTTTAGAACAAAACAAATTCTATTACATTTAGTAGGTCTATTTATAATGACTACTGATATAATGTTCTAATGGTTGTGAGTTGTATATTAACTAATATTTTAGAACAAAAATTCTATTACATTTAATAGGTCTATTTATAATGACTACTCATATAATGTTCTAATGGTTGTAAGTTATATACTAACTAATATTTTTGAACAAACAAATTCTATTACATTTAGTAGGTCTTTATAATGACTACTGATATAATGTTCTAATGGTTGTAAGTTATATATTAACTAATATTTTAGAACAAAAGAAATTATACTACATTTAGTAGGTCTATTTATAATGACTACTGATATAATGTTCTAATGGTTGTAAGTTATATACTAACTAATATTTTAGAACAAAACAAATTCTATTACATTTAGTAGGTCTATTTATAACAACTATTAGAGATGATAAAATAGTGTTTACTGTAAATTGACATATTAAATAGGATGGACAGGTTTAATGTTCACTGGTAATGATGATCTGATCTACATGATCAGATCATCAACTGATGACTATTGTAAGTTATATCTGTTATAATAATATGGTCAGTCCTGTACTAAACATCTATTTTATTTTTTTAGAGGAACTTCAATCTACTGTATTGGTGTAAATAATGTTCTCTGATAAGTTTTTAAAATAAGTTTGATGTATCATTTATTTGACAATCTTGTACTAAATTATTTCCTTTAATTTTATAGGAAGACATTGATAACTGGACTGGAGATGATCTAGTGAAGTTCTCTAATTACTACTTAATGTAAGATTTAATCCTAAACAATCTTATTTTATTTTGTAGTTGATATTCTAGTTGAGTGCTGGGAATGATGACAGCTGTATTGTAATACTTTACTGTACTATAAGTACAATACTACTGACCCTGTCATTCAAATAGATTTATGATCTGATCTACATTAACTGATGACTACTGTAAGTTGACTTACTAAATAGTATGATTGTCTACTAAATAAACTTTTTAGTAGAATGGACAAGTTTAATGATGATCACTGATCTGATCTACATCAACTGATGACTCTCATGATATACTTACTATATGTAAGTCATATCTATTATTTATTATTCTTTTACTAACTACCTATTGTTCTGTAGTATAATGATGTAATGTTATAACGACTGTAAGTTATATATTAACTAATATTTTAGAACAAAACAATTTTTGTTACATTTAGTAGGTCTATTTATAATGACTACTGATATAATGTTCTAATGGTTGCAAGTTACCTACTTAATTAGCCCCTTCAACATTCTTTAACCCTTTGTGTGTTATATGTGTCATAGTAATCCTGAAATGTTCTCTCTGTGTTTGTCTTGAAATGTTCTATATCTATGTTCGTTAGATAATCTAAAATTATTAATCCCTTGTTTCATAAACAAGGGATTGTTCTCTTTGTGTGTGTGTTTTACAATCTTATTTGGTTAACCCTCTATATCTACAATATTATCCTATATTGATCACCCTCTGTGTCTGTTGTATTATCCTGTTCTGTTAACCCACTGTATCTGCTGTATTATCCTGTATTATTAACCCTCTGTATTCGTTGTGTTATCCTTTATTGTTAACTCTCTGTATCTGCCATATTATCCTGTATTGTTAACCTTCTGTGGCTGCTGTATTATCCTGTATTGTTAACTCTGTGTCTGGCATATTAACCTTCTGTGGCTGCTGTATTATCCTGTATTGTTAACTCTGTGTCTGGCATATTAACCTTCTGTGTCTGCTGTATTATCCTTTATTGTTAACCTTCTGTATTATGTATTGTTAACTCGTTAACCCTCTGTATCTGTCATATTATCCTTCATTGTTAACTCTCTGTGTCTGTCATGCTATCCTGTATTGTTAACTCTGTGTCTGTCATATTAACCTTCTGTGTCTGTCGTGTTATCCTGTATTGTTAACCTTCTGTGTCTGTCATATTATCCTGTATTGTTAACCCTCTGTGTCTGTCATATTATCCTGTATTGTTAACCTTCTGTGTCTGTCATATTATCCTGTATTGTTAACCCTCTGTGTCTGTCATATTATCCTGTATCGTTAACCCTCTGTGTCTGTCGTATTATCCTGTCTCGTTAATTCTCTGTGTCTGTCATATTATCCTGTATTGTTAACCTTCTGTGTCTGGTGTATTATCCTGTATTGTTAACTCTCTGTGTCTGTCGTGTTATCCTGTATTGTTAACCCTCTGTGTCTGTCTTATTATCCTTCATTGTTAACTCTGTGTCTATCGTGTTATCCTATATTGTTAACCTTCTGTATTTGCTGTATTATCCTTTATTATTAACCCTTTGTGTCTGTCGTATATCCTGTATTGTTAACCTTCTTTATCGGCTGTATTATCCTATGCTATTAACCCTCTGTATTTGCTGTATTATCCTTTATTATTAACCCTCTGTATCTGTCATATTATCCTTCATTGATAACTCTTTGTGTCTGCCATTTTATCCTGTATTGTTAACCCTCTGTTTCAGTGTAAACATGGTTCAGAAATGAGAGTTCTGTGTATTTTACAATACAAACCTATGACATCGATAATTGTCATCTAGGATTTTCATTTTTAAAATGATTTTTCTGAAATCTAAAACTGACATCTCATTGTTTTATTACATCTAGGAGAGATTTCTCACTGGCATCTAAATTTTTATTATTATCAGGATTTTTTACTGGCATCTGTATTTTTTGCTTACTTCTGACATGTAGTATTTTACTCTGGCATCAAGGAATTTACTTGGTTTCTTTACACCTAGGATTTTATTTTAAATGTTTTTACACTTGGTATCTAACATTATATCTAGCCTGGATGATTTGATGAATTAAATTTTCTAGCATCAAAAGTTTTTCCTGGGGTCTGTATTCTGAAATCTAGGTGCTTCACTTTATCCCTAATAACTGACATGAACTGTTGTACATTAGAATTAAGTAATTTTAGTGTATAACATACTCTGACAAAATTTTTTTTGTCATTGTTATAATTATTTTAAATTTTATAGTAGGACTGTTGTTTACTATTTTACTGGAGATGATGATGAAATGATTGAGAGTTGTTATAAACTCAACAATTAAAATGATACCTGTATCTTTTAAAGTTAAGATTAGTTTAGAATAGGATGGTTAGATGATTGACTTACTGGACATGAGTATTTTACTGCTAGTAAGTTAATAGAAGACTTCATAAGTAAATGTTTATACCATTTATTCTCTTATAATGTTATAATAACTTGTTCTATACCACTTGTGATCTCGATCTAGTATGGTCTCATGATAAACTATATGTATAAGTCATATCTATTATTTATTACTAATTTACTAACTATTTATTGTTCTATAGTATAATGAGATATAATGTTCTAATAGTTGTGAGTTATATATTAACTATAATGTTAGAGCAAAACAAATTCTGTTACATTTAGTAGGTCTATTTCTACTTATTTGTTAATATACCTACTGTAAGTTGAGTTATTAAATAGTACAATTGACTACTGAATAAACCTTAATGTTTTACAATAGGATGAACAGGTTTAATGGTCACTAGTAGTGATGATCTGGTCTACATTAACTAACAACTACTGTAAGTGAAGTTATTAAATAATACAATTGTCTACTGAATAAACTTTAGAATGGACAGGTTTAATGTTCACTGGTGGTGATGATCTGATTTACATCAACCGATGACTACTGTAAGTTATATCTGTTATAATATGGTCAATCTTGTACTAAACAACTATTTTAATTGTTTAGAGTTATTTGATCTACTAATAGGTGTATATAATGTTAATGTTCTCTGATGACTTAGACTGTAAGTTTGATCTATCATTAATTTGACAATCTTGTACTAAACTATTTCCTTTAATTTATAGTGAGACATTAATAACTGGATTAGACATGATACTACTCACCCTTTTGTCATTCTAGTAGATTTATGATCTATCTACATCAACTGATGACTCTCATGATATACTATATGTAAGTCATATCTATTATTTATTACTAATTTACTAACTATTTATTGTTCTGTAGTATAATGAGATATAATGTTCTAATGGTTGTGAGTTGTATATTAACTAATATTCTAGAACAAAAACAAATTCTGTTACATTTAGTAGGTCTATTTATAATAACTACTAGAGATGATCTAATAGTGTTTACTGTAAGATGACTTATTAAATAGGATGGACAGGTTTAATGGTCACTGGTAATGATGATCTGATCTACATTAACTGATGACTATTGTAAGTATATCTAATGTGGTCAGTTCTGTAATAAACATCTATTTTAATTGTTTAGAGGAACTTCAATCTACTGTATAGGTGTAAATAATGTGAATGTTCTCTGATAAATTTTTAAAGTAGGTTTGATCTATCATTAATTTGACAATCTTGTACTAAATTATTTCCTTTAATTTTATAGTGAGACATTGATAACTGGACTGGAGATGATCTAGTGAGGTTCTCTAATAACTACTCTATGTAATATTAATATTTTATAATATATCTTTAGTTGTAATTGATCGCTTTTATTCTGTAGTTGTTCTAGTTGAGTGCTGGGAATAATGACTAGATTGATGTTGACTAGTCTGAGGTCTCATCAATAAATGGATTTGGAACAACAGGTTGTATGTTATTCTGTCATTACTTTCTAATAATCATGTAGTCCTCCTTATCTTGTGTTAGCTCATATTCTGTTCATCTTTGTCTTTTTTGTAGCTGTATATAAAACTATCCCTGTATAACCTACTCTATAACGACCCGTTGTCTTAATAATAAACCTGATGTCAGACCCTTTCGTACATACTTAATTAACCCCTTCATCATTCTTAAATCCTTTGTGTGTATGTGTGTTGTAGTAATCTTGAAATGTTCCCATGTGTTTGTCTTGAAATATTCTATATCTGTGTTTGTTGTATAATCTGAAATTATTAATCCCTAGTTTCATAATTGATCTCTTGGTGTGTGAATTTTACAATCTTATTTGGTTAACCCTCTGTCTTTGTATAATTCTGAAATGATAACCCTCTGTATCTGCCATATCACCCTATATTGATAACCCTCTGTATCTGCCATATCACCCTATATTGATAACCCTCTGTATCTGCCATATCACCCTATATTGATAACCCTCTGTATCTGCCATATCACCCTATATTGATAACCCTCTGTATCTGCCATATCACACTATATCACTAACCCACTGTATCTGCCATATTACCCTATATTGATAACCCTCTGTATCTGCCATATTACTCTGTATCTGCCATATTACCCTATATTGATAACCCTCTGTATCTGTTGTATTATCCTGTTCTGTTGATCCACTATATTGGCTGTATTATCCTGGATTGTTAAGATCTATGTGATCGTGTTATCCTTTATTATTAACCCTCTGTATTTGCTGTATTATCCTGTATTGTGTTTCTGTCGTGTTATCCTTTATTGATACAACTGTATTGTTAATCCTATATAAGTGATGTATGAGTTGATCCTGAACTCTTAATCCTCTGTGTCTGTTATATTATCATGTGTTGTTAATTCTGTGTAACCTAATCCAGAAATGTTAGTGTTCTGTGTCTATTGTACAATCCAAACTCATTCCTCTGATATTTATACATTTTATTGACATCTATGAATTTCCATTTTTTCATGATTATTCTGAAATATAAAATTGACATATCATTTTATTGTATTTTTTACTGATTTCTCACTGGTGTCTTGAATTTCTCTTCTTTACTTACTGACATCAAGAATTATTTACTTCCATTAATATTTATCTGACAACTGGTATTTTATTACTTAATCCTAACATCCAGTATTTTACTCTGTTATCAATGACTATATTTGGTTTCTTTGTAAACATCTAGGATTTTTCTTACTTATTTGTGGGCTAAAGTTTTTTAAGAATTGTTTTTTTCTAGAATTGAAAGTTTCTTATGACTTTCTGAATTCTAGACTCTTCTTTATCTCTAATAACTGACATTGACTGTTGTAAATTTGAATTATTAAGTATATAACATTCTAATGGTTGTGATTTGTATATTAACTATAATTTTAGAACAAAACAAATTCTGTTACATTTAGTAGGTCTATTTATAACAACTACTAGAGATGATGTGATGACAGTGATGATCTGATCTATATTAACTGATGATTATTGTATGTTAATATGGTCAATAAACATCTATTTTAATTGTTTAGAGGTATTTGATCTACTATATAGGTGTAAATAATGTCCTCTGATATTTTTTTAAAAGTAAGTTCTATTATTAGTTTGACAATCTTGTACTAAACTATTTTATTTAGTTTTATAGTGAAACATTGATACTGGACTGGAGATGATCTAGTAAATAACAATGGCAAACCTTATGTTCTACTCTGTAATAGTTATTCATATCTTTGTAGAACACATAGGTCCAATTGCTGCTACACAAAGATACTAATGACTTCTTGCTCAAAAAATATTATGGTTTGTTAATAATTTGACATTGCAAATTTATCTTGATTATTAAATATCATTTTTTAAAACACGAAATTATTGTTAGTTTGATGACACTAATGGTAAGTATCTATAAATGTACAGTGGGTGTTCTTGCTTCAGAGATGATCTTGTCAGGAAAAATTGAAAGGTCTCCATTCTAGTCAAGGAGAGTCCAATAATAAAAGCACAGTTAGTACGCACCTACATTTTTATTAGCACTAGTAAATTTAAATGTTTCAGTCAATAAAATAAAATTTGTGTTTATTGATAGACACTGAACTCTAAATTTAGATTGTTAAAAAAATTAAATAATAAGACATCTAAAAAGAATTTGAATATTAAACAGAAATTAATTAACCACATTGGCAGGGCGGGATAATATCATGAGCACGTGTACACACCTAGCAAGGAAACGCGTGACCATCATTATGGCGGGAAATATCAGTCACTAGCACGCACCTAACAAACCAAAAATTTTAATTAAATGTTTGTATTGAAATATTGGTAGTACGTAGTGATAGCGTGCTAGCATTTCCCGCCAAATTGTCACGAGTTTATGCCTTGTGTTTGTCAAAATGAAGCAAGACAGAGATGTCTTGATAATATAAAAAACCTTCATGTTTCAAGCTTATACTAGGTCACAGACCCCCGTGGGTCTTCGTCGCTACTACTCGTCGTAGTTTCAGTTCTCTGATATTTTGGATTGTTCAGTTCTTCGATGGATTGATTGTTTTCAGTTCTCTGATATTTGATTGTTCAGTACTTCGATGGATTGATTGTTTTCAGTTCTCTGATATTTTGATTGTTCAGTACTTTGATGGATTGATTGTTTTCAGTTCTCTGATATTTTGGATTGTTCTTCGATGGATTGATTGTTTTCAGTTCTGATATTTGATTGTTCAGTACTCCGATGGATTGATTGTTTTCAGTTCTCTGATATTTAATTGTTCAGTACTTCAATGGATTGATTGTTTTCAGTTCTCTGATATTTGATTGTTCAGTACTCTTATGGATTGATTGTTTTCAGTTCTCTGATATTTTGATTGTTCAGTACTTCGATGGATTGATTGTTTTCAGTTCTCTGATATTTTGATTGTTCACAGTTCCCTGATGGATTTTGCTCTCACTTCTCTGATATTTTGATTGTTCAGTTCTCCAATGGATTGTTTGTTTTCAGTTTTCTGATATTTTAATTGTTAACAGTTCTCTGATGGATTTGTTCTCAGTCCCTGATATTTTGATTGCTCAGTACTTCGATGGATTGATTGTTTTCTGTTCTCTGATATTTTGATTGTTCAGTTCTCTGATAGATTGGATTGTTCTCAGTTCTCTCATGTTCTCTGGATATAAAAGGTGAGTTGCTCTCCTGCCTACTCTCTTCTCTCTTCTTCCTTCAAGCCTTCTTTCCTCTTCTCTTTTAATTTTATTTTTTATTTTATTTTGGGCTATTCAGCCCATACACTATACACACACTCATACAAACTCTATTAATCATCTTCCCCCTGCCGCCTGGCGGCCCAAAAAAAATTTTTTTAATATCCAAGGCCGCCAGGTGGCGGGGGGAAGCTCTGATCTTCTAGGGTGCGTGTGTGTGTGCTGTGTATGTGTGTGTTGGTGGTCCCTTTTCACTTCCTCTGTCTCTCTTCTCTCTCTATCCATTCATTGTCACCATCGATCAATTCATAACTACTCTCTTTTTCTTTCCCTGCAGGAGCAGCCCTGGTGAAAAAGGTGAGCTATCTCTTCATCCATCCATCCACTTTTCATCCATTCTTTAGTAATCCAGTTGTTATTCTTATCTTTCTCCTTCTATGTTCTCAACTTGTGGACTGACTGGACTTTTGGGAACTCTCTATTTTCTCTTTCCTACAATTGCTGGATTGGAGACCTTCGAATTCACTGGACTTTTTGTTGGA
The DNA here is from genome assembly GCA_963965975.1 of Xestospongia bergquistia. Lineage (NCBI taxonomy): Eukaryota > Metazoa > Porifera > Demospongiae > Haplosclerida > Petrosiidae > Xestospongia > Xestospongia bergquistia. The sequence goes on from OZ014415.1 coordinate 1,930,629, forward strand.
TTGGAGACTTTCACTGGACTTCTTGTTGGATTGGAGACCTTCACTGGACTTCTTGTTGGATTGGAGACCTTCACTGGACTTCTTGTTGGATTGGAGACTTTCACTGGACTTCTTGTTGGATTGGAGACTTTCATTGGACTTCTTGGGCCTCTTTAACTACAGAGACTGTCTTTTTTATTTTTTATTTTAATTGTATTTTTTTTACTTCGTTAATTTATATTTTTTAGTTGTTTTATTTTTTTCTTTCTGTTTTTCTATATTTTCTTTGTTGTTTCTCTATATTTTAAATATTCCTTGTTATTTCTCTATACCTTTTCTTTGTTTTTTTTGTTAACAATCTTTTATAGTTTGTTCTAAAAAGCATTTTACTAAATTATAAAAACTTTCACTAAATAAAGTCAATCTTAACATTAGTTTCAAAGAAAATAATAAAAAATTAACTAGAAAATATTTTATTATTCTCTTTTAGAGTTAATTTTTTCTTTTCTTTTGTAGTTTCTTTTTTTTAAATATTTATTCTTATAGTTGTTTTTTGTATATTTTATAGTTAATATAATCGTTAATTTTTTCTTTTCTTTTATAGTTTCTTTTTTTTTAAATATTTATTTTTCTAGTTGCTTTTTTATATTGTTTCTTTTTTTTTTTAATATTTATTCTTATAGTTGCTTTTTTATATTTTATAGTTAATATAATCGTTAATTTTTGATTTTCTTTTATAGTTTCTTTTTTTTAATAATATTTATTCATATAGTTGCTTTTTTTATATTTTATAGTTAATATAATCGTTTTTAAAAACATTTTCACTAAAATTTGTCAAAGTCAATCTTTAATTTAAGTTAATTATTATAGAATTCAATTAGAATTCAATTTCTTTTGAACTATAACTTTTTGAAACTGTAATACTTCTTATCTTTAATAAGCAAGTACAATCAGTTTGCTTACCATTGTTGTTGTATATTATAATATACTAATAGTTATTACAACATAGCATTATGCACCAATTACTGCTTTAGTTTACAAGAAAACATTCTTTAATTTGAATCCTATTATATCTTTTTGCAAAAAACTATATCATTAATTTTAATTAATTGATTTTTAATTCATCTGATTAACATTTAATTAAAGTCTTCTAAATACATACAATATTACAGTACTTTATCTATTCTAACTCCACAATTGTTAACAACAAATACAACAGTTTCATCTTCATAATGTAATGTCACAAACAATGTTGACTGAAACAAACAATTATAGCAAAATTATATAACTTCAGTAATGATTTTTAATCAGCATTAATACTAATGAACAACTAACAATACAATATAGTCATTTCAATTATTGTGTGTCAATATACCTCATTGTAATGTTCATGTGTTAATAGGTATATAACTTGACAGTCCCTCATATACCAAAGATGTTAAAAGTAACAATAGCATAGACACCATCCTGACTTGCATCACCTTTGACTGTCGCATCATTTCATGTCCAGATAATTAGTAACTACATTTGATTCCTTTTTAACTTTTTGTTTAATTCATTTTATATTTTTATTTTTAAAAAATAGTTCTAGTTTTTAAGGTGATTCAAATTAAACATAATATTTTCTGAATGTAGATCCCTTAAAGTAAAGAATACAACATATCTATATTGTCACTTGGTATAACTTTAATATAATCAATATTATCTAAACTAATTCTTTTAAAAATGACAATTATTTTATCTATTGAATTTGTCTCAATTGTTAACAAATGAAAAGGTATATTGTTGTCATTTAAATATTATTTAAAGATGATAATTACAATATCAGCTCTCAGATAAAAACTATTATCAATACCTTTTCTTTATCCAAATTGATTTACATCTATTGTCATGACAACTCTCCCTAGTGATCAGAAGAAGTAGGCAAATTAACATTGCTCTTAATGACATCATCATATGTAATATGTCTTTTGATAATAACTTTTTCAAATGATAATAGTTCATTAATATATAGTAGTTCTACCTATATTTTCTTGTGGTTTAACATTTAAAAGAAAGTATCAAATTCATGTGTTGTCTTCACAACCATTTTGTTTATTCTCTTAACATCTGACTGCAGCTAATGTAGTGATAATTTTCTAATACTTGTCAGAAATGGGAAGCCAACCTATAGCTACATAAATGGATAACTCTCTATTATTAGTATATGAGCCCATTGTAGTTAGCCTACTATAACTTAGTTAGTTAACTTATAATAACAATTCCAAGCAGTGATTGTTTTTCAGATTTCAGCAGAACTAATTAAGAGCACAAAACACACTAGCTGTTTACCACTCCCGCTATTTGAGATGTCGTTATGACGTCATAATAATTGTTGGCCCTATTGATGACTGCAGAACTGTAAGTGGTAATTTAACAATTCTTTTTGTAATTATAGAATTTAGAATTTGAAACATAATACTTTATCAGTGCTAGTAGTAAATAAAACTACTTTTTCATTTGCTAGTCGTGGTCATTAGTGTTTGACTAGAGAATAGAATAATGGTAAAAGCCCTATAGTGTATCACTAACACAGCTACAATTATAATAATAGTTCAGTCGTATTGAAGATCAGAGATTGATAAGAGTTTCAGTAGTAACTTATTGTTATATGACTTTAAAAATATTTCATATCTGTGTGAGTTAAAGGTTAATTATAATTATTCTTATTAAGGAAATTGAATAGCTAGACAGATGTTAAACTTTTATGATATTAGATAGACCTGGTATAGTTTGTACACTTTGGTGGTAGTTTGTACATGAATTTTGTAAAGGGAGCTTTGCCTTGAAACTACTCATGCAAGTAGATCATCTAGTAGGTTACCAATTTCAGGCAAAAAACACTTCTTTTCAAGACAAAAAATTGGCTAGTGTGCAAAAATCCCCTTATGTATAATATACCATAGTAGAAGGCACCTAAACAATTTATGTTGTTGTGTAAACTTACCCGTGTGAGCATGTACTAAACATAATACACTACCTTACCAACTTTGACATCATACATTTAATCATACTGTATCAACAAGGAGACGTATTATAAATGACCTCAATATATTTATGTGGACTATTAAACTATAAACTTTGACTCTGTGACAAACATGACCAGTACATGTTAAAGAATGTATGTAAAGTTTTTGTAGAATTTTAATTACCTATATTGGCAATTTCAATAGTACTAGAGTAATAGAATTAATAAAAAACAATGACAACATAATATTTTTATTATTATTGTTAATATACCAACTTAACTACACTATAGTTACAATGATACAACAGTGGTTAACTGGAGTACTGGCTCTAGTGATTATAACACTAGGAGAAGCTGTTACATTTGGTACTCTACCTCCTCGACCTACTACTGGTACAATATATACAATATTATACTATATGTTTATACTATAGTATTATATAGGTGTGAGACTTTATTTAAGTTATGAGAATAGAGTAATACCTAACTACTTTATGGTGAGAGGTAGTCAGTTCTTTGATGTTGCCATTATAAATGATGATAGTCAAAATGATGGTATATGGTGTCAGAGTGCTCTTAATGAGAGTATGATAGGTGTCTGGTACTTACCTAATGGATCACCAGTACCTACACAAAGTCGTGCTACTCCATTACAATCATATAATACTAATATCACTGGTCAAGTGGGTCTACTTAGACGTGGTGGGATAGGTTCATTTGAGGGATTGTACTCTTGTATTATTCCTAATGAAGAGGGAATAAATCAGACACTGTATGTAGCTGCATATAGAGATAGTACTTTAGAAAACAGTGGTAAGTTGTACAAAGTTGTATTTCTTATAGTTCAAAGCTAACCAATAATTTAGCTAAGGCTAAATTATTATTTTAATTAGTTATTATAAGGACACAATCACAATGTTTAGAATATTTATCATAGTTAGTAATTAAATTAGATGACATTATAACTTTGCAATAGCAAATTTATGTAATTATATACTTTATAGGTGGTCCTATGGTGAATTATACCAGAAACCTTGAATTTTCTCTACTCTCTACAAGAGATGCTAATCCTCCAGTGTTCACTCTCTACTTTAATGTCACAAACACACCTCCTACAACAGTGACATGTTCTGTTAATGACAATACATTTAATATTACTGAGAATGATTTAAATCGTGTACCTGATATATCTACTGATTCTATTAGAGTAGGTGTGACTGTAACTATTAGGAGGAGAGAAGCTGGTGAATATTCTTGTACTGTGAGAACAGATTCATCAATAAAATCATTTCCTACTACTACTACTCCTGGTATTAATATTAGTGGTAAGCTATAACTTTAATTTGATATTTCAATATTGTTATTATGATTTCTAGTGGCAAACACACCTACTAATCTGACATATATCAGAACTGGTCTAACTTCTGCTCTACTTACCTGGTCATCTTCCATTATTAATACTCCAGCAGTAATAGGTTATGAGGTATTCCTTGATATATCTAATGGTACAAGAGTTAGTACGGAGACAAATACTACAGAACTAAATATAACCTTTTTACAACCTGATGTCAATTACACTGCATTTGTTGTAGCCTATGGAGGAGACTTACCTAGTGATCATAGTAGTACTATTATAATACCTCAATTGCAAGGTAAATAATGTCATTATTAAAATTCTATGATCATTATCATAATTATAGTGCTATCACTAATTTCCATTATTACTTCTACTGGTATTGCTGTTGTTGGAGAGAGCTATTCTGTAGTGTGTTCAATAGATCTGGATGATAACTTCTATAATATTGTAGTAAATATCATTATAGTCAAGATTGGAGAAGGGGTGGTTAATTCTTCTATGAACTTTGGAGATAACAGTGTATCTATATCCTACACTCCACTGATGACATCACATAGTGGACAATATGAATGTGTAATGAACATCAGTCAGATTGATACCAGTTATCAAGTCTCTTATGTTAAAATTTTCACAATCAATATTACTAGTGAGTTATACTACACTCTTATAATCATTCTATTTTTCCTTATAGCAATCCCATCTCCAATAATGAACATTATGACAACTGGTATAGCCAGACCTGGTGAAGAATATAACATTACTTGTACTGTTGAAGTCATTGACAGACTTATAGTGACACCAACTATTATATGGATCAAAGATAGTGTTAATACATCATTAGTATCTGATGACCTAAACACTATCAGTGTACCATCAGTACTTAGTAATATCTCAGATACAATGTACTCTTTGTCACTGTTCTTCTCTTCACTAAATACCTCTGATGCTGGACAATATACATGTCAAGCTATCATCACAGTGAATGAGATTAATGTCACAGTAATTAACTCTAGTGTACAAAATCTACCATTACAAAGTAAGTAAATGAATGTAGAAATTATGTTGATATGATACTATGTAGCTAAATTTTTTTGCAGATTAATAATTAACTCTACTCTTACTTTTCGTATTTTAGTTCCCACTCCTAATTTAGATATTAGTTTATCAAGACAAAGTGACTATTTAGCTGGTAGTGAACTGACTATTACATGTGATATTACAATAGATCCTCATGTTAATACTCCCTTTATTGTTAACACAGTATGGGTAATGTTGAATGAGGTCAGAAGTGAAATGGGAACACAACTAGAAAACATGAGAACAGTCCTTAGAAATAGCTCTGGTAGTGGACAGTCAAGGATCTTCCTTAATGATCCTTCAAAAACTGACTTCAACACTTATCGTTCTCAAGTTCAATTCAGTACTCTCAGTAGTTCAATGGATTCTGGTATATATACTTGTACTGTTGATGTGATACCCATGGCTGGTTATATTTACATTAATGCTGCCACTACTTCTAATATCACTACTAACTTTACTGTTGTAGGTATGCACTCACTACTTTATTAAGTTTGTTTGTGGCTTCAAATAAAGAAGTGTTTTTACTATTATTACAAATGTATTGTCACATTTTTTATTTTTCTTACAGACCCAATGATTGGAGACTTTGCTACAATGCCAAACTCATTTCTGGGTCTGGAGACATCTTGTCCTGATTCAGAATCTTATGATAACTTTACTCTAGTGTGTACTGCTAGTAAACCAGCTCTATTAATACCAACTCTTGAAGTGATCTGGCTACATAATGATACAGCACATCAAGGTGTAGTTACCACTCAAAATGATGACACTTATGTTGTGAATACTCTGAGTTTCCCAACAAGCATTGCTAATAATTCTGGTACTTACACTTGCATAGCTAAACTAACTATTCCAGAGTCTCCTGAGATCAGTTTAACAGAAAATAGTACCATCACTTTGAGATGTAAGTGAAAGTATATTAATGTAAAAATATTATAATTCAATTTTTCATATCATTATAATAATACAGCTCAAAGGAAACCTTATCCAGCCATTAATATATCATCAACAGTTGGACAGACTAATTGTACTATCTACTTTACTATTCCATCCATTGCCTATACACCTGAGATATATCATATCAACTATATTGGTCTAGAATTACAGGATACCTTAACTACTAGTTCTAGTCTAGTGGGTACTAACAACATTACTGCTGTTAACTTGATGTATCAGATTAAATTAACTGGTCTAGAGGAAGCTAACACTTATAACTTCACTATTGTATCTACTAACTGTATTGGTAATACTAGTAGTGAAACAATGAATTTTACTACTTTATCAGCAAGTAAGTTAATAATTTTATTGATATTTTTGATTTAATTTTAAATCTAATTTTTTATGAATTTTAGTACCAACTGCTCCTCCAAGAAATTTTATCAACACAACCTTCCTTTCACGTAGCGTTACATTAGACTGGGATCCACCAGTTAGAGTAGATCAAAATGGAGAGATAATAAGATATAACTTGACTTGTAAACAAAACAATGGACTTCAAGTCTCTGGACTGACATCTACTCAGAGTTCTTCGGAGACAATGTTTACTATTCCAGTATTAGTACCATTTACTGAGTACACTTGTAGACTGTCATCTATTAGCATTGTAGGTGAAGGACCAGCTACACAATATACATTTGAAACAGCTCAAGATAGTAAGTTCACATCACAACATCAATTTTTATTATCTATATAGGACCTGATGATGCTCCTCAAGACTTTATTTCCATTCCAACAAAGACTGATGTGACATTTAACTGGAGACACCCAGCTATTCCTAATGGCATTATTACACAATATAGATTTGACATTGAAGTTGATTTAGGTGGTAACATTTTTAGAGCCACAACACAGTTGATAGATGTGACTCCTAACCAGCAATCAGTGTCTATAACAGTTAGAGGATTCTCACCCTATCAAAATTACACTGCTACTGTTTCAGCTACTACAGTAGTTGGATATGGACCTAGTGCTACTACTAAAGGAAGAACTGATCCTGATAGTAAGTATGTATCATTTACTACTTCCTTTTACATACATTTCTCTAGTATCATCTGAACCAGTTCTTATTATTATACCAGTTATTATTAGTAATATGTTTGTTGCTAACACTATACCAGTAGTTAATGACACTGCTGTTAACCTTACTTGGTCTTCACCAATCACACCTAATGGATATATTAGTAGTTATAATATTGATATCACTGGTGGAGTTATTATGTCATTAACAGTTACTGCTGATCCTCAATTGAATACTTACACACAGATTATTGGAGGACTACGTAAGTGTAATACATTATCAACTAGTAATTGTATTGTCTCCACAGGTCCAGGTGTCCCTTACTATATATCAATTGGAGCAGTCAATGAACTAGGAGAAGGTAACATTACATCAGTTACTGTCTTCACCAAAACTGAAAGTAAAGGCAATTTTATTATTTTCTATTCACTTTTATATTGTTTTAGCTCCCAATATTAGCCCTAGTGGTATTGCATCACAAAGGTCCACTGATGGTACTTCAATTTACATTGTATGGAGAAAAGTGTCACTAGAAGAAGCTCATGGTTTCTTTGAGTATATTATAATATTAGATGCTGTCAATAGTAGACGTAGACAATCAAGTGATATAACTGTACATGTTCTATTTAATAAGACATCTATCAATGTAACTGGTCTAAATCCTCAATTAACATACACACTTACTATGAGAATAACAGTACAAAATGAAAGTGGAGAAGTTATAAAAGGACCTACAAGTATACCAATAAGGATTGAGGCACCATGTGAGTTCTATCTTATCAATATGTTTGTACTTAACCTTTTTAGCATCAGCATCATCTTCTAATGGAAGTTCTAGTACTGATATTATAATTGGTCTAGTAGTGACAACAGTAATTATATTAACTGTTATAATTATACTGGTATTGGTTATTCTCATTTTTGTTAAAAGGAAATCAAAGAAGTATAAGTTCCAATCTAGGTAAACTATTGACATAATGATTATTACCATATAATATATCCATAATATAGAGACAAGACAGATGATTTTGTCAGCTCAGCTCATAATATATTAAATAAATCCACAATATTGTAAGTTGACAACAGTACATATATACTATTAATACAGTGTTATTATTAACTTAGAGCTGAAGAATCAATATACGAGAGTATTGCTGATGAACTACAAGATCCTATAGATTATGAAATACCAGTTGTCACTAATACTGATACACAAGTCTATGATCTACCAGTAGTAGATACTGATATATCAATGAATACCAACATATCTTATGCTACAACAAAGTTTGGAGAGCTCGAGGATGAGCAACTAGACACTTCCTATTCATATGTTACTGTTATTCCTGAAGGTAATTTCATGTAACTATTTTCATAAAATATTTTAAAGAATTTTTTTATACTCTATTGAAAGATTTCATTTACTAAGTTTTGTTTTTAACATTTGATTTTGTAAAAATAGATTGTTTTATGTTTTTTCAATATTTGTACATATTTCTACTTGCCTTTTGTCATCTTATATAACATATATACTTGTGTATTAAGTCAAAGATTATAATTGATAAATACATAATTTTAAAAAGAGCAATGTAGCAATTGTTAAAGAACAATGTAAGAACAATGTAAGCAACAATTTCAACTGTACTATATATAGCTATTGTTAACTAGAGCTACAATATGTTTATAATACAGTAATTGTATATAATATCTTTATACTGATATATAAGAATGTATGAGAGTAAAGTGATCTATAAACTGTTCCATTCATTAGTAATGGGGGCGTACTGTTTACTAAAATTACCTCAGATTATCATCAATTATTTATTAATACTTCTATATATTCATCTATCTTTCCACCAATCCATTTATACATTATCTATATTCCTCCATTTTACCATCTATTCATCTATAATAATTAGTTAATAACATATAATGCATATAATTATAGCAATGAAAAGGTTATAATAAAAATAGTACTTTGTATTCGCAGTCAAAAAGGGCGTGGTTGACTGTGCATGTGCATTGTTATTGACCTCTGTTATTATACTGGTATCCTGGCAGTGCTGCTGAACTGTTAAATTATATTACCCACTCAGTTTGGTCTCTGACTTGTCTTCTGTTAGTAAGTAATCAATGTATGAATATATAACATACTTGTTCACTAAAAGTGTTTATTACTCATTGTCATGTAAAGGGATTAAGACCCTTTTGATGAGCAACTGGGGGCTATACCCCCAAGCACCACTGTTTCAATTGCCTAGGCTCATGATATCAAGGTAAACTGTGTATGTTAACTACATCAAGGTAAATAATAAACAGACTTCATGACATATTCGGTGAAGGTGTTCAAGTTATATCACTTCAAAATTTAAAATAAGAGAATGAAGAATGATTATACTAATACTATTGATAAAGATTGTATTATAAAATTATTTAGTAAGTCCAAGAGGTAAACAATAATTTAACCTTTTCTTTATCACAAGATGAAATAAGAGATTTCATTATTTAAAAATATTAAATGCTCTAGCAGTTACCTTTACCATATATGGTATGAGTCTCTTTAAGTTTCTTCCTGTGCACATGTTTGATAGTCTATTATTATTTTGAGTTAATAAAATTAAATAGTGATTTTATGATAAGTCATGTGATGTCTCAAAAACTTTGGTTAGTAGTAAAGAGATCTACAATGAATATAAAGGATCTCAGAACATAATGTAAATCATTTCTTCACACATTTAATCCTGTTCCTTCCAGTGTATAAATTATTAATGAATTAGGATAATATATTTCTTCAATTTAATTATATCAAATCAGAATGAAGTATTATATTGTTCTTTTATACTGAGTTTTCATCTTAGAATAAAAAGGAATGCTTCATGATATGTGTGTTCCCATGCCAATAGTCTATTTGGAATATTTTGTTAAAACCTAACCATTTTATCTTCATTTCAATATCTATGGTGCTGATTATCGCCTATAGTCTGACAGGTTATAACAAAGAGAACACAAAAGTAAACATACAAAAGAATCATTATTATAAGATGAAAAACAAGCATGGTAAGTATGTAAGTGTAAAAGTAGATAATATCTAATTAATAATAATAGCACATATCATGATCAGCTAATTGTCATGTTCATCATCATCATTAAGATATATTAAAATTGCTAAGGCTCTTTAGGTTCTGTGTTAACCTATAATCACTGGTACATATTATTGATTACCTATGTCTCATACTCCATATTAGGCAACTTGTCATGTAGTTGCTCATTTAGTGTATGTATTAGCTCCAATTGCTGAGATTCTTTAGGTTTTGTGTTAAAATAATCTTTCTCTCTCTTATCACTGATCAATGGTTTTTTGAGTATAATACTTCTATATAGCTATGACACTAGGTTAGTTGGTTAGTATACTCTTTAAGACAGATTGTTTGTCACACACTAAACACAACAACATTTATAATACTCTTAACTTATAAGCATATAATAGAATATAGAATATTACAGCTGTGACATTAGCTCTATAAACACCAGATGTTACAGTTGCAGTTATAGGATCATGTAGATACTAAAACATACAAAAGTAAAGTACTATTGTCTTATATTATTATTGTTTCTGCTATACATGATATTTTAACTAATGGTCTCACATTAGCTATAATGGCTTTGATAATATAACAATACTACTAAAAATACTGTTATATGATAATGGATCATTATCTATGGTAAGAAACTACCATATGTACAAGTAATGTATTAAGTCAACAACATAATATAATAAAGAAAACAAATGACATTACTTATAATCGAATCAGATACATCTGTTTCTATAACCACTACTACAGGTACCGGTGTGATAATTTTGTTTATCAATAATATTTTGTATTTCTTTTATTATTATTATTATTATTATTATTATTATTATTCTGGTCTTTATTGTCGTATTTGTAAATAAAAAAATGTCAAATACCAATGAACTTAAATGGTACTAACCTGACATCATTTCATTAAATCTTTGTAGATGTTTGAAGATGATCCGAAGTCTATCATTATTACTACATCAACTAAAGTGTTAGTTAATAGTTTAATAATACAACATAGTAAGTGATATTATATTATAAAATTCCTCCTGCTGAGCATATATATGAGAAGGTCATTGACAAGTCTTCAGCAGCAGATTATGAGACACCAGTAGTTACTACTGATATACTTACTCGTATTTGTAAATAAAAAATGCCAAATACCAATGAACTTAAATGGTACTAACCTGACATCATTTCATTAAATCTTTGTAGATGTTTGAAGATGATCCGAAGCCTATCATTATTACTACACCAACTAAAGTGTTAGTTAATAGTTTAATAATACAACATAGTAAGTGATGTTATATTATAAAATTCCTCCTGCTGAGCATATATATGAGAAGGTCATTGACAAGTCTTCAGCAGCAGATTATGAGACACCAGTAGTTACTACTGATATACCAGTGATTCCATGTTCAGGTTTTACTACTACAATATTCAGTGGGATAGAAATGAAGTTAAACTAAGTTTATCCAACATTTTTTAATATCTGGTCAATTTCTAATGGAATAGATCCTTTATAATTATATAATGTTAAATAATTTATACTTATTACTGGACTCTTAATTTATTTTGAATACTTAAAATAACATTTATTCATTATAATCTATTATATTTGTTAGTGATGTATTTAATATGTTTACTTAATATTGTTCATATTTCATAAACAACTTTGCTCCAATTTGTTATCATATGTTCTTTAGAATATATCTTGTTGAAGTTATAATATATATTAACTCTACATATAGGAATATGAAACCAGTCAGTAGCTATACATGAATGTAAAACTCAACTTTGTTGATATAAGAACACATTACTGTCATTGTTTATCTAACAACTTAATTTGGTTATTTCTAATGTGCTAAACTTCCAAGCAGTAGTTGTCTTTCAATTATATGTATTACAATATAAAAGGTCATTATGACGTCATAACGTTTGCCTTCTTCAAGCTAGAGAACTGTAAGTGGTAATTTAACAATTTCTTCTTTGTAATTATAAAATGTTGAAACTTAATCATAATCTTTTATTAATGTTACTAGCAAACAGAGCCAGATTTTCGTTTGCTTGTCATGGTATATGTGTTTTAGTAAAATTCTTTTGTTAAAGCCCTACCACTAACTGTACCTACAGAAATAACTCTGTAAAGCTTGTAAGGTCCTGCAAAGTGTACCACTAACACAGCTACCATTATGATTATAGTTTTTATTGAAGCTCAATGATTGACAATAGCTCCACTAGTATCTTATTGATATCATTATGACATTTTAAATCTTGTATATATATCTAAGTGAGTTTGAGCTTATTTGTATCAAATATCCAGAAAAATGTTCATGGTTCATACTGTAGGAATATATTTCCAAATGTAATCAAACACAGTAGGAGGCAATTGTTTATGTCAAAATAATGATATGAATTGATGTATTTCAATTGATAATATATTAACAAATGCATGACTTTAACAACCCAACTTCTTATATTATATTACCATTATCAATGAGTGATGTAAGAAATCTCAAATGAGATGTGTTTGTTTGATGTTGATGTTTATGTCAAATAGTCCTCACCATATCCGTGCTAACATTTGTGACTATTATGACCCTTTTACACTAACTATGAATGCTACACATTAAATATGTGAATTTTATCTACATTGGTAATTTCTATAGTGCTAGAGTAATGGAATAGAAACAAAAACAACAGCATAACAATATCACATAATTGTAATATTATTATTATGAGAACTTTACCTTTAAAATAACATAGCAGTAATTATTTTAATGCAAACTTTACCACATTACAGTTACAATGATACAACAGTGGTTAACTAGAGTATTGCCCCTAATGATTATAACACTGGGAGAGGCTACATTTGGTACTCTACCTCGTCGACCTATTACTGGTACAGTATATACAATATTATATTATATGCTTATATTATAATATTATATAGGTGTGAGACTTTATCTAAGTGAAGAGAATAGAGTAATACCTAACTACTTTATGGTGAGAGCCAGTCAGTTCCATGATATTGATGATGATGCTGATGGTCAAAATGATGGTATATGGTGTCAGAGTGCTCTTAATGAGAGTATGATAGGTGTCTGGTACTTACCTAATGGATCACCAGTACCTACACAAAGTGGTGCTACTCCATTAGAATCATATAATATTAATATCATTGGTCAAGTGGGTCTACTTAGAAGTGGTGGGATAGGTTCAATTCAAGGACTGTACTCTTGTATTATTCCTAATGAAGAGGGAGTAAATCAGACACTATATGTAGCTCTATATGGAAATAATGCTTTTGATAACAGTGGTGAGTCTTGTTGATATAATGCATTTAATGTTGATGAAATTATTAAAAGCCTTAAATCAAAGGATTGTCTTTATGTAGAGAGTTATCGATATAACAGTATATGTAATAGTTATCAAAAATTTACAATGTATGTACACTAGTAAGTTTTGGTCAAGTGGGTTTACTTAGACGTAGTGGGATAAATCCAGGACTATACTCTTGTATTATTCCTAATGAAGAGGGAGTAAATCAGACACTATATGTAGCTGCATATGGAAATAATGCTTTTGATAACAGTGGTAAGTTGTTGATATAATCCATTTAATGTTGATGAAATTATTAAAAGCCTTAAGTCAAAGGATTGTCTTTATATAGAGAGTTATTGATATAATAGTATATGTAATAGTTATTAAAAATTACAATCTATGTACACTAGTAAGTTTTACGTAACATATTATGTGACCTGATTTACATTAAGAGACCAATTTTATCAAAATGTTTATAAAGACTAGCAAGTTAGCATTTTTGTTTTAAGGATGTCTACTAAATTTTGCATTTATGTCATTTATTGTTTTTAAACTAAGATATAATTTAGTAAACATTCGTGAAAAATGTATGGTTGTGTACATAGTAACTGAATGTTTTTGAGATGTTTTAACAAAAATGCTCCTTTTTGTCACATATATTAGCAATTTTAAAAATTGTTTTTATATTAGCATAAAATAAAAACGAATACATGTATTAACTATTAACGTACGTAATATTAATATATATAATATATGTGTATGTATATATTTTATACTGAAATTTGCATTCTTGTTGATTAACTAAAAAAAGAATGTATATGATTATTATCTTTATAGGTGGTCCTTCAGTGGATCATTACAATGGTCTAACATTTTCTCTACTCTCTACAAGAGATGCTAATCCTCCAGTGTTCACTCTCTACTTTAATGTCACAAATACACCTCCTACAACAGTGACATGTTCTGTTAATGATAATACATTTAATATTACTGAGAAAGATTTAAATCATGTACCTGAAATAACTGCTGATCCTATTAGAATTGGAGTGACTGTAACTATTAGGAGGAGAGAAGCTGGTGAATATACTTGTACTATAAGAACAGATATATCAGTATCACCTGCTCCATTTAATACTACTGCTACAACTCCTGGTATAAATATTAGTGGTAAGATATTATTTTTATTATGTTATAATGTCGTTGTTACAAATTTTAGTAACTAATACGCCTTCTAATGTGACATATACCAAAACTGGTCAAACTTCAATTCTACTCGTCTGGTCACTTCCCAACAGTAATACTTCAATAGTAATAGGTTATGAAGTGTTTCTTTATATATCTAATGGTACAAGAGTTAGTACTGAGACAAACACTACAGAACTAAATATAACCTCACTACAACTCAATGAAAGTTACTATATTATATTTGTTGTAGCCTATGGAGGAGATTTACCTAGTGATCATAGTAGTGCTATTGTTATATCTCAATTACAAGGTAAACAATGTCATTATTAAAGTTCTATTATCATTGTCATCGTTGTAGTGCTACCAATAATTACCATCACTTCTACTGGTACTGGTGTTGTAGGAGAGAGCTATTCTGTAGTGTGTTCAGTAGATGTGAGTAATCTCTACATCATTATTGTTGATACCGCTATAGTCAAACTTGGAGAAGGTGTAATTAATTCTTCAGTGGGTTCTGGAGATAGCAGTGTGTCTATATATTATGATCTATTGATGACATCAAATAGTGGACAGTATCAATGTCTAGTAAACATAAGTCAGATTGATAACAGTTACAAAGCTTCTAATGTTGAAATGTTCACTATCAACACAACTAGTGAGTTGTATATAATCCAAGATTACATTTAAATCCGTCTATCATGTACTTAAATTATGTAAATTATACATATAATATATCAGACTCATTTGCTCTAGTTCCACAGCCAACTGTTACTGTCTCTATTGATCATGTTGAACCAAATTCACTAATAGAGGCAACATATCTTGATATAGTATGTACTGTTAACATCAGTGATGCTGTTAATACTGGAGTTAGTATTGATATTAAGTGGTCTCATAATGGTGGTTCTCCTCTTACTAATAACAGTGACTATACTATTAGTTCACTGACTATGTTAGGATCACACATGTACACTAGTACATTACGTATTGAAAGTTTGAGTAATACTAGAGACAATGGTGCTATGTACTCTTGTACTGTGAGTATTCTACCATCTCTTGCATCTTCTTATATTACTGGTAATGATAATAACAACAATGTTACACTAAATGTGGCAGGTATAATACTTAATTGTACATGTACTAATAGTATTATTGTTATTAATTAATTTATATTAGATTTCACTGCTGATCATGTGATAGTCGATATTTTATATTCAACCACACCCACTGCTGGAGACCAGTTCACAATGACATGTAATATCAGTATACCTGAGAGACTAGTACATGATCTTACTAGACTTGTAGTAATATGGAGTTATGATCTAGCTAGACTACAAAGAGTTGAAGTAATTAACAGTGATACTACAATAGGAAATGTTACAAAGATTGGTAGTCTTATATTGAGTAATCTGATATTACATCCAGTGAAGACATCTGATGGTAGAAGTTATTATTGTTCAGTGATATTTAATGATTTAGGAGTTAGTAATCATATCTTGAGAGATCTTAATGTTCAAAGTAAGTTATTTCTTATAAAAAAATCATTTTTCTTTCCACAGTCCCTCCACCCAGTATGGTTATCATACATAGTCCTTCTACTGGTCCTATCTATGAAAATACTAACTTCAACTTGACCTGTACTGGTACACTACCCAGTGTAGTGGATACAACAGTGTCAGCTACTGTAGTCTGGTTTGATCCTCAAGGCAATACTATACCTGTTGAATCACGACGTATGATCACTAATATTACTAGTAATGGAAACAATAAGTTTGAGAGTACACTAGTGTTTCTACCAATTGATAATGGAGATCATAATATTAACTTTAATGACACTGGAACATATATCTGTCAGATGACTATTAGTTCAAGTGATCCTTTAATTATTAGTGGAATAAACAGTACTACTGAGACAATAACTGTTCAAAGTAAGTAATATTGATTTGTTCATAGTACTAATTTGATCAGATATACTTTCACATTGTTTTAAATCAATATTGTTTTTTAAATTTAGCTTATACTACTCCTCCAAGAAATTTCATCAACACAACCTTCCTTGCACGTAGTGTTACATTAGATTGGGACCCTCCAGATCAAATAGTAAAGACAGTAGGATATAACTTGACTTGCATGCAAACAGAAGGACCCCTAGTCTCTGGACTGACAGCTACTCAGAGTTCTACAGAAACAATGTTTACTATTCCAGTATTAGTACCATTTACTGAGTACACTTGTAGACTGTCATCTATTAATATTGTGGGTGAAGGACCAGCTACACAATATACATTTGAAACAGCTCAAGATAGTAAGTTGCTTTTGTATTTGCAATTTTCTATATCCCAATTAATAGGACCTGATGATGCTCCTCAAGACTTCGCATCCATTACAACTAAGACTGATATTGTATTTTACTGGGCACGTCCAGTTACTCCTAATGGCATTATAACCAAATATAGATTAGTTATTGTTATACTTTTAGATAGTGGCCTGTTTAGAAACACTACTAACACTATTATTGTTACTCCTAACCAACAAACAGTGTCTGTAACTATTGATGGATTCTCACCCTATCAAAATTACACTGCTACTGTTTCAGCTACTACAGTAGTTGGATATGGACCTAGTGCTACTATTGAAGGAAGAACTGATCCTGATAGTAAGTATGTATCATTTACTATTCCCTTTTACATACATTTCTCTAGTATCATCTGAACCAGTTCTTATTATTATACCAGTTATTATTAGTAATATCTTTGTTGCTAACACTATACCAGTAGTTAATGATACTGCTGTTAACCTTACTTGGTCTCCACCAATCACACCTAATGGATATATTAGTAGTTATAATATTGATATCACTGGTGGAGTTATTATGTCATTAACAGTTATGGCTGATCCTCAAGTACATACTTACATTCAAATAATTGGAGGACTACGTAAGCCCAATGCATTATCAACTGTAAATGTATTATCTCCACAGATCCAGGTGTCCCTTACTATATATCAATTGGAGCTGTCAATGAACTAGGAGAAGGTAACATTACATCAGTTACTGTCTTCACTAAAACTGAAAGTAGGTACAATCATAATTTTATTTATTCACACATTGCTATAGCTCCCAATATTAGTCCTAATGACATAACAACACGAAGGTCCTCTGATGGTACCTCTATTTACATTGTATGGAGGAAAGTTTCATTGGAAGAAGCTCATGGTTTCTTTGAATATATTATAGTATTAAATGCTGTCAATAGTAGACATAGACAATCAAGTGATATAACTGTACATGTTCCATTTAATAAGACATCTATCAATGTAACTGGTCTAAATCCTCAATTAACATACACACTTACTATGAGAATAGCAGTACGAAAAGAAAGTGGAGAAGTTATAGAAGGACCTACAAGTATACCAATAAGGATTGAGACACCATGTGAGTACTATCTTTCCAATAAGTTTTGTGTCTATATCTTTTTTAGCATCAACATCATCTACTAATGAGAGCTCTAGTACTGGTCTTATAATTGGTCTAGCAGTAAACACATCAATTACATTAATTGCTATATTTATACTTGTATTGGTTATCATTTTTGTTAAAAGGAAGTCAAAGAAGTATAACTTCAAATCTGAGTAATTTATCAAACTATATACATCATGACTATAACCACAAATTATATCCATTACATAGAGACAAAACAGATGATATTACAATGACTATTAGCCCAAGTTATAATATAGCAGATACATCTACAACATTGTAAGTTGACAAATGTACATATATAATATTAACACAGTCTATTATATTACTAATGTAGAGTTGAGGAACCATTATATGAAGGGTTTCCTGATGAACTTCCAACTCCTCCAAACAATGATCTACAAGTAGTTAATACTGATGTATCAGTGATTACCGACTCAGCTACTACTACAAGTGTTTAGCAAACAAAAACTACTCACATGCACATAATTATGTAGATGTTTGTTACTGAAAGTATTTAAATGTAACTATTTTTATGTTGTGTTGTTTTCATTATTTGCATATAGTATATATACTACAATTCCATCATCTTTATTATTTACTTCTGTCATTTTATGTACTGATTAGAACTCCATTCAACTGAATGTATATTCTTTTATTTACTGGAATTTGAGTGTAATAATAGGTCAATTTTTAGCTGACAATCAGTACATTAGAGAAGATGGAACTTTAGTTTAATTCTTTTTCAAGTTAAAATGAACTGTCGTTAAGTTTGCTCTCATTTTATATGAAGTTATTTATAGAGAAGGTGGATGAATTAGAGGATGGTATGGGATTAATATAAGGAACAGCTGTTGACTGACCATTGTCTGCAAGTTAATCATGACAAAGAGTTAAAAATGTATCAAGTTTGGATTCAGTGTATTAAACCTTTATGTGTAAAATTTATTAATATATCATTTCTACAATAACAATTATAGTTAATTAGTATATCACAGTCTGAAATCTGATTGGTTAGCATTTGCTCTTCTAAAAAGGCGCAAATATGGCACTGAACTAACCAATAAGATTTCTTGATTTCTTATAAAAATCATATATTATGCTTATTAAAGTTATTAAAAGACAATGTAGTTTGCTGGTTACTGCGCATGCCCAGTAGAAAACCCGGGAAAAACGTGGTATAAATACTATATCTGCACTTGTCTCGTTTCTGACTGGATAATTGATCATTCGCCCCTGGAATGCCGAGAGCAGCGCCCGTCTTTCTATCTCCTTGAGTGAATTCAACTATTCAACAACCATATATACGAGACAACAATGTCGTTTTACTGAGTGCTATACAAAATGGACAGTATAGAACTTATTTGGATTTAAGTTTAAAGACAGAGACAGTCAAGTAAATTTCTTTTCTTTATATCTCTGTGTCCTACTACATAACTACCAACCTTAACTTTTACACAACAGTTGCTAATTAGCTTTACACTTCAAACACCAACTACTATAGCCTTCCTTACTGAACAGATGCAGTAACTAACCTTCCCTGACATTCTTCTCAGTTGTAGTCAATTGCAACGACCAGCCTTTTTGTTGAACAACTTACAGTTTTATTATAAACATGTACTGATAGCTTCTTTTCTAACCACTAGTTGTTAGTTTAAAGACTTGACATCATATTTTTATTATAAAGTATTTTATCAATTTCCTTTTTATTTTATAGAAATAAATATAACTCTTTCTGCAAGTTAAGTCATGTCTCTGTCATCTCGATGTCAATGCTATATTGTGGAGTGGATTGATCTTTTAAAGAAGAACATAAAAGCTGCTCTTGTCTATAGTCTATTGTCTCCAATCAAGATACTTTTGGTCTTCGCTCACCTCTCTTGCTGAAAAACACAGTCAAGAAAACTGAATGACAATGAAAATATACTTTCATTAAAATAGAGAAAAGACAGAGTATCAGGTCAGTATAAATGTACAACATATGTATATATATATATATATATATATGTGGAATGCCTATCCTGAGTCTTTTAGTTGTCTGAACTGATAGTTGTTGTCATTTCATATATGTATAGCCTCTTCTAGATACTTTTTTATGACTTTGTGTAACCTATTGACTTCTTGTGTGAGCCTAATTCCATAGTATGTTAGCAAAGTCTAGTTCTAGCTCAGTTTTTAAATCAGCCTCCAGTTGGCCATTTTGGCAACCAAGTAGTAATTTATGCACACGGAAAGCTGTTACGTCAATAGACGAGGAGAACCTTGTGTATTATATAGAAATGTTTTTGCTGTTGTGATTTCAATACTTAACTTAAATAGAACTGAAATGGGTTGTGCAAACACCTTCCTAGACTGTGAATTTTTTCATGAACTCCACAGTTGAAAATAAATATGCAGCCTTAAGTTAAATTACCCTGACAGCTAGTTGATAAGTTCTACTTGGGCTTTATGTTGAGAACCAGATTGCAAACCTAGAAGATTATATCTAGACATTTGTATAGAATATACAGCTAGCTTGCAAGTTCAATTTTTGTGGGCCCACTAGAATTATGTCTTTGTAATTGTGTACCACCCCTCTCCCTTGAACAGTTATGAGCAGCCTCACCTTGTAGTCTGTATTAGAGATGCTTTAATAATACTCAACCACTCAGTGTATACACACACACACACGCACACACACACACACACACACACACACACACACACACACACACACACACACACACACACACACACACACACACAAATATATATATATATATATACAGTTACTTAGAGACTACACCAGCAGTTCTGGTATAGCTTTCCTCTTAGTAGCTTCCAACCACATCTATTTTAGCTAATGAGAAGCCATCCTATTAATTATAATGACTAGTGGAGCCTGTCTGGTAAGTATAAGAATTCTGTGGGTCCAAGAGTCCAACTTTAGGACATATTCCAACCCTCAACAAGAACATACTCCAACAATGTTCTTGTTGTAATATGTAACAGTAATATCTACTGGATAACTATAATGTTGTAACAGTCATGTACTAGTGTTGTAGTTTTAGCATCAATTTTATGGTTATAACTGTAGTCATTTAAAGCCTCTCTTTCAATTAAATGTTCTAACTCTTGTTATCAACAATACACCCTATAACAAGCATGTGTACATATCCTTTGTTGTTCATACTTGCACACACTCTTTAATAATCCTATACTAACCTCTTGTAATCCCTATAACATGTACATTCAGACATACTTGTAACTTTCTTTTAAGTCTTTTAATTTATGGTAATATTCAGATATTCATATAATCTACTTATCTATCATGTGTATACATGACAAATCTATTATGAGTCTTATAATATCAACTTCTTATTCCCAAGACTGCCTATATTATATTATTTATCCTACATATACAAACCTGTTATCACCCAAACACAGCCCTGTGACATATAAACCATGTAACATCTTATCATATAACTAGCTCTGTGACATATAAATAAACAAACCTTTGATGTATTTTTTTATACAAATGTCTTATTATCCATACTGAATAATGTCCTATGATACAACCTAACCTTTTGTGACCCTTATGATACATTTTAACACTGTGACATGTTCTTATCACATAATGTCCTATATATGATGCAACATTATCCTGTGACATATATGTACACAACTTGCTATACATAATGTCACCTAGTATATAAAATGTCTTAATACCCAACCTCTTATCATATAATCCAACCTAGTCCTATGACATGAACATACCTCTTAATACCCAACCTCTTGTAATATGATTCAACTTGGTCCTGTGACATGTATATACCTCTTAATACCTAACCTCTTATAATACAATCCAACCTAGTCCTGTGACATATACATACTTCTTAATACCCAACCTCTTATAATATAATCCAACCTAGTCCTATGACATATACATACTTCTTAATACCTAACCTCTTATAATATGATTCAACTTGTTCCTGTGACATGTACATACCTCTTAATACCCAACCTCTTATAATATTATCCAACCTAGTCCTATGACATGTACATACCTCTTAATACCCAATATGATAAAACATATCCCTTATGTAATAATATAATCTTGTAAAGAAATCTTTTTCTTCATAATCTGTTGATAAAGTCATAACCTTTTTGTATAAATTGTTTTTTAACGAACTTTTTGTTACCTCATATATTTAAATTATATACTTTTGTAAATCTCCTATTTACACTAAATCTACTAGTGTCTACAATTTACTAGTATCTTTGATGAAGAGTCTTGCTATTTATCAGTTACATAGATTCTTATTACTTTGTTTTATGTATGAACGTTTCTACTACTATAACTATAGTCCTGTGACTGTTACAACTATGGTACTTGGAATGTTCTAAGTTTTTGTTCAGTAATAGTTCCTGTGTATGTTATCTTACATACCCATCTAATGAGACTGTTCTGTAATACCTTGTGTTGTATTAAAATTCTTGCTATATCATATATATCATTGTATGTACTCCATTGGTTTTAATGTGTTTTATAGACTAGAGGTTGTTCTATCATATATTATGTATACTATAGTCTTGTTGTGTATGACCCACAGAGTTCATGTACTGTAATATCTATACATAGTATACTTCTCTTTGTCTTAATTTGTTTGTTGTGTGTTTCTCATATTCTAGTTAATAGCATTATGTAAAGGATAGTTTTATACTAGATGCTTTCTTTTTAAGTAGGTTTGATCTATCATTAATTTGACAATCTTGTACTAAATTGTTTCCTTTAATGTTATAGTGAGACATTGATAACTGGACTGGAGATGATCTAGTGAAGTTCTTTAATAACTACTCTATGTAAGATTTAATTCTAAAATGATCTTATTTTATTTTGTAGTTGATATTCTAGTTGAGTGCTGGGAATGATGACAGCTGTATTGTAATACTTATACTGTACTATAAGTACAATACTACTGACCCTATCACTCAAATAGATTTATGATCTGATCTACATTAACTGATGACTACTGTAAGTTGACTTACTAAATAGTACGATTGTCTACTGAATAAACTTTTTAGTAGAATGGACAAGTTTAATGATGATCACTGATCTGATCTACATCAACTGATGACTCTCATGATATACTTACTATATGTAAGTCATATCTATTATTTATTATTATTTTACTAACTACCTATTTTTCTGTAGTATAATGATATAATGTTATAACCTGTAAGTTATATATTAACTAATATGTTAGAACAAAACAAATTCTATTACATTTAGTAGGTCTATTTACTGATATAATGTTCTAATGGTTGCAAGTTACCTACTTAATTAACCCCTTCAACATTCTTTAACCCTTTATGTGTTATGTATGTCATAGTAATCCTGAAATATTCTCTCTGTTTGTCTTGAAATGTTCTTCTATGTTCGTTAGATAATCTGAAATTTTTAACCCCTTGTTTCATAATTGTTCTCTTTGTGTGTGTTTTACAATCTTATTTGGTTAATCCTCTATATCTACAATATTATCCTATATTGATCACCCTCTGTGTCTGTTGTATTATCCTGTTCTGTTAACCCACTGTATCTGCTGTATTATCCTGTATTATTAACCCTCTGTATCCGTTGTGTTATCCTTTATTGTTAACTCTCTGTATCTACATGCCATATTATCCTGTATTGTTAACCTTCTGTGGCTGCTGTATTATCCTGTATTATTAACCCTCTGTATTTGCTGTATTATGTATTGTTAACCCTCTGTATCTGTCATATTATCCTTCATTGTTAACTCTCTGTGTCTGTCATGCTATCCTGTATTGTTAACTCTTGTGTCTGCTGTATTATCCTGTATTGTTAACCCTCTGTGTCTGTTATGTTAACCTATATTGTTAACCCTCTGTGTCTGTCGTGTTATCCTGTATTGTTAACCTTCTGTGTCTGTCGTGTTATCCTGTATTGTTAACCCTCTGTGTCTGTCGTATTATCCTGTATTGTTAACCCTCTGTGTCTGTCTTGTTATCCTGTATTGTTAACCCTCTGTGTCTGTCGTATTATCCTGTATTGTTAACCCTCTGTGTCTGTCGTGTTATCCTGTATTGTTAACCTTCTGTGTCTGCTGTATTATCCTGTATTGTTAACCCTCTGTGTCTGTCATGTTATCCTGTATTGTTAACCATCTGTGTTATAATTGTTAACTCTTTGTGTCTATTGTGTATCCTGTATTGTTAACCTTCTGTATCGGCTGTATTATCCTATATTATTAACCCTCTGTATTTGCTGTATTATCCTTTATTATTAACCCTCTGTGTCTGTCATATTATCCTGTATTGTTAGCCTTCTGTATCGGCTGTATTGTCCTATATTATTAACCCTCTGTATTTGCTGTATTATCCTTTATTATTAACCCTCTGTGTCTGTCATATTATCCTGTATTGTTAACCTTCTTTATCGGCTGTATTATCCTATATTATTAACCCTCTGTATTTGCTGTATTATCCTTTATTGTTAACCCTCTGTGTCTGTCATATTATCCTTCATTGATAACTCTTTGTGTCTGCCATTTTATCCTGTATTGTTAACCCTCTGTTTCAGTGTAAACATGGTCCAGAAATGATAGGTTTGTATACAAACCTATCACATTGATAATTGTCATCTAGGATTTTCATTTTTAAAATGATTTTTCTGAAATCTAAAACTGACATCTCATTTTTTTATTACATCTAGGAGAGATTTCTCACTGGCATCTAAATTTTTATTATTATCAGGATTTTTTACTGGCATCTGTATTTTTTTGCTTACTACTGACATGTAGTATTTTACTCTGGCATCAAGGAATTTACTTGGTTTCTTTACACCTAGGATTTTATTTTAAATGTTTTTACACTTGGTATCTAACATTATATCTAGCCTGGATGATTTGATGAATTAAATTTTCTAGCATCAAAAGTTTTTCCTGGGGTCTGTATTCTGAAATCTAGGTGCTTTCCTTTATCCCTAATAACTGACATGAACTGTTGTACATTAGAATTATTAAGTAATTTTAGTGTATAACATACTCTGACAAAATTAATTTTTGTCATTGTTATAATTATTTTTAATTTTATAGTAGGACTGTTGTTTAAAATTTTACTGGAGATGATTATGAAATGATTGAGAGTTGTTAGAAACTCAACAATTAAAATGATACCTGTATCTTTTAAAGTTAAGATTAGTTTAGAATAGGATAGTTAGATGATTGACTTACTGGACATGAGTATTTTACTGCTAGTAAGTTAATAGAAAGACTTCACAAGTAAATGTTTATACCATTTATTCTCTTATAATGTTATAATAACTTGTTCTATACCACCTGTGATGATCTAGATCTAGCATGGTCTCATGATATACATATGCTATATGTAAGTCATATCTATTATTTATTACTAATTTACTAACTATTTATTGTTCTGTAGTGTAATGAGATATAATGTTCTAATGTTGTGAGTTGTATTTTAACTATAATTTTAGAACAAAACAAATTCTGTTACATTTAGTAGGTCTATTTATACCAACTACTAACGATGACCTGATGACATTTGTTAATATACCTACTGTAAGTTGAGTTATTAAATAGTACAATTGACTACTGAATAAACCTTAATGTTTTACAATAGGATGAATATGTTTAATGGTCACTAGTAGTGATGATCTGGTCTACATTAACTAACAACTACTGTAAGTTGTTATTAAATAATACAATTGTCTACTGAATAAACTTTAGAATGGACAGGTTTAATGTTCACTGGTGGTGATGATCTGATTTACATCAACTGATGACTACTGTAAGTTATATCTGTTATAATAGGGTCAATCTTGTACTAAACAACTATTTTAATTGTTTAGAGGTATTTGATCTACTAATAGGTGTATATAATGTTAATGTTCTCTGATGACTTAGACTGTAAGTTTGATCTATCATTAATTTGACAATCTTGTACTAAACTATTTCCTTTAATTTTATAGTGAGACATTAATAACTGGATTAGACATGATCTAGCTATATATATGATACTACTCACCCTTTTGTTATTCTAGTAAATTTATGATCTGATCTACATCAAGTAATGACTCTCATGATATACTACATGTAAGTCATATCTGTTATTTATTACTAATTTACTAACTATTTATTGTTCTGTAGTATAATGAGATATAATGTTCTAATAGTTGTGAATTGTATATTAACTAATATTTTAGAACAAAATAAATTCTATTACATTTAGTAGGTCTATTTATAATGACTACTGATATAATGTTCTAATGGTTGTAAGTTATACACTTATATTTTAAAACAAAACAAATTCTATTACATTTAGTAGGTCTATTTATAACAACTACTAGAGATGATCTAATAGTGTTTACTGTAAGATGACTTATTAATAGGATGGACAGGTTTAATGTTCACTGGTGGTGATGATCTGATCTACATTAACTGACAACTATTGTAAGTATATCTAATGTGGTCAGTCCTGTACTAAACATCTATTTTAATTGTTTAGAGGAACTTCAATCTTCTGTATAGGTGTAAATAATGTGAATGTTCTCTGATAAATTTTTAAAGTAGGTTTGATCTATTATTAATTTGACAATCTTGTACTAAATTATTTCCTGTAATTTTATAGTGAGACATTGATAACTGGACTGGAGATGATCTAGTGAGATTCTCTAATAACTACTCAATGTAATATTAATATTTTATAATATATCTTTAATTGCAATTGATCACTTTTATTCTGTAGTTGTTCTAGTTGAGTGCTGGGAATAATGACTAGATTGATGTTGACTAGTCTGAGGTCTCATCAATAAATGGATTTGGAACAACTGGTCGTGTGTTATTCTGTCATTACTTTCTAATAATCATGTAGTCCTCCTTTGTCTTGTGTTAGCTCATATTCTGTTCATCTTTGTCTTTTCTGTAGCTGTATATATAACTACCCCTGTATAACCTACTATATAACGACCCATTGTCTTAATAATAAACCTAATGTCAGACCCTTTCGTATATACTTAATTAACCCCTTCATCATTCTTAAATCCTTTGTGTGTATGTGTGTTGTAGTAATCTTGAAATGTTCCCTATGTGTTTGTCTTGAAATATTCTATATCTGTGTTTGTTGTATAATCTGAAATTATTAACCCCTTGTTTCATAATTGATCTCTTGGTGTGTGAATTTTACAATCTTATTTGGTTAACCCTCTGTCTTTGTATAATTCTGAAATGATAACCCTCTGTAACTGACATATTACCCTATATTGATAACCCTCTGTATCTGCCATATCACCCTATATTGATAACCCTCTGTATCTGCCATATTACCCTATATTGATAACCTTCTGTATCTGCCATATCACCCTATATTGATAACCCTCTGTATCTGCCATATCACCCTATATTGATAACCCTCTGTATCTGCCATATCACCCTATATTGATAACCCTCTGTATCTGCCATATCACCCTATATTGATAACCCTCTGTATCTGCCATATCACCCTATATTGATAACCCTCTGTATCTGCCATATTACCCTATATTGATAACCCTCTGTATCTGTTGTATTATCCTGTTCTGTTGATCCACTATATTGGCTGTATTATCCTGGATTGTTAAAATCTATGTGGTCGTGTTATCCTTTATTATTAACCCTCTGTATTTGCTGTATTATCCTGTATTGTGTTTCTGTCGTGTTAACCCTCTGTATCTGTTGTATTATCCTGTATTATTGTTAATCCTATATGAGTGATGTATGAGTTGATCCTGAACTCTTAATCCTCTTTGTCTATTATATTATCATGTATTGTTAATTCTGTGTAACCTAATCCAGAAATGTTAGTGTTCTGTGTCTATTGTACAATCCAAACTCATTCCTCTGATATTTATACATTTTATTGGCATCTATGAATTTCCATTATTTCATGATTATTCTGAAATATAAAATTGACATATCATTTTATTGCATTTATTACTAATTTCTCACTGGTGTCTAGAATTTCTCTTCATCAAGAATTTTTTACTTCCATTAATATTTTTCTGACAACTGGTATTTTATTACTTAATCCTAACATCTAGTATTTTACTCTGTCATCAATGACTATATTTGGTTTCTTTGTAAACATCTAGGATTTTTCTTACTTATTTGTGGGCTAAAGTTTTTTAAGAATTGTTTTTTTTCTAGAATTGAAAGTTTCGCATGACTTTCTGAATTCTAGACTCTTCTTTATCTCTAATAACTGACATTGACTGTTGTAAATTTGAATTATTAAGTATATAACATTCTAATGGTTGTGATTTGTATATTAACTATAATTTTAGAACAAAACAAATTCTGTTACATTTAGTAGGTCTATTTATAACAACTACTAGAGATAATATGATGACAGTGATGATCTGATCTACATTAACTGATGATTATTGTATGTTAATATGGTCAATAAACATCTATTTTAATTGTTAGATGTATTTGATCTACTATATAGGTGTACATAATGTCCTCTGATAATTTTTTTAAGTAAGTTCTATTATTAGTTTGACAATCTTGTACTAAACTATTTTATTTAATTTTATAGTGAAACATTGATTACTGAACTGGAGATGATCTAGTGAATAACAATGGCAAACCTTATGTTCTACTCTGTAATAGTTATTCATATCTTTGTAGAACACATAGGTCCAATTGCTGCTACACAAAGATACTAATGACTTCTTGCTCAAAAAATATTGTGGTTTGTTTGTAATAATTTGACATTGCAAATTTATCTTGATTATTAAATATCGTTTTTTAAAACATGAAATTATTGTTAGTTTGATGATACTAATGGTAAGTATCTATAAATCTACAGTAGGTGTTCTTGCTTCAGAGATGATCTTGTCAGGAAAAATTGAATGGTCTCCATTCTAGTCAAGGAGAGTCCAATAATAAAAGCACAGTTAGTACACACCTACATTTTTATTAGCACTGGTAAATTTAAATGTTTCAGTCATACATGTGTAATTAAAATAAAATTTGTGTGTATTGATAGACACTGAACTCTAAATTTAAATTGTTACAAAAATTAAATAATAAAACATCTAAAAAGAATTTGAATATTGAAACAGAAATTAATTAACCACATTGGCAGGGCGGGATAATATCATGAGCACGTGTACACACCTAGCAAGGAAACGCGTGACCATCATTATGGCGGGAAATATCAGTCACTAGCACGCGCCTAACAAACCAAAAATTTTAATTAAATGTTTGTAAAAAATGAATTGAAATATTGGTAGTACGTAGTGATAGCATGCTAGCATTTCCCGCCAAATTGTCACGAGTTTATGCCTTGTGTTTGTCAAAATGAAGCAAGACAGAGATGTCTTAATAATATAAAAAACCTTCATGTTTCAAGCTTATACTAGGTCACAGACCCCGGTGGGTCTTCGTCGCTACGACTCGTCGTAGTTTCAGTTCTCTGATATTTTGGATTGTTCAGTTCTTCGATGGATTGATTGTTTTCAGTTCTCTGATATTTTGATTGTTCAGTACTTCGATGGATTGATTGCTTTCAGTTCTCTGATATTTGATTGTTCAGTACTTCGATGGATTGATTGCTTTCAGTTCTCTGATATTTGATTGTTCAGTACTCTGATGGATTGATTGTTTTCAGTTCTGATATTTGATTATTCAGTACTTTGATGGATTGATTGTTTTCAGTTCTCTGATATTTGATTGTTCAGTACTTCGATGGATTGATTGTTTTCAGTTCTCTGATATTTGATTGTTCAGTACTTTGATGGATTGATTGTTTTCAGTTCTCTGATATTTGATTGTTCAGTACTCTGATGGATTGATTGTTTTCAGTTCTCTGATATTTGATTGTTCAGTACTTCGATGGATTGATTGTTTTCAATTCTCTGATATTTTGATTGTTCACAGTTCCCTGATGGATTTTGCTCTCACTTCTCTGATATTTTGATTGTTCAGTTCTCCAATGGATTTTTTGTTTTCAGTTTTCTGATATTTTAATTGTTAACAGTTCTCTGATGGATTTGTTCTCAGTCCCTGATATTTTGATTGCTCAGTACTTCGATGGATTGATTGTTTTCAGTTCTCTGATATTTTGATTGTTCAGTTCTCTGATGGATTGGATTGTTCTCAGTTCTCTCATGTTCTCTGGATATAAAAGATGAGTCGCTCTCCTGCCTACTCTCTTCTCTCTTCTTCCTTCAAGCCTTCTTTCCTCTTCTCTTTTAATTTTTATTTTTATTTTATTTTGGGCTATTCAGCCCATACACTATACACACACTCATACAAACTCTATTAATCATCTTTCCCCTGCCGCCTGGCGGCCAAAAAAAAATTTTTTTAATATCCAAGGCCGCCAGGTGGCGGGGGGAAGCTCTGATCTTCTAGGGTGCGTGTGTGTGTGCTGTGTATGTGTGTGTTGGTGGTCCCTTTTCACTTCCTCTGTCTCTCTTCTTTCTCTATCCATTCATTGTCACCATCGATCAGTTCATAACTACTCTCTTTTTCTTTCCCTGCAGGAGCAGCACTGGTGAAAAAGGTGAGCTATCTCTTCATCCATCCATCCACTTTTTATCCATTCTTTAGTAATCCATTTGTTATTCTTCTCTTTCTCCTTCTATGTTCTCAACTTGTGGACTGACTGGACTTTTGGGAACTCTCTATCTTCTCTTTCCTACAATTGCTGGATTGGAGACCTTCGAATTCACTGGACTTTTTGTTGGATTGGAGACTTTCACTGGACTTCTTGTTGGATTGGAGACTTTCACTGGACTTCTTGTTGGATTGGAGACCTTCACTGGACTTCTTGTTGGATTGGAGACCTTCACTGGACTTCTTGTTGGATTGGAGACTTTCATTGGACTTCTTGTTGGATTGGAGACCTATACTGGACTTCTTGGGGCCTCTTTAACTACAGAGACTGTCTTTTTTATTTTTTATTTTAGTTGTATTTTTTTTACTTCGTTAATTTATATTTTTTAGTTGTTTTATTTTTTTCTTTCTGTTTTTCTATATTTTCTTTGTTGTTTCTTTATATTTTAAATATTCCTTGTTATTTCTCTATACCTTTTCTTTGTTTTTTTTTGTTAACAATCTTTTATAGTTTGTTCTAAAAAGCATTTTACTAAATTATAAAAACTTTCACTAAATAAAGTCAATCTTAACATTAGTTTCAAAGAAAATAATAAAAAATTAACTAGAAAATATTTTATTATTCTCTTTTAGAGTTAATTTTTTCTTTTCTTTTGTAGTTTCTTTTTTTAAATATTTATTCTTATAGTTGTTTTTTTTATATTTTATAGTTAATATAATCGTTAATTTTTTCTTTTCTTTTATAGTTTCTTTTTTTTTTAATATTTAAAATTAACTAGAAAATATTTTATTATTCTCTTTTAGAGTTAATTTTTTCTTTTCTTTTGTAGTTTCTTTTTTTTTAAATATTTATTCTTATAGTTGTTTTTTTTATATTTTATAGTTAATATAATTGTTAATTTTTTCTTTTCTTTTATAGTTTCTTTTTTTTTAATATTTATTCTTATACTTGCTTTTTTTATATTGTTTCTTTTTTTAAAAAAATATTTATTCTTATAGTTGCTTTTTTCATATTTTATAGTTAATATAATCGTTATTTTGTTATTTTCTTTTATAGTTTCTTTTTTTTAATAATATTTATTCTTATAGTTGCTTTTTTTATATTTTATAGTTAATATAATCATTTTTAAAAACATTTTCACTAAAATTTGTCAAAGTCAATCTTTAATTTAAGTTAATTATTATAGAATTCAATTAGAATTCAATTTCTTTTGAACTATAACTTTTTGAAACTGTAATACTTCTTATCTTTAATAAGCAAGTACAATCAGTTTGCTTACCATTGTTGTTGTATATTATAATATACTAATAGTTATTACAGCATAGCATTATGCACCAATTACTGCTTTAGTTTACAAGAAAACATTCTTTAATTTGAATCATATTATATCTTTTTGCAAAAAAACTATATCATTAATTTTAATTAATTGATTTTTAATTCATCTGATTAACATTTAATTAAAGTCTTCTAAATACATACAATATTACAGTACTTTATCTATTCTAACTCCACAATTGTTAACAACAAATATAAGTTTTATCTTCATAATGTAATGTCACAAACAATGTTGACTGAAACAAACAATTATAGCATAATTATATATAACTTCAGTAATGATTTTTAATCAGCATTAATACTAATGAACAACTAACAATATAATGCAGTCATTTTAATTATTATATGTCAATATACCTCATTGTAATGTTCATGTGTTATTAGGTATATAACTTGACAGTCCCTCATATATCAAAGATGTTAAAAGTAACAATACTATAGACACCATCCTGACTTGGATCACCTTTGACTGTCACATCATTCCATGTCCAGATAATTAGTAACTATATTTGATTCTTTTTTAACTTTTTGTTTAATTCATTTTATATTTTTATTTTTAAAAAATAGTTCTAAAACAGTTAGCTTTTAAGGTGATTCAAATTAAACATAATATTTTCTGAATGCAGATCCCTTAAAGTAAAGCCTACAACATATCTATATTGTCACTTGGTATAACTTTAATATAATCAATATTATCTAATAACTTTAATATAATCAATATTATCTAAACTAAGTCTTTTAAAAATGACAATTATTTTATCTATTGAATTTGTCCCAATTGTTAACAAATGAAAAGGTATATTGTTGTCATTTAAATATCATTTAAAGATGATAATTACAATATCAGTTCTCAGATAAAAACTATTATCAATACCTTTTCTTTATCCGAATTGATTTACATCTATTGTCATGACAACTCTCCCTAGTGATCAGAAGAAGTAGGGCAAATTAACATTCTCTTAATGACATCATCATATGTAATATGTCTTTTGATAATAACTTTTTCAAATGATAATAGTTCATTAATATATAGTAGTTCTACCTATATTTTCTTGTGGTTTAACATTTAAAAGAAAGTATCAAATTCATGTGTTGTCTTCACAACCATTTTGTTTATTCTCTTAACATCTGACTGCAGCTAATGTAGTGATAATTTTGTAATACTTGTCAGAAATGGGAAGCCAACCTATAGCTACATAAATGGAAAACTCTCTATTATTAGTATATGAGCCCATTGTAGTTAGCCTACTATAACTTAGTTAGTTAACTTATAATAACAATTCCAAGCAGTGATTGTTTTTCAGATTTCTGCAGAACTAATTAAGAGCACAAAACACACTAGCTGTTTACCACTCCCGCTATTTGAGACGTCGTTATGACGTCATAATAATTGTTGGCCCTATTGATGACTGCAGAACTGTAAGTGGTAATTTAACAATTCTTTTTGTAATTATAGAATTTAGAATTTGAAACATAATACTTTATCAGTGCTAGTAGTAAATAAAACTACTTTTTCATTTGCTAGTCGTGGTCATTAGTGTTTGACTAGAGAATAGAATAATGGTAATAATAAAAGCCCTATATTGTGTTAATAACACAGCTACAATTATAATAATAGTTCAGTCGTGTTGAAGATCAGAGATTGATAAGAGTTTCAGTAGTAACTTATTGTTATATGACTTAAAAATATTTCATATCTGTGTGAGTTAAAGGTTAATTATAATTATTCTTATCAAGGAAATTGAATAGCTAAACAGATGTTAAAATTTTATGATATTAGATAGACCTGGTATAGTTTGTACACTTTGGTGGTAGTTTATACATGAATTTTGTTGCTGCAAGTAAAGGGAGCTTTGCCTTGAAACTACTCATGCAAGTAGATCATCTAGTAGGTTACCAATTTCAGGCAAAAACCACTTCTTTTCAAGACAAAAAATTGGCTAGTGTGCAAAAATCCCCTTATGTATAAAGTAGCATAGTAGAAGGCACCTAAACAATTTATGTTGTTGTGTAAACTTACCCGTGTGAGCATGTACTAAACATAATACTCTACCTTACCAACTTTGACATCATACATTTAATCATACTGTATCAACAAGGAGACGTATTATAAATGACCTCAATATATTTATGTGGACTATTAAACTATGAACTTTGACTTTGTGACAAACATGACCAGCACATGTTAAAGAATGTACGTAAAGTTTTTGTAGCATTTTAATTACCTATATTGGCAATTTTGACAGTACTAGAGTAATAGAATTAATAAAAAACAATGACAACATAATATTATTATTATTGTTAATATACCAACTTAACTACACTATAGTTACAATGATACAACAGTGGTTAACTGGAGTAGTGGCTCTAGTGATTATAACACTAGGAGAGGCTGTTACATTTGGTACTCTACCTCCTCAACCTACTACTGGTACAATATATACAATATTATACTAAATGTCTATATTATAGTATTATATAGGTGTGAGACTTTATCTAAGTTATGAGAATAGAGTAATACCTAACTACTTTATGGTTAGAGGTAGTCAGTTTTATGATGTTGCTATTAAGAATGGTGACAGTCAAAATGATGGTATATGGTGTCAGAGTGCTCTTAATGAGAGTATGATAGGTGTCTGGTACTTACCTAATGGATCACCAGTACCTACACAAAGTCGTGCCACTCCATTACAATCATATAATACTAATGTTACTGGTCAAGTGGGTCTACTTAGACGTGGTGGGCTAGCTTCATTTGAGGGATTGTACTCTTGTATTATTCCTAATGAAGAGGGAGTAAATCAAACACGATATATAGCTGCATATAGAGATAGTACTTTTGAAAACAGTGGTGAGTTGTGCAAAATTGTATTGGTTATAGTTCAAAGCTAACCAATAATTTAGCTAAGGCTAAATTATTATTTTAATTAGTTATTATAAGAACACAATCACAATGTTTAGAATATTTATCATAGTTTGTAATTAAATTATTTGACATTATAACTTTGCAATAACAAATTTACGTAATTATATACTTTATAGGTGGTCCTATGGTGGATTATACCAGAAACCTTGAATTTTCTCTACTCTCTACAAGAGATGCTAATCCTCCAGTGTTCAGACTCTACTTTAATGTCACAGACACACCTCCTACAACAGTGACATGTTCTGTTAATGACAATACATTTAATATTACTGAGAATGATTTAAATCGTGTACCTGATATATCTACTGCTCCTATTAGAGTAGGTGTGACTGTAACTATTAGGAGGAGAGAAGTTGGTGAATATTCTTGTACTGTAAGAACAGATTCATCAATAAAATCATTTCCTACTACTACTACTCCTGGTATTAATATTAGTGGTAAGCTACAACTTTAATGTTATAATGTTATCTATGATTTCTAGTAACTAGTACACCTACCAACCTGACTTATACAAGAACTGGTCTAACTTCTGTTCTACTTACCTGGTCACCTACCATTATTAATACTCCAGTAGTAATAGGATATGAGGTATTCCTTGATATATCTAATGGTACAAGAGTTAGTATGGAGACAAATACTACAAAACTAAATATATCTTCACTACAACCTGATGTCAATTACACTGCATTTGTTGTAGCCTATGGAGGAGACCTACCTAGTGATCATAGTAGTACTATTATAATACCTCAATTGCAAGGTAAATAATGTCATTATTAAAATTCTATGATCATTGTCATAATTATAGTGCTATCACTAATTTCCATTATTACTTCTACTGGTACTGCTGTTGTAGGAGAGAGCTATTCTGTAGTGTGTTCAATAGATCTGGATGATAACTTCTATAATATTGTAGTAAATATCATTATAGTCAAGATTAGAGAAGGGGTGGTTAATTCTTCTGTGACCTCTGGAGATAACAGTGTATCTATAATCTACACTCCACTGATGACATCACATAGTGGACAGTATCAATGTGTAGTGAACATCAGTCAGATTGATATCAGTTATCAAGTTTCCTATGTTAAAATTTTCACAATCAATATTACTAGTGAGTTATAATACATTATTATAATCATTGTATGATATTGATCATATATATATACAATCATATAGTATATTCTTATAATTGTATGATATTATACAAGTGTCATGTAATGACTTATCAGATCATCAGTGTAATCCTTAACTGTATTCAACTCTAGTTCCACAACCAGCAGTTACTCTCTATATTGATCATGTTGATCCAAGTTCACTAATAGAGGCAACATATCTTGATATAGTATGTACTGTTAACATCAATGATGCTGTTAATACTGGAGTCAGTGTTGATGTTGAGTGGTCTCATAATGGTGGTTCTCCTCTTACTAATAACAGTAACTATACTATTAGTTCACTGACTATGTTAGGATCACACATGTACACTAGTACATTACGTATTGAAAGTTTGAGTACTACTAGAGACAATGGTGCTATGTACTCTTGTACTGTGAGTGTTCTATCATCTCCTGTATCTTCTTATATTACTGGTAATGAGAATAACAACAATGTTACATTAAATGTGGCAGGTATAATACTTAATTGTACATATAGTAATAGTATTATTATAAATATTTAAATTTATAGATTTCACTTCTGATCATGTAATAGTTAGTATAGTATTTCCAACCACACCCACTGCTGGAGATCAGTTCACTATGACATGTAATATCAGTATACCTGAGAGACTAGTACATGATCTTACTAGATTTTCTGTTGTATGGAGCTATGATCTAGATGGAACTCCAAGAGTTGAAGAAGCCAATAGTGATACTACAATTGGAAATACATCTAAGTTTGGTAATCATATCTTGAGTAATTTTACACTTAATCCAGTGAAGACATCTGATGGTAGAAAGTATTACTGTTTAATAACATTTAATGATTTAGGAGTCCTTGATAATACAATGAGAGATCTTGATGTTCAAAGTAAGTTATTATTAAAACTCATTATTATAATCATTATTCATTTCACAGTCCCTCTACCCAGTATGGGTATCACACATAGTCCTTCTACTGGTCCTATTTATGAGAGTACTAAATTTAACTTGACCTGTACTGGTATACTACCCAGTGTAGTGGATACAACAGTGTCAGCTACTGTAGTTTGGTTTGATCCTCAAAACAAGGTCATACCTGTTGAATCACGACGTATGATCACTAATGTTACTAGTAATGGAAACAATGAGTTTGAGAGTACATTAGTGTTTCTACCAATTGATAATGGAGATCATAATAGTAATTTTAATGACACTGGAACATATACCTGTCAGATGACTATCAGTTCAACTGATCCTTTAATTCTGCATGGGGTAAACAGTATCACTGACACAATAATTGTTCAAAGTATGTACTTGAGCTTCTTCGTTGCATAATTCATTTTCAATCTTTAATGTTTCAGATATAACTGATATGCAATTAAATATCTCTACTGTGGGTTCTACTGAAGTAGGTCAAACCCTCAATATCACTTGTACAATGAGAGTAGTGGAGAGATTAGTTACCACACCAACAATAGAGATAATGAAATGGAACACTACAGATATATACTTACTACAAGATATAAACATTCCCTTTACTATTACCACTGATGATACTGGGTCTGAAACTAATTTGACAATAATACTGGAACCAGTAAAGTTTGAAGACAGAGGAGTGTATATATGTATAGCTGGTTTTAATGTAACTGGTGTTAATGGAACTGATGATCCAGCAACTGCTACTTATGATGCTCAGTCTAGAGAACAGGACTATGAACTGATTGTTGACTGTGAGTTACACAATAATATTTGCCCTATTGTAGAGTCTATTTGTTATTATTTTGTAGTTCCTCCTGTGACACCAAGTATCTCTCAATATTATCATGGAGTACTCTATGCTGGTACATCTTTCTTTCTCAGATGTGTAATTATATTGAATGATCTTGTAACAATACCTGTTGTTGTGATAAATCAGTGGACAAGAAATGGCACATCTGTTCCTAGTGGTCTTTCAAATGATGCTACTATCACAGAAGGTCTTGTACAAAATGGATCTCTTCGATATGAAGCTACACTTCACTTCAATCCATTGGATAATACTGATGATAGTGGAGAGTATTCCTGTAATTTTAATATACTATCTAATATCAGTGACTATCAGTATGTAAGGAACACATCAGCTAATACTAACACTACTATTACTGTACAAGGTACATTGTATTCAAATCCATTTGCACTCTTTATTATTATCTAATGTAGTACAAAGTTGACATAATATAATAATCATATGATAAACACTTTCCTTTCTTCTTATAGCAATCCCATCTCCAATAATGAACATTATGACAACTGGTATAGCCAGACCTGGTGAAGAATATAACATTACTTGTACTGTTGAAGTCATTGACAGACTTATAGTGACACCAACTATTGTATGGATCAAAGATAGTGTTAATACATCATTAGTATCTGATGACCTAAACACTATCAGTGTACCATCAGTACTTAGTATTATCTCAGATATGATGTACTCTCTGTCACTGTTCTTCTCTTCACTTTATACCTCTGAAGCTGGACAATATACATGTCAAGCTACCATCACATTGAATGACATTAATGTCACAGTTAGTACCACTAATTCATTAGACTTGCCACTACAAAGTAAGTTTTCAAAATAGTAACTAAGAGTTTTATATGTTGACATAGTTTCACAACCAGTTGTTGATGTATCCACTTATCCTGCAAATCCTAGTTCACTAATAGAGGCAACATATCTTGATATAGTATGTACTGTTAGTGTCAGTGATGTTGTTAATACTGGAGTTAGTGTAGATGTTGACTGGTCTCATAATGGTGGTTCTCCTCTTACTAATAACAGTGACTATACTATTAGTTCACTGACTATGTTAGGATCACACATGTACACTAGTACATTACGTATTGAAAGTTTGAGTACTACTAGAGACAATGGTGCTATGTACTCTTGTACTGTGAGTGTTCTATCATCTCCTGTATCTTATTATATTATTGGTAATGAGAATAACAACAATGTTACATTACATGTGGCAGGTATAACACTTAATTGTACATATAGTAATAGTATTATTATAAATATTTAAATTTATAGATTTCACTTCTGATCATGTAATAGTTAGTATAGTATTTCCAACCACACCCACTGCTGGAGACCAGTTTATTATGACATGTAATATCAGTATACCTGAGAATCTAGTACATGATCTTAATAGACTTGCAGTAATATGGAGTTATGATCTAGATGGAACTCCAAGAGTTGAAGAAGCCAATAGTGATGTTACAATCGGAAACACCACTAGGATTGGTAATCTTATCTTGTGTAATCTTATACTTAATCCAGTGAAGACATCTGATGGTAGAAGGTATTATTGTTTAATAACATTTAATGATTTAGGAGTTAGTGATCATAGATTTAGAGATCTTAGTGTTCAAAGTAAGTTATTTGTTTGGAAATCAAATTAAATATTGTTAATCCACTATCCACAGTCCCTCCACCCAGTATGGTTATCACACACAGTCCTTCTACTGGTCCTATCTATGAAAGTACTAACTTCAACCTGACCTG
Organism: Xestospongia bergquistia; assembly: GCA_963965975.1. Taxonomy (NCBI): domain Eukaryota; kingdom Metazoa; phylum Porifera; class Demospongiae; order Haplosclerida; family Petrosiidae; genus Xestospongia; species Xestospongia bergquistia. The sequence goes on from OZ014415.1 coordinate 1,970,692, forward strand.
TACTGGTACAGTACCTAGTGTAGTGGACACAACAGTGTCAGCTACTGTAGTTTGGTTTGATCCTCAAGACAATACTATACCTGTTGAATCACGACGTATGATCACTAATGTTACTAGTAATGGAAATAATGAGTTTGAGAGTACATTAGTGTTTCTACCAATTGATAATGGAGATCATAATATTAATTTTAATGACACTGGAACGTATACCTGTCAGATGACTATCAGTTCAAATGATCCTTTAATTCTGCATGGGGTAAACAGTATCACTGACACAATAATTGTTCAAAGTATGTACTTGAGCTTCTTCATTGCATAATTCATTTTCAATCTTTAATGTTTCAGATATAACTGATATGCAATTAAATATCTCTACTGTGGGTTCTACTGAAGTAGGTCAAACTCTCAATATCACTTGTACAATGAGAGTAGTGGAGAGATTAGTTACCACACCAACAATAGAGATAATGAAATGGAACACTACAGATATATATCTATTACAAGATATAAACATTCCCTTTACTATTACCACTGATGATACTGGGTCTGAAACTAATTTGACAATAATACTGGAACCACTAAAGTTTGAAGACAGAGGAGTATATATATGTACAGCTAATTTTAATGTAACTGGTGTTAATGGAACTGATGATCCATCAACTGCTACTTATGATGCTCAGTCTAGAGAACAGGACTATGAACTGATTGTTGACTGTGAGTTACACAATAATAATTACACTATTGTATAAAATATTTATTATTTTGTAGTTCCTCTTGTGACACCAAGTATCTCTCAAAGTCATCATGATATACTCTATGCGGGTACATCTTTCTTTCTCAAATGTGTGATAACATTGATTGATCTTGTGACAATACCTGTTATTGTGAGAAGTCAGTGGACAAGAAATGGCATATCTGTTCCTAGTGGTCTTTCAAGTGATGTTACTATCACAGAAGGTCTCATACAAAATGGATCTCTTATATATGAAGCTACTCTTCACATAAGTCCATTGGATAATACTGATGATAGTGGAGAGTATTCCTGTAATTTTAATATACTATCTAATATCAGTGACTATGAGTATGTAAGGAACACATCAGCTAATACTAGCACTACTATTACTGTACAAGGTAATATTGTATTTAATTCCATTTACACTGCATATAATGTAGTTATAATGTTGACATAATATGATAAGCACTTTCCTGTCTTCTTATAGCAATCCCATCTCCAATAATGAACATTATGACAACTGGTATAGCCAGACCTGGTGAAGAATATAACATTACTTGTAATGTTGAAGTCATTGACAAACTTATAGTGACACCAACTATTGTATGGATCAAAGATAGTGTTAATACATCATTAGTATCTGATGACCTAAACACTATCAGTGTACCATCAGTACTTAGTAATATCTCAGATACAATGTACTCTTTGTCACTGTTCTTCTCTTCACTAAATACCTCCAATGCTGGACAATATAGATGTCAAGCTATCATCACAGTGAATGAGATTAATGTCACAGTAATTAACTCTAGTGTACAAAATCTACCATTACAAAGTAAGTAAATGAATGTAGAAATTATATTGATATGATACTATGTAGCTAAATTTTTTCACAAATTATTATTTAACTCTACTCTTACTTTTCGTATTTTAGTTCCCACTCCTAATTTAGATATTAGTTTATCAAGAGAAAGTGACTATTTAGCTGGTAGTGAACTGACTATTACATGTGATATTACAATAGATCCTCATGTCAATACTCCCTTCATTATTAACACAATATGGGTGATGTTGAATGAGCTCAGAAATGGAATGGGAACACAACTAGACAACATGAGAACAGTCATCAGAAATGGCTCTGGTAATGGACAGTCAAGGATCTTCCTTAATGATCCTTCAAAAACTGACTTCAATACTTATCGTTCTCAAGTTCAATTCAGTACTCTTAGTAGTTCAATGGATTCTGGTATATATACTTGTACTGTTGATGTCATACCCATGGCTGGTTATATTTACATTAATGCTGCCACTACTTCTAATATCACTACTAACTTTACTGTTGTAGGTATGCACTCACTACTTTATTATTTTTTGTTTGTGGCTTCAAATAAAGAAGTGTTTTTATTATTATCACAAATGTATTGTCACATTTTTTATTTTTCTTACAGACCCAAAGATTGGAAACTTTGCTACAATGCCAAACTCATTTCTGGGTCTGGAGACATCTTGTCCTGATTCAGAATCTTATGATAACTTTACTCTAGTGTGTACTGCTAGTAAACCAGCTCTAGTAATACCAACTCTTGAAATGATCTGGTTACATAAAGGTTCTGTATGTCAAGGTGTAGTTACCACTCAAAATGATGACACTTATGTTGTGAATACTCTGACTTTCCCAACAAGCATTGCTAATGATTCTGGTACTTACACCTGCATAGCTAAACTAACCATTCCAGAGTCTCCTGAGATCAGTTTAACAGAAAATAGTACCATCACTTTGAGAAGTAAGTGAAATTATATTAATGTAAAAATATTATAATTCAATTTTTCATATCACTATAATAATACAGCTCAAAAGAAACCTTATCCAGTCATTGATGTAACTTCAATTATTGGACAGACTAATTGTACTATCTACTTTACTATTCCATCCATTACCTATACACCTGAGATATATTTTGTCAACTATATTGGTCTGGAATTACAGAATACTTTAATTACTAGTTCTAGTCTAGTAGGTACTAACAACATTACTGCTGTTAACTTGATGTATCAGATCAAATTAACTGGTCTAGAGGAAGCTAACACTTATAACTTCACTATTGTATCTACTAACTGTATTGGTAATACTAGTAGTGAAACAATGAATTTTACTACTTTACCAGCAAGTAAGTTTATATTCACACTTAGCTGTAATTTAATAATTTTATCGATAATTTTGATTTAATTTTAAATATAATTTTTTATGAATTTAGTACCAACTGCTCCTCCAATGAAATTTATCAACACAACCTTCCTTTCACGTAGCGTTACATTAAACTGGGATCCACCAGTTAGAGTAGATCAAAATGGAGAGATAATAGGATATAACTTGACTTGTATACAAAACAATGGACTTCAAGTCTCTGGACTGACAGCTACTCAGAGTTCTTCAGAGACAATGTTTACTATTCCAGTATTAGTACCATTTACTGAGTACACTTGTAGACTGTCATCTATTAATATTGTTGGCAAAGGACCAGCTACACAATATACATTTGAAACAGCTCAAGATAGTAAGTTCACATCACAACATCAATTTTTATTATCTAAATAGGACCTGATGATACTCCTCAAGACTTTATTTCCATTCCAACAAAGACTGATGTGACATTTAACTGGAGACACCCAACTATTCCTAATGGCATTATTACACAATATAGATTTGACATTGAAGTTGATTTAGGTGGTAACATTTTTAGAGCCATAACACAGTTGATAGATGTGACTTTTAACCAACAATCAGTGTCTATAACAGTTAGAGGATTCTTACCCTATCAAAATTACACTGCTACCGTTTCAGCTACTACAGTAGTTGGATATGGACCTAGTGCTACTATTAAAGGAAGAACTGATCCTTACAGTAAATTTAGTTGATACCTATTTTGTAATACTCTTTTCTCTTTAGTATCATCTAAACCAGTTCTTATCATTATACCAGTTATTATTAGTAACATCTTTGTTGCTAACACTATACCAGTAGTTAATGATACTGCTGTTAACCTTACTTGGTCTCCACCAATCACACCTAATGGATATATTAGTAGTTATAATATTGATATCACTAGTGGAGTTATAATGTCATTAACAGTTAATGCTGATCCTCAATTGAATACTTACACACAGATTATTGGAGGACTACGTAAGCCTAAGCAATTTCAACTAGTAAATGTATTGTCTCCAAAGGTCCAGGTGTCCCTTACTATATATCAATTGGAGCAGTCAATGAACTAGGAGAAGGTAACATTACATCAGTTACTGTCTTCACCAAAACTGAAAGTAAAGGCAATTTTATTATTTTCTATTCACTTTTATATTGTTTTAGCTCCCACTATTAGCCCTAGTGGTATTGCATTACAAAGGTCTTCTGATGGTACTTCCATTTACATTGTATGGAGAAAAGTGTCACTAGAAGAAGCTCATGGTTTCTTTGAGTATATTATAGTATTAGATGCTGTCAATAGTAGACGTAGACAATCAAGTGATATAACTGTACATGTTCCATTTAATAAGACATCTATCAATGTAACTGATCTAAATCCTCAATTAACATACACACTTACTATGAGAATAGCAGTACAAAATGAAAGAGGAGAAAATATTGAAGGACCTACAAGTATACCAATAAGGATTGAGGCAACATGTGAGTTCTATCTTATCAATATGTTTTGTACTAAACCTTTTTAGCATCAACATCATCTACTACTAGTACTGGTTTAATATCTGGTCTAGTAGTGACAACAGTAATCACATTAATTGTTATAATTATACTGGTATTGGTTATTCTCATTTTTGTTAAAAGAAAATCAAAGAAGTATAAGTTCCAATCTCGGTAAAATATTTACATTATTACCATATAATATATCCATTATATAGAGACAAGACAGATGATTTTGCAATGACTATCAGATCAACTCATAATATAGTAAATAAATCCACAATATTGTAAGTTGACAACAGTACATATATACTATTAATACAGTCTGTTATTACTAACTTAGAGCTGAGGAATCAATATATGAGAGTATTGCTGATGAACTACAAGATCCTCCAGATTATAAAATACCAGTTGTCACTAATACTGATACACAAGTCTATGATCTACCAGTAGATGCTACTGATATATCAATGAATACCAACACATCTTATGCTACAACAAAGTTTGGAGAGCTCGAGGCTGAGCAACCAGACACTTCCTATTCATATGTTAATGTTGTTGCTGAAGGTAATTTCATGTAATTATTTTCATAAAATATTTTAAAGAATTTTTTTTATAGTCTATTGAAAGATTTCATTTACTACGTTTTGTTTTAACATTGTTTGATTTTTTAAAATAGATTGTTTTATGTTTTTTTCAATATTTGTACATATTTCTACTTGCCATTTGTCATCTTATATAACATATATATCTGTGTATTAAGTCAAAGATTATTATTGATAAATACATAATTTTAAAAAGAGCAATGTAGCAATTCTTTAACAATGTAAGCAACAATTTCGACTGTACTATATATAGCTATTATTAATCAGAGCTACAATATGTTTATAATACAATAATTGTATATAATACCTATATATTGATATATAAGAATATGTGATAGTTGGTGATCTATAAACTGTCCCATTCATTAGCAATGTATCAATATATATTATCTATTATCTATCATCAATTCTATACATTCATCCATCTTTCCATCAATCCATTTATACATTATCTATATTCCTCCATTTCATCCATCTATTCATCTATCCATCTATAACAATTAGTTAATAACATATATGTATATAATTATAGCAATGAAATAGGTTATAATAAAAGTAGTACTTTTGCTTTCGCAGTCAAAAAGGGCGTGGTTTTCGATGCATGTACATTGACCTGTTACTATACTGGTATCCTGCCAGTGCTGCTTAGCTGCTGAATTATTTTACCCACTCAGTTTAGTCTCTGACTTATCTTCTGTTAGTAAGTAATCAATGTATGAATATATAACATATTTGTTCACCAAAAGCGCTTGTTAGTTATTAGCATGTAAGGGGATTAAGATCCCTTTGATGAGCAACTGGGGGCTATACCCCCAAGCACCACTGTGCTCATGATATCAAGGTAAACTGCGTATGTTAATAACATCAAGGTAAATAATAAACAAACTTTGTGACATATTCGGGGAAGGTGTTCAGGTTATATCACTTCAAAATTTAAAATAAGAGAATAAAGAATGATTATACTAACACTATTGATAAAGATTGTATTATAAAAGTATTTAGTAAGTTCAAGAAGTAAACAATAATTTAACCTTTATCACAGGATGAAATAAGAGATTTCATTATTTAAAAATACTAAATGCTCTAGCAGTTACCTTTACCATATATGGTATGAGTCTCTTTAAGCTTCTTCCTGTGCACATGTTTCATAATCTATTATTATTATGAGTAAATAAAATTTGATAGTGATTCTATGATAAGTCATGTGATGTCTCAAAAGCTTTGGTTAGAACTTCTGAATAAAGAGATCTCAGAACATAGTGTAAATCATTTCTTTACGCATTTAATGCTGTTCCTTCCAGTATATAAAGTATTAATGAATTAGGATACCGGTAATATATTTCTTCAATTTAATTGCATAAAATCAAAACGAAGTATTATATTGTTGTTCTTTTATACTGAGTTTTCATCTTAGAAAAAAAAGAAATGTTTCACAGTGTATATGTCCTCGTGACAATAGTCTATCTACAATATTATGTTAAAACCTAATTTATCTCTGTAATTACTGGTACATATTATTGATTACCTGTGTCTCATACTCCATATTAGGCAACTTGTCATATAGTCTCTCATTTAGTATAAGTATTAGCTCCAATTGCTGAGATTCTTTAGTTTTGTGTTAAAATAATATCTCTCTGTTATCACTGATCAATGGCTTTTTGAGTATAATTCTTCTACACAGCTATGACATTAGGTTAATTAGTTAGTATACTCTTTAAGACAGATTGTTTGTCACACACTAAACACAACATTTAAAATACTCTTAAAATTGTGACATTAGCTCTATAAACACCAGATGTTACAGTTGATCATGTAGATACTAAAACATACAAAAGAAAAGTACTATTGTCTTATATTATTATTGTTTCTGCTACACATGATATTTTAACTAATGATCTCACATTAGCTATAATGGCTTTGATAATACAATAATACTACTAAAAATACTGTTATATGATAATGGATCATTATCTATGCTAAAAATCACTATATGTACAAGTAATGTATTAAGTCAACAACATAATATAATAAAGAAAACAAATGACAATACTTATAATTGAATCAGATACATCTATTGCTATAACCACTACCATAGGTACTTTCTTCATTAGTACCAGAGTGATAATTTGTATTTCTTTTATTATTATTATTATTATTATTATTATCATGGTCTTTATTGTCATATTTGTAAATAAGAAAATGTCAAATACCAATGAACTGAAAGGTACTAAATTGGTGACATCATTTATTTATAATGCTACGTCTTTTGTTTGTAGATACAAAGGAGATGTTGTTACTAGTCCAGAGTCTACCATTGTTACTACACTAACAAAAGTGTTAGTTTATAGTTTAATAATACAATCTAGTAATCCATATTATTCTTTTAAAAGTCCTCCTGCTGAGTATATATATGAGAAGGTCATTGACAAGTCTTCAGCAACAGATTATGAGATGCCATTTTATCAGTATCTACATGTCCAGCTTATACTACTGCAATATTCAATGGGATAGAAATGAAGATAAACTAAGTTTATCCAACATTTTTTGATATCTGGTCAATTTCTAATGGAATACTTCCTTTATAATTATATAATGTTAAATAATTTATATTTATTACTGGTCTCTTTTAATTTTATTTTGAATACTTAAAATAATATTCATTCATTATGATCAAATTATATTTCTTAGTGATGTATTTAATATGGTTACCTAACAGTATTGTTCATATTTCATAAACAACTTTGCTCCAATTTGTTATCATATGTTCTTTAGAATATATTTTGTTGAAGTTATAATACTTTACTTGTATATATTAACTCTACCTATAGGAATATGAAACCAACCAGTAGCTAGCTATACATGAATGTAAAAACCAACGTTGTTGATAAGAACACGTTTTTGCCATTGTTTATCTAACAACTTAATTTGGTTATTTCTAATATGCTAAACTTCCAAGCAGTAGTTGTCTTTCAATTATGTGCATTACAATATAATAGAAATTGAGAGATGTCATTATGACGTCATAACTTTTGCCATCTTGATGTCTACACAAGCTACAGAACTGTAAGTGGTAATTTAACAATTTCTTCTTTGTAATTATAAAATGTAGAAACTTAATCATAATCCTTTATTAATGTTACTATCAAACAGAGCTACATTTTCGTTTGCCTGTCATGGTATTACTGTTTCAGTAATATTGTTTCATTAAAGCTCTGTAAACTATACCACTAACTTTACCTACAGAAATAACTCTGTAAAGCTTGTAAGGTCCTGCAAAGTGTACCACTAACACACCTACCATTATGATTATAGTTTTATTGAAGCTCAATGATTGACAATAGCTCCACTAGTATCTTATTGATATCATTATGACTTTTCAAATCTTATATATATATATATATATATAAGTGAGTTTGAGCTTATTTGTATCAAATAGCCAGAAAAATGTTCATGGTTCATACTGTAGGAATATATTTCCAAATGTAATTAAACATAGTAGGAAGCAATTGTTTATGTCAAAATAAAGTATCTATTTCAATTGATAATATATTAACAAATGGATGACTTTAACAACCCAACTTCGTATATTATTGAATATGAGCTAGGGCAGATGAGATATTATTAGAGTAAGAGCCACTCCAGGTAACTTAAGGCAACCACGTTTCTCTTTCTTTTTTTTTCCAATAATCCAATTATACATATACCAGAAAAATTAAAACAAAATTGAAGCCTGATAAGTGTCAACATACCGCCGGCCTAAGACCAACGGTCTTAAAGAGAGAGAAACAATAGAAAATAAAATAAAATAAACAATGAACAATAATAATGATGTTAATAGCAATAATTAATAATAATAGGGACTAAATGACAAATGAGAAAACAAACGACCTGCAACAAATGATACTAGAGATCAGAATCGGATGAGAGCAATAGAGCAATTTTACTCACGGGACGTTTGTATATACCCTTGACAGTCTTGACCGTAGCAACACGAACTAATCCATCCTTACCAGGGTGTACTTCAGTGATCCTGGCAATTGGCCATTGAGTAGTAGGAACAATATTATCTTCCTTTAACAACACTATGTCACCAACTTCCAGATTCTTTGATTGGCGACGCCACTGATTGTATCTGTTCAATGATGTTAGGTACTCCTCTGACCATCGTTTCCAGAAATGACGGACTAAATTCTGACATAAATCCCAGCGCTTGAGCAACGAGACTGAACGATATGAAAAGGCTGGATCAGGGAGAGAGCACATTGATTGTCCAATCAAAAAATGACCAGGTGTGAGTATCTCAATACTATCCTCATCAGGCGAGTCAGTATAGACCAAAGGTCGACTGTTGAGACATGCCTCCACTTGTGTTAAAACCGTAGTAAACTCCTCAAATGACAGTTTGACATCTCCTATGATACGTCTGAGATGCATCTTGGTACTTTTGACGGCAGCTTCCCACAATCCACCAAAGTTAGGACCATGTTCAGGAATGAAACGCCATTCAATGTTGTGAGAAGAGCAGAAATCAGATATGATTCCTTTGCTTCGCTGCTGCTTGAGAAACTCATGGAACTCCTTGATCTCACGATTAGCTCCGACAAAATTCGTACCATTATCACTCCAAAGAAGAGTGGGATAACCTCGACGGGCAATGAAACGTCTTAGAGTAGCAATGAATGCTTCACTCGTGAGATCTGACACAGCTTCTAAGTGGACAGCTTTGACTGAGAGAGAGACAAATACACAAACGTATGCTTTAACAATTGTGGGCTTACGAATCATACCATACTTAATCTTGATGGGTCCAGCATAATCCACTCCTACTTTCTGGAAGACAGAACCAGGTGTCACACGTTCCAAAGGTAATTGACCCAATAATTGATACTGGGGTTTACATGTGTAACGACGACAAGTAATGCATTGGCGAACAATAGAGCGTACAGTTTTCCTCATGTAGATAATATGAAAACGACTTGAAAGACTAGAGGACAAGAGTGTTGATCCAGCATGTAACATGCGGACATGTTCTGAGCGTATAATGAGCTTGGTAATGAGGTGTTTACCATGAATGATAAATGGATGCATCCTTTGATAGGATAGACCGGAGTTACTCTCTCGACCTCCTACACGTAGTAAACCATCGGAGTCAATGAAAGGGCGAAGAGAGAGTAGGGAGCAATTATTGCTGAGACTGCAGTTCACTTTCAATTTAGCAATGTCAGAGGAGAAATGATCCTCCTGTATCACACGTATCCAATACTTCTCGGCAGTTATCAATTCTTCAACAGTGAGAGTGGGTGAAATAATATTGGATCGACGACAGTTATTCACAAAACGTAGAATCCAAGCAGTGATACGCTGGAGATGAGTGAATGAAGAGTAGTGATTTAGAGGAATGACTGGAGCCTGTACTTTTACTGGGATCACAAGACATATCTCCTTCTCCTCTTCCTCTATTGTTTCAACTGTAATGTCCTGGTGAGGCCAATTATCAGAGTTTATGATGAGCCAAGGAGGCCCCTCCCACCAGAGCTTATGCTCCAATAGTTCCAAAGGGAAAATCCCTCGAGAGGCACAATCAGCTGGATTCTCAATTCCAACAACATGATTCCATCGATCAGGAGGAATTTGATCTACAATGGAGGAGACACGATTCCCTACATAGGTTTTGAACCTTCTAGGATTTCCAGAGAGCCAATTGAGCACGATTGTACTATCAGTCCATGCAAAGACGTGGGACATAGGTAATTGTAATACATCCTTTACATGAATGAGGAGACGAGCAAGAATTTGAGCACCACAGAGCTCAAGACGAGGGATTGAGAGTCTCTTGATTGGTGATACCTTTGTCTTAGACATTACCAGAGACACGTGAACATGATTGAGTGAATCAATTGCTCTCAAATAGACTACGCCAGAGTAGGCGTTCTCAGAAGCGTCACTAAAACCATGTAATTGGACAGATATGATCTGTACATTCTTAGGAAAGTAACAGCGAGAGATAGATCTGTCATAGAGAGAAGAGAGTTCTAATCTCCACCGGGTCCAGGCACGATGAATTTCTTCAGGTACGAAATCATCCCAGTCAATACGCAATTCCCATACTCGTTGCAGTAGAATCTTCATGCTAATTATAGTAGGAGAGAACCAGCCAAGTACATCAAATATTCTAGCTACGTTCGAGACAAGAACTCTCTTTGTGATTTGCACACACGAGGAGAGCTCAGGGACAGTGAGTCGAAAAGTGTCAGTAACAGTGTTCCATTCCAAACCTAGTGTCTTAGTGTATGCATTAATATCAGATATAGCATGCACATTAGTACTCTCTAGCAAACTAGGTGGTATGTGTTGTAGTACCTGGCCATCACTTGAATTCCATTTTCTCAGGAGAAATCCTCCACGAATAAACAAGTCACATAACTCCCTTTGGAGAATGATGGCTGTCTCCACGTCATCAGCACCTGTCAAACAATCATCTACATAAAATGAGGTCTCAACTGCCTTGGCTGCCATTGGGTACTCATGGGAGAAATCCAGTGCATTTTGCTTGACTGCCATGTTGGCAGCGAAGGATGAGGCAGCAACTCCAAACGTGACTCTTGTCATGCGATAATCCCGGATCTTGTCATTGGGTGATGACCTCCAGACAAAACGATGTAGATTTCGATCTTCCTCAATGAGTTTGATAGCTCGGTACATCTTACTGACATCAGCAGTGAGGGCAATACGATGAGACCTAAACCTGAGTAGAACATCAATCAATGGAGGATGTATAGTGGGTCCAATGAGAAGAGTATCATTTAGGGACACTCCTGTAGAGGACTTGGCTGAGGCATCAAATACAGCTCTCACCTTAGTGGTGGTACTGGATTCTTTGTAGACAGCATGCATTGGGAGATAGAATACTTCTGCAGGGGGTTTGTCCATGTCTTTACTGGGCACAGGTTCTGCATGTCCCAGTTCCAAATAATCCTGCATGACAGTTTGGAATTCATAAAATTTATTTCTTTGAGTTAGAGAACGCTCTAAGGAGAGGAAACGTCTGATGGCTTGAGACCTTGATTCTCCGAGTGATTTACAGCCAGACCTTTTAGGAAGGGGAACCACAAAAGATCCATCGTCAGCACGACAATGATGAGTATCAAAATGTTTCACCACAGTACGCTCCTCAAGTGTGAGAGCGGGTTTAGCTGAGGGTGATTCCTCAATTTCCCAAAACCTCTTCAGAATGTCATCACATGATGACGTGAAAGAGTGAAACGTAGTCACATAGAGGTTGACTTGTTCTGCCTCCGTGATTGGTTCAGTGTTGCCACTGAGAACCCAACCAAATTCAGTTTCCAGAGCAACAGGTGCTCCAGGAGGTCCTATCCGCCGGCCCTGACGTAATACACTGACAAAAACGTCGACCCCAAGGAGGAGATCAATACGACCAGGTAATCCAAATGCTGGATCTGCAAGAGGCAAATCTGAGATATGATTCCAGGAAGAATCAAAGGGGACAGGAGAAACAGGGAGATCACATGTGACCTTCGGCAGAACTATAGCAGTGAGATCAATCTGTTTACTGCTATCACCATAAAGAGATGTGATTTGAAGACTGGCAACGGACTGAATTGGTGATCTGGGGGATGACCCTGCAATACCAAAAATGTGAATAGTCTGAGGAGAGCGAGGGAGCTGAAGATTTTGAGCTAGGCGCTCAGAGATAAAGGACGCTGAAGACGCGTTGTCTAGTAAAGCCCTTCCTTCGACAAATGACTCATCCCTGGCTTTGATTAAAACACGACATGTCATTAGAAGTGAACTTGATCGTATTTTAATGGCTGAGTTAGCCGACACCTGAAGCGAGGTGGGAGGAGCAGGAGCCGAAGTACTCGAGTGATTTGAGCCAATGTGCAGGAGAGTATGATGTGGGCGTTGACATCTCTTACATCTATGTGAGGACTTACAATCCTTCACAGCGTGTCGACCATTGAGGCAGTTAGTACAGAAATTGGATTTCCGTATAGTTGACATCTTATCACTATGAGACATGACTTTGAATTTAGGACAGATGTATAGAGGATGCCGTTCAGGGTTGCAGAGAATGCAATTGCCCATATACTCGGAGTTAGCAGTGAAAGTGGTGACAGGAGTGAATGGTTTCTTGGTTGGTGGCTTCTTGCTAGAAGAAGACAATGATGTCTCGGATGCTTGAGCTCTGAGGTCAAGGAACTCAAGGATCTCTGAGTATGATGGTACCTCTGTTTTAGCCTGACTGTGCCGTTGCCACTCAAACATGGTGTCAACATCAAGCTTGAGCTCGATGACTGATGTGATGAATGACTCATCAGGTTCAGAACCCATGGCCTTTAATGCTCTTAGGTGTTGCTGTACTGTATCATGTAGTCGCCTCAACTCCTTGCCACTGCCGTCCTTCAGGGAGGGAGCTTCGACAATCTTACGCACATGAGCACGATGTAAAAGACGAGGACGATTGAAACGCGACTTGAGACAGTCAATGGCTTCATCGTAATTCTCACCTGAGCGTGAGAGTCCCTCGATGACAGGTTTAGCAGAGCCATTCTTAACTGCTTGCTGCAAATAGACGAGTTTTTCGGAGTCTGAGAGATGAGGCCGGTCATGTACCGATATCTTGAACTGTTCCCAAAACTGGGACCAGTGTAGTACGTCACCATCAAAGGTGGGCACATCAAGCTTAGGCAGCCTGACTCCCTTACCATCTGCAACAGGTGCATTGGTTTTAGATATGGTGCTCATTAATTTCTTTACTTTATGGGAGCATTCAAACTGCAATCTCTCAAGATGAACATGCTGAGTGACCAGCTCATGATCATTCTCAAGATCTAGTGATATGAGGTCTTCGTGTATGGTGGACAACTCACGCTTATGATCAGCAAGTTGTTCCATGAATTGCTCTAATAGGGAGGAGTCATCATGATCTTCAGATAGGCCACTGAGGCCACTCTCTGTATTCCTAAGACCAAGCTCCAGTCTTGATAATCGACGGGCTGTCATCTTGTGAGGATCAGGTGTAGATAATTCAATAGGTGGTGTGAGTGCATGTGCTGTGGGTGTGTGCGTCATTATTTTTTGAATACGTAATATAAGTGCAGCAACAGTATCTTCATGTTGATCTAATATATCTTGTTCCTTCTTAAGAGCTTCATCATCACTCTCATCAATGAGATCCAGTACCTGATAGTGTAATGACTTGAAATCTGAATCAGCTTCATCAAGCTTCACTAATAGCTGCTTTGCACGATCAGAGACGCCAGCCGCCTCAGGATCGGATTCGAGTTCTCTCAATCGGTTGCCGAGACGAGTGACGGAGCTCCTAGGAACTCCTCGCTTCTTGTGTAGATTGGAGAGGGCTCTAGCTTCGTCCATGGGCCAATAGATGACAGTCGTGGGCGTTAATGAGAAATGTGGTGAGGACTGTTTTCTACCGGATACTAAAGAGTTATCCGGTTCGGTGGACCAAAATGAATATGAGCTAGGGCAGATGAGATATTATTAGAGTAAGAGCCACTCCAGGTAACTTAAGGCAACCACGTTTCTCTTTCTTTTTTTTTTCAATAATCCAATTATACATATACCAGAAAAATTAAAACAAAATTGAAGCCTGATAAGTGTCAACAATTATATTACCATTATCAATGAGTGATGTAAGAAAATCTCATGTGATATATAATGTTTGTTTGATGTTGATGATCATGTCAAGTAGTCCTCAGCACATTGACTACATATGAATGCTACACATTAAAAATGTGAATTTTATTTACATTGGTAATTTCTATAGTGCTAGAGTAATGGAATGGAACAAAAGCAACAACATAATAACATCACATAATTGTAATATTATTATTATAATTACAAAAATTTTACTTTAATACAACATAGCAGTAATTATTTTAATTCAAACTTTACCACACTATAGTTACAATGATACAACTGTGGTTAACTGGAATACTGCTCCTAATGATTATAGCACTAGGAGAGGCTGTTATATTTGGTACTCTACCTCCTCGACCTACTACTGGTACAGTATATACAATATTATATTATATGTTTATATTATAGTATTATATAGGTGTGAGACTTTATCTAAGTTATGAGAATAGAGTAATACCTAACTACTTTATGGTGAGAGGTAGTCAGTTCTATGATGTGGATCTAAATAGTGATGGTCAAATTGATGGTATATGGTGTCAGAGTGCTCTTAATGAGAGTATGATAGGTGTCTGGTACTTACCTAATGGATCACCAGTACCTACACAAAGTTGTGCTACTCCATTACAATCATATAATACTAATGTCATTGGTCAAGTGGGTCTTCTTAGACGTGGTGGGATAGGTTCAATTCAAGGACTATACTCTTGTATTATTCCTAATGAAGAGGGAGTAAGTCAGACACTGTATGTAGCTCTATATGGAAGTTATGGTTTTAAATACAGTGGTGAGTTGAATGTAATAACGCATATAATATTGATGCAATTATTAATAGCTATAAGTCAAAGGATTTTTTGTACACAGTTATCTATATAACTATATAGAAAGAGTTATTGATAAAACATTATCAAAATTACAATATATAGTAAGTTTTGTACAGCATATTATGTGACCTGATTTACATTAAGAGACCAATTTTGTCAAAATGTTAAAGACTAGCAAGTTAGCAATTCTGTTTAAAGGATTTCTACTAAATTTTGTATTCGAATCATCTATTGTTTTTCAGCTAAGATATAATTTAGTAAACATCTAGTGAAAAATGTATGTTTGTGTCCATAGTAACTGAATGGTTTCGAGATGTTTTAACAAAAAAAACTCCTTTTTCATAAATCTTGTCAAATATATATTAGCAATTTAAAAATACTTTTACACTAGTGTAAAATAAAAAGGAATAAATGTGTTTACTTTTAATATACATAACATAATATATGTGTGTGTGTGTACGTGCCACGCACGCATGTGTGTGTGTGTTATGCTAAAATCTATACTCTTTTTAATTAACTAAAACAAAAGAATGTACATGATTATTATACTTTTTAGGTGGTCCTGTAGTGGATCGTAATAAACCTCTAACATTGACTCTACTCTCTACAAGAGATACTAATCCTCCAGTGTTCACTCTCTACTTTAATGTCACAAACACACCTCCAACAACAGTGACTTGTTCTGTTAATGAGAATACATTTAATATTACTGAAGAAGATTTAAATCGTGTACCTGAAATGACTGCTGATCCTATTAGAGTTGGGGTGACTGTAACTATTAGGAGGAGAGAAGCTGGTAAATATTATTGTATAATAAGAACAGATATATCAGTATCACCTGCTCCATTTCATACTACTGCTATTACTCCTGGTATAAATATCAGTGGTAAGCTACAACTTTAATGCCATTGTAATAATATAATTTTAATCACTAGTAACTGATACACCGACTGGCTTAAATTTTACTAGAACTAGTCTAACATTAGTTTTACTTACCTGGTCACCTCCCATTAATAATACTGCAACAGTAATAGGTTATGAGGTGTTCCTTGATATATCTAATGGTACAAGAGTTAGTGTGGAGACAAATACTACAGAAATAAATATAACTTCACTACAACCTGATGTCAATTACACTGCATTTGTTATAGCCTATGGAGGAGACTTACCTAGTGAACATATTAATACTACAATATCTCAAGGTAACCTCACTTGTTATTTTCACTCACATTGAAATTTAGAATGTTTTTAATAAACAGTTATATCTGCTGAGGTAACTGGTCCCATTGTTCCATTGTCATATGGTTCTAACTTTATAGTAAGATGTACAGCCTTTTTATCTCTTGAACTTAATGAAGTAGTGGTACAAGTGATTTGGGCTGATCAATATTTACAAGTTATTAATATGACTACTGGGGAGATATCAGTTGGTAATAGATTTGATACTGATATTTTTATGAATACTAAAACTTACTCACTGGATTTGAACTTTTCTAATCTTCAAGCTTCTCAAATTGAAAGATATACATGTCATTCAACATTTATTGAACAGGACAGTGAGCCATTTATACTACCAAGACAAATTATTGTATCTGTACAAGGTTAGTATGCATCTGAGATCATTGTTAATGTATTTATATTATAATTTAATTCCAAAGTACAAGTTACTCCTAATTTTGAAGGATATAATCATACCTTTGAGAGTGATAAGATTTCTTTGTGCCATGTTTATTTTATTTCATATTACAGTTCCAGATCCAATTGTTAGTACACTAGTTACTCCTAATTCTGAACTAAATAATCATAACTTTGAGAGTGGTATGGTCTCCCTGAGTTGCCATGTTATCATAACATCACTGGATGTAGACACTAATGTCAATATTACATGGTTTGGACCTAATGGAGTAGTAGTTCATGATAACACTCGATATAATATTGATACTGGTCAACTAAATAGTACAATGTATGGTAGTAGTTTAAATATCAGTGATCTATCATTAACTGGAGACAATGGAACACAGTATTACTGTAGAGCTCAATTTGGAGCAAATGATAGTTTTATCTTCTCTTCATTTATAATTCCTTCGGAAGCAGCATCAGAAAATGTTACTGTTATAGTTGAAGGTACTTACATCAGGTTATAATTTACTGTAACTTACATTCCACCTTTGTAGCTATATCTTTACCTTCAGTGGAAATATTTGATATAGAGGTGCCTATTGTGGGTGAAACCTTCACTTTAACATGTAATGCTACAGTACCAGACAATCTAGTAGGATTGGCTAATGTCAATGTCAGATGGCTATATAATGAAACCATAAGAGATAATGTGACAATGATTTCTAAAGGAGACGATTCTGCTACTTTGACATTTTCTCCTGTCATTCAGACTCAAGTAGGACTATATACTTGTATAGCTACCCTCAGTATAACTGGTATACCTCTACAAAGAAATAATAGCAGAGATTATATCTTCAATATACTTGGTAAAATTTGATACAAAATCTTGTAATAAATATAATAGTTTGTACTTATATAGGTAATCCTATTGTTAGTATTACAACATTTGGATCTAATATTGCTGGTAATATGTATAGCTTGTTATGTTCTGTTAGTGTGGTATTTGGTACACCAGGTATCACTTGGTTTTACAGTAATGGGACAAAATTACTAGAAGGCATTGGAATAATTCAGATTTTAACAATGATATCAGACACTGAGCAAACTTATGAACTTCAGTTTAATCCATTAATGTATACACATGGTGGTGAATACACTTGTGTAGCTAATCTTACTGTAATACATAATAATGATACATTTGTTGGAGTTAGAAATACAACAGCAACTGTTTATGTCACAAGTAAGTTATTTTATTATTATAGTTTAAATTGTATCACTTATGTTATTGCTATGTTTTCTTTATCAGTACCAATTCCAACTGTCTCTATAACTCCTGGTAGTTTACTTATGTTCACTCGTGCTACTCAACAACATTTGTCTTGTAATGTCAATCTCAGTGATCCTATTCCTCCTACACCAAATGTCACTATTAACTTGGAGAAGAATGGACAACCAATAGATCTGTCTAATTCTAGAATTAACAGGACCTTGACAATCAATAACAATGTCTATTCTGCAATACTCACATTCACTCCTGTAGACAATGATGATGCTGGTAATTATACTTGTACTGTAACTGTTAGTCCTATAGGGTCTGGATTTAAGTTTGAAGTGGAACCTTTTATTGTTGGTAGTAATAGTTCTGCACTAATTGAATTGACAGTACAAGGTCAGTCTATTGGATTATTATCCTGTTAATTTAGTTTTTTTTTTTATCATTGTAGCTATATCAGCTCCAGTTTTCAATATCACTGTTATTGGTGCTATAGGAGAGAGCTATTTTGTAGTGTGTTCAGTAAATGTTGATAATAATATCTATAACATTGTTGTCAATATCACTATAGTCAAGATTGGAGAAGGTGTGGTTAATTCTTCTGCGACCTCAGGAGGTAACAGTGTATCTATGTCCTACAATCCACTGATGACATCACATAGTGGACAGTATCAATGTGTAGTGAACATCAGTCAGATTGATATTAGTTATCAAGTCTCTTATATTGAAGCTTTCACTATCAAAATAACTAGTAAGTTCATGATTTGTTAGTGATATATGACGTAGTATCAAACCATGTCATTGTGAAAAATACTTAATTGTCTTTACCTCTAGTTCCACAACCAACAGTTACTGTGTTTACTTATCCTGTTAATCCAAGTTCACTAATAGAGGCAACATATCTTGATATAGTATGTATTGTTACAATCAGTGATGCTATTAGTACTGAAGTTAGTGTTGTTATTGAGTGGTCTCATAATGGTGGTTCTCCTCTTAATAATAACAGTGACTATACTATTAGTTCACTGACTATGTTAGGATCACACATGTACACTAGTACATTACGTATTGAACATTTGAGTAATACTAGAGACAATGGTGCTATGTACTCTTGTACTGTTAGTGTTCTACCATCTCCTGTATCTTCTTATATTACTGGTAATGAGAATAACAACAATGTTACACTAAATGTGGCAGGTATAATACTTAATTGCACATATTGTAATTGTATTATTGTTATTAATTAATTTATAGATTTCACTTCTGATCATGTAATAGTTAATATAGTATTTCCAACCACACCCACTGCTGGAGACCAGTTCACTATGACATGTAATATCAGTATACCTGAGAGACTAGTACATGATCTTAATAGACTTGTAGTAATATGGAGTTATGATCTAGCTAGACATCAAAGAATTGAAATAGTTAACAGTGATACTATAATGGAAAATGTTTCTAAGATTGGTAATCTTATCTTAAGTCCTCTAACTATTAATCCAGTAAAGACTTCTGATGGTACAGGGTATTATTGTACAGCATTATTTAATGATTTAGGAGTTAGTGATCATATATTTAGAGACCTTAATGTTCAAAGTAAGTTATTTGTTTGGAAATCAAATTAAATATTGTTAATACACTTTCCACAGTCCTTCCACCCAATATGGTTATCACACATAGTCCTTCTACTGGTCCTATTTATGAGAGTACTAACTTTAACCTGACCTGTACTGGTACACTACCCAGTGTAGTGGACACAACAGTGTCAGCTACTGTAGTTTGGTTTGATCCTCAAGACAATACTATACCTGTTGAATCACGACGTATGATCACTAATGTTACTAGTAATGGAAACAATAAGTTTGAGAGTACACTAATGTTTCTACCAATTGATAATGGAGATCATAATAGTAACTTTAATGACACTGGAACATATACCTGTCAGATGACTATTAGTTCTAGTGATCCTTTAATTATTAGTGGAATAAACAGTACTACTGACACAATAACTGTTCAAAGTAAATAATATTTATTTATTTACATAATGTTAGTTTTTCTTACCAGCTTTGCCTGATATGCAGTTAAATATTTTTACTGAGGGATCTATTCAAGTAGGTCAAAAGCTCAATATCACTTGTACAGTGAGAGCAGTAGAGAGATTAGTTGTCACACCAACAGTTGAAATAATGAAAATGAACACTACAACTCTATCTTTACTACAAGATACAAACATTTCCTATACTATTACCACTGATGACACTGGGTCTGAAACTAATTGGACAATATTACTAGAACCAGTCAGATTTGAAGACAGAGGAGTATATATATGTAAAGCTGATTTTAATGTGACTGGTGTTAATGGAACTAATGATCCATCAACTGCTACTTATGATGCTCAGTTTGTTGAAGAGGACTATGAACTTATTGTTGACTGTGAGTTACACAATAATAATCACATTATTGTATAAATTTTTTTTGTAGTCCCTCCTGCAACTTTATCTATCTCTCAAAGTCATCATGGAGTACTCTATGCTGGTACATCTTTCTTTCTCAGATGTGTGATTACATTGAATGATCTTGTGACAATACCTGTTGTTTTGAGAAATGAGTGGACAAGAAATGGCATATCTGTTCCTAGTGGTCTTTCAAATGATGCTACTATCACAGACAATCTCATACAAATTGGCTCTTTAAAATATGAAGCTACACTTTACTTCAATCCATTGGATAATACTGATGATAGTGGAGAGTATTCCTGTAATTTTAATATACTATCTAATATCAGTGACTATGTAAGGAACACATCAGCTAATACTAGCACTACTATTACTGTACAAGGTACATTGTATTTAATTCGATTTACACTGTATATTATTATCTAATGTTGTCATAAAGTGGATATAATCATATGATAATTATTTTCCTTATAGCACTCCCATCTCCAATAATGAACATTATGACATCTGGTATAGCCAGACCTGGTGAAGAATATAACATTACTTGTACTGTTGAAGTCATTGACAGACTTATAGTGACACCAACTATTGTATGGATCAAAGATAGAGTTAATACATCATTAGCATCTGATGATCTAAACACTATCAATGTACCATTAGTACTTAGTAATATCTCAGATACAATGTACTCTCTGTCACTGTTCTTCTATTCACTAAATACCTCTGATGCTGGACAATATACATGTCAAGTTACCATCACAGAAAATGGGATTAATGTCACAATAACTAACACTAAGTTATTAGACCTACCATTACAAAGTAAGTATATGGGATCATTCTTAACAAATACAAACTTTCTTCTTTTTTATAGTTCCCGCTCCTTATCTTGATGTCACTTTATCAAGACAAAATGACTATTTAGCTGGTAGTGAACTGACTATTACATGTGATATTACAATAGATCCTCATGTTAATACTCCCTTCATTATTAATACAATATGGGTAATGTTGAATGAGGTCAGAAATGGAATTGGAAAACTCAATGAGAGCAATAGAAATGAGCAATCAAGAATCTCTGTTAACAATTCTTTATTAATTAGTTATAACAAGTATCAGTCTCAAGTTCAATTCAGTACTCTCAGTAGTTCAATGGATTCTGGAATGTATACATGTATTGTTAATGTGATACCTGTAGCTGGTTACTATTATGTTCATACTGCTAATATGACCAATATTACTACTAACTTGACTGTTATAGGTATGACTGTGATATTAGTTATATTGTTACAGTAATAGCTTTATATTTTGAAGAATTTTAAAAACTATTATGATGTAGTTTAAACGCTATTTGTATAATCAATAAATTCATTTATTATTTTGATCTTACAGACCCAGTTATTGGAGACTTTACTACTACACCAAACTCAATTCTGAATGCATATTGTCCTGATTCAGATCCTTATGATTACTTCACTCTAGTGTGTACTGCTAGTAAACCAGCTCTAGTAATACCAACTCTTGAAGTGATCTGGCTACATAATGGTACTGAACGTCAAGGTGTAGTTACATATAACAATGAGAATACCTATGCTATAAACACTCTGAGTTTTCTGAAGACTTTTACAAATGATTCTGGTACTTACTCCTGCCATGCTAAACTGTCTATTCCAGAATCTTCTGATATCAGTTTAATAAAAAACATTACTTTTACTTTAAGATGTAAGTGTAGTTTTTTTAGAAATTACAATGCCTTTCTTTTCTAAATGCAGCTCAAAGAAGTCCACATGCAGCCAATAATATGTCATCAACAGTTGGACAAACTAATTGTACTATCTACTTTACTATTCCATCCATTGCCTATACACTTGAGATATATCATATCAACTATATTGGTCTAGAATTACAAAATACTTTAACTACTAGTTCTAGTCTAGTGGGTACTAACAACATCACTACTGTTAACTTAATGTATCAGATCATATTAACTGGTCTAGAGGAAGCTAACACTTATAACTTCACTGTTGTATCTACTAACTGTATTGGTAATACTAACAGTCAGACGATGAATTTTATTACTTTACCAGCAAGTAAGTTTATCATTCACACTTTTGCTAAATTTTAAAATGTACTTTTTCAAATTTAGTACCTACTGCTCCTCCAATGAATTTTATCAACACAACCTACCTTCCACGTAGTGTTACATTAGACTGGGATCCACCAGTTAGAGTAGATCAAAATGGAGAGATAATAGGATATAACTTGACTTGTATACAAACCAATGGACCTCACATCTCTGGACTGACAACTATTCAGAGTTCTCTAGAGACTGTATTTACTATTCCAATATTAGTACCATTTACTGGGTACACTTGTAGACTGTCATCTATTAATGTTGTGGGTGAAGGACCAGCTACACAATATACATTTGAAACAGCACAAGATAGTAAGTTCATGACACGATATGAATTTTTATTTTCCAAATAGGACCTGATGATGCTCCTCAAGACTTTATTTCCATTCCAACCAAGACTGATGTGATGTTTAACTGGAAACCTCCAGCTGTTTCTAATGGCATTATTACAAAATATAGACTTGAAGTAAATTTAGGTGCTAACATGTTAAGAACCACAACTCAATTGATAAATGTGACCCCTAACAACAACACACTATCCATCACTATTGATGGATTGTCACCCTATCAGAATTACACTGCTACTGTTTCAGCTACTACAGTAGTTGGATATGGACCTAGTGCTACTACTAAAGGAAGAACTGATCCTGATAGTAAGTATGCATCATTTACTATCCCTTTTTACATAAATTTCTCTAGTATCATCTGAACCAGTTATTATTATTATACCAGTTATTATTAGTAATATCTTTGTTGCTAACACTATACCAGTAGTTAATGACAGTGCTGTTAACCTTACTTGGTCTCCGCCCATCACACCTAATGGATATATTAGTAGTTATAATATTGATATCACTGGTGGAGTTATCATGTCATTAACAGTTACTGATGATCCTCAATCAAATACTTACACACACATTATTATAGGATTATGTAAACCTAATACATTATCAACTAGTAAAATATATTGTCTCCACAGATTCAGGTGTCCCTTACTATATAGCAATTGGAGCAGTCAATGAACTAGGAGTAGGTAACATTACATCAGTTACTGTCTTCACTAAAACTGAAAGTAATGACTTTTTTAATATTTTTTGTTCACTCATATATTGTTTTAGCTCCCAATATTAGCCCTAGTGGTATTGCATCACAAAGGTCTTCTGATGGTACTTCCATTTACATTGTATGGAGAAAAGTGTCACTAGAAGAAGCTCGTGGTTTCTTTGAGTATATTGTAGTATTAGATGCTGTCAATAGTAGACGTAGACAATCAAGTGATATAACTATACATGTTCCATTTAATAAGACATCTATCAATGTAACTGGTCTAAATCCTCAATTAACATACACACTTACTATGAGAATAGCAGTACAAAATGAAAATGGAGAAGTTATAGAAGGACCTACAAGTATACCAATAAGGATTGAGGCAACATGTGAGTTCTATCTTTCCAACAAGTTATGCATCTAAATCTTTTATAGCATCAACATCATCTACTAATGAGAGTTCTAGTACTGGTTTTATAATTGGTCTAGCATTGACAACAACAATTACATTTATTATTATTATTATTGTAGTAGTACTGGTTGTCATAATTTGGATTAAAAGGAAGTCAAAGAAGTATAATTTAAAATCAGGGTAATTAATCAAACTAGTCATAATGACATCATGTTTACTATCTACTAATAATTATACAGAGACAAAACAGATGATATTGCAATGACTATTAGCCCAAGTTATAATATAGTAAATACATCTACAACATTGTAAGTTGACAGCATTATGTCAATAAATTTTGTTATACTACTGATATAGAGTTGAGGAAGCATTATATGAGAGTATTTCTGAGGTACTGCCAGCCCCTCTAAAATGTAATATACCAGCTGTTACTACTACTAATGCACAAGCTCCTCCAGATTATGATATACCAGTTGTCACAAATACTGATACACAAGTCTATGATCTACTAGTAGTTACTACTGATATATCAGTGAATACCAACCCAGC
This sequence comes from Xestospongia bergquistia, assembly GCA_963965975.1. Taxonomy (NCBI): domain Eukaryota; kingdom Metazoa; phylum Porifera; class Demospongiae; order Haplosclerida; family Petrosiidae; genus Xestospongia; species Xestospongia bergquistia. Next base: position 1,995,714 of record OZ014415.1, read on the forward strand.
TCAGCAGCCAGACACTTTTCACACATATGATAATATCATTGCTTTGCAACCAGACTCTTCTCACACATATGTTAATGTCGTTGCTCAGCAACCACACTCTTCTCACACATATGCTAATGTTGTTGGTCAAAATAATTGCATGTAATTATTCTTATTTTAATTTTGGTTAATTTTTAATTATTAAAAGTGTTTAATTTTAAAATTATTTGTTTATAGCAATGTTGGTTGTTATTGTATAAATAATGTTATTTTTTTTAATTATTAAGATTTCTGTCTGCTTTCATCTAATATCTCGTTTATTTAATATGCTAAAAGATTATATAGTGAATGGAGCAATGTATAGTCCCACATTACATGATGTATGCTGCAATGTATACTACCAGTATTATGGACAAATGTAATAATGTAATAATTTATCATGGTCTTCTCACATCCAATTGGTCCCGCTCTAAACCATTGGGGTCATCTATCGTAACTTCTATAAGCATGCTTCCCCTCGTACTCTTCTCACTTTGTATCACTCTCTTATCGTTCCCTATTTTTCCTATTGCTCCTCTGTTTGTGACCCACCCGTATCTTTCACTAATTCTGAAATTCTCAAGAAAACCCAACACTTTGCTCTAAAAATGTGCTCTCATAAATGGGACAATGATTACTCATCTCTTCTCTCAACTTTTAACCTTCCGACCTTCTCAACTCATCGCTCTATTTCCAAATTATGTCTTTTCTATAAAATCACTAGCAACCTCCTTTATCTTCCTTCTGATATTTTCATTCACAAACCTCTGCCAAGGAATGCTTTTCGTCACTTTGATCCTCTCACATTTACCATTCCTTTTTCTCACTCATTTGTCCCTTCTGTTTTCTCAATGTGGAATTTACTTCCTTATCATGTGAAATCTAGCTCATCTCTAATCACTTTATAAATCTAAAGTAAATATGCTTACTAATCATCAAATAAAAAAAAATCAAAATACATATAAGGAGTCCATACAACAGTCACTGAGTTAGCAGGAATAGAATCCTTGACAGATCACTTTTAACTTAACTATTGTATCTATTAAACCACATTAGTTTTACTATTACTGAAAGAAAGCACTTTACTATTTATTAACAAGTAAATTAATAATTTTCAATTATATTTTTGATTTAATTTCAAATAAAATGTAATTTTTGCCAATTTTGTACCAATTGCTCCTCCAAAAAATTTACTCAACACAACCTTCCTTCCATGTAGTGTTACATTAGACTGGGATCCACCAGTTAGACTAGATCAAAGTGGAGAGATAGTAGGATATAACTTGACTTGTATACAAACCAATGGAATGTTTCTGTGTGTTTTCACCTTTAGTTATTATGTCAAAGATTACATGGTATATGTTGCAATGTAAACTACCAGCATTATAGAGAAATGAACTGTGTACTATATTAAATAATGATGCATTGAATAGAACCACCTTAATAATAGTACTGGTATATTTACATTTGAAAAACACTTTACATGCAAACGACTAAATGTGTTTAGAATACAACTTTTTGAAGTCATAACGTTTGGCTTGTATATATTACTTTACCTACAGAAACAAGAAACCAGTTGCCTACAGCTATTGCTGATAATGTACATTACTATCATTTTTGTCTTACAAGTTTAGTTATTTTTAATATTACATACAGGATATGTCATTATGACGTCATGATGATCTTGCTTCGGTGTCTATACAACTGTAAGTAGTAGTTTAACAATTTCTTCTTCAAATTATAGACTTAAGAATTTGAATCATAATCCTTTATTAATGCTACTAGTAAAAATAGCTACATTTTACTGTATATGTTCCATTTAATAAGACATCTATCAATGTAACTGGTCTAAATCCTCAATTAACATACACACTTACTATGAGAATAGCAGTACAAAATGAAAGTGGACTAGTTATAGAAGGACCTACAAGTATACCAATAAGGATTGATACACCATGTGAGTTCTATCATGCCAATAAGTTTTGTTTTAAATATTTTTTAGCATCAACGTTATCTACTAATGGAAGTTCTAGTACTGGTTTAATATTTGGTCTAGTAGTGACAACAGTAATTACATTAATTATTATAATTATACTTGTTTTGGTAGTTATCTTTTTTGTTAAAAGGAAGTCAAAAAGTATGAGAGGCTTCTAAATGAACTACCAGCTCCTCTAGATTATAATATACCAGAAATTGCTAATACACAAGTCTATGGTCTACCAATAGTTACTACTGATATATCAGTGAATACTAACCCAGCTTATGGTACAACAAGTTTTTGTGAGGCTCAACAACCAGACAATTCTCACATATAATTCTGTTTATATTGGTTGCTGAAAGTAATTAATTGTCATTGTTTCAATTAAATATTTTGGTTAATTTTTTAAAAGTTTTCATTTAAAGCATTTCAGTTTTTGATTATATATATATATATATATATATATATATATGTTACAGTAAGATTGTCTAAATAGGGATTTTGTGAAATCCCTGAAACTTTCAGGGAGTTTGTGAAATCACTATTTCACTTAGGGACTTCATAAATTCACTAAAAACTCTAGTGATTTCATGAAATCACTGAAATGAGGCTTTTGTTTTTTCACAAAATTACTGAATGTGATATATTGGTAGAAAAGTCAGCATTGTTTAAGTGTTGTAAGGAAGTTTATTCATAAACGATTGCAATGTTTAAAATAACAATCTGAAAATGCTATGATTAGTTTTAATATCTGTACACAATTCTCAATTCTTATTGTGACAACTGAGACTGCAGTGACACCTGCTGTTACAAAGTCTCTTTGCTATATAACACTTGCACCTGTTTGTCTGACACTGTTTCTTGCCTTTGCTGCAGTCACACTGGAAGAACCCTTGTCCACCAGAAGCTGTAGACTTGAGAGCTTGACGGAGTGTGATTGTAGATTCTGTGTTGACATCAGAATCATTTAAGAGTCGCTGCGGACAGAGATCAAACTGATTCCTGGAATACTTTTTGCTCAGAATCCCAGCTTTCAGAATTTCAGGTGGGAGACTAGAAGATGTCAATCCAACTTTAGGGTCCTCCCCAAACATGGCTTTGTAGGGGGTTCTGTTGATGCCAGCATGATGAGCAGAGTTCTTCTGTTGCCGAACAAATTGAGCTCTGTGATGACTTGGGCTGTGAATTCTGAGCCGTTGTCACTCTGAAGGTGGCTGGTGCACCAAAGATGAGGAATGTATCCAACAGTTGAATGGCAACTTCAGCAGCTCTCTTGGAAGACAGGGGCCTCAGGATAACAAACTTTGTGTGGTGACACTGGTAAACTATGATCCACTTGAACTGGCCTTGTGGGAATGACTGCATGTCAACAAGATCAACTTGACTACGAGAGTTGAATTCGCTGGAAAGAATAGGCTTGACAACAACACCTGTAGTCTTGGGACATTTCCTCTTCTCTTGACATACAACACAGTAGGACTGGAAGAGTTCAACAGCATCTGTTGTGATGTTGGGATACTTTTGCCTAAGATGTTTCAGCATCCTGTCACGACCACCATGGCTAGTTGCAATGTGAGCTTTGCTGATGATGTTGTAGGTGCACATTAAAGGAAGTGTGAACTGCTCTGAACTACGTAAGATAAATCCTCAGATTAGTCATCAAAGCTATGGTATTATTTCCAGCTGAATTACTGTTTCATCAAAGATGTCTCATTGTGGTGATTGTCCATGAAAATCTGTCATAAAGAATTGTGTACAGATATTAAAACTAATTGTATATTTATGAATAAACTTCCTTACAACACTTAAACAATGCTGACTTTTCTACCAATATATCACATTCAGTAATTTTGTGAAATAACAAGAGCCTCATTTCAGTGATTTCATGAAATCACTAGAGTTTTTAGTGAATTTAATAAGTCCCTAAGTGAAATAGTGATTTCACAAACTCCCTGAAAGTTTCAGGGATTTCACAAAATCCCTATTTAGACAATCTTACTGTAACATATATATATATACTTAATACTAACATTTAATTTAATTATATTAATATATCTGCCTGTTTTTACCTAATTTATATTTTTTCAAAGATTATATGGTGTGTAGACATTGCCAGCAATATGGAGAAAAGTTATGTTTAAGTCTTTGGATATTAAATGTCATATCCTAGGTCTTTATTCTTTGTGCCATTCAGAATGTCAATGATTGATCATAATAATAATCAGCATTATTGTCCTATAGTGTCAAATTTCAATTGTACAAGAATTATTATAATTATATTTTATATGTTCTCTTTTAGTGTACTTTGGATACATTACATGACAATTATTTCTTTATATCATATTTGTTAATGATACATTTAATATAATAGCAACACTGGAATTCACATTAAGAAAACAACATTGCATGCTCTAATGGTACAGTACATGTTGGTTGATATATACAGATGTGGAGAATAATCAGTTAGAGAGACATTAACCTGCATAGTATGACAAGATGTTCAGAACCCAAAGACTCAGTGCCAATTTATGTGACTATCCATTGTAACATACAACTTCTTCTCATCCTTTTCTCATAAACTGGTGTCCACTCAGTAACCACTGTTTGTCAGCTGTTTTCATATTTGACAAAAGGATCGCCGGTAGCAAGTAGCTATTCTTAAGAGCACCATAATATAACAGATTATAAAACATTACAATATAAATAGAAGATATAACAATATAAACTAAACTACTAAATTAAAATGATAAGAGATGAACAAATGATATTATACAAGCTGTAGGTTTTTAAAATCATATTAAGAAGAATTTAGGGAAATGTTGATTTGACATAGAAAGGAAGTGAGTTCAAGAGAGAGAGACAAAGGAATAAATGGTTTTTGTTAGGTTGAATTATGAGAGAATTGATATAAGAAGATATCATAGTGGTGAGAAGCATGTGAAGGAAGATATTTAGGAATAAAATATTAGCAGGATAATAAAGCATATTAATATTAGTACTTTTGTATACATGATATAGATATAGTGTTTCCAATGAGAGGAGTCTAGGTGGAGAAATTGCATCTAATGTCTTTTTTATTTGTCAACGCTCAGTGTGGTTATTTTTAATATATTATAATGTCATTTAGTTAATTAACTTTTGAAATTGCGATAATTTTTAATGATGTCTTTAAACGTCATCATAGTTCTTTTTCCTCTTCTTGATGTCTACGCAACTGTAAGTGGTAAGTTAAAATATAATTTATTATTATTGCCACTAGTAAATAGAACTATATTTTCTTTTACTAACTGGTTGTGAGTATTAATGCGTCAGTAGAGAATTATACTATAATCAGACACGTGATAAAGTGTCTATGTAGGAATGGTCTGGATAGTCCATTGAAATGTATTGGCAAAAACACATAATATATTACCCAAAACTTATCTTAATATCTTAATACTTGTCTATATTCCTCCCTATGATAATACCAATATTGTGACTGATTTATAGTCACATTAAAACCCTATATAGTGTACCCCTAACAAACCTAGCGACATAATTATAGTTTGTATTGAAACTTAGAGATTGATAATGTTTATGAATTATAAAGATAAACTTTTAGGATACCTATTGTAAATTAATTAAGATATATTCTAGTCAGACAATTCAAATGAAAAGACAAATGCCAGTGTTCATACTAGCTATAATTGACAGGCAATTATCCCCACTACAATGTAGACTATGAATTGACATGTGCCTATGTGAGTGAGTATACACTAAGTAAACATTTTTTAATCAAATCAAATTATTACATTATAATTTTATTTCTAAGTCACAACTTACCAGTACATCAAAAATAAGAACAACCTAATTCATTGGTATTAGTATATATATATATACTTCTAAACTGATTGTTTCATTCATAGTTATCAAAGTTTCATCAATACAATATACACCCATTATTAAGTTAAATGTATTAAGCCAAACTAGCGTAGTACACTGAATATAGTAGTTGTTGTGGTGTCTTGATCAATTATTGTAAAGACATTGATAGTATTTCAACAAAACATTTCTAGCCAACTTGTAGTCTGACTGCATATTTGTCTAATAGTAGAAGTAGTCCTGTACTCAGAAGGAATGTTTAAAAATGTCTAGGTAATACAGTAGAATGCTTACTGTAACTTGCTGGTACACATTGAGAAAAATATTGATTAAAAAAACAAGTGTATTGACCATTCAATGATATTAATGTTTATATATAGCATTGATGTTAAAGTTGTGTATGTTTTACATTGTATATATAATATGTAAAATGATACATAACGTTAATATCAGTTGGTTTTGACTACTAGTAATAGTGACCATTGTTTATAACTGGCTAATGATTAGTAAAATCATTATTGTATTCAAATCATCTATCTGTTGTATTAAAGAGAGGTATTTTACTTATATATGAGCCACATACTAATTGTCACACTACTATTTGAGATTGATAAAAAAAATTCAATGTTAAATTTTTAGTTTCAACCTGTAGCTGTATCCTTACAGTCACTGACAATGCATTGCAATAATTAATATTAATCACAATAATAGATATCTTAATATGGATATATGGTTACTGGTTTCTTCTGGTGTATTTTAGATCCTTAAATAACATTCATTATAATTATAGTGTAAGTGCATTGATTATTGATATATTTAATATAATAACAGTATTAGAGTTTATATTTAGCAAACAACTTTGCTCTTAATTACATCATCATATGTAATATTCTTTAGAATATAATTTCTTAAAGTCATAACAGTACTTCTACCTACTTACTTGCAGTTTAATATTTAAATGAAAATGACAAAATTATATGTTGTCTTTGCAAGCATGCACTTTTATTTTCTTAAAACCTAACAGCAGCTCTTGTGAGAGTAATTTTCCAATGCTTTATTAAATAAAATATTGAGTTGGACAAATATCAGTGTATTACCAGTGTTTTCAAGAATAGGGAGATAGTCTGTAGCTAAAAAAATATACAACACTCCATATTGTTAATACATGAGCCCAATGATGTCAAAAGTCAACAGATATTGTTAGTCTTTCATCTCAGTTAAGTTATGATATCTTCTAAGCAATGGTTATCTTTCAGAGTTTTTTTACACTGCGACATTGACATTTGCTCATAGGTAGCTTATTTAAGAAATGATGACATTTTGATGTCACAGTAATTCTTTACCTCTTCATATCCTCATCAGGTAGCATTGGAACTGCAAGTTTGTAAATGTAATTTAATGATTCCTTTTTGTGATATTAAATTTTACAATTGAAATATAGTTTTTAATCGTGGCAATTTATGTGTCATTTACTTCTTAATAGCCCTCCAGTGTACCACAAACACACTTACCATTATAATTATAAACATGATATAGTTAGAGGTATGTCTTTCAAATTAAGGTTAGTTCTTATGTCAGGAAAACTGCAACTGTTCAGGATTCATACTAACCAGCATAATCACTTGGAAATGAAATCAAACATACATTAGATACAGTAGGTAGATAGCTGAACAAAACAGTTATTTTTTTCACTATGTAGGCTATCAACTACCTTTCTACTATGTAGTAGTGTGTACTTAGTTAGATCATTCTAAACTGAATGGTTGTTTTATCTAATTAAGTTATTACTTTATCATTACATTTCTAAGTAGAATACTTGCCATATAGCTAGTTGTTACTTGTCAAAGATAATATCAATAAGAACAAACAAAATATAATATAATAGATATTAATGTACATAACATGTATATGATATTGATATTGTGTGTGTAATGTACTGTATTGTATAGAGAATTTATATACAACTTTAATGTCATACTTTATATTATACTCTTACCAAATCAATAAAATACCTCAATATAAAGTTTGTGGCAATGAACTGTGACCTTTACTCTGACTACATAACATAATGTGATCAATACATATAAAAGAATGTGAGTAATGTTTTCAATATTCATTTTCATTTCACCAAACAAAATATATATTAACACTAAATGTTTCAATGTGAGTAATGTTGTTCTTATATCATTTTCTCTCTATGATGACAATTTTTATAGTGCTAGAAGAATATAGTAAACAACAAAGCAGTAATTATTAAAATATAAACTTTACCACACTATAGTCATAATGGTACAACAGTTAACTGGACTATTGATATTCATAATTATAACACTAGGAGAGGCTGTTACATTTGGTACTCTACCTCCTCGACCTACTACTGGTACAGTATATACAATATTATACTATATGTTTATATTATAGTATTATATAGGTGTGAGACTTTATCTAAGTTATGAGAATAGAGTAATACCTAACTACTTTATGGTGAGAACCAGTCAGTTCTTTGATGTGGATCAAAGTAGTGATGGTCAAAATGATGGTATATGGTGTCAGAGTGCTCGTAATGAGAGTATGATAGGTGTCTGGTACTTACCTAATGGATCACCAGTACCTACACAAAGTGGTGCTACTCCATTACAATCATATAATACTAATGTCAATGGTCAAGTGGGTCTACTTAGAGATGCAGGGTTAAGTTCATTTCAAGGACTATACTCTTGTATTATTCCTAATGAAGAGGGAGTAAATCAGACACTATATGTAGCTGCATATGGAAATGATCCTTTTGATAACAGTGGTGAGTTATATACATCTAAATGTTAGGAGATATAATCACTTGAAGGAATAAAACCATGGTAGCCAATGTGATCTTTGTAATGATAAATATTATAAGATACATACACTGCTTGAACTAAGAATAATATTAATATCCAATTAACAATCAAATTGATACCAACTTTTAGGTGGTCCTATAGTGGATCGTATCAAAGGCCTTTATTTTAATCTACTCTCTACAAGAGATGCTAATCCTCCAGTGTTCAGACTCTACTTTAATGTCACAGACACACCTCCTACAACAGTGTCATGTTCTATTAATGGCAATACATTCAATATTACTGAGAAAGATTTAAATCGTGTACCTGAAATAACTGCTGATCCTATTAGAGTATCAGTGATTGTAACTATTAGGAAAAGAGAAGCTGGTGAATATACTTGTACTGTAAGAACAGATTCATCAATAAAATCATTTTCTATTGCTACTACTCCTGGTATAAATATTAGTGGTAAGCTATAACATTAACATCATATTAACTTTATAATTATGAATTAATTCCTTTTTAGTGACTAATCCACCTACTGACTTAAATTCTACTAGAACTAGTCTAACATCAATTCTACTTACCTGGTCACCTCCCATTATTAACACTCCAGCAGTAATAGGTTATGAGGTGTTCCTTGATCTATCTAATGGTACAAGAGTTAGTATGGAGACAAATACTACAGAACTAAATATAACTTCACTACAACCTGATGTCAATTACACTGCATTTGTTGTAGCCTATGGAGGAGACCTACCTAGTGAGCATATTAATACTACAATATCTCAAGGTAACCTCACTTGTTATTTTCACTCATATTGAAGTTTAGAATTTTAAAAATAAACAGTTATATCTGCTGAGATAACAGGTCCCATTGTTCCATTGTCATATGGTTCTAACTTTACAGTAAGATGTATAGCCTTTTTATCTCTTGAACTTAATGAAGTAGTGGTACAAGTGATATGGGCTGATCCATATTTACAAGTTATTAACATGACTACTGGAGACATATCAGTTAGTAGTGGATTGGATACTAACATGTTTATGAATACTAATACATATTCACTGGATTTGAACTTTAATAATCTTCAAGCTTCTCAAGTTGGAAGATATACATGTGGTACAGCATTTATAGGATGGGACAGTGAGCCATTTATACTACCAAGACAATTTATTGTATCTGTACAAGGTTGGTATTTAGTCTGATATTTTTGTGTCATGTTTAGTTTATTTCATATTATAGTTCCAGATCCAATTGCTAGTGCACTTATTATTCCTAATTCTGAACTAAATAATTGTAACTTTGAGAGTGGTATAGTTTCTCTGGAATGTCGTGTTATCATAACATCACTGGATGTAGACACTAATGTCAATATTACATGGTTTGGACCAAATGGAGTAGTAGTTCATGATAATACTCAATATAGTATTGATACTAGTCAGCTAAATAGTACAATGTATGATAGTAGTTTAAATATCAGTGATCTATCATTAACTGGAGACAATGGAACACAGTATTATTGTAGAGCTCAAGTTGGAGCAAATGATAGTTTTGTCTTCTCTTCATTTATAATTCCTTCAGAAACAACATCAGAAAATGTTACTGTTATAGTTGAAGGTACATGTGTCATATTATTAAATACTGTCAATTACATTCCATCTCTTGTAGCTATACCTTTACCTTCAGTGGAAATACTTTCTATGGGATTACCAATTGTAACTGAAACCTTCACATTAACCTGTAATGCCACAGTATCAGACAACATAGCAGGGTTGGGTATTGTCAATGTCAGATGGCTATATAATGAAACCAGAGATAATGTAACACTGATTAATAATGGAGACAACTCTGCTACTTTGACATTTTCTCCTGTTAGTCCAACTCAAAAGGGACTGTATACTTGTATAGCTACCTTCAGTATACCTGGTATACCTCTACAAAGAAATACTAGCAGAGATTATACCTTCAGTACACTCGGTAAAATTTAATACAAAATCTAATTATAGCTATTTGCACATATATAGGCAATCCTTTTGTTAGTATTACAACATTTGGATCTAATATTGCTGGTAATATTTATAGCTTGTTATGTACTGTGAGTGTGGTATTTGGTATACCAAATATCACTTGGTTTGACAGTAAAGGAATTATAGTAATTGATGTCTCTGGAATCACTCAGATTTTAAATATGATATCAGACACTGAGCAAACTTATGAACTTCAGTTTAATCCATTAATGTATACACATGGTGGTGAATACACTTGTGTAGCTAATCTTACTGTAATACATGATAATGATACATTTATTGGAGTTAGCAATGTAACAACAACTGTTTATGTCACAAGTAAGTTTATTTTATTATATAGTTTAAATTGTATCACTTATGTTATCACAGTACCAATACCAACTGTCTCTATAACTCCTGGTAGTTTACTTATGTTCACTCGTGCTACTCAACAATATTTGTCTTGTAATGTCAATCTCAGTGATCCTATTCCTCCTACACCAAATGTTAATATTAACTTGGACAAGAATGGACAACCTGTAGATCTGTCTAATTCTAGGATTAACAAGACCTTGACAATCAATATCAATGTCTATTCTACAATACTCACCTTCACTCCTATAGACAATGATGCTGCTGGTAATTATACTTGTACTGGAACTGTTAGTCCTATAGGGTCTGGATTTAACTTTGAAGTGGAACCTTTTATTATTGGTAGTAGTAATTCTGTACTAACTGAATTGATAGTACAAGGTCAGTCTATTGGATTACTATTCTACTAATTTAGTTCTTTTTATCATTATAGCTATACCTTCTCCAGTAATCTATATCACTGCTATTGGCACAGGTGCTATAGGAGAAAGTTATTCTGTAGTTTGTACAGTAGATGTGGATGATAACCTCTATAATATTGTTGTCAATACTACTTTAGCCAAGATTGGAGAAGGTGTAATTAATTCTTTTATGAGTTCTAAAGATAACAGTGTATCTATATCCTACACTCCACTGATGACATCACATAGTGGACAATATAAATGTCTAATAAACATTAGTCAGATTGATATCAGTTATCAAGTCTCTTATATTGAAACTTTCACTATTAATACAACAAGTAAGTTCATATGATTTGTTAATTTTATGTGATGTAGTATCAAACCATTCAAATAATTCTTAATTGATTTCACCTCTAGTTCCACAACCAACAGTTACTGTGTCTTTCCATCCTGTTGATCCAAGTTCACTAATAGAGGCAACATATCTTGATATAGCATGTATTGTTAACATCAGTGATGCTATTAATACTGGAGTTAGTGTTGATGTTGAGTGGTCTCATAATGGTGGTTCTCCTCTCACTAATAACAGTGACTATACTATTAGTTCACTGACTATGTTAGGATCACACATGTACACTAGTACATTACGTATTGAAAGTTTGAGTAATACTAGAGACAATGGTGCTATGTACTCTTGTACTGTAAGTGTTCTATCATCTCCTGTATCTTATTATATTACTGGTAATGAGAATAACAACAATGTTACATTAAATGTGGCAGGTATAATACTTAATTGTACATATAGTAATAGTATTATTATTATTAATTAATTTATAGATTTCACTGCTGATCATGTGATTGTTGATATTCTATTTCCAACCACACCCACTGCTGGAGACCAGTTCACAATGACATGTAATATCAGTATACCTGAGAGACTAGTACATGATCTTACTAGACTTACAGTAATATGGAGTTATGATCTAGCTAGAGAACAAAGAGTTAATGTAATTAACAGTGATACTACAATAGGAAATGTGACTAAGATTAGTAATCTCATCTTGGGTACACTAACAATTAATCCAGTGAAGACATCTGATGGTAGAAGGTATTATTGTTCAGTGATATTTAATGATTTAGGAGTTAGTGATCATGTATTGAGAAGTCTTAGTGTTCAAAGTAAGTTATTTGTTTGGAAATCAAATTAAATATGGTTAATACACTTTCCACAGTCCCTCCACCCAGTATGGTTATCACACATAATCCTTCTACTGGTCCTATCTATGAAAGTACTAACTTTAACCTGACCTGTACTGGTACACTACCCAGTGTTGTGGACACAACAGTGTCAGCTACTGTAGTCTGGATTGATCCTCAAGGCAATACTATACCTGTTGAATCACGACGTATGATGACTAATGTTACTAGTTATGGAAACAATGAGTTTCAAAGTACACTAATGTTTCTACCAATTGATAATGGAGATCATAATAGTAACTTTAATGACACTGGAACATATACTTGTCAGATGACTATTAGTTCAAGTGATCCTTTAATTATTAGTGGAATAAACAGTACCACTGACACAAAAACTGTTCAAAGTAAGTAACATTTTTTAATATAATACTAGTTTTCTTATTAGCATTACCTGATATGCAGTTAAATATCTCCACTGTGGGATCTACTGAAGTAGGTCAAAACCTTAATATCACTTGTACAGTGAGAGTAGTAGAGAGATTAGTTGTCACACCAACAATTGAGATAATGAAAATGAACACTACAGATATATATTTGCTACAACATATAAACATTCCCTATACTGTTACCACTGATGATACTGGGTCTGCAATTAATTGGAATATAGTATTTCAACCAGTAAAGTTTGAAGATAGAGGAGTATATATATGTAAAGCTGATTTTAATGTGACTGGTATTAATGGAACTAAGGATACAGCAACAGCTACTTATGATGGACAGTTTACTGAAGAGGACTATGAACTGATTGTTGACTGTGAGTTACACAATAATAATGACAATATTATACAAAGTATTTTTAATTATTTTGTAGTTCCTCCTGTATCTCCAAGTATTTCAAGAAGTCATCATGGAGTACTCTATGCTGGTACATCTTTCTTTTTCAGATGTGTGATTACATTGAATGATCTTGTGACAATACCTGTTATTGTGAGAAGCCAATGGACAAGAAATGGCATATCTGTTCCTAGTGGTCTTTTAAATGATGCTACTATTACAGATGGTCTTCTACAAAAAGGCACTCTTCAATATGAAGCTACACTTTACTTCAATCCATTGGATAATACTGATGATAGTGGAGAGTATTCCTGTAATTTTAATATACTATCTAATATCAGTGACTATGAGTATGTAAGGAACACATCAGCTAATACTAGTACTACTATTACTGTACAAGGTACATTGTATTTAATTCCATTTACACTGTATATTATTATCTAATGCAGTCATAACTACTTTCCCTGTCTTTTTCTTATAGCAATCCCATCTCCAATAGTGAACATTATGACAACTGGTATAACCAGACCTGGTGAAGAATATAACATTACTTGTACTGTTGAAGTCATTGACAGACTTATAGTGACACCAACTATTGTATGGATCAAAGATAGTGTTAATACATCATTAGTATCTGATGACCTAAACACTATCAGTGTACCATTAGTACTTAGTAATATCTCAGATACAATGTACTCTCTGTCACTGTTCTTCTTTCCACTTAATACCTCTGATGCTGGACAATATAGATGTCAAGCTACCATCATAGTGAATGAGATTAATGTCACAACAGCTAACACTAGTGTACAAGATCTAGCATTACAAAGTAAGTTTAAAAATGTAGAAATCATATTGACATGAACTATGTAATTAATATTTTTCATTGGCAGCTAATAAACTTGTTCTTTCTTTTTCCTGTTATAGTTCCTACTCCTGATTTAGATATTAAATTATCAAGAAAAAATAACTATTTAGCTGGTAGTGAACTGACTATTACATGTGATATTACAATAGATCCTCATGTCAATACTCCCTTTATCGTTAACACTGTATGGACAATGTTAGATGAGGTCAGCAGTGGAATTGGAATGCAACTAACACATCCTGAGATCCTCAAAGATGGCTCTGGTAGCGAACAGTCAAGAATCTCACTTGTTGATCCTGCAAAAACTGACTTAAATAACAAGTATCAGTCTCAAGTTCAATTCAGTACACTCAGTAGCTCAATGGATTCTGGAATGTATACTTGTACTGTTGATGTGATACCCATGACTGGTTATACTTATATTAATGCTGCCAGTACTTCTAATATCACTACTAACTTCAATGTTGTAGGTATGCGTTCACTGCTTTATACAGGTAGTAATAAAGTTAATTTGTGACTCGAATTGAAGAATTTTATTGTAACATTTATTATATTTTCTTATAGACCCAGTTATTGGAGACTTTGCTACCATACCAAACTCATTTCTGGGCCTGGAAACATCTTGTCCTGACTCAGACCCTTATGATAACTTCACTCTAGTGTGTACTGCTAGTAAACCAGTTCTAGTAATAACAACTCTTGAAGTGCTCTGGCTACATAATGGTACAGTACGTCAAGGTGTAGTTACCACTCAAAATGATGACACTTATGTTGTGAATACTCTGAGTTTCCCAACAAGTTTTGCTAATGATTCTGGTACTTACACATGTATAGCTAAATTAACCATTCCAGAGTCTCCTGAAATCAGTTTAACAGAGAACAGTACAACCATTTTGAGATGTAAGTGAAGTTATATTAATATTATATTATCTCTCATTTATAATAAATACAGCTCAAAGAAAACCTTATCCAGTCATTAATGTAACTTCAACTGTTGGACAAACTAATTGTACTATCTATTTACTATTCCATCTATTGCCTATACACCTGAGATATATCATATCAACTATATTGGTCTAGAATTACAGAATACATTAACTACTAGTTCTAATCTATTGGGTACTAACGACATTACTGCTGTTAACTTGATGTATCAGATCATTTTAACTGGTCTAGAAGAAGCTAATGCTTATAACTTCATTGTTGTATCTACTAACTGTATTGGTAATTCTGCCAGTCAGACAATGAACTTTACTACTTTACCAGCAAGTAAATTAATAACGTTCTTTAACATTATTTACCATTTTTTGAAATTTAGTATCTACTGCTCCTCCCAGAAATTTTATCAGCACAACCTTCCTTCCACATAGTGTTACATTAGACTGGGATCCACCACTTAGAGTAGATCAAAATGGAGAAATAATAGGATATAACTTGACTTGTAGGCAAACCAATGGACCACAAATCTCTGGACTGACAGCTACTCAGAGTTCTAGAGAGACAACATTTACTATACCAGTATTAGTACCATTTACTGAGTACACTTGCAGACTGTCATCTATTAATGTTGTGGGTGAAGGACCAACTACACAATATACATTTGAAACAGCTCAAGATAGTAAGTTCATATCTTAATATCAATTTTTTAATCTCCAAATAGGACCTAATGATGCTCCTCAAGACTTTATTTCCATTCCAACAAAGACTGATGTGACATTTAACTGGAGACATCCAGCTACACCTAATGGCATTATTACACAATATAGATTTGTCTTTGAAGTCAACTTAGGTGCTGGCACTTTTAGAACCATAACTCAATTGATAAATGTGACTCCTAACCAAAACTCAGTGTCTCTAAATATTGATGGATTGTCACCCTATCAGAATTACACTGCTACTGTTTCAGCTACTACAGTAGTTGGATATGGACCTAGTGCTACTACTAAAGGAAGAACTGATCCTGATAGTAAGTATGTACCATTTGCCATTCCCTTTTACATACATTTCTCTAGTATCATCTAAACCAGTTCTTATTATTATACCAGTTATTATTAGTAATATCTTTGTTGCTAATACTATACCAGTAGTTAATGACACTGCTGTTAACCTTACTTGGTCTCCACCAATCACACCTAATGGATATATTAGTAGTTACAATATTGATATCACTGGTGGAGTTATCATGTCATTATCAGTTCCTGCTGATCCTCAAGTACATACTTACATTCAAATAATTGGAGGACTACGTAAGCCCAATACATTATCAAACTAGTAAATGTATTGTCTCCACAGGTCCAGGTGTCCCTTACTATATATCAATTGGAGCAGTCAACGAACTAGGAGTAGGTAACATTACATCAGTTACTGTCTTCCCTAAAACTGAAAGTAAAGACAATTTTATTATTTTCTATTCACTCATATATTGTTTTAGGTCCCAACATTAGCCCTAGTGGTATTGCATCACAAAGGTCTTCTGATGGTAGTTCTATTTACATTGTATGGAGAAAAGTATCATTAGAAGAAGCTCATGGTTTCTTTGAGTATATTATAGTATTAGATGCTGTCAATAGTAGACGTAGACAATCAAGTAATATAACTGTACATGTTCCATTTAATAAGACATCTATCAATGTAACTGGTCTAAATCCTCAATTAACATATACACTTACTATGAGAATAGCAGTACAAAATGAAAGTGGAGAAGTTATAGATGGACCTACAAGTATACCAATAAGGATTGAGGCACCATGTGAGTACTATCATGCCAACAAATTATGTGTCTATATCTTTTTTAGCATCAACATCATCTACTAATGGGAATTCTAGTACTGGTTTTATAATTGGTCTAGCAGTGACAACAGCAATTATATTTATTATTATTATTATTGTAGTAGTTCTGGTTGTTGTAGTTTTGGTTAAAAGGAAGTCAAAGAAGTATGGTTTCAAGTCAGGGTAATTCATCAAAATAATCATAATGACATCATAATTACTATGTACCATTATACAGAGACAAAACAGATGATATTACAATGACTATTAGCCCAAGTTATAATATAGTAAATACATCTACAACATTGTAAGTTGACAATAGTACATATATAGTATTACAACAGTTTGTTATATTACTAATATAGAGCTGAGGAAGCATTATATGAGAGGCTTCCTGATGATCTGCCAGCTCCTCCAGATTATGATATACCAGTTATTACTAATACTGATACACAAGTCTATGATCTACCTGTAGTTACTACTGATATATCAGTGAATATCAACTCAGCTTATGCTACTACAAGGTTTGGTGAGGCTCAGCAACCAGACACTTCTCACACATATGTTAATGTTGTTGATTATAGTAATTATATGTAGCAAGAGTTTTATTAAGGTTTTTGATAATTCTTTATTTTTCAGAAAGTTTTGTTTAAAACAGTCTTTGTTGGTAGCAATGTCATTGACTACTTTTATTTATGTATAGTTAATGCTGATCTTTTAAAAATTCTATCTATATTTCTTCTCTTTCTAAACAAAATTTAGTTTATTTGATTATTTCTTATGTCAACAAATAATATGAGAAGTCACTTACTTTGACTTTTAATATATCACTCTATTAAAACTGATTGATTTTGGTAAAATCAAACAATCAGTTTTATAATGATATATGTATATATATTATTAAGAGTTATGTAGCTAATTCCGTAACAATACAAATTAAGGGTAAAACTTGTGTTATTTGCAAATATTATGAATGCAGATGATTGATATGATTCATCAGGATTATAACCAGCACTTTTGTCTAATAACTGGTCAATTTTCAATTAAACAAGATCTATAATTATTTCTGAATATAAAATAATGATAACCTGTATTTGTTGGTGTGTTTTGGATGCTAAAAATTAAAATTATATGTGACTGTCCTTGTGGCAACTTATGTGACTGATTTTCATTGTTTCTTATGAAAGGTACTCCCACTCAAAATAATAACTATCTAGTGTTGTCTATTGAAAAAAATGTAGCAGATGACACTGCTTTAATTTGTAATTCAACTAAAACTGGGAGGCAGGGGATGACCCATATATAAATACCCTCTAATATATAGACATATTCTGATGCTTGCATTTGATGGTATTTCCATTGTTTGTCACAACTTAGTGTGGATATTTTTAATGTATTTCTTCTAAGCTTTTGTAAATTACAAAATATGCTGCTTATTTGAGAAATGATGTCATTATGACATATATTATGATGTATAAAAATATTGCAGCTATATGTGAACATTGTGTTGCAACTTAGTTATTTTTAAAGTGCTACATTTCCAAACAATAGTCATCTTTCACCCAATTTTATGTTATGTGTGTTACAGTATATGTGACCTGATTTGCAATAAGGGATCACTTCTGACAAAACATTTGTGACCTGATTTGTGAAAAGGCCTAGGAAACGCTGTTAAAATATCTCAAAAACAGTTTTGTATACATACAGTTACTATTAATGGTAACTGTATGTACACAAAACTTTTTTGAGGTATTTTAACAGTAGTACCTTTTCATAAATTATGTGACATATGTTTAGACAGAAGTGGTCCTTATTGCAAGTCAGGTCACATATTAAGAACTGCATCACATGCTGTTTATTTTAAAATGATGTCATTATGATGTCATGTAATTCTCGATGTCTTCACAAGCTTTAGAACTGTAAATAGTAAGTTAATAATGTCTTTTTGTAATTATAGATCTTGAAAATTAAAATGTATAATTCTTTATTAATCTTACTAATAAATAGAGGTATACTTTCTTCTGCTAGTTGTGGCTAGAGTAAAATCGAGTATAATGAAAAATAGAATAACTAAAGCCTTATTGTATATCACTACACACGTAATCATCATGATTATAGCTACTTTGTATTGAAGCTCAGATACTGACATTACGTTAGCAATTTTATAGATGAGATTTTGAGATATTGTGGTTTAAAATCAGAGAAATCAAATGAATAAGCAATTGCTCAGAGTTCATGCTAGCTATCATAATTAGTTAGAAATAAACCCAAACAAATGTTGGATATAATAGGTAGGCAACTGACTAAAGAGCTTGTTATATGAACCTACCAAATAGTCTATAAATCAAATTATGACTATGTATATACTAAGTAAAGCATATTTCCATAATTGGATGATTGTTTTATCAAATTAAGTTATTACATTAATCTTACAATTCTAAGTAGATTACCTGTAATAATTATGGAATACGAAGTACGACAAAAATAGGTGTTGAATTCACAATATTGCTGCTACTTTTGTCGTAGTTCATATTCCATAGGTTATCAACTTATCAGAGTTTCATTAATGCAATGAGCAACCCAATATTACTTTATTTATATAAACCCAAAACTAATGTATACTGCAATAAATCAATAAGTGTGTATTGTTCAATAATTAAAGCCATGTAAAGACATGGACAATCAAAGCATTTGTAGCTAACTAGTAATCATGCATCAACATGTTAAGATTTGTAAAGTACAGCATAACATAGTAATTGCATATTTGTCTACATGGGTATATACAAGGTTAATCACTGTGATGAATAGTCTTGCGCTCAGAAGGAATCTCTCAACAAACAACACTGTTGGCATAGTACCTGTTGTACATCAAGCTAGCTGTTATGTAGAAAATATAAATAAAATAAGAACAAACAAAAACTTAGCATTCATCTATAGTAGCATTCATTAGTTGGTAGTAAAGAATATTGTGTATACTATTACTAAAATACTTAATAATTATATACTAAAGTTTGAGGCAATGAACTGTGACCTCTTCTTTGACTATATGACAAAACATGACCAATACATATAAAAAAATGTGAGCAATGTTTACAGCATTTTGCCATTTTACCATTATTATAGTACTAGAGTACTAGAGTAAACAACAACATAGTAGTAATTGTTATTACCATAAAAACATCACCACACTATAGACACTATGATGCAACAGTGGTTAACTGCACTATTGACCCTAACAACTATAGCACTAGGAAAGGCTGTTACATTTGGTACTCTACCTCCTCGACCTACTACTGGTACAATATTATATTATATGTTTATATTATAGTATTATATAGGTGTGAGACTTTATCTAAGTTATGAAAATAGAGTAATACCTAACTACTTTATGGTGAGAGGTAGTCAGTTCTATGATGTGGATCTAAATAGTGATGGTCAAAATGATGGTATATGGTGTCAGAGTGCTCTTAATGAGAGTATAATAGGTGTCTGGTACTTACCTAATGGATCACCAGTACCTATACAAAGTCGTGCTACTCCATTACAATCATATAATACTAATGTCAATGGTCAAGTGGGTCTACTTAGACGTGGTGGGATAAGTTCAATTCAAGGACTATACTCTTGTATTATTCCTAATGAAGAGGGAGTAAATCAGACACTATATGTAGCTCTATATGCAATTAATACTTTTGATAACAGTGGTGAGTTATATACATCTAAATGTTACTATATGTTAGTTTTGTTTAGCTTAGCTTTTTATAATTTTAGTTAGTTATAGTTGAGAAAGTTAGTTAAATTTAATACATTATTAGGCTAAAGATATTGCTTGTTTTTCTTAAAAGTATTTTATTCTTTAAGTTTGTATCTGCCAATTGCTTTCTTCTATCACTTGATGCATAACCAGCTTTAGAAGGAGAACCTTGTTCCATTAGTAGATCACGAAATTCCTGGTTTTCCACTAGAATTGTTGCAACATTTGCACTACCAATAAATGTAGCTAACTTCTCAGTTATTTTCTAAATTATTTGATGTAAGAAGATTTATGCAGCATCAAAGCAAGGCTTAGTTGCCTGGCATTGTTTTACCATTACAAGTAGCTTTATTATCCTTAAAATTCTTTTCTTTCTCCTATAACTTCCTATAAGTATCAGCAAGATATTTGCTCAGGTACTGGTTTAAATTAGTTTGGATTTTTTTCCTTTTATTTTATTCTCACATTCAACCTTTTTGAGGTCTCAATCTTACAAACATTATTGTTTAGTGCTTCATCATCATCAAAAGTAATATTCCCAAACTGGGCTTTCTTTTGGTCTTCCAGTTGACATAGCAGACATAACAGAAGTTTCAACTTCCTCACTTTTTACTGCTTACTGATTTATGCCCTGCACATGGTTACATTGTGCTTTACAATAGCTTATTATACAGCCAAGGTAAAAGGTATACATGTGATTGTAATGAATAGTGCTATTTTTAGTTATCAGTTAACTTATCACAGTTAACTTATCATTTACTAGTTGTTTATCTTTGTGCAGTTATGACAGTTATTTATTGAGTAAAGGTATCTGTTGTTTTAGTTCAGTACTATCTATAATATTTAGTTATAGCTAGTTTTCTTGGTTTCAAAAAACTTTTAGTTAGTTTTAGTTAGTTAATTGTCAGATGAAGAAGATTTAGTTAATTATAGTTAGTTAACTAGAAGTAAAATAGGCTAAACTAAATGGGTTTATATGTACACTATATGTAGCTGCATATAGTGTTTTGGGGTTCAATAACAACAGTAAGTTAGCCAGTAAGTTAAGTTAGTACTATTCAATTAACCATTTTGCTTTTGTTTTTGTTAAACATTGCTTTTTGCTACTAACTAACTCTTCATGAAACATGCTACCCTTTTACATTATGAAATCATAAAGTGGTCAAACTTATACTGGCTTAACCTTTGTTCTTGTTAATCATCTTTTAAAATTATTGTTTTGTAGTTGGTCCTGTAGTGGATTATAACAAATCTGTAACGTTTATGCTACTCTCCAAAAGAGATGCTAATCCTCCAGTGTTCACTTTCTACTTTGAAGTCACAAGCACACCTCCTACAACAGTAACATGTTCTATTAATAACAATACATTCAATATTACTGAGAAAGATTTAAATCATGTACCTGAAATAACTGCTGATCCTATTAGAGTTGGGGTGACTGTAACTATAAGGAGGAGAGAAGCTGGTGAATATTCTTGTACTATAAGAACAGATATATCAGTATCACCTGCTCCATTTAATACTACTGCTACTACTCCTGGTATAAATATTAGTGGTAAGATATTATTTTTTTATGTTATAATGTTGTTATTACAAATTTTAGTAACTAATACGCCTTCTAACGTGACATATACCAAAACTGGTCAAACTTCAATTCTACTTGTCTGGTCACTTCCCAACAGTAATACTTCAACAGTAATAGGTTATGAAGTGTTTCTTTATATATCTAATCGTACAAGAGTTAGTATTGAGACAAACACTACAGAACTAAATATAACCTCACTACAACTCAATGAAAGTTACTATATTATATTTGTTGTAGCCTATGGAGGAGATTTACCTAGTGATCATAGTAGTGCTATTGTTATATCCCAAGGTAAACAATGTCATTATTAATGTTCTATTATCATTGTCATCATTGTAGTGCTACCAATAATTACCATCACTTCTACTGGTACTGGTGTTGTAGGAGAGAGCTATTCTGTAGTGTGTTCAGTAGATGTGAGTAATCTCTACATCATTATTGTTGATACCACTATAGTCAAACTTGGAGAAGGTGTAATTAATTCTTCAGTGGGTTCTGGAGATAGCAATGTATCTATATATTATGATCTATTGATGACATCAAATAGTGGACAGTATCAATGTCTAGTAAACATAAGTCAGATTGATAACAGTTACAAAGCTTCTAATGTTGAAATGTTCACTATCAACACAACTAGTGAGTTGTATATAATCCAAAATTACATTTAAAATCTGTCTATCATGTACTTAATTATGTAAATTATTCATATAATATATCAGACTCATTTGCTCTAGTTCTACAACCAGTTGTTGCTGTCTCTACTTATCCTGTTGATCCAACTTCACTAATAGAGGCAACATATCTTGATATAGTATGTACTGTTAACATCAGTGATGCTGTTAATACTGGAGTTAGTGTTGATATTAAGTGGTCTCATAATGGTGGTTCTCCTCTTACTAATAACAGTGACTATACTATTAGTTCATTGACTATGTTAGGATCACACATGTACACTAGTACATTACGTATTGAAAGTTTGAGTAATACTAGAGACAATGGTGCTATGTACTCTTGTACTGTGAGTGTTCTACCATCTCCTGTATCTTCTTATATTACTGGCAATGAAAATAACAATAATATTACACTAAATGTGGCAGGTATAATACTTAATTGTACATGTACTAATAGTATTATTGTTATTAATTAATTTATAATAGATTTCACTGCTGATCATGTGATAGTTGATATTTTATATTCAACCACACCCACTGCTGGAGACCAGTTCACAATGACATGTAATATCAGTATACCTGAGAGACTAGTACATGATCTTGCTAGACTTGTAGTAATATGGAGTTACGATCTAGCTAGACTACAAAGAGTTGAAGTAATTAACAGTGATACTACAATAGGAAATGTTACAAAGATTGGTAATCTTATATTGAGTAATCTGATATTACATCCAGTGAAGACATCTGATGGTAGAAGTTATTATTGTTCAGTGATATTTAATGATTTAGGAGTTAGTAATCATATCTTGAGAGATCTTAGTGTTCAAAGTAAGTTATTTGTTATAAAAAATCATTTTTCTTTCCACAGTCTCTCCACCCAGCATTGTTATCATATATAGTCCTACTGGTCCTATCTATGAGAGTACTAACTTCAACCTGACCTGTACTGGTACACTACCTAGTGTAGTGGACACAACAGTGTCAGCTACTGTAGTCTGGTTTGATCCTCAAGGCAATACTATACCTGTTGAATCACGACGTATGATGACTAATGTTACTAGTAATGGAAACAATAAGTTTGAGAGTACACTAATGTTTCTACCAATTGATAATGGAGATCATAATAGTAGCTTTAATGACACTGGAACATATACTTGTCAGATGACTATTAGTTCAAGTGATCCTTTAATTATTACTGGAATAAACAGTACTACTGACACAATAACTGTTCAAAGTAAGTAGTATTGATTTGTTCATAGTACTAATTTGATCAGATATACTTTCACTTTGTTTTAAATCAATATTGTTTTTTAAATTTAGCTTATACTGCTCCTCCAAGAAATTTCATCAACACAACCTTCCTTGCACGTAGTGTTACATTAGATTGGGACCCTCCAGATCAAATAGAAAAGATAATAGGATATAACTTGACTTGCATGCAAACAGAAGGACCCCAAGTCTCTGGACTGACAGCTACTCAAAGTTCTACAGAGACAATGTTTACTATTCCAGTATTAATTCCATTTACTGAGTACACTTGTAAACTGTCATCTATTAATGTTGTGGGTGAAGGACCAGCTACACAATATACATTTAAAACAGCACAGGATAGTAAGTTCACACCACAATATCAATTTTTTAATCTCCAAATAGGACCTGATGATTCTCCTCAAAACTTCGCATCCATTACAACTAAGACTGATATTATATTTTACTGGACACTTCCAGTTTTTCCTAATGGCATTATAACCAAATATAGATTAGTTATTGTTGTACTTTTAGATAGTGGTCTGTTTAAAAACACTACTAACACTATTAATGTTACTCCTAACCAACAAACAGTGTCTTTAATCATTGATGGATTCTCACCCTATCAAAATTACACTGCTGCTGTTTCAGCTACTACAGTAGTTGGATATGGACCTAGTGCTACTATTGAAGGAAGAACTGATCCTGATAGTAAGTATGTATCATTTACTATTCCCTTTTACATACATTTCTCTAGTATCATCTGAACCAGTTCTTATTATTATACCAGTTATTATTAGTAATATCTTTGTTGCTAACACTATACCAGTAGTTAATGACACTGCTGTTAACCTTACTTGGTATCCACCAATCACACCTAATGGATATATTAGTAGTTATAATATTAATATCACTGGTGGAGTTATCATGTCACTAACAGTTACGGCTGATCCTCAAATACATATTTACACAAAGATTATTGGAAGATTACGTAAGCCAATGTATTAGCAACTAGTAAATGTATTGTCTCCAAAGGTCCAGGTATCCCTTACTATATATCAATTGGAGCAGTCAATGAAGTAAGAGAAGGTAACATTACATCAGTTACTGTCTTCACTAAAATTGAAAGTAGGTCCAAATAAAATTTTAATGTTATACTATTTACTTACAATTTGCTACAGCTCCCAATATTAGTCCTACTAACATTACAACACAAAGGTCATCTGATGGTAGTTCTATTTACATTGTATGGAGACAGGTGTCATTAGAAGAAGCTCATGGTTTCTTTGAGTATATTATATTATTAGATGTTGTCAATAGTAGACAATCAAGTGATATAACTGTACATGTTCCATTTAATAAGACATCTATCAATGTAACTGGTCTAAATCCTCAATTAACATACACACTTACTATGAGAATAGCAGTACATAATGAAAGTGGAGAAGTTATAGAAGGACCTACAAGTATACCAATAAGGATTGAGGCAACATGTGAGTACTATCATATTTATATATTTGTACTTAACCTTTTTAGCACCAACATCATCTACTAATGGAAGTTCTAGTACTGGTTTTATAATTGGTCTAGCAATAACAACATCAATTACATTAATTGTTATAACTATACTTGTATTTGTTGTTATCATTTTTGTTAAAAGGAAGTCAAAGAAGTATAACTTTAAATCTGGGTAATTGAACTATTCATATATGATTATTACCACAAATTATATTCATTATATAGGGACAGAACAAATGATATTGCATTGGCTATCAGTCCAACTTATAATATAGTAAATACATCTACAATATTGTAAGTTGACAGCAGTACATAATAGTATTAATACTGTATATTATATTACAAACATAGAGCTGAGGAAGCATTATATGAGAGGATGTCTGATGAACTGAAAGCTCCTCCAAATTATGATATACCAATTGTTACAAATACTGATACACAAGTCTATGATCTACCAGTAGTTACTACTGATATATCAGTGAATACTAATCCAGCTTATGCTACAACAAGGTTTGGAGAGGCTCAGCAGCCAGACACTTCACATACATAATTTAAATTTTGTGGCTGTAATTATTTCCTTTAAAATATTTTTTTAGGAATTTTTTTTCGAAGATTTCTTTTGCTAAGTTTTGTTTTAGTATCATTGTTATTAATCATTTTAAAATAGATTGTTTATGTTTTTTTTCGATATTTTTTTTACATATTTCTACTTGCCTTTTGTTACCTTATATAGCATAATATCTGTGTGTTAAGTCAAAGATTAGAATTGATAAGTATGATATTTTTTTAAAAGAGTAATGTGTAGCAATTCTTTCTTTAACTATACAAGAAATAATTTCAAATGTACCAATATAGCTATTATTAGTCAGAGCTACAATGTATTTGTTGTACAGTAATTATATATAATATCTATATAATGTTATATAAAAGAATATGTGATAAAGTGATCTATAAACTGTTCCATTCATTAGTAATGAGAATGTAATGTTTACTAAAATGACCTCACATGTAGTAGTTTATCATTAATCATCTATTTATTAATTAATGCATCTATACCATCATTCATCTTTTCACCAATCCATTTATCTATTCATCTATAATTTCTCCATTCCATCCATCCAACAAGAGATGAGTGAACAAATTAGGTATATTGAAATTGATTGATGAAAAAAATAAAAATGGATGGATAAAATGATTATATTAGCAATAGTAATAATAATATTTGAGTTTAGTACATCAGAACATGAGACTGAAAGTTTTTGTATGCCCATTAAAGATATAAGGTGTTTAATTATAAGGTGGGGTCAAAAAATGAAGGTCCTAAAACTGGATTTGATAAACATGAATAGAGGAACCAAATCAGTGAATCCTAATTAACATATATTAATTGTATTAATTAGTTAATAACATCCATATAAATTATATATAATTATATTAATTAAAAAATCATAATAAAAATAGTACTATGTATTCATAGTCAAAAAGGGCATGACTGTCAGTGAATGTACATTGTTATTGGAATAAAACATCATGTTACTTTGCTGCTCAGTTGCTGAATTAGTCTGCCCCCTCAATTTGGTCTCTGACTTATCTTCTGTTAGTAAGTAATCAATGTATGAATATATAACATATTTGTTCACTAAAAGTACTTGTTAGTTATTGTCATATGAGGGGACTAAGATCCCTTTGATGAGCAGTTAGGGGCTATACCCCCAGCCCCCTATTTCTGCTGCCTATATTGATAATATCAAGGTAAACAATAAAAAAGCCTTCATGATAGACACTCAGTCAATATTGATGTATTCAGTCAAAGAGTTCAGCTTATATCATTTCATTAACAAGAGATAGAATCAATGGTTGCATGTGAAAGATGGTTTGTGTTTTAGGTTTGCTTATGTATGAAAGCATCATTGGTTCACTTCTAGGCTCTTTTAGTATGTATTTTATAACCACAGACACAGAATATACCAATCATGTCAGCAGTACCTGCCGTGGTTTGTGGTTAATTATATTAATAATATTGACATATATAATGTATGTACAAATACAGTCAAGACCATTATAGGTGTAGATGTGGTGTCTCCACCCACCAAAAACAGAAAATGCTGAAAAAAATTTGTTTAAACCTACTAACATTTATTATTAATTGTTTTAATTAAATACACATGTATTTTGTTGAAGTTGTAACTGGTCTAAATCCTCAATTAACATACACACTTACTATGAGAATAGCAGTACAAAATGAAAATGGAGAAGTTATAGAAGGACCTACAAGTATACCAATAAGAATTGAGGCAACATATGAGTACTATCTTATTTATATATTTGTACTTAACCTTTTTAGCACCAACATCATCTACTAATGGAAGTTCTAGTACTGGTTTTATAATTGGTCTAGCAATAGCACCATCAATTACATTAATTGTTATATTTATACTTGTTTTTGTTGGTATCATTTTTGTTAAAAGGAAGACAAAGAAGTAAGTCTGGGTAATTTATTCAACTATGCACATCACAATTATTACTACAAATTATATTCCTTATGTGAGACTACTATCTATCATTATATAGAGACAAAACAGAGTATATTGCAATGGCTATCAGTCCAAGTCATACTATAGCAAATACATCAACAACATTGTAAGTTGATAGCAATACATATTTAATACAGTTTGTTGTATCACTAACATAGAGCTGAGGAAGCATTCAATGAAGGAATACCTGATGAACTGCCAGCTCCTCCAAATTTTAATACACCAGTTGTTACTATTACTGATACATGAGTTCTTCCAGATGGTGATATACCAGTTGATACTGATACTGAATCACAAGGTACTCCAGATGGTTACTACTGATAATACCAACCCAGCTTATGCTACTACAAGATTTGGAGATGCTCAGCAACCAGACACTTCTCACACACATGTTAATGTACTTGATCAGCAACCAGACACATGCATTTTATACATATGTTAATATTGTTGCTGAATATAATTTCATTTAATATTTTGAGGAATTTCCTTTTCAAGATTTCATTCACCAAGTTTAGTTTGTAGCATTGTTATTAATTATTTTAAAGTGATTTTTTTCAGTATTTTTCCAGTAACACTCAGTTAATGAAGGGTTATATAACTGATTAACTAATAATACAAGTTAAAATTTTAACTGTAGTATAATTATAGCTATTATCAACCATAGCTACAATGTCTCAACATGAATTTTTTAAGAAGTTAATATTAATCAGTGCTATATACAATGTCTCTATAGTATATTAAATACCTATATATACTGATATATAAGAATCTGTTGAGAGTGAGATAATCTATAAATTATTCCATTCATTAGCAATGGGTGTGTACTGTTTACTAAAATGACATCACATGTACCAGTTTATTATTAATTATCTATTTATTTATTAATACATCTATCCATATGTCCATCTTTCTACCAATCATTAATCCCATTATTCATTCATCTGTGTTCCTCCATTAAATCCATCCATTCAGTGATGAATGGATGGTAAATTGAAAATGATTGACAAATGAAATAAAAATGGATGGATAGATCAATGGATTAATGATAAATGGATACACATCCAATAATAGTAAAATCAATTGATTTTTAGTACATCAAAGTATGACATTGTGTATTTTTGTGTTTACATTATGGTATGGCTAAGAGATGAAGGCAGATCATTTATAATATATTGTAGCAATGGAATATACTTCAATGGTCTGAAGTTGATAATATCAATTTAAGCAAAATAAATCCTTATGATAGACACTCAGTCTTATTGATGTATTATATTTAGTTAGAGCATCCTGCTCATAACACTTTAACACAATAGAGGAACAAAGAATAAGTATGCCGACACAATTGTTAAATATTGTAGTACGAAACAATTTAGAAAGTTTTGGGTAAACAAAAATTAAACCTTTTGTTTAAGAGAAATATGCTAATCCATTGGTCGAAAATATTAACTGCTCTAAGCAGTTATCTTTACCATATATGGTACAAATCTCTTTTGTTATCTTTTGTGTTTGATACTCTATTATTAACTATTAGAGCTTGATAGTGATTGGATGTTAAGTCATGTGATATCTAAAGAATTTCTCCTAATTGCGGTTGGCAGCCGTCTTGAATAATGTGAATGAATTTAAGGTTCTCAGAACATAGTGAAAATTGTTTCTGAAGATATTAATACACATTCAATTATTTCATATTCAATATTATTACACAATCAATATTAATATAATATTATTACACAATCAATATATTCATTCAATGTTCCTTACAGATAGCATTACTCTGGCCCTGTTATTATGTGTCTATATATATAGATAATACATTTTAAAAATGCCATGATAAAAACTAAAATATTAACAAAGATTACAGTAATAATTAATTTAAAATGTAATCAACATAGTAAACCAATAGCTCATATAAAACCGTTTAAACTTTCCTAATATGTGTTAAATGAACATAACATTATTATCTGATGAATGTGTTGTTACTGAAACAAAAGTATGAAAACATTATTATTATTTAGAAATTTTATACTGATGGCAATTATTATAATAATAATAATAATTATTATTATTATTATTATTAACACAACAATTTTAAATAATAAGGAATATTTCTATTTACAAGAGATAATTATATATATATAAGCAGATTAAAGTATTGTTATAGCAAGTTTGAGCAGTACAACTGTTATTATTGCCAGTAAATTCAATGATGCTATAATTTTAAAATAGATTTTTGTCTGCTTCATAATTATTCGTTATTGTAAATGTAAAAATATGAATGTAAACTCCTTTAATGTAAGAACTCTTATTATCATTACTGTACAATGTGAGTAGGTTAAGTGTATGTAGGAATATGTGTCAATTTGGACGATCCCTTTAAAAATGTTATCTTTTTGGCGTAAATTGAATAAGTCTCTTTCAATCACTTGCTAACTACATGGTTTCAATAATGTATTTTTTGATGGAGTGGGCTGGTTTTATAAACTAATAAAGGATGTTCTTCGATTTTATTATACAATTCAAATGCTATATGATATCTTGTGATTATGCAGTCATTTTTATCTTAATGTTTGGCTATTTTTAATGTTACATATAGGTTATTGATTTGTCATTATGATGTCATATAATCTTGCTTCCTGCCGGTCAGTGACATTAATCTGTCGTGTTACTACTTCAAATAAGCATCCCATTTACTGAAAGTAAAGCAGGCACAAACCCTCACCTGATGTCAGTTGAGCATGGTTACTGTACATTAGGAGATAACTAACAAGCCTTATGTTGATTTTCACAAGAAACAAAAATGGCTAATGTTACAAGGGGTATATAAATTCTTTAAAAAAAGATACTACACTATAATTATAGAAGATTCTGCTGAAGCTAACCCCTCCTCCCCTATCCTTCACCAAGTAATACCAGTTAAATTTGTGCCACATTGTTTTTTCTCACACATCGTTATATAATACTGATATTAACACAAACAACACGTCTTTACAGCGATCTTGTTAATGTTGTTGCTAGGGTAACAAGTACTAGATACTAGCATTTGTTCTTATATTCTTTAACAGGCACGACATATGGGTCTTACTCATGGGCCACGAGTAGGGACCCTACATTCAAAGATACCGGGAATTAGAGTAAGTTCCTTAGTTAACAAGTTTGACTATAGACTCATACTGTGGATCCTTACTTGTTGGAGTTATGTCTTGCATTCTATGGGACCACAGCAATGTGGTTGGTTGAGTTTATTAAAACTGGATGTAGCAGATCTCATCCTTTACCAGAAGAGGTTTGACCAGTCTTGTCTATTTTTTGCAACATTTAACTTCTTTTCTCTATAAAGGTGTCTCTAAAGTTAAAGAGAATTCTGGAATATCTAGTTGAGAAACTGACGGACTTTGTCATATTCTTGAAATAGTTTTATATATTTTTGTTTTAATTACTAATAATACTTAATAGATACCAATGTATATGACTAAAAGTTATTTATAATGCTCTAAAACCAGCAAACTAACTAAAAGTAAAACTTAAAAAATTAAACCTGATAAACTAATTAAAATTAAAAGTGTAATTTAAGAGCTTTGAACTAAAATTTAAATAAAAATTTTAAGTTAAGTAAATGTACAGATAATTAAGGAAGGAAATTTTAGAAAATTGCTGGGGAACAACGGGTACAAGTAATAATTTTTGTACTGTGTTTATGGGGGTGAGTTCCTCCTAATTAACTATATAATAGCCAGGAGTTCTCATCTATTTTAAATCTGCATTTGAGAGCTAAACTGGCCCAGTTGCTCTTTTTAATGATACTATAGCTAGTTGAAGAATAAGAACAACAAAGTTTAGTTTAAGTTACTATAATTTGTAAATAAAATTATTAGTTATTTATACTGGTGTTTTATAGTACTCAAAGGTTCAGAGGTCACTGTTTGAGTTGCACTCTTGCATCACATTATCTGTGTTCCAATCTCTGTTAACAATATTCATTGATCACACTGAATGAGATAAATTTCATAACTATCATTAAATTGGGAGAGCTGTTATGTGCGCTAGTAACAGGAGTGCATTAACTTTGAAAACAGTGAATACTTGAATTGATTACAATGCAAGTAACGTTACTAATTAAACTCCACCCCCTGAAATGATAGCTAATTATTGTTTTCTTGTACACCTATTGTTTCCTAAGCAATGGTAGACCGGATAGTGACTATGTTGAATTACTTTTTGACCACAAAGCAAAGAAGTTATTGTAAGTTTGTAATATTATATATTTTATAATAATTACAACTTATTTATATGTAAAAATCCAGAGAAATATAACTTTCAACCTCAAGATTTCTCATTGAAATTTAGGATGAGCACCTACCTGCCTTCTGTCAAGCTGTACCAAGAGATGGATGGAGTTTCTCTCTGGAATTATTTGATCTTACACTAATTCTCCTTAAGTAGGCATTGTAAAACTGTGAAGCACTATCTATCATTTGTCAGACGTCTTGGTAAATTGAAATGTGTACTGGATAATGTGACAGAAATGTTTCCAGCAACTACACCTTGAACAAGAGATAATAAATGATATATATATTGTTACACTGGACATATTAGTTTTATATAATTTATTATTGGGATCCCTGATGAGCTTTTGGACCTCTTGACGACTGATGAGTGATCCTGTCACATTATCCACATCAAGTAAAACAATGAAAGAAAGTGTTATCACTCATCATTTGCTTAGGCTAGTGTATTGTGTATCTTCCTATCTTTCAATAGTGAGTGAATTTATTTATATATAGTGTTCAGACTGATCTGTTTAATAAACAACCATTGACATCAGGTATATTAATATCTAATGATCAGTTGAGACAAAGAATTGAGGAATGGAAAGAGCAGAAATCCATCAATAAAAAGGAAGCATCTTAGAAATTGGAACAAATAATAAAACATAAATTCTATGTACGTGTTATTTATTTATAGTATCAAGTTTTCTTTCTATTTGTCAAGTGGGAGTTTCTGGACTTTTATTATTGCCTCATTTCAGATAGTTTTATGCATTGGACATACTCAGAGTATAGGTTAGCTATTGTGAGTTTGAGCATGTAGGCTAGAACTTTTTAGCCCATCTACTTTTTGCCCAGCTTTTTCTGGGCCATATACTATTTCCCAAGCTTTTCTAGGTATATTATGTCTGCATTCACCTCTGTGTGTTTTATTTGATTTTTTAAATTATTTTTAGCGTGTCTTGTTTTGTTTGCCTTCCTTCAAAACCATGAGTACCTTTATCTTTTGCATTTTGTTTAGTAATTGTACACTATGTGACAGTAACTGTACTACTATATTCTATAACAGAACTAACCACTAATACAGTTCATTATAATGGAAGTCCTAATATATAATGACAAGTATTTCTTTATAATGTATTTGTTACTGATGAATTTAATATAATAATAGCAGTTTGGAGTCATATTAAGAGAACATTGTGTGCTTATAAGGGTACATCACACGTTGGTTGATATATATGAATATGGAGAATCATTGATAAGAGAGAATGTAGTATGATAAGATGTTCAGAACTTCGTGGCAATTAATGTGACTAATTTGTTAAACATCAACTTGTTATTATCCTTCTCCCATGGCCTGGTGTCCTCTCAGTAACTACTATATGCATAGTGGTAGGAAAGGGGGGCAGGGGCTGAAGCCCCCCAACTTCAAATTAGGGGCTAAGCCCCCCCTGATTTGCACTCAAGACTATGAACCTCTTGACTGAAGTGGTTATTTTGTTAATTTGTGTACATTAACAATCAATCACCACATTATTGTGTGGTCAAATTACCTTCTGTAAAATTAATTGGTATAACAAAGGTATTAATAGAATGGAATGCACTTTTTCAACCTTACGCCGACCTTACGACTAAACCATGTGATGTTGTTACATACGCATAAGGACTGTACTGATACCATAAGCTTATTAAAGGATACCAAATAGCAAATAAATAATCTTAAGAGTATTATATTTAATAACATTACAATATAACATTACAATATAAATAGAAAATATAACTATCAACTAGACTACTGAACTAAATTGTTAAGAAATAAATAAATGGTATTATATGACCTGTGGTTTCTTTATTTAAAAGATTCAGAGAAGTACTGATTTGACGTAGTAAGAAAGTGAGTTCCAGAGAGAGAGAGAGAGAGAGAGAGAGAGAGAGAGAGAACTGAGGGAATAAATGAATTTTGTGAGATTGAATTATGAGAGAATGGAATAAAGAACATGTCATAGTGGTAGAGGCATGTGAAGGGAAAGATTTGGAATTTCGTGCACGTGATTTAGATATAGTGTTGTCCATTGAGAAGAGTCAAAGTGGAGACGTTGCACCTGATGGTCTTTTTTATTTTTTATCAACGCTCAGTGTGGTTATTTTTAATATTTTATAAATATTATTAATTCAGTTAATTAACCTTTTGTAATTGTGATAATTTTAAATGTCATTATACGTCATTGTCATTCTTGATGTGGTGGTTCTTGTTGTAACGTTAAAGCTGTAAGTGGTAAGTTTAAAATATAATTTATTATTATCGCCGCTAGTAAATAGAGCTATATTTTCTTTAATAGTCGTGACTATTAATGTATAAGTAGAGAATTATGGTATAATAATCAGACATGTGATAGAAGTGACTTTGTAGGAATGGCTTGCAATGTTCATTGAAATGTATTGGCAAAAAACACAGAATACATTACCCAAAATGTATCTAAATAACTCAGTACCTGTCAATCTTCCTCCCTATGATATTACCAATGTTGTGACTGATTTATAGTCACATTAAAATCCTATATAGTGCTACTAACACACCTACAATTATAATTATAGTTTGTATTGAACCTCAGAGGTAGTTAATGCTTAAGAATTATAAAGATGGAACTTTTATAGATTAATTAAAATATATTCTTATCAGAGAAGCCAAATAAAAAAGACAAATGTTAGTGTTCATACCAGCTATATATATAGTAGACAGGAAATAGGAACATATAATTTGCTACATTTTCCTTACTCCATAGTAGGCTATGGAATTAGCATGTGCCTATATGATAAAAAACACATTTGTTAATTAATTTAAGCTATTACATTACTCTTTTATTTCTAATTAAAATGCCTGTCACAACTAGCTGTTCCAAGTACATCAGAAAAATGGAAAAAAAACATTCATTGGTATTAACATTCATATACACTTACAGTGATTGCTTCATTCATAGTTAACAAATTTTGTCACTGCAATGTACACTCAATATTAAGCTAAATGTACAAAGCCAAAACTAGTCTAGTACACTAATTATAGTAATTGTTGTGGTGCCTTGTTCAATAATTGAAACCATATATAGAATTTCAACAAAGCATTTGTCTAATAGTCATGCATCATTAAACTAATATTTATAAAGTATAGTATCATGTAGTAACTACATGTTTGTCTAGTAGTAGTATTAATCTTCTACTCAGAAGGAATACCTACAACTTAGACACTGTCTGGAGAATACAGAGAATGTCTGTTGTAACTAGCTGTTAACGCATCCAGGCAAATAATGATAAAAACAAATCAAATATAATCATTGTTCATTGATAGTAATGTTTTGTATATGATATTAACTTTTTAGTCAGGACCTAAAACTATATCCTAATGGTCACTGATAACGCATTGCAATCAAAAAAATAATATTAGTCACTATAATATCCATCTCAATATTTAGTGTATAGTTCGTATCTGGTCAATTTCTGATAGAATAGATATATGGTTACTTGTCTCTTTTGGATGCTTAAAATAACATTTATTCTATAATATATTTAGTCTAAGAATATTGGTAATGATATATTTAAATATAATAACAGTATTGGAGCTCATATCTGATGAAAAACATCCCTCTTAATAACATCCTCATATGTAATATATCTTTTGAATACAACTTTAAAATTGTAACAGTTTACTTGTATATAGTAGTTCTATATACTTTCTTACAGTTTAATATTTAAATGAAAATGACAAAATCATATGTTATCTTTACAACCATTCATTTTATTCTCTAAAAATTGACAGAAGTTCCTGTCGTAATAATTTTCTAATGCTTTATTATATAAAATATTGAGGTGCTGGGACAAATATCAGTATATCACTACTGTTATTAGGAATAAGGAGCCAGACTATAGCTACATAACATACACTCTCTATTGTTAGTATATGAACCCATTGTTGTCAAAAGTTAGTGGACATTGTTAGTGTTAGATCTCAGTGAAGTTATGATTCCTTGTAAGCAATGGTTATCTTTCAGTTGTTGTTTTCTCAGTTGTGTACATTGACATTTGTACCATGAGTTGTTTAATTAAGAAAATAATGTCATTATGATGTCACAATAATTCTTGGCCTCTTCATATCCCCACAAGCTATCATTGTATGTAATTGTAAGTGTGTAATTTAATGATTCCTTTCTGTCATTTTAAATCTTAGAAATTGAATGGAATCTTTATAAGTGCTACTAGTTAATTATATTTTCATTTGCTAATTGTGGCAATTAATGTGTCAGTTGCTTCATAATAGCCCTCTAGTGTACCACAAACGTACCTACCATTATGATTATGATTTGTATTGAAGCTCAGAGATTGATGATGCTTCAAACTGATATTGTTAGAGGTGTGTTTTCAAATTAAGACTTATTCTTATGTCAGGAAAATAATAACTGTTCAGGATTCATACTTGTAATAAACTGTATTGATTATGTACTTTGGACAATTGTATTAATTGTGTACTTTGGACTTGTACTTGTAAGTATTCATTGGATATTTATAGTTGTCCTTAATTCAGTTCTGTGCTAGTATTGAGTTGTTTTCATTTGTGTTTAATAAGAGATATAACAATACTAGTTAACATAATAATTTGGAAATGAAGTCAAACATATATTAGATACAGTAGGTAGACAGTTGAACAAAATAATTATGATTGTCACTATGAAGGCTATCAATTACTATTGGTCTATGTATGATGTGTACTTAGGTAGATCATTCTAAACTAAATGATTGTTTTATCCAATTAAATTATTACTTTATCATTATATTTATAAGTAGAATACTTGTCATATAGCTAGTTATTATCTATCAAACATAATATCAATGAGAACAAACAAAATTTTATATAATAGATATTAATATACATAACATATATATGATGTTGACAATGTATGTGTAATAACACTGTATAGACAATTTATATACAACTTTAATGTCATACATTATATTATACTCTACCAAATCACTAAAATAGCTCAATATAAAGTTTGTGGCAATGAACTGTGATCTTTACTCTGACTGTATGACATAATGTGACCAATACATATAAAGAATGTTGTTATATCATTTTCACTATAAGGACAATTTGTTATGGTACTAGGAGAATAGATTAAACAACAAAGCAGTAATTATTTTAATATAAACTTTACCACACTATAGTTACAATGATACAACAACAGTTAACTGGACTATTAATATTCATAATTATAACATTAGGAGAGACTACATTTGGTACTCTACCTCCTCAACCTACTACTGGTACAATATATACAATATTATATTATATGTTTATATTATAGTATTATATAGGTGTGAGACTTTATCTAAGTTATGAGAATAGAGTAATACCTAACTACTTTATGGTAAGAGCCAGTCAGTTCTATGATGTTGATGCTAATAGTGATGGTCAAAATGATGGTATATGGTGTCAGAGTGCTCTTAATGAGAGTATGATAGGTGTCTGGTACTTACCTAATGGATCACCAGTACCTACACAAAGTGGTACTACTCCATTACAATCATATAATACTAATATCACTGGTCAAGTGGGTCTACTTAGAAGTGGTGGGATAGGTTCAGTTCAAGGACTGTACTCTTGTATAATTCCTAATGAAGATGGAGTAAATCAGACACTGTATGTAGCTGCATATAGACTTGGCACTTTTGATAACAGTGGTGAGTTTATATATGTATTTTTAATGCACATAGTGTTTAAAACAACCCTATAACAAAAGCTGCACATATGGAGGTATTGGTTTTGATAATAGTGGTAAGTTTTATGTTATATAATCCATTTAATGTTGATGAAATTATTAATAGCCTTAAATCAAAAGATTGCCTTTATGTAGAGAGTTATCGATATAACAGTATATGTAATAGTTATCAAAATTACTATATATCTATACTAATAAGTTTTACATAACATATTATGTGACCTGATTTACATTAAGAGACCAATTTTATCAAAATGTTTATAAAGACTAGCAAGTTAAGATTCTGTTTAAAGGATGATACTAAATTTTGCATTTATGTTGTCTATTGTTTGTAAACTAATATATAATTTAGTAAACATCTGTGAAAAATGTATGATCGTGTACATAGTAACTGAATGTTTTTGAGATGTTTAAACAAAATGCTCCTTTTTTGGAAATCTTGTCACATATATTAGCAATTTTAAAAATTGTTTTTATATTAGCATAAAATAAAAAGGAATACATGTATTAACTTTTAATGTACATAATATTAATATATTATATATTTTATGTATGTATATATTTTATACTAAAATTTGCATTCTTGTTGATTAACTTAAAAAATGTATATGATTATTATCCTTATAGGTGGTCCTATAGTGGATCATAACAAAGCTCTAATATTTACTCTACTCTCTACAAGAGATGCTAATCCTCCAGTGTTCACTCTCTACTTTAATGTCACAGACACACCTCCTACAACAGTGACATGTTCTTTTAATGGCAATACATTTAATATTACTGAGAAAGATTTAAATCGTGTACCTGAAATGACTGCTGATCCTATTAGAGTAACAGTGATTGTAACTACAAGGAAAAGAGAAGCTGGTGAATATACTTGTACTGTAAGAACAGATTCATCAATAAAATCATTTCCTACTGCTACTACTCTTGGTATAAATATTAGTGGTAAGCTACATTGATCTTATTGCAATAATATAATTGTAATCACTAGTAACCGATACACCTACTGACATAAATTCTATCAGAACTGGTCTAACATCAGTTCTACTTACCTGGTCATCTCCCATTATTAATACTCCAGCAGTAATAGGTTATGAGGTGTTCCTTGATCTATCTAATGGTACAAGAGTTAGTACGGAGACAAATACTACAGAACTAAATATAACTTCACTACAACCTGATGTCAATTACACTGCATTTGTTGTAGCCCATGGAGGAGACCTACCTAGTGAGCATATTAATACTGCAATATATCAAGGTAACCTCACTTGTTATTTTCACTCATATTGAAGTTTAGAATTTTTTAAATAAACAGTTATATCTGCTGAGATAACAGGTCCCATTGTTCCATTGTCATATGGTTCTAACTTTACAGTAAGATGTATAGCCTTTTTATCTCTTGAACTTAATGAAGTAGTGGTACAAGTGATATGGGCTGATCAACATTTTCAAATTATTAACATGACTACTGGGGACATATCAGTTAGTAGTGGATTGGATACTAATATGTTTATGAATACTAATACATATTCACTGGATTTGAACTTTAATAATCTTCAAGCTTCTCAAGTTGGAAGATATACATGTGGTACAGTGTTTATAGGATGGGACAGTGAGCCATTTATACTACCAAGACAATTTATTGTATCTGTACAAGGTTGGTATTTAGTCTGATATCTTTGTGTCATGTTTAGTTTATTTCATATTATAGTTCCAGATCCAATTGCTAGTGCACTTGTTATTCCTAATTCTGAACTAAATAATCGTATCTTTGAGAGTGGTATGGTTTCTCTGGGATGTCATGTTATCATAACATCACTGGATGTAGACACTAATGTCAATATTACATGGTTTGGACCAAATGGAGTAGTAGTTCATGATAATACTCATTATAATATTGATACTAGTCAGCTAAATAGTACAGTGTATGGTAGTAGTTTAAATATCAGTGATCTATCATTAACTGGAGACAATGGAACACAGTATTACTGTACAGCTCAAGTTGGAGCAATTGATAGTTTTGTGTTTTCTTCATTTGTGATTTCTTCAGAAGCAACATCAGAAAATGTTACTGTTATAGTTGAAGGTACATGTGTCATTCTATTAAATAATGTCAATTACATTCCATCTCTTGTAGCTATACCTTTACCTTCAGTAGAAATACTTTCTATGGGATTACCAATTGTAACTGAAACCTTCACATTAACCTGTAATGCCACAGTATCAGATAATGTAGTAGGGTTGGCTAAAGTTAATGTCATATGGCTGTATAATGGCAACAGAGCTCTGGAAGATAATGTGACACTAACTTATAATGGAGATACCTCTGCCATTTTAACATTTTCTCCTGTCAGTCAGACTCAAGAGGGACTATATACTTGTATAGCTACCCTCAGTCTACCTGGTATACCTCTACAAAGAAGTACTAGCAGAAACTATACCTTAAGTACACTTGGTAAGATTTGATACAAATATAGTGTAATATCTATTTGTACTTATATAGGTAATCCTATTGTTAGTATTACTACATCTGGATCTAATATTGCTGGTAATATGTATAGCTTGTTATGTTCTGTTAGTGTGGTATTTGGTACACCAGGTATCACTTGGTTTTACAGTAATGGGACAAAATTACTTAATGGCTCTGGAACTACTCAGACTTTAACTATGATATCAGACACCAAGCAAACTTATGAACTTCAGTTTAATCCATTAATGTATACACATGGAGGTGAATATACTTGTGTAGCTAATCTTACTGTAATACGTGATGAAGATACTTTTGTTGGAGTTAGAAATACAACAACAACTGTTTATGTCACAAGTAAGTTTACTTTATTATATTGTTTAAATTGTATCACTTATGTTATCACAGTACCAATACCAACTGTCTCTATAACTCCTGGTAGTTTACTTATGTTCACTCGTGCTACTCAACTATTTTTGTCTTGTAATGTCAATCTCAGTGATCCTATTCCTCCTACACCAAATCTCACTATTAACTTGGAGAAGAATGGACAACCAGTAGATCTGTCTAATTCTAGAATTAACAAGACCTTGACAATCAATAACAATGTCTATTCTACAATACTCACATTCACTCCTATAGACAATGATGATGTTGGTAATTATACTTGTACTGGAACTATTAGTCCTATAGGGTCTGGATTTAACATTGAAGTGGAACCTTTTATTATTGGTAGTAGTAGTTCTGTACTAACTGAACTGATAGTACAAGGTCAGTCTATTGGATTCTACTATTTTAGTTCTTTTTATCATTATAGCTATACCTTTTCCAGTAATCAATATCACCGCTATTGGCACAGGTGATATAGGAGAAAGTTATTTTGTAGTGTGTACAGTAGATGTGGATGATAACCTCTATAATATTGTTGTCAATACTACTTTAGCAAAGATTGGAGAAGGTGTAATTAATTCTTTTATGAGCTCTAAAGATAACAGTGTATCTATATCCTACATTCCGCTGATGACATCACATAGTGGACAGTATCATTGTCTAGTGAACATCAGTCAGATTGATATCAGTTATCAAGTCTATTGTGTTAAAGCTTTCATGATTAATTTAACTAGTGAGTTCATAGGATTTGCTAGTGTTATGTGATGTAGTATCAAACCATGCGAATACTAATTAATTGTCTTTACCTCTAGTTCCACAACCAACAGTTACTGTGTCTACTCATCCTGTTGATCCAAGTTCACTAATAGAGGCAACATATCTTGATATAGTATGTACTGTTAACATCAGTGATGCTATTAATACTGGAGTTAGTGTAGATGTTGAGTGGTCTCATAATGGTGGTTCTCCTCTTACTAATAACAGTGACTATACTATTAGTTCACCGACTATGTTAGGATCACACATGTACACTAGTACATTACATATTGAAAGTTTAAGTATTACTAGAGACAATGGTGCTATGTACTCTTGTACTGTGAGTGTTCTACCATCTCCTGTATCTTCTTATATTACTGGTAATAAGAATAATAACAATATTACACTAAATGTGGCAGGTATAATACTTAATTGTACATGTACTAATAGTATTATTTCAATTATTATAGATCTCACTGCTGATCATGTGATTGTTGATATTCTATTTGTAACCACACCCACTGTTGGAGACCAGTTTACTATGACATGTAATATCAATATACCTGAGAGACTAGTACATGATCTTACTAGACTTGCAGTAATATGGAGTTATGATCTAGCTAGAGAGCAAAGAGTTGATGTAATTAACAGTGATACTAAAATAGGAAATTTGACTAAGATTGGTAATGTTATCATAAGTATTCTAACACTTAATCCAGTAAAGACATCTGATAGTAGAAGGTATTATTGTTCAGTGATATTTAATGATTTATGGGTTAACGATCATAGATTTAGAGATCTTAGTGTTCAAAGTAAGTTATTTGTTTGAAAATCAAATTAAATATGGTTAATACACTTTCCACAGTCCCTCCACCCAGTATGGTTATCACACATAGTCCTTCTGCTGGTCCTATCTATGAGAGTACTATCTTTAACCTGACCTGTACTGGTACATTACCTAATGTAGTGGATACAACAGTGTCAGCTACTGTAGTCTGGTTTAATCCTCAAAGTCATATTATACCTGTTGAGTCACGACGTATGATCACTAATGTTACTAGTAATGGAAACAATGAGTTTGAGAGCACACTAGTGTTTCTACCAATTGATAATGGAAATCATAACAGTAACTTTAATGACACTGGAACATATGCCTGTCAGATGAGTATTAGTTCAAGTAATCCTTTAATTATTAGTGGAATAAACAGTACTACTGACACAATAGTTGTTCAAAGTAAGTAATATTTACTTATTTACATATTGTTAGTTTTCTTTACCAGCTTTACCTGATATGCAGTTAAATATCTCTATTATCGGTTCCACTGAAGTAGGTCAGAGCCTCAATATCACTTGTATAGTGAGAGTAGTAGAAAGATTAGTTGTTAAACCAACAATTGAGATAATAAAAATGAACACTACAGATATATATTTACTACAAGATATAAATGTTCTCTATACTGTTACCACTGATGATACTGGTTCTGAAACCAATTGGACAATAATACTGGAACCAGTAAAGTTTGAAGACAGAGGAGTATATATATGTAAAGCTGATTTTAATGTGACTGGTATTAATGGAACTAATGATCCAGCAACTGCTACTTATGATGCTCAGTTTGTTGAAGAGGACTATGAACTGATTGTTGGCTGTAAGTTACACAATAATGATCACACTATTGTATTAGATTAATACTAGCACTAATATTGCTGTACGAGGTAGATACTTTTTTACATTTTTATATCTGCTATAGTCATAGAGTTGGCTTAATCATACACTGTATACATACTATATATGTCATTTTCTTATAGCATATGCCATAATGAACATTGTGACAACTGGTATAACCAGAGCTGGTGAAGAATATAACATTACTTGTACTGTTGAAGTCATTGACAGACTTATAGTGACACCAACTATTATATGGATAAAAGATAGTGTTAACATATCATTAGTATCTGATGACCTAAACACTATCAGTGTACCATCAGTACTTAGTAATATTTCAGATACAATGTACTCTCTGTCACTGTTCTTCTCTTCACTTAATACCTCTGATGCTGGACAATATACATGTCAAGCTACAATCACAGTGAATGAGATTAATGTCACAGTTAGTATCACTAATTCATTAGACTTGCAACTACAAAGTTAGTTCTTAAAATATTAACTAAATGCTTTATATGTTGGTATAGTTTCACAACCACTTGTTGATGTATCCACTTATCCTATAAATCCAAGTTCACTAATAGAGGCAACAT
This sequence comes from Xestospongia bergquistia, assembly GCA_963965975.1. Taxonomy (NCBI): domain Eukaryota; kingdom Metazoa; phylum Porifera; class Demospongiae; order Haplosclerida; family Petrosiidae; genus Xestospongia; species Xestospongia bergquistia. Next base: position 2,040,053 of record OZ014415.1, read on the forward strand.
ATCTTGATATAGTATGTACTGTTAACATCAGTGATACTGTTAATACTGGAGTTAGTGTTGATGTTAAGTGGTCTTATAATGGTGGTTCTCCTCTTACTAATAACAGTGACTATACTATTAGCTCACTGACTATGTTAGGATCACACATGTACACTAGTACATTACGTATTGGAAGTTTGAGTAATACTAGAGACAATGGTGCTATATACTCTTGTATTGTGAGTGTTCTACCATTTCCTTTGTCTTCTTATATTGCTGGTAATGAGAATAACAACAATATTACACTAAATGTGGCAGGTATAATAATTAATTGTACATATAGTAATAATAATAATTATTGTTATTAATTAATTTATAGATTTCACGGCTGATCATGTGATTGTTGATGTTGTATTTCCAACCACACCCACTGCTGGAGACCAGTTCACTATGACATGTAATATCAGTATACCTGATAGACTAGTACATGATCTTACTAGACTTGCAGTAATATGGAGTTATGATCTAGCTAGAGAGCAAAGAGTTGAAGTTATTAACAGTGATACTATAACAGGAAATGTGACTAAGATTGGTAATCTTATCTTAAGTCCTCTAACAATTAATCCAGTGAAGACATCTGATAGTAGAAGGTATTATTGTTCAGTGATATTTAATGATTTAAGAGTCAACGATCATGTATTAAGAGATCTTAGTGTTCAAAGTAAGTTATTTGTTTAGAAATCAAATTAAATATGGTAAATACACTTTCCACAGTCCCTCCACCCAATATGGTTATCATACATAGTCCTTCTACTGGTCCTATCTATGAGAGTACTAACTTTAACCTGACCTGTAATGGTACACTACCCAGTGTAGTGGACACAACAGTGTCAGCTATTGTAGTCTGGTTTGATCCTCAAAGCAATACTATACCTGTTGAAATACGACGTATGATCATTAATGTTATTAGTAATGGAAACAATAAGTTTGAGAGTACACTAATGTTTCTACCAATTGATAATGGAGATCATAATAGTAATTTTAATGACACTGGAACATATACCTGTCAGATGACTATTAGTTCAAGTGATCCTTTAATTATTAGTGGAATAAACAGTACTACTCACACAATAACTGTTCAAAGTAAGTAATATTTACTTATTTACATATTGTTAGTTTTCTTTACCAGCTTTACCAGATATGCAGTTAAATATATCTACTGTGGGTTCTACTGAAGTAGGTCAAAGCCTCAATATCACTTGTATAGTGAGAGTAGAGGAAAGATTACTTGTTAAGCCAACAGTTGAGATAATAAAAATGAACACTACAGGTATATATTTACTACAAGATATAAATGTTCTCTATACTGTTACCACTGATGATACTGGTTCTGAAACCAATTGGACAATAATACTGGAACCAGTAAAGCTTGAAGACAGAGGAGTATATATATGTAAAGCTGATTTTAATGTGACTGGTGTTAATGGAACTACTGATCCAGCAACTGCTACTTATGATTTTCAGTTTGTTGAAGAGGACTATGAACTGATTGTTGGCTGTAAGTTACACAATAATGATCACACTATTGTATTAAATTAATACTAGCACTAATATTCCTGTACAAGGTAGGTGGTACTTTTTTACATTTTTATATCTGCTATAGTCATATAGTCGATTTAATCATATACTGAACACATAGTATATATGCTATTTTCTTATAGCATATCCCATAATGAACATTATGACAACTGGTATAACCAGACCTGGTGAAGAATATAACATTACTTGTACTGTTGAAGTCATTGACAGACTTATAATGACACCAACTATTATATGGATCAAAGAGAGTGTTAATACATCATTAGTATCTGATAACCTAAACACTATCAGTGTACCATCAGTACTTAGTAATATCTCAGATACAATGTACTCTCTGTCACTGTTCTTCTCTTCACTAAATACCTCTGATGCTGGACAATATAGATGTCAAGCTACCATCACAGTGAATGAGATTAATGTCACAGTAACTAACTCTAGTGTATTAGATCTACTATTACAGAGTAAGTAAATGAAGTAAATTATGTTGATATGATCCTATATAGTTAAATGATTTTTCACAGATTATTATTTAACTCTTTCCTATTTTCTATTTAAATATTAGTCTAGTCGGGAATATATATTTATTTAGCATTAAAAACAGAAATAATATTGTTACCTCAAAATAATAACCAACCACTAAATATTATAAAATTGTTGGTAATTTGAGACTCATTTTGTAAACTTTTTTCATTTTCTTACAGTTCCCACTCCTAATTTAGATATTAGTTTATCAAGACAAAGTGACTATTTAGCTGGTAGTGAACTGACTATTACATGTGATATTACAATAGATCCTAATGTCAACACTCCCTTCATTATTAACACAATATGGGTAATGTTAAATGAGATCAACAATGAAATAAGAACACTCAATGAGAGCTATATAAATGAACAATCAAGAATCTCTGTTAATAATTCTTCATTAATTAGTTATAACAAGTATCAGTCTCAAGTTCTATTCAGTACTCTCAGTAGTTCAATGGATTCTGGAATGTATACATGTATTGTTAATGTGATACCTGTAGCTGGTTACTATTATGTTTATACTGCTAATATGACCAATATTACTACTAACTTGACTGTTATAGGTATGACTATGATATGTCTGAAAGCTATGACTTACAAATTGGCAATTGTCTTATATTTCTATAATCAATTGATCTTTAATTATTTTATTAATTGATCTTTTATTATTTTCTTCTTATAGATCCGGTTATTGGAAACTTTACTACTACACCAGACAGAATTCTGAAGACATATTGTCCTGACTTAGATAACTTCACTCTAGTGTGTACTGCTAGTAAACCAGCTCTAGTAATACCAACTCTTGAAGTGATTTGGTTACATAGTGGTACTGTACTTAAAGGTGTAGTTAGATATAGCAGTGAAAGTACTTATGTTATGAACACTCTGAGTTTTCCTAAGACTTTTGCAAATGATTCTGGTACTTACTCCTGCCATGCTAAACTGTCTATTCCAGACTCTTCTGATATTAGTTTAATAAAAAACATTACTGTTACTTTAGGATGTAAGTGTAGTTTTTATAGAAATTGTAATACCTTTCTTTTCATTTGTACAGCCCAAAGAAGTCCATATGCAGTCATTAATATATCATCAACAGTTGGACAGACTAACTGTACTATCTGCTTTACTATTCCATCTATTGCCTATACACCTGAGATATATCATATCAACTACATTGGTCTAGAATTACAGAATACTTTAACTACTAGTTCTAGTCTAGTGGGTACTAACAACATTACTGCTGTTAACTTGATGTACCAGATTATTTTAACTGGTCTAGAAGAAGCTAACACTTATACCTTCACTGTTGTATCTACTAACTGTATTGGTAATACTAATAGTCAGATGATGAACTTTACTACTTTACCAGCAAGTAAGTTTATCATTCACACTTTTGCTAAATTTTAAAATGTACTTTTTCAAATTTAGTACCTACTGCTCTTCCAATGAATTTTATCAACACAACCTTCCTTCCACATAGTGGTACATTAGACTGGGATCCACCAGTTAGAGTAGATCAAAATGGGGAGATAATAGGATACAACTTGACTTGTATACAAACCAATGGACCACAAATCTCTGGACTGACAGCTACTCAGAGTTCTCCAGAGACAATGTTTACTATTCCAGTATTAATTCCATTTACTAAGTACTCTTGTGGACTATCATCTATTAATGTTGTAGGTGAAGGACCAGCTACACAATATACATTTGAAACAGCTCAAGATAGTAAGTTCGCACCACAATATCAATTTTTAAATGTCCAAAATAGGACCTGGTGATGCTCCTCAAGACTTTATTTCCATTCCAACCAAGGCTGATGTGACATTTAACTGGAGACGTCCAGTTATTCCTAATGGCATTATTACGCAATATAGATTAGTTATTGTAGTTCTTTTAGATAGTGGTCTGTTTAGAGGCACTACTAAAATTATCAATGTTACTCCTAACCAACAAGCAATGTCTTTAACCATTGATGGATTCTCACCCTATCAGAATTACAGTGCTACTGTTTCAGCTACTACAATAGTTGGATATGGACCTAGTGTTACTATTGAAGGAAGAACTGATCCTGATAGTAAGTATGTATCATTTACTATCCCCTTTTACATGCATTTCTCTAGTATCATCCAAACCAGTTCTTATCATTATACCAGTTATTATTAGTAATATCTTTGTTGCTAACACTATACCAGTAGTTAATGACACTGCTGTTAACCTTACTTGGTCTCCACCAATCACACCTAATGGATACATTAGTAGTTATAATATAGAAATCACTGGTGGAGTTATAATGTCATTAACAGTTAATGCTGATCCTCAATTGAATACTTACACACAGATTGTTGGAGGACTACGTAAGTGTAACACATTATCAACTAGTAATTGTATTGTCTCCACAGGTACAGGTGTCCCTTACTATATATCAATTGGAGCAGTCAATGAACTAGGAGAAGGTAACATTACATCAGTTATTGTCTTCACTAAAAATGAAAGTAAAGACAATTTTAATATTTTTGTTCACTCATATATTGTTTTAGGTCCCAATATTACTCCTAGTGGTATTGCATCACAAAGGTCTACTGATGGTACTTCCATTTACATTGTATGGAGAAAAGTGTCACTAGAAGAAGCTCATGGTTTCTTTGAGTATATTATAGTATTAGATGCTGTCAATAGTAGACGTAGACAATCAAGTGATATAACTGTACATGTTCCATTTAATAAGACATCTATCAATGTAACTGGTCTAAATCCTCAATTAACATACACACTTACTTTGAGAATAGCAGTACAAAATGAAAGTGGAGTAAATATAGAAGGACCTACAAGTATACCAATAAGGATTGAGGCACCATGTGAGTACTATCATGCCAACAAGTTTTGTTTTAAATTTTTTTAGCACCAACATCATCTACTAATGAGAGTTCTAGTACTGGTTTTATAATTGGTCTAGCAATCACAACAGTAATTGCACTAATTGTTATAATTATACTTGTATTGGTTGTCATCATTTTTGTTAAAAGGAAGTCAAAGAAGTATAAGTTCAAGTCTGGGTAATTCATTCAACCTATTCACATCAAATACCACATATTATATCCATTATACAGAGACAAAACAGATGATATTGCAATGTCTATCAGCCCAAGTTATAATATAGTAAATACATCAACAACATTGTAAGTTGACAACATGACATATATAGTAATAATACAGTCTATTATATTACTGATATAGAGTTGAGGAAGCATTATATGAGAGGCTTCCTGATGAACTACCAGCTCCTCCAGATTATGATATACCAGTTGTTACTAATACTGATACACAAGTCTATGATCTACCAGTAGTTACTACTGATTTATCAATTAATACCAATCCAGCTTATGCTACTACAAGGTTTGGAGAGACTTAGCAACCAGACACTTTACACACATAATTTTAAATTTTGTGGCTGTGATTATTTTCATTAAATATTTTTTTAGGAATTTTTTTTCAAAGACTTCATTAGCTAAATTTTGTTTTAGTATCATTGTTATTGATCATTTGAATAGATTGTTTATGTTTTTTTTAATATTTGTACATGTTTCTACTTGCCTTTTGTTACCTTATATAGCATATATATCTGTGTATTAAGTCAAAGATTAGAGTTGATAAATACATAATTTTAAAAGAGTAATGTAGCAATTCTTTCTTTGACTATACAAGCAACAATTTCCACTGTATTTATATAGCTATTATTAATCAGAGCTACAATGTATTTGTTGTACAGTAATTGTATATAATATCTATATACTGATATATAAGAACATGTGATAGTATGGTGATCTATAAACTGTTCCATTCATTAGTAATGGAGGTGTACTGTTTACTAAAATTACCTCACATGTATCAATATATATTATCTATTTATTTATTAATACATCTATACATTCATCCATCTTTCCACCAATTTATTAATCCATTTATGCATTATCTATAATTCTCCATTCCATCCATCCAGAGATGAATTAATAAATGGATAGAAGGTAAATCAAAACTGATTGATGAATAAAATGAAAATGGATGGATAGATCAGTAAATGAATAGATAAATTGATCTTACAAGCAATAGCAATCAATTTGAGTTTAGTACATCAGAAATATGAGACTGCAAGTTTTTGAAGACATAATGTATTTAATTATAAGGTGTGGTCAAGAAATGAAGGTCCTGAAATTGAATTTGAGTGCATTCATAATCAAAATGGGTGTGACTAACAGTGAATGTATTAGAATAAAATATCATGTTACTGTGCTGCTCAGTTAATGAATTGGTCTACCAAGTCAGTTTTGTCTCTGACCTATGTTCTGTTAGTAAGTAATCAATGTATGAATATATAACATATTTGTTCAGTAAAAGTGCTTATTAGCCACTGTCATGTAAGGGGGCTAAGATTCTTTTGATTAGCAGCTAAGGACCTATACCCCCACCCCCCCCCACCCCCCCCCCCACCCCCTATTTCCGCTACTTATGTTGATAATATTAAATGTAAAATGATAAACAAACCTTCATGATAGACACTCAGCCATATTGATTATTCATTCAAAGTGTCCAGGTAATATCATTTAAAATAATAAGAGAGGGAATCATTGGTTGCATGTAAAAGAAGGTTTGTGTTTTAAGTTTGCTTACATATGAAAACATCCTTGGTTTACTTCTAGGTTCTTTTAGTATGTATTGTATAAACTCAGAATATGGCAATCATGTCAGTAGTACCTGCTGTGGTTTGTGATTGTTGTGTGCCAATCCCAGTTTACTATGTCTCACTGTGAAAGGTAGTCTGGTATCTTTACTCCATTTCTTGGGACAGGAAATAATATACACACTGATATCACTTTATCCAATGAAATTATTCCATTTTTAATCTTGGCAGTTGGCTAGGGACACGACTAGTTGGGACCATTGTATGTGTGGTGCTCTGCCCAATAACAGCAGAAAAAGGAAAGGAAACAATTACTGGGGTGGGCCATTCAAACATGTAAAATAAATGATACAAGAGAAAAGGTGTCCAGTGTGTTGTATAATTGAATAGAATATTTGACTTTTTCATATCAAAAAGTAAACAGTCTTTATTATTGCTGATTGATATTGTTTATCCCTTAATTATAATATCTAATACCTCAAATGAGTTCTGCAATAAATTTGAAGATATAATTTTTTAAGTTTCTGTTGATATACAAGTAGTAGGTTTAGTTATAATGTCTTTATTTCGTATATTGTGATAAGTTTTGACTTCATTGTAGATTTCTAGTTCAGTAATAGTATATATTGTCATGTTATACAGAACAATTTATATTATTGCTGTTATTACTCAGGCACCTTATCAGGTCTATTTAATGAAATGTAAATATTTACATATATATTATTAATCTTTTAAATTAAGAAAAAAATTCCAAAATATTATGACAGCACCATCTGTTGATGAAGTAACACCCACGCAAAACAAACCACAAGAATGTCAGATATTTGCTGTCAAGAATGTGAGGCTAACTTCAGTTAAAAAAGTTCACAATCTATCATTGGAATTGTAAGTATATAATTTAACGATTTTTTTTTGTAGTTTTAAATTTTTATAAGTGCTACTAGTAAAGCATATTTTTTATTTGCTAATTGTTTCAGTTAATATGTTAGTAGACATAATAGCTTTATGTCTATTTACCTTCTAGTGTACCACTAACACATGTAACATTATGATTATAATTTGTAATAAAGCTCAGTGATTGATGATTCTTTAACATGATATTGTTGGAGGTGTGTCTTTCAAATTAATGCTTGTTCTTATGTCAGGAAAATCACAAATGTTCAGGATTTATACTAATCAACATAACAACTTAGAAGTGAAGTCAAAAATACTTTAGATACAGTAGATAGTTAGCTAAATGAAACAATATGTTTATCACAATGAAAGTTATCAATTACTATTGGTCTATTTATGATGTCGATCATTCTAAAATAATGATTATTTTATCCAATTAAATTATTACTTTATCATTATATTTTTTAAGTAAAATACTTGTCATATAGCTAGTTGTTACTTGTCAAAGATAATATCAATGAGAACAAACAAAATTTAATATAATAGATATTAATGTACATAACATGTATATGATATTAATATTGTGTGCGTAAAGAACATTGCATGGACTATATATACACACATTTAATATTATACATTATATTGTATTCTACCAAATCACTAAATATCCTCATTATAAAATTTGAGGCAATGAACTATAAATAATGTGAGTAATGTTGTTATATGATTTTCTCTATAAGGACAATATATATAGTACTAGAGTAATGGAGTGAAACAAATTAATATAATTATTTTAATATAAACTTCACCACACTATAGTCACAATGATACAACAACAGTTAACTGGACTATTGATATTCATGATTATAACACTAGGAGAGGCTATTACATTTGGTACTCTACCTCCTCGGCCTACTACTGGTACAATATATACAATATTATACTATAATTATGTTTATATTATAATTTTGTATAGGTGTGAGACTTTATTTAAGTTATGAGAATAGAGTGATACCTAACTACTTTATGGTGAGAGGTAGTCAGTTCTATGATGTGGATCAAAATAGTGATGGTCAAAATGATGGTATATGGTGTCAGAGTGCTCTTAATAAGAGTATGATAGGTGTCTGGTACTTGCCTAATGGATCACCAGTACCTACACAAAGTGGTGCTACTCCATTACAATCATATAATATTAACATCACTGGTCAAGTGGGTCTACTTAGACGTGGTGGGATAGGTTCAGTTCAAGGACTATACTCTTGTATTATTCCTAATGAAGAGGAAGTAAATCAGACACTATATATAGCTCTATATGGAAATAAAGCTTTTGGTAACAGTGGTGAGTTGTATATATTTGTAATACATAGATATTTGAAGTCAATCATTAATAACCATAAGTTAGAGGATTTGCTTTTTTATAGACATTTATATATAGTAGTCATAGTTGTCAAAATTACATGTGATACTTTCATACATATATTGGATAACATCTTGACAATTGGAAAAATTGATTCTGTGGCAACAAAAACAGAAAAGTTTGTATTATACTTTTTAGGTGGTCCTGTAGTGGGTCATAACAAAGCTCTAATATTTACTCTACTTTCTACAAGAGATGCTAATCCTCCAGTATTCACTCTCTACTTTAATGTCACAAACACACCTCCTACAACAGTGACATGTTCTGTTAATGGCAATACATTTAATATTACAAAGGAAGATTTAAATCGTGTACCTGACATATCTACTGATCCTATTAGAATAGCAGTAACTGCAACTCTAAGAATAAGAGAAGCTGGTGAATATACTTGCACTGTAAGAACAGATTCATCAATAAAATCATTTCTTGCTGCTATTACTCCTGGTATAAATATTAGTGGTAAGCAACAACTTTAATGTTATAATGTTATCATTATGATTTCTAGTAACTAATACACCTACTAATCTGACATATACCAGAACTGGTCTAACTTCTGCTCTACTTACCTGGTCATCTCCCATTAATAATACTCCAGTAGTAATAGGTTATGAGGTGTTCCTTGATATATCTAATGGTACAAGAGTTAGTGTAGACACAAATACTACAGAACTAAATATAACTTCACTACAACCTGATGTCAATTACACTGCATTTGTTGTAGCCTATGGAGGAGACCTACCTAGTGAACATATTAATATTGCAATATCTCAAGGTAACCTCACTTGTTATTCTAATTCACATCAAAGTTTACATGTTTCATTAAACAGTTGTATCTGCTGAGGTAACAGGTCCCAATACTCCATTGTCATATGGTTCTAGTTTTACTGTAAAATGTACAGCCTTTTTATCAGTTGAACTTAGTGAAGTAGAAATGCAAGTGATATGGACTGATCAACATTTACAAGTTATTAATATGACTACTGGTGACATATCAGTTGAAAAAAGATTGGATACTGACATATTTATGGATACTAATACATACTCACTGGATTTGAACTTTAATAATCTTCAAGCTTCTCAAGTTGGAAAATATACATGTGGTTCAACATTTATTGAACAGAACAATAAACCATTTATACTACTAAGACAATTTGTTGTGTCTATACAAGGTTAGTATCTAGTCTGATATCTTTGTGTGATGATTATTTTATTTCATATTATAGTTCCATATCCAATTGTGAGTACACTAGTTTCTCCTAATATTGAACTAAATAATCGTAACTTTGAGAGTGGTATGGTTTCTTTGGAATGTCATGTTATCATAACATCACTGGATGTAGACACTAATGTCAATATGACATGGTTTGGACCAAATGGAGTAGTAGTTCATGATAATACTCATTATAGTATTGATACTGGTCAGCTAAATAGTACAGTGTATGGTAGTAGTTTAAATATCAGTGATCTATCATTAACTGGAGACAATGGAACACAGTATTACTGTAGAGCTCAAGTTGGAGCACATGATAGTTTTGTCTTCTCTTCGTTTGTGATTTCTTCAGAAGCAACATCAGAAAATGTTACTGTTATAGTTGAAGGTACATGTTTCATACTATTAAATACTGTCACTTACACTCCATCACTTGTAGCTATACCTTTACCTTCAGTGGAAATACTTTCTATGGGAATAGCTATTGTGAATGAAACCTTCACTCTAAGCTGTAATGCTACAGTACCAGACAACCTAGTAGGGTTGGGTATAGTCAATGTTATATGGCTGTATAATGAAACCATCAGAGATAATGTAACACTAACTAACTATGGATATAGTTCTGCCAGTTTGAAATTCTCTCCAGTTAGTCAGACTCAAGATGAATTATATACCTGTACATGTGTAGCTATCCTCAGTATACCTGGTATACCACTAAAAACTAATTTTTGCAGAGATTATACCTTCAGTACACTTGGTAAAAATTAATACAATAATCTCGTAATAAATATAGTTGTTTGTACTTATATAGGTAATCCTATTGTTAGTATTACAACGTCTGGATCTAATATTGCTGGTAATATGTATAGCTTGTTATGTTCTGTGAGTGTGGTATTTGGTACACCAAATATCACTTGGTTTGACAGTAAAGGAATGATAGTAATTGATGGCTCTGGAATCACTCAGACTTTAACTATTATATCAGACACTGAGCAAACTTTTGAACTTCAGTTTAATCCATTAGTGTATACACATGGTGGTGAATACACTTGTGTAGCTAATCTTACTGTAATACATGATGATGACACATTTATTGGAGTTAGCAAAGCAACAACAACTGTTTATGTCACAAGTAAGTTTAATACTGTAACTAAACTTAAATTTAGTATGTAAGGTTAATTATTATAACAAAATTTGAACTATACTTGCTACATTTTATTCATTAGTACCAACTCCAACTGTCTCTATAACTCCTGGTAGTTTACTTATGTTCACTCGTGCTACTCAACAATATTTGTCTTGTAATGTCAATCTCAGTGATCCTATTCCTCCTACACCAAATGTTACTATTAACTTGGACAAGAGTGGACAACCAATAGATCTGTCTAATTCTAGGATTAACAAGACCTTGACAATCAATAACAATGTCTATTCTATAATACTCACCTTCACTTCTATAGACAATGATGATGCTGGTAATTATACTTGTACTGGAACTGTTAGTCCTATAGGGTCTGGATTTAACTTTGAAGTGGAACCTTTTATTATTGGTAGTAGTAATTCTGTACTAACTGAATTGATTGTACAAGGTCAGTCTATTGGTTTACCATTCTATTAATTTAGTTCTTTCTTTATTACAGCTATACAAACTCCAGTAATCAATGTGATTGCTACTGGTACTGGTACTATAGGAAAGAGCTATTCTGTGTTGTGTTCAGTAGATGTGGATAATAACCTCTATAATATTGTTGTCAATACTACTTTAGTCAAGATTGGAGAAGGTTTGATTAACTCTTCAGAGAGTTCTGGAGATAACAGTGTATCTATATCCTATACTCCACTAATGACATCACATAGTGGACAGTATCAATGTATAGTGAACGTCAATCAGATTGATATCAGCTATCAAGTCTCTTATGTTAAAACTTTCACTATTAATGCTACTAGTGAGTTATAATAAATTTTTATAAATAATTATACAAGTCTCATATAAGATATTACAAGACCATTAGTGTAATTCTTAATTGTCTTCACCTCTAGTTCCACAATCAGCATTTACTGTGTTTACTTATCCCGTTGATCCAAGTTCACTAATAGAGGCAACATATCTTGATATAGTATGTACTGTTAACATCAGTGATGCTGTTAATACTGATGTTAGTATTAATGTTGAGTGGTCTCATAATGGTGGTTCTCCTCTTACTAATAACAGTGATTATACTATTAATTCACTGACTATGATAGGATCACACATGTATATTAATACATTACGTATTGAAAGTTTGAGTAAAACTAGAGACAATAGTGCTATATACTCTTGTACTGTGAGTGTTCTACCATCTCCTGTATCTTCTTATATTACTGGTAATGAGAATAACAACAATATTACTCTAAATGTGGCAGGTATAATATTTCTTTGTACATAATGTAACAGTATTATAGTATGTTATTAATTGAATTTATAGATTTCACAGCTGATCATGTGATAGTTGATATTCTATTTCCAACCATACCAACTGCTGGAGACCAGTTCACTATGACATGTAATATCAGTATACCTGAGAGACTAGGACATGATCTTAATAGACTTGTAGTAATATGGAGTTATGATCTAGCTAGAGAACAAAGAGTTGATGTAATTAACAGTGATGCTACAATAGGAAATGTGATTAAGATTGGTAATCTCATCTTGAGTAGTCTAACAATTAATCCAGTGAAGACTTCTGATGGTAGAAAGTATTACTGTACAGTGATATTTAATGATTTAATAGTCTATAATCATGTATCAATATATCTTAATGTTCAAAGTAAGTTATTTGTTGGGAAATTAAAGTGAATATATCTAATATATGATGTCCACAGTTGCTCCACCCAGTATGGTTATCACACATAGTCCTTCTACTGGTCCTATCTATGAGAGTACTAACTTTAACCTCACCTGTACTGGTACACTACCTAGTGTAGTGGATACAACAGTGTCAGGTACTGTAGTCTGGTTTGATCCTCAAGGCAACATTATACCTGTTGAATCACGACGTATGATCACTAGTGTTACAAGTAATAGAATCAATAAGTTTGAGAGTACACTAGTGTTTCTACCAATTGATAATGGAGATTATAATAGTAACTTTAATGACACCGGAACGTATATCTGTCAGATGACTATCAGTTCAAATGATCCTTTAATTATTAGTGGAATAAACAGTACTACTGACACAATAACTGTTCAAAGTAAGTAATATTTACTTATTTACATAATGCTAGGTTTTCTTACCAGCTTTACCTGATATGCAGTTAAACATCTCTACTATGGGATCTACTAAAGTAGGTCAAAACCTCAATATCACTTGTACAGTGAGAGTAGTGGAGAGATTAGTTGTGACTCCAACAATTGAGATAATGAAAATGAACACTACAGATATATATTTACTACAAGATATAAACATTTCCTATATTGTAACTACTGATGACACTGGGTCTGAAACTAATTGGACAATTATACTGGAACCAGTGAGGTTTGAAAACATAGGAGAATATATGTGTATAGCTGATTTTAATGTGACTGGTATTAATGGGACTGATGATCCATCAACTGGTACTTATGATTTTCAGTTTGCTGAAGAGGTATATAAACTTAGTATTGACTGTGAGTTACACAATAATATTTTCATTATTGTATTATTATTAAGTATTGTATTAATTGTTATTTTATAGTTCTTCCAGTGATTCTAAGTATCTCTCAAAGTCATTATGGAGTACTCTATGCTGGTACATCATTCTTTCTTAGATGTGTGATCATATTAAATGATCTTGTGACAATACCTGCTTTTGTGAGAAGTCAGTGGACAAGAAATGGCATATCTGTTCCTAGTGGTCTTTCAAATGATGCTACTATCACAGAAGATCTTATACAAAATAATTCTTTAAAATTTGAAGCTACACTTTACTTCAATCCATTGGATAATACTGATGATAGTGGAGAGTATTCTTGTAATTTTAATATACTATCTAATATCAGTGACTATGAGTATGTAAGGAACTCATCAGCTAATACTAGCACTACTATTACTGTACAAGGTACATTGTATTTAATTCTGTTTATACTGTATATATTATTGTAGTTATAAAGTGGACATAATCATATGATAAAAATTTTCCTTATCATTTTCTTATAGCAATCCCATCTCCAATAATTAACATTATGACAACTGGTATAGCCAGACCTGGTGAAGAATATAACATTACTTGTACTATTGAAGTCATTGACAGACTTATAGTAACACCAACTATTATATGGATCAAAGATAGTTTTAATACATCATTAATGTCTGATGACCTAAACACTATCAGTGTACCATCAGTACTTAGTAATATCTCAGATAAAATGTACTCTCTGTCACTGTTCTTCTCTTCATTAAATACCTCTGATGCTGGACAATATACATGTCAAGCTACCATCACAGTGAATGACATTAATGTCACAATAACTAACTCTAATGTATTAGAGTTAATATTGCAAAGTAAGAAAATGAATGCAGAAATTATATTGTTATGATTCTATATTATTTAATGTTTTCACAGATTGTCAATTAACTCTATTTTTACTTTTTCTGTTGTAGTTCCCAGTCCTAATTTAGATATTAGTCTATCAAGACAAAATGACTATTTAGCTGGTAGTGAACTGACAATTACATGTGATATTACAATAGATCCTCATGTCAATACTCCCTTCATTATGAACACAATATGGATATTGTTGAATGAGGTCAGAAGTGGAATAGGAACTCAACTAGGCAAAATGAGAACAGTCCTTACAAATGGTTCTGGAAGTGATCAGTCAAGAATCTTACTTAATGATCCTACAGAAACTGTCTTCAACATTTATCAGTCTCAAGTTCAATTCAGTACTCTCAGTAGTTCAATGGATTCTGGTTTATATACTTGTAGTGTTGATGTGATACCCATGGATGGTTATACTTATATTAATGCTGCCAATACTTGTAATATCACTACTAACTTTACTGTTGTAGGTATGTGCTCATTACTTTATTAATTATAATATGTAGTTTCAAAAGAAATAAGCACATTTATTTTTATTTGTTTTGTAGACCCAGTTATTGGGGACTTTGCTACAAGGCCACACTCATTTCTGGGTCTGGAAACATCTTGTCCTGACTCAGACCCTTATGATAACTTTACTCTAGTGTGTACTGCTAGTAAACCAGCTCTAGTAATACCAACACTTGAAGTGATCTGGCAACATAATGGTACAGTACATCAAGGTGTAGTTATCACTCAAAATAATAACACTTATGTAATGAATATTCTAAGCTTCCCGATAAGATTTGCTAATGATTCTGGTACTTACACCTGTATAGCTAAACTAACCATTCCAGAGTCTCCTGAGATCATTTTAACGGAGAATAGTACCATCACTTTGAGACGTAAGTGAAACTATTTTAATGTTATATTATCCTTCAATTTTTCATATCATTATAACAATACAGCTCAAATGAAACCTTATCCAGTCATTAATGTAACTTCAATTGTTGGACAAACTAATTGTACTATCTACTTTACTATTCCATCCATTGCCTATACACCTGAGATATATCATATCAACTATATTGGTCTAGAATTACAGAATACTTTAACTACTAGTTCTAGTCTAGTAGGTACTAACAACATTACTGCTGTTAACTTGATGTATCAGATCAAATTAACTGGTTTAGAGGAAGCTAACACTTACAACTTCACTATTGTATCTACTAACTGTATTGGTATATCTAGTAGTGAAACAATGAACTTCTCAACTCTAGCAACATGTGAGTCAACAACAATTTAATGTTTTTGAAGACAATTGTCTCTATTTGTAGTGCCAATTGCTCCTCCAAGAAATTTTATCAACACAACCTTCCTTCCACATAGTGTTACATTAGACTGGGATCCACCGGTTAGAGAAGATCAAAATGGAGACATAATAGGATATAACTTGACTTGTATACAAAACAATAAACATCAAGTCTCTGGACTGACAGCTACTCAGAGTTCTACAGAGACAATGTTTACTATTCCAGTATTAATTCCATTTACTGAGTACACTTGTACACTGTCATCTATTAATGCTGTAGGTGAAGGACCAGCAACACAATATACATTTGAAACAGCTCAAGATAGTAAGTTCACACCACAATATCAATTTTGTATTCTCTAAATAGGACCTCATGATGCTCCACAAAACTTCATTTCTACTCCAACTAAGACTAACGTAACATTTAACTGGAGACATCCAGCTACTCCTAATGGTGTTATTACCCAATATAGATTAGTTATTGTAGTCAATATGGGAGCTGACTTATTTAGAAGCATTACTGGACTAGTTGATGTGACCCCTAACAACAAGACAATATCTATCACTATTGATGGATTTTCATCCTATCAAAATTACACTGCTACTGTTTCAGCTACTACAGTAGTTGGGTATGGACCTAATGCTACTATTGAAGGAAGAACTGATCCGGACAGTAAGTACATATCATTTACTACTCCTTTTACATACATTTCTCTAGTATCATCTGAACCAGTTCTTATTATTATACCAGTTATTATTAGTAATATCTTTGTTGCTAACACTATACCAGTAGTTAATGACACTGCTGTTAACCTTACTTGGTCTCCACCAATCACACCTAATGGATATATTAGTAGTTATAATATTGATATCACTGGTGGAGTTATCATGTCATTAACAGTTACTGCTGATCCTCAAGTACATACTTACATTCAAATAATTGGAGGACTATGTAAGTCCAATGCATTATCAACTGTAAATGTATTGTCTCCACAGATCCAGGTGTCCCTTACTATATATCAATTGGAGGAGTCAATCAACTAGGAGTAGGTAACATTACATCAGTTACTGTCTTCACTAAAACTGAAAGTAAGACAATTTTAATATTTTTTGTTCACTTACATATTGTTTTAGCTCCCACTGTTATCCCTAATAATATTACAGCACAAAGGTCCTCTGATGGTACCTCTATTGTTATTGTATGGAAAAAAGTGTCACTAGAAGAAGCTCATGGTTTCTTTGAGTATATTGTAGTATTAGATGCTGTCAATAGTAGACGTAGACAATCAAGTGATATAACTGTACGTGTTCCATTTAATAAGACATCTATCAATGTAACTGGTCTAAATCCTCAATTAACATACACACTTACTATGAGAATAACAGTACAAAATGAAAGTGGAGAAGTTATAAAAGGACCTACAAGTATACCAATAAGGATTGAGGCACTATGTGAGTTCTATCTTATACAATCACATTGAAATACTGTTTTTAATATCCTTTATATTTACCAATTTTTAGTATCAACATCATCTTCTAATGAGAGTTCTAGTACTGATATTGTAATTGAAGGACCTACAAGTATACCAATTATACTTGAGACACCATGTGAGTCCTTCTTGCTAACAAATTTTGTTTTTAAGTTTTTTAGCATCTACAACATCTACTAATGGAAGTTCTAGTACTGGTTTTATATTTGGTCTAGCAATCACAACATCAATTACATTAATTCTTATATTTATACTGGTATTTATTGGTATCATTTTTGTTAAAAGGAAGACAAAGAAGTACAACTTCAAGTCTGGGTAATTTATTCAACTATACACATCACGATTATTACCACAAATTATATTCATTATGCGAGACAAATTACTTTACTATCTATATAGAGACAAAACAGAGTATATTGCAATGGCTATCAGTCCAAGTCATACTATAGCAAATACATCAACAACATTGTAAGTTGACAGCAATACATATTTAATACAGTTTGTTGTATCACTAACATAGAGGTGAGGAAGCATTGTATGAAGGGATTCCTGATGAACTGCCAGTTCCTCCAAATTTTAATACACCAGCTGTTACTATTACTGATACACAAGTTCTTCCAGATGGTGGTGATATACCAGCTGATATGGATACTGATTCACGAGGTACTCCAGATGGTGATATACCAGTTACTACTGATAATACCAACCCAGCTTACGCTACTACAAGGTTTGGAGAGTCTCAACAACAAGACATATCTCACGATCAGCAACCAGGCACATCTCACACATATGTTAATGTTCTTGCTCATCAACCAGACACATCTCACACATATGTTAATGTTCTTGCTGAGCAACCAGTCACACCTCACACATATGCTAATGTTCTTGCTCAGCAACCAGTCACACCTCACACATATTCTAATATTCTTGCTCAGCAACCAGGCACACCTCACACATATGTTAATATTGGTGCTGAATATAATTTCATGTAATTATTTCATTTAATATTTTGAGGAATTTCCTTTTTCTATTTTTTGAAAGATTTCATTCGTTAAGTTTAGTTTGTAGCATTGTTTTCAGTATTTTTCCAGTAACACTCAGTTAATGAAGGGTTATATAGCTGGTTACCTAATAATACAAGTTATAATTTCAACTGTAGAAGTTATAATTTTATAGCTATTATCAACCATATATAGCTACAATGTCTCAACATGAATTTTATAAGAAGCTAATATTAATTAGAACTATGATATATCTTCATAGTATATTAAATAACTCTATACTGATATATAAGAATATGTGTGATCTATAAACTGTTCCATTCATTAGTAAAGAGAATGTACTATTTACTAAAATTATCTCACATGTATCAATATATATTATCTATTTATTTATTAATACATCTATACGTTCATCCATCTTTCCACCAATCCATTAATCCATTTATTCATTCATCTATGTTCTATGTTCCTCCATTCCATCCAACCAGTGATGAATGGAAAAAATCACATCTAATTAAATACACAAATAACTGCCAGTAAAGAACAATTACGGCACCTTGCAACCTAGCCTCGTACCCAGGCTTTCGCGAAAGAAAAGTACTACTGCTTGCATACGCGCGTAATTATTGTAATTTATGCAATATAGTGACATCATAATTACAACATTTTAAATTAAATGACGAAATAAATGGGCTGGGTTATATTGATGACATTTTATTCACTACGCGAGTTTAAGACTTTAAGCTTGGCTAGTCGAGTTTGTCGGTTGTGCAGAGATTTAGCGGAAACAAAAAGAGCGTCAAACTTGTTCAGTGCTGTTGGGATGCAAAACCACAAGAAGACATCTTTTCCGTGACATATAGTTTCAATGGACAAGAGTTGCTCTTTTTTAAGAGATAAATTTGGCCTTCCTAGCTGCTTTAGAGCTTAGAGTAGAGCAGCAGAAAAGTTTCTATCAGTACTACAAGTAGTTTAACATTGCGGTAAAAGGAATTTTGACGTCATAGTTGACGGAGGATTCCTAAAGTATACTATTTTCCAAGAATCTGTAGAAATTAAGCGCATGCGCAAACAATAGTTACCAGCCTTTCTTTTCTATCCCGAAAGCCTGGGTACGAGGCTACTTGCAACTTTATCAGCCACACCTACTCAACTAATTTTTGTTGAGAAAGTATGATCAGTTAACAGAAAATAGAACTTTGAGTATACTGTTGTGGCTCAGTCAGTACTTGATAGCAACGACCATAGCTCTCTTACTCAGCTTTGTTCTTCAAAGAATTTGAAGAACTGGATGAATTTAAATTTTGTACTCGTCCGCGCACTTATGCTTCCGATTTATTTTTTTAAAAGACTGTCGCTGCTCAGAGGAGCTTTCTGGATCTTTTATAATTCCCTTCAATGTGTTTTGATAACAGCGAAATTCGTTTCAGTATTTTAGAAATGCCAATTCTATTCATAGTTTATCCTGTTAGATGCGGCCGAAAGTGATAATTTACTCTAATAATGATAATAGTGATAATATTGTAATACTTTATTAAATAAAATATTGAATTGGACAAATAGCAGTAGATCACTACCAGTGCTGTCTGGAATAAAGAGTCACTATGTAGCTTTTACAAGCTACTGTAAGTTGGTAATTTAACAATTCCTATTTGTAATTTTAAGTCTTAGAAATTGAAATATAATCCTTTTTAAGTTGTTATACTAAATTATATTTTCGTTTGGCAGTTTTGTCAATTAATTCATTAGTAGATATAATAGCTTTCTAGTGTACCACTAATATACCTACCATTATGACTATAATTTGTATTGAAGCTCAATAATTGATAATGTTTTAAAATGATATTGTTAAAGGTATGCCTTTCAAAATTAAGACTTTTTCTTATGTCAAGAAAATCACAACTGTTCAGAATTCATACTAGCATACATAATCACTTGAAAGTGAAATAAAACATACACTAGATACAGTAGGTAGTCGACTGAACAAAACAATAATGTTTGTCACTATGTAGGCTATCAACTACCTTTCTACTATGTAGTAATGTGTACTTAGTTAGATCATTCTAAAATGAATGGTTATTTTATCCAATTAAATTATTGCTTTATCATTACATTTCTAAGTAGATTACTTGTCACACAACTATATGGACATTTAATGTCATACATTATATTATGCTTTTACCAAATCACTAAAATACCTCAATATATACTTTGAGGCAAAGAACTGTGACCTTTTCTCTGACTACATGGTATAATGTATGTGACCAATAGATAAAAGAATGTGAGTAATGTTGTTATATCATTTTCTCTATGATGACAATTTTTATAGTACTAGAGGAATAGAGTAGATAACAAAGCAGTAATTATTAAAATATAAACTTTACCACACTATAGCACAACGATAAAGCAACAGTTAACTGGACTATTGATATTCATAATTATAACAGTAGGAGAGACTACATTTGGTACTCTACCTCCTCAACCTACTACTGGTATTATATATACAATATTATACTATTATATGTTTAACTGGACTATTGATATTCATGATTATAACAGTAGGAGAGACTACATTTGGCACTTTACCCCCCCCCCCCCCCCCCCCCAGACCTACTACTGGTACAATATTATACTATAATTATGTTTATATTATAGTATTATATAGGTGTGAGACTTTATCTAAGTTATGAGAATAGAATAGTACCTAACTACTTTATGGTGAGAACCAGTCAGTTCCATAATGTGGATCAAAATGGTGATGGTCAAAACAATGGTATATGGTGTCAGAGTGCTTTTAATAGGAATATGATAGGTGTCTGGTACTTACCTAATCAATCACATCATGAACAAATTATAGTCATTATATGAGACAAATTACTTTCTATCTATCATTATATAGAGATAAAACAGAGTATATTGCAATGGCTATTAAATACCTATATACTGATATATAAGAATCTGTTGAGAGTAAGATGATCTATAAACTGTTCCATTCGTTAGTAATGAGAATGAACTGTTTACTAAAATTACCTCACGTGTATCAGTATATTATCTATTTATTTATTGATACATGTATACATTCATCCATTTTTCCACCAATCCATTAATCCATTTATTCATTCATCTATGTTCCTCCATTCCATCCATCCAGTAATGAATGGATGATAAATTGAAAAAATACGTCTAATTAAATACACAAATAAGTGCCAGTATAAAGAACAATTATGCCACCTTGCAACCGTGGACGATTTTATCAGCCACACCTACTCAACTAATTTTTGTCGAGAAACTTATGATAAGTTAACAGAAACTTTGAGTATATAGTTGTGGCTCAGTCAGTAATTGATAGCAACGACCATAGCTCTCTTCCTCAGCTTTGTTCTTCAAGCAGTTTGAGGAACTGGATGAATTTACATCATACTCGTCCGCGCACCCATGTTTCTGATTTTTTTTGAAAAGACTGTCGCTGCTCAGAGGAGCATTCTGGATCTTTTATAATTCCCTTCAATGTGTTTTGATAACAGCTAAATTCGTTTCAGTATTTTAGAAATGCCAATTCTATTCATAGTTTATCCTGTTAGATGCGGCCGAAAGTAATAATTTACTCTAATAATGATAATAGTGATAATATTGTAATACTTTATTAAATAAAATATTGAGTTGGACAAATGTCAGTAGATCACTACCAGTACTGTCTGGAATAATGAGTCACTATGTAGCTTTTAAATGTACAACTTTCTGTTGTTAGTATATGAGCCCATTGTTATCATAAATCAGTGTACATTGTTAGTCTTACATTCCAGTTAAGTTATTTTTCTCTTTTAAGTAATGGTTGTCCTTCAGTTTTTGTTCATATTGTGACTTTAACATTTGCGCCATGACGATTAATTTAAGATATCATTATGGACGTCATAGTTATCTTGGCCTGTTGACGTCTTCGCAAGCTACTGTAAGTAAGTAATTTAACAATTCCTATTTGTAATTTTAAGTCTTAGAAATTGAAATATAATCCTTTTTAAGTTGCTATAATAAATTATATTTTCGTTTGGCAGTTTTGTCAATTAATTCATTAGTAGATATAATAGCTTTCTAGTGTACCACTAATATACCTACCATTATGACTATAATTTGTATTGAAGCTCAATAATTGATAATGTTTTAAAATGATATTGTTAAAGGTATGCCTTTCAAAATTAAGACTTTTTCTTATGTCAAGAAAATCACAACTGTTCAGAATTCATACTAGCATACATAATCACTTGAAAGTGAAATAAAACATACACTAGATACAGTAGGTAGTCGACTGAACAAAACAATTATGTTTGTCACTATGTAGACTATCAACTACCTTTCTACTATGTAGTAGTGTGTACTTAGTTAGATCATTCTTAAATGAATGGTTATTTTATCCAATTAAATTATTGCTTTATCATTACATTTCTAAGTAGATTACTTGTCACACAACTATATAGACATTTAATGTCATACATTATATTATGCTTTTACCAAATCACTAAAATACCTCAATATAAATGAGACAATGAACTGTGACCTTTTCTCTAACTACATGGTATAATGTATGTGACCAATAGATAAAGAATGTGAGTAATGTTGTTATATCATTTTCTCTATGATGACAATTTTTATAGTACTAGAGGAATAGAGTAGATAACAAAGCAGTAATTATTAAAATATAAACTTTACCACACTATAGTCATAATGATACAGCAACAGTTAACTGGACTATTGATATTCATGGTTATAACAGTAGGAGAGACTACATTTGGTACTCTACCTCCTCAACCTACTACTGGTATAATATATACAATATTATACTATAATTATGTTTATATTATAATATTGTATAGGGGTGAGACTTTATTTAAGTTATGAGAATATAACAATACCTAGCTACTTTATGGTGAGAACCAGTCAGTTCTATGATGTTGATGCTAATAATGATAGTCAAAATGATGGTATATGGTGTCAGAGTGCTTTTAATGAGAGTATGATAGGTGTCTGGTACTTTCCTAATGGATCACTAGTACCTACACAAAGTCGTGCTACTCCATTACAATCATATAATACTAATGTCACTGGTCAAGTGGGTCTACTTAGACGTGGTGGGATAGGTTCAGTTCAAGGACTATACTCTTGTATTATTGAAGATGGAGTAAATCAGACACTATATGTAGCTCTATATGGAAATAATGCTTTTGATAACAGTAGTAAGTCTTGTTGATATAATGCATTTAATTTGATAAAATTATTAATAGCCTTAAATCAAAAAGTTGTCTTTATGTAGAGAGTTATCGATATAACAGTATATGTAATAGTTATCAAAAATTACAATGTATGTACACTAGTAAGTTTTATGTAACATATTATGTGACCTGATTAACATTAAGAGATCAATTTTATCAAAATGTTTATAAAGACTAGCAAGTTAGCAATTCTGTTTAAAGGATGTCTACTAAATTTTCATTCGAGTCATCTATTATTTTTCAGTTCGTCTATTGTTTTAAACTAAGATATAATTTAGTAAACATTCGTGAAAAATATATTATTGTGTTTTGAGATGTTTTAACAAAATGCTCCTTTTTGTAAATCTCGTCATGTATATTAGCAATTTAAAAAATTGTTTTTATATTAGCATAAAATAAAAAGGAACATACATATTAAATTTAATGTACATAATATTAAAAAATATGTATGTATATATTTATACTAAACTTTGCATTCTTGTTGATTAACTAAAAAAAGAATGTACATGATTATTATCCTTATAGGTGGTCCTGTAGTGGATCGTAACAAAGCTCTAATATTTACACTACTCTCCACAAGGGATGCTAATCCTCCAGTATTCACTCTCAACTTTAATGTCACAAACACACCTCCTACAACAGTGACATGTTCTGTTAATGACATTGTATTCAATATTACTGAGGAAGATTTAAATCGTGTACCTGAAATTACTGCTGATCCTATTAGAATTGGGATAACTGTAACTATTAGGAGGAGAGAAGCTGGTGAATATACTTGCAATATAACAACAGATATATCAATATCACCTGCTCCATTTCAAATTACTGCTATTACTCCTGGTATAAATATTAGTGGTAAGCTGCAACTTTAATGTTATTATAAAAATAATCATTTGTAATCATAGTAACTGATATGCCGACTGGCTTAAATTATACTAGAACTGGTCTAACATCAGTTATACTTACCTGGTTACCTCCCATTAATAATACTCCAATAGTATTAGGTTATGAGGTGTTCCTTGATCTATCTAATGGTACAAGAGTTAGTATGGACACAAATACTACAAAACTAAATATAACTTCACTACAACCTGATGTCAATTACACTGCATTTGTTGTAGCCTATGGAAGAGACTTACCTAGTGATCATAGTAGTACTATTATAATACCTCAATTGCAAGGTAAATAATGTCATTATTAAAATTCTATAATCATTGTCATAATTATAGTGCTATCACTAATTTCCATTATTACTTCTACTGGTATTGCTGTTGTAGGAGAAAGCTATTCTGTAGTGTGTTCAATAGATCTGGATGATAACTTCTATAATATTGTAGTAAATATCATTATAGTCAAGATTGGAGAAGGCGTAGTTAATTCTTCTGTGACCTCTGGAGATAACAATGTATCTATAATTTACACTCCACTGATGACATCACATAGTGGACAGTATCAATGTGTAGTGAATATCACTCAGATTAATATCAGTTATCATGTCTCCTATGTTAAAATTTTCACAATCAATATTACTAGTGAGTTATAATACATTCTTATAATCACTGTATGATATTATACAAGTGTCATGTAATGACTCATCACATCATCAATGTAATCCTTAATTGATTTCACCTCTAGTTCCACAACCAATGGTTACTGTCTCTACTCATCCTGTTGATCCAAATTCACTTATAAAGGCAAGATATCTTGATATAGTATGTACCGTTAACATCAGTGATGCTGTTAATACTGGAGTTAGTGTAGATGTTGAGTGGTCTCATAATGGTAGTTTTCTTCTTACTAATAACAGTGACTATACTATTAGTTCACTGACTATGTTAGGATCACACATGTACACTAGTACATTACGTATTGAAAGTTTGAGTATTACTAGAGACAATGGTGATATGTACTCTTGTAATGTGAGTGTTCTACCATCTCCTATATCTTCTTATATTACTGGTAATGAGAATAACAACAATATTACACTAAATGTGACAGGTATAATATTTAATTGTACATATAGTAATAGTACTATTTTTATTAATTAATTTATATAAAGTTGGTACAGTTGGATTTGGACCTAATGTTACTACTGAAGGAAGAACTGATCCTGATAGTAAGTATGTATCATTTACTACTCTCTTTTACATACATAAGTATACCAATAAGGATTGAAGCAACGTGTTCTATCATGCCAACAAGTTTTGTTTTAATTTTTTTTAGCATCTACAACATCTACTAATGAAAGTTCTAGTACTGATGTTATAATTGAAGGAACTACAAGTACACCAATTATACTTGAGACACCATGTGAGTCCTTCTTGCTAACAAATTTTGTTTTTAAGTTTTTTAGCATCTACAACATCTACTAATGGAAGTTCTAGTACTGGTTTTATAATTGGTCTAGCAATCACGACAGTAATTGCACTAATTGTTATAATTATACTTGTATTGGTTGGTATCATATTTGTTAAAAGGAAGACAAAGAAGTATATCTTCAAGTCTGGGTAATTTATTCAACTATACACATCACAATTATTACCACAAATTTATTCATTATGTGAGACAAATTACTTTACTATCTATCATTATATAGAGACAAAACAGAGTATATTGCAATGGCTATCAGTCCAAGTCATACTATAGCAAATACATCAACAACATTGTAAGTTGACAGCAATACATATATAGTATTTAATACAGTTTGTGGTATCACTAACATAGAGCTGAGGAAGCATTTAATGAAGAGATTCCTGATGAACTGCCAGTTCCTCCAAATTTTAATACACCAGTTGTTACTACTACTGATACACAAGTTCTTCCAGATGGTGATATACCAGTTGATACTGATACTGATTCGCAAGCTAATCCAGATGGTGATATACCAGTAGTTACTACTGATACATCAGTGAATACCAAACCAAAGGCTCAACAACCAGACACATCTCACGCATATGTCAATGTTCTTGCTAAGCAACCAGACACATCTCACTCATATGTTAATGTTCTTGCTGAGCAGCCAGACACATCTCACTCATATGTCAATGTTCTTGCTGAGCAACCAGACACATCTCACTCATATGTTAATGTTCTTGCTGAGCAGCCAGACACATCTCACGCATATGTTAATGTTCTTGCTGAGCAGCCAGACACATCTCACTCGTATGTTAATGCTCTTGCTGAGCAACGAGACACATCTCATGCAAGTGTTAATGTTATTGCTGAGCAACCAGACACTTGAATATAATTTCATGTAATAATTTTATTTAATATTTTGAGGAATTTTCTTTTCTATTTTTGGAAATATTTTATTCATTAAGTTTAGTTTGTTATTAATTATTTTAAAGAGATTGTTTTCAGTATTTCAGTATTTTTCCAGTAACACTCAGTTAATGAAGGGTCATATACTAAATACCTCTATACTGATATATAAGAATCTGACATCACATGTACCAGTTTATCATCAATCATCTATTTATTTATTAATCCATCCATCTTTCCTCCATCCATTAATCTATTTATCCATTTTTATATATCCCTCTATCCCATCCATCCATTTAGAGATTAATGGATGGTAAATTGAAAATGATTGATGAATGAATGGAAAATGGATAGACAGATTAATGAATTAATGGAATAAATGGATTATACAAGCAATAATAAAAATTCAATTTGAGGTTTGTAAATATGGGACTGTGTCTTTTTTTGTCAGAATAGGTTAGTATTACAGTGTGGCTAACAGATGAAGGCAAATCATTTTCAAAATATATTATAACAATGAAAAATACCTCAATGTTCTGAAGATGGTAATATCAATGTAAACAAAATAAACACTTATGATATAGACACTCAGTCTTATTAATGTATTATATTTAGTTTAGAACATCATCTTCATAACACTTTAAAACAACAGGTTAACAAAGAAAAATTATGGTGACACAATTGTTAAACATTTAGTAAGTTTGGGCAAACAATAATTGAGACTTCTCTTTATCACAAAAGAAATATGCTATTCCATTACCCAGAATTGTTAACTACTCTAAGCTCTTTACCATATATGGTACAAGTCTCTTTTGTTATCTATTGTGTTTGATACTCTGTTATTATGATGATTAACTACTAGACCTTGATAGTCATGTGATATCTCAAGAGTTTGCCTAACTTTGGTTGGCAGCAATTTTGAATAATGAGAATGGATTTAATATTTAATATTTTATTGAAATGTAATAGTTCTGTCTTCATTGAGATATCTCTGTGATGTTGACTATTGCATTGTGTAAGGTATGATCATGTAGTTCAGAATTAGGATTAATTATATAGCACAAAAGAGTTACAGCAGCCAATCCTTTACATAATTGTTAGTTATATAACATATTACAGAACAATGATACCTTCTACTATCATATGTCTTCACAGTGAAAAATGTTAACAACGTTTTATACACTTTGTATATATTTCAGCTATATCTTCACTATCATCAATTGTAGTTACTACAGAGACTATTCCTTCTAGTTAAATATTATATAGCCAGTTATAAACTATTTATAAAAAAATATATGTAATATTTTTATTCAACTTATAAGTCAGAATGAAGCGTTGTATATTTTTAGTTGTTCTTCTATAATGTGGAAGTTTGTCATTCATCTTGGATCTGGTATAACAGTGAATGTTTATAGTGTACATGTTAAAATATAGATATTATTATATATTAAGGTGTACTTGTTAATAATTATTATGTTATACATTTGCTATGTTAAAATCTAACTGTTCCATCTTCATTTTGAGATCTTTCTGTACTTTTGAGTGTTCATTAGTGCCTTTTAATATATTTTTACAGAGATTATTTAAATTAACATCACATTACATATGCATTGGTTCAATTTGCTAAGATTCTTTTGATTTTGTGTTAACAATTTGTCTCTGTAGTCACTGGTACATTATTGATGACTACTGGTGTGTCATACTCCATATCATCAGGCAGGTCGTTGTGTAGTGGCTCATTTAGTGAATGCATTGGTTCTGCTTGCTGAGGTTCTTTCAGTTTTGTGTTAACATAACTTGTCTCTATAGTCACTGGTACATTAGTATTGACTACTGGTGTGTCATACTCCATATCATCAGGAAGATAGTCATATACTGGCTCTAAAGTTCTACAAAATGAAAAAACATTGATTATTATCACAATGAAGCATTCAAACCATAACCTGGAGTGATAGTTATAACTTGGACTGATAGTCATGGCAATATCCTCTCCTCTTTGGCTACAGGGATATGAGGTAGATAATCAACACCATTTTAGTTTCTTACCTTGATCTCAGATTATAACTATTTGATTTTTGTTTCTTTGAAATAATAACAAAGACTACAGTGAGTATTAATGCTACTATAACTATAAATGTTATAGCACTTATCACTGCTAAACCAATTACAAATCCAGTACTAGAACTCTCATCAGCAGATGTAGGTAAAAATGGTGTTGTTACTGAGATGTATAAAAAAGTAGTTACATATGATTGTATAGGCTGGTTGGTACTCACATGGTGCCTCAATCCTTATTGCTATACTTGTAGGTCCTTCTATAACTTCTCCACTTTCATTTTGTACTGCTATTCTCATAGTAAGTGTGTATGTTAATTGAGGATTTAGACCAGTTACATTGATAGATGTCTTATTAAATGGAACATGTACAGTTATATCACTTGATTGCCTACGTCTACTATTGACAGCATCTAATACTATAATATACTCAAAGAAACCATGAGCTTCTTCCAGTGATACTTTTCTCCATACAATTAAAACAGAAGTACCATCAGAGGACCTTCGTGATGCAATATCATATGGTGAAATCAAAGGAGCTATATACCAATAATGATAATAAAAATATTGACAATGATTTTTACTTTCAGTTTTAGTGAAGACAGTAGCTGATATAGTGTTACCTTCTCCTAGTTGATTGACTGCTCCAATTGATATATAGTAAGGGACACCTGGACCTGTGGAGACAATATATTTGCAGTTGATAATGCATTAGGCTTACGTAGTCCTGCAATTACTTGAATGTAAGTATGTACTTGAGGATCAGCTGTAACTGTTAATAATATGATAACTCCACCAGTGATATCAATATTATAACTACTAATATATCCATTAGGTGTGATTGGTGGAGACCAAGTAAGGTTAACAGCAGTGTCATTAACTACTGGTATAGTGTTAGCAACAAATATATTACTAATAATAACTGGTATAACAATAAGAACTGGTTCAGAGGATACTAGAGAAATGTATAGAAAAGGGATAGTAAATGATACATACTTACTATCAGGATCAGTTCTTCCTTTAATAGAAGCACTAGGTCCATATCCAACTACTGTAGTAGCTGAAACAGTAGCAGTGTAATTTTGATAGGGTGAGAATCCATCAATAGTGATAGATATTGTCTTGTTGTTAGGGGTCACATCAACTAGTCTAGTAATGCTTC
Source organism: Xestospongia bergquistia (assembly GCA_963965975.1). NCBI lineage: Eukaryota > Metazoa > Porifera > Demospongiae > Haplosclerida > Petrosiidae > Xestospongia > Xestospongia bergquistia. Next base: position 2,070,442 of record OZ014415.1, read on the forward strand.
TAAATAAGTCAGCACCTAAAACAACTACAATAACTAATCTATATTGTGTAATAATCCCATTAGGAGCAGCTGGACGTCTCCAGTTAAATGTCATATCAGTCTTGGTTGGAATGGAAATAAAGTTTTGAGGAGCATCATCAGGTCCTATTTGGAAAATAAAAATTGATATTATGATATGAACTTACTATCTTGAGCTGTTTCAAATGTATATTGTGTTGCTGGTCCTTCACCCACAACATTAATAGATGACACTCTACAAGTGTACTCAGTAAATGGTACTAATACTGGAATAGTAAATGTTGTCTCTAGAGAACTCTGAGTAGCTGTCAGTCCAGAGACTCGAGGTCCTTTGGTTTGTATACAAGTCAAGTTGTATCCTACTGTCTTTGCTACTTGATCTGGGGGGTCCCAATTTAATGTAACACTACGTGCAAGGAAGGTAGTGTTCATGAAATTTCTTGGAGGAGCAGTATAAGCTAAATTTTAAAAAATTATATTGATTTTAAAACAATATAGAAGTATATCTGATCAAAGTACTATGAAACAACTAAATGTTACTTACTTTGTACAGAAATTGTGTTAGTAGCATTGTTTATTCCACTAATGATTAAAGGATCATTTGAACTGATTGTCATCTGACAGGTATATGTTCCAGTGTCATTAAAGTTACTGTTATGATCTCCATTATCAATTGGTAGAAACATTAGTGTACTCTCAAACTCATTATTTCCATTACTTCTAACATTAGTGATCATACGTCGTGATTCAACAGGTATAGTATTGCCCTGAGGATCAAACCAGACTACAGTAGCTGACACTGTTGCGTCCACTACACTGGGTAGTGTACCAATACAGGTCAGGTTAAAGTTAGTACTTGCATAAACTGTACTATTAGAAGGACTATGTATGATAACCATACTGGGTGGAGGGACTGTAGAGGTTCATATAATAGTTCTGTATGCATAACAAATAAACTTTACTTTGGACACTGATGTTTGTAAACGTCTGAACAGTTACATTTAAATCATTAAATGTTACTGAACAGTAATATCTTCTACCATCAGATGTTTTAACTGGATTGATTGTTAGAGTACTTAAGAAAACATTACCAATTCTAGTTATATTTCTTAAAGTAACATTACTATTAATTACTTCAACCCTTTCTTCTCTAGTTAGATCATAACTCCATATTACTACACTAGGTTTGTACCTCAGTCCTTGAGGTACACTGATATTACATATGACAGTGAACTGGTAACCAGCAGTGGGTATAGTTGGAAATATAATATTAGCTGTGAAATCTAAGGAAGAAAGAAGTGGATTAATGATTTTGGTTATTTAATTAAATATACAAAAATGTTTTGTATACTAACTAATGGATAAAAAGTTGTTATATTTTGATGAGATATATATTTCAATGTCTTCTTTGAGTGATGTTGATCAAATGTAAATGTTGACATCTACTAATAATAGTTACCCATTGTAAATTATTGCTATAATGACAACTAGTAACTAAGTAATGAGTGCTATGTTAAGTGTTAGCATAGCAGTACTATAAAGAAATTGAATATGTATTGTCTTTCAAGCACATACAAATGTTTTATGTGTGTACATCTAGTTAAAGCATCATTCCCATCCTTACTTATATTGGGAGTTGTGGTATTTAAAGTCACTGGAATAGTTATTGATATGGCACCCATTAGAACCAGGTTATCATATGCAGCAATTGGTTGTACTGTGATGTTGTAAGTAATCCCAGCTTTCAGATTTTGAATAGTAATGTTAAGATTTGACGTTATTAGAGGTTGGTCATTATCGGAATATTTAACAGAGTATCCTGTTATTTGCCCATTTGGCTTCAAGGGAATGCCCCAAGATACAAAGATAGATGAGCTATTATGACTTCTTGCAAGAAAATCGGTTACATTTGTGGAATCTGCGAGATAAATATCAATTGACCTTAGTCATATTAATTTTATATACATGTATGGGTATTAGAAAATGTTATAGAGCTGTTGCTTAGAGATGCTATTTGTTTAAAATAGTACTGCTAATATTCAAAATATAACATCATTTTTTTTGGTATGATTATTACATTAAAATAATAATATTATTATCCTAGTAAATAAAAGTGGCCAACTAATATAACAATATATTATCAAGCTATTATATTATTAACATTGTATCTTTTATTATATCATTGTTACTTTTATTATCCAGATAATGTATTACTATAACTTACTAATGGGTTGTGTTCTTATGCAATCAATGACATTATCACTTGAGAACATCCTTCCAAATTGTCTATTAAAAGCTACTACTGTAATAGTATAGTTTGCAAATGGTAGGACATTAGTGATAACATATGATGTTGTACCAAAAGGTAGTTCTATTGTGTCTGAAGTATTCCGAATGCGAGAAGTATAAGTGAAGTCTTGCCTAGCTACATAACTCAAGTCATAATTAAAAGATCCATTTCTAATTGAAGGAGGAGTCCATGTGATATTAATATTAGGAGCAATTGGATTAATTGAGTTTAGATTAACAACTTCCTCAGGAGCTGTGAAAAAAGCATACATTTTGAAATGACATCATTTATCTTTTCCCTGCATTCATCTGCTCATTCATTCATCCATCTATCTCTTCATTTGTCCATCTGACTGTCCACCTATCCATCTATTCATCTGTCCATTCATCCACTCATCTATCTATCCATTCATGTCCATCTATCCATCCATTTGATGAATCTGTCTGTCCATTCATTCATCCATCTATATAATATGATACATACCATCTTCATTAGTAATTCCAGTTCCAGTAATATTAGATAAACTAAAATCAAGTCCAGTAGCTTGAGTACGAGCATAAACAGTAAAATGATATTGAGAATTAGGTGTTAAATTATTAATTGTCACAGAAACAGTATTTTGATCCACAGTAATGGGTGATGATGGAGTACCAATGACTCCAGTATAGTTTGATTGTGTAAAAGGAATAGATTCATATATAATCTATAATGAGAAAATGAGATATAAAGTATTTTATGATATTGGGTTTACCGTGTAACCTGTTCTGATACCATTGTCACAGATGGGTGGAGTCCAATCAATTTTTATTGATGTAGAACTCATATTGGTAACAATGAGAGTTTGTGGCTCAGTAGGAACTGGAAATGGATACATAAAATGTAATGGATGCATAATAAACGTGATAGATGTATATAAATGCCTTTAGAGAAAAATAGGAAAAAAACATCAACAGAAACAGACAGACAGACAGACAAACAGACAGACAAACAGACAGACAGACATATAGACAAACAGACAGACAGACAGACAGACATATAGACAAACAGACAGACAGACATACATACAGACAGACAGACAGACAGACAGACAGACAGACAAACAGACAGACAGACAGACAGACATATAGACATAGATAAACAGACAAAGCAAATATACTCACTTCCCTGAGGAGTAGCAAAAGATACAGATGGAGATGTTGGTCCTAGACCAGCAATAGTCTGGCCAGTGACATTAAAAATATACAGAACAAATGGAGCTACAAAACACAAAGAAAAAAAATAGATGTTGTGACATTAATAAGAGATGGACAGATATATATATATATATATATGGATTGAATAAATGAACTAATGGTTGGCATTGGTTGTGTTAATATGAACAAACTTACTTAGTCCAATGACAGTAACACTAGTCCTATCACCAGGTACAAGTAAAATAAAAGCAGGTGGTGTTCCACCAGCAATAAGGCATTGTTCAAATGTATTAGTCTGTCTCCTCCTACGACCACCTGTGTCAGTCAAACCTAAAGCAACAATACTGACTCTGTACGTCAGGTTTCCATTTTGTTCATCTAATGGAATAGGTTCCCATGATAACACCACTGATGTGGGTTCACTTTGATTGGCTGGTGGAGCTGAGGGATTACCGGGTGCAACAGTAGGAGCTATGTAATAATAAGAAGAATTGAAATAACATACTGTATATGAATAATTATCACAGTTATATATTATAGTACTTAGATTGATAAACATGTACATGTGTTTGTACATGTACATGTAATAAATAATACATATAACTATTTTATGTCTAAAGGTTCAGTTAATGTGGTTTGTGTACATATTAATTCATGAAAATTTGCTAAATGTAAAATATATTTTCAATCTTACGTTGAGTAAATGTTGTATTAGTGACAATATTTGTAAAAGGACCCGGCCCAACAGTGTATGCTCTGACTTGGAAACCATATTCTCGAGCTTCTTGGAGGTTAAAAAATGTCATACTAAATATTGCATTATCAGTAGTATTGACAAACGTTATATCTGTAGTCCCATTCATTAGTTGTCCACTAGTGGTATTATATTCTCCATATCGTATCTCATAAAGTTCTATGATACCAAAGGTCATGTCAAGGGGTGGAGCTTCCCATGTTACATAGATACTGGTCGTTGAGTTTGTAATAGCTACTATATTTTGAGGTGGAGCTCCAGGAACTAGTACATAAAAGTAATAATAATATAATTAATTAACTACTAACTATTAATTCAAACACCTCCCCATTAATCAGTCTGACCATTTTTATCCAACCATTCATTCATCCATTCATCCATCAATCCATTCATTCAATATACCATTTTCATTTGTTCTTTGTATCAAAGTACTAATAGGTCCTTCTCCTATTGTCATAGCTGTAATTGATATCTCATATTTAGTGTAATTCTCTAAGTTCATAAGTGTCTCAGTAGTAATGGAACCACTTACATGAGTTACATTAACAGCTGATGTCTGAGGATCTATAACCACACCCAACTGTTCAATTATCTTATAGCGAATGATGTACATGTCAATAATACCATTAATGTCCTCAATAGGGGGTGGAGACCATGAGAGAGATATGGAATTAGGTGTAGTACTAATGACAGTGAAGTTTTGAGGGGAGTCAGCAGGTGCTACAGTAACAAGAGATAAGTATATTATGATAAGAGGTATGTAGTAATAACCAAGTTAGTTTAGTTAATTAAGTGTGTTATTTAATAATAATAGATCATGATCAACTAATTAAAGAATGTCAACTAATAAGTGGGAGAATGAGAGATGAAAGAGAGAGAGAGAAAGTCACTAACGAGATTCATTAGTTCTGTTAGTCACAATTGGACTAGCAGGTCCTTTTCCTACAGCTGTAGAAGCTAATATACAGAAATTGTAATTAACAAACTCTTGAAGTCTATTAAACTGATATTGTAATGTTGTGGCTTCTTTGATATCAACAGTAAACGCTGTCACAAATGAGACATCTGTATTAACAAATATTGTATAGTTTACAATAATGCCATTTGTTTCATTTGGTAAGACAGGTGACCAGGTCACAAGAATAGATGTAGCATTGAGTGTTATAGCTTGTAAGTTTTGTGGATATCCAGATGGAACTGTATGAGAGAGAGAGAGAGAGAGAGAGAGAGAGAGAGAGAGAGAGAGAGAGAGAGAGAGAGAGAGAAGTATCCTAGTATATATGTACTGAACTACTATTACATACCTTCTTCTAGTGTTCTAACAGAGAGTGGTTGACTAGAACTACCATTGCCCTCCTCGTTATTGGCAAATACAGTAAATTTATAAGTTACTCCTGGATGTAAATTGTCAATAAATAACTCTTCTGGTGGATCTGGTCCATTTACTGATAATGTTACTTGAACTCCTCCCAAGAAATTAGGATCAGTGTAAACAACAAAGTAGTTAAGTATAGGGGCATTGTTATCGTGAGGTTCTACCCACGACAGAATAAGGTTACGAGAAGTGAGATTACTAAAGGTGAGGTTGATAGGAATCTCAGGAACAGCTAAGAGGAGAGAAAGAGAGAAAAAGAGAGAGACAGAGAGAGAGAGATTAATAATTTCGGTAATCTGTGTACACATAATACATGTATGTGAGATCCAATAAATACAATATATTCTTATTATACATTGTCTTAATATTTTTGTCATTACAACAATGCTATATGAATGATAGATTGTTTACAATAGGTGATTATTGGCGGTAAATGTCAACATTTATAGTTGATTAATGTCACTCATTAAAAAGTATACTTCATCACAAAAACATTTACTATGTGGTTCATTTTCAGTGTCAGTTAGTGTATAATAATATTTTTATCTTTTATAGTAATATTATATAATAAGTATCACTAATAAGTGACATTTCTTCCGAGTGCAGAAGTAGCTTTATAGCTGATTAATTTACATTCTTAAGTCATAATATGTACATTAGCTTTGGAATTATATATGATCAAATCAGTCTCAAGTATGATAATACATATGTACATGTACACATTAGCATTACCTTGAACAAGTACCAATGCAGTTGTACTCATCACAGATTGATAGAAACTAACAGGACTAGTAGCATTACAAACATAGTCACCAGCATTATTAGCGACAGCTGAGAACACTGTTAATTCGCTAATTATAGTACCCAATGATTTGCTAGTGGCTACAGAAACATCATTCTCAAAGTCACCTGACCCTCCATCTAAATTGAGGACTGTCCCATTGCGTGTCCAGGTTATTATTGGGATAGGTACTCCAATAGCCTCACAAGTTAATACAATATTATGTATATCAATACTGACATTGATACTTGTAGGGTTAGTAATGATGATTGGTCCAACTATAGGATATAAGTAAAGTCTTTGAGTTAGAACAATTAGGATATATAATAATATAATAAGTCTTTGGTTCTGTTATTAGTAAGAGTTCCATATATTAATAATGCATATAGAATTTCTATAGAGCTATAATGGTAAGACTATAAACCACATCATGACTTAACAATTGCTATAAGGCTTAATAGTGAATATCAGTTTAATAATCATATATTTTAACAGATATAAAAATAAGATATTGTAAAGAACTAGTTCTCTTGGTGGTGTGTGCAGTGAACCAATGTTTATTTGTTCTCCCTAACAAACTATAGTAGGTACTAAACTCTATATCTATGGACCCTATCTTAATTAATCTTAGTTTGCCATTCTCTGATTTACAAAGATAACTACTCTGTATAAAAGTAGAGTGACAATATTGTAAAGTCAGTCAATTAAGAGCTATAGTTATTCTGTCAGTATATTATAACTCACTAGTAACAGTAGCAGTGTCTGTGTCATTACCAGCATCATTGTATACAGAGCACTCATATTGTCCTCCAGTATATACAGTACTTGTGAGTTCATAAACTGACTCGTTGGATACTATCTCTCCAGTTCTTAAATATCTCCAGCGGAAACGATTGAGGGGTCCACCACGAGAGTTACAAGTCAAATTGAATGTAGATCCATTAAAGGAGTTCTCAATTTGTGGAAATATCAAAACACTTCCAGCAGGAGAAACTAGAATAAATAATTGGTGAATTAATTGTATTGTTAAATTTTGATGTGATTATCAAGAAAAATTTTATGACACGTACCATTAATGACAGCATTATCAGAAGTAGCATTTTCAATAATTCCTTCAGCATTTGCCACACACCTATAAACACCATAGTCTTCATAATTAACTAAAGGAAATGACAAAGTAGATTCATTAGCATTCATAACAAATTCAAATTGGTCATTCATCATATTCAATTTTTGCCAATGATACTGTGGACGAGGATAAGAGTCAGCTAAACAAGTGAGAGACACAGAAACATTAGCATTTGTAAAGACAGTTTCTGGTTGTTGTATAATATCAGGTCGTACATATAAAGTAGTAGTGTTAGCATCTATACCAGCTTCATTGATGACAACACAACTATATTGTCCTCCATTTTGTGTAGCATTGATTGAAGAGATAGAGAAAGACACTCCAGTGATGAGAGTTATATTAGATAACTCATTCAATATATCACTAACTGATAGTGGAGATGTCATAACTAATGTAAGTAGATTTGAACCAGGCTGAAGTAATTGATCCAAATCCATGGATCGTACCCAAAAAATAGTGTTATTAGGACCTCCTCTAGCAGAACAAGTGAATGTGATACTACTACCATTATCTACTATGATAAAGTCTGGATCAATTGTAATACTGCCATTTGTAGACACTGAAGGAGATAATGACATTACATTTTAAATTTTATTTTACTACACTTACCAATTATAACTGCTGTATTAGAGGTAGCTGTTTCACCAATGATTACAGTAGTGGCAACACAGCGATAATCACCAAACTGTTCATACTCAATATCAGTTATAGTTAAGTTAGTATTAGTCTCTCCTGAAATAGCTACGAAGTGTCCAGTTTCATTTCTTCTCTCCCATTGATAAGTAGATGGAGGGAAGGAGTCAGCTTCACAATATAGAGTCGCAATATCTCCAGGTTGAACATATTGGTTTACAGGTTGTCTAGTGATATCAGGAAAGATATAGAGAGTAACTGTGTCATTATCTAATCCAGCTTCATTAATAGCTATACAAGTATACTCTCCTCCATCATCTCCTACAATAGACTCCAGTACTAATCTTGACTCATTACTAACAATATCGAGTGTACTAAGAATTGATGTGACATCTAATGGAGTACCCATTGGAGACAGTGGATTTCTCTCTTTGATCCATCGATAGATAGTATTGGGACCACCTTCAACAGTACAGTTAAAATAAGCAGTTGAATTTATAGCTAGGATCTGATTTGAAGGTGTCACAAAGATACTACTCTTTGGAGATACTATAGCATATAGAGAAAACAATCTATTTAAATGAATTTGATAGAAATTACTAACCAGTTACTAATGCTGGAAGTGACGTGGCATTTTCAATAATACCATTAGCAGTTGCTATGCAACGATAGTTACCAAAGTCATTGTAATCAATTGGAGAAAACATCAATGTAGAATCATTTGCATTTAGAAGTTCTTGAAACATTCCTGTTGTTCTGCTCATCAATTCCCACTGGTACTTAGGAACAGGAAATGAGTCAGCTCTACAGAAAAGTGTAACAGTCTCTCCTTCATCCGCAAACAGGTCATTCGGATGTTCTGTTATGACAGGTCTAACATAGAGAATTGTAGAGTTATTCTCATATCCAGCTTCATTGAAAACATAACAATCATAAGATCCTCCATCTTCAGTAGCATTTACTGATGTAATTGTAAAGACAGTCCCTGTAGCAAGAGTTATATTAGACAATTCCATTGTTAGCTGGTTGATTGGTAATTGAGATTGTGTTAGTAGATTTGAATTAGCTAATGCATCATTGATATCTGCTGTATGGAACCAAAGGAAAGTGTTATTTGGACCTCCTCTAGCAGAACAAGTGAATGTGATACTACTACCATTATCTACTACGATAAAGTCTGGATCAATTGTAACACTGCCATTTGCAGACACTGAAGGAGATAATGACATCACTTTTTAAACTTTATATTATTACACTTACCAGTTATAACTGCTGTATTAGAAGTAGCTGTTTCATAAATGATTGCAGTAGTGGTAACACAGCGATAATCACCAAACTGTTCATACTCAATATCAGTTATAGTTAAGTTAGTATTAGTCTCTCCTGAAATAGCTACGAAGTGTCCAGTTTCATTTCTTCTCTCCCATTGATAAGTAGATGGAGGGAAGGAGTCAGCTTCACAATATAGAGTCGCAATATCTCCAGGTTGAACATATTGGTTTACAGGTTGTCTGGTGATATCAGGAAAGAGATAGAGAGTAACTGTGTCATTATCTAATCCAGCTTCATTAATAGCTATACAAGTATACTCTCCTCCATCATCTCCTACAATAGACTCCAGTACTATTCTTGACTTATTACTAACAATATCAAGTGTACTAAGAACTGATGTGACATCTAATGGAGTACCCATTGGAGACAGTGGATTTCTCCCTTTGATCCATCGATAGATAGTATTGGGACCACCTTCAACAGTACAGTTAAAATAAGCAGTTGAATTTATAGCTAGGATCTGATTTGAAGGTGTCACAAAGATACTACTCTTTGGAGATACTATAGCATATAGAGAAAACAATCTATTTAAATGAATTTGATAGAAATTACTAACCAGTTACTAATGCTGGAAGTGATGTGGCATTTTCAATAATACCATTAGCAGTAGCTATGCAACGATAGTTACCAAAGTCATTGTAATCAATTGGAGAAAACATCAATGTAGAATTATTTGCATTTAGAAGTTCTTGAAACATTCCTGTTGTTCTGCTCATCAATTCCCACTGGTACTTAGGAACAGGAAATGAGTCAGCTCTACAGAAAAGTGTAACAGTTTCTCCTTCATCCGCAAACAGGTCATTCGGATGTTCTGTTATGACAGGTCTAACATAGAGAATTGTAGAGTTATTCTCATATCCAGCTTCATTGAAAACATAACAATCATAAGATCCTCCATCTTTAGTAGCATTTACTGATGTAATTGTAAAGACCATCCCTGTAGCAAGAGTTATATTAAACAATTCCATTGTTAGCTGGTTGATTGGTAATGGAGATTGTGTTAGTAGATTTGAACTAGCTAATGCATCATTGATATCTGCTGTACGGAACCAAAGGAAAGTGTTATTTGGGCCTTCTCTAGTGGAACAAGTGAATGTGATGCTACTACCATTGTTAACTATGATAAAGTCTGGATCAATTGTAACACTGCCATTTGCAGACACTATATGGAACAGATAATGACAACCTTTTTAAAACGCTACATTACTATACTTACCAGTTATAACTACTTTATTATACCTTTATAACTACTTTTTGCATTATCATTCTTTCATTATTTTATTTAAATCAAGCTTAATAAAATCAACTTATAGGATAGCCATTTAAAATAAAAAATATATGAAACAAGAAGAGAGATAGCACTATCCCTAGAAGATTCAATCCCAAGTAGCTGGAATCCATCAATGTACTGTTAAAAGCATGGGGGTGTTATTCCCTGCACTTAGTCTGGCATTGCCGCCTCTTTACTTAGGGTCTGGGACAAGTGCACAAGACTCGTATAGCAGGACGTGGATAAAGGATTCTTAGACCTGAGATTGTGTTAATAGAGTGAAAAATGCAAAATGGCTTTTGTGATATACATTGGTTGTGGTACTGATATTTCAAATAGAAGCATAAATCATCTTTTACTAAGTAGCTCTGCCTCGTGTCATGTTCTGCTTTAGAGCAGAGTTTCGAGCAGTTTCAAGGAGTTTATTATCATTTCTTGAATCAAGTTGAATAGGTGTTAATAAAAAAAGAGCTAGTAAGTTCATGAGGCATGTCTATGACCTGCAAGATTTTTGCAGGTTGTACGAGTCCTATATGCTCTGGTCCAGAGATCCTTCCTTTGTGAGTATAAAGAGCATCAAAGCTACATTGTAGCTTTAATTGATTGCTTTAATCAATATTATCTACATGAATAGTAAATTCCATAGTACATTTACTATATCAGTAATGAAAACTGTATGTGATGTTTACTCTATTGCATCAAATAATTTACTATGTGCTTGTAACTTGTATATATCCATATATGGTTAAATCAAATTTAACAGTTAGATATATATATATATATATATATGGATGGATGTATGGATGCTGTATTGTTTCTTATTATAGGTTTAGTTGATTGACAAACATCTCTTAGTAATAATAGTAGAAACACAATAGAATAAATAAGTCATATATATAAGTTAGATACACAAGGACAATATGACTATGAATAATAATAATACATAAATGATAAGTAGTCATACCACTACATTTCCCCTTCTAGGAGATAGGGCAAGTCAAACTTCATGGTAACAATATTGGAGATAGTATTAAGTGAAGCTCACAGTGCCACTAAACCATTTAACTTACAACATGTGGTAACTAAATAGTTATCTCTTAAAAGGAATTCCACTACTTAGCAATGGCTCTAATAAAACTATTAAAAGTTGCACTGTCAAAATAATTTCAGCAACACGTACACATCAAGTCAAATGTCACAAAGTTAGGGCACTAACCTGGTATACTAGTCTGGTGAGGAAGATCCAACCTCTAGATATGTTTGTAAGACTGACTTAACCTGGTTAATTAGTACATTAACTTGTGATATTTGACAAGTCGAAATTCTTTGACAAAAATTCTTACTGCAGCCCTTTTAAAATTAAAATGAGTAGGTCTATTTAAACAATAGACCAGTGCCATTTTATTATTATTAATTATTTCATTGTATAATAATTAATATCTATAAGATCACAGGCACTTGACCTGGAGTTACAAACAGTTGCAATAAAGGACATGAGTCCACTAAAATAAAATGATTATTGAAAACATCATTAATAATAAAGACTGATGAATGCTAAGAATTAACCAGGATATTATTATATTAAAATTATAGTAGCTAGCCCTTAATCTTCCATCTTAGCTTGAATATACCATTATATGCCAGAACGTGAATACCAAATACACTCAAGACAATCCATGAATGACATATATATGTAATGGATAACAATGACATAGCTATGTTTAATGATATAGAAATTTTTGAATGGATGATGATTCATCCAAACCTTGTTTCTACACTTTTTACATTGTCATTCCTTCATTATTTATTTAAATCAAGTTTAATAAAATCAACTTACTAGATAGTGGTATAAAAAATACATGAAATAAAAAGAGAGATAGCACTATCTGTGAAAGACTTGATCCAGAATGTCTGAACTCCATCAATCTTCATGTACCGTCACATATGTGGGGTATTATTCCCTGCAATATAGGAAATGTTCCTGTAATAGCTGTCATGAGTAAAGTTATGATAAGGAACAACAAAGTTACTCTGTAGCTTTGGTTAATTGCTTTAATCTATATATACAGCGACAAGTTGAATTTACCATATGATTGTCGACTGTTAGGATGTTACTAATAGATATATAATACTATTTAACTTATAAGTCAGAATAAAGTACTGTATATTAGTTCTGTCTGTATATTGTTGGAATTTTGTCTTTTTCTTTGATCTGGAATAACAGTGAATATTTATATGATGTACATGTTAAAAGATGGATATTATTATAATTATTAAGGTGTACTTGTTATTATAAATAAATATTATTATATTATACATTTTTGTGTTGAAATTTAACAGTTCCATCTTCATTTTGAGATCCCCTCTGTAGTATTGATTAGTGCCTTGATCTAGTGTCTGACAGTTTTATAACAAATAAAAACAATGTGAGATACATACACAATATACGTTTATAAAGAAATTACTTCAAATTATCATCACTATTATATGAGGAAAAACATGCATGGTAACTAAAGGTAACTAAGCATGTAAGGGTAAAAGTACATAATATCTAATTAATAACAAAAGCACACTTATCATGTTCTTATCATTATTAAAATATGAATGTATAGGTTCAAAATGTTGAGATTTATTTGGTTTTGTGTTAAATATATTCTGCGCCTGCATTCAAAGATACATTATCATCGACTATCATTATATTATTCTCCATATTATCAGGTTGTTTTTCATATGGTGGCTCATTTAGCAAGTGAATTGGTTCCACTTGCTGAGTTTCATTAACTTTCATGTTATCATTTGTCTCTGTAGCCACTGGTACATTAATATTGACTACTGGTGTCTCATACTCCATAACATCAGGTAGATAGTCATATACTGGCTCTAAAGTACTACAAAAAAGAGAATATTATGTCAACATTGATCAATATCACAGTAACCTTAAACGATGGCTGTAACCTGGACTGACAGTCATGGCAATATCCTCCTTTTTCTGCCTATGGTGTGTAGCAAGTAATTGACACCATTTTTAGTTTCTTACTCTGATATTAGATTTGATATTTTTTTCTTTGAAATAATAACAAAGGCTACAGCAAGTATTAATACCACTATAACTATCAATGTTAGACCACTCATCACTGCTAGACTAATTATTAATCCAATACTAGAACTCTCGTCAGTAAATGCAGGTAACAATGATGTTGTTACTGAATGTTATAAAACATTAGTTACATACGATTTTATGGATAGCAGCACTTACCATGTGACAAAATCTTTATTGGTATACTTGTAGGTCCTTTTATACTTACTCCTCTTTCATTTTGTACTGCTATTCTCATAGTAAGTGTGTATGTTAATTGAGAATTTAGACCAGTTACATTGATAGATGTCTTATTAAATGGAACATGTACAGTTATATCACTTGATTGTCTACGTCTACTATTGACAGCATCTAATACTATAATATACTCAAAGAAACCATGAACTTCTTCTAGTGATAGTTTTCTCCATACAATGTAAATGGAAGTACCATCAGATGACCTCCGTGATGCAATATCATATGGTGAAATCAAAGGAGCTATATATATGCCAATAATAGTAATACATAATAGACAATGATTTTTACTTTCAGTTTTAGTGAAGACAGTAACTGATGTAATGTTACCTTCTCCTAGTTCATTGACTGCTCCAATTGATATATAGTAAGGGACACCTGGACCTGTGGAAACAATACATTTACTAATTGATAATGCATTAGGCTTACGTAGTCCTCCAATAATTTGTGTGTAAGTATTCAATTGAGGGTCAGCCATAACTGTTAATGACATTATAACTCCACCAGTGATTTCTATATTATAACTGCTAATGTATCCATTAGGTGTGATTGGTGGAGACCAAGTAAGGTTAACAGCAGTGTCATTAACTACTGGTATAGTGTTAGCAACAAATATATTACTAATAATAACTGGTATAATAATAAGAAGTGGTTCAGATGATACTAGAGAAACGTATGTAAAGGGGATAGTAAATGATACATACTTACTATCAGGATCAGTTCTTCCTTCAATAGTAGCACTAGGTCCATATCCAACTACTGTAGTAGCTGAAACAGTAGCAGTGTAATTTTGATAGGGTGAGAATCCATCAACAGTGATAGATACCATGTTGTAATTTGGGGTCACATCAACTAGTCTAGTAATGCTTCTAAATAGGTCAGCTCCTACATTAACTACTATAACTAATCTATGTTTGGTAATAATGCCATTAGGAGTAGATGGATGTCTCCAGGTAAATGTTACATCAGTCTTGGTTGGAGTAGAAATGAAGTTTTGAGGAGCATCATCAGGTCCTATTTGGAAAATAAAAATTTATATTGCGTCATGAACCTACTATCTTGAGCTGTTTCGAATGTATATTGTGTAGCTGGTCCTTCACCCACAACATTAATAGATGACACTCTACAAGTGTACTCAGTAAATGGTACTAATACTGGAATAGTAAATGTTGTCTCTAGAGAACTCTGAGTAGCTGTCAGTCCAGAGACTCGAGGTCCTTTGGTTTGTATACAAGTCAAGTTGTATCCTACTGTCTTTGCTACTTGATCTGGGGGGTCCCAATTTAATGTAACACTACGTGCAAGGAAGGTTGTGTTCATGAAATTTCTTGGAGGAGCAGAATAAGCTAAATTTTAAAAAAATGTATTGATTTTAAAACAATATAAAGGTATATCTCATCAAATTAAGTACTATGAAACAACTAAATGTTACTTACTTTGTACAGAAATCGTGTCAGTAGCATTGTTTATTCCACTAATGATTAAAGGATCATTTGAACTGATTGTCATCTGACAGGTATATGTTCCAGTGTCATTAAAGTTACTATTATGATCTCCATTATCAATTGGTAGAAACACTAGTGTACTCTCAAACTCATTGTTTCCATTACTTCTAACATTAGTGATCATACGTCGTGATTCAACAGGTATAGTATTGCCCTGAGGATCAAACCAGACTACAGTAGCTGACACTGTTGTGTCCACTACACTGGGTAGTGTACCAATACAGGTCAGGTTAAAGTTAGTACTTGCATAAACTGTACTATTTAAAGGACTATGTATGATAACCATACTGGGTGAAGGAACTGTAGATTCATAAAAATAATGTTTGAATGTATAACAGATAAAGCTTACTATGGACACTGATGTTAGTAAACGTCTGAAAAGTTACATTTAAATCATTAAATATTACTGAACAGTAATATCTTCTACCATCAGATGTTTTCACTGGATTGATTGTCAGAGTACTCAAGAAAACATTACTAATTCTAGTTACATTTCTTAAAGCAGCATTACTGTTAATTACTTCAATTCTTTCTTCTCTATTCAGATCATAACTCCATATTACTGCACTAGGTTTGTACCTCAGTCCTTGAGGTACACTGATATTACATATGACAGTGAACTGGTAACCAGCAATGGGTATAGTTGGAAGTATAATATTAGCTGTGAAATCTAAAGAGAATTAGTAAGAAATCAAATGAATAGACATATCTTAAAAATACTAATGCATTGCAGTGACTTATGATAAACATAAGTTATTTAATTCACAAAAATGACAGGATTTCAGCACACTACATTTTATAACTACAATAACTCATACCATCAACAAGTACTTCAGTAATCCCAAAAAGAGCTCTATTGGATGACATAAAGTCAAGTCCATTAGCCTCAGTACGAGCATAGACAATGAAACGATACTGTGAGTGTGGAGTTAAATCAGTAACTGTCAAGGATTTAGTATCCCAAGACACATCGATGGGTGGTGGTGGTATACCATATTGTCCAATATAATTAAATTGTGTAAAAGGTACAGATTCATATACAACCTACAAAAGAATTATAAAAATATTATGATGTGAACTTACTGTATATCCTATTCGGAGGCCATTGTCACATATTGGTGGACTCCATGTTATGTTTAATGTTGTAGAATTTATTCTGGTAATGATTCCCGTTTGGGGCACAGTAGGAACTAGAATGAACATATATATGTATATAATAGACTCCATATTAACTAAGACAGACAACTCACTTCCCTGAGGAGTAGAAAAAGAAAAGGATGATGATGTTGGTCCTAAACCTGCACTAGTCTTTCCAGTGACATTGAAACTGTACTGAGCAAATGGAACTATGGAACAAAAAATGATTTTGAAGGAAGGTTAAATATAATTGGATTGATCAAAACAAAACTGGCAGTAATAAAAAACTCACTTAGTTCAGTGACAGTTACACTTGTCATATTACCAGGAACAGATAAATTATAACTAGGCTCTACTCCAGCTGCACTTAGACATTCCTTAAGTGTGTTAGTATCCCTTTTTCTATGACCTCCACCTGTGTCAATCAATGTTATGATAATAATATTGACTATGTAGATCAGATCTCCATTTTGTTCATCCAGTGGAATAGGTTCCCATGACAATGTAACTGATGTGGGTTTCAATGATGCAACTGAGAGATTACCAGGAGCGACTGTAGGGGCTGTAAAAGAGATAATTATACACAGCCTTAATGTCTTATACATTATACTTAATTCTAAAATAGATATTTTATCTACAGGACATGTAGGCAAAAAGAAGACTATTATATTTAGTGCATACGTCTACTAACAATGTCAAGTTCTTACATTAGCTCACAGATATTTGAATGTGAACAAACTAAATATTCATGTCTTAAAACCAGATATACAATGCAACAAAATATTAATTTCTCTCTTACGTGCGATGAATGTAGTATTAGCAACAATATCTGTAAAAGGACCTGGGCCAACTGTATATGCTCTCACTTGAAAACAATATGTCCGAGCTTCTTGAAGGTTAAAAATAGTCATAGTTAATGTTGCATTATCTGTGGTATTGACAAGTGTTATAGGTGTACTCCCATCCTTTAGTTGTTTACTGGCAGCATTATATTCCCCATATCGGATCTCATAAATGTCTATAATACCATATCTCTTATCAAGGGGTGGAGCATCCCAAGTGATATAGATACTGGTTGTTGTATTTGTGAAAGCTTTGAGCATTTGAGGTGGAGCTCCAGGAACTATTATATGAAAATAGAATTTAATTTTTTCCCCAATGACTATTTTCTACTAGTTGTATCCATCTATCTATCCATCCAATACTAATATTCTCTATTCAACCTGTTCACTGTACTATATACCGTTTTCATCTGTTCTTTGAATCAAAGTAATAGTAGGTCCTTCTCCTATTGTCACAGCTGTAATTGATATCTCATATTTAGTGTAATTCTCTAAGTTCATAAGTGTCTCAGTAGTAATGGAACCACCTACATGAGTTACATTAACAGCTGATGTCTGAGGATCTATAGCCACACCCAACTGTTCAATTATCTTATAACGGATGATGTACATGTCAATAATGCCATTAATGTCCTGAATAGGGGGTGGAGACCATGAGAGAGATATGGAATTAGGTGTAGTACCAATGACGGTGAAGTTTTGAGGAAAATCTGTTGGTACTGCAGAGATAAAATATGATATGATAGAAAGTGGGTAGTAAAGCAGTTTGCTATATATAGTGCTAACAATATAGGATTTATGTCTACTAAAATGTATTGGACAAGATTAGTTAGGTATGTTTAAGACACACATTTTAATTTTAGTCTTACCTGCTTCTTCTGTTCTTTTTGATACAGTTGGACTAGCAGATCCCTTTCCCACAGCAGTAGAAGCCAGTATAGAGAAGCTATGATTAACAAACTCTTGAAGTCTATTAAACTGATGTTGTAATGTTGTGGCTTCTTTGATATCAACACTGAATGCTGTCACAAATGAGACATCTGTTGTAACAAATATTGTATAGTTTACAATAATGCCATTTGTTTCATTTGGCAAGACAGGTGACCAAGTCACAAGAATAGATGTAGCATTGAGTGTTGTAGCTTGTAAGTTTTGTGGGTATCCAGATGGAACTAAGAGAAAGAGTGAGAGTTGTTATATTAAAGCCTTACCATCTTATCATGTATTGCCATAGGAGGATGTGTATGCAGTAATGATTAAGTTAGTTTAGTTACGAGTTATTATTATCAACAAATAGATTATGATTTTCTAGTAAATAAAAAATATTTTGCTTGTAATTGAAGAATATCAACTAGATAAGTGGGATGATGAAAGATAAGAGAGAGAGAGAGAGAGAAAGAGAGTCACTAACCAGCTTCATCAGTTCTGTTAGTCACAATTGGACTAGCAGGTCCCTTTCCCACAGCAGTAGAAGCCAATATAGAGAAGCTATGATTAACAAACTCGTGAAGTCCATTAAACTGATATTGTAATGTTGTGGCTTCCTTGATATCAACACTGAATGCTGTCACAAATGAGACATCTGTATTAACAAATATTGTATAGTTTACTATAATGCCATTTGTTGCATTTGGTAAGACAGGTGACCAGGTCACAAGAATAGATGTAGCATTGAGTGTTGTAGCTTGTAAGTTATGTGGATATCCAGATGGAACTGAGAGAGAGAGAGAGAGAGAGAGAGAGAGAAGAGAGAGAGAGAGAGAAGTGTCCTAGTATATATGTACTGAACTACTATTACATACCTTCTTCTAGTGTTCTAACAGACAGTGGTTGACTAGAACTACCATTACCTTCCTCATTATTAGCAAATACAGTAAAGCTATAAGTTACTCCTGGATGTAAATTGTCAATAAATAACTCTTCTGGTGGATCTGGTCCATTTACTGATAATGTTACTTGAACTCCTCCCAAGAAATTAGGATCAGTGTAAACAACAAAGTAGTTAAGTATAGGGGCATTGTTATCATGGGGTTCTACCCACGACAGGCTGAGGTTATGAGAGGTGAGATCATTTGAAGTGAGGTTGATAGGAATCTCAGGAACAGCTGAGTGGGAAGAGAGAGAAAGAAAAGAGTAATTAATCTTAATTATTATACATTTTGGCAATTAGCTATTATAATAACAGATCAATGCAGCATCATTATCAGTGATACATCTTTCTACAAATGACATTTTTTCAGATTGAAATTAATTATATCTGAATAATCAACATTTTATAATCATAAGAATTATCATTAGTTTTGGATCAAATATGATCATGTCAGTGTCAAGTATGATAATACATATGTACATGTACACATTAACCTTACCTTGAACAAGTACTAGTGCAGTTGTACTCATCATAGACTGATAGAAAGTAACATAACTAGTAGCATTACAAACATAGTAACCAGTGTTATTAGCAAGAGCTGAGAACACTGTTAATTCACTCCTTATTGTACCCAATGATGTGCTAGTGGTTACAGAAACATCTTTCTCAAAGACACCTGATCCTCCATCTAAATTGAGGACTGTCCCATTGTGTGTCCAGGTAATTTTTGGGATAGGTACTCCAATAGCCTCACAAGTTAATACAATGTTATGTATATCAATACTAACATTGATACTTGTAGGATTAGTAATGATGATTGGTCCAACTATAGGATATAAGTAATTGAGTTAGAAAAGCTGCCTTTGATGTATATAGGTTCTATTATTACTAAGAGTTCCTTACATTAATGACTAATATCATACTATCAATGGTTTAACAATTATTATAGGGCTTAATAATGAATATCAGTTTAATAATATAATTAGTTTAACAGATATAAAAATAAATATATATAATATATTATAAAGAACTGGCTTTCTTAGTGGTACGTGGAGTGATATAGTGAAGCAAATTTTATTTTTTCCCTAACAAACTATAGTGGGTATTAACTCTATATCTATGGACTCTACATTAATTAGTCTTAGTATGTCATTCTGTGATAACTACTCTGTATAACTCACTATTAACAATAGCAGTGGCTGTGTCATTACCAGCATCATTGTATACAAAGCATTCATATTGTCCTCCAGTATATACATTACTTGTGAGTTCATAAACTGACTCAATGGATACCACCTCTCCAGTTCTTAAGTATGTCCAGCGAAAATGATTGAGGGGTCCACCACGAGAGTTACAAGTCAAATTGAATGTAGATCCATTAAAAGAGTTCTCAATTTGTGGAGATATAAAAACACTTCCAGCAGGAGAAACTAGAAAAATTCAAAAAAGACAATTGATGAGCCAATTGTAGTACTAAATTTTGATGTGGCTATCAGGGAACATTTAATGATACATACTATTAATAACAGCAGTATCAGAAGTAATAATTCCTTCAGCATTTGCTACACATCTATAAACACCATAGTCTTCATAATTAACTAAAGGAAATGACAAAGTAGATTTGTTAGCATTCATAACAAATTCAAATCGGTGATTCATAATATTCAATTTTTGCCAATGATACTGTGGACGAGGATAAGAGTCAGCTAAACAAGTGAGAGACACAGAGACATTAGCTTTTGTAAAGACAGGTTCTGGTTGTTGTATAATCTCAGGTCGTACATATAAAGTAGTAGTGTTAGCATCTATACCAGCTTCATTGATAACAACACAACTATATTGTCCTCCGTTTTGTGTAGCATTGATTGAAGAGATAGAGAAAGACACTCCAGTGATGAGAGTTATATTAGACAACTCATTCAATATATCACTAACTGATAGTGGAAATGTCATGATTAATGTAAGTAGATTTGAACCAGGCTGAAGTAATTGATCTAAATCCATGGATTGTACCCAAACAATAGTGTTATTTGGACCTCCTCTAGCAGAACAAGTGAATGTGATACTACTACCATTATCTACTATAATAAAGTCTGGATCAATTATAACACTGCCATTTGCAGACACTAAAAGAGATAATGAAATTAAATTATAAACTTTACATTATTACACTTACCGGTTATAACTGCTATATTAGAGGTAGCTGTTTTATCAATGATTGGAGTAGTGGTAACACAGCGATAATCACCAAACTGTTCATACTCAATACCAGTTATAGTCAAGTTGGTATTAGTCTCTCCTGAAATTTCCTCATATTTGTCTTCATTTTTATTTCTTCTCTCCCATAGATAAGTAGGTGGAGGGAAGGAGTCAGCTTCACAATAGAGGGTTACAGTATCTCCAGGTTGAACATATTGGTTTACAGGTTGTCTAGTAACATAAGGAAAAATATAGAGAGTAACTGTGTCATTATCAAATCCAGCTTCATTAATAGCTATACAAGTATACTCTCCTCCATCATCTCCTACAATAGACTCTAGTACTAATCTCGACTCTTTACCAACTATAGTTAGTGTACTAAGAACTGATATGACATTTAATGGAGGAGCCATTGAAGATAATGGATTTTTCCCTTTGATCCATTGTATTATAGTGTCAGGACCTCCTTTAACCATACAGTCAAAAGCAACAGTTGAAAAGTGCATTAAACTTTGTGTCATAGGTCTAGCAGTAACACTTCCAACAGGTGATACTGAGAGAGAGAGAGAGAGAGAGAGAGAGAGAGAGAGAGAGAAAAGGTATTAACAAAGTGATTCAGGAAAGGTAAAAGGCTTTTACAAGATTTTCTACAGCATATAACATTAGATATTTATAATTATAAGAAATATATCATGTGACTTAAAGCAATGCCCATAGTGAAGTGTTAATATCATAATAATAGTATGTTTATTAATGTATAACTTTGATAATGTCTAGTGATATTACTTTGTCAGATAGAAGCACTTGTTTATCAGTTTTAAAATCTACTCTCTACTATGTTAATGTCTGTGTAATATGACAATATGACAATAATATGTGTGTCTAATGAGTTATTTACTTGTAATGAGAGCTGGTTCTGAAGTAGTATTCTCAGCAATACTGTTAGCAGCAGCAACACAACGATAGTTGCCATAATCATTGTAGCTGATTGATGATATAGTAAATGTAGAATCTGTAGCATTCTTAATGGGTTCAAACATTCTTGTTGTTCTGTTCATCATTTCCCACTGGTACTCTGGAGAAGGGAAGGAGTTAGCTTTACAAGAGAGGGTAACTGCCTGCTCATCATCTACGTATTGGTCATCAGGTTGTTCTGTTATAACAGGTCGAACATAGAGAGTAGATGTGTTTCGTTCTGCTCCAGCCTCATTGATAACAAGACAATCATAGTCTCCTCCATTTTGTGTAGCATTTATTGAAGAGATTGTTAAATTGTTACCATATGTAATTACTTCATCAGCAATGATGTTTAACAGTTTAGTAACATTCATTGGAAAAGAATTAAAACTCTCTGAGATATTAACTTTATTGGTACTATTATGTCGTGTCCATATAAAAGTATTATTAGGACCTCCCTGAGCTGAACATGTAAATGTAATAACACTACCATTATCAACTATAATAAAATGAGGATCAATTGAAGTACTTCCTTCAGGGGAAACTACAGGAGGGAGACAAGAGAGAGTGTGAAACAAAATTAATATATACTTACCTGTGACTAATACTTCATTTGAAATGGCATTAACTTCAATCATTGGAGCTGAAGCAATACAACGAAAAGTACCATATACCTGATAAGGAATCTCGGTAATTGTCAAGTTACTGGTATTCCCTCCAAACTCAGCCAGTAATGGGACAAACTCTCCAGTGATTCTGTTCATCTGTTCCCATTGATATATTGGTGGAGGGAAAGAATCAGCTACACAACTTAGACTTAGATTATTACCAGCATTTAAATATACATCTTGAGGTTGTGTTATAATTTCTGGTTGTACAAGAAGAATAACTGTGTCATTACCAAATCCAGCTTCATTAATAGCTATACAAGTATACTGTCCTCCATCATCTCCTACAATAGATTCCAATGTTAACGTTGACTCATTACTAACAATAATTAGAGCACTAAGAACTGATGTGACATCTAATGGAGGAGTCATTGAGGACAATGGGTTGCTCCCTTTAATCCATTGTATTATTGTGTCAGGAACTCCTTTAGCCATACAGTCAAAGGTTGTATTTTCATAGTGTGAGACAGTCTTATTTGAAGGATATGCAAAGACAAAGTCTTGAGGGGAAACTATATGAAACAAGATATAATTATCTCATCAAGATGGTTATCTCACGTGCACTAATATGAAGAGATAATATTTTCATAATCAAATAATTAATTAAACAATTAAATAAATAATTAATAATAATTATCCACCTGACAAAAATGTGAAATCAGCACATCTTAGAGTTTTAATTTTTTAAGTATGAAAATTCCTTTCAAGAGGTAAGTACATTATTTAGTTATCACATGTTGTAAGTTAAATGATATAGTGGCACTATGAACTTATCTTAATTCTATTAACAATTACACAATTGCTTTTTTCATCAAAATATCATTCTGTAATTGTTTGATCCATTTTAATATCAAAACAAAGAAAGTATAACTTACATAGACACTATGTCAAATATTAGAAAATTTTATAAATTATAAAAAAAGGATCTAAATGTTCGAATAATGGGTTAATGCATAAAATAGATTTGGTTGCATAGAAATAACTGTGAATAATATACTAATGTATTGTATGACCTTCTGATTTTGTCTTACCAAGTGTTACAGTTGGAGTAGGTGTAGCAAAAGAACTAATATCAGCTATATATATAATAGATTTAGTTTATTAATAGTATACATCTGTAAATGTCTTTAATAACTTACTATTTATATTAGATCCTGAGAGAGAAGCTGATCCTGTATAAAACAGTGTATACACATTGAATAAAGAAGTATATTATGACAAATTGTGTTCTGTGTTCTTTAAATGATGCTAGGTTATGATAAGCATCCAATATAAGACAAGGTATGCATATTAATATCATTGAATAGTGAGCAATTAATACTGTATTTAAAACAAAGAAAGTGTAATTTACATAGACACTATGTCAAATATTAGAAAATTTTATAAATTATATAAAAGAATCCTAATGTTCGATCAATGGATTAATGCATAAAATAAATTTGGTTGCATAGAAATAACTGTGAATAATATACTAATGTATTGTATGACCTTCTGATTTTGTCTTACCAAGTGTTACAGTTGGAGTAGGTGTAGCAAAAGAACTAATATCAGCTATATATATAATAGATTTAGTTTATTAATAGTATACATCTGTAAATGTCTTTAATAACTTACTATTTATATTAGATCCTGAGAGAGAAGCTGATCCTGTATAAAACAGTGTATACACATTGAATAAAGAAGTATATTATGACAAATTGTGTTCTGTGTTCTTTAAATGATGCTAGGTTATGATAAGCATCCAATATAAGACAAGGTATGCATATTAATATCATTGAATAGTGAGCAATTAATACTGTATTTAAAACAAAGAAAGTGTAATTTACATAGACACTATGTCAAATATTAGAAAATTTTATAAATTATATAAAAGAATCCTAATGTTCGATCAATGGATTAATGCATAAAATAAATTTGGTTGCATAGAAATAACTGTGAATAATATACTAATGTATTGTATGACCTTCTGATTTTGTCTTACCAAGTGTTACAGTTGGAGTAGGTGTAGCAAAAGAACTAATATCAGCTATATATATAATAGATTTAGTTTATTAATAGTATATATCTGTAAATATCTTTAATAACTTACTATTTATATTAGACCCTGAGGGAGAATCTGATCCTGTATAAAACAGTGTATACACATTGAATAAAGAAGTATATTATGACAAATTGTGTTCTGTGTTCTTTAAATGATGTTAGGTTATGATAAGCATCCAATATAAGACAAGGTATGCATATTAATATCATTGAATAGTGAGCAATTAATACTGTATTTAAAACAAAGAAAGTGTAATTTACATAGACACTATGTCAAATATTAGAAAATTTTATAAATTATATAAAAGGATCTAAATGTTCCACAATGGGTTAATGCATAAAATAGATTTGGTTGCATAGAAATAACTGTGAATAATATACTAATGTATTGTATGACCTTCTGATTTTGTCTTACCAAGTGTTACAGTTGGAGTAGGTGTAGCAAAGGAGCCAATATCAGCTATATATATAATAGATTTAGTTTATTAATAGTATACATCTGTAAATGTCTTTAATAACTTACTATTTATACTAGACCCTGAGTGAGAATCTGATCCTGTATAAAAGGTCAACATAATAAGTGCACCACATAATACACACAGAAAAAAAACATTTGTATTTATGACTTAATATACTTACCTTCATTTAGATTATAGACCACATTTGTCCACACAGATGACGAGGAGTTGAGACAGTCAATGTCTGTAACTTTTGATGTTCTAGAAAATGGATGGTTTTCAAAATAGTCAGGTCCAGCACTATAGCCAATTGCTGCATTATGTTTAGTCCATCTCAATAGATCACATTTATAGGTAAATATCGCATAAGAAGTTGATCCTTGAGATGCAATCACAACCTGAAATGAGTTTGTCTATAAACAAAAAATAGACATGTATGATTTATAAAGTAAGCAATAAGTACTTGAACACAATTGCTGTTTCCATGTGGACAGACATTCATCCACTTTGCTACTAACACCCAATCTAAGTTTAAAACAATATTTTGATTTAATTTCAAAAATATTTCAACTACATCAATAATATTAGGGTTGTCTGTTGGAGTGACAATTCCATATTCAACAATTCCTGTATTTGTCAATATGATATCATCCCAAAATGGAGCTATCACTGCTTCTGACAACTGTGAAAATGGTTTAGGAAGATAGTCGATAAATGATGTGCCAAAGCTGAGTAGACCATTTGAGCTTATCTGTATTATCGAGTAAACATTAATATTTACTGAAAGTAATAGTGACTAAGTCTCACATATGAAGTATTGAAATTTTGTTTTCCAAAATGAAAACTTGAAGGCAGACTGATAGGTCTAGTGCCATCATCAGTATTACTAAACACATTTCCCTGTGGTCCAAGATCAAGAAAAACTAAATCATTGGGAGACCCAGATACAGAATCTAATATGAATGAAATATTACGTCATAATTACTTAAACTAAATGAAAAATAATTTAATAATTAAAATGTTAATGAAATATTAATTATCTAATAATTATTGAAAAATCCAGACTCCTGACAAATTACTTAAGTAGCTAATTTCTTTTCTTAAAATCAAAAGCAAGAAATCTTTCTGTAACTTTTGAACTCTTTATAATATCCGCCATTATATCATGGGTCTGTGGCCTATTAACGACATTTATTCCTCATTTGCAATGTTTGTGACTTAATGATTGTGTAGCTTTAATAGTTTTACTAGAGACAATTTTTAAGTATGAGAATTCCTTTAAAGAGGTAACTACATTATTTAGCTACCACATGTTGTCAGTTAAATGATATAGTGTCACTATGAGCTTATCTTAATACTATTAACAACTACACAATTGCTTTGTCATCAAAATATCATTCTGTAACTGTTTGATCCAATTTAATATCTGCCAAATTATTCCACATGTACATGTACACTTTACTAGAGATCATTGCTAAGTATAAGAATTCATTTTAAGAGGTAACTACATTATTTAGCTACAACTTGCTATAAGTTAAATAATGTAGTGACACTGTAGCTTCACTTAATATCATGTCTAATATTTAGTGTTGTTTTAGTTAATTATAACTAAAATTAAAACCCCTTTGTTTTAGCTAATTAAGTAAAAAGAAAAAACTATAATAACATTATTTATTTTATAGATGATGAATGAACACAGATGATGAATAATTGAAATGGTCAATGTCTATAATTTTTGATGTTCTAGAAAATGGATGGTTTTCAAAAATCCTTTAGTTTAGGTAAATAAGTTAAAAAACCTCTAAAACAACACTATTTTGTGTGTAAATGTTTGCATGGAAAAACTTTTTTTGAATGATAATTCATCCATACCTTGTTTCTACACTTTTTATTAAACGTGACATCTTGCAAGGTAGTGACTATAGCATAACATTTAAGTCAGCATGAGCAATTAAAGGATATTGTAACACAAACCCAAATGCAATTAGAAAGGATGAACAAGTCACATTCCAGCAGGTCATTTGCAGATCCTGCATTAGTTTGTCAGGCACAGGTTCAATAGGCTGTGGTGTCCCTAAGAATGCTAGGAAGGAGACAACTGTATATGTACATGACCAGACCCTTCCTCTCTAAGCAAAGGAGCTGTCCCTGGAAGACTAAGTATTGCCTTTATCTAAGTTTGTGATAGTTTTTAGGATTGGAATTGTTTAATGGTTTGACATAGCAATAAATAATTCACATGCTTATAAGTATAAATTTGGTACAATGAAAGTTATTATTACTATACTTTGATAGTAAATAAAACTAAAGTATAAATAATTAACTAATTAATAATTAGTGTGTTCAGTGATAACTTTTCAATCACTTACCATTTCTGTTAGATTGAGATCTAAATCCTGAACCAGATCCCAAGTGTAATCCTGAACCAGATCCTGAGTGTAATCCTGAACCAGATCCAGATCCTGTATAAAATAATGCATGAACATTTAATAAAAAATCTTATTCCAAATTGTGTTCTTTACACTTTCAATGATATTAAGTTATGATAAACGGCAAATGTGAGACAAGGAATGCATACTAATATAATTGAATAATGAACAACTAACAACTAATATTGTATTTAAAACATAGAAAGTATAATTTATATAGACACTATATAAAATATTAGAGAAATTTTATAAATATGTAAAAAAAGATCTAAATGTGCGATGAATGGGTTAATAGCTTAATGCTTAATAAAAAAAGATTTGTTTGCATAGAAATAACTGTGAATAATGATTTACATTACCATTTATGTTAGATTGAGATCTATTAACCATTAACAATTAACAACTGCCAACTTTAAAACTATGAATATTATGAATGACTAATGTAATGTACTGCCAAAACATTTCAGTTTAATGCCACCTTTTACTTTTCCATCTTAGTGAGTTCTATTGACATTGTCACTTGTGAGTAAATTAATTATAATTACTACTAAGTAGTAACTAGACTAAATTTCAGTGACTTAAGATATGCTTATAAAAAATTAAACTAAATTAAAGACAATATGTTGAAAGCTCATTTGAAATTATTAAATATAGATTGTAACAGATTTTTGATTGATCAAAGAATTTTGAACATTGGTAATTAATTATAATATTGACTTGATTGGTAATTAATTATAATATTGACTTGATCTAAGTTTATGATGTTTGTTAGGATTAGAATTTCTTTAATGGTTTGATATAACATCATTTTATATCACATTCTTAGAAACATAAATTTGGTATATTGATATACATTATTACTATACTTTGACTATAAATAAAACTAAAATATTTTTGAATGTCAGGTTAGTGTACTCAATTATAATCACTAATGACTTTCAATCACTTACCACTTTCTTTAGATCCAGATCCAAAACCTAAACCAGGCCCCAAGTTTAATCCTGAGCCAGATCCAGATCCTATATAAAACAGTGCATACAAATTGAATAATGAAGTATAATGATTAAATTATTGTTTTTACAATTTAAATAATATTAAGTTATGATAAACAGCCAATATAAGACAAGGAATCCATATTAATGTCATTAAACACATAGACACTATGCAAAATACTAGAGAAACTTCATAAATTATGTAAAAAAGATCTAACTATATAATAAATGGGTTAATGAATTAAATAGATTTTGGTCGCACAGAAATAATGTGACTAATACATTGTATGACCTTCTGATTTCCGATTTTGTCTTACCAAGTGTATCATCAGTTGGAGTAGGTGTGGCAGGATGACAACCAATAGCAGCTATATTGTATATATAGTTTGGTAAAAGTAATCTATAAATGTCTTTAATAACTTACCATCTATACCAGATCCAGATCCTGTACAAAAGAAGAATGTGATAAGTGCACCATATAATACAAAACAAAAAAGAAAACAGCTATAATTGTGACCTATATGTGTTTACCGTTGTTTAGTTTATAAACCACATTTGACCACACAGATGATGAATGATCGAGACAGTCAATGTCTGTAACTTTTGATGTTCTAGAAAATGGATGGTTTTCAAAAAAATCAGGTCCAGCACTAAAGCCAATTGCTGCATTATGTTTAGTCCATTGCAATAAACCACATTTATAGGTAAATATAGAATAAGAAGTTGATCCTTGAGATGCAATTACAACCTGAAATGAGTTTGTCTATAAACAAAAAATAGTCATGTATGATTTATAAAGTAAGCAATAAGTACTTGAGCACAATTGCTGTTTCCATATGGACAGACATTCACCCACTTTGCTACTAAAACCCAATCTAACTCCAGCTCAACATTTTGGCTCAATTCCAAAAATGTTTCCACTACATCAATAATATTTGGGTTATCTGATGGAGTGACAATTCCATATTCAACAATCCCTGTATTTGTCAAGATGATATCATCCCAAAATGGAGCTATCACTACTACTGATGTAAGTGGAAATGATCTGGGTAAAAGGGTGAAAAATGATATGCCAAAAATGAGTAGACCATTTGAGTGTATCTGTATTATCAAGTAAACAATAAGATTTTAGTAAAAGTAATATATAATAGTGACTAAGTCTCACATATGAAGTGCGGAAAATTTGTCTTCCAAAATAAAAACATGAAGGCAGTCTTACAAATCTAGTGCCATCGTCAACATTATTAAACACATTTCTGTTTGGACCAAGATCAAGAAAATCTAAATCAGTGGGAGACCCAGATACAGAACCTAATATGAATGAAATATTACATTATACATATTTAAACTAAATGAAAAATAATTTAATAATTAAATAGTTAATGAAATAATAATTATTTAATAATTATTGTCAGACCTCCTGACAAATTTAGAAAATAGCTAATTTTTTTTAAATCAAAAGGAAGAAATTTATCTTCAACTGTGTTGAACCCTTTATAATGTCCACCATTTTATCAAATGTGGGTGTGTGGCCATCAATGACTTCATTTATTCTTCATTTGCAATGTTTTGGAGGTAAGGCTTGACGTGTTGCTGAAATTACTATGACTGTGTATCTTTACTATATACAATTTTTAAGTATGAAAATTTGTTTCTAGGAAACTACATTAGGTAACTACATTATTTATCTACCCCATGTTTGTTGTAAGTTAAATGATATAGTGGTATTATGAACTTATTTTAATACTATTAACAACTACACAATTGCTTTTTTCATTGAAATATCATTCTGTAACTATTTGATCCACTTTAATATCTGCCAAAGTGCATTCTTAGACCAACAATGCACTTAAAATAATATTTTGTCATTTCAACCGTTGTCTATCAGAATTTGATCAATACGATGTAAGCCCAATATTGACTTACCACAAAGCCAAAACTGACTTAACGCCAACTAGAAGCCAAAAAGTAGTTCATGTAGCTTATGTCTAGTAATTGAAACTATGAGAGAGAGTCAGGTACTATTTCAATTGAAATAACTGGGTTAGATTAAGTTGAAATAGCATCTGTTTATAGCTCAATTGAAGCCATAATTCAATTACTAGAGCAAAGTGAGTGTATAGAAGCAATGTGGGTGTAGATGCAACTATTTGGCTTTATGCATACTGAGTTACACTAGTATTGGTGTTGTAGCAACTTAGAATTTGGTTTACATCATATTGATGAAACTGTGGTAACAAAGACATCAGTTAAAATGACAAAATGCTTTTTTCAGTGTGGGTAATGAAGCCCTTGAAGCTGCTCAAACTCTGCTTGAAAGCAGAACGTGACAGGAGGTAGCACTAATTAGTAAAAGATGATCAGCACTTCTATTTGAAAGATGATCACCACAACCAGTGCATATCACAACAGCCATTTTGCATTTTTCACTTTGTTAACATAATCTCAGACTCATTTTGAATAGGTATTAATAAAAAGGATTAGCTTGTAAATTCACGAGGCGCCTGCAAGAATTTGCAGGTTATATGAGTCCTATATGCTCTTGTCCAGAGACCCTTCTTTCTAAGCAAAAGGCCAGCAACACTAGACTATTTATAGATCAGTAAAATGTTCTTGTAATACATTGCCTCTTACATAGAATTACTACTTTTTGGGTAAGAATAAGCTATTATTTTAAAAACATAGTAAGGAAGAAAACATGAAAATATACACATTGTTTATTCAAATACAAAAAGTTATAGGATGAGATAAGACAAACAGGGTCAATTCAGTGAAAGGGCACCTGCCCTCTGACATTGCAAGAATTGTCCACCCATATGCAGGACAATGGAGGGAGGATCACATTACAGATGATCAAAAGAGGTATTCTACATCTTAGCCATCCCGTTACAATTGAGTAGGACTTTTTTGTTTCTGGGATACATGTCAACAAGCCACTTGTAAAATATAGCTGTCATGAGTAAAGTTATTATAAAGAGCATCAAAGCTACATTGTAGCTTTGATTGATTGCTTTAATTAATATTATCTACATGAATAGTTAATTCCATAGTACATTTACTAAATTAGTAATGAAAATTGTATGTGATGTTTACTCTATTGCATCAAATAATTTACTATGTGCTTGTAACTTGTATATATCCATATATGGTTAAAACAAATGTAACAGTAAGATATATATTAGTTATATATATATGGATGGATAGATGGATGCTGTATTGTTTCTTACTATAGGTTTAGTTGATTGACAAACATCTCTTAGTAATAATAGTAGAAACACAATTAGTAATTAGTAAATAACCCTAATATTATTGTTGTAGTGGAAACATTTTTGGAATTAAATCACAATGTTAATTAGCAGTAGAAACATAATAGAATAAACAAGTCAGATATATAAGTTAGACACACAAGGACAATATGACTATGAATAATAATCATGCATGAATGATAAATGTCATACCACTACATCTTTCCTTCTAGGAGATAGGGCAAGTCAAGCTTCAAGGTAAAAATATTGGACATAGTATTAAGTGAAACTCATAGTGCTACTAAACCATTTAACTTACAACATGTGGTAACTAAATAATTACCTCTTAAAAGGAATTCCACTACTTAGCAATGGTCTCTAATAAAACTATTAACAGTTGCACAGTCAAAATAATTTCAGTAACACATCAAGTCAAATGTCACAAAGTTAGTGCACTAGTACAATCCATGAATCGCTTATGCATGGACTGATAACAATTACATGGCTACATTTACTGATGTAGAGATTTTTGCATGGATGATGATTCATCCAAACCTTGTTTCTACAGTTTTGCATTGTCATTCCTTCATTATTTATTTAAATCAAGTTTAATAAAATTAACTTACAGGATAGTGGTATAAAAAATACATGAAACAAAAAGAGAGATAGCACTATCTGTGAAAGACTTGATCCAGAATGGCTGAACTCCATCGATCTTCATGTACCGTCACATGTGTGGGGTATTATTCCCTGTAATATAGAAAATGTTCCATTAATAGCTGTCATGAGTAAAGTTATGATAAGGAACAACAAAGCTACTCTGTAGCTTGGATTGATTGCTTAAATCTATATATATAGTGACAAATTCCATGTACCATATGAATGTTACTAATATAGAAATCATGATTTTTTATTTGTATATTATATTAATGCATCATTGCTAAAAATAATTGGTTATTTTAACCAATTTATGTACATTTTGCTTTCATACATCCCTACAAAATACATTTAAATGTGACAACAATTCCATATTTAGCAATCTCTGTAGAAGCCAGTTCAATATCATTTCTAATAAAATAGAGTTGTCACTACTAATGATGACGGTGGAAATTCATATGATGTAGAAATAAACTGAGTAGAGCATTTGAGCTTATCCTAAACTTGTTAGAAACAATACCAAAACCTACTGGCTATTGAATTAATTGCATGTATTATAATCAAGTTTCATTAAAAATGATTTTCTACCAAAAAATGAAGAATTTAGACATAGTACCAATTTTGTGCACTTTTAAAAGGAAACTGTTTATTCCTATATAGTATTAAACTATTTAGTAAGTTTGAAAAGTGAATATGCTGCAGACAAAATGCAACAAAGGAAATCTTTTAAAAATTAAAAACAAATTCCTCAAATATAAACTAAAAATAACTAAATTTTAATATCTAAAACAACAACATTACCATAAAAGTTTTTGAAAAATAAAGAATTATCAAAAAGTATCACTATCATCGTCAATATTGATGCATGTCTGAGAAGAATCTGGTTGTTGAGCACACGGAGTAACATAAGCAGGGTTGATATTCAATGCTACATAAGTAATAAGTTCTGATAGATCATAGATTTCTGTAATATCATATTCTTCAAATTCTATCGGTTCAGTATCAACTGGCATTTCGTATTCTTGACATTCTATCAGTTCAGTATCAACTGGTGTTTCATATTCTTGAGATTCTGTCAATTCAGTATCAACTGGCGTTTCATATTTTTGAGATTCTGTCAGTTCAGGAATACTCTCATACAATGGTTCCTCAACTCTATGTTAGTATATAACAGACTGTGTCAATACTCTATCTGTCATGTTGTCAACTTACAATGTTGTTGATGTATTTGCTATATTATAACTTGGGCTGATAGACATTGCAATATCATCTGTTTTGTCCCTGTATAATGATAGATATATAACAGACTGTGTTAATACTCTATGTGTCATGTTGTCAACTTACACTTTTGTAGATATATTTGCTATATTATAACTTGGACTAATAGTCATTGTAATATCATCTCTTTTGTCTCTGTATAATGGTAGATAGTAAAGATGATGTCATAATGACTAGTTTGATGAATTACCCTGATTTTAAATTTTCTATCTTTGACTTCCTTTTAATCAAAACTACAAGAACCACTACAATAACCAGTATTGCTACAATAATAATAAATATAATTGCTGTTGTCACTGGTAGTCCAATTTTTAAACCAGTATTAGGACTTTCAAATTGAGATCCCAAGCCAGATCCAGATCCTGTATGAAATAGTTCAATAAAATTTTTAATGATCTAAGTTTATGATGTTTGTTATGATTAGAATTTCTTTAATGGTTTGATATAACATTATTTTATATCACATACTTAGAAATATAAATTTGGTATATTGAAATTTATTATTACTATACTTTGACTATAAAAAACTAAAACATATTTGAATGTAATATTTTTAATTATAGTCTGATTAGTGTATTCACTGATAACCTTTCAATCACTTACCATTTCTATTAGATTGAGATCTAAACTCTGAGCCAGGACCTGAACATAGTCCTGAGCTAGATCCAGATCCCATATAAAACAGTGCATACACATTCAATAAGGAATTATATATTATACCAAATAGTGTTCATTATACAATTTCAATGATATTTAAATTATAATAAGTAGACATTATAAGACAAGGAATGCATACTAATATCATTGAATAGTGAACAACTAACAACTAATACTGTATTTAAAACAAAGAAAGTGTAATTTATATAGACACTATGTAAAATATTAGAAGAACTTATGTAAAAAAAATTATGTAAAAAAAGCTCTAAATGAGCGAGGAATGGGTTAATGCGTAACATAGATTTGTTTGCATAGAAATAACTGTGAATAGTGATTTGCATGAGCTTTTGATTTTGTCTTACCAAGTGTATCATTTGGAGTAGGCATTGCAAAGGAAGAAGCTACAGGATGAGAACTAATATTAACTATATCATGGATAGTGTTTATTGATTGTATGCATCTGTAAACATCTTTAAGAACATTTATACTAAACCCTAAACCAGGATCAGATCCTGTATAAAAAGTGAATATATTAAGTTACTATATTATACACACAGAAAAATCATTTGGATTTGTGACTTATATATGTTTACTATTATTTAGATTATAAACCACATTTGACCACACAGATGATGGATAGTTGAGACAGTCAATGTCCGTAACTTTTGATGTTCTAGAAAATAGATGGTTTTCAAAATAGTCAGGTCCAGCACTATAACCAATTGCTGCATTGTTTATAGCCCATTGCAATAGATCACATTTATAGGTAAATATAGAATAAGAAGTTGATCCTTGAGATGCAATCACAACCTGAAATGTGTTTGTCTATAAACAAAAAATAATCATGTATGTTTTATAAAGTAAGCAATAAGTACTTGAACACAATTGCTGTTTTGATATGGACAGACATTCATCCACTTTGCTACTAAAACCCAATCTAACTTTAACACAACATTTTGATTTAATTCCAAAAATGTTTCCACTTCATCGATAATATTAGGGTTATTTGTTGGAGTGACTATTCCATATTTAGCAATCCCTGTAGTAGTTAGATAAATATCATCCCAAAATGGAGCTATCACTACTGCTGATGACAGTGGAAAAGATCTAGCATAATGACTGGTAAATGGTGTGCCAAAGCTGAGTAGACCATTTGAGCTTATCTGTATTATCAAGTAAACATTAATATTTACTGAAAGTAATAGTGACTAAGTCTCACATATGAAGTATTGAAATTTTGTTTTCCAAAATGAAAGCTTGAAGGTAGTCTGATAAGTCTAGTTTCATCATCAGCATTATTAAACTCATTCTCCTGTGTCCCAAGATCAAGAAAAACCAAATCAGATACAGAACCTAACATGAATGAAATATTAAACTCAATGAATAATAATTTATTGACTAAAAAGTTAATACAATAATAACTATTAATTAAATACAGACCTCCTGACAAAAATATGTAAATAGCTAATTTCTTTTTTTAAAACAATAGTGAGAACTCTTCCTGCAACTGTGTTGAATCCTTCACAATCATTATAACGTCGCTATTTTATCCCATGTGGGTGTGTGACCTATTATTGGACTTATTTTATTCTTCATTTACAATGTTTGGAGGTAAGACTTGACGTGTTGCTGAATCTATTATAACTGTGTAGCTTTAATAGTTTTACTAGAGACAACTTTTAAGTATGAGAATTCCTTTCAAGAGGTAACTACATTATTTAATTGCCACATGTTGTAAGTTAAATTATATAGTGGCTTATTTTATTATACTATTAACAACTACACAATTGCTTTTTCATCAAAAAATTCTGTAACTGTTTGGCCCATTTTAATATCTCCTAAATTATCCCACGTGTATGTGTACACTTTACTAGAGATCATTGCTAAGTAGGAGAATTCCTTTTAAAAGGTAACTTCATTACTTAGCTACAACATGCTATAAGTTAAATAGTGTAGTGACACTGTAGCTTCACTTAATATTATGTCTAATATTTAGTGTTGTTTTAGTTAATTATAACTAAAATTAAAACTCCTTTAGTTTAGCTAATTAAGTAAAAAGAAAACTATAATAACACTATTTTTTATGAATAAATGTTTGCATGCAAAAAATTTTGTATGGATGTTGGATGATTCATCAATACCTTAACTTGTTTCTACACTTTTTGCATTAACATTCCTTCATTATTTTATTTAAATCAAGCTAATAAAGTCAACTTAGAAAATATATGAAACTTATAAGAGATAGCAGTATCTGTAAAAGACTTGAGCCTGAGTAGCTGGACTCCATCCAATCAGGATGTACTGATAAACACGTGGGGTGTTATTCCCTGTAATGTTAGAGGTTAGTCTGGCATTGCTGCCCCTTTACTTAAAAAGGAAGGGTCTGGGGACAAGCACACAATACTCATATAACATGATGTGGGTAGAGCATTCTTATAGAGGTGAGATTGTGTTCCCATAATACATTGATTTTTTACATAGAAATACTGCTTTTATGGGAAGAATAAGCTATAATTTCAATAATATAATAAGGAAGAAAACATGAAAAAATACACGTTATTTCAAATGCAAATATTGGTAAGGTGAGATAAGATAAACAAGTTTGATTCAGTCAGAGAGTACTCGTCCCTCTGACATTGGAAGAATCGTCCAGCCCATATGCAGAATGATGATGGAGGATCACCTGTACATTACAGATGATCATTTGAGCTAAAAGTATTCTACATCTTAGCCATCCCATTACAATTGAATAGGGCATTTTTGTTTCTGGGATACATGTCAACAAACCACTTGTAAATATAGCTGTCATGAGTAAAGTTATTATAAAGAAGATCAAAGCTACACTATAGCTTTGATTGATTGATTTAATCAATATTATCATATATGAATAGTAAAT
Source organism: Xestospongia bergquistia (assembly GCA_963965975.1). Classification (NCBI taxonomy): domain Eukaryota; kingdom Metazoa; phylum Porifera; class Demospongiae; order Haplosclerida; family Petrosiidae; genus Xestospongia; species Xestospongia bergquistia. The sequence continues at coordinate 2,108,378 of OZ014415.1, forward strand.
TCCATAATACATTTACTGAATTAGTAATGAAAACTTTACGTGATGTTTATTCTATTGCAATAAATAATTTACTATGACCTTGTTACTTGTATATGTCCATATATGGTTGTATCAAATTTAATAGTTAGATATATATGTATATATATGGATGGATAGATGCTGTATTGTTTCTTACTATAGGTTTAGTTGATTGACAAACATCTCTTAGTAATAATAGTAGAAACACAATAGAATAAATAAGTCATATATATAAGTTAGCCACACAAGGACAATATGACTATGAATAATAATCATGCATGAATGATAAGTGTTATATCACTACATCTCCCCTTCTAAAAGATAGGGCAAGTCAAACTTCATGGTAACAATATTGGACATAGTTTAAGTGAAGCTCATAGTGCTACTAAACCATTTAACTTACAACATGTGATAACTAAATAGTTACCTCTTAAAAAGAATTCAACTACTTAGCAATGGTCTTCTAATAAAACTACTAAAAGTTGCACAGTCAAACTAATTTCAGCAACATGTACACATCAAGTCAAATGTCACAAAGTTAGTAAATTAGTCTGGTGAGCAAGATCCAACCTCTAGATATGTTTGTAAGACTGACTTAACCTGGTTAGTACATTAACTTGTGATATTTGACAAGTCAGAATTCTTTGACAAAAGTTCTTACTGCTGCCCCTTTTAAAAAGAAAATAGAGAGGTCTGTTGTTTAAACAGACCTCTCTATTTTCTTTTTAAAGTGCCATTTCATTATTAATCATTTTATTGCATAATATTTAATATCTACAGGATCACAAGCATTTGACCTGGACTTACTTACAAATAGTTGCAACAAATGATATGAGTCCACTAAAATAAAATGATTATTGAAAACATCATTAATAATGAAGACTGATGAATACTAATAGTGGCTAGCCCTTAATCTTCCACTTTAGCTTTAATATACTGTTATAAGCCAGAACTTAAATACAAAGTACCACTCAGTACAATCCATTAATGTCATATACATAGAACTGATAACAATTACATGGCTACATTTACTGATGTAGAGATTTTTGCATGGATGATGATTAATCCAAACCTTGTTTCTACATTTTTTACATTGTCATTCCTTCATTATTTATTTAAATCAAGTTTAATAAAATTAACTTACAGGATAGTGGTATAAAAAATACATGAAACAAAAAGAGAGATAGCACTATCTGTGAAAGACTTGATCCAGAATGACTGAACTCCATTGATCTTCATGTATTGTCACATCTGTGAGGTATTATTTCCTGAAATATAGGAAATGTTCCTGTAATAGCTGTCATGAGTAAAGTTATGATAAGGAACAACAAAGCTACTCTGTAGCATTGGTTTATTACTTTAATCTATATATAGTGACAAGTTGCATGTACCATATGATTGACTGTTAGGATGTACAATGATTAGAAATCATGATGTTTTATTTGTATATTACATGAATGCATCATTACTAAAATTAATTGGTTATTTTAATCAATTTATGTACATTTTGGTTGCATACATCCCTACAAAATACATTTAAATGTGACAACTATTCCATATTCAGTAATCCCTCTAGAAGCCAGTTCAATATCATCATCTCAAATAAAACGGAGCTGTCACTACTAATGATGTAGGAATAGGGTATGAAAATGAGTTGCAAAAACTGAGTATACCATATCAACTTATCTGTACCATCAAGTAAACATTAATACTATCCCAAAGTTGTCAGAAACAATACCATAAAGCTACTGGATATTGAATTCATAGTTAATGTTTAGTTTGCATGTATAGTATAATCAAGTTTCACTAAAAATGATTTTCTACCAAAAAGTGACAAATTTAGACAAAATACCAATTTTTGTGCACTTTAAAAGGAAATTGTTTATTCCTATAACTACCCAAATTTATTGGAAACAATACGTACCTACCAGATATTGAATTCACATTAATGTTTACTTTGCATGCATAATCTGTAAGTTTTGGACATGTCAAAATTCATGAAACCATATAATCTATACAAAAACAATCAGCATGTGTGTTACTATAGCAATAGTTACTTTAGAAACAACATGTGTGCTATCATAACAACAATTCAGCAGCAACATGTGCATTATCATAGCAACTATTACCATGGTAACAGCCATCATAACAACATCACCATGACAAGTGCATATATATCACTATAGCAACTGTATACATATCCATAACAACATTACTTATGATCTTATGAGGATTAGTCCCATTATTGTTTTTAGACTAAAACTAAATACTTTGCAGCATTATGTTTTGAATTTTGTTAGAAATATTGTCAAACCTACTAGATATTTCATTAATGACTGCTATTTAATTTTCATTCATTATTGGCATTTTGGCTAATTTCTAGAAAATGGATGGTTTTCAAAATAGTCAGGTCCAGCACTATAACCAATTGCTGTATTGTGTCTAGCCCTTTGCAATAGATCGCATTTAGAGGTAAAAATAAAATAAAAAGTTGATCCTTGAGATGCAATCACAACCTGAAACAAAAAGAGAGATAGCACTGTCTGTAAAAGGCTTGACCCCAAGTAGCTGGACTCCATCCAATCAGTATGCACTGTTAAACACATGATGGGTGATATTCTCTGCAATGTGTGGCATTGCCACCCCTTTACTTAGAAAGAAATGGTCTGTTTGATAACAAGTGCACAAGACTCGTATAGCAGGATGTGCATTCTTAGACCTAAGATTGTGTTAATAGAGTGAAAAATGCAAAATGGCTGTTGTGATATGCACTGGTTGTGGTGATCATCTTTCAAATAGAAGCACATATCATCTTTTACTAATTAACGCTGACTCGTGTCACATTCTGTTTTAGAGCAGAGTTTCGAGCAGCTTCAAGGACCTTATTACCCATTGTTGACTTAAGTTGAATAGGTATTAATAAAAGTTATATATATATATATATATATATATATTTATACGGATGGATTGATGGATGCTGTATTGTTTCTTATTATAGGTTTAGTTGATTGACAAACATCTCTTAGTAATAATAGTAGAAACACTATAGAAAAAATAAGTCATATATATATTTTAGACACACTAGGACAATATGACTATGAATAATAATCGTGCATGAATGAATGATAAGTTATAATACTACTACGTCTCCCCTTCTGTTTTGTCTCTGTATAATTAGATAGTAAACATGATGTCATCATGACTAGTTTGATGAATTACCCTGATTTTAAATTTTCTTTCTTTGACTTCTTTTTAACCAAAACTGCAATAACCAGTACTGCTACAATAATAATAATAATAAATATAATTGCTGTTGTCACTGGTAGTCCAATTTTTAAACCAGTATTAGAACTTTCAAATTGAGATCCCAAGCCATATCCAGAACCTATATGAAATAGTTCAATAAAAAAATTTTATGATCTAAGTTTATGATATTTGTTAGAATTAGAATTTCTTTAATGGTTTGATATAACATTATTTTATATCACATTCTTAGAAATATAAATTTGGTATATTGAAATTTATTATTACTATACTTTGACTATAAAAAAATAAAACATATTTGAATGTAATTATAGTCAGATTAGTGTACTCACTGATAACTTTTCAATCACTTACCATTTCTATTAGATCGAGATCTAAACTCTGAGCCAGGACCTGAACATAATCCTGAGCTAGATCCAGATCCCGTATAAAACAGTGCATACACATTCAATAAGGAATTATATATTATGCCAAATAGTGTTCTTTACAATTTCAATGATATTTAAATTATAATAAGTAGACATTATAAGACAAGGAATGCATACTAATATCATTGAATAGTGAACAACTAACAACTAATACTGTATTTATAACAAAGAAAGAGTAATTTATATAGACACTATATAAGATAATAGAAAAACTTTATAAATTATGTAAATGAGTGAGGAATGGGTTAATGAATAAAATAGATTTGTTTGCATAAAAATAACTTTGAATAATAATTATTTGCATGAGCTTTTGATTTTGTCTTACCAAGTGTATCAGTTGGAGTAGGTATTGCAAAGGAAGGAGTTACAGGATGAGAACTAATATCAGCTATATCATTTCATTAGCATGATTTGCATGAGCTTTTGATTTTCTCTTACCAAGTGTATTAGTTGGAATAGGTATTAAAAAGGAAGGAGTTACAGGATGAGAACTAATATCAGCTATATCATAGATATAGTTTATTAATATTATATATATCTGTAAACATCTTTAATAACTTACCACCTATTCTAGACCTTAAGCCAGGATCAGATCTTTTATAATAAGTTACTACATTATACACACAGATAAAACAGTTAGATTTGTAACTTATATATGTTTACCATTATTATTTAGATTATAAACCACATTTGACCACACAGATGATGGAGAGTTGAGACAGTCAATGTCTGTAACTTTTGATGTTCTAGAAAATGGATGGTTTTCAAAATAGTCAGGTCCAGCACTATAACCAATTGCTGTATTGTGTCTAGCCCATTGCAATAGATCACATTTATAGGTAAATATAGAATAAGAAGTTGATCCTTGAGATGCAACCACAACCTGAAATGAGTTTGTCTGTAAACAAAAATAGTCATGTATAATTTATATAGTAAGCAATAAGTACTTGAACACAATTGATGTTTCCATATGGACAGACATTCATCCACTTTGCTACTAAAGCCCAATCTAACTCCAGCTCAACATTTTGATTTAATTCCAAAAATGTTTCCACTAAATCAATAATATTAGGGTTATTTGCTGGAGTAACTATTCCATATTTAGCAATCCCTGTATAAGATAGATGAATATCATCCCAAAATGGAGCTATCACTGCTGCTGATGACAGTGGAAATGATGTAGCATCATGACTGCTAAATGATGTGCCAAAACTGAGTAGACCATTTGAGCTTATCTGTATTATCAAGTAAACATTAATATTTACTGAAAGTAATAGTGACTAAGTCTCACATATGAAGTATTGAAATTTTGTTTTCCAATATAAAAACTTGAAGGTAGTCTGATAAGTCTAGTTTCATCATCAGCATTATTAAACTCATTCTCCTGTGTCCCAAGATCAAGAAAAACCAAATCAGATACAGAACCTAACATGAATGAAATATTAAACTAAATGAATAATAATTTAATAACTAAAAAGTTAATATAATAACAACTATTAATTAAATACAGACCTCCTGACAAAAATATGTAAATAAATAATTTCTTTTTTTAAAACAATAGTGAGAACACTTTCTGCAACTTATCATTTTATTGCATAATAATTAATATCTACAGGATCACAAGCATGCACTTGAGTCCACTAAAATAAAATGATTATTGAGAACATCATTAAATAATGAAGACTGATGAATACTAACAGTGGCTAGCCCTTAATCTTCCACTTTAGCTTTAATATATTGTTATAAGCCAGAACTTAAATACAAAGTACCACTCAGTACAATCCATGAATTGCATATACATGGAACTGATAACAATAACATGGCTATATTGCAAAGGAAGGAGTTATAGGATGAGAACAAATATCAGCTATATCATTTGATTAGCATGATTTGCATGAGCTTTTGATTCTGTCTTACCAAGTGTATCAGGTGGAGTAGGTGTAGCAAAGAAAGGAGATTCAGGATCAGAACTGATATCAGCTATATCATTTGATTTGCATAATTTGCATGAGCTTTTGATTTTGTCTTACCAAGTGTATCAGTTGGAGTAGGTATTGCAAAGGAAGAAGCTACAGGATCAGAACTAATATCAGCTATATCATAGATATAGTTTATTAATATATATATATATATATATTATATGTATATATATATATATATATATATATATATATATCTGTAAACATCTTTAATAACTTACCACCTATACTAGATCTTAAACCAAGATCAGATCCTGTATAAAAAGTGAATAATAAGTTACTACATTATACACACAGATAAAACAGTTAGACTTGTGACTTATATATGTTTACCATTATTTAGTTTATAAACCACATTTGACCACACAGATGATGGAGAGTTGAGACAGTCAATGTCTGTAACTTTTGATGTTCTAGAAAATGGATGGTTTTCAAAATAGTCAGGTCCAGCACTATAACCAATTGCTGTATTGTGTCTAGCCCATTGCAATAGATTACATTTATAGGTAAATATAGAATATGAAGTTGATCCTTGAGATGCAATCACAACCTGAAATGTGTTTGTCTATAAACAAAAAATAGTCATGTATGATTTATAAAGTAAGCAAATAAGTACTTGAACACAATTGATGTTTCCATATGAACAGACATTCATCCACTTTGCTACTAAAGCCCAATCTAACTTTAACACAACATTTTGATTTAATTTCAAAAATTTTTCCACTTCATCGATAATATTAGGGGTATTTTTTTGAGTGACTATTCCATATTTAGCAATCCCTGTATAAGATAGATGAATATCATCCCAAAATGGAGCTATCACTACTGCTGATGACAGTGGAAATGATGTAGCATCAGGACTGCTAAATGATGTGCCAAAACTGAGTAGACCATTTGAGCTTATCTGTATTATCAAGTAAACATTAATATTTACTGAAAGTAATAGTGACTAAGTCTCACATATGAAGTATTAAAATTTTGTTTTCCAATATAAAAACTTGAAGGTAGTCTGATAAGTCTAGTTTCATCATCAGCATTATTAAACTCATTCTCCTGTGTCCCAAGATCAAGAAAAACCAAATCAGATACAGAACCTAACATGAATGAAATATTAAACTAAATGAATAATAATTTAATAACTAAAAAGTTAATATAATAATAACTATTAATTAAATACAGACCTCCTGACAAAAATATGTAAATAGATAATTTCTTTTTTAAAACAATAGTGAGAACTCTTCCTGCAACTGTTAAATCCTTCATAATTGTTATAACGTCGCCATTTCATCCAATGTGGGTGTGTGGCCTATTAATGAGTTCATTTATTCTTCATTTGCAGCATTTGGAGGTAAGACTCGATGTGTTGCTGAAATTATTATAACTGTGTAGCTTTAATAGTTTTACTAGAGACGATTTTTAAGTTCCTTTCAAGAGGTAACTACATTAATTAATTACCACATGTTGTAAGTTAAATGATATAGTGGCTTATTTTATTATACTATTAACAACTACACAATTGGTTTTTCATCAAAAAATTCTGTAACTGTTTGATCCATTTTAATATTTCCCAAATTATTCCACATGTACGTGTACACTTTACTAGAGATCATTGCTAAGTAGGAGAATTCATTGCAAGAGGTAACTACATTATTTAGCTACAACATGCTATAAGTTAAATAGTGTAGTGACACTGTAGCTTCACTTAATATCAAGTTGAATAAGTGTTAGTAAAACGGAGGAGCTTGTAAGTTCATGAGGTGTGTCTGTAGCTTTCAAGATTTTTGCAGGCTGTACAAGTCCTATATGCTCTTGACCAGAGACAATTCTCTAAATGAAAGAGTGGCAACGCTAGACTATTTACGGATCAGTAAAATGTTCCCATAATACATTGCTTTTTTACATAGAAATACTGCTTTTTTGGGAAGAATAAACTATAATTTTAATAACATAGTAAGGAAGAAAACATGAAAATATACACATGTTATTTCAAATACAAATATTTATATGATGAGATAAGATAAACAAGGTAGATTTAGTCAGAGAGCACACGTCCCTCTGACATTGCAAGAATCGTCCAGCCCATATGCAGGATGATTGATGGAGGATCACTACCATGAATGTATGTTACAGATGATCATTTGAGCTAAAAGATATTCTAAATCTTAGCCATCCCATTACAATTGAGTAGGGCATTTTTGTTTCTGGGAAACATGTCAACAACCATTTGTAAATATAGCTGTCATGAGTAAAGTTATTATAAAGAAGATCAAAGCTACTTTATAGCTTTGATTGATTGATTTAATCAATATTATCTACACGAATAGTAAATTCCATAATACCATTGACTACATTAGTAATGAAAACTTTACGTGATATTTAGTCTATTGCATCAAATAATTTACTATGTGCTTGTAACTTATATATATCCATATATGGTTAAATCAAATTTAATAATAGTAGAAACACAATAGAATAAATAAGTCATATATATAAGTTATATATGTGTGTCTTATATAAATAATATAAGACACACAAGGACAATATGACTATGAATAATAATAATACATAAATGATAAGTGGTCATACCGCTACATCTCTCCTTCTAGGGATAGGGCAAGTCTAACTTTATGGTAACAATATTGGACATAGTATTAAGTGAAGCTCATAATGCCACTAAGCCATTTAACTTACAACATGTGGCAACTAAATAGTTACCTCTTAAAAGGAATTCCACTGCTTAGCAATGGTCACTAATAAACTAGTAAAAGTTGCAGTCAAAATAATTTCAGCAACATGTACACATCAAGTCAAATGTCACAAAGTTAGTGCACTAGCCTGGTAAATTAGTCAGGTGAGCAAGATCCAACCTCTAGATATGTTTGTAAAAGTGACTTATCCTGGTTAGTACATTAATTTGTGATATTTGACAAGGCAGAATTCTTTAACAAAAATTCTTACTGCTGCCCCTTTTAAAAATAAAATGGCTAAGTCTGTTTAAACAACAGACCAGTGCCATTCTATTATTAATCAATTTATTGCATAATAATTAATATCTACAAGATCACAAGCACTTGACCTGGACTTACTTACAAACAATTGCAACAAAAGATACGAGTCCACTAAAATAAAATGATTATTGAAAACACCATTAATAATGAAGACTGATGAATAGTAATAGTGGCTAGCCCTTAATCTTCCACTTTAGCTTTAATATATTGTTATAAGCCAGAACGTAAATACAAAGTACCACTCAGTGCATATGAATTGCATATAGATGGAACTGATAACAATTACATGGCTATGTTTACTGATGTAGAGATTTTAGAATGGATGATGATTCATCCAAATCTTGTTTCTACACTTTTTACATTGTCATTCCTTCATTATTTTATTTAAATAAAGTTTAATAAAATTAACTTACTAGATAGTGGTATAAAAAATACATGAAATAAAAAGAGAGATAGCACTATCTGCGAAAGACTTGATCCAGAATAGCTGAACTCCATCGATCTTCATGTACTGTCACATGTGTGGGGTATTATTTCCTGCAGCATAGGAAATGTTCCTGTAATAGCTGTCATGAGTAAAGTTATGATAAGGAACAACAAAGCTACTCTGTTGCTTTGGTTGATTACTTTAATCTATATGTATAGTGACAAGTTGCATGTACCATATTATTGACTGTTAGGATGTTACTAATAAACAATGGTTAGAAATCATGATTTTTTATTTGTATATTACATGAATGCATCATTACTAAAATTAATTGGTTATTTTAATCAATTTATGTACATTTTGGTTGCATACATCCCTTACAAAATACATTTAAATGTGACAACAATATATATTCAGCAATCACTGTAGAAGCCAGTTCAAAATCATTCCAAATAAAATGGAGCTGTCACTACTAATGATGATAATGGAAATTCACATGATGTAGGAATAGAGTATGAAAATGAGTAGACCATATGAGTTTATCTGTATCATCAAATAATTATTAATATTATCCCAAACTTGTTAGAAACAATACCAAAACCTACTGGATATTGAATGTTTAGTTTGCATGTATAGTATAATCAAGTTTAACCAAAAAATGATTTTCTACCTAAAAGTGACAAATTTAGACATAGTACCAATTTTTGTGCACTTTTAAAAGGAAATTGTTTATTCCTATAAATACCCTAAATTTATTGGAAACAATACCAAAAACTACCGGATATTCAATTCATATTGATGTTTACTTTGTATGCATTATCTGTAAGTTTTTGGACATGTCAAAATTCATAAAGCCGTATAATCTATACAAAGACAATCAGCATGTGTGTTACCATAGCAACAGTTACTTTAAAAGCAGCATGTGTGCTATCACAACAACAATTACTTCAGCAGCAACATGTGCATTATCATAGCAACTATTACCATGGAAAACAGCCATCATAACAACATTACCATGGCAAGTGCATATATATCACTATAGCAACTGTATACATATCCATAGTAACATTACTTATGATCTTATGAGGATTAGTCCCATTATTGTTTTTAGACTAAAACTAATTACTTTGCAGCATTATGTTTTGAATTTTGTTAGAAACATTGTCAAAACCTACTAGATATTTAATTAATGACTACTATTTACTAAATGATGTGCCAAAGCTGAGTAGACTATTTGAGCTATCTGTATTATCTTAAATATTTACTGAAATATTTATCTGTATGATAATTCCTTTTAAAAGGTAACTACATTATTTAGCTACAACATGCTATAAGTTAAATAGTGTAGTGACACTGTAGCTTCACTTAATATCATGTCTACTATTTAGTGTTGTTTTAGCTAACTATAACTAAAATTAGTTTAGTTTAGCTAATTAAGTAAAAAAGAAAACCATAATAACACTATTTTGTATGAATAAATGTTTGCATGGATAAATGTTTCTATGAATGATGATTCATTCATACCTTAACTCGTTTCTACCTTTTTGCTTAAAAAATCAACTTACAGAATAGTTAGTGGTTTTAAAAAAATATAGGAAACAAGAAGAGAGATAACAGTATTTGTAAAAGGCTTGAGCCTAAGTAGCTGGACTCCATCCAATCAGGATGTACTGATAAACACATGGGGTGTTATTCCCTGCAATGTTACAGATTAGTTTGGCATTGCTGTCCATTTACTTAGAAAGGAAAGGTCTGGGGACAAGCACACAAGACTCATTTAGCAGGATGTGGGTAGAGCATTCTTAGAGCTGAGATTGTGTTAATAGAGTGAAAATGCAAAACGGTTGTTGTGATATGCACTGGTTGTGGTGATCATCTTTCAAATAGAAGCACATATCATCTTTTAATTAGCGCTGCCTCATGTCACATTCCAATACAGTTCCTATGCAATAAGGAGAGAGATTACAACAACAACAACAACTTTTACATGTTTATGTAATACAATAAATATAGTTGATAGCCATTATGTCAATGATGGCACTTGTTGACATACCTTGGGCCAGCTGAAAATGAGAGAAAGGCCAAAGGATGGTGGTCTGTACTGTTTCCAGGTAAAAAACGTAAGGGATTAAACTCCTATTAATAACAAGAGATATTAATATTAAAATTTTTCAGTGCAATAATAATCGTTATCTCATTGTATATCACATATATAAATAACTCTCATTAAGAACATACAATTACCTCAGGGTTGTCCCATACATCAGGGTTACTTAATAAATTTAACTCCATTTAGGAAGTGTATATCCATCACAATTCCTGGTCTCTGCTAATTTTCTACCAACAACAACTACAGAATGAAAACAGCCAAACACTCTCCTTGATACAGTAAGTTCCATTGTATTCACTTACCATTGAATGTCTTCTTGTATTTATACTTATATTGGTTGTTATCAGTTTTGTTAAAAGGAAGTCAAAGCATTATAAGAGGTTCAAGTCTAGGTAATTTATCAAACTATATACATCATGATTATTACCACAAATTATATATATTCATTATACAGGGAACACACAAATAATATTGCAAAACATGGCTATCAGTCCAACTTATAATATAGATAATATAGTAAATACATCTGCAACATTGTAAGTTGACAACATGACATTATAGTATTAGTACAATCTATTATAATACTAGTATAGAGCTGAGGAAGCATTATATCAGAGTTTGCCTGATGAGCTGTTATCTCCTCCAAATTTTGATATACCAGTTCTTACATGCTGATACACAAGTCTATGATCTACCAGTAGTTACTACTGATATATCAGTGAATACCAACCCAGCTTAAGCTACAACAAGGTTTGGAGATGCTTAGCCACCAGACACTTCACACACACAATTTTAAATTTTGTAACTGGAAGTAATTTTATTCACTAACTTTCATTAGTATCATTATTATTAATCATATTAAATAGAAGATTTATGTTTGTTCTCAATATTAGTATATATTTCTACTTGCCTTTTGTTACCTTATATAACATATATACCTGTGTATTAAGTCAAAGATTATAATTGATAAATACATAAAGAGCAACGTAGCAATTCTTTAACAGTGTAAGCAACAATTTCCACTGTACTATATATAGCTATTATTAATCAGAGGTACAATGTATTTATAGTACAGTAATTATATATAATATCTATATACTGATATATAAGAATATGTGATAGTATGGTGATCTATAAACTGTTCCATTCATTAGTAATGGGAGTGTACTGTTTACTAAAATGACCTCACATGTACCAGTTTATCATTAATCATCTATTTATTTATTAATCCTTCCATCTTTCCTCCATCCATTAATCTATTTATCCATTTTTATATATCCCTCTATCCCATCCATCCATTTTGAGATTAATGGATGGTAAATTGAAATGATTGATGAATGAAGAGAAAATGGATAGACAGATTAATGAATTAATTGATAAATGGATTATACAGTAACAATCTTAAATTCAATTTGAGGTTTGTAAATATGGGACTGTGTCTTTTTGTGTCAGAATAGGTTATATTACAGTGTGGCTAACAGATGAAGGGAAATCATTTTCAATATATTATAACAATGGAATATATTTCAATGTTCTTGAAAATATCAATGCAAACAAAATAAACTTTTATGATAGATGCTCAATCTTATTGATGTATTAAATTTAGTCAGACTGTCCAATTCACTTTAACATTTAAAATAACAAAAGAACAAAGAATAATTATACTAACACTATTGTTAAACATTGTATATAGTATTAAACTATTTAGTAAGTTTGAAAAGTAAATATGCTGCAGACAAAATGCAACGAAGGAAATCTTTTTAAAAATTAAAAACAAATTCCTCAAATATAAACTAAAAATAACTAAATTTTAATATCTAAAACAACAACATTACCATAAAAAGTTTTTGAAAAATAAAGAATTATCAAAAAGTATCACTATCATCATCAATATTGACGCATGTCTGAGAAGAATCTGGTTGTTGAGCACATGGAGTAACATAAGCAGGGTTGATATTCACTGTTATATAAGTAATAAGTTCTGATAGATCATAGATTTCTGTAATATCATATTCTTCAAATTCTATTGGTTCAGTATCAACTGGCATTTCGTATACTTGACATTCTATCAGTTCAGTATCAACTGGTGTTTCATATTCTTGAGATTCTGTCAATTTAGTATCAACTGGTGTTTCATATTCTTGAGATTCTGTCAGTTCAGGAATACTCTCATACAATGGCTCCTCAACTCTATGTTAGTATATAACAGACTGTGTTAATACTTTATGTGTCATGTTGTCAACTTACAATGTTGTAGATGTATTTGCTATATTATAACTTGGGCTGATAGACATTGCAATATCATCTGTTTTGTCACTGTATAATGATAGATATATAACAGACTGTGTTAATACTCTATGTGTCATGTTGTCAACTTACACTCTTGTAGATATATTTCCTATATTATAACTTGGGCTGATAGACATTGCAATATCATTTGTTTTGTCCCTGTATAATGATAGATATATAACAGACTGTGTTAATACTCTATGTGTCATATTGTCAACTTACACTCTTGTAGATATATTTCCTATATTATAACTTGGGCTAATAGTCATTGTAATATCATCTCTTTTGTCTCTGTATAATGGTAGATAGTAAAGATGATTTCATAATGACTAGTTTGATGAATTACCCTGATTTTAAATTTTCTTTCTTTGACTTCCTTTTAATCAAAACTACAAGAACAACTACAATAACCAGTACTGCTACAATAATAATAAATATAATTGCTGTTGTCACTGGTAGTCCAATTTTAAAACCAGTATTAGGACTTTCAAATCGAGATCCCAAGCCAGATCCAGATCCTGTATGAAATAGTTCAATAAAATTTTTAATAATCTAAGTTTATGATGTTTGTTAGGATTAGAATTTCTTTAATGGTTTGATATAACATTATTTTATATCACATTCTTAGAAATATAAATTTGGTATATTAAAATTTATTATTACTATACTTTGACTATAAAAAACCATTTCTATTAGATTGAGATCTAAACTCTGAGCCAGGACCTGAACATAATCCTGAGCTAGATCCAGATCCCGTATAAAACAGTGCATACACATTCAATAAGGAATTATATATTATGCCAAATAGTGTTCTTTACAATTTCAATGATATTTAAATTATAATAAGTAGACATTATAAGACAAAGAATGCATACTAATATCATTGAATAGTGAACAACTAACAACTAATACTGTATTTAAAACAAAGAAAGTGTAATTTATATAGACACTATGTAAAATATTAGAAAAACTTCATAAATTATGTAAAATAGATTTAAATGAACGAGGAAGGGGTTAATGAATAAAATAGATTTGTTAGCATAGAAATAACTGTGAATAATGATTTGCATGAGCTTTTGATTTTGTCTTACCAAGTGTATCATTTGGAGTAGGTATTGCAAAGGAAGAAGCTACAGGATGAGAACTAATATTAGCTATATCATTTGATTTGCATAATTTTGCATGAGCTTTTCATTTTGTCTTACCAAGTGTATTAGTTGTAGTAGGTATTGCAAAGAAAGGAGTTACAGGACTAATATCAGCTTATCATAGATATAGTTTATTAATGATATATCTTTAATAACTTACCACCTATTCTAGATCTTAAACCAGGATCAGATCCTATATAAAAAGTGAATATATTAAGTTACTACATCATACACACAGATAAAACAGTTAGACTTGTGACTTATATATGTTTACCATTATTTAGATTATAAACCACATTTGACCACACAGATGATGGAGAGTTGAGACAGTCAATGTCTGTAACTTTTGATGTTCTAGAAAATGGATGGTTTTCAAAATAGTCAGATCCAGCACTATAACCAATTGCTGTATTGTGTCTAGCCCATTGCAATAGATCACATTTATAGGTAAATATAGAATAAGAAGTTGATCCTTGAGATGCAATCACAACCTGAAATGTGTTTGTCTATAAACAAAGAATAATCATGTATGATTTATATAGTAAGCAATAAGTACTTGAACACAATTGATGTTTTCATATGGACAGACATTCATCCACTTTGCTACTAAAACCCAATCTAACTTTAACACAACATTTTCATTTAATTCCAAAAATTTTTCCACTTCATCAATAATATCAGGGTTATTTTTTGGGGTAACTATTCCATATTTAGCAATCCCTGTATAAGTTAGACGAATATCATCCCAAAATGGAGCTATCACTACTGCTGATGACAGTGGAAATGATGTAATATCATGACCGCTAAATGGTGTGCCAAAGCTGAGTAGACCATTTGAGCTTATCTGTATTATAAAGTAAACATTAATATTTACTGAAAGTAATAGTGACTAAGTCTCACATATGAAGTATCGAATTTTTTTTTTCCAAAATGAAAACTTGAAGGTAGTCTGATCTCTCTAGTTTCATCATCAACATTATTAAACTCATTCTCCTGTGTCTCAAGATCAAGAAAAACCAAATCAGATACAGAACCTAACATGAATGAAATATTAAACTAAATGAATAATAATTTAATAACTAAAAAGTTAATATAATAATAACTATTGATTAAATACAGACCTCCTGACAAAAATATGTAAATAGTTAATTTCTTTTTTTAACAATAGTGAGAACTCTTTCTGCAACTGTTGAATCCTTCATAATTATTATAACGTCGCCATTTCATCCCATGTGGGTGTGTGGCCTATTAATGACTTCATTTATTCTTCATTTGCAACGTTTGGAGGTAAGACTTGATGTGTTGCTGAAATTATTATAACTATGTAGCTTTAATAAATTTACTAGAGACGATTTTTAAGTATGAGAATTCCTTTCAAGAGGTAACTACATTACTTAATTACCACATGTTGTAAGATAAATGATATAGTGGCTTATTTTATTATACTATTAACAACTACACAATTGTTTTTTCATCAAAAAATTCTGTAACTGTTTGATCCATTTTAACATTTCCCAAATTATCCCACATGTACGTATACACTTTACTAGAGATCATTGCTAAGTAGGAGAATTCATTGCAAGAGGTAACTACATTATTTAGCTACAACATGCTATAAGTTAAATGGTGTAGTGACACTGTAGCTTCACTTAATATCATGTCTAATATTTAGTGTTGTTTTAGTTAATTATAACTAAAAAATTAAACCTCCTTTAGTTTAGCTAATTAAGTAAAAAAGAAAACTATAATAACATTTTGTATGAATAAATGTTTGTATGGAAAAATTTTTGTATGGATGATAATTCATCAATACCTTACATTGTTTCTACACTTTTTGCATTAACATTACTTCATTATTTTATTTAAATTAAGCTTAATAAAATCTATACAGGATAGTGGTTTTAAAAAGTATGAGAAGAAAGACTGCAGTATCTGTAAAAGACTTGAGCCCGAGTAGCTGGACTCCATCCAATCAGGATATATTGATTAATCAATAAAATAGATTTGTTTGCATAGAAATAACTGTGAATAATGATTTGCAAGAGCTTCTGATTTTGTCTTACCAAGTGTATCAGTTGGAATAGGTGTAGCAAAGAAAGGAGATACAGGACTAATAACAGCTATATCATAGATATAGTTAATTAATAATATATCTGTAAACATCTTTAATAACTTACCATTTATACTAAACCCTAAACCAGGATCAGATCCTATATAAAAAGTGAATATAATAAGTTACTGTATAAAATAGTTCAATAATAATTAATGGTTTGATATAACATTATTTTATATCACATTCTTAGAAATATAAATTTGGTATATTGAAATTTATTATTACTTTACTTTGACTATAAAAAATAAAACATATTTGAATGTAATATTTTTAATTATAGTCAGATTAGTGTATTCACTGATAAACATTAAATTAATTACCATTTCTATTAGATTGAGATCTAAACTCTGAGCTAGGACCTGAACATAATCCTGAGCTAGATCCAGATCCCGTATAAAACAGTGCATACACATTCAATAAGGAATTATATATTATGCCAAATAGTGTTCTTTACAATTTCAATGATATTTAAATTATAATAAGTAGACATTATAAGACAAAGAATGCATACTAATATCATTGAATAGTGAACAACTAACAACTAATACTGTATTTAAAACAAAGAAAGTATAATTTATATAGACACTATATAAAATATTAGAAAAACATTAAAAATTATATGTAAAAAAAGATTTAAATGAAGGAGGAAAGGGTTAATGAATAAAATAGATTTGTTAGCATAGAAATAACTGTGAATAATGATTTGCATGAGCTTTTGCTTTTGTCTTACCAAGTGTATTAGTTGGAGTAGGCGTTGCAAAGAAAGAAGCTACAGGATGAGAACTAATATCAGCTATATCATAAATATAGTTTATTAATAATATATCTGTAAACATCTTTAATAACTTACCATCTATACTAAACCCTAAACCAGGATCAGATCCTATATAAAAAGTGGATATATTAAGTTACTATATTATACACACAGAAAAAACATTTAGATTTGTGACTTATATATGCTTACCATTATTATCTAGATTATAAACCACATTTGACCACACAGATGATGGATAGTTGAGACAGTCAATGTCCGTAACTTTTGATGTTCTAGAATATGGATGGTTTTCAAAATAGTCAGGTCCATCGCTATAACCAATTGTTGTTTTGTGACTAGCCCATTGCAATAGATTACATTTATAGGTAAATATAGAATAGGAAGTTGATCCTTGAGATGCAATCACAACCTGAAATGTGTTTGTCTATAAACAAAGAATAATCATGTATAACTTATATAGTAAGCAATAAGTACTTGAACACAATCGATGTTTCCAAATGGACAGACATTCATCCACTTTGCTACTAACACCCAATCTAACTTTAACACAACATTTTCATTTAATTCCAAAAATTTTTCCACTACATCAATAATATTAGGGTTGTCTATTGGAGTGACTATTCCATATTTAGCAATCCCTGTATAAGATAGATGAATATCATCCCAAAATGGAGCTATCACTACTGCTGATGACAGTGGAAATGATCTAGGTTCATGACTGCTAAATGATGTGCCAAAGCTGAGTAGACCATTTGAGCTTATCTGTATTATCAAGTAAACATTAATATTTACTGAAAGTAATAGTGACTAAGTCTCACATATGAAGTATTGAAATTTTGCTTTCCAAAATGAAAACTTGAAGGTAGTCTGATAAGTCTAGTTTCATCATCAGCATTATTAAACTCATTCTCCTGTGTCCCAAGATCAAGAAAAACCAAATCAGATACAGAACCTAACATGAATAAAAAATTAAACTAAATGAATAATAATTTAATAACTAAAAAGTTAATATAATAATAACTATTGATTAAATACAGACCTCCTGACAAATATTTGTAAATAGCTAATTTCTTATTTTTAAAAGATAGCGAGAACTCTTTCTGCAACTGTGTTAAATCCTTCATAATTATTATAACGTCATCATTTCATCCCATGTGAGTATGTGGCCTATTAATGACTTATTCTATTCTTCATTTACAATGTTTGGAGGTAAGACTTGATGTGTTGCTGAAAATAGTATGACTATGTAGCTTTAATAGTTTTACTAGACACATTTTTAAGTATGATATTTTCTTTCAAGAGGTATTTAATTACCACATGTTGTAAGTTAAATGATATAGTGGCTTATTTTATTATACTATTAACAACTACATAATTGTTTTTTCAACAAAAATTCTGTAACTGTTTGATCCATTTTAATATTTCCCATATTATCCCACATGTATCTGTACACTTTACTAGAGATTTGTGCTATGTATGATAATTCATTTCAATAGGTAACTAACTACATTATTTAGCTACCACATGCTATAAGTTAAATAGTGTAGTGACACTGTAGCTTCACTTAATATCATGTCTAATGATATTAGACATGATATGTGTTGTTTTAGTTAATTATAAGTAAAATTAAAACCCCTTTAGTTTAGCTTATTAAGTATAAAAAAAAATATAATAACACTATTTGTATAAATGTTTGCATGGAAAATTTTTTGTATGAATGATGATTCATCAAAACCTTAACTTGTTTCTACATTTTTTGTATTAACATTCCTTCATTATTTTATTTAAATCAAGCTTAATAAAATCAACTTACAGGATAGTGGCTTAAAAAATTTTTGAAACAAGAAGAGAGATAGCACTATCTGTAAATGACTTGAACCCGAGAAGCTGGAATCTATCCAATCATTATAATAATACTGATAAACGCGTGGGGTGTTATTTCCTGCAATGTTACAGATTAGTTTGGCATTGCTGCCACTTTACTTAGAAAGGAAAGGTCTGGGGACAAGCACATAAGACTCATATAGCAGAATGTGGGTAGAGCATTCTTAGAGCTGAGATTGTGTTAATGGAGTGAAAAACTCAAAACGCCTGTTGATATGCACTGATTGTGGTAATCTATTTCAAATAGAAGCACAGATCATCTTTTACTAATTAGTACTACCTCGTAAAAAGGAGGAGCTTGTAAGTTCATGAGGCGTGTCTATAGCCTGCAAGATTTTTGCAGGTTGTACAAGTCTTATATTCTCTTGAACAGAGACCCTTCCTCTCTAAGCGAAAGGGTGGCAACACTAGACTATTTACAGATCAGTAAAATGTTCCTATAATACATTGCTTTCTTGCATAGAAATACTGCCTTTTTTGGGGAAGAATAAGCTATAGTTTAATAACACAGTAAGGAAGAAAACATGAAAATATGCACATGTTATTTCAAATACAAAAAGTTATAGGATGAGATAAGATAAACAGGCTTGATTCAGTCAGAGGGCACCCGTCCCTCTGACATTCCAAGAATCGTCCAGCCATATACAGGATGATGGATGGAGGATCACAAACCATGAATGTACATTCATTTGAACTAAAAGATATTCTACATCTTAGCCATCTCATTACAATTCAGTAGAGCATTTTTGTATCTGGGAAACATATCAACAAGCAAATTGTAAATATAGGTGTCATGAGTAAAGTTATTATAAAGAAGATCAAAGCTATATTATAGCTTTGATTGATTGATTTAATCAATATTATCTACACGAATAGTAAATTCCATAATACAATTACTGCATTAGTCATGAAAACTGTATGTGATATTTACTCTATTGCATCAAATAATTTACTATGTGCTTGTAACTTGTATATATCCATATATGGTTAAATAAAATGTAATAGTTATATATATATATATATATATGTATATATATATGGATGGATGGATGGATACTGTATTGTTTCTTATTATAGGTTTAGTTGATTGACAAACATCTCTTAATAAAAGTCATATATATAAGTTAGACACACAAGGACAATATGACTATGAATAATAATAATACATAAATAATAAGTAGTCATACCACTACATCTCTCCTTCTAGGAGATAGGGCAAGTCAAACTTCATGGTAGCAATATTGGACATGGTATTAAGTGAAGCTCATAGTGCCACTAAACACTTTAACTTACAACATGTGGTAACTAAATAGTTACCTCTTAAAAGGAATTCCACTACTTAGCAATGGTCTCTAATAAAAACTATGAACAGTTGCACAGTCAAAATAACTACAGTAACACATCATGTCAAATGTCACAAAGTTAGTGCACTATCCTAGTAAATTAGTCTGGTGAGGAAAATCCAACCTCAAGATATATTTGTAAGACTAATTTAACCTAGTTAGTACATTAACTTGTGATATTTGACAAGTCAGAATTCTTTGACAAAAAAATTATTACTGCTGCCCTTTTTAAAAATAAAATAGGTAGGTCTGTTTAAACAACAAACCAATGCCATTTTATTATTAATCATTTTTATTGTATAATAATTAATATCTACAGGATCATAAGCACTTGACCTGGACTTACTTACAAATAGTTGCAACAAGATATGAGTCCACTAAAATAAAAGGATTATTGAAAACATCATTAATAATAATAAAGACTTATGAATACTGATAGTGGCTAGCCCTTAATCTTCCACTTTAGCTTTAATATGTTGTTATAAGCCAGAACTTAAATACAAAGTACCACTCAGTACAATCCATGAATTGCATATACATGGATATGTTTACTGATGTAAAGATTTTTGAATGGATAATGATTCATCCAAACCTTGTTTCTACATTTTTACATTGTCATTCCTTCATTATTTATTTAAATCAAGTTTAATAAAATTAACTTACTAGATAGTGGTATAAAAAATACATGAAATAAAAAGAGAGATAGCACTATCTGTGAAAGATGTGATCCATAATGGCTGAACTCCATCGATCTTCATGTACCGTCACATCTGTGAGGTATTATTCCCTGTAATATAGAAAATGTTCCTGTAATAGCTGTCATGAGTAAAGTTATGACAAGGAACAACAAAGCTACTCTATAGCTTGGATTGATTACTTTAATCTATATATACAGTGACAAGTTGCATGTACCATATTATTGACTGTTAGGATGTTACTAATATACAATGGTTAGAAATCATGATTTTTTATTTGTATATTACATATATGCATCATTACTAAAATTAATTGGTTATTTTAATCAATTTATGTACATTTTAGTAGCATACATCCCTACAAAATACATTTAAATGTGACAACAATTTCATATTCAGTAATTTCTGTAGAAACCAGTTCAGTATCACCATTTCAAATAAAATGAAGCTGTCACAACTAATGATGACAGTGGAAATTCATATGATGTAGAAATATGGTATGAAAATGAGGTGCAAAAACTTAGAATATTTGAGCTTATCTGTATCATCAAGTAAACATTAATACTACCCCAAAGCTGTTAGAAACAATACCATAACCTACTCGATATTGAATTCATATTTAAGTTTAGTTTGCATGAAATTAACAGTAAGTTTCACTTAAAAACTATTTTCTAACAAAAAGTGATGAATTTAGACAAAATATTAATTTTATGCACTTTTAAAGGAAACTGGTTATTCCTATCCTAAATTTGTAGAAAACAATGCCAAAACCTACTGGATATTGAATTCATCTTTAACATTTACTTTGCATGCATAATCTGTAACTTTTTGGACATGCAAAATCTCCAAATCCATGAAACCATATAACCATACAAATAGAATCAGCATGTGTGTTACCATAGCAACATGTGTGTTATCAAAGCAACTATTACCATGAAAACAGTCACCATAATAACATAATAGCAAGTGCATATATATCACCATAGCAACTGTATACATATCAATAGTGACATTACTTATCATCTTATGAGCATTAATCCCATTTATTGTTTTAAGACTAAAACTAATTACTTTGCAACATTATGTTCTGAATTTTTGTTAGAAACATTGTCAAAACCTACCAGATATTTAATTAATGATCATTATTTAATTTCTATCCATTATTGGCAAGTTTTACTAAAAACATTTTCTACCAAAAAAGTGAATAATTTAGGCATAATACCAATTATATAAATAGTTTTCATTTCATTGTCTAAAGGTGCTTGAGTTGTTTTAGCCAATAAATTTGATATGGACGGATTTGCAACCCAAAGTTCATGTTAAGCTATTCAATTAATGACATCAGTGATTGAATACTGTATAAAATCAGAGAAAACAAATACAGAATATTAGATGATAATTTTGTCCTTTAATCTAATAATACTGAATACAGATTTGGTCAAATTTAATGATAGGAAAGCTAACTAATGTTTGTTTACATTTTAATTATTCCAGTAATAAGGACCAAAAAGTACCTAAACTTTGTCTGTTTGTTAAAAAGTCAGTATAACTCTCTTCTCTTAAGTTTTAAATAAAGACTATTCTTTGGATGAAGTAAGATGAGGAAAGCTCTTCATGAAGTGAAAACTCAGAAACTCTCAATAATTGCGCCAATCTGTTATATTACTAATACACAGCTGAGGAAGCAAAAATTACTAATACTGATACACAAGTCCATGATCTACCAATAGTTACTACTGATATATCACTGAATATCAACCGAGCTTATGCTACAGCATGGTTCAGAGAGGCTCAGTATCAAGACACTTCTCACACATAATTTTAAATTTTGTAGCTGTAATTATTTTCATTAAATATTTTGAGGAATTTGCTGTTTTATTTTTTCAAAAGACTTCATTCGCTAACTTTCATTAGTATCATTGTTATTAATCATTTTAAATAGATTGCTTTATGTTTGTTGTCAATATTTGTATAAACATATTTCTACTTGCCTTTTGTTACCTTATATAACATATATACCTGTGTATTAAGTCAAAGATTATAATTGATAAATACATAAAGAGCAACGTAGCAATTCTTTAACAGTGTAAGCAACAATTTCCACTGTACTATATATAGCTATTATTAATCAGAGGTACAATGTATTTATAGTACAGTAATTATATATAATATCTATATACTGATATATAAGAATATGTGATAGTATGGTGATCTATAATCTGTTCCATTCATTAGTATTGGGAGTGTACTGTTTACTAAAATTACCTCACATGTACCAGTTTATCATTAATCATCTATTTATTTATTAATCCATCCATCTTTCCTCCATCCATTAATCTATTTATCCATTTTTATATATCCCTCTATCCCATCCATCCATTTTGAGATTAATGGATGGTAAATTGAAATGATTGATGAATGAAGAGAAAATGGATAGACAGATTAATGAATTAATTAATAAATGGATTATACAAGTAACAATAGTAAATTCAATTTGAGGTTTGTAAATATGGGACTGTGTCTTTTTGTGTCAGAATAGGTTATATTACATTGTGGCTAACAGATGAAGCGAAATCATTTTCAATATATTATAACAATGGAATATATTTCAATGTTCTTGAAAATATCAATGCAAACAAAATAAACTTTTATGATAGATGCTCAATCTTATTGATGTATTAAATTTAGTCAGACTGTCCAATTCACTTTAACATTTAAAATAACAAAAGAACCAAGAATAATTATAGTAACACTATTGTTAAACATTGTATATAGTATTAAACTATTTAGTAAGTTTGAAAAGTAAATATGCTGCAGACAAAATGCAACGAATGAAAATTAAAAACAAATTCCTCAAATATAAACTAAAAATAACTAAATTTTAATATCTAAAACAACAACATTACCATAAAAGTTTTTGAAAAATAAAGAATTATCAAAAAGTATCACTATCATCATCAATATTGACACATGTCTGAGAAGAATCTGGTTGTTGAGCACATGGAGTAACATAAGCAGGGTTGATATTCACTGTTATATAAGTAATAAGTTCTGATAGATCATAGATTTCTGTAATATCGTATTCTTCAAATTCTATTGGTTCAGTATCAACTGGCATTTCGTATTCTTGACATTCTATCAGTTCAGTATCAACTGGTGTTTCATATTCTTGAGATTCTGTCAGTTCAGTATCAACTGGTGTTTCATATTCTTGAGATTCTGTCAACTCAGTATCAACTGGTGTTTCATATTCTTGAGATTCTGTCAGTTCAGGAATACTCTCATACAATGGCTCCTCAACTCTATGTTAGTATATAACAGACTGTGTTAATACTCTATGTGTCATGTTGTCAACTTACAATGTTGTAGATGTATTTGCTATATTATAACTTGGGCTGATAGACATTGTAATATCATCTGTTTTGTCCCTGTATAATGTATAGATATATAACAGACTGTGCTAATACTCTATGTGTCATGTTGTTAACTTACAATGTTGTAGATGTATTTGCTATATTATAACTTGGGTTGATAGACATTGCAATATCATCTGTTTTCTCCCTGTATAATGATAGATATATAACAGACTGTGTTAATACTCTATGTGTCATGTTGTCAACTTACACTCTTGTAGATATATTTCTTATATTATAACTTGGGATAATAGTCATTGTAATATCATCTCTTTTGTCTCTGTATAACCGTCGAGTGTAAATATGATGTCATAATGACTAGTTTGATGAATTACCCTGATTTTAAATTTTCTTTCTTTGACTTCCTTTTAATCATAACTACAAGAACAACTACAATAACCAGTACTCCTACAATATAAATATATATAATTGCTGTTGTCACTGGTAGTCCAATTTTTAAACCAGTATTAGGACTTTCAAATCGAGATCCCAAGCCAGATCCAGATCCTGTATAAAATAGTTTAATAAAATTTTTAATGATCTAAGTTTATGATGTTTGTTAAGATTAGAATTTCTTTAATGGTTTGATATAACATTATTTTATATCACATTCTTAGAAATATAAATTTGGTATATTGAAATTTATTATTACTATACTAAAAAACTAAAACATATTTGAATGTAATATTTTTAATTATAGTCAGATTAGTGTACTCACAGATAACCTTTCATTCACTTACCATTTCTATTAGATTGAGATCTAAACTCTGAGCCAGGACCTGAACATAATCCTGAGCTAGATCCAGATCCCGTATAAAACAGTGCATACACATTCAATAAGGAATTTTATATTATACCAAATTGTGTTCTTTATACAATTTCAATGATATTTAAATTATAATAAGTAAACATTGTAAGACAAGGAATGCATACTAATATCATTGAATAGTGAACAACTAACAACTAATACTTTATTTAAAACAAAGAAAGTGTAATTTATATAGACACTATGTAAATATTAGAAAAACTTTATAAATTATGTAAAATAGATTTAAATGAGCAAGGAATGGGTTAATAAAATAGATTTGTTAGCATAGAAAAAAATGTGAATAATAATTTGCATGAGCTTTTGATTTTATCTTACCAAGTGTATCATTTGGAGTAGGTATTGCAAAGGAAGAAGCTACAGGATGAGAACTAATACACTGTAAATCTGATTGGTTGATTTAACCATTATTTGGTTATACAGGTTGTAATTACAAACTTATTTTTGTTAGAAAAGTAAACATAATACTGTTTTCATTACTAATGTACTACTGTTTATGTAGCTACATAACCAATAATTTCATAGTACATTAGTAATCAAAGTAGTATTAAAGTTACTTTTTACACATGCAACCCACATAACCATGTATTGGTTAAATTAACTAATCAATTTTTACAGTGTATCAGCTATATTATAGATATAGTTTATTAATATATATATATATCTTAATACATCTTTCATAACTTACCACCTATACTAGACCGTAAACTAGGATCAGATCCTGTATAAAAAGTGAATATAATGAGATACTACATTATACTCACAGGAAAAACATTTAGATTTGTGATTTATATATGCTTACCATCATTTAGATTATAAACCACATTATTATTGCAAAGGAAGAAGCTATAGAATGAGAACTAATATTAACTATATCGTGGATAGTGTTTATTGATAGTATACATCTGTAAACATCTTTAATAACATAGCATTTATACTAAACCATAAGCCAGGATCAAATCTTGCATAACAAGTGAAAATAATAAGATACTACATTAAACTCATAGAAAAAATGTTTGAATTTGTGATTTATATATGCTTACCATTATTTAGATTATAAACCACATTTGACCATACAGATGATGGATAGTTGAGACAGTCAATGTCCGTAACGTTTGATGTTCTAGAAAATGGATGGTTTTTAAAATAGTCAGGTCCAGCACTATAGCCAATTGCTGCATTATGATTAGTCCATTGCAATAAACCACATTTATAAGTAAATATAGAATAAGAAGTTAATCCTTGAGATGCAATCACAACCTGAAATGAGTTTGTCTATAAACAAAAAATAGTCATGTATGTTTTATAAAGTAACTAATAAGTACTTGAACACAATCGATGTTTTCATATGGACAGACATTCATCCACTTTGCTACTAAAACCCAATCTAACTTTAACACAACATTTTCATTTAATTCCAAAAATGTTTCCACTGCATCAATAATATTAGGGTTATTTGTTGGAGTGACTATTCCATATTTAGCAATCCCTGTATAAGATAGATGAATATCATCCCAAAATGGAGCTATCAATACTGCTGATGACAGTGGAAATGATGTAGGTTCACGACCGTTAAATGATGTGTCAAAGCTGAGTAGACCATTTGAGCTTATCTGTATTATAAAGTAAACATTAATATTTACTGAAAGTAATAGTGACTAAGTCTCACATATAAAGTATTGAAATTTTATTTTCCAAAATGAAAATTTGAAGGTAGACTGATATGTCTAGTTTCATCATCAACATTAATAAACTCATTCTCCTGTGTCCCAAGATTAAGAAAAACCAAATCAGATACAGAACCTAACATGAATGAAATATTAAACTAAATGAATAATAATTTAATAACTAAATAGTTAATATAATAATAATTTTCTAATAATTATTTGATTAAATAATTTCTGACTTCCTGACAAAAAATGTAAATAACTAATTTCTTATTTTTTAAACGAGAGTGAGAACTCTTTCTGCAACTGTGTTGAATCCTTCATAATTATTATAACGTCGCCATTTTATCCCATGTGGGTGTGTGGCCTATTAATATTTAATAACTTATTTTATTCTTCATTTGCAATGTTTGGAGGTAAGACTTGAAGTGTTGCTGAAATTATTTAGACTATGTAGCTTTAATAGTTTTACTAGAGACAGTTTTTAAGTGTAAGAATTCCTTTCAAAAAGTGACTACATTATTTAATTACCACATGTTGTAAGTTAAATGATATAGAGGCTTATTTTATTATACTATTAACAACTACACAATTGTTTTTTCATCAAAAAATTCTGTAACTGTTTGATCCATTTTAATACTTCCCAAATTATCCCACATGTATGTATATACTTTACTAGAGATCATTTCTAAGTAGGAGAATTCATATCAACAACCATTTGTAAATATAGCTGTTATGAGTAAAGTTATTATAAAGAAGATCAAAGCTACACTATAGCTTTGATTGATTGATTTAATCAATATTATCTACATGAATATTATGGATGATCATTTGAGTACATCTTAGCCATCCCATTACAATTGAGTAGGGCACATATCAACAACCATTTGTAAATATAGGTGTCATGAGTAAAGTTATTATAAAGAAGATCAAAGCTACACTATAGCTTTGATTGATTGATTTAATCAATATTATCTACATAAATATTATGGATGATCATTTGAGTACATCTTAGCCATCCCATTACAATTGAGTAGGGCACATATCAACAACCAATTGTAAATATAGGTGTCATGAGTAAAGTTATTATAAAGAAGATCAAAGCTACACTATAGCTTTGATTGATTGATTTAATCAATATTATCTACATGAATATTATGGATGATCATTTGAGTACATCTTAGCCATCCCATTACAATTGAGTAGGGCACATATCAACAACCATTTGTAAATATAGCTGTTATGAGTAAAGTTATTATAAAGAAGATCAAAGCTACACTATAGCTTTGATTGATTGATTTAATCAATATTATCTACATGAATAGTAAATTCCATAATACATTTACTGAATTAGTAATGAAAACATTACGTGCTCTATTGCAACAAATAATTTACTATGTGCTTGTAACTTGTATATATCCATATATAGTTAAATCAAATGTAACAGTTATATATATATATATATGGATGAATGGATGGATAGATACTGTATTGCTTTTTACTATAGGTTTAGTTGATTGACAAACATCTCTTAGTAATAATAGTAGAAACACAATAGAATAAATAAGTCATATTTATAAGTTAGACACACAAGGACAATATGACTATGAATAATAATCATGCATAAATGATAAGTGGTCATACCACTACATCTCTCCTTCTAGGAGATAGTGCAAGTCAAACTTCATGGTAGCAATATTGGACATAGTATTAAGTGAAGCTCATAGTGCCACTAAACCATTTAACTTACAACATATGGTAACTAAATAGTTACCTCTTAAAAGGAATTCCACTACTTAGAAAATGGTCTCTAATAAAACTATTAAAAGTTGCACAGTCAAAATAATTTCAGCAAAATGTACACATCAAGTCAAATGTCACAAAGTTAGTGCACTAGCCTAGTCAGGTGAGCAAGATCCAACCTCTAGATATGTTTGTAAGACTGACTTAACCAGGTTAATACATTAACTTGTGATATTTCACAAGGCAAACTTCTTTAACAAAAATTCTTACTGCTGTCCATTTTAAAAATAAAATAGGTATGTTTGTTTAAACAACAAACCAATGCCATTTTATTATTAATCATTTTATTGTATAATAATTAATATCCACAGGATCACAAGCACTTGACCTGGACTTACTTACAAACAGTTGCAACAAAAGATGTGAGTCCACTAAAATAAAATGATTATTGAAAACATCATTAATAATGTAGACTGATGAATACTAACAGTGGCTAGTCCTTAATCTTCCACTTTAGCTTTAATATATTGTTATAAGCCAGAACTTGAATACCAAGTACCACTCAGTACAATCCATGAATGTCATATACATGGAACTGATAACAATTACATGGATATGTTTACTGATGTAGAGATTTTTGAATGGATGATGATTCATCCAAACCTTGTTTCTACACTTTTTACATTGTCATTTCCTTTATTATTTATTTAAATTAAGTTTAATAAAATTAACTTACAGGATAGTGGTATAAAAAATACATGAAACAAAAAGAGAGATAGCACTATCTGTGAAAGACTTGATCCAGAATGCCTGAACTCCATCAATCTTCATGTACCACCACATCTGTGAGGTATTATTCCCTACAAAATAGAAAATGTTCCTGTAATAGCTGTCATGAGTAAAGTTATGATAAGAAAAACAAAGCTACTTTGTAGCTTGGATTGATTACTTTAATCTATATATATAGTGACAAGTTGCATGTATCATATGAAAATGAGGTGCCAAAGCTGAGTAGACCATTTGAGCTTATCTGTATTATAAAGTAAACATTAATATTTACTGAAAGTAATAGTGACTAAGTCTCACATATGAAGTATTAAAATTTTGTTTTCCAAAATGAAAACTTAAAGGAAGTCTGATAAGTCTAGTTTCATCATCAACATTATTAAACTCATTCTCCTGTGTCCCAAGATCAAGAAAAACCAAATCAGATACAGAACCTAACATGAATGAAATATTAAACTAAATGAATAATAATTTAATAACTAAAAAGTTAATATAATAATAACTTTCTAATAACTATTAATTAAATACAGACCTCCTCATGACCAAAATACGCAAATCTAATTTCCTTTTTTAAACAATAGTGAGAACTCTTTCTACAACTGTTGAATCCTTCATAATTAATTTAATGTCGTCTTTTTATCCCATGTGGGTGTGTGGCCTATTAATGACTTCATTTATTCTTCATTTTCAATGTTTGGAGGTAAGACTTGATGTGTTGCTGAAATTATTATGACTATGTACCTTTAATAGTTTTACTAGAGACGATTTTTTTCAACTTTCAAGAGGTAACTACATTATTTAATTACCACATGTTGTAAGTTAAATGATATAGTGGCTTATTTTATTATACTATTAACAACTACACAATTGTTTTTTCATCAAAAAATTCTGTAACTGTTTGATCCATTTTAATATCTCCCAAATTATCACACATGTATGTGTATACTTCACTAGAGATCATTTCTAAGTAGGAGAATTCATTTCAAGAGGTTATTTAGCTACAACATGCTATAAGTTAAATAGTGTAGTGACACTGTACCTTCACTTAATATCATGTCTAATATTTAGTGTTGTTTTAGTTAACTATAACTAAAATTAAAACCCCTTTAATTAAGTAAAAAAGAAAAACTATAATAACACTATTTGTATGAATAAATGTTTTCATGGAAAATTGTTTGTATGACTGATGAATCATCAATACCTTAACTTGTTTCTACAATTTTTGCATTAACATTCCTTCATTATTTTATTTAAATCAAGCTTAATAAAATCAACTTACAGGATAGTGGCTTAAAAAGTATATGAAACAAGAAGAGAGATAGCGTCGCCATTTTATCCCATGTGGGTGTGTGCCTGTGTGGCCTATTAATGGCTTCATTTATTCTTCGTTTGCAATATTTAGAGGTAAGACTTGATGTGTTGCTGACATTATTATGATTGTGTAGCTTTAATAGTTTTACTAGAGACGATTTACAAGTATGAGAATTCCTTTCAAGAGGAAACTACATTACTTAATTACCACATGTTGTAAGTTAAATGATATAGTGGCTTATTTTATTATACTATTAATAACTACACAATTGCTTTTTCATCAAAAAATTCTGTAACTGTTTGATCCATTTTAATATTTCCCAAATTATCCCACATGTATGAGTACACTTTACTAGAGATCATTGCGATATATTATAATTCCATTTAAAGGGTAACTACATTATTTAGCTAAACATGCTATAAGTTAAATAGTGTAGTGACACTGTAGCTTCACATATATCATGCCTAGTATTTAGTGTTATTTTAGTTAATTATAACTAAAATCAAAACTCCTTTAGTTTAGCTAATTAAGTAAAAAAGAAAAACTATAATAACACTATTTGTATGAACAAATGTTTACATGGATAAATTTTTGTATGAATGAAGATTCATTAATACCTTAACTTGTTTCTACCTTTTTGCATAAAAAATAAACTTACAGAATAGTTAGTGGTTTTAAAAAAATATATGAAACAAAAGAGAGATAGCAGTATCTGTAAAAGGCTTGAGCCCAAGTAGCTGGACTCCACAATCAGTATCCACTGTTAAACATGTGGTGGGTGATATTCTCTACAATGTTACAGATTAGTGTGACATTGCCCCCCCTTTACTTAGAAAGGAATGGTCTGGTGACAAGTGTACAAGACTCGTATAGCAGGATGTGGGTAGAGCATTCTGAGACCTGAGATTGTGTTAAATATAGTGAAATTGCAAAATGGCTGTTGTGATATGCACTGGTTGTGGTGATCGTCTTTCAAATAGAAGCACATATCATATTTTACTAATTAGCGCTGCCTTGTGTCACATTCTGCTTTAGAGCAGAGTTTCGAGTAGCTTCAAGGACCTTATTACCCATTGTTGACTCAAGTTGAATAGGTGTTAATAAAAGTTATATATATATATATAGAGAGAGAGAGAGAGAGAGAGAGAGAACAGAATTAAAGGACAAAAGAACAGAGCTCTTGCTGTGTTGCTGTTACTCCGAGTTTCACGCGTTATGCGATCGTCAGAGCTCTGTTCTTTTGTCCTTTAATTCTGTTCTAACCCGCTCTGTCTAAACGACATCGAGCACTCTTCAACATACTTAGATACTTCAGTATATATATATATATATATATATATATATATATGTATATTTTATAAGGATGGATTGATGGATGTTGTATTGTTTCTTATTATAGGTTTAGTTGATTGACAAACATCTCTTAGTAATAAAAGTAGAAACACTATAGAAAAAATAAAAATAAGTCCGTTAGACACACTAGGACAAGATGACTATGAATAATAATCGTGCATGAATGAATGATAAGTTATAATACTACTACGTCTCCCCTTCTGTTTTGTCTCTGTATAATGATAGATAGTAAACATGATGTCATCATGACTAGTTTGATGAATTACCCTGATTTTAAACTTTCTTTCTTTGACTTCTTTTTAACCAAAACTACAATAACCAGTACTACTACAATAATCATAATAATAAATATAATTGCTATTGTCACTGGTAATCCAATTTTTAAACCAATACTAGAACTTTCAAATCGAGATCCCAAGTTAGAGTCAGATCCTGTATAAAATAGTTCGATAAATTTTTTAATGATCTAAGTTTGTTAGGATTAGAATTTCTTTTATGGTTTGATATAACATTGTTTTATATCACATACTTAGAAACATAAATCTGGTATATGATAATTTATTATTACTATACTTTGACTATAAAAAACTAAAACATATTTGAATGTAATATTTTTAATTATTGTCGGATTAGTGTATTCACAGATAACCTTTCAATCGCTTACCATTTCTATTAGATTGAGATCTAAACTCTGAGCTAGGACCTGAACATAATCCTGAGCTAGATCCAGATCCCGTATAAAACAGTGCATACACATTCAATAAGGAATTATATATTATGCCAAATAGTGTTCTTTACAATTTCAATGATATTTAAATTATAATAAGTAGATATTATAAGACAAGGAATGCATACTAATATCATTGAATAGTGAACAACTAATACTGTATTTATAACAAAGAAAGTGTAATTTATATAGACACTATAAATATTAGAAAAACTTTGTAATTAAGTAAAAAGATCAAAATGAGCGAGGAATGAATTAATGAATAAAATAGATTTGTTTACATAGAAATAACTTTAAATAATAATTATTTGCATGAGCTTTTGATTTTGTCTTACCAAGTGTATCAGTTGGAGTAGGTGTTGCAAAGAAAGGAGTTACATGACTAATATCAGCTATATCATTTGATTTGCATGATTTGCATGAGCTTTTGATTTTCTCTTACCAAGTGTATTAGTTGGAATAGGTATTGCAAAGGAAGGAGTTACAGGATGAGAACTAATATCAGCTATATCATAGATATAGTTTATTAATATTATATATATCTGTAAACATCTTTAATAACTTACCACCTATACTAGACCTTAAGCCAGGATCAAATCTTTTATAATAAGTTACTACATTATACACACAGATAAAACAGTTAGATTTGTAACTTATATATGCTTACCATTATTATTTAGATTATAAACCACATTTGACCACACAGATGATGGAGAGTTGAGACAGTCAATGTCTGTAATTTTTGATGTTCTAGAAAATGGATGGTTTTCAAAATAGTCAGGTCCAGCACTATAGCCAATTGCTGTATTGTGTCTAGCCCATTGCAACAGATCACATTTATAGGTAAATATAGAATAAGAAGTTGATCCTTGAGATGCAACCACAACCTGAAATGTGTTTGTCTATAAACACAGAATAGTCATGTATAATTTATATAGTAAGCTATAAGTACTTGAACACAATTGATGTTTCCATATGGACAGACATTCATCCACTTTGCTACTAAAGCCCAATCTAACTCCAGCTCAACATTTTGATTTAATTCCAAAAATGTTTCCACTAAATCAATAATATTAGGGTTATTTTCTGGAGTAACTATTCCATATTTAGCAATCCCTGTATAAGATAGATGAATATCATCCCAAAATGGAGCTATCACTACTGCTGATGACAGTGGAAATGATGTAATATCATGACTGCTAAATGATGTGCCAAAGCTGAGTAGACCATTTGAGCTTATCTGTATTATAAAGTAGACATTAATATTTACTGAAAGTAATAGTGACTAAGTCTCACATATGAAGTATTGAAATTTTGTTTTCCAAAATAAAAACTTGAAGGTAGTCTGATAAGTCTAGTTTCATCATCAGCATTATTAAACTCATTCTCCTGTGTCCCAAGATCAAGAAAAACCAAATCAGATACAGAACCTAACATGAATGAAATATTAAACTAAATGAATAATAATTTAATAACTAAAAAGTTAATATAATAATAACTATTAATTAAATACAGACCTCCTGACAAAAATATGTAAATAGCTAATTTCTTTTTTAAAACAATAGTGAGAACTCTTTCTGCAACTGTTGAATCCTTCATAATTGTTATAACGTCGCCATTTCATCCCATGTGAGTGTGTGGCCTATTAATGACTTCATTTATTCTTCATTTGCAGCATTTGGAGGTAAGACTTGATGTGTTGCTGAAATTATTATAACTATGTAGCTTTAATAGATTTACTAGAGACAATTTTTAAGTTCCTTTCAAGAGGTAATTACATTATTTAATTACCACATTTTGTAAGTTAAATGATATAGTGGCTTATTTTATTATACAATTAATAACTACACAATTGGTTTTTCATCAAAAAATTCTGTAACTGTTTGATCCATTTTAATATTTCCTAAATTATTCCACATGTACGTGTACACTTTACTAGAGATCATTGCTAAGTAGGAGAATTCATTGCAAGAGGTAACTACATTATTTAGCTACAACATGCTATAAGTTAAATAGTGTAGTGACACTGTAGCTTCACTTAATATCATGTCTAATATTTAGTGTTGTTTTAGTTAATTATTATTTCAGAAGGGTCTGGGGACAAGCACACAAGACTCATATAACAGGATGTGGGTAGAGCATTCTTAGAGCTGAGATTACGTTAATAGAGTGAAAAACTTAAAACGCCTGTTGATATGCACTGATTGCGGTAATATATTTCAAATAGAAGCACAGATCATCTTTTACTAATTAGCGCTGCCTCGTGTCACATTCTACTTTATAACAGAGTTTCAAGCAGCTTCAAGGACTTTATTACCCATTATTGACTCAAGTTGAATAGGTGTTAGTAAAAATAAGGAGCTTGTAAGTTCATGAGGTGTGTCTGTAGCCAGCAAGATTTTTGCAGGCTGTACAAGTCCTATATGCCCTTGACCAGAGACCCTTTCTCTCTAAGTGAAAAGGTGGCAACGCTAGACTATTTACAGATTAGTAAAATATTCCAATAACACATTACTTTTTTACATAGAAATACTGTTTTTTTGGGAAGAATAAGCTATAATTTTAATAACATAGTAAGGAAGAAAACATGAAAATATACACATGTTATTATAAATACAAATATTTATAGGATGAGATAAGATAAACAAGGTAGATTTAGTCAGAGAGCACACGTCCCTCTGACATTGCAAGAATCGTCCAGCCCATATGCAGGATAATGGATGGAGGATCACTATCATGAATGTATATTACTGATGATCATTTGAGCTAAAAGATATTCTAAATCTTAACCATCCCATTACAATTGAGTAGGGCATTTTTGTTTCTGGGAAACATGTCAACAACCATTTGTAAATATAGCTGTCATGAGTAAAGTTATTATAAAGAAGATCAAAGCTACATTATAGCTTTGATTGATTGATTTAATCAATATTATCTACACGAATAGTAAATTCCATAATACATTTACTACTTTAGTAATGAAAACTTTACGTGATATTTAGTCTATTGCATCAAATAATTTACTATGTGCTTGTAACTTATATATATCCATATATGGTTAAATCAAATTTAATAATAGTAGAAACACAATAGAATAAATAAGTCATATATATAAGTTATATATGTGTGTCTTATATAAATAATATAAGACACACAAGGACAATATAACTATGAATAATAATCATACATAAATGATAAGTGGTCATACCACTACATCTCTCCTTCTAGGAGATAGGGCAAGTCTAACTTTATGGTAGCAATATTGGACATAGTATTAAGTGAAGCTCATAATGCCACTAAGCCTTTTAACTTACAACATGTGGCAACTAAATAGTTACCTCTTAAAAGGAATTCCACTGCTTAGCAATGGTCACTAATAAACTATTAAAAGTTGCACAGTCAAAATAATTTCAGCAACATGTACACATCAAGTCAAATGTCACAAAGTTAGTGCACTAGCCTGGTAAATTAGTCAGGTGAGCAAGATCCAACCTCTAGATATGTTTGTAAAAGTGACTTATCCTGGTTAGTACATTAATTTGTGATATTTGACAAGGCAGAATTCTTTGACAAAAAATTCTTACTGCTGCCCCTTTTAAAAATAAAATGGCTAAGTCTGTTTAAACAACAGACCAGTGCCATTTTATTATTAATCATTTTATTGCATAATAATTAATATCTACAAGATCACAAGCACTTGACCTGGACTTACTTACAGTTGCAACAAAAGATATGAGTCCACTAAAATAAAATGATTATTGAAAACATCATTAATAATGAAGACTGATGAATACTAATAGTGGCTAGCCCTTAATCTTCCACTTTAGCTTTTATATACTGTTATAAGCCAGAACGTAAATACAAAGTACCACTCAATGCATATGAATTGCATATAGATGGAACTGATAACAATTACATGGCTATGTTTACTGATGTAGAGATTTTAGAATGGATGATGATTCATCCAAACCTTGTTTCTACATTTTTTGCATTGTCATTCCTTCATTATTTTATTCAAATTAAGTTTAATAAAATTAACTTACAGGATAGTGGTATAAAAAATACATGAAATAAAAAGAGAGATAGCACTATCTGCGAAAGACTTGATCCAGAATAGCTGAACTCCATCGATCTTCATGTACTGTCACATGTGTGGGGTATTATTTCCTGCAGCATAGGAAATGTTCCTGTAATAGCTGTCATGAGTAAAGTTATGATAAGGAACAACAAAGCTACTCTGTAGCTTTGGTTGATTACTTTAATCTATATATATAGTGACAAGTTGCATGTACCATATTATTGACTGTTAGGATGTTACTAATAAACAATGGTTAGAAATCATGATTTTTTATTTGTATATTACATGAATGCATCATTACTAAAATTAATTGGTTATTTTAATCAATTTATGTACATTTTGGTTGCATACATCCCTACAAAATACATTTAAATGTGACAACAATATATATTCAGTAATCACTGTAGAAGCCAGTTCAAAATCAATCCAAATAAAATGGAGCTGTCACTACTAATGATGATAATGGAAATTCACATGATGTAGGAATAGAGTATGAAAATGAGTAGACCATATGAGTTTATCTTTATCATCTAGTAAACATTAATATTATCCCAAACTTGTCAGAAACAATACCAAAACCTACTGGATATTGAATGTTTAGTTTGCATGTATTATAATCAAGTTTAACCAAAAAATGATTTTCTACCTAAAAGTGACAAATTTAGACATAGTACAATTTTTGTGCACTTTTAAAAGGAAATTGTTTATTCCTATATATACCCTAAATTTATTGGAAACAATACCAAAAACTACCGGATATTCAATTCATATTGATGTTTACTTTGCATGCATTATCAGTAAGTTTTTGGACATGTCAAAATTCATGAAACCATATAATCTATACAAAAACAATCAGCATGTGTGTTACCATAGCAA
Organism: Xestospongia bergquistia; assembly: GCA_963965975.1. Lineage (NCBI taxonomy): Eukaryota > Metazoa > Porifera > Demospongiae > Haplosclerida > Petrosiidae > Xestospongia > Xestospongia bergquistia. The sequence goes on from OZ014415.1 coordinate 2,146,640, forward strand.
CAGTTACTTTAAAAGCAGCATGTGTGCTATCACAACAACAATTACTTCAGCAGCAACATGTGCATTATCATAGCAACTATTACCATGGAAAACAGCCATCATAACAACATCACCATGGCAAGTGCACATATATCACTATAGCAACTGTATACATATCCATAGTAACATTACTTATGATCTTATGAGGATTAGTCCCATTATTGTTTTAGACTAAAACTAATTAATTTGCAGCATTATGTTTTGAATTTTGATAGAAACATTGTCAAAACCTACTAGATATTTAATTAATGACTACTATTTACTATTTATGATAATTCCTTTTAAAAGGTAACTACATTATTTAGCTACAACATGCTATAAGTTAAATAGTGTAGTGACACTGTAGCTTCACTTAATATCATGTCTACTATTTAGTGTTGTTTTAGCTAACTATAACTAAAATTAGTTTAGTTTAGCTAATTAAGTAAAAAAGAAAACTATAATAACACTATTTTGAATGAATAAATGTTTGCATGGAAAAAATTTTGTATGAATGATGATTCATTCATACCTTAACTCGTTTCTACCTTTTTGCTTAAAAAATCAACTTACAGAATAGTTAGTGGTTTTAAAAAAATATAGAAGACAAGAAGAGAGATAGCAGTATTTGTAAAAGGCTTGAGCCTAAGTAGCTGGACTCCATCCAATCAGGATGTACTGATAAACACATGGGGTGTTATTCCCTGCAATGTTACAGATTAGTCTGGCATTGCTGTCCCTTTACTTAGAAAGGAAAGGTCTGGGGACAAGCACACAAGACTCATTTAGCAGGATGTGGGTAGAGCATTCTTAGAGCTGAGATTGTGTTAATAGAGTGAAAATGCAAAATGGCTGTTGTGATATGCACTGGTTGTGGTGATCATCTTTCAAATAGAAGCACATATCATCTTTTACTAATTAGTGCTGCCTCGTGTCACATTTGCTTTAGAGCTGATTTTTGAGCAGCTTCAAGGAACTTATTACCCATTGTTGACTCAAGTTGAGTAGGTGTTAATAAAAGTTATATATTATACAGATGGATGGATGGATGCTGTATTGTTTCTTACTATAGGTTTAGTTGATTGACAAACATCTCTTAGTAATAAAAGTAGAAACACTATAGAAAAAATAAGTCATATATATACGTTATAGACACACTAGGACAAGATGACTATGAATAATTATCATGTGTGAATAATAAGTAGTCATACTGCTACATCTCCCCTTCTGTTTTGTCTCTGTATAATGATAGATAGTCAACATGATGTCATTATGACTAGTTTGATGAATTACCCTGATTTTAAATTTTTATTCTTTGACTTTCTTTTAACCAAAACTACAATAACCAGTATTGTTACAATAATAATAATAATAATAATAATTGCTATTGTCACTGGTAATCCAATTTTTAAACCAATACTAGAACTTTCAAATTGAGATCCCAAGCTAGAGTCAGATCCTGTATAAAATAGTTCAATAAATTTTTTAATAATCTAAGTTTGTTAGGATTAGAATTTCTTTAATGGTTTGATATAACATTGTTTTATATCACATACTTAGAAACATAAATCTGGTATATGAAAATTTATTATTACTATACTTTGACTATAAAAAACTAAAACATATTTGAATGTAATATTTTTTAATTATAGTCAAATTAGTGTATTCACAGATAACCTTTCAATCACTTACCATTTCTATTAGATCAAGATCTAAACTCTGAGCCAGGACCTGAACATAATCCTGAGCTAGACCCAAATCCCGTATAAAACAGTGCATACACATTCAATAAGGAATTATATATTATGCCAAATAGTGTTCATTTTACAATTTCAATGATATTTAAATTATAATAAGTAGACATTATAAGACAAGGAATGCATACTAATATCATTGAATAGTGAACAACTAACAACTAATACTGTATTTATAACAAAAAAGTATAATTTATATAGACACTATGTAAAATATTAAAAAAACTTTATAAATTATGTAAAATAGATTTAAATGAGCGAGGAATGGATTAATGAATAAAATATATTGGTTAGCATAGAAATAACTGTGAATAGTGATTTGCATGAGCTTTTGATTTTGTCTTACCAAGTGTATCATTTGGAGTAGGCATTGCAAAGGAAGAAGCTACAGGATGAGAACTAATATTAGCTATATCATAGATAGTGTTTATTGATTGTATGCATCTGTAAACATCTTTAAGAACATTTATACTAAACCCTAAACCAGGATCAGATCCTGTATAAAAAAGTGAATATAATAAGATACTACATTATACTCACAGAAAAAACATTTGGATTTGTGACTTATATATCCTTACTATTATTATTTAGATTATAAACCACATTTGACCACACAGATGATGGATAGTTGAGACAGTCAATGTCCGTAACTTTTGATGTTCTAGAAAATGGATGGTTTTCAAAATAGTCAGGTCCAGCACTATAACCAATTGTTGTGTTATGTCTCCATTGCAATAGATCACATTTATAGGTAAATATAGAATATGAAGTTGATCCTTGAGATGCAATCACAACCTGAAATGTGTTTGTCTATAAACAAAAAATAGTCATGTATGATTTATATAGTAAGCAATAAGTACTTGAGCACAATTTATGTTTCCATATGGACAGACATTCATCCACTTTGCTACTAAAACCCAATCTAACTCCAGCTCAACATTTTGGCTCAATTCCAAAAATGTTTCCACTACATCAATAATATTAGGGTTATCTGTTGGAGTGATAATTCCATATTCAACAATCCCTGTATTTGTCAAGATGATATCATCCCAAAATGGAGCTATCACTACTACTGATGTAAGTGGAAATGATCTCGGCAAAAGGGTGAAAAATGAGATGCCAAAAATGAGTAGACCATTTGAGTGTATCTGTATTATCAAGTAAACAATAAGATTTTAGTAAAAGTAATAATAGTGACTAAAGTCTCACATATGAAGTGCGGAAAATTTGTCTTCCAAAATAAAAACATGAAGGCAGTCTTACAAATCTAGTCCCATCGTCAACATTACTAAACACATTTCTGTTTGGACCAAGATCAAGAAAATCTAAATCAGTGGGAGACCCAGATACAGAACCTAATATGAATGAAATATTACATTATACATATTTAAACTAAATGAAAAAATAATTTAATAATTAAATAGTTAATGAAATAATAATTATTTAATAATTATTGTCAGACCTCCTGACAAATTTAGTAAATAGCTACTTTCTTTTTTTTAAATCAAAAGGAAGAAATTTATCTGCAACTGTGTTGAACCCTTTATAATGTCCACCATTTTATCTAATGTGGGTGTGTGGCCTATCAATGACCCCATTTATTCTTCATTTGCAATGTTTGGAGGTAAGGCTTGACGTGTTGCTGAAATTACTATGACTGTGTATCTTTACTATATACAATTTTTAAGTATGAAAATTCGTTTCAAGAGGTAACTACATTATTTATCTACCCCATGTTGTATGTAAGTTAAATAATATAGTGGCATTATGAACTTATTTTAATACTATTAACAACTACACAAATGCTTTTTTCATTGAAATATCATTCTGTAATTGTTTGATCCACTTTAATATCTGCCAAATTATAGTGTTGTTTTAGTAAACTAAAACTAAAAATAGAATGTATTTTAGTAGACCCAAAATCTTTTAGTGAACTAAACTAAAACTAAACGTTATTCATGACCAACTAAAATTAAACTAAAACTAAAATGTTTACCTGCCAAAACTAAAAGAATACTAAAATTAAAATACCAATATTATGTTATTTTACTATTAGCAGTAATGCATGCATTTTTCAGCTGCAAGTGCAAACTAGAATGACTGATTACTGATAAGTTCAATTAACTTGTAATTGCATCATCTCTCCATTTATCCATGGCATGTGGCTACTGCTGGAACTGGAAGACCCAAGGAAAGTTGTATTTGGAACTACTTAGAGGAAGAGAACAAAAGTGTTTGCCTGAGAGGAATGTAGTAGGATACTTAATGGAAAATTTCCAACCAATCTGAAAGGGCACTTGAAGAAAGAACACCCATTGAAATATGTAGAGCTAGAAGAAAGTGAAAGGTTCGGAAGCAGAAAAAAACAGAAAAGAAGTCTAAGCAGAAAGTGGACAGTAACGCAAAACAGCTACAGATAGCAGAGGCTTTTCAAGGAGTTAGTAAGTACGATCATGTATGTGGGATAATTTGCCAGTGGCAAATTATCCCACATGTTGATGTACATTTTATAAGAGATCATTGCTAAGTATGAGAATTTCTTTTAAGAGGAGACTTCATTATTTAGCTACCACATGCTATAAGTTAAATGTTGTAGTGACATTGTACCTTCACTTAATATCATGTCTAATATTTAGTGTTGTTTTAGTTAACTATAACTAAAATTAAAACCCCTTTAGTTGAGCTAATTAATTAAATAGGAAAACTATAATAACATTATTTTGTATGAATAAATGTTTGCATGGAAAATTTTTTGTATGAATGATGATTCATCAAAACTTTAACTTGTTTCTACATTTTTTGTATTAACATTCCTTCATTATTTTATTTAAATCAAGCTTAATAAAATCAACTTACAGATAATGTTTTTTAAAACTATATGAAACAAAAAGAGAGATAGCACCACTATCCCTAAAAGACTTGATCCTGAGTAGCTGGAATCTATCTAATCTAGAGGTACTTTTAAATGCATGGGGGTGTTATTCCCTGCAATCTAACAGATTAGTCTGGCATTGCCGCCCCTTTACTTGGAGGGGAAGGATCTGGGGACAAGCAGTCAAGACTCGTATAGCAGTATTTGGATAGAGCATTCTTAGACCAACAATGCACTTAAAATAATATTTTGTCATTTCAACTGTTGTCTTTGTTATCAGAATTTCATCAATACGATGTAAGCCCAATATTGACTTACCACAAAGCCAAAACTGACTTAACTCAGTACGTATAAAGCCAACTAGAAGCCAAAAAGTAGTTCATGTAGCTTATGTGCTTATGTTTAGTAATTGAAACTATGAGGGAGAGGCAGGTACTATTTCAATTGAAATAACTGGGTTAGATTCAGTTGAAATAGTATCTGCTTATAGCTTCAATTGAAGCCATAATTCAATTACTAGAGCAAAGTGAGTGTATACAAGCAATGTGGGTGTAGATTCAACTATTTGGCTTTATGCATACTGAGTTACACTAGTATTGGTGTTGTAGCAACTTAGAAATGGGTTTACATCATATTGATGAAACTGGTAACAAAGACATCAGTTAAAATGACAAAATGCTTTTTTCAGTGTGGGTAATGAAGTCCTTGAAGCTGCTCAAACTCTGCTCGAAAGCAGAATGTGACAGGAGGTAGCACTAATTAGTAAAAGATGATCAGCACTTCTATTTGAAAGATCATCACCACAACCAGTGCATATCACAACAGCCGTTTTGCATTTTTCACTCTGTTAACACAATCTCAGACTCATTTTGAATAGGTATTAATAAAAAGGATTAGCTTGTAAGTTCACGAGGCGCCTGCAAGAATTTGCAGGTTATATGAGTCCTATATGCTCTTGTCCAGAGAACCTTCTTTCTAAGCGAAAGGCCAGCAACACTAGACTATTTATAGATCAATAAAATGTTCTTGTAATACATTGCCTTTTTACATAGAATTACTACTTTTTGGGTAAGAATATGCTATTATTTTAAAAACATAGTAAGGAAGAAAACATGAAAATATACACATTGTTTATTCAAATACAAAAAGTTATAGGATGAGATAAGACAAACATGATCAATTCAGTGAGAGGGCACCTGCCCTCTGACATTGCAAAAATTGTCCACCCATATGCAGGACAATGGAGGGAGGATCACGTTACAGATGATCAAAAGAGGTATTGTACATCTTAGCCATCCCGTTACAATTGAGTAGGACTTTTTTTGTTTCTGGGATACATGTCAACAAGCCACTTGTAAAATATAGCTGTCATGAGTAAAGTTATTATAAAGAGCATCAAAGCTACATTGTAGCTTTGATTGATTGCTTTTAATCAATATTATCTACATGAATAGTTAATTCCATAGTACATTTACTGAATTAGTAATGAAAATTGTATGTGATGTTTACTCTATTGCAACAAATAATTTACTATGTGCTTGTAACTTGTATATATCCATATATGGTTAAATCAATTTTAACAGTTATATATATATATATATATATATATATATATGGATGGATGGATGGATGCTGTATTGTTTTTTACAGGTTTAGTTGATTGACAAACATCTCTTAGTAATAATAGTAGAAACACAATTACTAATTAGTAAAAAACCCTAATATTATTGTTATAGTGGAAACATTTTTGGAATTAAATCACAATGTTAATTAGCAGTAGAAACACAATAGAATAAACAAGTCAGATATATAAGTTAGACACACAAGGACAATATGACTATGAATAATAATCATGCATGAATGATAAGTGTCATACCACTATATCTCTGCTTTTAGGAGATAGGGCAAGTCAAACTTCATGGTAACAATATTGGACATAGTATTAAGTGAAGCTCATAGTGCCACTAAACTATTTAACTTACAACATGTGGTAACTAAATAGTTACCTCTTAAAAGGAATTCCACTACTTAGCAATGGTCTCTAATAAATCTATTAAAGTTGCACAGTCAAAATAATTTCAGTAACACATCAAGTCAAATGTCACAAAGTTAGTGCACTAGTACAATCCATGAATTGCTTATACATGGAACTGATAACAATTACATGGCTATATTTACTGATGTAGAGATTTTTGCATGGATGATGATTCATCCAAACCTTGTTTCTACAGTTTTGCATTGTCATTCCTTCATTATTTATTTAAATCAAGTTTAATAAAATTAACTTACAGGATAATGGTATAAAAACTACATGAAACAAAAAGAGAGATAGCACTATCTGTGAAAGACTTGATCCAGAATGGCTGAACTCCATTGATCTTGATGTACCGTCACATGTGTGGGGTATTATTCCCTGTAATATAGAAAATGTTCCATTAATAGCTGTCATGAGTAAAGTTATGATAAGGAACAACTAAGCTACTCTGTAGCTTGGATTGATTGCTTAAATCTATATATACAGTGACAAATTCCATGTACCATATGAAGGTTACTAATATAGAAATCATGATTTTTTATTTGTATATTATATAAATGCATCATTGCTAAAAATAATTGGTTATTTTAACCAATTTATGTACATTTTGCTTGCATACATCCTTACAAAATACATTTAAATGTGACAACAATTCCATATTTAGCAATCCCTGTAGAAACCAGTTCAATATCATTTCTAACAAAATGGAGTTGTCACTACTAATGATGACAGTGGAAATTCATATGATGTAGAAATACTGTATGAAAATGAGGTGTAAAAACTGAGTAGAGCATTTGAGCTGATCCAAAACTTGTTAGAAACAATACCAAAACCTACTGGATATTGAATTCATATCTAATGTTTAGTTTGTATGTGTCATAATCAAGTTTCATTAAAAATGATTTTCTACCAAAAAGTGAAGAATTTAGACATAATACCAACACTTTTAAAAGGAAACTGTTTATTCCTATAACTACCCCAAATTTGTTGGAAACAATGCCAAAACCTACTGGATATTGAATTCATCTTTAACGTTTACTTTGCATGCATTGTCTGTAAGTTTTTTGACATGTAAAATCTCCAAATCCATGAAACCATATAATCCATACAAAAAGAGTCAGCAGGTGTGTTACCATAGCAACTACTACCGTGGAAACTGACTTAAACCGTAACCTTAATAATATTACCATTGCAAGTGCATATATATCACCATAGTTACTACTGATATATCAGTGAATACAAACCAAGCTTATGCCACAACAAGTTTTGGAGAGGATCAGCAACCAGACACTTTGCACACATAATTTGAAATTTTGTAGCTGGAAGTAATTTCATTAAATATTTGATTTTTTATTTTTCAAAAGACTTCATTCACTAACTTTCATTAGTATCATTGTTATTAGTCATTTTAAATAGATTGCTTTATGTTTTTTTAATATTTGTACATATTTCTACTAGCCTATTGTTACCTTATATAGCATATATATCTGTGTATTAAGTTAAAATTTAGAATTGATGAATACAACATGTTAAAAAGAGTAATGTAGCAATTCTGTCTTTGATTATACAAGAAATAATTTCCACTGTACTATATATAGCTATTATTAATCAGAGCTACAATGCATTTATAGTACAGTAATTATATATAATATCTATATACTGATTTATAAGAATATGTGATAGTATGGTAATCTATAAACTGTTCCATTCATTAGTAATGGGAGTGTACTCTTTACTAAAATTACCTCACATGTACCAGTTTATCATCAATCATCTATTTATTTATTAATCCATCCATCTTTCCTCCATCCATTAATCTATCTGTTTTTATATATCCTTCTATCCCATCCATCCATTTAGACATTAATGGATGGTAAATTGAAAATGATTGATGAATGAAGAGAAAATGAATAGACAGATTAATGAATTAATTGATAAATGGATTATACAAGTAACAATAGTAAATTCAATTTGAGGTTTGTAAATATGGGACTGTGTCTTTTTGTGTCAGAATAGGTTAGTATTACACTGTGGCTAACAGATGAAGGGAAATCATTTTCAATATATTATAACAATGGAATATATTTCAATGTTCTTGAAAATATCAATGCAAACAAAATAAACTTTTATGATAGATGCTCAATCTTATTGATGTATTAAATTTAGTCAGACTGTCCAATTCACTTTAACATTTAAAATAACAAAAGAACAAAGAATAATTATACTAACACTATTGTTAAACATTGTAGTATGAAACTATTTAGTAAGTTTGAGGAGTAAATATGCTGCAGACAAAATGCAACAAAGGAAATCTTTTAAAAAATTAAAAACAAATTCCTCAAATATAAACTAAAAATAACTAAATTTTAATATCTAAAACAACAACATTACCATAAAAGTTTTTGAAAAATAAAGAATTATCAAAAAATATCACTATCATCATCACTATTGACACATGTCTGAGAAGAATCTGGTTGTTGAGCACATGGAGTAACATAAGCAGGGTTGATATTCAATGTTATATAAGTAATAAGTTCTGATAGATCATAGATTTCTGTAATATCATATTCTTCAAATTCTATCGGTTAAGTAACAACTGGCATTTCGTATTCTTGAGATTCGGTCAGTTCAGGAATACTCTCATACAATGGTTCCTCAACTCTATGTTAGTATATAACAGACTGTGGTAATACTCTATGTGTCATGTTGCCAACTTACACTCTTGTAGATATATTTCTTATATTATAACTTGGGCTAATAGTCATTGTAATATCATCTCTTTTGTCTCTGTATAATGGTAGATAGTAAAGATGATATCATAATGACTAGTTTGATGAATTACCCTGATTTTAAATTTTCTTTCTTTGACTTCCTTTTAATCAAAACTACAAGAACAACTACAATAACCAGTACTGCTACAATAATAATAATAATAAATATAATTGCTGTTGTCACTGGTAGTCCAAATTTTAAACCACTATTAGGACTTTCAAATCGAGATCCCAAGCCAGATCCAGATCCTGTATGAAATAGTTCAATAAATTTTTTTAATGATCTAAGTTTATGATGTTTGTTAGGATTAGAATTTCTTTAGTGGTTTGATATAATATTATTTTATATCACATTTTTAGAAATATAAATTTGGTACATTAAAATTTATTATTACTATACTTTGACTATAAAAAAACTAAAACATATTTGAATGTAATATTTTTAATTATAGTAAGATTAGTGTACTCACTGATAACCTTTCAATCACTTACCATTTCTATTAGATTGAGATCTAAACTCTGAGCCAGGACCTGAACATAATCCTGAGCTAGATCCAGATCCCGTATAAACAGTGCATACACATTCAATAAGGAATTATATATTAGATATATATAAGTAGATATTATAAGACAAGGAATGCATACTAATATCATTGAATAGTGGTCAACTAACAACTAATAATGTATTTAAAACAAAGAAAGTATAATTTATATAGACACTATATAAAATATTAGAAAAACATTAAAAATTATATGTAAAAAAGATTTAAATGAAGGAGGAAAGGGTTAATGAATAAAATAGATTTGTTAGCACAGAAATAACTGTGAATAATGATTTGCATGAGCTTTTGATTTTGTCTTACCAAGTGTATTAGTTGGAGTAGGTATTGCAAAGGAAGAAGCTACAGGATGAGAACTAATATCAGCTATATCATAGATATAGTTTATTAATAATATATCTGTAAACATCTTTAATAACTTACCATCTATACTAAACCCTAAACCAGGATCAGACCCTATATAAAAAAAGTGGATATATTAAGTTACAATATTATACACACAGAAAAAACATTTAGATTTGTGGCTTATATATGTTTACCATTATTATCTAGATTATAAAACCACATTTGACCACACAGATGATGGATAGTTGAGACAGTCAATGTCCGTAACTTTTGATGTTCTAGAATATGGATGTTTTTCAAAATAGTCAGGTCCATCACTATAACCAATTGTTGTATTGTGACTAGCCCCATTGCAATAGATTACATTTATAGGTAAATATAGAATAGGAAGTTGATCCTTGAGATGCAATCACAACCTGAAATGTGTTTGTCTGTAAACAAAGAATAGTTATGTATAATTTATATAGTAAGCAATAAGTACTTGAACACAATCGATGTTTCCAAATGGACAGACATTCATCCACTTTGCTACTAACACCCAATCTAACTTTAACACAACATTTTGATTTAATTCCAAAAATTTATCCACTTCATCGATAATATTAGGGTTATTTGTTGGAGTAACTATTCCATATTTAGCAATCCCTGTATAAGATAGATGAATATCATCCCAAAATGGAGCTATCACTACTGCTGATGACAGTGGAAATGATCTAGCTTCATGACTGCTAAATGATGTGCCAAAGCTGAGTAGACCATTTGAGCTTATCTCTATTATCAAGTAAACATTAATATTTACTGAAAGTAATAGTGACTAAGTCTCACATATGAAGTATTGAAATTTTGTTTTCCAAAATGAAAACATGAAGGTAGTCTGATAAGTCTAGTTTCATCATCATCAGCATTATTAAACTCATTCTCCTGTGTCCCAAGATCAAGAAAAACCAAATCAGATAAAGAACCTAACAAGAATGAAATATTAAACTAAATGAATAATTATTTAATAACTAAAAAGTTAATATAATAATAACTATTGATTAAATACAGACCTCCTGACAAAAATTTGTAAATAGCTAATTTCTTATTTTTAAACGATAGCGAGAACTCTTTCTGCAACTGTGATAAATCCTTCATAATTATTATAACGTCGTCATTTCATCCAATGTGAGTGTGTGGCCTATTAATGACTTATTCTATTCTTCATTTACAATGTTTGGAGGTAAGACTTGATGTGTTGCTGAAGTTCGCATGACTATGTAGCTTTAATAGTTTTACTAGAGACATTTTTAAGTATGAGAATTCCTTTCAAGAGGTATTTAATTACCACATGTTGTAAGTTAAATGATATAGTGGCTTATTTTATTATACTATTAACAACAACATAATTGTTTTTTCAACAAAAATTCAGTAACTGTTTGATCCATTTTAATATTTCCCAAATTATCCCACATGTATCTGTACACTTTACTAGAGATTTGTGCTATGTATGATAATTCATTTCAGTACACTTTACTAGAGATTTGTGCTATGTATGATAATTCATTTCAATAGGTAACTACATTATTTAGCTACCACATGCTATAAGTTAAATAGTGTAGTGACACTGTACCTTCGCTTAATATCATGTCTAATATTTAGTGTTGTTTTAGTTAATTATAACTAAAATTAAAACCCCTTTAGTTTAGCTAATTAAGTATTAAAAACTATAATAACATTATTTGTATAAATGTTTGCATGGAAAATTTTTTGTATGAATGATGATTCATCAATACCTTAACTTGTTTCTACATTTTTTTGTATTAACATTCCTTCATTATTTTATTTAAATCAAGCTTAATAAAATCAACTTACAGGATAGTGGCTTAAAAAATATATGAAACAAGAAGAGAGATAGCACTATCTGTAAATGACTTGAACCCGAGAAGCTGGAATCCATCCAATCATTATATACTGATAAACGCGTGGGGTGTTATTTCCTGCAATGTTACAGATTAGTTTGGCATTGCTGTCCCTTTACTTAGAAAGGAAGGTCTGAGGACAAGCACACAAGACTCATATAGCAGAATGTGGGTAGAGCATTCTTAGAGCTGAGATTGTGTTAATGGAGTGAAAAACTCAAAACGCCTGTTGTGATATGCACTGATTGTGGTAATCTATTTCAAATAGAAGCACAGATCATCTTTTACTAATTAGTACTACCTCCTAAAAAGGAGGAGCTTGTAAGTTCATGAGGCGTGTCTATAGCCTGCAAGATTTTTGCAGGTTGTACAAGTCCTATATTCTCTTGAACAGAGACCCTTCCTCTCTAAGCGAAAGGGTGGCAACACTAGACTATTTACAGATCAGCAAAATGTTCCTATAATACATTGCTTTCTTGCATAGAAATACTGCCTTTTTTGGGGAAGAATAAGCTATAGTTTAATAACACAGTAAGGAAGAAAACATGAAAATATGCACATGTTATTTCAAATACAAAAAGTTTGCAGACACTATATGGAACAGATAATGACAATCATTTTAAAACGCTACATTACTATACTTACCAGTTAAAACTACTTTTTATACCTTTATAACTACTTTTTGCATTATCATTCTTTCATTATTTTATTTAAATCAAGCTTAATAAAATCAACTTATAGGATAGCCATTTAAAATAAAAAATATATGAAACAAGAAGAGAGATAGCACTATCCCTAGAAGATTTGATCCCGAGTGGCTGGAATCCATCAATGTACTGTTAAAAGCATGAGGGTGTTGTTCCCTGCACTCTAACAGATTAGTCTGGCATTGCCGCCTCTTTACTTAGGGTCTGGGACAAGTGCACAAGACTTGTATAGCAGGACGTGGACAATGCATTCTTAGACCTGAGATTGTGTTAATAGAGTGAAATTCATCTTTTACTAAGTAGCTCTGCCTCGTGTCATGTTCTGCTTTAGAGCAGAGTTTCGAGCAGCTTCAAGGAGTTGATTATCCTTTCTTGAATCAAGTTGAATAGGTGTTAATAAAAAAAGAGCTAGTAAGTTCATGAGGCATGTCTATGACCTGCAAAATTTTTGCAGGTTGTACGAGTCTTATATGCTCTGGTCCAGAGATCCTTCCTTCGTGAGTATAAAGAACATCAAAGCTACATTGTAGCTTTAATCAATATTATCTAATAGTAAATTCCATAGTACATTTACTACATCAGTAATGAAAACTGTATGTGATGTTTACTCTATTACAACAAATAATTTACTATGTGCTTGTAACTTGTATATATCCATATATGGTTAAATCAAGTTTAACAGTTAGATATGTATATATATATATATATATATATATATATATATATATATATATATATATGGATGGATGAATGGATAGATACTGTATTGCTTTTTACTATAGGTTTAATTGATTGACAAACATCTCTTAATAATAATAGTAGAAACACAATAGAATAAATAAGTCATATATATAAGTTAGACACACTAGGACAATATGACTATGAATAATAATAATACATAAATGATAAGTAGTCATACCACTACATCTCTCCTTATAGGAGATAGGGCAAGTCAAACTTTATGGTAGCAATATTGGACATAGTATTAAGTGAAGCTCATAGTGCCACTAAACCATTTAACTTACAACATGTGGTAACTAAATAGTTACCTCTTAAAAGGAATTCCACTATTTAGCAATGGTCTCTAATTAAACTATTAAAAGTTGCACTGTCAAAATAATTTCAGCAACACATACACATCAAGTCAAATGTCACAAAGTTAGTGCACTAACCTGGTATACTAGTCTGGTGAGGAAGATCCAACCTCTAGATATGTTTGTAAGACTGACTTAACCTGGTTAATTAGTACATTAACTTGTGATATTTGACAAGTCGGAATTCTTTAACAAAAATTCTCACTGCAGCCCTTTTAAAATTAAAATGAGTAGGTCTATTTAAACAATAGACCAGTGCCATTTTATTATTATTAATTATTTCATTGTATTATAATTAATATCTATAAGATCACAGGCACTTGACCTGGAGTTACAAACAGTTGCAATAAAAGACATGAGTCCACTAAAATAAAATGATTATTGAAAACATCATTAATAATAAAGACTGATGAATGCTAAGAATTAACCAGGATATTATTATATTAAAATTATAGTAGCTAGCCCTTAATCTTCCATCTTAGCTTGAATATACCGTTATATGCCAGAACTTGAATACCAAATACACTCAAGACAATCCATGAATGACATATACATGTAATGGATAACAATGACATAGCTATGTTTAATGATATAGAAATTTTTGAATGGATGATGATTCATCCAAACCTTGTTTCTACATTTTTTACATTGTCATTCCTTCATTATTTATTTAAATCAAGTTTAATAAAATTAACTTACTAGATAGTGGTATAAAAAATACATGAAATAAAAAGAGAGATAGCACTATCTGTGAAAGACTTGATCCAAAATGTCTGAACTCCATCAATCTTCATGTACCGTCACATATGTAGGGTATTATTCCCTGCAATATAGGAAATGTTCCTGTAATAGCTGTCATGAATAAAGTTATGATAAGGAACAACAAAGTTACTCTGTAGCTTTGGTTGATCGCTTTAATCTATATATACAGCGACAAGTTGAATTTACCATATGATTGTCGACTGTTAGGATGTTACTAATATACAATGGTTAGAAATCATTATTTTTTAATTGTGCTATAATCCATCCATGACACAGCATAAATGAACTAATAACAAATGTATGGATACTCTATGTATGATTCATTTGTTCATTTCTATCTTGTTTCTACACTTTATAGCTGATTGTCATCACTATATTTCCTCAGTTTCATTTTTTGTTTTATATTTTTTTATTTATATAATATAATATATAATAAACAAAGTTTAAATCAAACTTAAGATAATCAACTTACAGGATAGTGGTTCAAAAAGATGTGATATAGAAAGAGAGATAGCGCTATTCGTACAGAAAATCTCAATCCCAAACAGTTGGACTCCATCAGTCAAAGATGCACAGCAATGTGTGGGGTGTAACTCCTTGCAATGTTAATTACGTGTCATCAATTTTTTCCTCAATAGCATATTACTCTCAAGGTATGATTACGTAGTTCAGAATTAGGAGTAACTATATATATAGCTGCACATAAAAACTTCATTACTATTATACAGCCATATGACATTTACAGTACTGATCCTACTACTACAAGATGTCTTTACACTGAATAATGTCTTTGTATATTCCCCCCTATATTTCAGCTATACTTTCACCATATTATTATTAGTAGTTACTACTTGGGTATCTATTGTAACAGATCTCTTCCTTCCAGTTAAATATTGTTCCTGACATATAGTCAGTTATAAACTATTAATAAAAATAGATATATATAATACTATTTAACTTATAAGTCAGAATAAAGTACTGTATATTAGTTCTGTCTGTATATTGTTGGAATTTTGTCTTTTTCTTTGATCTGGAATAACAGTGAATATTTATATGATGTACATGTTAAAAGATGGATATTATTATAATTATTAAGGTGTACTTGTTATTATAAATAAATATTATTATATTATACATTTTTGTGTTGAAATTTAACAGTTCCATCTTCATTTTGAGATCCCCTCTGTAGTATTGATTAGTGCCTTGATCTAATGTCTGCCAGTTTTATAACAAAGAAAAACAATACTGAGATACATATGTTTATAAAGAAATTACTTCAAATTAGCATCACAATTATATGAGGAAAAACATGCATGGTAACTAAAGGGTAACTAAGCATGTAAGGGTAAAAGTACATAATATCTAATTAATAACAAAAGCACATTTCAGTTAATTATCATGTTCTTATCATTATTAAAATATGAATGTATGGGTTCAAAATTTTGAGATTTATTTGGTTTTGTGTTAAATATATTCTGCGCCTGTATTCAAAGATATATTATCATCGACTATCATTGTATTGTTCTCCATATTATCAGGCTGTTTTTCATATGGTGGCTCATTTAGCAAGTTCATTGGTTCCACTTGCTGAGTTTCATTAAGTGTTGTGTTAACATTTGAATCTGTAGCCACTGGTACATTGACTACTGGTGTCTCATACTCCATAACATCAGGTAGATAGTCATATACTGGCTCTAAAGTACTACAAAAAAGAGAATATTATGTCGACATTGATCAATATAATAGTAACCTTAAACGATGGCTGTAACCTGGACTGACAGTCATGGCAATATCCTCCTTTTTTTGCCTATGGTGTGTAGCAAGTAATTGACACCATTTTTAGTTTCTTACTCTGATATTAGATTTGATATTTTTTTCTTTGAAATAATAACAAAGGCTACAGCAAGTATTAATACCACTATAACTATCAATGTTATAGCACTCATCACTGCTAGACTAATTATTAATCCAATACTAGAACTCTCGTCAGTAAATGCAGGTAACAATGATGTTGTTACTGAATGTTATAAAACATTAGTTACATACGATTTTATGGATAGCAGCACTTACCATGTGACAAAATCTTTATTGGTATACTTGTAGGTCCTTTTATACTTACTCCTCTTTCATTTTGTACTGCTATTCTCATAGTAAGTGTGTATGTTAATTGAGGATTTAGACCAGTTACATTGATAGATGTCTTATTAAATGGAACATGTACAGTTATATCACTTGATTGTTTACGTCTACTATTGACAGCATCTAATACTATAATATACTCAAAGAAACCATGAGCTTCTTCTAGTGACACTTTTCTCCATACAATGTAAAGAGAAGTACCATCAGATGACCTCTGTGATGCAATATCATATGGTGAAATCAAAGGAGCTATATATATGCCAATAATAGTAATAGAAAATAGACAATGGTTTTTACTTTCAGTTTTAGTGAAGACAGTAACTGATGTAATGTTACCTTCTCCTAGTTCATTGACTGCTCCAATTGATATATAGTAAGGGACACCTGGACCTGTGGAGACAATACATTTACTAATTAGTAATGCATTAGGCTTACGTAGTCCTCCAATAATTTGTGTGTAAGTATTCAATTGAGGATCAGTTATAACTGTTAATGACATTATAACTCCACCAGTGATTTCTATATTATAACTACTAATATATCCATTAGGTGTGATTGGTGGAGACCAAGTAAGGTTAACAGCAGTGTCATTAACTACTGGTATAGTGTTAGCAACAAAGATATTACTAATAATAACTGGTATAACAATAAGAACTGGTTCAGATGATACTAGAGAAATGTATGTAAAAGAGAATAGTAAATGATACATACTTACTATCAGGATCAGTTCTTCCTTTAATAGTAGCACTAGGTCCATATCCAACTACTGTAGTAGCTGAAACAGTAGCAGTGTAATTTTGATAGGGTGAGAATCCATCAACAGTGATAGATACCATGTTGTAATTTGGGGTCACATCAACTAGTCTAGTAATGCTTCTAAATAAGTCAGCTCCTACATTAACTACAATAACTAATCTATGTTTGGTAATAATGCCATTAGGAGTAGATGGATGTCTCCAGGTAAATGTTACATCAGTCTTGGTTGGAGTAGAAATGAAGTTTTGAGGAGCATCATCAGGTCCTATTTGGAAAATAAAAATTGATATTGTGTCATGAACCTACTATCTTGAGCTGTTTCGAATGTATATTGTGTAGCTGGTCCTTCACCCACAACATTAATAGATGACACTCTACAAGTGTACTGAGTAAATGGTACTAATACTGGAATAGTAAATGTTGTCTCTAGAGAACTCTGAGTAGTTGTCAGTCCAGAGACTCGAGGTCCTTTGGTTTGTATACAAGTCAAGTTGTATCCTACTGTCTTTGCTACTTGATCTGGGGGGTCCCAATTTAATGTAACACTACGTGCAAGGAAGGTTGTGTTCATGAAATTTCTTGGAGGAGCAGTATAAGCTAAATTTTAAAAAAATGTATTGATTTTAAAACAATATAAAGGTATATCTGATCAAATTAAGTACTATGAAACAACTAAATGTTACTTACTTTGTACAGAAATCGTGTCAGTAGCATTGTTTATTCCACTAATGATTAAAGGATCATTTGAACTGATTGTCATCTGACAGGTATATGTTCCAGTGTCATTAAAGTTACTGTTATGATCTCCATTATCAATTGGTAGAAACATTAGTGTACTCTCAAACTCATTATTTCCATTACTTCTAACATTAGTGATCATACGTCGTGATTCAACAGGTATAGTATTGCCCTGAGGATCAAACCAGACTACAGTAGCTGACACTGTTGTGTCCACTACACTGGGTAGTGTACCAATACAGGTCAGGTTAAAGTTAGTACTTGCATAAACTGTACTATTTGAAGGACTATGTATGATAACCATACTGGGTGAAGGAACTGTAGATTCATAAAAATAATGTTTGAATGTATAACAAATAAACTTTACTTTGGACACTGATGTTAGTAAACGTCTGAAAAGTTACATTTAAATCATTAAATATTACTGAACAGTAATATCTTCTACCACCAGATGTTTTCACTGGATTGATTGTCAGAGTACTCAAGAAAACATTACCAATTCTAGTTACATTTCTTAAAGCAGCATTACTGTTAATTACTTCAACTCTTTCTTCTCTATTCAGATCATAACTCCATATTACTGCACTAGGTTTGTACCTCAGTCCTTGAGGTACACTGATATTACATATGGCAGTGAACTGGTAACCAGCAGTGGGTATAGTTGGAAGTATAATATTAGCTGTGAAATCTAAAGAGAATTAGTAAGAAATCAAATGAATACACATATCTTAAAAATACTAATGCATTGCAGTGACTTATGATAATCATAAGTTATTTAATTCACAAAAAATGACAGGATTTCAGCACACTACATTTTATAACTACAATAACTCATACCATCAACATGTACTTCAGTAATCCCAAAAAGAGCTCTATTGGATGACCTAAAGTCAAGTCCATTAGCCTCAGTACGAGCATAGACAATGAAACGATACTGTGAGTGTGGAGTTAAATCAGTAACTGTCAAGGATTTAGTATCCCAAGACACATCGATGGGTGGTGGTGGTATACCAAATTGTCCAATATAATTAAATTGTGTAAAAGGTACAGATTCATATACAACCTACAAAAGAATTATAAAAATATTATGATGTGAACTTACTGTATATCCTATTCGGAGGCCATTGTCACATATTGGTGGACTCCATGTTATGTTTAATGTTGTAGAACTTATTCTGGTAATGAATCCAGTTTGGGGCACAGTAGGAACTAGAATGAACATATATATATATATATAATAGACTCCATATTAACTAAGACAGACAACTCACTTCCCTGAGGAGTAGAAAAAGAAAAGGATGATGATGTTGGTCCTAAACCTGCACTAGTCTTTCCAGTGACATTGAAACTGTACTGAGCAAATGGAACTATGGAACAAAAAATGATTTTGAAGGAAGGTTAAATATAATTGGATTGATCACAACAAAACTGGCAGTAATAAAAAACTCACTTAGTTCAGTGACAGTTACACTTGTCGTATTACCAGGAACAGATATATTATAACTAGGCTCTACACCAGCTGCACTTAGACATTGCTTGAGTGTGTTAGTATCCCTTTTTCTATGACCTCCACCTGTGTCAATCAATGTTATGATAATAATATTGACTATGTAGATCAGATCTCCATTTTGTTCATCCAATGGAATAGGTTCCCATGACAATGTAACTGATGTGGGTTTCAATGATGCAATTGAGAGATTACCAGGAGCGACTGTAGGGGCTGTAAAAGAGTTAATTACACACAGTCTTAATGTCTTATACATTATACTTAATGCTAAAATAGATATTTTATCTACAGGACATGTAGGCAAAAAGAAGACTATTATATTTAGTGCATACATCTACTAACAATGTCAACTTCTTACATTAGCTCACAGATAGTTGAATGTGAACAAACTAAATATGCATGTCTTAAAACCAGATATACAATGCAACAAAATATTAATTTCTCTCTTACGTGCGATGAATGTAGTATTAGTGACAATATCTGTAAAAGGACCTGGGCCAACTGTATATGCTCTCACTTGAAAACCATATGTCCGAGCTTCTTGAAGGTTAAAAATAGTCATAGTTAATGTTGTGTTATCTGTGGTATTGACAAGTGTTATAGGTGTACTCCCATCCTTTAGTTGTTTACTGGCAGCATTATATTCCCCATATCGGATCTCATAAATGTCTATAATACCGTATCTCTTATCAAGGGGTGGAGCATCCCAAGTGATATAGATACTGGTTGTTGTATTTGTGAAAGCTTTGAGCATTTGAGGTGGAGCTCCAGGAACTATTATATGAAAATAGAATTTAATTTTTTCCCCAATGACTATTTTCTACTAGTTGTATCCATCTATCTATCCATCCAATACTAATATTCTCTATTCAACCTGTTCACTGTACTATATACCATTTTCATCTGTTCTTTGAATCAAAGTAATAGTAGGTCCTTCTCCAATTGTCACAGCTGTAATTGATATCTCATATTTAGTGTAATTCTCTAAGTTCATAAGTGTCTCAGTAGTAATGGAACCACCTACATGAGTTACATTAACAGCTGATGTCTGAGGATCTATAACCACACCCAACTGTTCAATTATCTTATAGCGAATGATGTACATGTCAATAATGCCATTAATGTCCTGAATAGGGGGTGGAGACCATGAGAGAGATATGGAATTAGGTGTAGTACCAATGACAGTGAAGTTTTGAGGAAAATCTGTTGGTACTGCAGAGATAAAATATGATATGATAGAAAGTGGGTAGTAAAGCAGTTTGCTATATATAGTGCTAACAGTATAGGATTTATGTCTACTAAAATGTATTGGACAAGATTAGTTAGGTACGTTTAAGACACACATTTTTAATTTTAGTCTTACCTGCTTCTTCTGTTCTTTTTGATACAGTTAGACTAGCAGGTCCCTTTCCCACAGCAGTAGAAGCCAGTATAGAGAAGCTATGATTAACAAACTCTTGAAGTCTATTAAACTGATGTTGTAATGTTGTGGCTTCTTTGATATCAACACTGAATGCTGTCACAAATGAGACATCTGTATTAACAAATATTGTATAGTTTACAATAATGCCATTTGTTTCATTTGGCAAGACAGGTGACCAGGTCACAAGAATAGATGTAGCATTAAGTGTTATAGCTTGTAAGTTATGTGGATATCCAGATGGAACTAAGAGAAAGAGAGAGAGAGAGAGAGAGAGTTGTTATATTAAAGCCTTACCATCTTATCATGTATTGTCATCGGAGGATGTGTATGCAGTAATGATTAAGTTAGTTTAGTTAAGAATGTATTATTATTATTGTCAACAAATAGATTATGATTTCCTAGTAAATAAAAAATACTTTGCTTGTAATTGAAGAATGTCAACTAGATAAGTGGGATGATGAAAGATTAGAGAGAGAGAGAGAGAGAGAGAAAGAGAGTCACTAACCAGCTTCATCAGTTCTGTTAGTCACAATTGGACTAGCAGGTCCCTTTCCCACAGCAGTAGAAGCCAGTATAGAGAAGCTGTGATTAACAAACTCTTGAAGTCCATTAAACTGATATTGTAATGTTGTGGCTTCCTTGATATCAACACTGAATGCTGTCACAAATGAGACATCTGTATTAACAAATATTGTATAGTTTACAATAATGCCATTTGTTTCATTTGGTAAGACAGGTGACCAGGTCACAAGAATAGATGTAGCATTGAGTGTTGTAGCTTGTAAGTTATGTGGATATCCAGATGGAACTGAGAGAGAGAGAGAGAGAGAGAAGAGAGAGGAGAGAGAAGTGTCCTAGTATATATGTACTGAACTACTATTACATACCTTCTTCTAGTGTTCTAACAGACAGTGGTTGACTAGAACTACCATTACCTTCCTCATTATTAGCAAATACAGTAAAGCTATAAGTTACTCCTGGATGTAAGTTGTCAATAAATAACTCTTCTGGTGGATCTGGTCCATTTACTGATAATGTTACTTGAACTCCTCCCAAGAAATTAGGATCAGTGTAAACAACAAAGTAGTTAAGTATAGGGGCATTGTTATCATGAGGTTCTACCCACGACAGGCTGAGGTTATGAGAGGTGAGATCATTTGAAGTGAGGTTGATAGGAATCTCAGGAACAGCTGAGTGGGAAGAGAGAGAGAGAGTAATTAATCTTAATTATTATACATTTTGGCAATAAGCTATTATAATAACAGATCAATGCAGCATCATTATCAGTAATACATCTTTCTACAAATGACATTTTTTCAGATTGAAATTAATTATATCTGATTAATCAAGATTTTATAATCATAAGAATTATCATTAGTTTTGGATCAAATATGATCATGTCAGTGTCAAGTATGATAACACATATGTACATGTTCACATTAACCTTACCTTGAACAAGTACTATTGCAGTTGTACTCATCATAGACTGATAGAAAGTAACATAACTAGTAGCATTACAAAAATAGTCACCAGTGTTATTAGCAAGAGCTGAGAACACTGTTAATTCACTCCTTATTGTACCCAATGATGTGCTAGTGGTTACAGAAACATCTTTCTCAAAGACACCTGATCTTCCATCTAAATTGAGGACTGTCCCATTGTGTGTCCAGGTAATTATTGGGATAGGTACTCCAATAGCCTCACAAGTTAATACAATGTTATGTATATCAATACTAACATTGATACTTGTAGGATTAGTAATGATGATTGGTCCAACTATAGGATATAAATAATTGAGTTAGAAAAGCTGCCCCTGATGTATATAGATTCTATTATTACTAAGAGTTCCTTACATTAATGACTAATATCATACTATCAATGGTTTAACAATTATTATAGGACTTAATAGTGAATATCAGTTTAATAATATAATTAGTTTAACAGATATAAAAATAAATATATATAATATATTATAAAGAACTGGCTTTCTTAGTGGTATGTGGAGTGATATAGTGAACCAAATTTTATTTTTTCCCTAACAAACTATAGTAGGTATTAACTCTATATCTATGGACTCTATATTAATTAATCTTAGTATGTCATTCTGTGATAACTACTCTGTATAACTCACTATTAACAATAGCAGTGGCTGTGTCATTACCAGCATCATTGTATACAAAGCATTCATATTGTCCTCCAGTATATACATTACTTGTGAGTTCATAAACTGACTCAATGGATACCACCTCTCCAGTTCTTAAGTATGTCCAGCGAAAATGATTGAGGGGTCCACCACGAGAGTTACAAGTCAAATTGAATGTAGATCCATTAAAAGAGTTCTCAATTTGTGGAGATATAAAAACACTTCCAGCAGGAGAAACTAGAAAAAATCAAAAAAGACAATTGATGAACCAATTGTAGTACTAAATTTTGATGTGGCTATCAGGGAACATTTAATGATACATACCATTAATAACAGCAGTATCAGAAGTAATAATTCCTTCAGCATTTGCTACACATCTATAAACACCATAGTCTTCATAATTTACTGAAGGAAATGACAAAGTAGATTCATTAGCATTCATAACAAATTCAAATTGGTCATTCATCATATTTAATTTTTGCCAATGATACTGTGGACGAGGATAAGAGTCAGCTAAACAAGTGAGAGAGACAGAAACATTAGCTTCTGTAAAGACAGTTTTTGGTTGTTGTATAATATCAGGTCGTACATATAAAGTAGTAGTGTTAGCATCTATACCAGCTTCATTAATAACAACACAACTATATTGTCCTCCATTTTGTGTAGCATTGATTGAAGAGATAGAGAAAGACATTCCAGTAGTGAGAGTTATATTAGATAACTCATTCAATATATCACTAACTGATAGTGGAAATGTCATGACTAATGTAAGTAGATTTGAACCAGGTTGAAGTAATTGATCTAAATCCATGGATCGTACCCAAACATAAGTGTTATTTGGACCTCCTCTAGCAAAACAAGTGAATGTGATACTACTACCATTATCTACTATAATAAAGTCAGGATCAATTATAACACTGCCATTTACAGACACTAAAAGAGATAATGAAATTAAATTATAAACTTTACATTATTACACTTACCAGTTATAACTGCTGTATTAGAGGTAGCTGTTTCATCAATGATTGCAGTAGTAGCAACACAGCGATAATCACCAAAAACTTCATACTCAATATCAGTTATTGTCAAGTTAGTATTAGTCTCTCCTGAAATTTCCTCAAATTTGTCTTCATTTTTATTTCTTCTCTCCCATTGATAAGTAGGTGGAGGGAAGGAGTCAGCTTCACAATAGAGAGTCACAGTATCTCCAGGTTGAACATATTGGTTTTCAGGCTGCCTAGTAACATAAGGAAAAATATAAAGAGTAACTGTGTCATTATCAAATCCAGCTTCATTAATAGCTATACAAGTATACTCTCCTCCATCATCTCCTACAATAGACTCCAGTACTAATCTTGACTCTTTACCAACAATAGTTAGTGTACTAAGAACTGATGTGACATTTAATGGAGGAGCCATTGAAGATAATGGATTTCTCCCTTTGATCCATTGTATTATAGTGTCGGGACCTCCTTTAGCCATACAGTCAAAAGCAACAGTTGAAAAGTGCATTAAGCTTTGTGTCATAGGTCTAGCAGTAACACTTCCAACAGGTGATACTGAGAGAGAAAGACAGAGAGAGAAAAGGTATTAACAAAGTGATTCAGGAAAGGTAAAAGGCTTTTACAAGATTTTCTACAGCATATAACATTAGATATTTATAATTATAAGTAATATATCATGTGACTTAAAGCAATGCCCATTCATTATTTAGTAAAGTGTTAATATCATAATAATAGTATGTTTATTAATGTATAACTTTGATAATGTCTAGTGATATTACTTTGTCCGATAGAAGCACTTATTTATCAGTTTTAAAATCTACTCTCTACTATGTTAATGTCTGTGTAATATGACAATATGACAATAATATGTGTGTCTAATGAGTTATTTACTTGTAATGAGAGCTGGTTCTGAAGTAGCATTCTCAGCAATACTGTTAGCAGCAGCAACACAACGATAGTTGCCATAATCATTGTAGCTGATTGATGATATAGTAAATGTAGAATCTGTTGCATTCTTAATAGGTTCAAACATTCTTGTTGTTCTGTTCATCATTTCCCACTGGTACTCTGGAGAAGGGAAGGAGTTAGCTTTACAAGAGAGGGTAACTGCCTGCCCATCATCTACGTATTGGTCATCAGGTTGTTCTGTTATAACAGGTCGAACATAGAGAGTAGATGTATTTCGTTCTGCTCCAGCCTCATTAATAACAAGACAATCATAGTCTCCTCCATTTTGTGTAGCATTTATTGAAGAGATTGTTAAATTGTTACCATATGTAATTACTTCATCAGCAATGATGTTTAACAGTTTAGTAACATTCAATGGAAAAGAATTAAAACTCTCTGAGATATTAAATTTATTGGTACTATTCTGTCGTGTCCATATAAAAGTATTATTAGGACCTCCCTGAGCTGAACATGTAAATGTAATAACACTACCATTATCAACTATAATAAAATGAGGATCAATTGAAGTACTTCCTTCAGGGGAAACTACAGGAGGGAGACAAGAGAGAGTGTGAAACAAAATTAATATATACTTACCTGTGACTAATACTTCATTTGAAATGGCATTAACTTCAATCATTGGAGCTGAAGCAATACAACGAAAAGTACCATATACCTGATAAGGAATCTCGGTAATTGTCAAGTTACTGGTGTTCCCTCCAAACTCAGCCAGTAATGGGACAAACTCTCCAGTGATTCTGTTCATTTGTTCCCATTGATACATTGGTGGAGGGAACGAATCAGCTACACAAGTTAGACTTAGATTATTACCAGCATTTAAATATACATCTTGAGGTTGTGTTATAATTTCTGGTTGTACAAGAAGAATAACTGTGTCATTACCAAATCCAGCTTCATTAATAGCTATACAAGTATACTCTCCTCCATCATCTCCTACAATAGACTCCAGTATTAATCTTGACTCATTACTAACAATAGTTAGTGTACTAAGAACTGATGTGACATCTAATGGAGTATCCATTGAAGACAATGGGTTTCTGCCTTTGATCCATTGATAGATAGTATTGGGACCACCTTCAGCAGTACAGTTAAAATAAGAAGTTGAGTTTATAGCTAGGATCTGATATGAAGGTGTCACAAAGATACTGTTTCTTGGAGATACTATAGCATATAGAGAAAAGCAATCTATGTAAATGAATTAGATTGAAATTACTAACCAGTTACTAATGCTGGAAGTGATGTGGCATTTTCAATAATACCAATAGCAGTAGCTATGCAACGATAGTTACCAAAGTCATTGTAAACAATTGGAGAAAACATCAATGTAGAATCATTTGCATTTAGAACTTCTTGAAACATTCCTGTTGTTTTGCTCATCATTTCCCACTGGTACTTAGGAGCAGGGAAGGAGTCGGCTCTACAGAAGAGCATAACTGTCTCTCCTTCATCCACAAACAGGTCATTCGGATGTTCTGTTATGACAGGTCGAACATGAAGAGTTGTAGAGTTATTCTCATATCCAGCTTCATTGAAGACATAACAATCATAAGATCCTCCATTTTCAGTAGCATTTACTGATGTAATTGTAAAGACCATCCCTGTAGCAAGTGTTATATTAGACAATTCCATTGTTAGCTGGTTGATTGGTAATTGAGATTGTGTTAGTAGATTTGAACTAGCTAATGCTTCATTAATATCTGCTGTATGGAACCAAAGGAAAGTGTTATTTGGACCTCCTCTAGCGGAACAAGTGAATGTGATACTACTACCATTATCTACTATGATAAAGTCTGGATTAATTATGACACTGCCATTTGCAGACACTGCATAAAAGAGATAACAATGTTACATTTAAAACTTTACATTACTACACTTACCAGTTATAACAGCTGTATTAGAGGTAACTGTTTTATCAATGATTGGAGTAGTAGCAACACAACGATAATCACCAAACTGTTCATATTGGATACTGATTATAGTCAAGTTAGTATTAGTCTCTCCTGAAATAGACACAAACTTTCCAGTTTCATTTCTTCTCTTCCATTGATAAGTAGGTAAAGGGAAGGAGTCAGCTTCACAATAGAGAGTCACAGTATCTCCAGATTGAACATATTGGTTTACAGGTTGTCTAGTGATATTAGGAAAGATATAGAGAGTAACTGTGTCATTATCAAATCCAGCTTCATTAATAGCTATGCAAGTATACTCTCCTCCATCGTCTCCTACAATAGACTCCAGTACTAATGTTGACCCATTACTAACAATATTGAGATTACTGATAACTGATGTAACACCTAGTGGAAGATACATTGAAGACAAGGGGTTTCTTCCTTTGATCCAAGTATAGATAATATTGGGACCACCTCTAGCAATACAGTCAAAAGTGACATTTGAAAATCGTGAAAACGTTTGTGACATAGGTATAGCATTAACACTGTTAACAGGTGATACTGAGAGAGAGAGAGAGAGAGGGAATATTAAAGGTTTCTGCAAGATAGTCTACTGCATGCAAAGTAGATATTTATACTTGCATCATACAACTTATAGCAATGTCCACTCATTTCTAATTAATGCCTAGCTTTGATATTGTCTACATAGTGGTATTTAAAATGAAGCTATATTCAGACTGAAACAATTTAGTTTAGTTTTGGATGAAAACTCTAGTCTTAGCTACATTTCTGATTGTCTAATACAACATTCATTAGTGTGTCTATGGTATGCATCAATTTATTTACCTGTAATGATAGCTGGTTCTGAAATAGCATTCTCAATAATACCATTAGCAGTAGCAACACAGTGATAGTTGCCATAATCATTATAAATGATTGATGAGATAATATAGGTGGAATCTGTTGCATTCTTAATGGGTTCAAACATTCTTGTTGTTCTGTTCATCACTTCCCATTGGTACTCTGGAGAAGGGAAGGAGTTAGCTTTACAAGAGAGGGTAACTGTCTGCCCATCATCTACATACTGGTCATCAGGTTGTTCTGTTATAACAGGTCGAACATAGAGAGTAGATGTGTTTCGTTCTGCTCCAGCCTCATTAATAACAAGACAATCATAGCCTCCTCCATTTTGTGTGGCATTTATTGAAGAGATTGTTAAATTGTTACCATATGTAATTACTTCATCAGCAATGATGTTTAACAGTTTAGTAACATTCAATGGAAAAGAATTAAAACTCTCTGAGATATTAAATTTATTGGTACTATTCTGTCGTGTCCATATAAAAGTATTATTAGGACCTCCCTGAGCTGAACATGTAAATGTAATAACACTACCATTATCAACTATAATAAAATGAGGATCAATTGAAGTACTTCCTTCAGGGGAAACTACAGGAGGGAGACAAGAGAGAGTGTGAAACAAAATTAATATATACTTACCTGTGACTAATACTTCATTTGAAATGGCATTAACTTCAATCATTGGAGCTGAAACAATACAACGAAAAGTACCATATACCTGATAAGGAATCTCGGTAATTGTCAAGTTACTGGTGTTTCCTCCAAACTCAGCCAGTAATGGGACAAAGACTTCAGAGATTCTGTTCATTTGTTCCCATTGATACATTGGTGGAGGGAACGAATCAGCTACACAAGTTAGACTTAGATTATTACCAGCATTTAAATATACATCTTGAGGTTGTGTTATAATTTCTGGTTGTACAAGAAGAATAACTGTGTCATTACCAAATCCAGCTTCATTAATAGCTATACAAGTATACTCTCCTCCATCATCTCCTACAATAGATTCCAATGTTAACGTTGACTCATTAATAACAATAATTAGAGCACTAAGAACTGATGTGACATCTAATGGAGGAGTCATTGAGGACAATGGGTTGCTTCCTTTAATCCATTGTATTATTGTGTCAGGAACTCCTTTAGCCATACAGTCAAAGGTTGTATTTTCATAGTGTGAGACAGTCTTATTTGAAGGATATGCAAAGATAAAGTCTTGAGGGGAAACTATATGAAACAAGATATAATTATCTCATCAAGATGGTTATCTTACGTGCACTAATATGAAGAGATAATATTTTCATAATCAAATAATTAATTAAACAATTAAATAAATAATTAATAATAATTATCCACCTGACAAAAATGTGAAATCAGCACATCTTAGAGTTTTAATTTTTTAAGTATGAAAATTCCTTTCAAGAGGTAAGTACATTATTTAGTTACCACATGTTGTAAGTTAAATGATATAGTGGCACTATGAACTTATCTTAATTCTATTAACAATTACACAATTGCTTTTTTCATCAAAAAATTCTGTAATTGTTTGATCCATTTTAATATCAAAACAAAGAAAGTATAACTTACATAGACACAATGTCAAATATTAGAAAATTTTAAAAATTATAAAAAAGAATCCTAATGTTTGATCAATGGGTTAATGCATAAAATAGATTTGGTTGCATAGAAATAACTGTGAATAATATACTAATGTATTGTATGACCTTCTGATTTTGTCTTACCAAGTATATCAGTTGGAGTAGGTGTAGCAAAGGAACTAATATCAGCTATATATATCATAGATTTAGTTTATTAATAGTATACATATGTAAATATCTTTAATAACTTACTATTTATATCAGACACTGAGAGAGAATCAGATCCTGTATAAAACAGTGTATACACATTGAATAAAGAAGTATATTATGACAAATTGTGTTCTGTGTTCTTTAAATGATGTTAGGTTATGATAAGCATCCAATATAAGACAAGGTATGCATATTAATATCATTGAATAGTGAGCAATTAATACTGCATTTAAAACAAAGAAAGTGTAATTTGCATAGACACTATGTCAAATATTAGAAAATTTTATAAATTATAAAAAAGGATCTAAATGTTTGATCAATGGGTTAATGCATAAAATAGATTTGGTTGCATAGAAATAACTGTGAGTAATATACTAATGTATTGTATGACCTTCTGATTTTGTCTTACCAAGTATATCAGTTGGAGTAGGTGTAGCAAAGGAACTAATATCAGCTATATATATCATAGATTTAGTTTATTAATAGTATACATATGTAAATGTCTTTAATAACTTACTATTTATATCAGACACTGAGAGAGAATCAGATCCTGTATAAAACAGTGTATACACATTGAATAAAGAAGTATATTATGACAAATTGTGTTCTGTGTTCTTTAAATGATGTTAGGTTATGATAAGCATCCAATATAAGACAAGGTATGCATATTAAGATTATTGAATAGTGAGCAATTAATACTGTATTTAAAACAAAGAAAGTGTAATTTGCATAGACACTATGTCAAATATTAGAACATTTTATAAATTATAAAAAAGGATCTAAATGTTTGATCAATGGTTAATGCATAAAATAGATTTGGTTTCATAGAAATAACTGTGAATAATATACTAATGTATTGTATGACCTTCTGATTTTGTCTTACCAAGTGTTATAGTTGGAGTAGGTGTAGCAAAGGAACTAGTATCAGCTATATATATAATAGATTTAGTTTATTAATAGTATACATATGTAAATGTCTTTAATAACTTACTATTTATATTAGACACTGAGAGAGAATCAGATCCTGTATAAAACAGTGTATACACATTGAATAAAGAAGTATATTATGACAAATTGTGTTCTGTGTTCTTTAAATGATATTAGGATATGATAAGCATCCAATATAAGACAAGGTATGCATATTAATATCATTGAATAGTGAGCAATTAATACTGTATTTAAAACAAAGAAAGTGTAATTTGCATAGACACTATGTCAAATATTAGAAAATTTTATAAATTATAAAAAAGGATCAAGGGTTAATGCATAAAATAGATTTGGTTTCATAGAAATAACTGTGAATAATATACTAATGTATTGTATGACCTTCTGATTTTGTCTTACCAAGTGTTATAGTTGGAGTAGGTGTATCAAAGGAACTAATATCAGCTATATATATAATAGATTTAGTTTATTAATAGTATACATATGTAAATGTCTTTAATAACTTACTATTTATATCAGACACTGAGAGAATATCAGATCCTGTATAAAACAGTGTATACACATTGAATAAAAAAGTATATTATGACAAATTGTGTTCTGTGTTCTTTAAATGATGTTAGGTTATGATAAGCATCCAATATAAGACAAGATATGCATATTAATATCATTGAATAGTGAGCAATTAATACTGTATTTAAAACAAAGAAAGTGTAATTTGCATAGACACTATGTCAAATATTAGAACATTTTATAAATTATAAAAAAGGATCTAAATGTTTGATCAATGGTTAATGCATAAAATAGATTTGGTTTCATAGAAATAACTGTGAATAATATACTAATGTATTGTATGACCTTCTGATTTTGTCTTACCAAGTGTTATAGTTGGAGTAGGTGTAGCAAAGGTACTAATATCAGCTATATATATAATAGATTTAGTTTATTAATAGTATACATATGTAAATGTCTTTAATAACTTACTATTTATATTAGACACTGAGAGAGAATCAGATCCTGTATAAAACAGTGTATACACATTGAATAAAAAAGTATATTATGACAAATTGTGTTCTGTGTTCTTTAAATGATGTTAGGTTATGATAAGCATCCAATATAAGACAAGGTATGCATATTAATATCATTGAATAGTGAGCAATTAATACTGTATTTAAAACAAAGAAAGTGTAATTTGCATAGACACTATGTCAAATATTAGAAAATTTTATAAATTATAAAAAAGGATCAAGGGTTAATGCATAAAATAGATTTGGTTTCATAGAAATAACTGTGAATAATATACTAATGTATTGTATGACCTTCTGATTTTGTCTTACCAAGTGTTATAGTTGGAGTAGGTGTATCAAAGGAACTAATATCAGCTATATATATAATAGATTTAGTTTATTAATAGTATACATATGTAAATGTCTTTAATAACTTACTATTTATATCAGACACTGAGAGAGAATCAGATCCTGTATAAAACAGTGTATACACATTGAATAAAAAAGTATATTATGACAAATTGTGTTCTGTGTTCTTTAAATGATGTTAGGTTATGATAAGCATCCAATATAAGACAAGATATGCATATTAATATCATTGAATAGTGAGCAATTAATACTGTATTTAAAACAAAGAAAGTGTAATTTGCATAGACACTATGTCAAATATTAGAACATTTTATAAATTATAAAAAAGGATCTAAATGTTTGATCAATGGTTAATGCATAAAATAGATTTGGTTTCATAGAAATAACTGTGAATAATATACTAATGTATTGTATGACCTTCTGATTTTGTCTTACCAAGTGTTATAGTTGGAGTAGGTGTAGCAAAGGTACTAATATCAGCTATATATATAATAGATTTAGTTTATTAATAGTATACATATGTAAATGTCTTTAATAACTTACTATTTATATTAGACACTGAGAGAGAATCAGATCCTGTATAAAACAGTGTATACACATTGAATAAAAAAGTATATTATGACAAATTGTGTTCTGTGTTCTTTAAATGATGTTAGGTTATGATAAGCATCCAATATAAGACAAGGTATGCATATTAAGATCATTGAATAGTGAGCAATTAATACTGTATTTAAAACAAAGAAAGTGTAATTTGCATAGACACTATGTCAAATATTAGAACTTTTTATAAATTATAAAAAAGGATCTAAATGTTTGATCAATGGTTAATGCATAAAATAGATTTGGTTTCATAGAAATAACTGTGAATAATATACTAATGTATTGTATGACCTTCTGATTTTGTCTTACCAAGTGTTATAGTTGGAGTAGGTGTATCAAAGGAACTAATATCAGCTATATATATAATAGATTTAGTTTATTAATAGTATACATATGTAAATGTCTTTAATAACTTACTATTTATATCAGACACTGAGAGAGAATCAGATCCTGTATAAAACAGTGTATACACATTGAATAAAAAAGTATATTATGACAAATTGTGTTCTGTGTTCTTTAAATGATGTTAGGTTATGATAAGCATCCAATATAAGACAAGGTATGCATATTAATATCATTGAATAGTGAGCAATTAATACTGTATTTAAAACAAAGAAAGTGTAATTTGCATAGACACTATGTCAAATATTAGAAAATTTTATAAATTATAAAAAAGGATCTAAATGTTTGATCAATGGTTAATGCATAAAATAGATTTGGTTTCATAGAAATAACTGTGAATAATATACTAATGTATTGTATGACCTTCTGATTTTGTCTTACCAAGTGTTATAGTTGGAGTAGGTGTAGCAAAGGAACTAGTATCAGCTATATATATAATAGATTTAGTTTATTAATAGTATACATATGTAAATGTCTTTAATAACTTACTATTTATATTAGACACTGAGAGAGAATCAGATCCTGTATAAAACAGTGTATACACATTGAATAAAGAAGTATATTATGACAAATTGTGTTCTGTGTTCTTTAAATGATATTAGGATATGATAAGCATCCAATATAAGACAAGATATGCATATTAATATCATTGAATAGTGAGCAATTAATACTGTATTTAAAACAAAGAAAGTGTAATTTGCATAGACACAATGTCAAATATTAGAAAATTTTATAAATTATAAAAAAGGATCTAAATGTTCAATCAATGGGTTAATGCATAAAATAGATTTGGTTTCATAGAAATAACTGTGAATAATATACTAATGTATTGTATGACATTCTGATTTTGTAATATAATATTGACTTGATTGGTAATTAATTATAATATTGACTTGATCTAAGTTTATGATGTTTGTTAGGATTAGAATTTCTTTAATGGTTTGATATAAATTTATTTTATATCACATAGAAAAATAAATTGGGTACATTGATATACATTATTACTATACTTTGACTATAAATAAAACTAAAATATTTTTGAATGTCAGGTTAGTGTACTCAATTATAATCACTAATGACTTTCAATCACTTACCACTTCCTTTTAATCCAGATCCAAAACCTAAACCAGGCCCCAAGTTTAATCCTGAGCCAGATCCAGATCCTATATGAACAGTGCATACAAATTGAATAATGAAGTATAATGATTAAATTATTGTTTTTAAAATTTAAATAATATTAAGTTATGATAAACAGCCAATATAAGACAAGGAATCCATATTAATGTCATTAAACACATAGACACTATGCAAAATACTAGAGAAACTTCATAAGTTATGTAAAAAAGATCTAACTATATAATAAATGGGTTAATGAATTAAATAGATTTTGGTCGCATAGAAATAATGTGACTAATACATTGTATGACCTTCTGATTTCCGATTTTGTCTTACCAAGAGTATCATTAGTTGGAGTAGGTGTGGCAGGATGACAACCAATAGCAGCTATATTGTATAAATAGTTTGGTAAAAGTAATCTATAAATGTCTTTAATTACTTACCATCTATACCAGATCCAGATCCTGTACAAAAGGAGAATGTGATAAGTGCACCATATAATACAAAACAAAAAAGAAAACAGCTGTAATTGTGACCTATATGTGTTTACCGTTGTTTAGTTTATAAACCACATTTGACCACACAGATGATGGATAGTTGAGACAGTCAATGTCCGTAACTTTTGATGTTCTAGAAAATGGATGGTTTTCAAAATAGTCAGATCCAGCACTAAAGCCAATTGCTGCATTATGTTTAGTCCATCTCAATAGATCACATTTATAGGTAAATATAGAATAAGAAGTTGATCCTTGAGATGCAATCACAACCTGAAATGTGTTTGTCTATAAACAAAAAATAGTCATGTATGATTTATAAAGTAAGCAATAAGTACTTGAACACAATTGATGTTTCCATATGGACAGACATTCATCCACTTTGCTACTAAAACCCAATCTAACTCCAGCTCAACATTTTGGCTCAATTCCAAAAATGTTTCCACTACATCAATAATATTAGGGTTATCTGTTGGAGTGATAATTCCATATTCAACAATCCCTGTATTTGTCAAGATGATATCATCCCAAAATGGAGCTATCACTACTACTGATGTAAGTGGAAATGATCTGGGCAAAAGGGTGAAAAATGAGATGCCAAAAATGAGTAGACCATTTGAGTGTATCTGTATTATCAAGTAAACAATAAGATTTTAGTAAAAGTAATAATAGTGACTAAAGTCTCACATATGAAGTGCGGAAAATTTGTCTTCCAAAATAAAAACATGAAGGCAGTCTTACAAATCTAGTCCCATCGTCAACATTACTAAACACATTTCTGTTTGGACCAAGATCAAGAAAATCTAAATTAGTGGGAGACCCAGATACAGAACCTAATATGAATGAAATATTACATTATACATATTTAAACTAAATGAAAAAATGATTTAATAATTAAATAGTTAATGAAATAATAATTATTTAATAATTATTGTCAGACCTCCTGACAAATTTAGTAAATAGCTACTTTCTTTTTTTTAAATCAAAAGGAAGAAATTTATCTGCAACTGTGTTGAACCCTTTATAATGTCCACCATTTTATCTAATGTGGGTGTGTGGCGTATCAATGACCCCATTTATTCTTCATTTGCAATGTTTGGAGGTAAGGCTTGACGTGTTGATGAAATTACTATGACTGTGTATCTTTACTATATACAATTTTTAATTATGAAAATTCATTTCAAGAGGTAATAACATTATTTATCTACCCCATGTTGTATGTAAGTTAAATAATATAGTGGCATTATGAACTTATTTTAATACTATTAACAACTACACAATTGCTTTTTTCATTGAAATATCATTCTGTAATTGTTTGATCCACTTTAATATCTGCCAAATTATAGTGTTGTTTTAGTAAACTAAAACTAAAAATAGAATGTATTTTAGTAGACCCAAAATCTTTTAGTGAACTAAACTAAAACTAAACTTTATTCATGACCAACTAAAATTAAACAAAACTAAAATGTTTACCTGCCAAAAACTAAAAGAATACTAAAATTAAAATACCGAATATTATGTTATTTTACTATTAGCAGTAATGCATGCATTTTTCAGCTGCAAGTGCAAACTAGAATGACTGATTACTGATAAGTTCAATTAACTTGTAATTGCATCATCTCTCCATTTATCCATGGCATGTGGCTACTGCTGGAACTGGAAGACCCAAGGAAAGCTGTATTTTGAACTACTTAGAGAAAGAGAACAAAAGCGTTTGCCTGAGAGGAATGTAGTATGATACTTAATGGAAAATTTCTAAACAATCTGAAAGGGCACTTGAAGAAAGAACACTCATTGAAATATGTAGAGGTGGAAGAAATTGAAAGGTTCGGAAGCAGAAAAAAACAGAAAAGAAGTCCAAGCAGAAAGTGGACAGTAACGCAAAACAGCTACAGATAGCAGAGGCTTTTCAAGGAGTTAGTATGTATGTGGGATAATTTGCCAGTGGCAAATTATCCCACATGTCGATGTACATTTTATAAGAGATCATTGCTAAGTATGAGAATTCCTTTTAAGAGGAGACTTCATTATTTAGCTACCACATGCTATAAGTTAAATAGTGTAGTGACACTGTATCTTCACTTAATATCATGTCTAATATTTAGTGTTGTTTTAGTTAATTATAACTAAAATTAAAACCTCTTTAGCTCAGCTAATTAATTAAAAAGGAAACTATAATAACACTATTTGTATGAATAAATGTTTACATGGAAAATTGTTTGTATGAATGATGAATCATCAATACCTTAACTTGTTTCTACACTTTTTACATTAACATTCCTTCATTATTTTATTTAAATCAAGCTTAATAAAATCAACTTACAGGATAGTGGTTTAAAAATATATGAATAAAGAAGAGAGATAGCATTATCCATAAAAGACTTGATCCTGAGTAGCTGGAATCCATCTAATCTAGAGGTACTTTTAAATGCATGGGGGTGTTATTCCCTGCAATCTAACAGATTAGTCTGGCATTGCCGCCCCTTTACTTGGAGGGGAAGGATCTGGGGACAAGCAGTCAAGACTCATATAGCAGTATTTGGATAGAGCATTCTTAGAACAACAATGCACTTAAAATAATATTTTGTCATTTCAACCGTTGTTTTTGTTATCAGAATTTCATCAATACGATGTAAGCCCAATATTGACTTACCACAAAGCCAAAACTGACCTAACTCAGTACATATAAAGCCAACTAGAAGCCAAAAAGTAGTTCATGTAGCTTATGTCTAGTAATTGAAACTATGAGGGAGAGGCAGGTACTATTTTAATTGAAATAACTGGGTTAGATTAAGTTGAAATAGTATCTGCTTATAGCTCAATTGAAGCCATAATTGAATTACTAGAGCAAAGTGAGTGTATACAAGCAATGTGGGTGTAGATGCAACTATTTGGCTTTATGCATACTGAATTACACTAGTATTGGTGTTGTAGCAACTTAGAATTGGGTTTACATCATATTGATGAAACTGTGGTAACAAAAACATCAGTTAAAATGACAAAATGCTTTTTTCAATGTGGGTAATGAAGTCCTTGAAGCTGCTCAAACTCTGTTTGAAAGCAAAACGTGACCTTTCCTCCTGCTTATGAAGAGATCATCAACTTTAGGTAACGGGTAGGTATCGAGCTTAGATGCTTTATTGATAGTGGTTTTGTAATCTCCACAGATACGAATTGAGTTGTCTGGTTTCATAACCGGGACTATGGGTGAGGCCCACTCTGAGAACTGTACTCTCTCTATTATTCCCTCACATTGTAGTCTGTCTAACTCTACCACAAGTTTGGGTCTGATCGTATATGGAACCGGACAGGCTTTATAAAAAATAGGTTTAGTCTGGGGAAAGGCCAGCAACACTAGACTATTTATAGATCAGTAAAATGTTCTTGTAATACATTGCCTTTTTACATAGAATTACTACTTTTTGGGTAAGAATAAGCTATTATTTTAAAAACATAGTAAGGAAGAAAACATGAAAATATACACATTATTTATTCAAATACAAAAAGTTATAGGATGAGATAAGACAAACATGATCAATTCAGTGAGAGGGCACCTGCCCTCTGACATTGCAAGAATTGTCCACCTATATGCTGGACAATGGAGGGAGGATCACGTTACAGATGATCAAAAGAGGTATTCTACATCTTAGCCATCCCGTTACAATTGAGTAGGACTTTTTTGTTTCTGGGATACATGTCAACAAGCCACTTGTAAAATATAGCTGTCATGAATAAAGTTATTATAAAGAGCATCAAAGCTACATTGTAGCTTTGATTGATTGCTTTAATCAATATTATCTACATGAATAGTTAATTCCATAGTACATTTACTGAATTAGTAATGAAAATTGTATGTGATGTTTACTCTATTGCAAAAAATAATTTACTATGTGCTTGTAACTTGTATATATCCATATATGGTTAAATCAATTTTAACAGTTATATATATATATATATATATATATATATTTATATATGTGGATAGATGGATGCTGTATTGTTTCTTACTATAGGTTTAGTTGATTGACAAACATCTCTTAGTAATAATAGTAGAAACACAATTAGTAATTAGTAAATAACCCTAATATTATTGTTGTAGTGGAAACATTTTTGGAATTAAATCACAATGTTAATTAGCAGTAGAAACATAATAGAATAAATAAGTCAGATATATAAGTTAGACAACAATATGACTATGAATAATAATCATGCATGAATGATAAGTGTCATACCACTACATCTCTGCTTTTAGGAGATAGGGTAAGTCAAACTTCATGGTAGCAATATTGGACATAGTATTAAGTGAAGCTCATAGTGCCACTAAACCATTTAACTTACAACATGTGGTAACTAAATAGTTACCTCTTAAAAGGAATTCCACTACTTAGCAATGGTCTCTAATAAATCTATTAAAGTTGCACAGTCAAAATAATTTCAGTAACACATCAAGTCAAATGTCATAAAGTTAGTGCACTAGTACAATCCATGAGTTGCTTATGCATGGAACTGATAACAATTACATGGCTATATTTACTGATGTAGAAATTTTTGCATGGATGATGATTCATCCAAACCTTGTTTCTACACTTTTTACATTGTCATTCCTTCATTATTTATTTAAATCAAGTTTAATAAAATTAACTTACAGGATAGTGGTATAAAAAATATATGAAATAAAAAGAGAGATAGCACTATCTGTGAAAGACGTGATCCAGAATGTCTGAACTCCATCGATCTTCATGTACCGTCACATATGGGGGGTATTATTCCCTGTAATATAGAAAATATTCCTGTAATAGCTGTCATGAGTAGGTTATGATAAGAAACAACAAAGCTACTCTGTAGCTTGGATTGATTACTTTAATCTATACATACAGTGACAAGTTCCATGTACCATATGATTGACTGTTAGCGAATATGAGCTAGGGCAGATGAGAGATTATTAGAGTAAGAGCCACTCCAGGTAACTTAAGGCAACGACGTTTTTTTAATCAAAATCCAATTATACATATACCAGAAAAATTAAAATAAAATTGAAGCCTGATAAACGTCAACATACCGCCGGCCTAAGACCAACGGTCTTATAGAGAAAGAAACAATAGAAAAAATAAACAATGAACAATAATAATGATGTTAATAGTAATAATTAATAATAATAGGGTCTAAATGACAAATGAAAAAACAAACGACCTGCAACAAGTGATACTAGAGATCAGAATCGAATGAGAGCAATAGAGCAATTTTACTCACGGGATGTTTGTACATACCCTTGGCAGTCTTGACCGTAGCAACACAAAC
Organism: Xestospongia bergquistia; assembly: GCA_963965975.1. Lineage (NCBI taxonomy): Eukaryota > Metazoa > Porifera > Demospongiae > Haplosclerida > Petrosiidae > Xestospongia > Xestospongia bergquistia. The sequence continues at coordinate 2,186,918 of OZ014415.1, forward strand.
TAATCCATCCTTACCTGGGTGTACTTCAGTGATCCTGGCAATTGGCCATTGAGTGGGAACAATATTATCTTCCTTTAACATCACTATGTCACCAACTTCCAGATTCTTTGATTGGCGACGCCACTGATTGTATCTGTTCAATGATGTTAGATACTTCTCTGACCATCGTTTCCAGAAATGCCAGACTAAATTCTGACATAAACCCCAGTGCTTGAGCAATGAGACTGAATGATATGAAAAGGCTGGATCAGGGAGAGAACACATTGATTGTCCGATCAAAAAATGACCAGGTGTGAGTATCTCAATACTATCCTCATCAGGTGAGTCAGTATAGACCAAAGGTCGACTGTTGAGACATGCCTCCACTTGTGTTAAAACCATAGTAAACTCCTCAAATGACAGTTTGACATCTCCTATGATACGTCTGAGATGCGTTTTGGTACTTTTGACAGCAGCTTCCCAAAATCCACCAAAGTTAGGACCATGTTCAGGAATGAAACACCATTCAATGTTGTGAGAAGAGCAGAAATCAGATATGATTCCTTTGCTTCGCTGCTGCTTGAGAAACTCATGGAACTCCTTGATCTCACGATTAGCTCCGACAAAATTCGTGCCATTATCACTTCAAAGAAGAGTGGGATAACCTCGATGGGCAATAAAACAGCTTAAAGTAGCAATGAATGCTTCACTCGTGAGATCTGACACAGCTTCTAAGTGGACAGCTTTGACTGAGAGAGAGACAAACACACAAATGTATGCCTTAACAATTGTGGGCTTACGAATCATACCATACTTAATCTTGATGGGTCCAGCATAATCCACTCCTACTTTCTGGAAGACAGAACCAGGTGTTACACATTCCAAAGGTAATTGACCCAATAATTGATACTGGGGTTTACATGTGTAATGACGACAAGTAATGCATTGACGAACAATAGAGCGTACAGTTTTCCTCATGTAGATAATATGAAAACGACTTGAAAGACTAGAGGACAAGAGTGTTGATCCAGCATGTAACATGCGGACATGTTCTGAGTGTATAATAAGCTTGGTAATGAAGTGTTTACCATGAATGATAAATGGATGCATCCTTTGATAGGATAGACCAGAGTTACTCTCTTGACCTCCTACACATAGTAAACCATCAGAGTCAATGAAAGGGCGAAGAGAGAGTAGGGAGCTATTATTGCTGAGACTGCAGTTCACTTTCAATTCAGCAATGTCAGAGGAGAAATAATCCTCCTGTATCACATGTATCCAATACTTCTCAGCAGTTATCAATTCTTCAACAGTGAGAGTGGGTGAGATAATATTGGATCGATGAAAATTATTCACAAAAACGTAGAATCCAAGCAGTGATATGCTGGAGATGAGTGAATGAAGAGTAGTGATTTAGGGGAATGACTGGAGCCTGTACTTGTACTGGGATCACAAGACTTATCTCCTTCTCCTCTTCCTCTATTGTTTCAACTGTAATGTTCTGGTGAGGCCAATTATCAGAGTCCATGATGAGCCAAGGAGGCCCCTCCCACCAGAGCTTATGCTCCAATAGTTCCAAATGGAAAATCCCTCGAGAGGCACAATCAGCTGGATTCTCAGTTCCGACAACATGATTCCATCGATCAGAAGGAATTTGATCTACGATGGAGGAGACACGATTTCCTACATAGGTTTTGAATCTTCTAGGATTTCAAGAGAGCCAATTTAGCACGATTATACTATCAGTCCATGCAAAGACTTGGGACGTGGGTAATTGTAATACATCCTTTACATGAATGAGGAGACGAGCGAGGATTTGAGCACCACAGAGCTCAAGACAAGGGATTGAGAGTCTCTTGATTGGTAATACCTTTGTCTTAGACATTACCAGAGACATGTATACATGATTGAGTGAATCAATTGCTCTCAAATAGACTATGCCAGAGTAGGCATTCTCAGAAGCGGAGGATGTATAGTGGGTCCAACAAGAAGAGTATCATTTAGGGACACTCCTGTAGAGGACTTGGCTGAGGCATCGAATACAGCTCTCACCTTAGTGGTGGTACTGGATTCTTTGTAGACAGCATGCATTGGGAGATAGAATACTTCTGCAGGGGGTTTGTCCATGTCTTTACTGGGCACAGGTTCTGCATGTCCCAGTTCAAAATACTCCTGCATGACAGTTTGGAATTCGTGAAATTTATTCCTTTGATCTAGAGAACGCTCTAAGGAGAGGAAACGTCTGATGGCTTTAGACTTGAATTCGCCAAGTGATTTATAGCCAGACTTTTTAGGAAGGGGAACCACAAAAGATCCATCATCAGCACGATAATGATGAGTATCAAAATGTTTCACCACAGTACACTCCTCGAGTGTGAGAGCAGGTTTAGCTAAGGGTGATTCCTCAATTTCCCAAAACTTCTTCAGGATATCATCACATGATGACGTGAAGGAGTGAAACGTAGTCACATAGAGGTTGACTTGTTCTGCCTCTGTGATTGGTTCAGTATTGCCACTGAGAACCCAACCAAATTCAGTTTCCAGAGCAACAGGTGCTCCAGGAGGTCTCATCCGCCGGCCCTGATGTAATACACTGACAAAAACATCGACCCCAAGGAGGAGATCAATACGACCAGGTAATCCAAATGCTGGATCTGCAAGAGGCAAATCTGAGATTTGAATTCAGAAAGAATCAAAAGGGACAGGAGAAACAGGGAGATCACATGTGACCTTAGGCAGAATTATAGGGATGAGATCAATCTGCTTACTGCTATCACAATAAAGAGATGTGATTCGAAGACTGGCAACGGACTGAATTGGTGATCTAGGGGATGACCCTGCAATATCAAAAATGTGAATAGTCTGAGGAGAGCGAGGGAGCTGAAGATTTTGAGCTAGGCGCTCAGACATAAAGGACGCTGAAGACGCGTTGTCAAGTAAAGTTCTTCCTTCGACAAATGACTCATCCCTGGCTTTGATTAAAACACGACATGTCATCAGAAGTGAACTTGATCGTATTTAAATGGCTGAGTTAGCTGACACCTGAAGCGAGGTGGAAGGAGCCGGAGCAGAAGTACTCGAGTGATTTGAGCCAATGTGTAGGAGAGCATGATGTGGGCATTGACATCTCTTACATCTATGTGAGGACTTACAATCCTTCACAGCGTGTCGACCATTGAGGCAGTTAATACAGAAATTGGATTTCGGTAGAGTTGACATCTTATCACTATGAGACATGACTTTGAATTTAGGACAGATGTATAGAGGATGCCGTTCAGCATTGCAGATAATGCAATTGTCCATAGACTCGGAGTTAGTAGTGAAAGTGGTAACAGGAGTGAATGGTTTCTTGGTTGGTGGCTTCTTGCTAGAAGAAGACAATGATGTCTCGGATGCTTGAGCTCTGAGGTCAAGAACTCAAGAATCTCTGAGTATGATGATACCTCTGTTTTATCCTGACTGTGCCGCTGCCACTCAAACATGGTGTCAACATCAAGCTTGACCTCGATGACTGACTCATCAGGCTCAGAACCCATAGCCTTTAATGCTCTTAGATGTTGCTGTAATGTATCATGTAGTCGCCTCAACTCCTTGCCACTGCCGTCCTTCAGGGAGGGAGCTTCGACAATCTTACGCACGTGAGCACTATGTAAAAGACGAGGACGATTGAAACGCGCCTCTAGACAGTCAATGGCTTCATTGTAATTCTCACCTGAGCGTGAGAGTCCCTCGATAACAGGTTTAGCAGAGCCATTCTTAACTGCTTGCTGTAAATAGACGAGTTTTTCGGAATCTGACAGATGAGGCCGGTCATGTACCGATATCTTGAACTGTTCCCAAAACTGGGACCAGTGTAGTACATCACCATCAAAGGTGGGCACATCAAGCTTAGGCAGCCTGACTCCCTTACCATCTGCAACAGGTGCATTGGTTTTAGATATGGTGCTCATTAATTTCTTTACTTTATGGGAGCATTCAAACTGCAATCTCTCAAGATCAACATGTTGAGTGACCAGCTCATGATCATTCTCAAGATCTAATGATATAAGGTCTTCTTGTATGGTGGACAACTCACGCTTATGATCAGCAAGTTGTTCCATGAATTGCTCTAATAGGGAGGAGTCATCATGATCTTCAGATAGGTCACTGAGGCCACTCTCTGTATTCCTAAGACCAAGCTCCAATCTTGATAATCGACGGGCTGTCATCTTGTGAGGATCAGGTGTAGATAATTCAATAGGTGGTGTGAGTGCATGTGCTGTGGGTGTGTGCATCATTATTTTTTGAATACGTAATATAAGTGCAGCAACAGTATCTTCATGTTGATCTAATATGTCTTGTTCCTTCTTAAGGGCTTCATCATCACTCTCATCAATGAGATCCAGTACCTGATAGTGTAATGACTTGAAATCTGAATCAGCTTCGTCAAGCTTCACTAATAGCTGCTTTGCACGATCAGAGACGCCCGCCGCCTCAGGATCGGATTCGAGTTCTCTCAATCGATTGCCTAGACGAGTGACGGAGCTCCTAGGAACTCCTCGTTTCTTGTGTAGATTGGAGAGGGCTCTAGCTTTGTCCATGGGCCAATAGATGACAGTCGTGGGCGTTAATTAGAAAATGTGGTGAGGACCATATGAAAAGAGCGACAAGAACCGTACACTCTTAAATCTGCCAACTAACCTGTTTTCTACTGGATACTAAAGAGTTATCCAGTTCGGTGGACCAAAATGAATATGAGCTAGGGCAGATGAGAGATTATTAGAGTAAGAGCCACTCCAGGTAAGTTAAGGCAACCACGTTTTTTTTAATCAAAATCAATTATACATATACCAGAAAAATTAAAATAAAATTGAGGCCTGATCAATGTCAACAGTTAGGATGTTACCAATATACAATGGTTAGAAATCATGATTTTTTATTTGTATATTACATAAATGCATCATTACTAAAATTAATTGGTTATTTTAATCAATTTATGTACATTTTGTTTGCATACATCCTTACGAAATACATTTAAATGTGACAACAATTCCATATTTAGCAATAACTGTATAACCCATTTCAATATCATTTTTAATAAAATGGAGTTGTCACTACTAATGATAACAGTGGAAAATCATATGATGTAGAAATACTGTATGAAAATGAGGTGTAAAAACTGAGTAGACCATTTGAGCTTATCCCAAACTTGTCAGAAACAATACCAAAACCTACAGGATATTAATCTAATGTATAGTTTGCATGCATTATAATCAAGTTTCATTAAAAATGATTTTCTACCAAAAAGTGTAGAATTTAGACTTAATACCAATTTTGTGCACTTTTAAAACAAAACTGTTTATTTCTATAACTACCCCAAATTTGTTGGAAACAATGCCAAAACCTACTGGATATTGAATTAATCTTTAACGTTTACTTTGCATGCATTATCTGTAAGTTTTTTGACATGTAAAATCTCCAAATCCATGAAACCATATAATCCATACAAAAAGAGTCAGCAGGTGTGTTACCATAGCAACTACTACCGTGGAAACTGACTTAAACAGTAACCTTAATAACATTACCATTGCAAGTGCATATATATCACCATAGTTACTACTGATATATCAGTGAATACAAACTAAGCTTATGCCAAAACAAGTTTTGGAGAGGATCAGCAACCAGACACTTTGCACACATAATTTAAAATTTTGTAGCTGAAAGTAATTTCATTAAATATTTGATGTTTTATTTTTCAAAAGACTTCATTCATTAACTTTCATTAGTATCATTGTTATTAGTCATTTTAAATAGATTACTTTATGTTTTTTTTAAATATTTGTACATATTTCTACTTGCCTGTTGTATAGCATATATGTCTGTATTAAGTTAAAATTTAGAATTGATGAATACAACATGTTAAAAAGAGTAATGTAGCAATTCTTTCTTTGACTATACAAGAAATAATTTCAACTGTACTATATATAGCTATTATTAATCAGAGGTACAATGTATTTATAGTACACTAATTGTATATAATATCTATATACTGATATATAAGAATATGTGATAGTATGGTGATCTATAAACTGTTCCATTCATTAGTAATGGAGATATACTGTTTACTAAAATTACCTCACATGTACCAGTTTATCATCAATCATCTATTTATTTATTAATCCATCCACCTCCATCCATTAATCTATTTATCCATTTTTATATATTCCTCTATCCCATCCATCCATTCAGAGATTAATGGATGGTAAATTGAAAATGATTGATGAATGAAGGGAAAATGGATGGACAGATCAAATGGATTATACAAGTAATAATCTTAAATTCAATTTGAGGTTTGTAAATATAGGACTGTCTTTTTGTGTCAGAATAGGTTAGTATTACAGTGTGGCTAACAGATGAAGCAAAATCATTTTCAATATATTATAACAATGGAATATATTTCAATGTTCTGCAGATGGTAATATCAATGCAAACAAAATAAACTTTTATGATAGATGCTCAATCTTATTGATGCATTAAATTTAGTCAGACTGTCCAATTCACTTTAACATTTAAAATAACAAAAGAACAAAGAATACTTATACTAACACTATTGTTAAACATTTGTAGTATGAAACTATTTAGTAAGTTTGAGGAGTAAATAATGCTGCAGACAAAATGCAATGAAGGAAATCTTTTAAAAAATTAAAAACAGATTCCTCAAATATTAACTCAAAGTAACTAAATTTTAATATCTAAAACAACAACATTAACATAAATTTTTTTGAAAAATAAAGAATTACCAAAAAATATCACTATCATCATCACTATTGACGCATGTCTGAGAAGAATCCGGTTGTTGAGCACATGGAGTAACATAAGCAGGGTTGATATTCAATGCTATATAAGTAATAAGTTCTGATAGATCGTAGATTTCTGTAACATCATATTCTGGAAATTCTATCAGTTCAGTAACAACTATTGTTTCATATTCTTGAGATTCTGTCAGTTCAATAACAACTGGTGTTTCATATTCTTGACATTCTGTCAGTTCAGAATCAACTGGTGTTTCACATTCTTGACATTCTGTCAGTTCAGGAATACTCTCATACAATGGTTTCTCAGCTCTATGTTAGTAATATAAAAGACTGTGTTAATACTTTATATGTCATGTTGTTAACTTACAATGTTGTAGATGTATTTGCTATATTATAACTTGGGCTGATAGTCATTGTAATATCATCTGTTTTGTCTCTGTATAATGGTAGATATATAACAGATTGTGTTAATACTTTGTATGTCATGTTTTTAACTTACAATGTTGTAGATGTATTTGCTATATTATAACTTGGGCTGATAGTCATTGTAATATCATCTGTTTTGTCTCTGTATAATCGTAGAGTGTAAATATGATGTCATTATCACTAGTTAATGAATTACCTTGATTTAAAATTTTCCTTCTTTGACTTCCTTTTAATCAAAACTACAATAACCAGTACTGCTATAATAATAATGATAATAAATATAACTGCTGTTGTCACTGCTATACTAATTTTTAAACCAGTACTAGAACTTTCAAATCCAGATCCCAAGCCAGAGCCAGATCCTGCATAAAATAGTTCAATAATAATTAATGGTTTGATATAACATTATTTTATATCACATTCTTAGAAATATAAATTTGGTACATAAAAATTTATTATTACTATACCTTGACTATAAAAAAATAAAACATATTTGAATGCAATATTTTTAATTATAGTCAGATTAGTGTATTCACTGATAACTTTTCAATCACTTACCATTTCTATTAGATCGAAATCTAAACTCTGAGCCAGGACCTGAACATAATCCTGAGCTAGATCCAGATCCCGTATAAAACAGTGCATACACGTTCAATAAGGAATTATATATTATGCCAAATTGTGTTCTTTATACAATTTCAATGATATTTAAATTATAATAAGTAGACATTATAAGACAAGGAATGCATACTAATATCATTGAATAGTGAACAACTAACAACTAATACTGTATTTATAACAAAGAAAGTGTAATTTATATAGACACTATATAAAATATTAGAAAAACTTTATAAATTATGTAAAAAAGATCAAAATGAGCGAGGAATGGATTAATGAATAAAATAGATTTGTTAGCATAGAAATAACTGTGAATAATGATTTGCATGAGCTTTTGATTTTGTCTTACCAAGTGTATCATTTGGAGTAGGTGTAGCAAAGAAAGGAGTTACAGGACTAATATCAGCTATATCATAGATATAGTTTATTAATAATATATCTTTAATAATTTACCATCTATACTAAACCCTAAACCAGGATCAGATCCTATATAAAAAGTGAATATAATAAGTTACTGCATTATACTCACAGAAAAAATGTTTGGATTTGTGACTTATATATGTTTACCATTATTTAGTTTATAAACCACATTTGACCACACAGATAATGGAGAGTTGAGACAGTCAATGTCCGTAACTTTTGATGTTCTAGAAAATGGATGGTTTTCAAAATAGTCAGGTCCAGCACTATAACCAATTGCTGTATTGTGTCTAGTCCATTGCAATAGATCACATTTATAAGTAAATATAGAATAAGAAGTTGATCCTTGAGATGCAATCACAACCTGAAATGTGTTTGTCTATAAACAAAAAATAATCATGTATGATTTATATAGTAAGCAAATAAGTACTTGAACACAATTGATGTTTTCATATGGACAGACATTCATCCACTTTGCTACTAAAACCCAATCTAACTTTAACACAATATTTTGATTTAATTCCAAAAATTTTTCCACTTCATTGATAATATTAGGGGTATTTGTTGGAGTGACTATTCCATATTTAGCAATCCCTGTATAAGTTAGATAAATATCATCCCAAAATGGAGCTATCACTACTGCTGATGACAGTGGAAATGATGTAGGATCACGACCGTTAAATGATGTGCCAAAGCTAAGTAGACCATTTGAGCTTATCTGTATTATCAAGTAAATATTAATATTTACTGAAAGTAATAGTGACTAAGTCTCACATATGAAGTATGGAAATTTTGTTTTCCAAAATGAAAACTTGAAGGTAGTCTGATAAGTCTAGTGTCATCATCAGCATTATTAAACTCATTCTCCTGTGTCCCAAGATCAAGAAAAACCAAATCAGATAAAGAACCTAATTAATATGAATGAAATATTAAACTAAATGAATAATAATTTAATAACTAAATAGTTAATAATTATCTAATAATTATTTGATTAAATAATTTCTGACTTCCTGACAAAAATATGTAAATAGCTAATTTCTTATTTTTTAAACAATAGTGAGAACTCTTTCTGCAACTGTGTTAAATCCTTCATAATTATTATAACGTCGCCATTTTTACCCATGTGGGTGTGTGACCTATTATTCACTTATTTTATTCTTCATTTACAATGTTTGGATGTAAGACTTGACGTGTTGCTGAAATGACTACGTAGCTTTAATAGTTTTACTAGAGACAATTTTTAAGTATGAGAATTCCTTTCAAGAGGTAACTACATTATTTAATTACCACATGTTGTAATTTAAATTATATAGTGGCTTATTTTATTATACTATTAATAACTACACAATTGTTTTTTCATCAAAAAATTCTGTAACTGTTTGATCCATTTTAATATCTCCCAAATTATCCCACGTGTATGAGTACACTTTACTAGAGATCATTGCTGAATTCATTGCAAGAGGTAACTACATTATTTAGCTACCACATGCTATAAGTTAAATGGTGTAGTGACACTGTAGCTTCACTTAATATCATGTCTAATACTTAGTGTTATTTTAGTTAATTATAACTAAAATTAAAACTCCTTTAGTTTAGTTAGCTAATTAAGTAAAAAAGAAAACTATTATAACACTATTTGTATGAATAAATGTTTGCATGGATAAATTTTGTATGAATAAAGATTCATCAATACCTTAACTTGTTTCTACACTTTTTGCATTAACATTCCTTCATTATTTCAGAAGGGTCTGGGGACAAGCATACAAGACTCATATAAAAGGATGTGGGTAGAGCATTCTTAGAGCTGAGATTACATTAATAGAGTGAAAAACTCAAAACGCCTGTTGTGATATGCACTGATTGTGGTAATGATATTTCAAATAGAAGCACAGATCATCTTTTACTAATTAGTACGTAAAAAGGAGGAGCTTGTAAGTTCATGAGGCGTGTCTGTAGCCTACAAGATTTTTGCAGGTTGTACAAGTCCTATATTCTCTTGAACATTGACCCTTCTTCTCTAAGCGAAAGGGTGGCAACACTAGACTATTTACAGATCAGTAAAATGTTGGGGAAGAATAAGCTATAATTTAATAACACAGTAGGGAAGAAAACATGAAAATATGCACATGTTATTTCAAATACAAAAAAGTATAGGATGAGATAAGATAAACAGGCTCCATTCAGTCAGGGGCACCTCTCCCTCTGACATTGCAAGAATCGTCCAGCCCATATGCAGGATGATGGATGGAGGATCACTGCCATGAATGTACATTCATTTGAGCTAAAAGATATACTATATCTTAGCCATCCCATTACAATTCAGTAGGGCATTTTTGTTTCTGAGAAACATGTCAACAACCTCTTGTAAATATAGCTGTCATGAGTAAAGTTATTATAAAAAAGATCAAAGCTACACTATAGCTTAGATTGATTGATTTAATCAAAATTATCTACATGAATAGTAAATTCCATGATACATTTACTGAATTAGTAATGAAAACTTTACGTGATGTTTATTCTATTGCATCAAATAATTTACTATGTGCTTGTAACTTGTATATATCCATATATGGTTAAATCAGTTAGGTATATATATATATATTTATGGATGGATGGATGCTGTATTGTTTTTTACTATAGGTTTAGTTGATTGATAAACATCTCTTAGTAATAATAGTAGAAACACAATAGAATAAATAAGTCATATATATAAGTTAGCCAGCCACACAAGGACAATATGACTATGAATAATAATAATACATAAATGATAAGTAGTCATACCACTACATCTCCCCTTCTAGGAGATAGGGCAAGTCAAACTTCATGGTAACAATATTGGACATGGTATTAAGTGAAGCTCATAGTGCCACTAAACCATTTAACTTACAACGTGTGGTAACTAAATAGTTACCTCTTAAAAGGAATTCCACTACTTAGCAATGTCTCTAATAAAACTATTAACAGTTGCACAGTCAAAATAATTTCAGTAACACATCATGTCAAATGTCACAAAGTTAGTGCACTAGCCTAGTAAATTAGTCTGGTGAGGAAACTCCAACCTCTAGATATGTTTTGTAAGACTGACTTAGCCTGGTTAGTACATTAACTTGTGATATTTGACAAGTCAGAATTCTTTGACCAAAAAAACCTTACTGGTGCCCCTTTTAAAAATAAAATAGGTAGGTCTGTTTAAACAACAAACCAATGCCATTTTATTATTAATCATTTTATTGCATAATAATTAATATCTACAGGATCATAAGCACTTGATCTGGACTTACTTACAAATAGTTGCAACAAATGATATGAGTCTACTAAAATAAAAGGATTATTGAAAACATCATTAATAATGAATACTAATAGTGGCTAGCCCTTAATCTTCCACTTTAGCTTTAATATACTGTTATAAGCCAGAACTTAAATACAAAGTACTACTCAGTATAATCCATGAATTGCATATACATGGAACTGATAACAATTACATGGATATGTTTACTGATGTAGAGATTTTTGAATGGATGATGATTCATCCAAACCTTGTTTCTACATTTTTTACATTGTCATTCCTTCATTACTTTATTTAAATCAAGTTTAATAAAATTAACTTACAGGTAAGTGGTATAAAAAATACATGAAACAAAAAGAGAGATAGCACTATCTGTGAAAGACTTGATCCAGAATGACTGAACTCCATTGATCTTTATGTACCGTCACATGTGTGAGGTATTATTCCCTGCAAAATAGGAAATGTTCTTGTAATAGCTGTCATGAGTAAAGTTATGATAAGGAACAACAAAGCTACTCTGTAGCTTTGGTTGATTACTTTAATCTATATATATAGTGACAAGTTGCATGTACCATATGATTGACTGTTAGTATGTTACTAATATAATTGTAATAGTTAGAAATCATGATGTTTTATTTGTATATTACATGAATGCATCATTACTAAAATTAATTGGTTATTTTAATCAATTCAAGTATGTTTTGATTGCATACGTCCCTACAAAATACATTTAAATGTGACAACAATTCCATGTTCAGTAATCACTGTAGAAACCAGTTCAATATCATTCCAAATAAAATGGAGCTGTCACTACTAATGATGACAGTGGAAATTCATATGATGTAGGAATATGATATGAAAATGAGGTGCAAAAACTGAGTAGACCATATGAGCTTATCTGTATCATCAAGTAAGCATTAATATTATCTCAACTGGTTAGAAACAATACCAAAACCTACTGGATATTGAATTCATAGTTATTGTTTAGTTTGCATGCATTATCGGCAATTTTCACTAAAAAACAATTTTCAACCAAAAAGTGATGAATTTAGACATAATATCAATTTTTGTGCACTTTTAAAAGGAAATTGTTTATTCCCATAACTACCCTAAATTTGTCTTATTGAATATTGAATTCATAGTTAATGTTTACTTTTCATGCAATCTGTAAGTTTTTGGACATGTAAAATCTACAAGTCCATGAAATCATGTAATCCATACCAAAAGAATCAGCATGTGTGTTACCATAGTAACAATTACTTCAGCAGCAACATGTGTGTTACCATAGCAACAATTACTTTAGCAGCAACATTTGTGCTATCATAGCAAAAATTACTTCAGCAGCAACATGTGCATTACCATAACAACAATTACTTTAGCAGAAATGAGTGTGCTATTGTAGCAACAATTACTTCAGCAGCAACATGTGTGCTATCATAGCAACTATTACCACAGAAACAGTCACCATAACAATTTAATGATATTTAATGTTTAGTTTGCTTGCATTATTAGCATGTTTCACTAATAAACAATTTTCTACCAAAAAGTGAATAATTTAGACATAGTACCAATTTTATAAAGTCTTCATTTCACTGTCTGTAAATTGCTTGAGTTATTTTAGCCAATATATTTGATATGTATGGATTTGCAACTTAAAGTTCGTGTTAAGCTATTCAATTAATGACATCAGTGATTGGATACTGTATAAAATCACAGAAAACAAATACAAAATATCATATCCAGAGAAACTAAAAGCACAAACTGTAATAACAACCAATGAGTACCTATTATGTACAATACGTAAGAAGACTTGCTCAATATCTGGTATTGGTCAATATTCAGATAATTCTAAATAACATCTCATAATAATATATTAGTATAATGATCTATATTACCAGACACCCATGATGACAATTTAATGTGGTCCTTCTCGTTAAAACATTAAATAATTATAGCTTTTAAGTTATTCATTAACTGTAAATAATATAGACCAGTACATATAAACTATGAACATAAACAGACTGTGTCTTCAAGTCGATGTACTCTTGCAGGACAAGAGACAATGTGAATGGTGTATAAAGAGCAGGATTAAATAGACTTTGAGTCACCTACACCCACACAATTATCTATATTATTAAGAGCTAACTAGAACTTTTAATGACTTGAGAAATTCCTTAAGCAATTCCTGAATTGTCCTCAATATACATGTTGTCATGACAACTGTTAAAAAGATACCTGGTTTTGTTTAAGAGTAAAGTCTATATGTAAAATAACAGTTCTTTCATTACATAATAATTCATCTTGATTAGTATCTGCCTCCATTACAATATATGGACATATAAAAGAGTGTCCATTGTATAGTTCCTTACTTGGTTTTCTTCACTGTTTTCCTTCATGTTATCTTGATCCAACTGATCAAACAAGCTTCTTATTCCAGTCAGTATAAGAGATTGATGACCTCTTGAAGCTAACAGTAACAGCTGATAAACCAGAGGTGACATCCCTTCAAGTTTTAATGTCTTCATTACTCTAGTATGAAAATACATACAATATCTTCCTTGAAATAATAAAAGAATTACCGAAATATTTTCTCTATTAAGAACTTAAGCTCTTCTGATGTTAAGAGTATATCCCTAGAATTAAACTAATAGCAGCAAATACTAATTAAACAATGTAGTACCTGCTAATGTTAACAATATGAGATACACATGATGATGACCATCTGATGAGAACAAAATTATGGTAATAATTAAGGGATATACCTGCAGGCAAACAATAAATTTAAAATATGACTTTTATAATCTGGTCCAGTCATTTTATTTGTAATAATGTAATTACCTAAAAAGAAGGTGTGATCATAAGAGACAAGTCACAGCCCCATACCAAGATTAATTCATTACAGCTGTTAATATTAGGGAACAGTTCCAATGATCTGTGAATATTGATGACCACGCCCCTTTAATTAGACACATGTATACCTTCTGTTAGCCTGTTTTAATTTCCTCAATAAAATAATCAGCTAAATTAATCAGTGTCATCCTCATAAGATTATCAACCTAATATACTACTAATATTAAACAATAAGCAAGTCATATACCTCAGATATTAATTGACCAATAAGTTCTTTAGATTTCTATTACAAAGGCGATTATTATAACAATAATATTGCCCAGTTACTTACCAAGTTAATCAATGTGTCACTGTTAAGGAGATCAATAGAAAATAGGAAAACTTCCTTTCGAACGTCATCTTGATCTTGTGTGGCAGCTGTAGGAAACTCTATAATTATTTGACATCAATTATTTGTTAACCTGCCCTCTTGCAAGTTTAACTACATCATCTCTCTCATTTACAGCAGTAATCAATTGTTGTTTAACCTACAAAATAATATACAAATAATCGAATCAGTTAGTATGTACCTTAGCTGTCATTAATAAATATGTGGTTTATAAAAACCAGGAACGAAGTAATCGTATTCATAGGAATGAGTTCACGATCGACACAACGCGCCCCACAATAGCATGAAGACAAAATCTGCAGTATATATAAAAGGAAACCAAAACGCCAGTCCTCAGTCTATTCTAGGTATGGTTTCTCTTTGACAGAAACATAAAACTCACAAAAAATTTTTCATATATTATTAGCATAAACTTATCAGATAATCATTTAACTAGTTCATTAGATATTGATAATCTAATAAAATAATAGTTTTTGATTTCACAGCATTAATTGATCAACTTCTAGAATTATTTTACAGCTCCTTTTTCTCTAAATAACCAGGATTATAGATTGTATATAACTAATTTAATTTAGTACTACAAAATAGTAATATTATTATATATTTGTCGTCATGTACACCTTCTTATAACCACATCCACTAAATTACAAAACTAGCAGCCACACCCTATATATACTCTTTTCAACTTTTTCAAACTCAAAGGGATAACTAACTTCATAAAAATTTAAGTTATTTCAACCTTATCATCTTAGCTACCAGGAAAACAAGGGCATTATTATAATATTTTTTAAAAATCTAATGCAATTTTTGAGAGGTGTAATACTAATGTCACTTAACAAGGACCTATATTGCTAACTCCTTAAAATTTGAAGTGATTTTGTGACATGGAAGAAATCTCAATTTTACCATGGTCTATATATATAGTTCATGGCCTGAATTAAAAATGGACAATCATTGGTAGTCAAATCACTTGATTTTTTATGAAGTTAGATATATAGTCCTTGTTAAGTAATTGTTTGTGCTCAGAAGTGTTGCAAAAATCTATATTGTTGTGATGACTCCAACATTTTGATAAAAACAGAAAAACTCATAAAATATTGTAAAAATAATTGAATACATTTAAAATTGACAATTTAATTCATTACAAATTTAAACTTATTTATAATAAAGGCTATGATGAAGTTATACTAAGATGGATAAGTATCCTCTCTTTGTGAAGTAAATACTTTACCAACGCAAACTTGATCTTATGACAAAATAAACTGAACAGTTTTTTGATATTTCCCTTCAATATAGAGATCACGTGATGTGGCAGAACCCTCTATAATTAGTGTAAAATGTAATTATGGTAATGATAGAACATGCCTTTTATACTTGAACTTTGTCATATAATTTTATCACCATCTTTAATGTATCTGCCAATATCCCAGTCACATGACCTAATGTACATCAAATTACAATTTTACAAGATTTTGTCACTTACCTGGTGCATAGCTGAAGAATGCAATGAATTGACTTGATCTGTACGAATTGTATGCAACATATTAAAAACAAAAAAATTAACAGAGAAAGTAGACGCCACTTTGTTGTATACTGACTATGATAGAAATGATGAGGCAATAGTTGTAGAGTTGAAGAGGTCCTGTACATGAAATAAAGAACAGGTAGCATTGCAGTAAATATGAGTAAAATGTGAGAGAACATCAATGCAGGCAATATCTGATGCTTTGCTCAAGAGTTACTTTTGGTGTGGTTGTTGATTTTTGCAATTTAGTGGCTGTAGTTAATAAAAGGAGTCCGTTTCAGAATTAATTTTTGTGTTGACTAAGGGTTAATAAAATGTCAGGGTTATGGTTCACAGCATACATAACTAAACAGATTGAACTCCCTTTAAGAAGAGTATATCCATCACATTCTTGGTCTCTGCTAATTTTCTACCAACAACAGTTACAGTCAAAGACTCTCCTTGATACAGTACTTTAGATAATTGACCAGTTTCAAGTCTTCTCTGTCCAAAAGATACTGTAAGTTCCATCATATTTACTTACCATTGAATGTCTTCTTTCTCATTGAATCCATTTCTTCTCTGCATTTAAATTGATGTTTGGGATATTTTGCTAAATAGTACAAAATCCAACAAAAAGCATTAACAGTTGTGTCATGGCACTCAAACATGAATGTATCAACTGTTCACAAATATCAGACCCTGGCCATCCTTGTCCTTCCAAAGAGCATATCATGACATTACAAAAGCCTTACTAAGAATAACATTGAATAGTAATATATGGGGTGTACATACTTTAGCTTCCAATAAAATGTCTATAAAGTCTAGACATCATCTTTTCTTTAATCCTTGTTTATCTCTTTGTAATTGCTATAGCCAGCAAAAATGTAGCATAAGATGTAATAATTCTTATAAAAATAACATTCATTTCTTCTTCTCTTTATAATATCCATTGAGAATTCATAGACAAAGTGACAAGCTTTGGTGAACTTTCTTTGTGAAGGCATTAAAGCATAGATCCAGTCAAAGTATGCTGGAAAGAAACTTGAGTAAGAGTAATCATTAGACAGCAATAACTGTGTTAACTAGTCAACCATACTATACTCTCTTAATATATAAATCACTGATTTGATACACTGCATTAACATAAGGTGAGTGCATTCTATAGAGACAGACATCAACAAAGTATCATTCACACTTTAATATAACGCTCCAATTTGAGAACCGGTCTTATAGTACCACATATATATCTCATTAATATGTCCAATGTTAGAAGTCTAATAGATGGAGCTAAATCAAATGGTTCTAATTATTGAGACCACTGCTTCTATTTAAAATATATAATTTTTAAAGTGTTTTTTAAAATCTTGTTTAAAATCTTATCAATCTGCTCGTTGACTAAATATTGCAAATAAATCAATTGATCTTACAATAACAATCTTTGCACACTCTGAATAGATCTTTATATATTGTTTGAGAACATCAAAGTGAAAAGCTTTAGTTAAAAGATAATGATGCCTCACCCATTTATTACCAGGAGAATCCAGGAATCCATCACCTTAAAAAAAACAATTACATAATTAACAAAATACAGGAATAGAACTGGTATTTAATTAACAGCAATAAAAACACATAAAATTTTAAAATAGATACATGTCATATTAACAAATCCATTTCATGTTTTATAAAAAAACTTACCTATCCATGGTTTTAATAGAAAACAAAGAAGGTCCAACTTGGGATCTTAGTCAGTATTGCAGCAGCAAGATCATTATTGGGTGCTCAAATTACCTGATCCAATAGCAGCTTTTAATTTCCAGGATGTAAGAGGTTAAGAATCTTTAAAGCTCTGTAGTAAATCCCTTGCTCTTTAAAAATTCTAATGGTAATACTCGTCAACCATAACACTGATATTAATACAACAGTATGATCTCATGAGACAACATAAACCACCAGTGGAATTTGGCTGCCACACCCTTTAATTAAGAATTTGCTTGCTCAGCCACAGCTATATAGTTATGGAGAAAGCTTTCAAAAACAAAGACAAGGAAGAAGTTCTACGTCAACTACGAACACATTCTGGCTCAGAACTTGAGTGTGAAGATGCTCTACACCGAGCTTGTGAGAATGGATGGATAGATGTGGCAAAAATTCTCTTGGATAAGTTTCTAATAAACCCTGATATTCCTGATTTCTGGAAGACTAAACTAAAACCGATACACGCAGCTGCCAGATCGGGTCAGGTTGAAGCTATTTCTTTTTTAGTTGTAAATGGAGCACCAGTTGATTCTGAAGATGCCACTGGCAATTCAGCTCTTCACTATGCCATGCGTGAAGGCCATTGGAAGGCAATTGAAGAGCTCATTACACGTTTTAATGCAAACCTACTCAAGAATAATATACACGGGTCTGTTCCACTTCTTCTTGGATTGGATTATGCTTTGAAACACAACGATAACACTGCTTTCCATTCTCTACTAAAATTGTACGATTCATTTCAATCGTCATACACTATCCCATACTCTATTGTGCAAGCAATGTATGAGAAAGATTGGATAGATGACTTGCTTTATCTTTTGCAGATCGATGGGGACAAAGCTAAAGTGAGTCCATCAGATATGCACACACCTCTAGTTTTAACACTAGCAGAGAATGGTGACAAAGACATACTGAAGATCCTCTTAAAGCATGATGCTGACATTACGTCAGTTGATGCTCATGGAAACACTACTTTATTGCTTGCCTTAGATGGTGGTCATTGGGAATTGGCTGAGTTAATCCTCAAGGCTGCTCCAGGATTAGCAAATGTAATGAATGAGCATGGAAAAGGTGCAGTACGTTTTGCCTCTAGGGGAGGTAATCTAGACTCATTGAAGCTTCTTGTTAAGCATGGTGCTGATCCAGATGTTGCTGACAGAGATGGAAACACGCCTTTGCTGTCTGCTTTGAGAGAAGACCACAGAATTGTCGCAGAGTATTTGGTGAAAGATTTACAGTGCAATATAGGTCACCTTAACAAATATGGTGACTCACCGTTCTCTACTGAATTGCTTAGTGCTTTGTATGAAGCTAACATGGACAGAGCATTGTGGCTATTAGAGCTCAATATGATCTCAAGTAAGGTTCACAATCATCTTGCTTCATTACCTAAGAATGCACTGCAGCTAGCATGTCAAAAAAATCTTATTCCTGTTGTTGAAAAATTCTTACAAATCTACCACTGTGATCCACTTGAACCCAGTAAAGTCAATGGACAAACTTCCCTTCACAATGCCTTTAAGGACAAGAACATAGAGCTAGCAAAGCTTCTGTTAGCATATAAAGCATGTTCTCCTCAACTTGAAGCCAAGAATGGTGACACATTACTTTCGATAGCTGAGAATGATAACCAACTTCTTGAACTCCTTGAATTGGGTCAGCATAGCAGTGTCGAATTTGCCCGTAAACCTGTTAAAATCTTTGTTGTGGGAAACCCCTCCTCAGGAAAGAGTGCTTTAGTACATTCTATCAAGATGAGTGCTGGAGACACCAAATTTTTCTCTCAAGTGGGAACACTCACTAAACGAAAATCATCTATTGGAATCAAATGTAGAAAGATAATCCTCAAGGAAGCAGGAAAGGTAATCATTTATGACTGTTCTGGCCATCCACAATACTATACTAGTCATGCAGCTATAATCCAAGATCTTGTCAAATCATCACCCGCTGTGTTTATTATAGCAGTCAACATCAACCAGAACAGAGAAGAAGTTACAAAACAGGTTACATACTGGGCTGACTTCATCAAATGTCTTTGCCATAACTCATCTGGTCAGTCTTACGTAATTGTAGCTGGGAGTTATGCAGACAAATCAAGTATGAATCCATGGGGGTTTCAGAATTGCTCATTGGTAAGTGATTCCATTAGCAGCATTGTTTCTGGTGGTTGTGTCATGTTAGATTGTCGCAAATTATCATCTCATGGCCTGACGAATCTTCTCTCCCTTATCTCCCAAAGTTGCGCTAGCATTAAAACACAGGTTTCAAAGCTTCAATTTGAGCATTTAGCTCTTTATGCGTATATTACTGATCAGTTGCCCATGATCAGTTGCTCCTATCCAGAGTTGTCCCATTTCATTCCCAGGAACGATGTTGAAATTTACCCTTTAGAAGATGTTCAACTTGAGGTCAGCTTAAAATTACTAAATGATAAAGGCTTAGTGCTCTTTTTAAAAGATGAAATTGATATTCACAGAAGTCAGATAGTATTGCAGCCCGAAGTTCTTCTGCTTGATGTTCTTGGCTCTGTCCTTGCACCACATAGCTACAAACAACACTGTCCACTTGACAACACTAGTGGGAATGTTCAAATAGGACATATACTTCAACGCTTTCCCAATTTAGATCCCAAAATGCTACAATTATTTTTTGAATATTATTCTTTATGTTTGGGTCTGCCTGTTGATAGTGAGTCTCAGGAATCTATATTATTTTTTCCAGCTTTAGTTACACAGGAACATCCTAGTAATGATCTTGCCGCCGCAATGCAAGTCCCTAATGATGGCTACAAATTTGGATGGCTCACCAATCTATATCATGAAGACAGAGTAGTTCTCTTTTCAAGTCGTTTTTTTCATTTATTACAAATAGAAGTCATGAAGATGTTTGCCAACATTCCTAAATCTGGTGAAAACCTGTCCCCTGAAGCTCAACCTAAAGTGGAAGTGTGGAGGCAGGGCATCTACTATACTGATGGTGATGGGGTCCATGCAGTGATAGAACTCTTAGAGGATTATCAATGCATTTGTTTACTGATGTCGTGTCTGAATGAAAGAGAAATGAAACTAGTCGAGAGGCGAAGTCAGCTGATACAGCTAGTACATGCTGTCAAAGAGAAGTGCTGTAGTTATGATGGTATACATTCTTTAGAGTATGTCATTGCTCCTTCTGAGTTGAAGCATTATCCTCTGCAACGGCCATCATCAGAATTGTGTAAGTGTAATGTTAGTACTATTGCTACTGCCATTATCAATGGTGAAGATTCTATTCACTTCTCTGATAACGAGTCCACTGATTTGAAGCATTTGCTTTACTTTGATGCTTACAATGGGCTTACATCATCTTTGCTGAATTGTCTGATTAACTTGACAGCAGATGACCTTTCCATTGATCTTTTAAAGAGTATTGCAGAATGTATATCTGGAACTTCAACTGATCCACTGATCATTGCTTGTCATTTATTAGTGCTACCAATGGAAGTTATTACCCAGATCTTAGCAGAACATGGGCCAACTTCTGATGTTATTATGTTCGAGTTCTTTAAGAACTGGTCAGAGCAATTAACTTCTCCTAACAAGGTGGAAACACTGAAAGATGTTCTCGCTCGATTTAGTCTTTTTTGTCACAAAGGCAACTCACTGGTAGGTTATTACTGTTAAACTTAATTATTAATACACTTATCTGATTAATTGCTTTACATATTGTGACAGAAGAAAGTATCAAGCACTATTTTTTGTACATTTATAGATTCAGTTGGTTAATGATCACCAGGGACTGAAGGGAGAAAGTTTATCTTGTCAATCTACCACACCTAGCAAGTAAAAATGGAGAATTAATAGTGAAGTTTGAATAACCTAATTTTTGCTTATATATTTCTAAAATCATTCACTGACAAATGTAATTAGTTTTATTTCAGTTTGAAGTGATAATCATAACTATTTTTGTGTTGGTTTACTTTTAAATTTGTTTCTACTTTCAATTTTAGTAAGAATTTTTAAAAATTCGATGCATTAATATTGGTCTTTAACTTTCTCTTAGAGTCAAGTATGACAAACAATATCAAAGAAAAAATAACAAGGAAATAAATAAACACTATTACTACTAAACCAATTACAGCAATTTTAAGAATATCATTTTTGTCTCCTATAAAATCTAGAGATAGCATTATAGCTCTTTCAAGGAATAAAAAATCAAATACTACTATTATTACTACTAATATTTTACCACAATTAATTAATCTGACAAATTGATAGGGTAGTGTTCCAGAGTCCAGTAGCTTGACATGCAGCCATTTCACTCCCATAGCTCATACCTAAAATTGCATGTAAATACAAGTAATGAACCAAACATCTATAAAAACCTTTCCAATTGCTTGTCCATTAACTGGTGTCTCTGGATCATCACAGTCTATGAATGATGTAGTCCATAATCCATTGAATTGTTATGCTATAATGTCATCTCCTGTAAGTACAAATCCTATACTGAGTTATATTGTAATGTAGCTCCATATTGTGCATCCTACTAGCTTACTATCCAGAAGAGCAGCAACATCACTATCAACATTCAGTGGATTGAAGTGACTGACATAGCTGTAACATAAATTAAATACACTAATGCAATACCAACAGTTTCAATGCCTACCAATATTAGTAGCATTTTTATTGTCATGACATATGCCTTATGTTACTACATATATGGGGAGGGGGGAGGGGGGGGGTCTAAAAAATAAATGCATTAACTGTGTCTATGTATTGAATTATCTCTGAATGCATCAATGTTAAAGACGTACCATACAAAATAAATAAGTACTTCATTAACAAAATTTACCATTTATTATGATTATGTATATGTCTTCTCATGTGCAACTGAGCATATATGCATGTACATGAGATATGAATTCCATAGTAACAACCTTGACCCAGTAACATATTTCCAACATTTAGCTATATAAACAATTAATTAATTTTATAACATAGTAACTATGACCACAAGAATATCATTGATACATTTATTGCATCTAGTAACAACCATACAATCTATGAAACAATAATATTGGTTAAATCAACCAATTAATTTTCAGTGTGCACAATTGGGAGAAAATAATCATACATATGACATACATTATGTAGTTATAATAATTGCAGAAAATAATAAATTTTGTATTTGTGGTAGTCAGAGGCTATAATGTACATGTGGATGCTACATAACTGCAGGTATAAGTTACTTTCTAACAACAAGAATGACAAAAAAGACAGTAAAGACAGCAATTTGCAGTCCATCACGCATATACAATATCACTATAAATACAAATACTGCAAACAACTGGATAAATTGGGTACTAGAGAGACGGAGATATGCTCGAACAACTGGCCAAACTCCCACTTGTGCTGTATTGTGAGTACCAATTCTAGACAGTTCCATAGCTCCAAATATATTAGTGATTACAGCTGGGTGGATGAACTTTGCCAACTCATGATCAATGACACACAGATATGCTGAGAGTAATAGTAAGCTGTAGAATGCTACAGTTCTAAAACGCAACATCATCATAGTTTTGACCAGTGTATAGGTACGTGAACTTGACAATTGGAAGGCCACATCAATGGCATACTCTTGACAGCTGTATCCTGACTGCATCTTCTCATTGTCTACCACATTCTTCATCTTTAATGACCGTTTAACCCTTGTCACAAACCCTACCTCTATCAGTTGATACTTCCTACGTTTCTCCTCTGGCATGTTCTCGAAGGGAATCTTTATCCCCTCACCAGATATGACATTCCCAACTGCATGGGTGTAAACATATGTCTCACTTGCCTTGTCATAGACCACTACCACCCAATGAGATGTAGTGTCCGAAGTATCACTGATGTCATCAGATTTGATGATTTGTCCAATATATAGAACTTGATCAGTGGAGGCATTCTTGCCCACAAACACACGCCACACGATGAATATGTAGGGAAGGAGATACAGTACTGGTAACCACAGTCCTAATATACTGATGAACAGCACCATGTAACGATACAGGATCTCATACTGATACCAAATTAGGATAGCAAATAGGCCCAAGAAGCTGAGAGAAATAAATATATAATCATCTTCTACCAATGTGTGCAGCAGCACTAGGGAAATCATTGGTATCTGGACAGCAATGACAAATTTGTCTTTTAATTTGTATCTCGAAAGCAGGTAAATCAAAAACTCAGAGGCTGCGTGTATTGAAGGCAAAGATAATAAGGAGAAGTTAGAGGATTAATTGGAATCATAAACTTGCGTGTATTGCGCAATATCAGAGTTAATCTAATTATTAATATTAATAATATAATGTATAATATAATTAATTTATAACTTATAAATAATTTTAACTAATTCAAATTAGCTAATACGATTAATCTTATATATATCTTATGGCTTATTATGTAAAGTTGTTACTATACTGCAGGTGTGATCTACCAATCAGATTCATCTTTACTACTCCAAGTGGATTGTAACCGGCACTCCATTTTGATTGGCCAATACCCATGACCCTATCAACGGATGTGGTTATATTTGTGACATGATTTGCAAAAAGGGACCACTTCTGGCAAAATATTTGTGACCTGATTTGTGAAAAAAAATGTTAAAAATTCTCAAAAAACAGTTCTGTATACATAATGTTGATATATATATATATGCATAACTATTCTTTATGTATGCAAACTGTTTTTTGATATGTTTTTACAAATCAAGTCACAAAATATTTTTGGTCCCTTTTTGCAAATCAGGTCATATTTGATGTTCATAATTTTATTAATAATATTTCAAAGTTCCTTTTCAGTGCGGTGAGTGGTTAGATGGGAGCCTCAGGAGGATAGATGTCAGCTTACGTCTTTTTTCCCTTAGTATTTTTGTCTTTTTTGTCCAAGTTTTTTCTGTCCAATGGCCATTGTCTAAATTTTTGTTACTCATTGTCTTTTAAATTGAATTTATCATTAATGGTTACTCTATAGAGTATGTTAAAGCATATTAGGGGAGACTATTGACTGTTAATCATACACTCAACAGTTTATAGTTTAGGAATCATTTTCTTAAGCTAAACAATAAGAATGAAGTGCTGCAAAATAGCCAGAATTCACAAGTTACCAGTTGTGGTCAAATAACCATTGCCTACTAATTAATCATGAATTAAAGTATGCAATGTCAACTATATTCCCTTTCTTAAAGTACAAGATACATTTAAAAATTCAATTAAGAGTTTATAAAAAAGTAAAAGTGTAGCGAAAGTACAAGTACTTTGTCTTATCATTGTGGTTTCCATATTTCATGATTTGCTTATACCCCTATTCTTACATTGTTATTGTACATCTTACATGTCGTACTAAATATAAGATGATCATTAGGTTGACCACACAGGAGACTAGCCATCCAGGAATAGCCACTACTTCCCATTACAATAACATAAGACTGTGCTAGAAGAAACAAGTCAACAAAAGTAAGCAGAGCACCCTCTTTCTCAACTTTTCCTACCTCTTTTTTATTACCCATTCTATCCACATGATGAATAGAATTGTTTAGTGATCGAAACCTCATTCCATACATACTTATAGCCATGTTCTTTACTAGATATGAGTCTGTTGCTAAAAATATAAGACTATTATTTCCTAGGAACTTGTTGGCTGTAGATACTGCACATTGCAAGCCAGATTTCCAATCATCTCTATTTTTTATAAGCTTATCACTCCAAGGATCTTTCACACCTGTAACTCCAACAAAACCTGTCCGTATATGTACTCCTATGTATGGTTGAGTTGTTAGTTTTAATACTTCTTTAGCAGTAGAGAGTTCTTGTAGAAATGCACTTTTCATTTTTATCAAGTATCTAAAACCTAGTCCAATAATGTCTGCCATGTCACGATCTGAAATGTTTGAAAGACCAGTTATTTTAAGTCCTTCTGTTATCCAGGGTTGATTGACTGCATGCATTAATTTAGTAGAAAGAGCTATCATTTCTAGATTGGTTATTATAACAACAAAGTGTCCATTTCCGGCTATTTTGCTTAAATAATTACTCCATTGATGTCTGGATATACCTATATAAGGATCATGATTTATTGATTGCAATAAAAATTTAGGTGACAAATATTTCCACATTTTCTCTTTATCAATCCAGTTAATCATATTGGGTTCAAAATGGGAATCTTCAACAGCTGACTCCCAATCTAGTATTAGTCTCCTTTCACTAAATATAGCTAATAATAGAGCAAATGTTATGCCTTTCGTTCTATCAGCTATTCCACCACTAGTGCCTTTACGACAGTGCCACACCAATGTTCTTGATTTTGATGACATTGAACGATGAATTTTAGCATATTTATAAAGAGCTGTTAATAACTTTTTGTACTTTTTAAGAAAGAGTCCTTCCTTTCCAGAGTAGCAGGATAGAGGTGAACTTAATAGCATTTTTTGTTGTAATTCTACTGGCACACCATCCTGTAAAGTCTGAGAATTTTTACTGTAAGTAGCAGCAGTTTGTTCAAGGTATTTAGGAACCATTACCTTGTTTAAAAACTTCTTCAATTGACTATTTGATAATGTAGATCTGTCACCATAAAGTCTCCATCTGTTTTTATTGTCATAATCATCTATGATCTGGCTTTCAGGCTTGTCAACAATCTTATTATGTGACTTACGTAAGTAAAAGACAAATAAAAAGACAAATATAATGGCTACAAGGATTGACAGAAGTTTTCTAAGAGACATATCAATGGGATCACGTGTACCAGGAGTGAAGAAGCCATTTAATATCCCTAGTTAGTAAGTGTTGAAGGAAGTGCAACTAACTATAAGTGTGACGGATATTAATATTAAAATTAATTTATTGTAAAATAAAACTTGATAACTAAATTAACTTATTGTATTAATAACTTCTAGTTATTACTTAGGAAGCAAGCTAGTTGTATTATAAGTACAAAGTATGTCAATAGAGTCAATTTATTACTGACTAGAGTTCCATATCACTCAATAGTTTTCCTCTTCTATGTGGTGATGGTTAGGATTTGTAAATACATGTACATTGTACATACATACACATATATTTATTGTTTTCTTGTACTTATATGAGTCAATTTCAAGAATTGTCCAAACTAATGACTTCAGTCTATTGTATAAACTTGGTTCTGTGTATGGATTTACTAATACTTTGATGTAAGCAGTACATTTGATGGTATTTTCTAAAACTACTTTCCTTACAGTGTTTCATATAAGTCGTAAGGTTGAGGCAGAGCTAAGCTCAATGCAGCTAAATCACAAATGAATAAAACTGTTTGTACTATGACATGCAATACATTTGAATAAACAAACTCTTGCATGAGATCTGGAAATTAGAAAGATATTGAGAAGGTATAATTATAGTACAGATATAAGTAGTTTAAGGTTTTATCACAATATGCACTTTCAAATTGATTCTATATAATATTTGTATATCCCAACTTTTACATTGTACATGCTACATGTAGTACTAAAAATAAGATGATCATTAGGTTGACCACACAGGAGACTAACAATCCACTCTTTTTACTACGATAACATAAGACTGTACTACAAGTAGTTGTAACAAGACAACAAAAGCAAATAGAGCACACTCTTTATCAGCTTTTCTTGCCCCTTTCTTATCACCTATTCTCACATCAATGATTTATGTTTATATGTTTATAAAGAAGCCAGAGACAGCTAAATCCATGCCGGCACCACTGGTAATGTACTGTAAGGATACCTGTTTTATAATTGACAGAATCCAAGATAAAAATCTTGTATATGTTAGGACAGTGAGATGTTTTGGGATAGTACAAAGCAGTATTTGAAAAATATTTAAATACTTTTCAAAGCATTTGTATTTGTATTTGAAATACATGCCTGCTAGAATTATTTGTATTTGTATTTTGTATTTCATATTTTG
The DNA here is from genome assembly GCA_963965975.1 of Xestospongia bergquistia. Taxonomy (NCBI): domain Eukaryota; kingdom Metazoa; phylum Porifera; class Demospongiae; order Haplosclerida; family Petrosiidae; genus Xestospongia; species Xestospongia bergquistia. Next base: position 2,214,878 of record OZ014415.1, read on the forward strand.
AGAGTATTTGTATTTGTATTTAAATACTATTCAATGTATTTAACCCCATCCCTGCTACAAACTATTTAAAAACAACTCAATACTGATAATTAGTAGGTGGAGCTCTAGTTAATTATAAAGTCATCTTCAGTGATATGGTACTCTGTTGTCTTGTATGTAGCAGCTAAGCTGTAAGAAGACATGTATTAATTCAAGTGTTTTAATTGAACATCCTATTCCACTAGTTTAAACTCACATACCACGAATGTTTTTCTCTGTTGTACCGGAAAGAAATATAAGGATCATGAGAAGTGTTTTATGGAGTCTAGTAGTTGTACTGTCTACTCTCATATTCACACTGGTAAGAAAATTGTGAAAGTTTTTTACTTCTTGTAATAACTTAATAAGCATTGTCATATTCTCACTGGAGAGTAGCCCTATATTAGTAGTAAAGACCGTGGGAAAGGTTTTGTGCAATCTAGCGATCTTACTGACCACTCTCATATTCACAAAAGCCATTAAGGGCTTTAGGAGACTTGCTACTTTGGTATCTTATGAGAGTACTGAAATACTAAACTTTTTAAACAAACAATAAACAAGTTAATACTCACTAATGTTTATTTTTGAAAAAATAAACAATTAAAAGCCAAAATAAAAATAAATATCTAAAAAGTTTTATTAAAATAAACACTGAAACGGAAATTAAACTGTCTCAATAGGTGAAGGTTTCAAGAGTCCTGTCAAAGAAGGTCTCCAGAGAATCCATTACTAATAAGCATACATTGACCAAGAAGGCGTCATCAGCACACACCTAGCAGGAACAACAAACGCGTGACCACCAGTTTGGCGGGAAACATCATCAGCACACACCTAGCATTGAACAGGAGCGTGTGACCAACATAAAAACTAATGAATTCGAATAATTGTAATTGCAGATAAGAAATTGAAATATAAACTACTTCAGATTAAATAAAAATTAATGAAACCAGAATGTTTAAAATTTAAATGTTTAAAATTTCAAAGTTAATAATTATTAAAAATGCTATATTAAATATTAGAAACTGAAGTTGAGGACAAACAAAGTTTAGTAAAAAATTTTGGAAGAATTTCAATATACAGAATCTATTTTATAAAAACATAAAAATACAACATAGAAAATTACAAAAAAAACTTAAGAAATGAAATAAGAAAAAAAATTAAGAAAAAAAGTAGAAAAAACTTAAAGACAGTCTCAGCAGTTGAAGATCCACCAAGTAGAGAAGAGAGAATCTCCAAGAGTCCAGCCAGTCCACAAGTAGAGAACATAGAGGGAGAAAGAGAGTTCTTTTTAACAATTGGATTACTTAAGAATGGATGGGGAGATAGATAGCTCACCTTTTTCACCAGTGCTGCTCCTGCAGGGAAAGAAAAAGAGTTATAACTGAACTGGTATAGTGACAATGAATGGATAGAGAGTGAAGAGAGACAGAGGAAGTGAAAAAGGACCACCAACCTACACACACGCATAGTGCACACACACATACGCACCCTACAAACCTCTCCCCCGCCACCGGGGGGTAAAAAAGGGGGGGGAGAGGATTTGTAGGGTTTTATGTGAATGTGTGTATGGTGTATTATAGGCTAGATAGCCCAAAAAAATTAAAAAAATAAAATAAAAAAGAAAGGAAAGAAGGCTTGAAGGAAGACAGGAAAGAGTCCAATGAACAGGAGAGCCACTCATCTTTTACATCCAGACAACATCAGAACAGTCAAGAGAACATCAGAGAAGACCAGTCAAGAACATCAGAGAAGAACAACATTAGAGAAGATAGTTAAGAACATCAGACTAACCATGATAAGAGCTTCCAAATTAAATCCTGTAGAAATGAAGACTGAAAACTGAATTGACAAAAAAATAAAAAAAAATAAAAAAAAAAATAACAAGATTAAAATAAGAAAAAAATGATTTTAAAAAATAAAGATGACATAACTAAATGAAAAGATGATCCAGCGAAGACACGAAGCGACGAGGTGAGTTGATCCAACGAAGTAGAAACCTAGAGAGAGAAAGAGAGAAACTGGAGAATATGGACGAGAGATGATGGATGGAGCGATGACTCACCTGTTTTAACAGTGCTATCGAAAGTTTGAAAAATGGAGTCAATTTTATAACATCAAGATGTATCATGTAAAGAACATGGCTGTAAGTAAGTATGTATGGAATCAGGTTTGATCATTAAATAATTGTCTTCATCATGTGGATATATAGGATGGATACTAAAAGGGGGCAAGGAAAGCTGATAAAATTTAAAGAGGGGGGATCTTCTTGTTTTTGTTCACTTTCTCAATGCCAAGCCTACCAGATATTCAATTAATGACCTTTATTTAATTTATACATTATTGGCAAGTTTCACTAAAAACAATAATTATTTTCTACCAAAATGTGAAGAATTTACTCTAGTGACAATTTCTACACTTTTGGAAGGAAACTATTTTTCTCATAACTATTTCAAACTTGTCAGAAACAAAACCTACCTGATATTAGTTAACAACAATTGTTTCATTTACATGAAATATCAGCAGGTTTTACTAAAAAACAATTTTCTAACAAAATATGATATATTTACTCACAGTGACAATTTCTATACTTTTGGAAGGAAATCATTTACCAGACTTGTCAGAAACAATATCACAACTGGTACCTACCAGATGCAAGGTCTTTCTTCAATATGTCATCTAGTGAGTTGAGTGCTTGTGCATGCATATGTAAGACTAACGCAATCTTTCACAATATGTACATATGGTAGTGATTCCTGGCATTAATATATATACTTTCTTCAACACAGCAGTCATCGAACAAAATTTTATTTATACGTTCAATGTCATTATGAGTAATTACTATATACCTATATGCAAGCCTGTTTCATTAATTAAGTAGATCTCTTCTGGGTCTTAATTCCTAGGTCATGTACTGTCCCATATATTACAAGTGAGCTCTTTATGCAATTAAGAGGAGATAACTGTTCATCTTTTTAAAGTCCAGAAAATTGGCATGGTAAATATTCCCTTTCTTACAGTAGAAGATACATTTAAAAGTTCAATTAAGAGTTTATAAAAAAGTAAAAGTGTAGCTAAAGATACAAGTACTTTGTCTTATCATTGTGGTTTCCATATTTCATGATTTGCTTATACCCCTATTCTTACATTGTTATTGTACATCTTACATGTCGTACTAAATATAAGATGATCATTAGGTTGACCACACAGGAGACTAGCCATCCAGGAATAGCCACTACTTCCCATTACAATAACATAAGACTGTGCTAGAAGAAACAAGTCAACAAAAGTAAGCAGAGCACCCTCTTTCTCAACTTTTCCTACCTCTTTTTTATTACCCATTCTATCCACATGATGAATAGAATTGTTTAGTGATCGAAACCTCATTCCATACATACTTATAGCCATGTTCTTTACTAGATATGAGTCTGTTGCTAAATATATAAGACTATTATTTCCTAGGAACTTGTTGGCTGTAGATACTGCACATTGCAAACCAAATTTCCAATCATCTCTATTTTTTATAAGCTTATCACTCCAAGGATCTTTCACACCTGTAACTCCAACAAAACCTGTCCGTATATGTACTCCTATGTACGGTTGAGTTGTTAGTTTTAATACTTCTTTAGCAATAGAGAGTTCTTGTAGAAATGCACTTTTCATTTTTATCAAGTATCTAAAACCTAGTCCAATAATGTCTACCATGTCACGATCTGAAATGTTTGAAAGACCAGTTATTTTAAGACCTTCTGTAATCCAGGGTTGATTGACTGCCTGCATTAATTTAGTAGAAAGAGCTATCATTTCTAGATTGGTTACTATAACAACAAAGTGTCCATTTCCGGCTATTTTGCTTAAATAATTACGCCACTGATGTATGGACAGATGTATATAAGGATCATGATTTATTGATGTCACTAAAAGTTTTGGTGACAAATATTTCCATATTTTCTCTTTATCAATCCAGTTTATCATATTGGGTTCAAAATGGGAATCTTCAACAGCTGACTCCCAATCTAGTATTAGTCTCCTTTCACTAAATATGGCTAATAATAGAGCAAATGTTATGCCTTTCGTTCTATCAGCTATTCCACCGCTAGTGCCTTTACGACAGTGCCACACCAATGTTCTTGATTTTGATGACATTGAACGATGAATTTTCACATATTTATAAAGAGCTGTTAATAACTTTTTGTACTTTTTAAGAAAGAGTCCTTCCTTTCCAGAGTAGCAGGATAGAGGTGAACCTAGTAGCATTTTTTGTTGTAGTTCTACTGGCACACCTTCTTGTAAAGTCTGAGAATTTTTACTGTAAGTAGCAGCAGTTTGTTCAAGATATTTAGGAATCATTACCTTGTTTAAAAACTTCTTCAATTGACTATTTGATAATGTAGATCTGTCACCATAAAGTCTCCATCTGTTTTTATTCTCATAATCATCTGTGATCTTGCTTTTAGGCTTGTCAAAAATCTTATTATGTGACTCACGTAAGTAAATGACAAATAAAAAGACAACTATGATGGCTACAAGGGTTAACAGAAGTTTTCTATCCATCAATGGTCACGTGTACCCGGAGTGAAGAAGCCATTGAATATCCCTAGTCCCTTATATAGTAAGTGTTGAAGGAAGTGCAACTAACTATAATATATAAAGTGTGACGGATATTAAAATTAATTTATTGTAAAACAAAACTTGATAACTAAATTAACTTATTGTATTAATAACATCTAGTTATTACTTAGGAAGCAAGCTAGTTGTATTATAAGTAAGTCCATTACAAAGTATGTCAATAGAGTCAATTTATTGCTGACTAGAGTTGGATATCACTCAATAGTTTTCCTCTTCTATGTGGTGATGGTTAGGATTTGTAAATACTATAGTAAATATGTGTAGTAGGTGTAGGAACAGGGGGGGCACAGGGGGCACGTGCCCCCACAATATTTTTGGTATATTGTGAGATGGTTTCACAATCAACTGATTTAGATTAGCCACTTTTCAATCCCTATCCTCATAATACAATTTACAGCTGTAGATGCACATTTTATGTAAAAACATTTTAAAAATTTTTGTCAGTGTAAACGACAGAAGGTTTATTTTGGTTGTTATTGAAATACTTCACTGTTAAACTAAACAATGTTAAAATGTTACATATGTGCCCCCCGAATGACAAAATTGTTCCTACACCTATGTGTACATTGTACAATATGCACTTTCGAATTGATTCTATATTTCTACATCCCAACTTTTACATTGTACATGTTACATGTAGTACTAAAAATAAGATGATGCTTAGGTTGACCACACAGGAGACTAACAATCCAGGAATAGCCACTTTTTTATTACATAACATAATACTGTACTACAAGTAACAAGACAACAAAAGCAAATAGAGTACACCCTTTATCAGCTTTTCTTGCCCCTTTCTATCACTTATCCTTAAGCTATATACACATGAGTAATTTATGTATATATATGTACGAAGAAGTCAGAAATAGCTAATTCCACTGGTAATATACTGTAAGGATACCTGTTTCATGATTGACAGAAGACAAGATATAAATCTTGTATACAGTGGGAAAGTCATGCTGATAATTTAACTAACCATTACTATATCATTTCTCGCAAGTTATTTAACTATTAATAATACTGATAATTAGTAGGTGGAGCTATAGTTAATTATAAGTTTAAAACACGTGTTGCCGTCACTACTTTGTTGTCTTGTAAGTAGCTGTAAGAAGACATGTATTAGCTTAAGTGTTTTAATTGACCATCTCCTCAACAACCACTGTCCTTCAAAATGAGATACAATGAGATACTTTCCAATGTTCTCTGTGTCATCATATGTCTAGTACTGATGCAACATTATGCTTATCATATTGATCGTCATCACACTGGTGACAAGCCCTACCACTGTCCAGGCTGTAAGTGTACATTTAGTCTAGAAGCTAACCTCAAGACACACCAATGAGTACATTAAGTCCAGACACCAGCAGTATTACTCAGTCAAATGCAATAACATCCTATTCCACTATAGTCATAGTCTAAACTCTCATGCCATGAATGTTTTTCTCTGTCATTCTGGAAAGAAATATATTTGTAAGGATCATGAGAAGTGTTTTACAAAATATTACTGTCTACTCTCATATTCACACTAGTAAAAAAGTTCACTACTTATAATAACTTAAAAACTAAGCATCATCATATTCTCACTGGAGAGTAGCCCTATATTAGTAATGGCTGTGGGAGGGGTTTTGTGCAATCCAGCAATCTTACTGACCACTCTCACATTCACAAAAACCAGTACACACTTTTACTTGTAGTAATTGGACGTTAATCAGTCAGTGCTAGCTTTGAAAATATTGTACTTTAAATATATTATTTCATGCACTCAGTTCAATTCTAGTTATAATCAACAGATTATTTTATTGATGATTTTACTTTTTTGTATTTTCCATTAATAAAATTGTATATTTGCTGTTTAAACATGTTATTGTGTTACATCTACAGCTACTATATAGTGCTGTTCAGACCTTTGAGTTTGAAGTTGACAGTGATTGTGTTGTCTATGTGGATCTCATCCAATTTGTTGGTATCTTATGAGAGTACTGAAATACTCAACTTTTTAAACAAACAATAAACAAGTTAATACTCATTAATGTTTATTTTTGACAAAAATTAACAATTAAAAGCCAAAATAAAAATCTAAAAATTAATTAACACTGAAAAGGAAATTAAACTCAGTCTGTCTCAATAGGTGAAGGTTTTGAGAGTCCTGTCAAAGAAGGTCTCCAGAGAATCCATTACTAATAAGCATACATTGAGGAAGAAGACGGTTAATATCATCAGCACGCACCTAGGCCTAGCAATGAACAGCAAGCGCGTGTCCACCAGTTTGGCGGGAAACATCATCAGCACGCACCTACCAATGAACAGCAAACGCATGACCAACATTCTGTCACTACTACACGCCAACAATACTCTTTAATTAATAAATTTTTAACTTAAAAAATGGCTTTTTGTTAAAAAAGGGGTAATACATTAAAGAAATTAGTAAAGAAATGTATATGGGTATTGGGTAATACAATAGTTGTAAAGAAATAATGAATTCAAATGTTTGTAATTGAAAATATAAACTCAAATTTGTAAATTCAAATATAAACTAATTCAGATTAAATTAAATTAATCCAGAATGTTTGAGATTTCAAAGTTGATAATTATTAAAAATACTATATTCAATATTACAAACTGAAGTTAAGACTTTTGACAAATTTTAGTAAAAAATTTTTTGAAGAATTTCAATATAATTAAAGATATATAAAATCTATTTTATAAAAACATAAAAAATATAACATAAAAATTACAACATGGAAAATTTAAAAAGTTTAATAAGAAAAAAACAAAATAACTTAAAAACAAAACAAAATAACTTAAGAAAAAAACCAAAAAATTAAAAAAGACAGTCTCAGTAGCTGAAGATCCATCCACCTAGTAGAGAAGAGAGAATCCCCGAGACTCCAGTCAGTCCACAAGTAGAGAACATAGAGGGAGAAAGAGAGAGTTGCTTGTAACAACTGGATTACTAAAGGAGAGATGGATAGATAGAGAGACAGCTCACCTTTTCCAACAGTGCTGCTCCTGCAGGGAAAGAAAGAAAGAGTAACTGAACTGGTAGTGAGAATGAATGGATAGAGAGTGAAGAGAGACAGAGGAAGTGAAAAAGGACCACCAACCTACACACACACATAGCGCACACACACACGCACCCTACAAACCTCTCCCCCACCACCGGGGGTAAAAAAAGAAGGGGGTTGGTGGGGGGGGAGAGGATTTGTAGGGTTTTATGTGAATGTGTGTATGGTGTATTATAGGCTAGACAGCCCAAATAAAAATATAAAATAAAATAAAAAAGAAAGGAAAGAAGGCTTGAAGGAAGACAGGAAAGAGTCCAATGAGCAGGAGAGTGACTCATCTTTTACATCCAGAGAACATCAGAGAAGACCAATCAAGAACATCAAAGAACATCAGAGAAGACCAGTCAAGAACATCAGAGAACATCATGCAGAGAAGACCAGTCAAGAACATCAGAGAACATCAGTCAAGATCATTAGAGAACACCAGAGAAGAACAGTCAGGATCATCAGGCCAAGAACTTCCAAATTGAGTCCTGTAGAATGAAGAAGGAACCAACTAAAGAACTAAATTGACAAAAACAAAAAAAATATTCAAAAAAATAAAAACAAACAAACTAAGAATAAAAAATAAAACTGAGAATAGAAAAGAAAAAGATAAGGATGACATAACTAAATGAAAAGATGATCCAGCGAAGACACGAAGCGACGAAGTGAGTGGATCCAACGAAGTAGAAACCTAGAGGGAGAGAGAGAGAGAGAGAAACTGGAGAATATGGACGAGAGATGATGGATGGAGCGATGGCTCACCTGTTTTAACAGTGCTATCGAAAGCTTGCAAAATGGAGTTCATTTTATAACATCAAGACGTCTCTATCATGCTTCAATTTGACAAATAGTCAGCAAAAACTTGTGACAAGTTGGCGGGAAATACCAGGCACCATCACGCGCGCGTGACTGACATTAATTGATTTTTAATTGATTTAAGTAAATAACAACTAATTTAAGTCATAAAATATTACAATACTTTATTATTACTGTATGTACATTAACACTGATTTCTTAACATTAAAAATATTCAGTGAATTTATAGCCTTTCTGATCAATGTATTCATTGATCCTGTAATATACTGGAACTGTCAGTATATGCATATATATATATATATATATATATATTATATATATATATATAGAATCTGAAGATGATGATGTATCTGATGTTAAAAGATGGAGACTGGATTAGCATAGAAGTAAATATAAAACTATTAAAATTATTGGAATGTGTTATTCATATACAGTATATCAATGTCCTTAGTGTTATGTTAAGTTTTGATCAGTGAAGCTATAAAAATGACTTGATGAGGTTGATTAGGAAACTCAGGGACCAAATAATAAGCAACCTAAACAATGATACATTTATTACATGTATATTATAGTTAATAGCTCTTTGCTGACCTTTAAAGATTGAGGGGTAAGTTCAATAATGTGGACAGCTGAATCACGATTGAATAAACTGTTTGTACTACGACTGCAATCAACTTGAATAGAACAGTTTTTGGAGCTCTGGAAATTAGAAAAACAACTTTAAAATTATATAAAAATGATCACGTCATTGGTAGTACTATAGCTTCTGTCAAAACTATATTTTCATAAATATATTTTTAGTATATTAGCAGATAGATTGTCTTGAAACAAAGTTAATAGTTAAATAATTTAAATAGTATTACAATTAATTAATCAATAAATACAAACAATACAAATAATTAATAATAACAATTACTTTATATCCGAACAATACAATATAAAGTACCTTGTTCTCAATGACAATAGTGGTCATGTGAGGACTGACAAGAGTATGTGTTACTACATCTTCTCCAGCGTCCCTCACGTTACCGGCCACACCCATTTCTTTAGCTAAGAGAGACAAAGCTACATCAATATATAGAGCAGAAGTTGTCATTGGTAAGATTTCAATCTCTCCATCACATTCTTCAGTAAACACTTCAAACTCAAATGGACAAGCCTATGAAAGAAACAAGTCAAACAATGTCTATTACCATTACGTCAATTCTATGACAAGCTATGTGTATGATACCTCACAATACATTACATGAACACTATTAAAATAAATAGTTGTATTACTTAATAATCACTTGTGTAGCATGTATCTGTATCAAATGTATGCATTGAAAATATTAATAACATAAATACAAATGTATTGTTTTCATTTACTAATTATTATTATATGGAGTTATACAGTTTGATTGCCCACAATGAGCAAGTGTGTAATATATAGACTTCCCATTATAAATTCCATAATGACAGCACTTAGATTTTACACATAATACAAAGCAAAGTTACGACAGAATACATATAGTGAAAGCCCTTATGGTATCTCTTTAACTAATGAGATAATTTTCATAACCCCTACAATTAACTACATAATTGAATATCAGTATATTTTAGACATGACAAATGATTGTGATGTTTTCAACTTAATTATATCCAATGATCCTTGATAATGGAACAATTCATCAAAATGAAAATATTATAAATATAATGTCTTCTAATACGAACATGTGATGATAGATATGTACAAATTCACCATATATGTCTAAATTGTACAGAGAAAATAACTTACTTTGTTAAGTTGCAGCTGTTTATTGTAGCCCATATTTTTTAATATGTTCCATATCTCTGTCTCTCCTTCATTTTCATCATTAGCTGTAAGTGTGTGGAGATCAATAAATCCATTAATTGTCAATTCTTCATCATTGTTCATCTGGAAATTATCTGTGAGAGAAAGGACAAGAGTGAACCAATAAAGTCTCTCTCTCTCTCTCTTTCTCTGTGTTCTCTCATTACCTTGAAGGGCTTTCCATGATTCATCATCACAAAGTTCTTTACCAATTCTCTCATAGAAGAAGTCAAACTCATTACGACTAATAGCGCCATTACCATCTAGATCATGACGTTGAAATATCTCAGATAGAGCATCACTATATAACAGATATATATCATAAACTCATATTATAACAGCAATCAACAACTTGAGAACATACAAATACATTAACCTCTATATCATACCAATACATTAACCTCTATATCATACAAATACATTAACCTCTATATCATACAAGTACATTAACCTCTATATCATACAAATACATTAACCTCTATATCATACAAATACATTAACCTCTATATCATACAAGTACATTAACCTCTATATCATACAAATACATTAACCTCTATATCATACAAGTACATTAACCTCTATATCATACAAGCTACATTAACCTCTATATCATACCAGTACATTAACCTCTATATCATACAAGTACATTAACCTCTATATCATACAAGTACATTAACCTCTATATCATACAAGTACATTAACCTCTATATCATACCAGTACATTAACCTCTATATCATACAAGTAAATTAACCTCTATATCATACAAGTACATTAACCTCTATATCATACAAGTACATTAACCTCTATATCATACAAGTACATTAACCTCTATATCATACAAGTACATTAACCTCTATATCATACAAATACATTAACCTGTATATCATACAAGCTACATTAACCTCTATATCATACAAGTACATTAACCTCTATATCATACAAGTACATTAACCTCTATATCATACAAGTACATTAACCTCTATATCATACAAATACATTAACCTGTATATCATACAAGCTACATTAACCTCTATATCATACAAGTACATTAACCTCTATATCATACAAGTACATTAACCTCTATATCATACAAGTACATTAACCTCTATATCATACAAGTACATTAACCTCTATATCATACAAGTACATTAACCTCTATATCATACAAGTACATTAACCTCTATATCATACAAGTACATTAACCTCTATATCATACCAGTACATTAACCTCTATATCATACAAGTACATTAACCTCTATATCATACCAGTACATTAACCTCTATATCATACAAGTACATTAACCTCTATATCATACAAGTACATTAACCTCTATATCATACCAGTACATTAACCTCTATATCATACAAGTACATTAACCTCTATATCATACAAGTACATTAACCTCTATATCATACAAGTACATTAACCTCTATATCATACAAGTACATTAACCTCTATATCATACAAGTACATTAACCTCTATATCATACCAGTACATTAACCTCTATATCATACAAGTACATTAACCTCTATATCATACCAGTACATTAACCTCTATATCATACAAGTACATTAACCTCTATATCATACAAGTACATTAACCTCTATATCATACCAATACATTAACCTCTATATCATACCAGTACATTAACCTCTATATCATACAAGTACATTAACCTCTATATCATACAAGTACATTAACCTCTATATCATACAGATGTACTCTAATGTCTTTCTTACATGCATTGTGATGTCAGTACTAGTTTGCCATCTTTCTCATTAACTAGAGGGACATCCTCTTTTACATCTTCCTCGTCATCATCTTGAACTTGGAGTACACAACCAGATGTAAATGGTAACAAAATATAAGACCCAGGTTCAAGGTCTAAACGACACACCCATTTCTAAAGAAATACAACACCTTTGTATGACATCACATATAGATTACTAAGGTATACAAACTAGTATACTATAAGTATGCTAGAATTTACTGACATATCCAAGAATGCGGTGAAGTGTATAGGCTATGAATTGAGCAGGTTCCTCTTGCTTTGTCATTTGAAATAAATAGAGACCAATATCAGTACTAGGATTACCTGTAAGTTGAGAAATACATGTAATACAAATATATGTACAGGTAAAAAATTTCAACCAATGATCAGAGATCACTCTAACATCATGGCATGATCTGTTCATGTAAATACTTGTAATCCTAGATATGTAATTTAGGGCATAATATTGTTAAAATTTTAATACAATAAGACATGTACAATATAATGTATTAAATTGTACTCTACCTGGAGGAGTTACTTTCATTTCAATCCAGACATGAGTCGACTCAGGTATTGTAAGGATATATTGATGAGATATAATGACAGGGTTATCTCCTTCTTCTTGATTATCTATATAAAAACAACCTTTACCTTGAATACTGTTCCACTCCTAAATAAGTAAGAATTAACAGAGCATAACAAGAACTTAGAAATATTTATAAATTCACTGTTATTCAAATCATTGAAGACATAACAAAAATGTAGAATAGGCCACAAGTAGACTACATTAATACATTGATATGTAGTCACTTATAACATATGTAGAATAGGCCACAAGTAGACTACATTAATACATTGATACATAGTCACTTACATTAACTTTCTTTGGTGGTTTTGGTGCTGTTGGTGCATATATTGGTCCACCAGTAATTTCATGAACACCGTCATAAGTAGGTAAGTGATCGGGTTGCTGTACATTCTGTTTAGTTTTAACTTCATTACTTGAGTCTTCTTCATTTTCTTTAACTGTTTTCAGCTCTTCTTTTTTCTTGATACTTTTATCAGATTTTTTAGAAAGCGACTGGTTTGGTATAGGTGGTTTTTGAGAAGATAGCCCCACCTCATTTTTGTCTTCAATTTCTTCTTCAATTTCTTCAGCAACAGAGTCATCACTGTCATTGCCACCAACATTGACTGTACCACCGTTTAAATTTCCAGGGGAATGTAATTGATCGACATCACCAGACCCCTCAATAGAAGGATCAGAATCAATTTTGTTTGTGCTAATTTCTTGTCCAGTATCTGAGCTCGGAGGGTTCTCTTTAATTTGAGTTTCGTTTTCTAAAGTATGGTGTTTAGATTCCTTTTCTTCGTCACTTTCAAAAGGGGGAGTGGTTGGTTCTAATGATGTTGGGCTAACCACTGGTAAGTCACTACTTAAATCTTCCATACTGGAATGAATCTCAGTCTCATTGCTGGCACCGGAACCAGTCCGGTAAATAACACTAGGAAGATGACCTAAAAATATATTTGTTTACATATATAAGGACAATATAAATACATAAATATAATATTTGTTCTGTTTTCAAGATATTACTACCACCTACTATTACAGCAAAGTTGACTAACCTCTGTCTCTCAATTCCTTATCATCTCTCTTTGGCTTTGAACGTCTTTCTTTAAGTTTCTTCTTCTTTCTTTCCTTATCCCTTCTCTCTTCTTTATCAGAAATGTGACCAGTCTTCACTTGAGCCACTCTCATACAATCTTCAGTAGTCTCTAGCACCATATGACAAAACTAAGAATACAGACAACGTTTCCATGACATTTCATTGTATTGTAAACTTATATCTCCATAGCATCAGATTAAATGCATATACATTGTACAATGTACCTCATTATAATCCAACTTGCCATCTTTGTTAATATCGACATCACTAATAATAGACTCCACCTCCTCTAATGACATTGGTTCCCCTTCCTATAGAGAAATGGATAATGACAAACAAGTGAGTAAGTGGATAAACAGAGATAAATGCATTAATAGCAATTCATGTATATTAAGTATCAAGACTCGTTGATTGACTTATTAAATGTACAATTAACTATTACATGTAGTAAATATACTTTTGTTAAGATATGTCTCAGCTCATCAGCTGAGAGGTAACCATCACCATTTCTGTCTAGTCGCTTAAATAGAGACATCAAATCAGACATTGTTGGTAACTTCTCTCGTCTCATAATTGTACAGAATTGTGAGAAATTAACTGATCCTAAATATGATAAAAATGGAAAAACGACCCTTGATTACCTCCACATTATAACCCTCTAATTAATAATCAAGTAAAATAGAATCAATTTCTATTGAATATAATTATAAAAATAATAAAAAAAGAAAAGGCAAGAATATGTATTTGTAGACACAACATGTATAATTATACATAGGGATTTGTGAACAAGAGGTTTGTTGATTTGTTGCCATAGAAACTACAGGGAAAGTGATCTCAGACTATTATGTTTGAAATTTGAATTTGAATGTTTCCCAGTAAACAAAGGTACAGATACATGTACATGATAATCTAGTATAGTTATATTCTCAACGAGTTTATTAGTTAATTCTCAGTACTTACCTCCAAATCTATTCCAATATTTATCTATAGTTGATTGAAATGGGTTTCTGCCCGAACATTGGAGGGCTTATAAGGGGAGGGAAACACACTTACAAATGAGTATATCAGATCTCGTGATGAACTCACCATACTTGAGCTTGGTTTTGTCGGTGATAGTCCCTCGGAGATCAGCCTCCACTAAGAGCCACGTAACCTTACAGTCGGGCAGAATATCACCGCCACTACCCTCCATAAGGATTAATAATTTTAACCCTTTAGAAGCAACGAACACCAGCATATATTATACGTATAATAATTATAAATAATTTAAACTCAACAAATTAAGCTAAAAACGTGTATTATAAATCTGTATCCATATAATAAATTGAAGTTTTTAAGCTTCGTTGTTAAATTCTTGCTCCATAAATCTCTTTAATAGGTCATTCTCTATTGATATTGTTAATATCTCTGTACCATCTTGTCCTTTCTTTGAACGAACTAATTTGTGATCTCGAAATTCAGTCAGTTGAGCCCGTAACGTCATGTCACTGTTAACCAAAAATGCTTCACGACATTTTTGATACAAATCACTAAAAGGGAGACCAATATATGTGGGGTCACTTGCATTGTCTAACTGGTATTGAGCTAATATTCGAAACACTCCCTTAGCATTAGGTGTCAAACTCTGAATAACATGACGAAACGATCTTAGCATCAGAATCTCAGATCCTTCACCAGACAAAGATTTATCATAAGAGGTCTCAACAGTATAATGGCTATAAGTAGAGGCATTATGCCACACCCAGTTAAATCTTCCAGATGTAATTTCGTCCCACAGTGAGGGAGCTCTTGGGTGATCTATGGTGGCTATTATATGTATGAATGGACAAGATGCTAGAAAACTTAGTGCCAATTGTACTTTTTCGTCTCTTAATGGCTTACCATCAATATTGTGAATTATAAGAAAGATTTCTTTGGCAGTTTTTGGTTGCTGATTGCAGAGGGAGGTACATATGAATTGACTCTGTTGGACAGGTGTTTTAAATCTTCCAGTGTGCTCTAACATGTCTGACGTAAGAGTGTTTAAAATCTCCTTCAAACTTAAACCAGGAAAAAAGCCATAGATGACTAGCTGATAACAAGTGGAAAGTTTCTTCTTACGAAATTCATCTAGAAGCTTTAGTTTCGATCCCAACCCATACAACAGGATATTGAAACCAGTTTTCAACTGGCATAACCAGTAATCAAACAGGTTATCATACATGTGATGTAAGGCATCAAATCCAGATTTGTATGAGGAGATCTTGACAGTAGCTAACCTTTCCACAAGAACAGGATCTAGTAGAGGATAACTTTGAGACATCTTTGATCGTTTTAATGTCCGACTTGAGAAATACTCTTCAACAACATCTTCAGTAACTTTGTGTTCACTATAACTGGTTAACGGATTTTGTGACGAAAAGGTACCTAGTCTAGTGTTCTTTGCAGAAAATGCTTGCTTGGATTGTGTAGGTGAATGATCATTGTCATTGTTAGGTCTCTCAGTTAGATTTGAGCCCTGAGATTTTCGAGTAATAGTTTTCTCATTGCGTTTTGCTTTGCTTGCAACCAATTTGTCTTCGAAATCCGAGTCTTCAATACTACTATTATCACTTTCACTACTGCTATCAGTATCTGTGTATTCTTCATTACTTGAAGTATCAAGATCTCTAACAACTTCCAGTGAATTTGACTTTGACCTTGTTATCTTAGCAGACACTGTATCACTGTCTTGCTCATTAGTATCAATTTCAGTTGATTTGAAATGATCTTTAGTACTGACAGTGTTCTTCATATTTTCAAGTTTAATAGATTTAGATCGAGTTCTTGTTGACACTATACTTTCACTTTCATTATTAACATCAACACCGTGTATTTTCATGTGACCAGAGCGTAAAGTTCTCTTTTTCTTAGCACTCTCTTCAAAGCTAGTGTCTTCTTCAATGCTTGATGATGTGATCATACGATGCTGTCTGTTTGGTGTGTGTCTTTTGTCTTTAGCAAACATTATTCTATGTCTAGATGACTCTGAATGAACAGTTTGTGAGGTCATATTTATGCTACTACAGCTTTTATTTAGATCTAAAGGAGATTGCTTTGTACTGGGTGTGTTTCTTGGTCGTAAAGATCGTTTGGTAGTACTATTAGAGAAATCTTTTTCTTTATTTTGAATAATTCTTGTTGATTTTCGTAGTGAAGTTGTCTTTAAAACAGGTTCTTCTACTTCCATTTCATCAGTACTAGAATCAGACGACATGTGGTCATTCTGTTGTCTAGAAGATTTTGAGCGAACAGCTGTTCGTTGAGTTTTTTTTACACTAATTCCATCTTTCTTTGGGTCTAATGATGATTGCTTCTTATCAATTGTTTGCATACACTTTCTGTCAACACTAGAATTGAAGGACTTACTATCTTTACTTGGGATTATTCTTTTAGAGTTTCTTTGTGGAGTCATATCTGAAACACATTCTTCTACATCCATTTCATGATTTTCATCACTCTCACTAGAATCAGAAAACACGTGACAATTTTGTGATTTCTCCTTGTCTTTACATAGCGCCTGTCCTTCTAACTTAGCTTTACTTGATCTTGTTATACGAGGAGTACTTACGAGTTTACCAGATTTATGAATACATGAAACAGGGGGTGTGCCCAGTGAAGTATTTCCTGCCGACATAGCAATACTTGGTTTACTTTGACGTTTTGGAGTCGTTTTGAATTTAGGCATTTTGAGAAACGACAGAGTGACTTCTAAAATAAAGCACACAGTAAGATTGAGCAAATAGTCAGCGAAAGAAGACCCAACCACGTGGATAAGTAAGAATACGAATAATGTCCGGAGTTATTGCGGGGTTCTGACCCACGTGTATTTAAAAAATGTCTGTGTTTTCAGAAGATTTGTTCAGTGTCTTTGAAGAAGATGACACAGAAAAGAAGAGAAAACTCAAAAGACCAGGAAAAGAAGAAGATAAAGTAGATGATGATGAAATAATTGAGAGGACTAAAAAATCTAAGTTGGACCTGAATGAGTTAGAGGGGGAAGCGATAGACAAAGGAGAAAAGTTGAAAGAAGAACAGAAAAATGAGAAGTACATTGAGTCACTAGAAATGTGTTTGGTTATTACGACAACATATACAGACTGATGGACTGACAGATGTTAGGATGGATGGAATATAACAAGTAGAATGGACAGATAAAATGTTGTTAAACAGATGAAGTATTGATGGATAGATAATGTATTAATGGATATATAAAATACTGATGGAATGATAAAATGTTAATAAATAAATTAATAGACTATTTCCCTTTTATAGTATGGAAGTTACCACTACCGGAGGAAGTATAGTCAAGAAGACGCCCATATTTGGTGATCCAGCTATTGTCATTACCATAGATACAGGAGGAACATGTACACATGAGGTACATTTACATGTAAATGATATACATATATATATATATATATTTTCCTCCTTAGGTAGCAGTACCACCCAACTTCCCTTACGAACATTTAAAACCATTATCAGAAGTACCAGCAAAGGTCAATTCATAATATATACATATATGTGTGTGTGTGTGTGTTTGACTTGAGCTCACTAGTAACAAAACTTGCACTTCAATCATTTTATAGTACAGAGATATAGCTAGTATGTGCCATTGATTCTTGAAACTATACCCAATTAACTTACAATTTTACCTGAAATAGCTCATAATTTATACATATTTTAAGTTTATATTGTACAATTTATAGTAGACTTGAGGTAGTAGATATGTTACATGTACAGGTAATATAATTATTAGATCTCATTATTTAGGAGTATCCCTTTGTTCTTGATAGCTTCCAGCGAAAAGCTATTCAATGTATTGAAAATAGTCAGTCGGTATTAGTGTCAGCCCACACATCAGCTGGTAAAACTGTCGTCGCCGAGTACGCCATAGCTGTTAGTTTAAAAGAGAACCAACGTGTCATATATACCACACCTCTTAAAGCGCTAAGTAATCAAAAATATCGAGAGATGTATGAACAATTTCAGGACGTGGGACTGATGACAGGTGACACAACTATTAACCCAACAGCATCATGTATCGTCATGACAACAGAGGTAGGGTGTGACATGTGTACGTGTATACTACCATCTTGTTTACTTAATAGATTTTAAGAAGTATGTTATATAGAGGATCTGAGGTAAACAGGATTGTCATGCATGTAAATGTAAGATCTTTATTTTTCAGGTGATGCGAGAAGTGGGCTGGGTTGTTTTTGACGAGATCCACTATATGAGAGACAAAGGTACTCAATAACCTTATGAATAATTGATTAGTTATTAACTTTATAGAGAGAGGCGTGGTCTGGGAGGAGACTATCATTTTATTACCTGATAATGTACATTATGTGTTCCTGTCAGCTACTATACCTAATGCAAGACAATTTGCAGAATGGATCTGTCATTTACATAAACAAGTATGATAGTACATGTAATTATGTACATGTATTTGATATGATGACTAATGCTATCTTATTAGTGACCTCCTGGTCATGTGATGATCACATGATAACCCAGAACATCTAAGACTGATTGAATACTACACATTCATGCTATGTTATTAAATGACCTTGTCCCTTTAATTATTGTACTATTTAAATATATTATCTCTTACTATAGCCTTGTCATGTTGTCTATACTGAACAAAGACCAGTCCCTCTTCAACATTATATGTATCCAGCTGGAGCTGAGGGACTCTACCTAGTAGTGGATGAAAATGTATGTATATTATACAAGTACATGTACATCAACATCTATTACATGTACATGTACATCAACATCTATTACATGTACATCAACATCTATTACATGTACATGTATGTTTTAATATTAGGGTAAATTTAGAGAAGATAATTTTCAAACAGCAATGTCTCGTCTTCAGGAGAGTGGGATTGGTAGTAGCCGTAAAGGAGGGACTTCAGGTGTGAAATTTGTGATACTTTCGTGATTCTCTCTCTCTCTCTCTCTCTCTCTCTCTCTCTCTTTCCTCTCTCTCTCTCTCCCTCTCCCTCTCTCTCTCTTTAGGTCCCTCTAACTGTTTTAAAGTAGTAAAGATGATAATGGAGCGTAGTTTACAACCTGTTATTATATTTAGTTTTAGTAGAAGAGATTGTGAAGCTCTTGCTCTTCAAATGTCAAAGTTAGATTTTAATTCTACTAGAGAGAAGGAACTAGTAGATGAAGTATTTACTAATGCTGTTGATTGTCTCTCTGATGATGATAAACAACTACCTCAAGTAAGTAAAGAACTTTGAACTGTTAGCTACCCTCTCTCTCCTTTCATCCTCTCTCTCTTCTTAGGTCATACATCTTCTCCCTCTGTTAAAACGTGGGATAGGTATCCATCATTCTGGGCTATTACCTATCTTAAAGGAAACTATTGAAATACTATTTTCAGAGGGTCTTATCAAGGCTCTGTTTGCTACTGAAACATTTGCACTAGGTCTGAACATGCCTGCTAGAACAGTGGTCTTCACCCATGCTAGGAAATTTGATGGAAAAGATTTCAGATGGGTATGTCATAGATACATGTACATGTACGCTATTGCTGCGGTCTGTTCTTTTATTCAGATTACATCTGGTGAGTATATTCAGATGAGTGGGCGGGCTGGTAGGCGTGGTTTAGATGAGCGTGGCATTGTTATGTTAATGGTAGATGAACAAATGGACTCTACTATCGGCAAAAACCTACTCAAGGTAAAAAATATTGTAATGAAAATGGAAGTTTAATGCTCTCACTTCCTGTAATCTTTCGCTCACACCTTCCCACACATTCTCTCTCTCTCTCTCTCTCTCTCTCTCTTTCTAGGGAAGTCCTGATCCATTGAATAGTGCCTTTCATCTCACTTACAATATGGTGCTTAATTTATTAAGAGTAGAAGAGATCAATCCTGAATACATGTTAGAAAGATCATTTTATCAGTTTCAGAATAACTCGGCTATTCCTGATCTAGAAGAAAGTTAGTACTGATCTATAATGTAGTGTATTAATGATTTACTTGTAGAAGTTAAAGTATTAGAAGCTAAAAGAGATGCAGTAACAATAGATAATGAGGACAATATTACTAATTATTATAAAATTAGACAACAGATTAATAAATTGGCTGGACAAATGCAAGTTAGTATAATGGATGAATGAATAGACAAATGGATGGACAGATGGATGAATGGATGGATAAATGGATGCACATCCAGCTAAAAGTATAGGTCTTTTGATGTCCTATGTTTTATATATTATGTGCTAGACCACACCCACCCCTCTACCCGACCCCTATTGTACAATTAATGTACTTTAAGGTACTGATGTCTGAGGGGACATAGATGATAGACTTTGGAACTTCTTTGACTTATACACTCTCTCTCTCTGTCTCTCTCTCTTTGTCTCTCTCTCTCTCTCTTTGTCTCTCTCTCTCTCTCTCTCTCTCTCTCTCTCTCTCTCTCTCTCTCTCTCTCTCTCTCTCTCTCTCTCTCTCTCAGCATTATATTACTAAACCAAAGTACTGTATTCCATTCATGCAACCTGGTAGATTAGTAAAAGTAGTACATGAACAAGATGACTTTGGTTGGGGAGCTGTTATAAACTTTCAGAAAAAATCAACTCAAAAGGTACACATGTTAATAATATAAAGTGTACATGTTAATATACAGTGTACATGTTAATATACAGTGTACATGTTAATATACAGTGTATATGTTAATATAGAGTGTACATGTATATGTCTCTTAGGGTCTTGATACAGTCTATGTAGTTGAGATATTGTTAAGATGTTCAACAGAGTCGTGTAAAAATATGCCATCATCAGCACCACGACCTGCTCCTAAAGATGACAAAGGAGAAATGCAAGTAAGATATCTGTAGGAGATTGTACTAACTATCATGTCTCTCCTTCAGCTCTCAATTTATTTTTGCTTTTTTTTCTTTCGTTTCTCTCTCTTTTTCCTAGGTTGTACCGATAATGTTACACTTCTTACAACAAATCAGTTCAGTTAGAATTTATCTTCCAAAAGATCTCAGATCATCAGATAGTAGATTTAGTGTTGGGAAATCTATTGAGGTACATTATTTTATTTTTGTACTGTACATGACGTTAGTGTTAAATTTAGGAGGTCATCAAAAGATTCCCACATGGATTACCAGTATTAGATCCACTTACTGATATGCACATCAAAGATGAAGAATTCAAGAAGATTGTTAAGGTATGTATCAATATATTACCACTGTATTGCTCCTATTATATTAATGCTCCTGTTATAATATTACTCCTGTTATATTATTGTTCCTGTTATAATATTGTTCCTGTTATATTAATGCTCCTATTATATTATTGCTCCTGTTATAATATTGCTCCTGTTATATTATTGCTCCTGTTATATTAATGCTCCTATTATATTAATGCTCCTATTATATTATTGTTCCTGTTAAATGTACAATTTGGTATTTGAAAGACAATCATTATGTCTTTTTATTATAGAAAATTGAAGCACTTGAAAATCGTCTTGTGTCCAATCCTGTCCACAAAGATTCAGATTTAGAACGACTTTATAATTTATGTCAAAAGAAAACTGAAGTATGTAATTCATTTTATAACTTTTAATAACTTGATTGTTTTATAGATAAATGCTCAAGTGAGAGAAGCTAAGAAGGAGTTAAAAAAGGCTCAGACGATAATGCAAATGGATGAACTGAAATGTCGTAAAAGAGTTTTAAGAAGGTATTTGTACAATATATGATATTATGTAATAATACAATATAAGCTACAATATATGATATAACAGTTATATTATTTAATGCTATGTTATAACAGTTATATTATATAATGCTATGTTATAACAGTTATATTATATAATGCTATGTTATAACAGTTATATTATGTAATAATACAACATATGATGTAACAGCTCTATTGTATGTAGGTTGGGATATGCTAATTCTTCTGATGTTATAGAAATAAAAGGAAGAGTAGCTTGTGAAATTGACTCGTAAGTTCCTGTGTCATATGAACATATTGTTTGTCTCTTTATCAAATGTACTATCTGATCTATTTATCTATTTGTTTAACTAACCGTCCATTCATTAATCTGATATTACACATTGTTATTATATATTCTGTAGAGGTGAAGAGTTATTACTAACGGAGATGATATTTAATGGAGCATTTAATGATCTCTCTGTTGAACAATGTGTGGCTTTACTTTCTTGTTTTGTCTTCCAAGAAAAAGTCAGTCCTCTATAATGTATATCTTGTTATTGTTGTGTTCTATATAGGCTGATGAAATGCCTAAATTAACAGAACAGTTATCTGGACCTTTGAGAATGATGCAAGTAAGACAGTCAGCTTTCCATTAGATTATATTTATATTGTTCTCTCTCTCTCTCTCTCTCAGGATTCTGCTCGTAGGATTGCTCGAGTTGCCATTGAAGCAAAACTAGAAGTTGATGAAGAAGAGTATGTCGAATCTCTAAGACCTCATTTAATGGATGTAGTCCATGCATGGTGTTCAGTAAGTCACATGATATACACTATGAGTCATGTGATTCATTTAATTGTCACATGACTGGCTGATATGTCTTCTGTATAGGGAGCTCCATTTTCTCAAATTTGTAAAATGACTGATGTTTTTGAAGGCAGTATAATTCGTTGTATAAGAAGATTAGAAGAGATTTTACGTCAAATGTGTCAAGCTTCTAAGGCCATTGGCAACATCGAACTAGAGAATAAGTTTGCTGAAGGTATATATTTGTGTTCATTGTAATAATAAGTACTGAACTATGTCTGTGATTAATTTGATTTGTTTGTGTATAACCATCCTGTACATCTGTATAATATATATTAGTAACTGTTGTATGTGTTAGTCTTTGTATGTTATTTTATTTTGTTTATTTCTGTTGTAGGTATTTTAAAGATCAAGAGAGACATTGTATTTGCAGCCAGTCTTTATTTGTAACTGGTAACCTCATTACATATATATAAATGTTATGTTTACTTCAATCTTTATTATCCTTTCTTAATTATATATACTCTATATATTATAATCTTTAGTGTCAATCCACTTTATCATCTGCCATGTTCTAATGTGTATGTACAACTGTCAAAGAAAAAATGATCATTACATGTAAATTCAAAATAAATGAAAAATATCTTTTACTGAACAAACTGGTAGACAATAGTAACAGTTTTGCAAGTCTTGGAAATAGAAATTAATTTGTGCACGATATTGAATGTTAAATACAATACATTGTAATGAAGACAACACAAAAATTCTTAATAGGATAATATACAGGTATATTCTATATTCTATATAGTTTTTAATATTATACACTAGTTATTGTATTATTATGGAATGAGAGTTTACAGTTCTTGTCGTATTTGTAAAGAATCAAGTTTTTGATAATTGCCAAGTCTGTTGTTACAATATTTGAACGTTAATTGAGATACAAAATAATGAAGATGATCCACTAACAAGTCTTAAGATAATAGATAATATATTCTACATATATACATTATTGCAGTGGGAGGTACAGTTACATCGCCTTTTGACAGTGCAATATGGCCGAAAGGCTTCATGCTCAGCTTCAAGCTTTGTTATTGTACAATGTAGAGAAGACTGGTAAAGAGTTAGGTCGTGGAGCTTATGGTGTGGTATTTGAGGTTAGAGTGAGTGGACTGGTTTGTGCTGGAAAGACTACATGAAGCTATTGTACAGGTACATATACTAGCTAATGATGAAATGATCACTACATCTTGTTATCTCTTTGTAGAATGAAACATTAGTCAAATTTGCTGAAGAGTGTCTCTGTCACAGTCAACAACGTCATCCAAACATTGTACAGTTAATGGGTGTCCATTTCTCTCAACATTCTCGACTACCTATGTTAGTAATGGAGTATCTTCCTCTGTCATTAACACAATGTTTAGAAACACATCAAGATCTCCCACTTCAAATCAAGTACTCCATTCTTCTTGATGTTGCAAAGGGTCTCAATTATCTTCATTGTAAGAGACCTCCCATTGTTCACCGTGATCTCACAGCCAATAACATATTGCTGACCTCAAACTTTATAGCCAAGATATCAGACCTAGGTGTGTCTAGAATGATAGACACCTTTAAACTACAAAGGCATACTGCAGCACCAGGTAATATTGTTGTGATGCCTCCTGAAGCTCTCAAGGACAATCCAAGTTATGACCACAAGTTAGATGTCTTCTCCTATGGTTGTCTCATCCTCCATGTCTTCACACACCAATGGCCTGTACCTACAGCTCAATATGTACGCAAACGTAATCATCATGGTATGTATATCCTTGTATCAGAGTGGGATAGAAGATCAAAGTACACTGAACAGATATCAAATGATCCATTCCGTCCTTTTGTTAAGTGTTGTCTTGAAAACAGTGCTAAAAACAGACCAGTCATGAGTGATGCTATACGATGTATTGAGGGTGCTCTCTCTGAAATTCCACCTCTAAAGAATAAACTAGAGATGATGAAGGAGATTAGTGATTTGGAGGAACTAGTTCAATCTGAGAGATCATCAAAAGAAAATGAATTATCACGTTTACAAGACATTGTTCAAAAGTCAGAGCAAGCAATGAAACAAGCTCATGAAAGTCAAAGGAAACTAGCAGTAGAAAAAATCAATTTATCATTGTCTTTATCTGCTAAACAAAAAGAGGTCACTGAACAAGCTAAGCTACTACAAGTTCAGGCTTCTCAATCTAGGAAATATCAGAGGCAAATATCTGTTGCCAAACTGATGGAGAGTGAGCATCAAACTTGTAAAAAAACTATTAAACAGAAAGAAATTGACAACTTAGTTCTTCAACAACAACTTACTGATCTTCAACAACAACTTACTGAATCAAGCTCCTCGGTGAAATCTCTTACAGATGAGAATGTTAAATTACAAGCAGACATGTTAACACTTACTAAAGGAATTGAGAATACTCTAAAGTCTAAAGATGACTTGATTACCATTTTAGAATCTGAGTTGCCAATTCCTCCTTCATACAATGATCAAAAAGAAAGAATTCGACCTCTAATGACACAAGAATTGAAGCAAGGAGATTGCTGGTAAGTATTGAGTAGTATAGACTTATATCATCAGTATTTTCCACTCTATAGGTATCTGGTTAGTCAGAGGTGGTTCACACAATGGAAGATCTATGTTGGATATGACTCTGATCAATCTATGGCTGGTGATGAAATAGCTTATCCTGGTCCCTTGAATACTGTTGACTTGTTTGAGGGTAGGAGATGTTAACAATTGTTGATAAACCTTCTTCCTTTTTTATACAGACATTGAATCTCAGACTTTAAAAGATGATTTAAAAGAGATTGACTATGCTTTACTCCCTAAACCAGTATGGGATCTCTTAGTTAGTTGGTATGGACTTTCAGTCGAATCACAACCTATTTGTAGGTGAGTAATTTATGGTAGTTTAAACTGAACTCAACTCTATTGTATATAATATGATCAACTGGTCATGTTTTATATTTTGTAGTTGCTAATATCCTTGCTAATATCCTTGGTGATCATACATTATATAGAGTTAAATATTATTTGGTGCTTTCTTTGTCACATACAATAACAAAATAGACAACTACACCATAATATAGGTACTGAATGAATATAAAAAAACATGACCATTAACATAATGTGTATATCCTAAAACAAAATAGGACTGTCTGGCATGTTCTACATACCAGAGTTTAGAGAGTAAAAACACTTCATTGTATTAGTAAATTAGCTATTATTTCCTTAATAGGTATGTTGTTGAATATGGAATACGCCATAGACATTATGAAATTGAAATTTATGAATTATCAATTAAAGTTTGTGTATATCCACAAGTTGATGATATTACAATAGTCTCTTGCAGCAGAATTATGACTATTGGTAAGTACTGAATAATTATATTTTACATTTTACTGTTTATATCATAAAGATATGTTCAATATATCTAGTACTGATGAGTGTAGATTATGGCATTGTGAAATATATGGTGACAAATTACTGAATAACCTCAGCAGCACTTTTTCTCATGCTCGAATTTCTGATGGAGAAGTATTGACATTATTATTTTGTAATAATATATTGTTTTTTCCTTTTTTATAGAAAATAATGTTAGAAGTAAGAAATCATGATGGTAGTTGGCCAAAGAAGATTGAGCTAAAACTGTGTATATATCCACATACTGATGACATTAAATTGTATTCATTTGGTGTATTTGATACTATAGGTAAATAGTTATTATTTTAAACACTATTGATGCTGTTTGTAGGTACTGTTAAACAGAAGGTGAGAGAATTGTTCAATGTATCTGCTACTACTGAGATTAGACTATGGGAATGTACTGGATTTCAAGATCAGATATTTACAAGTCATAAACAGACTTTATATGATGCTCATATCTCTAAAACACAAGTATCAGTCAGTATTATCAAGTAATTGTTTTTATATTTTATTGCAGACATTAATGTTAGAAGTAAGAAATCATGATGGTAGTTGGCAAAGAAAGATTACTTTAAAATTATGTATTTATCCAAATACTAATGACATCAAACAATGGTCATTTGATATGTTTGATACTGTGGGTAAGTCAGAGTAATTTAAATGTACCCTTATCATCATGATTACATAGAAACTCTCATGATAAAAGCCAGAGAGGCCTTTAGGATACACTCAACTCTTGAATGTAGAGTGTGGAAAAGTGATACAATTTTAATTACTAATACTCATGAGACTTTAATGAAGACATGTACCGGTTTCTATGAGGGAAAGGTTTGAAATTATAATTGATCACAATTAGATTAATTAAATCATTATCTTAGACATTAATGTTAGAAGTAAGAAATCCTAATGGTAGTTGGCCAAGAAAAATCAAATTAAAACTATGTGTATATCCAAATATTGATGATATTAAACTGTGGTCATTTGATGTATTTGATACTGTGGGTATGTTATAGTAATAATAGTTCTTTTGAATTAAAGTATTGTTATAATATACAGGTATTGTTATACAAAAGATAAAACAATTGTTTAATGTTTCTGAAACTGACGAGTGTAGATTGTTGTATAGTGATGTATTTCGTGATAAATTACTGACTAATTCTAATGACACTTTATTTAAAATTGGTGTCTCTGAAAATGAGGTATTAAATAACTTCAATTAGAAATGATAACTTTCTTGATTTTTTTCAGACATTAATATTAGAAGTAAGAAATATTAATGGTAATTGGCCAATGGCAATACAAAACAGAATGAAAAATAAAAGGAAGAGAATAATTTAACACTTTATCATACTGATAAGATAATGTCTTTCAGGTCATTATGCATATATTAATATGCATAAATTTTATTTCACTTCTAATTGTAAATTTATAGTATATGTTCCATCATTACCATGCAACCTTAAATACACGATTTTTGACTGGAACTCCTTCCGTCCCATAATCCATTTTAGATGGAAGATACACTAAAAGTATTACAGTATAGTTCAATACATTAAGTGCCTCTTATACACACGTATTAGTATTAAGTATAAACGTATTACAGTATAGTTCAATACATTAAGTGCCTCCTATACACATGTATTAAGTATAAAAGTATTACAGTATAGTTCTGTATTTCAATATATTAATAGTGCCCACTACACGCATGTAAAAGATCCTGATGGTAAGTTGATGAAATGATGTGCTATATTTCAGAGATATTATATTAATTGAAGTTTCTTCATTCTTGCATCTTTTATAGTGGTAGTCATGGAAACATCCTACAGGTCATATACCAGTTTATATTATTAGCAGTCATTATTTTTATAATAAATACAAAAAATTAAAAATAATTGACATAAATAAATCTATACACATCAAATTCAAATTCTATCTTCTACTAAGCAGATAACAAAGTGATATATGTGATTTCTGGTCGATAATGTCGATAGGGCATCAAATAATAGTGAGTACCAGAACTTACATACACGTACACATGTGGTAGAGGTTCATATAAACCAACAAAATATGGATTGTATAGATAGACAGGAATCATGAATGGAAAGATTTGACCAGCGTGGGTGTGTCCTGAAAGGACAAGTCTTACGTCGTTCCAATAGATGGCCTCTGCTGCAGCACGTGGTTGATGAGCTAAGACAATAGTAGGTACATGACTAGTCCTTCCAGAAAGAGCTCGATGGATGTCCATAGAATGTCGCCCATATCTTTTAAAGATAGCAAAATTGTTATATTCTATAATAAAATTACTGTGTATTAATGAACTATATATGACTTAAACAGAGACACTATAATTTATCCCACTATATTAGCCACTAGGACTGATCAGAGAATTATATTGATAAAGTAGCATAACTAAATATATTTTAGTATAAGTCATGTGATATGAAGTATCATAAACTAAGTATTTGATTTAGCTAAACTTGTACATGAAGTTATTATAATAGAACTCCTCTGATTAGATGCATGAATATACTAACCACTACTAGTACTAACAAAGCTATGTTATGTCATAATGGAATGAGAAGAGCACTATTCACTTTATGGGATTTCTAGTTTACTAATTTTTCTAAGTAGCTAATGTTCTGCAGTATTGCAAGGTCTATTGAAGGGTACAAACTATTTTCTCTATTTTATTTCTGGCCTAAGATATAACACTTGATTAAGATATTCAATTCAATTTGAACAGAGTATTATTATTATTATATAAACCTTATTCTCCTTGTGTCTATATCTTCTAGTCCAGCTATGTAAATACCACCCTCACATGAGGTGGTATCCTTTTGTGGTAAGAGGCAAACCCTATCGTTAATGAGAGGTTTAATCTTTAAACGAGGTAAGTTTTTAATCCAATTATCGACATCACCTGTATAATAATCATGATTACCTACAATATGAGATTAATAATAGTTTATAAAATCTGTTATTTTATTAACATTAATTTTATAAAGTATTAAAAACTGAGAAAAGTATTCTTATCCTAAAACCATTACTCTTTTATATACCTATAGTACATTTGATACATGGAATACACTATCATGATATCTATTTATATGATATGCTACCTGTGTCAAAATGGGAATAGATCAATACTGGCTGTGCTTCATATTCTCAAGCATTTAGGGTTTGGGTTTAGGGGTGTGGTCTAGTAACAGATAATAATACAGCAGCCAGTAGTGAGCCACTCCCATTTTTTTAACACAAACAGCATACCCATTGCATTATACTATAATAGGGAGTGTTGTTATTAATGCAAGTTTTCATAGTATACACAACAATCACTGATTATTACATACAGTATTATATCTAAAAACTATGAGATGTACATTAAGGAACAAACATCTGCACTAACTAACCTGTACAATAATACACTCCATATTTTGTCTTCAATTTCTCTAAAGGTTTGACTGCCTCCCATAAATATTCAACATACGAGTCAACAAGATCACCTGTTATCATGACAATGTCACCTTGAAGTTTGTTAGTCTTTTCTACAATCATTTCCATTCGAGATCGTCCAATAAAAGGACCCAAATGGAGATCACTCAACTGAACAATTGTGGTACCATTAAGATGAGGGTGCAACCCCTTGATAGGAATAGCTACCCTTTGTATTTGTATTGTATGAGCGTAATAAGATCCAAGAACACACATTATCAGTGTTATCATTAATGATAATAAAGTACGAAATCGAGATGCGGCCTTCTTACTCTCAACGCTAATAGATTTACCTTTTGTCCATATCAATCTCTTCAATAAACTTGAGCTCATATTCAAAGCTACCAAAGTTATCATTAAAAAGAAAACAATCCCAAGAAAGAAGTTTCCGATTAATAAAATAAGATAAGGATCTGTTCCTACGTAAATCTGCCCCAATGGTACTGTTATAAATGCTAGTACAAGAGATGTTAGTATAAGCAGCTGGAGTATAAACTTTAATGGCCAGAGATATTGTGGTAATGGAGCGAGTAAGAGGGATAGTTTCTTCCATATATAACGAACTGATAGAAATGCAGCAACCTCTGGAGATAGAGATAGACAATTAATATTAATATTAATAAGTTATATATTTGCAAAGTGTTATTGTCATAGTGTTATATAATGTTAAGTAATGCTTATCATAACTGTGGTAACATAAGAACATTACAGATATCAAAGTATAGTGCTTTGTCAGCATTGTTAACTTCTTTAGTGTATCAAAATTGTCCTAATACATTTTTTGTACTGGTATTTAAAAAGACTATCTTAGTTTTGTGCTGACAACACAAGATTACCATTGACTGCACAATATAATCATTGTGTACTAAATGTAATCAATGGACATCTACTGCAGTAACATCTCAGTACATAAATTATCATGGTAAGTCTTTATATACACCAGGTGATATACCAATATAGAGATGTTCTCCTGTAACATAAGTACATGCATGTATGTGTGTGTGCACTGGCTATTCTATCTTACCTATAAATGTATATACGTGATATCTGAACGCTTTAATGGCTGCATTATCATCAGTCTTACTCCAAAGATACACTTCAATAGGTATGATCAACAACAGAGACACCCAACCATATATTAAATACCCTCTGCAAAGTCCACTGACAAATTGCTGACCCATATTTAGTAGGTGGGGTTAATTAAATATTCATTATTTTTAATGGGTGTGGCTAAAACAGAAACCTATGTATCGAGTTAATTTGTGCTGTGGTAGCATTCTTTTTAGATATTCATCCAACTCTAGACGTTTACTACACTATTGTGCTGTTCTTAACAGAAAGCGGCCTGTACCACCTCCTACTCCACCTGAAAGACTTAAAAATTTACGCAGAGCTGAAAGACAGTAAGTGGAACACGTGTTCAGGTAGCTATGGTGATGTTATATTGTTTTATTTTAGCGTTGCCATCTTTGCTGGCGTATCACTTCTTATTGGATACTTTGCTCTCAAAAAGACTTTCTCAAGTAAATTGCCAAAGCTCAACTATTTAGTGAATATTACAAATAACAGCAGTTTTGAGTTATATACTGGTGTTGTGATGTATGTAGCAGCTGAAATATTTACTTTGAAACCTTCTATAATGTTGTAAAGTCTACAACTAGAATTTAAAGTTATAGTGTTTGTACCAGTAGAGACTTTAATAATATTATTATATTGCCTCCAAGTGTCCCTTTCTCTTAGCCTGAAGGCAAGAGAATTAGTCTCGCAAAGGGAATTTGAGACCATAACTATGCACTTGTTGTCTATTTATGAATACTGAAACTCATAACTTCTCCTTTAGATATGGCTTCTAAAGTATCTCATCCTCCTTCTCCACGACCACTTGTTATTGCTGGACCTTCAGGATCTGGTAAAAGTACCCTCTTGAAAAAATTGTTTGATGAATTTCCTGATGAACTTGGATTTAGTATTTCACGTGAGTTAGTAGCTTAATGACTTTGATATGGTTACTTCCACAAATATTTGCTATTTTTTTGCTCAAATATTTACTATACTCTATTTGTGTTGAGAATTCTTGCAGTTTAGTGGAATTCTAGTAATGGCATACATTATCAACCTAACTTGGGGATAGTGCTGTAGTTGCAAAGGCTTTTTGTGAGCAATACTGAAGACTTCTTGTGTTTTTTTGCTGTCTGTTCTTAATCTAACCTACTTTTGCTATTAAATGTACTTTTGACACTTTCTTAACTTTTCTATTGAAGTTAGAATATGCTGTGCAAGTGTTCATTAATAATATGTAAATTATATATGACATCAGATCATGGTGGAATGTAAAAAATGACAGTCACTTTATGAGATTCCTGGTTTGCGATTCTTAAATAGCCAGCACTTAATTTTTTGATAAATATGTGGACTTAGAAGGCCTTTTGAATAGTGCAAACCATTTCTCTCTAGCTCATTCCTAATCTGAGTTATAACACCAAGTTAATAGTCATTCTCAAGTCAGATTATAATTACTTAGTCAAATATTTACTAATTAGTTTAAATATTTACTAATTACTTCGTTATCAATTAATTATTGTAATATTTTCTATAGATACTTCAAGAAAACCTCGTGATGGAGAAAAGAATGGGAGGGGTTAGTACAAGTACATGTATTAACTTTCTATTAACTAGTATAAACTGGTGTTAATATAACATACTATGAGCTACTATCAACTCTTAATATGACTTCCTATTAAATGGTATATATTAGTGTTAACTATAGTATATGAACCTCTCAATTCCTACTGTTAAAATAACATACTAAAGGAGGTATTATCAACTCTTGGTATGAGTACTACTATAAACTAGTGTTAATGATAACATACCATTAGCTATTAACAACATGTAGTAAGACTTGCTATTAACAACTATAAACTAGTTTAACTGTAACATGCTTTTTTAGTAGGTACTATTAATAACTTCCTGCTGTAGTACTATAGTCTGTTTACGTTCACCTTGCCACCGGAAATTAATAGTGGGTGTAAGTAGTATACATAACACATACCACAGATCATAAATTAAATTACTTGTGGTGTTATTATTATATCACATGAAACCCAGTGTCTGTGTGTGTATAGAGTTGATTTTCTTTTCTTGTAAGAACAAATTTATTAGTATAATACTTTTACCTATATACATATATGATTAAAGTTTTACAGTTAGAATGAATTTCTGACCATACTGGTTTCTCTCTTCAAGTGGCAGCCATTTTATTGATTAACGAAATTCACAAGATCACATTCCTCATCGTCAATGGCATCTTCTATACTTTGCTTATGGAAAGTACAACAAATCTTGTTCTTGTGGGTCATATCATATAAAAAATGACATCAAAAGACCCGTATGGTCATCAGGAGACCACTTGACTTTGAAATTTTGAATTTTCTTGAGTTATTAGAACATTGTAATATTTTTTACCAGCAAGGTGAACACAAATAGACTATAGTTTTTATAGCAGGAAATGCTCTTAATAACTGTTCTTAATTACTGCCAATGTTACTATTAATACTACCAAAATCCCTAATAACTAGCTCCTAACTTTTGTCAATGGTAGTTATACTGCTACAAGTACTATTAACTACTTCCTAGCTAATAGTTGTGCTACTATGAGCTATTGTACACCAAATCTAGTATTAGTATAACATGTGTAATGATGAGGTCATGATTTTGTTAAGAGCTATTGTTCACCAAATCTAGTGTTAGTATAACATGTAATGATAAGGTCATCATTTTGTTATCTTTTGTTAGAATATCATTTCAGCACACGTGAGGCTATGCAAGAGAGTATTAAGAGAGGAGAATTTATTGAGTCAGCAGAATACTCTGGTAATTTATATGGCACAAGGTATAATATATAATATGTGTATTGTTTCTCTTAGTAATTAGCTAATTATAAACAAAATGCGCACAGTTGCTAGGCAACTGTAATGTAGATACTTTGTATTCCAAGTTGTTACTATAGATATGTCTTTAATATCTGCTTAATGAATAATTATTCATTACTGTATGACATTATTCTTTATTGTCAGGACTATTACATCTAAATTTGTCATCATTATTATAATGATATAAACTTTAAATACTACCTCATTACTAACTGGGTTTTGTTGTAATTTAACAATTTTTTGTATTTCTTTTAATAGTAAAAAGTCTGTATCTGACGTTCAAGCTAAAGGTAGAGTATGTGTGTTGGATATTGACATACAAGGTGTTCATAGTGTTAAGGATACCAACTTGAATCCTATTTATGTATTTATTCAACCACCTTCTGAGAAAGAGCTGGTGAGATTGTGTGTGTATGTTTGTGTCTGAGAGAGAGAGAGAGAGAGACTATTGATTTTCTATAGGAAAGGAGACTAAGAAGTCGTAATACAGAGACAGAAGAAAGTCTTCAAAAGAGACTGACAACAGCCAAAGAAGAAATGAAATACGGTACATCTTTAGTAAATTCTAATTAATAGTTTGCTGTTTTCATTTTTAGCTGAGACCTCTGGATCATTTGATTACATTATTATAAATGATGATGTTGACACAGCTTATACTGAACTTAGAAAGGTTATTGTGGAGGTACAGATCATTATATTATTAAGTACATGTCACCTTGTTCATGTCTAGTTGAGTCTTTAAATATTTAACTCCAATGTCCATCCATTCATTCGTCCATGTATCCAAGTGTTCATTTTTA
This sequence comes from Xestospongia bergquistia, assembly GCA_963965975.1. Lineage (NCBI taxonomy): Eukaryota > Metazoa > Porifera > Demospongiae > Haplosclerida > Petrosiidae > Xestospongia > Xestospongia bergquistia. The sequence goes on from OZ014415.1 coordinate 2,249,863, forward strand.
TCTGTCCATTCAACTATCCAAGTACTACACTTCCTTTTTACTCTCCACAATAGGAGATTGAAACTATTAAAAGATACAAAGAGACAAACAAATTGTAATGTTTTTATTGTTTTAAAATCGCTGTCGCTATCATAGATAGGACTGCTATTGTTGTTATGTATTAAATACACTGTAAAAATTAAATTGTTATTTTAACAATTACTTTGTAGTTTACATTGGTGGATTACTATGATATATAGAATTTTTGTGAATTACTCATTGTGTAATTTCTCAGTATGTTGTACTTTTACATGCCAACAAATTACACAATGAGTAATTCACAAAAATTCTATATTTCATAGTAACCCACTGATGTAAACTACAAAGTAATTGCTAAAATAACAATTTAATTTTTACAGTGTAGTTTATTTTATTAAATTTTATTGTTTCTATAGTATAATAATAATTATATATGACCAGATTTGCAATAAGAGACCACTTTGGTCAAACAATTGTGATATGATTTATGAAAAAGGGCCACTGTTAAAACACCTCAATAAACAGTCTTGTATACATAGATGTAGTCCATGAATAGTTATACATAGCAGCTATATGTATACAAAACTATTTTTGTGATGTTTTAACAGTTGTCTTTTTCATAAATCATGTCACGAGTGTTTTGCCAGAAGTGGTCCCCTTTTGCAAATCAGGTCACGTATTGTTAACATTGATTCATCCAAAATGATCAAATGATAAACAGCTTTAAATGCAAGAATGATCAAATGATAAACAGCTTTAAATGCAAGAACGATCAAATGATAAACAGCTGTGATGCCAGAATGATCAAATGATAAACAGTTTAACAGTAATGACAGAATAATCAAATGATTAAACAATTTAAATACCAGAATGATCAATTGATTATTAAGAAAATGCAAATTCGTATCGACTAAATGAAGTACTGTGTGAATGTCTACATTAAATGTTCTAGCTCATTAATTTCATTCAAGCTCTTTATCCTAATTGATTCAACACATTCTTACATAGAAATACTATAATCATTGATTAAATAGTGTTATAGTTTATGATAACATAATAGTAATAGTCATATTATAGAGAGAGCTGATAGAAGTAATGCAATGAGTTTGTTACAGTTGGTAGCTATGATGGCTCCTAGACTTGCAATCTCACTGTTCCTGATCATATACCATCAAATAGCCATTGCAGCTAATGTTCCAAATACTAGACCATCTTCAGGTTAGATATTAATATTGCTCTATGATAGGGAATTACTATAATTATGTACATTTATGTTTACAATGACTATTCTTTTCTTCTAGGTGTTCAGCTCTATTTAGCATATGAAAACAAAACAATACCAAATTTTTCTATGATTCGTGGTGGTCAATTCTTTGATAAACCCTTCAATACTGATAATGTCATAGATGCTCTTTGGTGCCAGACTGCTTTTAATGACAGCCATGTTGGCATGTGGTTTTTCCCTAACGGTAGTCTAGTTGCTAGTGTTGATACTTTTGCAAACCCTGGTACCGAGCCTGTGTTTTCAGTCAGGTCTGTTGGCCAGATTGCATTGGCTAGGGATAATTCATTAAGTGGCTATGAAGGTCTATATACTTGTATTATTCCTGATGAAAGTGGCACCAACCAAACATTAGTTGTTGGAATCTACAGAACTCAGACTTATAATGAGAACAGTGAGTTAAAATGTTATAATGATGATTGTGATTTTTTTGCACAGATGGTCCTAATGCAGATCCAACTATACAGTTCTCTCTGATTTCAACAAGAGATGCTAACCCTCCAATCTTCACTCTCACATTCAATGTCTCTGATGGACCTCCCACTGATGTCAATTGTACAGATGGAAGTAATCCATTCACTATTGCTAGTGGTGACCTGTCTCGTGTGGTAGTGAATGGAACAGGATTTGTTACACAGGTGACAATGACAGTGAGGATGAGACAGGTAGGTACCTACCAGTGTACAGTCTCCAATGCTAGAGTGACTAATGGTCCTTCTCCTGGAAAAAGTGGTCCAATTGCTGCAAGTAGTAGTAGTATATCACAACCTATAACAGGTTAGTAAATCACTTTAATAGAATGGTATGCATATTCACTCTCTCTCTCTCTCTCTCTCTCTCTCTCTCTCTCTCTCTCTCTCTCTCTCTCTCTCTCTCTCTCTCTCTCTCTCTCTCTCTCTCTCTCTCTCTCTCTCTCTCTCTCTCTCTCTCTCTCTCTCTCTCTCTCTCTCTCTCTCTCTCTCTCTCTCTCTCCCTCCCTCTCTCTGTTACAGTTGCTGGTACTCCTACTGGTCTAAATGCAACAAGACTGAACACAGGTCTGACTCATGTACAACTTTCCTGGTCATCTGTGTCAGGAGTGGCTGGCTATCAGGTGTTCTATCAACTCAGTGGTGGTAGTAGTTCTGTTGTGAGTGCAGGAACTACCACTAACATAATTTTAAATATAATATCAGGACTGAGTTATAGTGATACATATGATTTCTTTGTAGTATCATATGGCAGTGAGGGTAGTACAGTACTACCTAGTGATCATAGTAACAATGCTACTATAACATTAAGTAAGTTAGTTCTAGATGGCCACATGACATAAATTGTTGCTTTAATAAGGCCCTCCTGCTATTAATTACTTCAACACCACATTCATTAGCAACAATATTCATTTGCTATGGACACTACCAGTATTTCTTCCTATTAATTATACAATAATGTACAAGTGTCACAGACTTTGTGAACCAGATATTAATGAATTCTTTAAAGAGGAAGTGATTACCTCAAATTCAACACTACATATAGTGAAGGATGTATCATATGGCAGTCAATGTATAGTTGCTATTATTGGTAATTATGGTGACGATAATATCACCTTGGTTACAAAAGATGTAACTACCAGCTTCCTCAGTAAGAGTGACTAATTCAAAATTATGTTAATATTTTATGTTATTTTGATAGCTCCAACTTTAGCTCCCAGTACTATTAATATCACACAGCTATCTTCCAGGTATTATTACAATCTTGATCTTTTCACTTCTCCTTATTATATATTGCTTCTTCACACATAATATATTTTTGCATGTTAACTTATTTTCATTGCTCGATTCATCATCTCACACATACGTATATGCTCTCTATAATTTATAATAATTATAGATTTGTGAACATTTCATGGAATGACATACCTTGTTCTGGACAGAATGGACCTATCATTGGTTACATGGTACACTACGCAAACACAACATTTAGTGACACTGTTAACAGCACTCAACCATACTACTACCTTACTGGATTAAAACCTAATACTAGTTATACTGTTAGTATTGCTGCATATAATGTAGCAGGAGTGGGACCATATGGAGCTAATAAAACCATCACAACTGGTAAGATAATTTTCAATATCATAAATACTTATTTTCCTTTGTTTTATATAGCAATATTAGCAAGTAAAGTGATAAACTTTACATACACAATACAATATACTGATGTTAAATTTATGTGGAGTCAACCCTTAATATTTAGCTATCCTATTAAAGGATATGAACTATGTTATGGTACATCAAGTAACCATTGTATTATGACAACTAATACTACAGCATTGGTCACTAACATACTACCTAATATCACATATAATGTCTATGTTAGAGCTGTTACAGATTATGGAGTGGGAGTATCATCAATGCTACAAATCAAGGTTCAAATATCAGGTAGAAATGAGTGATAGATTAGTGAGCCAATGGATGGATGGACAAGAAGATAAATGTATTAGTTATACTAAGACAACACTTGTCTCTCTAATAGCTTTACTAAATGTTTCTTTTGAGTTCTTTGATGATGCTCTTCTTATCAGATGGTTACCATATTCCTCACTCTACATTTCACAACAAGCTTATATTGTTGTACAATATAAAGCAACAAATCAAGATATTACTAAGTCTATCAGTATTCCTCTTCATGTGTCAGTAATAGCTATAGCTGGTCTGAAACAAGGCCTAGAATATACAGTACAATTATATATCATCAGTATTATCAATGGAACTGAATATGAAAGTGACATCAAAGAGATTGCCATTACTCTACCCAAACATACTACATTGTCTACTAGTAGTATCTCTATTAGTAATACAACAGTAACCACTCCAACAGATAATATTGCTACTTCAGTTAATACTTCATATCAAGTAGCTGTATGGGGATTAATTGGTGTGATATGTATAATATTAATGATTGGAGTTGTGTTACTGACTGCATTGATAGTGATGTACAAGAAAGCTAAGAATGCTAACAACAAGTAAGATTTACATTATGTTTTAATATCAAATAATTGTATCATTGACAGTTGTAAATAATTTTGTATAAATAATTATATATATCAAAATGACCTAACTGTGACATGATTGTGAAAATATGCTCTCAACATATATATACATATATCATTGATGTTTTACTATTCCTCCAGGTATAGAAACACTGCTAATACTGCTAAAAATGAATTTGACAAGTAAGCAATACACACTAATTAATGTCTATAGTGGCATTATACAATGATATATTAATATAATTTATTGCTCTTATTCAAATGTATTACACACAGAAATGCTTGGGTCTACTGTGCTGCATATGGAAACCATACTTTTTCTTTTCAATCTCCATTACCTAATGAAGAACATGAGTTACAACAAGTTGAACAAAATAGTAGTTTGTACGAGTCTATAACAGAAATGACTGTTAATGTATATGATTATGCTATTATTGAAAATCAAAATGTTTGAACTAAATATTGTTTTTTGTGCATGTCAAAGTCAATGGTATTTTCACCTTCTTAATTTGCTAGTCAGTTAATTATGTTTTGTAACTTTATATACTTAAGATTATTAATTTTATTGATATTTGACATTCTTAAAAGGAAATGTTAGAGTAATTTTATTCTTGATAGTATTATTGAATATCTTTGGTCATGACAACATTTAAACTATTAATACACTGTATGTATGTAAGGACAAAATAATAATATCATTATGTTACCTAATAGGCTTATTATTAATATTAAAATGAAATTAATAATAATTGACATATTGGTAGCAAACCAAATAATACTAATAGATCAAATTAATTTAAGTAGTTAAAATAATTGGGCAAATATTTAATTTTAATTTGAACAAGGACTTCATCATTTTAAAAGTTACTGATTTATTTTACTGTGATATAATTCATTCAACAGGTATTCATTATTACTTATGTATATGTAATTCCATTCATAAAGCTATAGAAATTTTATTAATTTTAAATTAAGTAGAAACAAATGGCAAAACATTTTAAAAATCAAACAAGGACATCAATATATTAATATTAATATTTATATACTTTTAAAACAACAAAAAATATAACCAATATTGATAACATAAAAAAACCAGTATAATAGGATAATAGTTTAAACATAATATGATTACTGGTTAGCATATTTCTCATACACATTAGGGTTCTTTAAAAAATCACGAATATTATCACCAACTTGACGACCTTCCACCATAGGGCCTTCTATTGCCTCTAGCAATGCCTCCCATGTAGCCTCCTTGGATTTCTTCTGTATCCATATACTAATCATTATTGCCAGATTCTTCTCTTCTAGGTTCTTGCTTATATTCAGGCTATTTAGATCTGCTGGGCTAACTTCTAGTGCTGTACCAATCATGAACCACTGGTCCTTAATAGACATAAGTACACTCACAGCATCTTTGTTGGTAGGGACTTTAGAAAGAATTTGACGAATATCTGGATTAATGATAGAACATATTACCCAACAAATTCTTATACGACACATATTTAAATAGTACTAAGGAGTATTTACTTGAAAATATTTATATCAAATGTAAACACAAGACTGGCAAGAGTATGAGATGACTCTGAGTACTATAGAACAAGTTTTCAAGTACTTTTAGTTTCCATTATAACTAAATGCAAGCAATACTTCGTCTGACTTATGGGGTATAAATTTGTTGTTAGAAAACTATTTCATGATCTTACATAGTCTAGATATTCCTCCTTGGGGATGCATGAGAAAGGTATAGCAAAGGACATAATTACAACTTTAATTAATTACGACAAGCAAAAATAAAGAAGCTATTAAAACACCTGCAACCAGTGATCTCACTATTTAATACATGTTGGCTATGTTTCAAGAACCAACAGATACTAATTTATAAGACAGTCTTGTCTTGATAGCAAGAATCAAACAGTTTCTTTCAATTCATATATGAAGATATTAGAGAATCAACAACAGTTACAACCAATGTTATACTTTTTCATTATTTTGAAAACCTCTTCTATTAACATAACTTCCAGTCCCAATCCTAAGTGAGCTATATGTTCTAGAAACCCAAGTAGTTAATTGTGTCTGACCAATCAGAATGGTTTATTTATGTTATTTATATACAATTATAATTATTAAAAATTGACAATTTAAGTGTTTTTAATGTCAATGGTTATAGCTACTTTGTTTACACTTCATTCAAAACTTGAAGTTATGCTCATTTCTAACATTTAGTCCAATATAATGGTTACATATTTATAAAATCTGAAGACATTATTAAGGCTGAAAGAGTTAACTAGCATGTCTCAGCCTATTTAAGTAATTTATTCAGATAATCTATCTAACTATCACTAACAACTGCTGCTAATCAATAATCTACCTCTATCTGAAGATAGATATAATTATTTGTATAAGTATGGCATGAAGGGGTGATGTTAATTTTAATGCCATGTACTACTCTGTGTTCTAAATTGATAACTTAAATCATTGCATCTATTTTTTAGAACACTTTATGTAGTTATTTTCTACAAGAAATCAAACATATTATGCAGCAATATTATAACTAGTATGAAGTGGAAAATTAATACACTGACTGAAAGAAACAAAAATAAATATAGGATTTGTCCAGTTTCTGATGTGAGTAAACATTATCTTAACTTGTAAGTTAGTTATCTCTTGAGCTTTAACATAGAAAAAAAGACTTCCAAGTTTTGAGAGATTCTGACATAATATAAATTTGTATTTCTGCTGATATATTCTATGGATAATTCAAGTCATCCCTACATAAGTAATGCTACTGTCTATGTAGTGCAATAGTAAATAGTATATCCTTATAACTAGCAGTTGAAACAATGCAATGTTAACTTATATTTAGATTTCAATTTGAAGATAACTTACATGTATTGGCACTACTAACTTTAAGGTATCCTCGGTATTGAAAGTAAGTAAAGTATACATTCCCTCACTCATTACCCCAAATGAAATTAATATCACATGATTAACATAAAATTTTTAATCAATTGTCACATTAAATAGCTTTGAGATTACATTAATAATAATAATCAGTAATCAGATAATCAATGCTTATTACTACTTTCATAACAAAACTTAATAATGACAAAATTAATTTAGGGTTTCATTTTACTCTATACAATCACTTTGTGGTTTATATTTATGACAAGAAAACTGTTAGTTCAATCAATAATTTTATTTCCAATGACTACAATAGAGAAATGGATTATCACAATTATTGTATATCAGTAATATCATAACTTACTTGTTAGATAATCATAAAAGTGTAGAAAAATTAAAATAATATTACAGTTATAATCCAAACAATTATTATTACATGTTTGTCTACAAAAATAGGGAAATAAAGAAATACAGTTAGTTAATACATGCCTTCTTCAAGTTTAAGTTCTGAAAATATCTTATTGAAATCACAATAGGATATCAAAACCTATTTATCTTAAACAATGATTTAATAACAAATTACCAATAAAAATAGGAGCTATATATATGCCTCTGATAAATTCAGAAATTGTCCCATTGTGTTAGTATTATTTTATTTGTATACTGACATTCAACTATTTAAAATCCATAATCATTGACAACAGTTTTTACAGTGGCATATCACAATTTCACAAATATATGTAACATATTGTATGGTCTTCAGTCTTTTGATAATACCTGTATTAAATTTAGTAGAAATGAATGGATTTGGCCAAAACGTTTTAAAATTAATTTGAAGGAGGATGTATTAGCTATTAAAAAGAAATTAGGGCTCTAATACATTAAATTCTACATAGTTTTAAAACAACAAAAAAAGATTAACAAATATTGATAATATATAAAAAACAACAGCATAATCCAATCACTGGTTGGCGTACTGGTCAAACATATTAGGGTTCTTTAAAGAATCACGAATGTCCTTTCCAACTTGAAGACCTTTCACCATAGGACCTTCTACTGCGTCTAGCAATGCCTCCCATGTAGCTTCCTTGGCTTTCTCCTGTTTCCATTTACTAATCATTATTGTCAGATTCTTCTCTTCTAGGTTCCTGCTTATATCCAAGCCATTTAGATCTTCTTGGCTAACTTCTAACGCAGTACCAATCATGAACCACTTGTCCTTAATTGGTATCAGTTTACTCACGGCATCTTTGATGGTAGGGACTTTAGAAAGAATATGACGAATATCTGCATGGATTAATAATAGAACATATTATTCAACAAATTCTTATGCTAAACATATTTAAATAGTGCTAATGAGAATTTACTTGAACTTTAATTAAGTAAATTCATGATTTGTCAAATTTCTAATGTGATGATTAAATATTATTGTAACTTTAAGTCAGTTATCACTCGAGCTTAGATGTAGAAAAAAAAGCTTCCAAGTTTTTAAAAATATTCTTACATGTTATAAATTAGTATTTTTGCTAATAGATTTCTATGGACAATTCAAGTCATCTCTACATAAGTAGTGCTATTGTCTACATAGTGCAGTAATAAATCAACATTATAATGAATGCCAGGTTCTAGTAATTACAGTGTCATAATGTAATTATTAACTGAGTTTGAGAGATTAATGCAAAGGGCAGTTAATGCTACAGTATGTTTTACCTCTTAGTTGAGTTGTGGTTTGCACAGTAGCATATAAATACACAACTGACATGTTAGCCTATGATAAAAGATACAGTATTAAAATAAAGAGAAGATCTCTGTGGCATAACTAGGTATTTCGTTGTTGATGTAGCTTTACTTACATCTGATGCTACCATTCTTTTAGATGGCATCTCTTCAATTGTTTCCATTACATTTTCAGTTGACTTGTCATGATGACCTACATTGGCATTCAAAGTATACTTCTCTTATTCACTGCTTCAATTGTCATAATATACAATTATAAAATAGAGCAACGAAAACAAACATACTATAATATTAATACAATATGCCATGTGGTCGATTATAAGACTGCTTGACATGCAAAAGCCAGGCAGTGTCTGACAATACTATAGACACATATAAGTATTAATACGAAGAACTTTCACTGCTATATGAATTGTATATAATGTTAAGTTACTAATGTTAAATTCAAAAGACTCTTTAGAATTTAGTAAAAGCATTACATAAATTCTACCTCTTTCACTTTGTGTTAAAGGTTGCTCAGTAGTATATGGACCAACAACAGGCACACCATCCTAAAAGCAATTGTATAATATTTATGATATTACAAAATACTATGAGTACATACCTGCTTTGGTAGTATCTCTCCTTTAAACCAAACTGCTTCCTCAGCACTAGGCATGCGATATGATCGATTGTTTTCACAACAAATTGGCACATTAACTAATTGCTCCTCTCCAATCATAAGGTAGTGAGGATCACTGCTTTTAAGACATTGCTTGCAAACGTACTGAAACTCTTTGGTAATAGGGATACATTGGAATGATTCACTTCGCGAATCCCGATGACTTCCAAGGACTTGCTCAACCTGCTGTCCACAGTATTGTAGAACAGTCAATAGCTTCTGACATACAGCATTAATGGATTTAAAGGCTGGGTTATCAGGAGCATATCGCAACACATCAACTTGTATAGCAAAATGAAGATCAGTCAGAATGATGTGATCAATAGGTGGCTCGCCATATGTAAAGGAGACACGATTGCGATATATTCCATCTTTAAATACAAGTGAACACTTGCACAATGGATTACTGGTAAAAGAAGTAACAAAACGTGTGAAGAAGCCTGGAGGTACAAATTTAGTACTAAAGATAATGTGTAGAGGAGTAGCTCGGAAATAATAGCCATGTGGAGCATCAGAAGGATCTCCTTTGAATGACTTCAGCATTGCTGGTAAAAAAAACTGCTTGACAGTTGGATCATGATATTCCTTGGTAGTAACTGGAGCAGCAAGACGAAAATTAACCAATAGTTCAATAATGGCTTCTGGACTTAACTCAGTAGTAAATCCAATCCAAATAGACACATACAATGTCTCTACTAGAATGCCCTTTTCCTGTAACAATGTCAACATTTTTCTTTTTCGTCCTTCTCTTCCATCTAAAGTAAATAATTTGCCAAGTGTGTCTATAAACCATTTGGGTTTAATAATGACTTTATCCTTAAGCCCTTCAATATGGGGATAGAAGAGCACAACCCCTAGATCATGGTAAAAGAGGAGGGCTTTAGGGACATCATTATGTGGAATTTTACAAGCTACTCCAATAGCATGAGCTTCTTCAAGATTAATCACATTTTTTTCAAACATTTGGATAACTTTACGAAAGAGAACCCAACTGATTGGAGTTCTGACAATGAGTTTGTCATGAGTGAACTGACAAATGGCTCTTCGTAATATAGTGATATTGGGGTCTTCATCATTTCCTTTACCAGAAGTAGTATTATCAATGATTAAGGTGTCTTCAATGAGTTCAAAATAGGCTTTATCCTTGTAATGATATTCAATCTGCTCTACAACTGCTTTCTTCTCTTCTTTGGTTTTCAAAATATCACCATGAGTGCCAATGCAATACATGCCAGGGTATTCACAAAGACTACCATCCTGTTCTTGCCGAATTAGATGACAATAAATGCTAGCCATCCAATTGAGCATCAGATCAAGTGTAGTCACATTTACCACCTCATCAAAGATTTTATGTCCAGCCCTATGCTGCACAGACTGCCATCTTTCGTTAAAATCTTTTGATGCATCAAACATGAGGAGAAACATTGTACGAGGAGTGAGGAATGCAGGGAGGATTTCAAGAAAAACAGGTTGACCACCACAATCCCAAATGTGCAAAAATGGTTGAGGTTTAATGCTTTTAAGATCATCTGTTGACATTTTCTCAGAAAGTAATATGGCTCTTGACAAAATATTATTAACATTAGCACCCTCTATATCTTCAATTTGGTGTGAAGACAGTGAAGAAGCATTTATCATAGAAGCTATAGGGTAGAGTGCTGAGGCTGTAATTTTACTGTGAACAGACATGGTATTAGAAGGATCATGATATACCAAAGCAAGTAGTTTTGCAAGTTCATCAATTTCATCAAGAAAGGTTACTTCTACTAATTTGTCATCATCTTCCTGATTAATGTTGTACCACTGTTGCCCAAAAGGCCGAACACAGCTGACATCAGATATAACAGTACTGGTAGTGTGGGGTTCCCAAGGCAGTTTCATCAACGATCGTTTCAAACTAGTTTTTCCAACACCTGCACTACCAAGAAGCATGATACGACCATATGCTACATCCATTTCGCCTTTATCCAGTGCTCTCATATAAGCATCTACAACATGTATATAATTATTAGAAATAAAGACATAATATTATTAGATCCAATAAATGAATTATTGCTTATACAAACTTTATTGTAACATCATTTTATTTAATTAACTTTACCTCTTCTTTCCTTCCATTCCTATATTCAGTACACAACATAAGTGTTCATCACAGGAGTATTCAAATGGTAAAAAAAAACATTAATAATAGATATAACTACATCTACCTTTAAAATATAACCAAGTTAGTTCACTATGCCTACATGTACATAAAAAGTATTCAAAAATATTTTGACACATTCTAAACTTTGAATTTTTTTCATTTCTTTGCATGTTATATTACAAAAGAACGATGATATTACCATCACTGGCCATTTCATTTGCCAGCATAATTTAGCTAAAGCAATCACTACCATGCTCAATGATACACTATGTTATACAATATTACATTAGTAGTTATGATTTAGTGACAAATATACATTCACATACTTACTCTCTAAATAGTTGTGGTAATTGGAAGGTGTGTCATCAATCATAATAGGATCATTGATGAAAAGAAAGAGAAAAATGGAAATTAATAACAAGAAAAATCATGAAGAATTAAAAATGCACTAGTGAAATTATATAAAATACACTTATGTTATACATTATCACATCAATTGTTATGATTTAGTGACAAATATGTATTGTACATACTTACTTTCTAAATAGTTGTAGCAATTGGAAGGGGCAACGTAAGTGAATACAAGGTTGTTGATGAGAAAGAAAAGTATAATGAAAATTAATAACACAAAAACAATTATTAAGAATCAAAAATATACTAGTGAAATTATATAAAATACACTATGTGATATAGTATCACATCAATTGTTATGATTTAGTGACAAATATACATTGCACATACTTACAATCTAAATAGTTGTAGCAAATGGAAGGTGGGTCATCAATGATTATAGGATTATTGATAAAAAGAACGAGAAAATGAAAAGTAATACTAAGGGTGATAGTTAAGAATTAAAATAAAACTAGTGAAACTATATAAAATACACTATGTTATACATTATCACATCAATTGTTATGATTTACTAACAAATATACATTGCACATACTTACTTCCTAAATAGTTATAGCAATTGCAGAGTGGGTCATCAGTTATAACAGGATGAAGAAAAAAAGAAAAATTAAAATTAATAACAAGAACGATTATAAAGAATTAAAACATTGCACATACTTACAGGCTAAATAGAATTGAAAGGTGAGTCATCAGTGATTACAGGATCATTGATGAGCAGACAGAGAAAATAAAAATTAATAACAAGAACGACCATTAAGAGTTAAAAATAAACTAGTGAAACTATATAAAATACACTATGTTATATATCATCACATCAATTTTTATGATTTAGTAATAAATATACATTACGCATACTTACTTCCTAAATAGTTGTAGCAATTGGAAGGTAAGTCATTAGTGATTACAGGATTATTGATGAGGAGAAAGAGAAAATGAAAATTAATAACAAGAACGACCATTAAGAGTTAAAAATAAACTAGTGAAACTATATAAAATACACTATGTTATACATTATCACATCAATTGTGAATATTTTGTAAGATATATACATTGCACATACGTACTTCCTAAATAGTTGTAGTAATTGGAAAGTGGGTCATCAGTGATAATTGATGAGGAGAAAGAGAAAATTGAAAATTAATAACAAGAACAACCATTAAGAGTTAAAAATAATCTAGTGAAACTATATAAAATACACTATGTTATACATTATCACATCAATTGCTATGATTTAGTCACAAATATACATTGCACATACTTACACTCTAAACAGTTGTAGTCATTGGAAGGTAGGTCATCAATGATTATAGAATCATTGATGAGGAAAAAGAAAAAATTGAAAAAAAGATTGATAACAAAAAAATAATTAAGAAATAAAAATGAAGTAATGAAACTATATACAATACACTATTTTATACATTATCATATCAATTGTTATAATTTAGTGACAAATATACATTGTAGATACTTACAATCTAAACAGTTGTAGTCATTGGAATGTAAGTCAATAGTGATTACAGGATCATTGATGAGGAAAAAGAAAAAATTGAAAAAAGGTTAATAACAAAAACAATAATTAAGAAATAAAAATGAAGTAATGAAACTATATAAAATACACTATGTTATACGTTATCATATCAATTGTTAAGATTTACTGACAAATATATGTTGCAGATACTTACACTCTAAATAGTTGTAGTAATTGGAAGGTGGGTCATCAGTGATAACAGGATCATTGATGAGGAGAAAGAGAAAAAGAAAATTAACAACAAGAACAATCATTAAGTATCAAAAATAAACTAGTGAAACTATATAAAATATACTATTTTATACATTATCATATCAATTGTTAAGATTTACTGACAAATATACATTGCGCATACTTACTCTCTAAATAGTTGCAGTAATTGGAAGGTGAGGCATCAATGATAACAGGATCATTGATAAGGAGAAAGAGAAAAAGAAAATTAACAGCAAGAACAATCATTAAGTATCAAAAATAAACTAGTGAAATAATATAAAATACACTATGTTATACATTATCACATCAATTGTTAAGATTTACTAACGAATATACATTGCACATACTTACTCTCTAAATAGTTGTTGCAATTAGAAGGTGGGTCATCAGTTATTACAAAATCATTGATGAGGAGAAAGACAATTGAAATGAATAACAAGAATGATCATTAAGACTTAAAAATAAACTAGTCAAACTATATAAAATACACTATGTTATACATTATCACATCATTTGTTATGATTTATTGACAAATATACGTTGTACATACTTACTCTCTAAATAGTTGTAGCAATTGGAAGGGCCATCATAAGCGATTACAGGATCATTGATGAGAAAGAAGAGTATAATGAAAATTAATAACAAAAAAATTATTTAGAATCAAAAATAAACTAGTGAAATTATATAAATTACACTATGTTATACATTATCACATCAATTGTTATGATTTAGTCACAAATATACATTGTACAATACTTACAGGCTAAATAGTTGTAGCAATTGGAAGGGCCATCATAAGCAATTACAGGATCATTGATGAGAAAGAAGAGTATAATGAAAATTAATAACAAAAAAATTATTTAGAATCAAAAATAAACTAGTGAAATTATATAAATTACACTATGTTATACATTATCACATCAATTGTTATGATATACTGACAAATATACAGTGCACATACTTACAGGCTAAATAGTTGTAGCAATTGGAAGGGCCATCATAAGCGATTACAGGATCATTGATGAGAAAGAAGAGTATAATGAAAAAATTCATAACAAAAACAATTATTAAAAATCAAAAATAAACTAGTGAAATTATATAAAGTACACTATGTTATACATTATCACATCAATTGTTATGATTTACTGACAAATATACAGTGCACATACTTACAGGCTAAATAGTTGTAGCAATTGGAAGGGCCATCATAAGCGATTACAGGATCATTGATGAGAAAGAAGAGTATAATGAAAAAATTAATAACAAAAAATTATTAAGAATCAATAATAAACTAGTGAAATTATATAAAGTACACTATGTTATACATTATCACATCAATTGTTATGATTTACTGACAAATATACAGTGCACATACTTACATCCTAAATAGTTGTGAGTTGTAACAAATTGAAATGTGGGTCATCAATGATTACAGGATAATTGATAAAAAGAATGAGAAAATGGAAAGTAATAATGGAACAATCATTAAGAATCAAACATAAACTAGTGAAACTATATAAAATACACTATGTTATACATTATCACATCAATTGTTTTGATTTAGTGATAGATATACATTGTATATACTTACCAACTAAATAGTTGTAGTAATTAAAAGGTGGGTCATCAGTGATTGTAGCATAATTGATGAGGAAAAAGAGAAAATTGAAAATTAATAATCATTAAAAATTAAAAACAAACTAGTGAATCTATATAAAATACATGATGTTAGACATTATTACATCAATTGTTATGATTACGTGACAGATATACATTATAGATACTTACATACTAAATATTTGTAGCAATTGGAAGCCGGGTCATCAGTGATAACAGGATAATTAAGAAAAGAATGAGAAAATGAAAAGTAATAACAAGAACGATCATTAAGTATCAAAAGTAAACTAGTCAAACTATATAAAATACACTGTTATACATTATCACATCAATTGTTATGATTTACTAACAAATATATATTGCAAATACTTACATTCTAAATAGTTGTAGCAAATGAAGGGCCATCATTAGAGATTACAGGATCATTGATGAGAAAGAAGAGTATAATGAAAATTAATAACAAAAAAATTATTAAGAATCAAAAATAAACTAGTGAAACTATATAAAATAAACTATGTTATACATTATCACATCAATTGTTATGATTTAGTGACAAATAGACATTGCAAATACTTACATCCTAAATAGTTGTGAGTTGTAACAAATTGGAATGTGGGTCATGAATGATTACAGGATAATTGATAAAAAGAATGAGAAAATGAAAAGTAATAATAAGAACAATCATTAAGAATCAAACATAAACTAGTGAAACTATATAAAATACACTATGTTATACATTATCACATTCAATTGTTTTGATTTAGTGATAGATATACATTGTAAATACTTACCAACTAAATAGTTGTAGTATTTAAAAGGTGGGTCATCAGTGATTGTAGCATAATTGATGAGGAAAAAGAGAAAATTGAAAATTAATAATCATTAAAAATTAAAAACAAACTAGTGAATCTATATAAAATACATGATGTTAGACATTATTACATCAATTGTTATGATTACGTGACAGATATACATTATAGATACTTACATACTAAATATTTGTAGCAATTGGAAGCCGGGTCATCAGTGATAACAGGATAATTAAGAAAAGAATGAGAAAATGAAAAGTAATAACAAGAACGATCATTAAGTATCAAAAGTAAACTAGTCAAACTATATAAAATACACTGTTATACATTATCACATCAATTGTTATGATTTACTAACAAATATATATTGCAAATACTTACATTCTAAATAGTTGTAGCAATTGGAAGGCGGGTCATCAGTGATAACAGGATCATTGATGAGTAGAAAGAGAAATTGAAAATAAATAACAAGAACGATCATTAAGATTTAAAAATAAATAAGTGAAACTATATAAAATACACTATGTTATACATTATCACATCAATTGTTATGATTTACTAACAAATATATATTGCAAATACTTACATCCTATATAGTTGTAGAAATTGGAAGGCGGGTCATCAGTGATAACAGGATCATTGATGAGGAAAAAGAGATAATTAAAAATTAATAACAAGAGCAATCATTAGGGATTAAAAATTAACTAGTGAAACTATATAAAATACACTACAAATATACATTGCACATACTTACACTCTAAATATTTGTAGTAATTGGATAGTGGGTCATCAGTGATAACAGGACCATTGATGAGGAAAAAGAGAAAATTAAAAAGTAATAATAAGAACAATCATTATGGATTAAAAATAAACTAATGAAACGATATAAAATACACTATGTTTGACATTATTAGATCAATTGTTATAATTTACATTGGACATACTTACTTTCTAAATAGTTGTAGTAATTGGAAGGTGGATCATCAGTGATTACAGGATAATTGATGAAATAAAAGAAAAAAATTAAAATTAATAACAAAAATAATCATTAATAATTAAAAACAAACTAGTGAAACTATATAAAATACACTATGTTAGACATTATTTAATCAATTGTTATGATTTACAGAGAAATAAACATTGCACATCCTTACTCTCTAAATAGTTATAGTAATTGGAAGGTGGATCATCAGTGATTACAGGATAATTGATGAAATAAAAAAAAAATTAAAATTAATAACAAAAATAATCATTAATAATTAAAAACAAACTAGTGAAACTATATAAAATACACTATGTTAGACATTATTACATCAATTGTTATGATTTAAAGAGAAATAAACATTGCACACACTTACTTTCTAAATAGTTGCAGTAATTGGAAGGTGGGTCATCAATGATTACAGGATAATTGATAAAAATAATGACAAAATGAAAAGTAATAACAAGAACGATCATTAAGAATCAAACATAAACTAGTGAAACTATATAAAATACACTATGTTATACATTATTACATCAATTGTTATGATTTAGTGACAAATATACATTGCACATACTTACTCTCTAAATAGTTGTAATAATTAGAAGGGCCATCATAAGCGATTACAGGATCATTGATGAGAAAGAAGAGTATAATGAAAATTAATAGCAAAAAAATTATTAAGAAACAAAACTAAACTAGTTAAATTATATAAAATACACTACGTTATACATTATCACATCAATTGTTATGATTTACTGACAAATATACAGTGCACATACTTACAGGCTAAATAGTTGTAGCAATTGGAAGGGCCATCATAAGCGATTACAGGATCATTGATGAGAAAGAAGAGTATAATGAAAATTAATAACAAAAAAATTATTTAGAATCAAAAATAAACTAGTGAAATTATATAAAATACACTATGTTAGACATTATCACATCAATTGTTTTGATTTAGTGATAGATATACATTGTAGATACTTACATACTAAACATTTGTAGCAATTGGAAGGTGGGTCATTAGTGATAACAGGATCATTGATAAAAAGAATGAGAAAATGAAAAGTAATAATAAGAACAATCATTAATAATTACTAATAAACTAGTGAAACTATATAAAATACACTAAGTTATACATTGTAACATCATTTAGTCACAAATATACATTGTAAATACTTACATTCTAAATAGTTGTAGTAATTAAAAGTGGGTCATCAGTCATTACAGAATCATTGATGAGGAGAAAGAAATTGAAATTAATAAGAAGAACAATCATTAAGAGTTAAAAATAAACTAGTGAAACTATATAAAATACGCTATGTTATACATTATCACATCAATTATTATGATTTAGTCACAAATATACATTGCAAATACTTACATTCTAAATAGTTGTAGTAATTGGAAGGTGGGTCATCAGAGATTACAGAATCATTGATGAGGAGAAAGAGAAAATTGAAAATTAATAACAAAAATAATCAATTAAAATAAAACAATTACAAAGTTATTACAATCATAATGTTAATTGTTATTATTATTGTTTATAACACATTTATAACATGTTATATGTAACTTACTGGATTTTTACTGTAATATCTTTTAGCCATTGTCACACTGGTACTATATATGCTATTAAAATATATATATTTAGTTAAAGATATCAACATTGTTGTATCATTAATGAAAATGATTTCTGTATAAACTAATTAACAAAAAGATACTTAACATGTGGCCTAAAACAATCACCTGATGTTCTAAGTACCTGGTTGAAAATCACTTGTATCAAAATCAATGGTATCGTCCTTACATTATAGCACAAGTACATAATTCAATAATATATCACTGATATCATAAATGATTCAGGTAGTTGGTGAACATCCTTCATTATTTGCATCAATTATGTTATGTTATTATGTTACTACCTGTGCTATTATGTAGAGATGATGCAACTACCATCCTTACTCTCTTGTTTGCATTCTTTGTACTGATATTAGTTATCACTACATTTACTTTATTTCTTAGAAAATTCTTTTATTCACTTCTGTATATAAAATTATATGTACTTTGGTATTCCTTATAATTTTGCTATATTTGGACCTACTTCATAAAATATAAAGACTGATATTGTCTGTAATGTTTTGTAGAGCTAGGCCTACTTCATAGTCAGACAACAATGGATAGTGTTATTAATATTAATGATAATTTATGCACACAGGAATAGGAAAGCAATTTAGGTTAGGGTTTAGCATTTATTCACACCATTCATTAATTAACTATCATAACAGATTACTTAGCAATAGTTAGGGGAGTGGCTTAGCATTCTTAATAGGTCTAAAGCTTCCACATGCCCTCAGTGTGACCTGTTGACACTCTACATATGTAGGATAACAGATGAGGACAAGACTATATAGTAGCAATTATCTAAATGAAGATAGCATTTCTGCCCTTTTTTGTTGAGCAAAGTTGGCATTAATACCAGACTAAGTGATCCTGATCACATGTTGGAATCAAAAATCTACAATACAATGCTCAAAAAATTATAGTGACCTGACATATGCTATAACATGGTGTTAAAGACTTACAATATATTACGAAAAGTACTCAATACAGAAAAGACTAGTAATAGAAAAGTTCCCAACGATGTTCAAACCTAAAAATAATCAACTATATTTACTTTAATTAGTTTATTAACACATACTTTCATATAAAAGAACACTTGTTAATTATAGTTTATGAAGCGCCATTAGTAAACACAACAAGTATATATTCACACGCATGCGCATAATCAACCACTAGCATGGCACACGCTCACGTATTTAATTACAGCAGCATTGACATTCCACCTAACCAACTATTGAACTCACTCTTATGACACCTAGTCAAAGAAACTCTCTGTAATATTAACTGCTATAATGGTCAGTAGTTTAGGTTATGACACTAACAGTTTGAGTTAGGAAAGTTCTAGGTAACTATAAATTAAAGTTGACATGTATCTTTAGATACAGGACAATACATCCTACACTGATAGCATTTTATAGTATTGGTGTTGAGTTTAAATCTATCAATGTAATATATACATACATGTTAAAATACAATACAATTCAATTTACTTGGTATGATATTCTTATTAAAAATTTGTTGGCTTATAATTTTTAATTTTTACCCTCTGTAAGTTGCTATTGCAGCTTTTCACTCACACAATATTGTAATGTAAGACTTAGTACTAATAATAATTCTTGATCCTTATTAATTATGTCTCATTATGATGTGTTTTATATATATTAACATGTAGTAATAATATTGAAGTTTTGACAATATTTCAGTATCTAGTAATGAAAGTATGACATTGTAATGATCATTACTAAAATGTTCATAATAATAATATTTATTAAGTCAACTATTACCAGAATCTTTGTAAGTATAGTTTATTTTTATGTTCTTGTTATTTTAATTCCATGAGGTTCCACTTCAACAGAATATCTATGTGTATTCAAAAGAGTTAACAATATATATTATTATGTTTAACAGTTCTTATGAATTGTTAAACTGGCCCTTCTTTTTATATTGCCACAAATCCCTCATTTTAGCTGTAGAACACTTGAAAAGACTGAAGTCTAATATAATTTTATGTAATACACTATCCTGTGGTAGTATAATCACTGAGTACAAGGATTTGTCATATGATTGAATATATACTGTCACTTATAGCATTATCTAGTTCTCTTTAGACCAAATCTGGTAAGTCTTCTTAAACAGAAACAATTTAAAATAAACATATAGTGCTAGTCATGAATAAAACCTTATTTCTTTGCAGGTACCAGTAATGTCATAACCAATCCTTTTATCATGCCACCTGCTCCTAAGTGATCTTAATTAATACTGATCATCTCTTTATTTAAAAGGACCTATGTTTGATATACACTTAATGTCACTTGTTTTACTTTCTTACTTCCTTCATAACATCTTTTAAATTACACATATCTGTGGCTACTAAAAGTGGAGCTGCCAATATATACCATATACTATACTCAGTACAATATTCAGTGCGTACAAGGACAATGAACAATGTTTACATGAGGTGTACAACCCTACATGACATAACAATCATCAGAAATACTTTAATATAATATAATATTACTTGTCCAAAAGTCATTAAAAAGTCTGGATCATTCCAACCTCTGATTGGACCTGTAAAATGTACATATAAAGGATAATACTAGTAGAGTAAGATATGGGAGTAAAATGTTTAAATGTTTATGGGAGTTTAATGTAGTAACACATTAAAAATGTAAACAGTTCAGGTGACTCTGGAGGTACCACCTCCTTGGTTTATATTATTAATTGTTACTATATTAATACCTGCATAATCTCCTAGATCAGCATTGCCCTCTACAATTGCAGCTGTTGAAGTCCAGTCATCATGATGATCAGGTCCAATTCTCCAGGAGTTAGCGTATTGGTACATCCATTCCCATGGTTTGTTAACACCCCATTCACATGAGTTAAAAAATGGGCTTACCAGTTCAATTGCAGAGTATATGAATAGCTCCAACTTTAGCTTCCAGTACTATTAATATCACACAGCTATCTTCTAGGTATTACTACAATCTTGATCTTTTTCACTTCTCCTTATTATTTTTGCATGTCAACTTATTTTCATTGTTCAATTCATCATATCACACACAAGTATATGCTCTTTATAATAATTATAGATTTGTGAACATTTTATGGAATGACATACCTTGTTCTGGACAGAATGGACCAATCATTGGTTACATGGTACACTACACTAACACAAAATTTAGTGACACTGTTAACACCACTCAACCATACTACTACCTTACTGGATTAAAACCTAATACTAGTTATACTGTTAGTATTGCTGCATATAATGTAGCAGGAGTGGGACCATATGGAGCCAATAAAACCATCACAACTGGTGAGATAATTTTCAATATCATAAATATTTATTTCCTTTGTTTTATATAGCAATATTAGCAAGTAAAGTAATAAACTTTACATACACAATACAATATACTGATATAAAATTTATGTGGAGTCAACTCTTAATATTTAGCTATCCTATTAAAGGATATGAACAAGGACTTCGTCATTAATTTTTAAAAGTTACTGATTTATTTTACTGTGATATAATTCATTCAACAGGTATTCATTATTACTTATGTATATGTAATTCCATTCATAAAGCTATATAAATGATAAATAAACTTGTACTTATCTTAAAGTACAGTGTATATAGTAAAAGAGAAATAGGATTATAATACAAATATTGTCATAATGATTTACTTTATTAATAAGAAAGAACAAACAAATATTATTTATCACCTTCATGATTCAGTCTCATATCTGATTTAATAATAACACTCTTTGTTATACTGACATCCAATTATTCTAAACCCTTCGTCATTCGGACAACACTATTTTTTACAGTGGCATATCACAAATGTATGTACCATATTTTGAAAACATTAATTTTATTAGTTTTAAATTAAGTAGAAACAAATGGCAAAACATTTTAAAAATCAATTTGAAGAAGGCATTAGTCATTAAACAAGGACAGTAATATATTAATATTAATATCAATATACTTTTAAAACAACAAAAAATATAACAAATATTGATAACATAAAAAAACCAGTATAATAGGATAATAGTTTAAACATAATATGATTACTGGTTAGCATATTTGTCATACACATTAGGGTTCTTTAAAAAATCACGAATATCATCACCAACTTGACGACCTTCCACCATAGGGCCTTCTATTGCCTCTAGCAATGCCTCCCATGTAGCCTCCTTGGATTTCTTCTGTATCCATATACTAATCATTATTGCCAGATTCTTCTCTTCTAGGTTCCTGCTTATATTCAGGCTATTTAGATCTGCTGGGCTAACTTCTAGTGCTGTACCAATCATGAACCACTGGTCCTTAATAGACATAAGTACACTCACAGCATCTTTGTTGGTAGGGACTTTAGAAAGAATTTGACGAATATCTGGATTAATGATAGAACATGTTACCCAACAAATTCTTATGTGACACATATTTAAATAGTACTAAGGAGTATTTACTTGAAAATATTTATATCAAATGTAAACACAAGACTGGCAAGAGTATGAGATAACTCTAAGTACTATAGAACAAGTTTTCAAGTACTTTTAGTTTCCATTATAACTAAATGCAAGCAACACTTCGTCTGACTTATGGGGCATAAATTTGTTGTTAGAAAACTATTTCATGATCTTACATAGTCTAGACATTCCTCCTTGGTGATGCATGAGAAGGGTATAGCAAAGGACATAATTACAACTTTAATTAATTACGACAAGCAAAAATAAAGAAGCTATTCAAACACCTACAATCAGTGATCTCACTATTTAATACAATGTTTGATCATTAGCAGAACCAACAGATACTAATTTATAAGATAGTCTTGTCTTGATAGCAAGAATCAAACAGTTTCTTTCAATTCATATATAAAGACATTAGAGAGTCAACAACAGTTACAACAAATGTTATATTTTTTCATTATTTTGAAAATCTCTTCTGTTAACATAACTTCAAGTCCCAATCCTAAGTGAGCTATATGTTCTAGAAACCCAAGTAGTTAACTGTGTCTGACCAATCAGAATAATTTATTTAAGTTATTTACAATTATAATTATTAAAAATTGACAATTGAAGTGTTTTTAATGTCAATAGTTGTAGCTACTTTATTTACACTTTGCTTAAAACTTGAAATTATGTTCATTTCTAACATTTAGTCCAATATAATGGTTACATATTTATAAAATGTGAAGACATTATTAAGGCTGAAAGAGTTAACTAACATGTGTCAGCCTATTCAAGTAGTTTATTCCAATAATTTATCTAACTATCACTAATAACTGCTGCTAATATATGAATAATCTACCTCTATCTGAAGAATTAGTGCCTCTCTCTTCTTCATAATGTTCAGATGTCATTGAGTCAACAACATCTAAATATTGGTAAATGAGAATGTGTAACACAGTATTATTATTGATAGATATAATTATTTGTATAAGTATGGTATGTAGTGGTAGATGCTATTTTCAATGCTGTGCACTACTCTGTGTTGTAAATTGATAACTTAAATGCATTGCACCTATTTTTAGAACACTTTATGTAGTTATTTTCTACAAGAAATCAAACATATTATGTAGCAATATTATAACTAGTATGGAGTGAAAAATTAACACATTGACTGAAAGAAACAAAAATAAATATAGGATTTGTCCAGTTTCTAATTAATGTGATTAAATGTTGTCTTAACTTGTTAGCTATCACTTGAGCTTTAACATAGAAAAAGAGGCTTCCAAGTTTTGGGAGATTCTAATACGTTATAAATTTGTATTTTCTGCTGATATATTTCTATAGACAATTCAAGTCATCCCTACATAAGTAGTGCTACTGTCTATGTAGTGCAGTAATACATTTAGATTTTAAAGAGTACTAGGTTCTACTAAATATAGTTATCACAATACCTTTATGATCTTCCTGTTTTCTTTTCTTTGTGTAATGTCTTCCTCCTGCTGGTTCTTTGACATATCTACTTGATGACCTTGGGTCCCCATCAGATGATCTACTGTAATCATAAGCTCTTTGTTTCTGATATGACATATCTACATCAGAATCTACTCCCTTTGATTTTCTCTTTCCTGTTATAATTAAATCTGATAAAATGAATTTATTTAAACAACGTACTGTCTTCAGATCTCTCCGGCTTAACTAAGTACTTCCTTGTTGATGTAGCTGTACTTACATCTGATGTTGCTATCCTTTTAGATGACGTCTCTTTGATTGCTTCCATTAAATTTTCAGTTGACTTGTCATGGTGACCTATGTTGGCATTCAAAATATACTTCCCTTATTCACTGCTTCAATTGTC
Source organism: Xestospongia bergquistia (assembly GCA_963965975.1). Taxonomy (NCBI): domain Eukaryota; kingdom Metazoa; phylum Porifera; class Demospongiae; order Haplosclerida; family Petrosiidae; genus Xestospongia; species Xestospongia bergquistia. The sequence continues at coordinate 2,275,135 of OZ014415.1, forward strand.
ATAATATACAATTTATAAAATAGAGCAATGAAAACAAACATACTATTATATTAATGCAATATGCCATGTGGTCAATTATAAGACTGCTTGACATGCAAAAGCCAGGCAGTGCCTGACAATACTATAGACACATATAAGTATTAATATGAAGAGCTTTCACTGCTATATGAATTGTATATAATGTTAAGTTACTAATGTTAAATTCAAAAGACTCTTTAGAATTTAGTAAAAGCATTACATAAATTCTACCTCTTTCACTTTGTGTTAAAGGTTGCTCAACAACAGACACACCATCCTAAAAGCAATCGTATAATATTTATGATATTATAAATTACTATGAGTACATACCTGCTTTGGTAGTATCTCTCCTTTAAACCAAACTGCTTCCTCAGCACTAGGCATGCGATATGATCGATTGTTTTCACAACAAATTGGCACATTAACTAATTGCTCCTCTCCAATCATAAGGTAGTGAGGATCACTACTTTTAAGACATTGCTTGCAAACATACTGAAACTCTTTGGTAATAGGGATAGATTGGAATGATTCACTTTGCAAATCCCGATGACTTCCAAGGACTTGCTCAACCTGCTGTCCACAGTATTGTAGAACAGTCAATAGCTTCTGACATACAGCATTAATGGATTTAAAGGCTGGGTTATCAGGAGCATATCGCAACACATCAACTTGTATAGCAAAATGAAGATCAGTCAGAATGATGTGATCAATAGGTGGCTCGCCATATGTAAAGGAGACACGATTGCGATATATTCCATCTTTAAATACAAGTGAACACTTGCACAATGGATTACTGGTAAAAGAAGTAACAAAACGTGTGAAGAAGCCTGGAGGTACAAATTTAGTACAGAAGATAATGTGTAGAGGAGTAGCTCGGAAATAATAGCCATGTGGAGCATCAGAAGGATCTCCTTTGAATGACTTCAGCATTGCTGGTAAAAAAAACTGCTTGACAGTTGGATCATGATATTCCTTGGTAGTAACTGGAGCAGCCAGACGAAAATTAACCAATAGTTCAATAATGGCTTCTGGACTTAACTCAGTAGTACATTCTCTCCAAATAGATACATATAATGTCTGTACTAGAATGCCCTTTTCCTGTAGTAATGTCAACATTTTTCTTTTTCGTCCATCTCTTCCATCTAATGTAAATAGTTTGCCGAGTGTGTCTACAAACCATTTGGGTTTAATAATAACTTTATCCTTCAAGCCTTCAATATGAGGATAGTAGAGGACAACTCCTAGATCATGATAAAAGAGGAGGGCTTTAGGGACATCATTATGTGGAATTTTACAAGCTACTCCAATAACATGAGCTTCTTCAAGATTAATAACATTTTTTTCAAACATTTGGATAACTTTACGAAAAAGAACCCAACTGATTGGAGTCTTGACAATGAGTTTATCATGCGTGAACTGACAAATGGCTCTTCGTAATATGGTGATATTGGGGTCTTCGTCTTTTCCTTTACCAGAAGTTGTGTTATCAATGATTAAGGTGTCTTCAATGAGTTCAAAATAGGCCTTATCCTTGTAATGAGATTCAATCTGTTCTACAATCACTTTTTTCTCTTCTTTGGTTTCCAAAATATCACCATGAGTGCCAATGCAATAGATGCGAGGGTATTCACAAAGACTACCATCTTCTTCCTTCTGAATTAGATGACCATAAATGCTACCCATCCAATTGAGCATCAGCTCAAGTGTGGTCACATTTACCACCTCATCAAATATTTTATGTCCAGCCCTATGCTGCACAGACTGCCATCTTTCGTTAAAATCTTTTGATGCATCAAACATGAGGAGAAACATTGTACGAGGAGTGAGGAATGCAGGGAGTATTTCAAGAAAAACAGGCTGACCACCACAATCCCAAATGTGCAAAAAAGGTTGAGGTTTAACACTTTGAAGATCACTTGGGGACATTCTTTTAGAATAATCTATGGCTATTGACAAAATCATATCAACATTAACAGCCTCTATGTCTTCAATTTGCTGTGAAGACAGTGAAGAAGCATTTATCATAGAAGCTATAGGGTAGAGTGCTGAGGCTATAATTTTACTGTGAGCAGACATGGTACTAGAAGGATCATGATATACCAAAGTAAGTAGTTTTGCCAGTTCCTCTATTTCATCATAAAAGGTTACTTCTACTAATTTGTCATCATCTTCCCAACTCATGTTGTACCACTGATGTCCAAAAGGCCGAACACAGCTAACATCAGATATAACAGTACTAGTAGTGTGGGGTTCCCAAAGCAGTTTCATCAACGATCGTTTCAAACTAGTTTTTCCAACACCTGCACTACCAAGAAGCATGATACGACCATATGCTATATCCAAATCGCCTTTATCCAGTGCTCTCTTATAAGCATCTACAACATGTACATAATTATTAGAAATAAAGACATAATATTATTAGATCCAATAAATTAATTATTGTTTATAGCAAACATAATCTTATTTAATTAACTTTACCTCTTCTTTCCTTCCATTGCTATATTCAGTACACAACAAAAGTGTTCATCACAGGAGTATTCAAATGGTAAAAAAAAACATTAATAACAAATACAACTATATCTACCTTTAAAGAGATAACAAAGATAATTCACTATGCCTACATCTATACTGATAGTATTCCAAAGCAAATCCACACATTATAAACTTTTAAATTCTTTTATTTCTTTGCATACTATATTATAAATAATATATTATATTATTATATTACCATCACTGGCCATTTCATTTGCCAGCATAAATTTCAAAAAGGAACCATTACCATGTAAATTATCATATCAACTGTTATGATGAAGTGACAAATACATATTGCACATACTTACTCTCTAAATAGTTGTAGCAATTAGAAGGTGAATCATCAGTCATTACAGGATCATTGATCAGGAAAAAGAGAAAATTCAAAATTAATAACAAGATCGATCATTTAGAATTAAAGATAAACTAGTGAAACTACATAAAATACACTATGTTATACATTATCATATCAATTGTTATGATTTAGTCACAAATATACATTGCACATACTTACAGGCTAAATAGTTGTAGTAATTGGAAGGTGTGTCATCAGTTATTACAAAATTATTGACAAGGAGAAAGAGAAAATTTAAAATTAATAACAAGAACAATCATTAAGAATTAAAAATAAACGAGTCAAACTATATAAAATACACTATGTTATACATTATCATATCAATTGTTATTATTTAGTCACAAATATACATTGCACATACTTACATCCTAATTGGAAGGTGGGTCATCAGTTATTACCAAATTATTGATGAGGAGAAAAACAAAATTGAAAATTAATAACAAGAACAATCATTAAGAATTAAAAATAAACTAGTCAAACTATATAAAATACACTATGTTATACATTGTCAAATCAATTGTTATGATTTAGTCACAAATACACATTGCACATACTCACATTCTAAATAGTTGTAGTAATTGCAAGGTAAGTCATCAGTTATTACAAAATCATTGACAAGGAGAAAGAGAAAAATTGAAAATTAATAACAAGAACAATCTTTAAGAGTTAAAAATAAACTAGTCAATCTATATAAAATACACTATGTTATACATTATCACATTAATTGTTATGATTTAGTCACAAATATATATTGCACATACTTACTATCTAAATAGTTGTAGTAATTGGAAGGTGTGTCATCAGTTATTACAAAATTATTGATGAAGAGAAAGAGAAAATTGAAAATTAATAACAAGAACAATCATTAAGAATTAAAAATAAACTAGTCAAACTATATAAAATACACTATGTTATACATTATCATATCAATTGTTATGATTTAGTCAAAAATATACATTGCACATACTTACCACCTAAATAGTTGTAGTAATTGGAAGGTGGGTCATCAGTTATTACAAAATCATTGACAAGGAGGAAGAGAAAATTAAAATTAATAACAAGAACAATCATTAAGAGTTAAAAATAAACTAGTTAAACTATATAAAATACACTATGTTATACATTATCACATCAATTGTTATGATTTAGTCACAAATATACATTGCACATACTTACTCTCTAAATAGTTGTAGTAATTGGAAGGTGGGTCATCAGTTATTACAAAATCATTGACAAGGAGAAAGAGAAAATTGAAAATTAATAACAAGAACAATCATTAAGAATTAAAAATAAACTAGTCAATCTATATAAAATACACTATGTTATACATTATCACATCAATTGTTATGATTTAGTCACAAATATACATTGTACATACTTACTCCCTAAATAGTTGAGTAATTGGAAGGTGGGTTATCAGTTATTACAAAATCATTGACAAGGAGAAAGAGAAAATTAAAATTAATAATAAGAATTATTAAGAATTAAAAATAAACTAGTCAAACTATATAAAATATACTATGTTATACATTATCACATCAATTGTTATGATTTAGTCACAAATATACATTGCACATACTTACTCTCTAAATAGTTGTAGTAATTGGAAGGTGTGTCATCAGTTATTACAAAAGCATTGACAAGGAGAAAGAGAAAATTGAAAAATAATAACAAGAACAATCATTAAGAATTAAAAATAAACTAGTCAAACTATATAAAATACACTATGTTATACATTATCATATCAATTGTTATGATTTAGTCACAAATATGCATTGCACATACTTACATCCTAATTGGAAGGTGGGTCATCAGTTATTACCAAATTATTGATGAGGAGAAAAAGAAAATTGAAAATTAATAACAAGAACAATCATTAAGAATTAAAAATAAACTAGTCAAACTATATAAAATATACTATGTTATACATTGTCATATCAATTGTTATGATTTAGTCACAAATACACATTGCACATACTCACATTCTAAATAGTTGTAGTAATTGCAAGGTAAGTCATCAGTTATTACAAAATCATTGACAAGGAGAAAGAGAAAAATTGAAAATTAATAACAAGAACAATCTTTAAGAGTTAAAAATAAACTAGTCAATCTATATAAAATACACTATGTTATACATTATCACATTAATTGTTATGATTTAGTCACAAATATATATTGCACATACTTACTATCTAAATAGTTGTAGTAATTGGAAGGTGTGCCATCAGTTATTACAAAATTATTGATGAAGAGAAAGAGAAAATTGAAAATTAATAACAAGAACAATCATTAAGAATTAAAAATAAACTAGTCAAACTATATAAAATACACTATGTTATACATTATCATATCAATTGTTATGATTTAGTCACAAATATACATTGCATATACTTACCACCTAAATAGTTGTAGTAATTTGAAGGTGTGTCATCAGTTATTACAAAATTATTGACAAGGAGAAAGAGAAAATTGAAAATTAATAACAAGAACAATCATTAAGAGTTAAAAATAAACTAGTTAAACTATATAAAATACACTATGTTATACATTATCACATCAATTGTTATGATTTAGTCAAAAATATACATTGTACATACTTACCACCTAAAAAGTTGTAGTAATTGGAAGGTGGGTCATCAGATATTACAGGATCATTGACGAGGAGAAAGAGAAAATTGAAATTAATAACAAGAATGACAATTAATAATTAAAAATAAAGTAGTCAAACTATATAAAATAAACTATGTTATACACTATCGCATCAATTGTTATGATTTAGTCACAAATATACATTGTACATACTTACTCCCTAAATAGTTGTAGTAATTGGAAGGTGGGTTATCAGTTATTACAAAATCATTGACAAGGAGAAAGAGAAAATTAAAATTAATAATAAGAATGATTATTAAGATTTAAAAATAAACTAGTCAAACTATATAAAATACACTATGTTATAGATTATCACATCAATTGTTATGATTTAGTCACAAATATACATTGCACATACTTACTATCTAAATAGTTGTAGTAATTGGAAGGTGTGTCATCAGTTATTATAAAATAATGACAAGGAGAAAGAGAAAATTGAAAATTATTAACAAGAACAATCATTAAGTGTTAAAAATAAACTAGTCAAACTATATAAAATACACTATGTTATACATTATCACATCAATTGTTATGATTTAGTCACAAATATACATTGCACATACTTACTCCCTAAATAGTTGTAGTAATTGGAAGGTGGGTTATCAGTTATTACAAAATCATTGACAATGAGAAAGAGAAAATTAAAATTAATAATAAGAATGATTATTAAGAATTAAAAATAAACTAGTCAAACTATATAAAATATACTATATTATACATTATCATATCAATTGTTATGATTAAGTCACAAATATGCATTGGACATACTCACATTCTAAATAGTTGTAGTAATTGGAAGGTAAGTCATCAGTTATTACAAAATTATTGACAAGGAGAAAGAAAAAAGTTGAAAATTAATAACAAGAACAATCATTAAGAGTTAAAAATAAACTAGTCAATCTATATAAAATACACTATGTTATACATTATCACATTAATCGTTATGATTTAGTCACAAATATACATTGCATATACTTACTATCTAAATAGTTGTAGTAATCGGAAGGTGTATCATCAGTCATTACAAAATTATTGATGAAGAGAAAGAGAAAATTGAAAATTAATGACAAGAACAATCATTAACAATTAAAAATAAAGTAGTCAAACTATATAAATACACTATGTTATACACTAACACATCAATTGTTATAATTTAGTCAAAAATATACATTGCACATATATACTTACATACTAAATAGTTGTAGTAATTAGAAGGCAATAAGTCATCAGTTATTACAAAATCATTGACAAGGAGAGAGAGAAAATTGAAAATTAATAACAAGAACAATCATTAAGAGTTAAAAATAAACTAGTTAAACTATATAAAATACACTATGTTATACATTATCACATCAATTGTTATGGTTTAGTCACAAATATACATTGCACATACTTACCACCTAAAAAGTTGTAGTAATTGGAAGGTGGGTCATCAGTTATTACAAAATCATTGACAAAGAGAAAGAGGAAATTAAAATTAATAATAAGAATGATTATTAAGAATTAAAAATAAACTAGTCAAACTATATAAAATATACTATGTTATACATTATTATATCAATTGTTATGACTAAGTCACAAATATGCATTGCACATACTCACATTCTAAATAGTTGTAGTAATTGGAAGGTAAGTCATTAGTTATTACAAAATTATTGATGAAGAGAAAGAGAAAATTGAAAATTAATAACAAGAACAATCATTAACAATTAAAAATAAAGTAGTCAAACTATATAAATACACTATGTTATACACTAACACATCAATTGTTATAATTTAGTCAAAAATATACATTGCACATATATACTTACATACTAAATAGTTGTAGTAATTAGAAGGCAATAAGTCATCAGTTATTACAAAATCATTGACAAGGAGAGAGAGAAAATTGAAAATTAATAACAAGAACAATCATTAAGAGTTAAAAATAAACTAGTTAAACTATATAAAATACACTATGTTATACATTATCATATCAATTGTTATGATTAAGTCACAAATATGCATTGCACATACTCACATTCTAAATAGTTGTAGTAATTGGAAGGTAAGTCATCAGTTATTACAAAATCATTGACAAGGAGAAAGAAAAAAGTTGAAAATTAATAACAAGAACAATCATTAAGAGTTACAAATATACATTGCACATACTTACCATCTAAATAGTTGTAGTAATTGGAAGGTGTATCATCAGTTTTTACAAAATTATTGATGAAGAGAAAGAGAAAATTGAAAATTAATAACAAGAACAATCATTAAGAATTAAAAATATACTAGTCAAACTATATAAAATACACTATGTTATACACTATCACATCAATTGTTATGATTTAGTCACAAATATACATTGTACATACTTACTTCCTAAATAGTTGTAGTAATTGGAAGGTGGGTCATCAGTTATTACAAAATCATTGACAAGGAGAAAGAGAAAATTAAAATTAATAACAAGAATGATTATTAAGATTTAAAAATAAACTAGTCAAACTATATAAAATAAACTATGTTATACATTATCACATCAATTGTTATGATTTAGTCACAAATATACATTGCACATACTTACAGGCTAAATAGTTGTAGTAATTAGAAGGGAAGTCATCAGTTATTACAAAATTATTGACAAGGAGAAAGTGAAAATTAAAAATTAATAACAAGAACAATCATTAAGAATTAAAAATAAACTAGTCAATCTATATAAAATACACTATGTTATACATTATCACATCAATTGTTATGATTTAGTCACAAATATACATTGCACATACTTACTATCTAAATAGTTGTAGCAATTGGAAGGTGGGTCATCAGTTATTACAAAATTATTGACAAGGAGAAAGAGAAAATTGAAAATTAATAACAAGAACAATCATTAAGAATTAAAAATGAACTAGTCAATTTATATAAAATACACTATGTTATACATTATCACATCAATTGTTATGATTTAGTCACAAATATACATTGTATATACTTACTCTCTAAATAGTTGTAGTAATTGGAAGGTGGGTCATCAGTTATTACAGGATCATTGATGAGGAGAAAGAGAAAAATTGAAAATTAATAAGAAAAACAAAAATTAAGAATTAAAAATAAACTAGTCAAACTATATAAAATACACTATGTTATACACTATCACATCAATTGTTATGATTTAGTCACAAATATACATTGTAAATACTTACTTCCTAAATAGTTGTAGTAATTGGAAGGTGGGTCATCAGTTATTACAAAATCATTGACAAGGAGAAAGAGAAAATTAAAATTAATAACAAGAATGATTATTAAGATTTAAAAATAAACTAGTCAAACTATATAAAATAAACTATGTTATACATTATCACATCAATTGTTATGATTTAGTCACAAATATACATTGCACATACTTACAGGCTAAATAGTTGTAGTAATTAGAAGGGAAGTCATCAGTTATTACAAAATTATTGACAAGGAGAAAGTGAAAATTAAAAATTAATAACAAGAACAATCATTAAGAATTAAAAATAAACTAGTCAATCTATATAAAATACACTATGTTATACATTATCACATCAATTGTTATGATTTAGTCACAAATATACATTGTATATACTTACTCTCTAAATAGTTGTAGTAATTGGAAGGTGGGTCATCAGTTATTACAGGATCATTGATGAGGAGAAAGAGAAAAATTGAAAATTAATAAGAAAAAGAAAAATTAAGAATTAAAAATAAACTAGTCAAACTATATAAAATACACTATGTTATACATTATCACATCAATTGTTACACAAATATAAATTGCACATACTTACTTCCTAAATAGTTGTAGTAATTGGAAGGTAAGTCATCAGTTTATTACAGGATCATTGATGAGGAGAAAGAGAAAATTAAATAATATGATTATTATAAAGTACAAATTTATTACAATCATAATATTAATTGTTATAATTATTAATAAAACATTTATAACATGTTATATATAACTTACTGGTTTTATATTGTCATGTTTTTCAGCCATTATCACACTAGTATAATATGTACTATAATTAATAAAATATATATTTAGGTAAAGATATCAACATTGTTATATTATTAATGAAATAGTTTCTTTACAAGCTAATATTAATAAAAAGATCATTATGGAATTGCCATTCTTATTATCATGTTTGAATTATTTGTGTTGGATTGATATTAGTTATCACTATATTTACTTTATTTCTTTAGAAAATTCTTTTATTCACTTCTGTATATAAAGTCATATGTACTTTGGTATTCCTTATAATTTGTTATATTTGGACCTACTTCATAAAAATATGAAGACTGCTATTGTCTCTAATGTCTACTTCATAGTCAGACAACAATGGATAGTGCCATTAATATTAATGCAAATTTACACATGCAGGAGTAGGAATGTAATTTTAAGTTAGGGTTTAGTAACTATTCAACAACAACAAAAAATGTAAATTAGTCATTAATTAACTATCATAACTAAGCAATAGCTGGGGGAGTGGCTTAGCAATAGGTCTAAGGCTTCCACTTGCCATTTCTACCTCAATGTGCCCTGTTATTTTTAACTTCATCTGTACAGTAGGTAGTTTTGTCTCTAGCTACACACTCACATATGTAGGATAACAGATGAGGACAAGACTAGTAGCAATTATTTAAATGAAGATGGCATTTCCACCCACTTTTTGTTGAGCAAAGTTGGTATTAATGCCAGACTAAGTGATCCTAATCACGTATTGTAATCAAAAATCTACACTACAATGCTCAAAATATTATAATGGCCTGATATATGTTATAATGTGATGTCAATGACATACAATACAGTAAGAAAAGTACTGAAGACACAAAAGACTAGTAATAGAAACGTTCCCAACGGTGTTCAAACCTAAAAAATAATCAATAATATTTACTTTAATTAGTTTATTAACACATACTTCCATACAAAAGAACACTTGTCAACTCTAATTTATGGAGCGCTGTTAGTAGGTGACTAGTATAATTTTATACTTTAAATTGCACCACGCGCATGCGCATGATCATCCACAGGCCATGGCAAACACCCACGTATTTAATTACAGCAACATTGCTCCCCCCTCAGCTAATTAAACAACTATTTCTCTTCTGTTATTATGACACCCAGTCAAAGAAACTCTTTATAATATTAACTGTTATAATAGTCAGTAGTCTAGATTATGACACTAATAGTTTGACTTAGGAAAGTTCTAAGTAACTATAAAGTAAAACTGACATGTATTTTACATACAGTACAATACATTGTGTGTGTATATATATATATATATATTATACATGCAAAAATACAATACAATTCAGTATACCTAATATGACATTTTAATTTATTCATTTGTGATTTTAATTTTACCCTCTTCAAGTTATTTGAGCTTTTACTTAATAATAATTGTAATGTAAGACATAGTACTAGTAATAATTCTTGGTTCTTATTTATTTTGTCTCATTTTAATGTCATTATGATGTGCTTTATATATATATATTAGCATGTTGTGATAACATTGAATTTTCAACACTATTTCTCTAATAATTATAACCATGACAAAGTTATTACTAAAAAATGTTCATATAATAAGAATATGTATTAAGTCAATTATTACCAGAGTCTTTGTAACTATAGTTTATCTCTATGTCCTTTTTATTTTGTATACTTTAATTCTATGAGGTTCCACTTCAACAGAATATCTACGTGTATTCAAAGAGCTCACAATATATATTATTCTATTCAACAGTTTTTACAAGTTGTTAAACTGGCCCGTCTCTTTGTGCTGCCATAAATCCCTCATTTTAGCTGTAGACCACTTGAAAAGACTGAACTCTAATATAATTTTATGTGATACGCTATCTTGTGGTAGTATTATCAGTGAGTACAAGGATTTATCATATGAATATATACTGTCATTTAAAGTATTACAAAGTTCTACTGCCTTAGATCCATCTTCAAGATCTTTAGACCAAATCTGGTATGTCTTCTTAAATAGAAACAATTTAAAATAAACATAGAGTGCTAGTCATGAATAAAGCCTTACTTCTTTGCAGGTACCAGTGTTGTCATAACCACCACCTGCTTCTAAGGATTTCGATTAACACTGATCATTTCTTTATTCAAAAGGATCTATGTTTTATATATATACTTAATGTCACTTGTTTTACTTTCTTACTTCCTTCATAATATCTATTAAATTATGCACATCTGTCACTACTAAAAGTGGAGCTGTGAATATACACCATATACTATACTCAGTACAATATTCAGCATTTGTCATGCGTACCAGGACAATGAACAAAGTTTACATGAGGTGTACAACCCTACATGACATAACAATCATCAGAAATACTTTAATATAATATAATATTACTTGTTCACTAGTCATTAAAAGTCTAGTTCATTCCAACCTCTGCTTGGACCTGTCAATTGTATATACAGGATAATATCAGTAGAGTAAGATATGGAAGTAAAATGTAGTTAAAACACATTACAAAAATGCAAACAGTTCAGGTGATTTTGGAGGTACTATCTCCTTGTTTATATTATTAACTGTTACTATATTACATACCTGCATACTCTCCTAGATCAGCATTGCCCTATATAATTGCAACTTTTGAAGTCCAATAATCATGATGATAAGATCCAATTCTTCTGATCCTTTTCCCTATGATCTCATCTAAATTCACAACATTGTCATCACCACTTAATCCCTTTACAAATCCAATGTCAACATCAAGTTCAATAGCAAACCTTCTGTGCTCATTATAGCATTCTTGGCCAAAAGATTTACAACATGTTTTTTCTTAGGTTTCTTGTCAAGAATTAGCTGAATATTACTTTCTAAATGTATATAGAAATTTAAAAAGATAACAGTGTTACATGTTATAAAGAAATAGAGTAATAAAGATTGTTGATTACAAAAATTACTTATATAAAATAAATAAGTTTCAGCCTGTAAAGCTTTAAGTATTCCATCTACTTAAAACAACATCACTTCTTTGATATAACAGTATCCTAAGTCTTGTTGACTTAGAACTTATTACAATCAAGGAAATGTCATAAAACATTAAGAGATGTCTTCAATCATTATCATGGCCATCAGACTATAGTTAGACACACATTCTTTATATTATGTCATAGTATTGGTGATCCAGACTGAAATAAAGTCTGTATGCACTTTTCATGTATCCTTGATTGTATTTATTATCATAGCCTTACAAAGGAGTGAGCAACCGCCATTTTAAAGATTAGACAAACCATAGTATTGACCTGACCATATACTTGGTACATGACAATTATGAATATGATTATCTATGCTATTAAACATTCCTTATATAGTCATTCTTAATACATGTAGTTGTCTCCTTTAGAAGGCTATGGGCTCTTGATATTATTTAATATAAAAACAAAGTTTCACATACTTTTTATCTTTCCACTGTCATTTGATAGTGGTTCTTCATTACCTTCACAAGAAGAAATAGCTGAAGTTGTATCTATAGAAAAACATATACAATTTGAATTTTTGAGTGCATGACATTGTACATTCAGCAACCATAACAGTTAGAAATACAAATAAAATGAATATAATGTGACTGCTTTATATTAACCTTAATAAATAAGGTGACTTATTAAAGTGATAAATAAGCATTGTATTGTGAATACACACTTTAACAATTGTCTATAGTTGCAGTGTGCATGCATTGACCACTAGTCTTGCTTACTCAAAGATATATTAGACAGGCTTAAACTCTAAAATTCAGCTCCTTAATTTAAAAAAAAAACATGCAGGAGATCATCTAGGTCAAACAAAATGTATGCTATCCCTGTCATTCTTACCAAGAGAAATCAAACGTACAATGCAGATCTCTGGAATGAGGGTTTCTCCTTCATTAATGACTTTTAATTTGATACCACTTAAAGTGATCCGATGTTGAAGTACTGACACAGTAGCATCACTAGAAGTAGCAGACACTGTCATAAAACAGGAAGGAAACTGAGGAGGACTTTGATCATATAACATGTCTACATCAACTTGACTAATCTATGTTATGAGATAATAATGCTATCTAGTTATTAAAGCATTATCATGTACCCTAGTAGGATAGAAATGTGGATAAATATACCATCCTTGAGGTAGAGGATGATCTCCAGTAATTAATTCAAGATATCCATTCTCCTCTCGAAATTTGAAGTATATATTGACATCTTTTTCAGCACTTGGAAGTGAAGCATGAATATACTGTATATAATTAGAACAAATCTTATAGTCACTCAGTACTACAGAACTCTTACCTGTATAAGAGCATCAAGATGTAGTGAAATAAAAAATCTCATCAACCATTGAGTTTGACTTCTTACTTCATACACTACTTGACCAACATAAAGATTGACTGGAGAGCATCTTGAAGAAGACTCATCTAAAAAAATATTAATATGATAGCTAATAACATATTTTGTCAAATAAACCTTTGTTCCTCATAGAAAATGGAACTTTTGAGGCATCCACATAAAAAGAATCATCGTCAGATGATAACGACTGTGACAGAGGAGGACTAGTACTATCTTCATCATTGTTATAACCTAATAGCCATCTTATAGGTTTTATGAGTGCTTTAACAATTGCTTTCAAAGAGAACTTAGTAAGAATACTGCCATATCGATCTCCTGGATAAAATTTCCCTCCTTGTTCTAGTTTAAACTGGTATGGGAGTGTAGATTGATACAGATCAGCAGTGACAACACTAAGATAACCAGTATGTTCTAGTGTCTCTAAAGACACACTGTGCTGAATTGATAGCTGCACAGGCTGAAGGAGGTCTCTGGAAAGAAAAATGGCGTAAACAGCACTGACCAGCGATGTACCAGAGGGAAACTCAAAGTTCCCCCCTACAATTGCTGCAATCAATACTTCACATGTTTCTCCAGGAGGCATGGTCCCATGAGGCACATTAATCCTCAAACCATACTTCTCCCAACTTAAAAACTGAGTTAGTTCTCCTTTTATATAGAATACTGTTTTACCAGATATATGTATATCTGTCCTGTTAAAATACTCCAATGTTGTCTTGATAATGATACCATATATATAATATATATCTATAAAAAGAATGAGACAAAAATGATAGTAATAGAAATAACACTTGATAACATTTATACTGAAAACACTTGGTCATTATCAGATCAATAACTTTTCTGCACTCTATTTTAATCCTGTATCAGTTAGATGAAAGCAACTATGTATGAATGACAAAATGTTCTCTCATCTTTCAAATTCTTCTTTGTAATATTCTTCAAGAGGACAATAAAATAAGATTTTAGAGATTATTTTTATATAGCATTTATTTTCATGAAATATTCACATTGAATGCTATATAAAGCACTTTCAACAATAAAAGTAATAATGTTTACAAAAAATGTTCCCCAGTGATCCCATTTTATTTACATTGGGACAGGATCTGTGACTGTGTATTTGGCTGGTTAATTAGTTCAATTATCTTGTTTACTTACTCACATATGTTTGTACATATGTATGTTCAAATAATACTAATATTTTTTTTAAAACTTGAGATACATGTTGCTTTAATTAAAATGAAATATTTTTAAAAAGTCATAAAATAAAGGGTATGACAGTCAAAGAATGCATTACAATATCTTTTACTCAATTGTTGAATTTCTGTTCATACATGATTCACAAAAAATGAATGCTTTTGTATTTTGAGTTTCTTGGGTTTGATAATGTCTTATTTTTGTGGCTACTACATAGTAGTTTTATTTTTTCTGATATTTGTGACATTGTTTACTACTAAATTGGAAGTAGTGAAAACTATTAATTATGCATGTCAATTAAACTATGGTTATTAATTTAATATTTGGTAGGTTTACCAATACTTGTAAAAGCATTGAAAACATATAATGATAACAAAACACTATGTCTACTATTTCAACAATATATAGTATTGATTACTTGATTCCATAATTTTGTAATTCCATAAATCCAATCGGTTCCAAAATATGAAAATTGTTTATGGAAACTGATTGATACACATAAATTTGATAATTGAAAGGTTTTGACATTGTTATTGACAAATCTGGAATGGTTACAGCAATGAATGGTTTGCTTCTAAAATGTGTAGAAAACTTGTACTTTAACAAAAATCTTTAACATTTTGGTAGATGTTTTTACCAAGACTTGGTTGTAAACTGAACACAATACATACAAGTTCAATACCTGGTAAGTTATAATGTTGTTTCTAAAACTTTGGAAATGTTACAGTAATAAGCAGTTTACTTCTAAATTAAAATATATAAAAAATGGGCACATCTTAACATTTGATAGATAATTTTTTAGTTACACTTGTTATATTTTATACATTGTAATTGAAACTAAAACAGTTCATGTTTAATATCTAGTAGATTTTGACATTGTTATTGAAAAACATGGAATGATCAAGGCAATAAATATTTTTCTTCAATGTGTTATACGTTTTACCAATTCAGTATACACATAATAAACTTTAGAATAGAACCTTTACTTATCTAACTGAATCCGTTTCTTGTCTTCCATAGTCACTGATCAGCTGGCCATGGGTACCTCTTAATTAGGTGGAACTTGTTCACTCTGTACATTCTCAATAATGGATGGAGCTCCAATGTTCTGTCAAACTTTCCAGGATTCTGCATTATATTAAGTTAAACAATAAACTTAAAAGAATATACTTGTTATCTATAAAATCAGATCTTTGTATTTATATTTGTTGGGAATTCTACAGTGTGATTAATTGCTTTCAAGATAGGAGACAATTTCAGTTACAAGTAGCAGTATATTGCCCTATTATTTTATCAATAAACATATTTCCATACATTAATCTCACTAACAAAAGTCAACAACAATACTAAAAATATAATAATGATAATAATGTAATAGTAAGACAGTACTTTGTAAACAAACAATATGGTTATATTACATGTTTAAATTAACCACAAAATGCGTCCTTTTTGCAGATTAGATAAGCCATTTTCTTCTGTAGCTATTTCATTGTATCTAAAAGAAAGAAAAAAGAATACTCATCACTTATTAAAATAAACATTTATATGTACCTTTATATTTTTCTATAATGATATCAGCTAAGTCATTTCGACTTAAATTTCTTAAAATATCACAAAAAATCTTTAAAATATCAGCATTATGTTCAATACAATTTTTTAGAAAATCTAGAATTTTATCAAGACGCTCTTCACTTGTATCCCTACATTCTTTGTCTTTCACTTTCTTATAAACATCTTCAGGCATGATTTCTTTTGAATAGAGTTTCCTTGCTAGAACAAATGGGTCAATACCTGATTCAACAATAATATCAGTGCATTGAACTAAAGCTCGCCTAGCTACACCAGAATTCAGAGTACCATCTAGAGTGTAGAGGCAAAACATGGAGCTGTTATTACTATATCAGAAAAAAGAGATAATCTATATATACATTGCTCATAGTTATGTTCTAGTCAAATGATTTGGTAGCATTAAAATGGTAACAAATCTATTATTGTAATACCTATATCTTTTGAAATAGGAATATTCTCACTAGCCCCTGATATTGTAGTTGACACTATTTAAAAGAATAATACAATTAAATATACTATGTAGAACTTTCACTGCTATATGAATTGTACATGATGCTAAGTTACTAATGGCAAATTCAACAAACTCTTTAGAATTCAGTATAAGCATTACATAAATCCTACCTCTTTCACTTTGTGTTAAAGGTTGCTCAGTAGTATATGGACCAACAACAGGCACATCAACCTATAAGCAAATGATATAATGATATCAGCAAACAATAATATCACAAAATATTATGAGTACATACCTGCTTTGGTAGTATCTCTCCTTTAAACCAAACTGCTTCCTCAGCACTAGGCATGCGATATGATCGATTGTTTCTACAGCAAATTGGCATGTCAACTGATTGCTCCTCTCCAATCATAAGGTAGTGAGGATCACTGCTTTTAAGACATTGCTTGCAAACGTACTGAAACTCTTTGGTAATAGGAATACATTGGAATGATTCACTTCGCAAATCCCAATGACTTGCAAGGACTTGCTCAACCTGCTGTCCACAGTATTGTAGAACAGTTAATAACTCCTGACATACTGCATTAATGATTATAAAGGCTGGGTTATCAGGAGAATATCGCAACACATCAACTTGTATAGCAGAATGAAGATCAGTCAGAATGACGTGATCAATAGGTGGCTCGCCATATGTAAAGGAGACACGATTACGATATATTCCATCTTCAAAAAAAAGTTCACACTTGCACAACGAATTAAAGGCAAAAGAAGTAACAAATCGAGTAAAGAAGCCTGGAGGTACAAATTTAGTACTAAAGATAATGTGTAGAGGAGTAGCTCGGAAATGATGGCCATGTGGAGCTTCAGAAGGATCTCCTTTGAATGACTTCAGCATTGCTGGTATAAAGTACTGCTTGACAGTTGGATCATGATATTCCTTGGTAGTAACTGGAGCAGCAAGACGTAAATTAACCAAAAGGTCAATAATGGCTTCTGGACTTAACTCAGTAGTACATTCTCTCCAAATAGATACATATAATGTCTGTACTAGAATGCCCTTTTCCTGTAGTAATGTCAACATTTTTCTTTTTCGTCCTTCTCTTCCGTCTAATGTAAATAGTTTGCTGAGTGTGTCTACAAACCATTTGGGTTTAATAATAACTTTATCCTTCAGGCCTTCAATATGAGGATAGTAGAGGACAACTCCTAGATCATGATAAAAGAGGAGGGCTTTAGGGACATCATCATGTGGAATTTTACAAGCTACTCCAATAACATGAGCTTCTTCAAGATTAATAACATTTTTTTCAAACATTTGGATAACTTTACGAAAAAGAACCCAACTGATTGGAGTCTTGACAATGAGTTTATCATGCGTGAACTGACAAATGGCTCTTCGTAATATGGTGATATTGGGGTCTTCATCTTTTCCTTCACCAGAAGTTGTGTTATCAATGATTAAGGTGTCTTCAATGAGTTCAAAATAGGCCTTATCCTTGTAATGAGATTCAATCTGTTCTACAATCGCTTTTTTCTCTTCTTTGGTTTTTAAAATATCACCATGAGTGCCAATGCAATAGATGCGAGGGTATTCACAAAGACTACCATCTTCTTCCTTCTGAATTAGATGACCATAAATGCTACCCATCCAATTGAGCATCAGCTCAAGTGTGGTCACATTTACCACCTCATCAAATATTTTTTCTCCAGCCTTATGCTGCACAGACTGCCATCTTTCGTTAAAATCTTTTGATGCATCAAACATGAGGAGAAACATTGTACGAGGAGTGAGGAATGCAGGGAGTATTTCAAGAAAAACAGGCTGACCACCACAATCCCAAATGTGCAAAAAAGGTTCAGGTTTAACACTTTGAAGATCACTTGGGGACATTCTTTCAGAATAATCTATGGCTATTGACAAAATCATATCAACATTAACAGCATCTATGTTTTCAATTTGTTGTGAAGACAGTGAAGAAGCATTTATCATAGAAGCTATAGGGTAGAGTGCTGAGGCTACAATTTTACTGTGAGCAGACATGGTACTAGAAGGATCATGATATACCAAATCAAGTAGTTTTGCAAGTTCGTCTATTTCATCATGAAAGGTTACTTCTACTAATTTGTCATCATCTTCCCAACTCATGTTGTACCACTGATGCCCAAAAGGCCGAACACAGCTGACATCAGATATAACAGTACTGGTAGTGTGGGGTTCCCAAGGCAGTTTCATCAAGGATCGTTTCAAACTAGTTTTTCCAACACCTGCACTACCAAGAAGCATGATACGACCATATGCTACATCTAATTCGCCTTTATCCAGTGCACTCTTATAAGCATCTATAATGTGTACATAATTATTACAAATAAAGACATAATATTATTAGCTCCAATAAAATAAATTATTTTTTATAGAAAAATTTATTATAACATTATCTTATTTAATTTCTTTTACCTCTTCTCTTCTTCCATTCCTATATTCAGTACATAATGTAAGTGTTCATCACAGGAGTATTCAAATGGTAGAAAAAAGTACATTAACAAAAGATATCACTACATCTATAGATACCTTTAAAAGATAGTTCACTATGTTCAAATTTATATATAAAGTATTCTAAAACATTTCACACATTCTAAACTTTGAAAATTTTTTATTTCTACATTATGCTATATTATAAAAGGACAATGACATTACCATCACTGGCCATTTCATCTGCCAGCATCATTTTCCTAAAGCAATCACTACCATGTTCAATGACATACTATGTTATACATTATCATATCAATTATTATGATTTAGTCACAAATATACATTGCACATACTTACTCTCTAAATAGTTGTAGCAATTGGAAGGTGAATCATCAGTCATTACAGGATCATTGATCAGGAAAAAGAAAAAATTCAAAATTAATAACAAGAACGATCATTAAAGGTTAAAATAAACTAGTGAAACTATATAAAATACACTATGTTCATATATCAATTGTTATGATTTAGTTACAAACACATACTTACCAACTAAATAGTTGTAGTAATTGGAAGGTAAGTCATCAGTGATTATAGGATAATTGATGAGGAGAAAGAGAAAATTGAAAATTAATAACAAGAACGATCATTAAGAATTAAAAATAAACTAGTCAAACTATATAAAATACACTATGTTATACATTATCACATCAATTGTTATGATTTAATCACAAATATACATTGTACATACTTACAGGCTAAATAGTTGTAGCAATTGGAAGGTGGGTCATCAGTTATTACAGAATCATTGACGAGGAGAAAGAAAAAATTGAAAATTAATAACAAAAACGATCAATAAGAATTAAAAATAAACTAGTGAAACTATATAAAATACACTATGTTATACATTATCACATCAATTGTTATGATTTAGTCACAAATATACATTGCACATACTTACATCCTATATAGTTGTAGAAATTAAAAGGTAAGTCATCAGTTATTACAAAAATCATTGACGAGGAGAAAGAAAATTAAAATTAATAACAAGAACAATCATTAAGAATTAAAAATAAACTAGTTAAACTATATAAAATACACTATGTTATACATTATCACATCAATTGTTATGATTTAGTCACAAATATACATTGTACAATACTTACTCTCTAAATAGTTGTAGCAATTGAAAGGTGGGTCATCAGTTTTTACAAAAATCATTGACGAGGAGAAAGAAAATTAAAATTAATAACAAGAACAATCATTAAGGATTAAAAATAAACTAGTTAAACTATATAAAATACACTATGTTATACATTATCACATCAATTGTTATGATTTAGTCACAAATATACATTGTACAATACTTACTCTCTAAATAGTTGTAGCAATTGGAAGGTGGGTCATCAGTTATTACAAAATTATTGACAAGGAGAAAGAGAAAATTGAAAATTAATAACAAGAACAATCATTAAGAATTAAAAATAAACTAGTTAAACTATATAAAATACATTATGTTATACATTATCACATCAATTGTTATGATTTAGTCACAAATATACATTGTATAATACTTACAGGCTAACTAGTTGTAGCAATTGGAAGTTGGGTCATCAGTTATTACAAAATTATTGACGAGGAGAAAGAGAATATTGAAAATTAACAACAAGAACGATCATTAAGAATTAAAAATAAACTAGTCAAACTATATAAAATACACTATGTTATACATTATCATATCAATTGTTATGATTTAGTCACAAATATACATTGTACAATACTTACAGGCTAAATAGTTGTAGCAATTGGAAGGTGGGTCATCAGTTATTACAAAATTATTGACAAGGAGAAAGAAAAAATTGAAAATTAACAACAAGAATGATCATTAAAAACTAAAAATAAACTAGTCAAACTATATAAAATACACTAGGTTATACATTATCATATCAATTGTTATGATTTAGTCACAAATATACATTGCACATACTTACTCCCTAAACAGTTGTAGCAATTGGAAGGTGGGTCATCAGTTATTACAAAATCATTGATGAGGAGAAAGAAAATTGTAATTAATAACAAGAATGATCATTAAAGGTTAAAATAAACTAGTCAAACCATATAAAAAATACACTATGCTCATATATCAATTGTTATGATTTAGTCACAAACACATACTTACCAACTAAATAGTTGTAGTAATTGGAAGGTAAGTCATCAGTGATTATAGGATAATTGATGAGGAGAAAGAGAAAATTAAAAATTAATAACAAGAATGATCATTAAGAATTAAAAATAAACTAGTCAAACTACACTATGTTATACATTATCACATCAATTGTTATGATTTAGTCACAAATATACATTGTACAATACTTACAGCCTAAATAGTTGTAGCAATTGGAAGGTGGGTCATCAGTTATTACAGAATTATTGATGAGGAGAAAGAAAATTGAAATTAATAACAAGAATGATCATTAAAGGTTAAAATAAACTAGTCAAACTATATAAAATAAACTATGTTATACATTATCACATCAATTGTTATGATTTAGTCACAAATATACATTGTACAATACTTACTTTCTAAATAGTTGTAGTAATTGGAAGGTGGGTTGTCAGTTATTACAAAAATCATTGACAAGGAGAAAGAAAATTGAAATTAATAACAAGAATGATTTTAAAAGGTTTTAAATAACTAGTCAAACTATATAAAATACACTATGTTATACATTATCACATCAATTGTTATGATTTAGTCACAAATATACATTGCACATACTTACCCACTAAATAGTTGTAGCAATTGGAAGATGTGTCATCAGTTATTACAAAACCATTGATGAGGAGAAAGAGAAAATTGAAAATTAATATAATGAACAATCATTAAGAATTAAAAATAAATTAGTGAAACTATATAAAATACACTATGTTATACATTATCACATCAATTGTTATGATTTAGTCACAAATATACATTGTACAATACTTACAGCCTAAATAGTTGTAGCAATTGGAAGGTGGGTCATCAGTTATAACAGAATCATTGACGAGGAGAAAGAGAAAATTAAAAATTAATATAATTTATAATAATTTTTATAACTAACTTATATATAACTTACTTGTTTATTAGTGTCATCTCTTTCAGCCATTATCACAACATGTGCTACAATTATTAAAATATATATTCAGTTAAAGATATCAACATTATTGTATTAATAATAAAAATGGTTCCTATGTAAACTAATTAACAAAAACAATCAACTGATGATCTGAGTACCAGATTAAAAAACACTTTGATGTAACTGCTATTATAAACAATTTTCAGGATAGAACCAAGTCCTTAATTTAATATCACAATAATTGAGTACCAGTGGCACAGGTATAAATGAACACCAGGTATCTGACAAAATGTCTGATCAAATTACTTATTATCAATGGAATCATCATTACATAATAGCACAAGGACATAATTCAACAAGATATCACAATATTCAACAAGATATTATAAATGATTCAGATAGTTAGTGAATATCCTTAATTATTTGCATCAATCGTGTCATTATGTTAGGATGATGCAATTATCATCTCTACTATAATGTTTGAATTCATTATATTGAACTGATATTAGTCATCACTATATTTACTTATTTCTTAGAAAATTATTTAAAAACTAGTAATAGAAAAGTTCCCAACGATGTTCAAACTTAAAAATACTCATATTTTAATTACTTTATTAATACATACCTTCATACAAAAGAATACTCATTAACTATAATTTATGGAGTGAAGTTAGTAACACTAACAGTTGACTAAGTACAAACATATACTTTAAAATTGCTACACATGCATGTGCATAATCAACCACTGGCCATTGCACACACCCACATATTTAATTACATCAACATTGACCCCTCAGCTGAAACTTGTTAATTATTCCATGTGTACTAGATCCACGTGGAATCTTTTAATCCTCGTAAATTTTGCAATGCTAAAAGTTAAAAAAGAACCAACAGTACTGTCAAGATCATCTGTCAAGTGTATGATTACTTTAATAAGGAAGCTAAGAAAATAAAAGAGGAAAGTATTGAAGTAAAGCAAGATGACAGTACAAGTAATAAATAAAATAATAATAGGTATTAAATGTAAACTAATGGAATTATTTGTTCTCTTATCTCAGAATAATTGAGTAACAGTGGCACAGATATAAATGGACTACCAGGTATATGGCAAAAATGTCTAATCAAATTACTTATTCTCAATGATATCATCTCTACATAATAGTGCACAGAATTCAATGATATATCACTGATATTTTTTAAGTGATTCAGATAGTTACTGAATATCCTTAATTATTTGTGTCACCTGTGCAATAATGTAAGGATAATGTAATTGTCATCCCTACTATCTATTTTGGATTCTTTGTATTGAACAGATATTACATTTACTTTATTTTTTAGAAAATGCCTTCATTTGTTTTACTTTATTTTTAGAAAATTATTTTAATTTACTTGCATATATTAAGTTATATGTATTTTGGTGTCCTTTATAATTTACTACATTTCCTTGTTGGCTGAGTATGAAGGTTCAATGCTGATATATAGCACAATTTTAATTTATTTGCCAAATTATTTTTAAGATAGACATTTTCTACCTAGATTGTAGCATGTAGAAGGTAATCATAGACTATTTTGAGCCATTTGCTATATTCATGTATATATATATACAGGTGCTTTTTTATTCCATTCAATGTTTTATGTGACTATCAAGAGCAACTAATGAAATAAAGTAACTGTTATTGTTACCATTTCAAGTTGAACATGATTTATTAAGAGAATTTACTGTAACTCAAGAAAACCTTTTTATTAAAGAGCTCTTGTTTCTGCCAACTCTTAACAACTATTTGCTTCTGCTTAGTACAAAATATTAAGACTGCTATTATCTCAAATGTCTTTGTAGGGTTGGCCCACTTCATAATCACACAACAAAGATAGTGTTCATTATATTAATGTTAATTTCTACGTATGTGTCCCAGTATAAGGTTAGGATTTTTTAAAGTTGGGGATTAGCAATCACTCAACATTATACATCAACAATTAACTAGACTATAGCAATAGTTGGGGGAAGGGGCTTAGCATCTCTTAATAGGTCTGAACCAGCCACATGCAATTTCTACCTCAATGTGACCTATTATTTTAACTCGAGTTTTACATTAAGGTAGTCTTGTCCAAATACCTACTCTACATATGTAGGAGAGCAGGTGAGAACAAGACTAGTAGCAATTATCTAAACTAAGATGATATTTCCATACACTTTCTGTTGAACAAAGTTGGCATTAATACCAAACTAAGTACCATGATTACATATTGTAGATATAAATCTACACTATAATGCTCAATATATTATAGTGACCTGGTATATGTTATATGTTTTATATCAATGACTTACAATATAGTAAGAAAAGCACTCAAGACACAAAGGACTAGCAGTAGAAACGTTCCCAACGATGTTCCAACCTAAAAAATAATCAAAATCATATTACTTTAATTAGTTTATTAACGCATACTTCAAAACAAAAGAACACTTGTTAGCTATATATAATTTATGGAGCACTGTCAGTAACCCTGATTATCTGATTTTAAGCAGATCGCTACACGCATGCGCAAATCATTCAACTAGCAGGTCATCCACCCACGTATTTAATTACAGGACTACTGCTCTAATAAATTTTGGGAAGTTATCGTGACAGCCAGTCAAAGAAACCCTTTATAATATTGTTATAATGGTAGGTAGTTTAGGTTATGTCGCTAACAGTTTGACTTAGGAAAGTTCTAAGTAACTATAAAATAAAGCTGACATGTATCTTTACCTACAGGACAATACATCCTACACTGATAGCATTTTGTCATATTGAGTTTAAATCTATCAATGTAATATATATATACACAATACAATTCGGTTGATCTGATATGACACTTTAATTTGTTCACTTGTGATTTTAATTTTTACCCTCTTCAAGTTATTTGAGCTTTTACTTAATAACAATTGTAATGTAAGACATAGTACTAGTAATAATTCTTGGTTCTTATTTATTATGTCTCATTTTAATGTCATTATGATGTGCTTTATATATATTAGCATGTAGTAATAACATTGAGTTTTTCAACAATATTTCTCTAATAATTATAACCATGGCAAAGTTATTACTAAAAATGTTCATAATAATAATATTTTTCAAGTCAACTATTACCAGAATCTTGTAAGTATAGTTTATTTTTATGTTCTTTTTATTTTAATTCCATGAGGTTCCACTTCAACAGAATATCTATGTGTATTCAAAAGAGTTCATAATATATATTATTCCATTAATAGTACTTACAAGTTGTTAAAATGGCCAATCTCTTTGTGTTGCCATAAATCCCTCATTTTAGCTGTAGACTACTTGAAAAGACTGAAGTCTAATATAATTTTATGTGATACACTATCTTGTGGTAGTATTATCAGTGAGTACAAGGATTTATCATATGAATATATACTGTCATTTATAGTATTATAAAGTCCTACTGCTTTAGATCCATCTTCAAGATCTTTAGACCAAATCTGGTATGTCTTCTTAAATAGAAACAATTTAAATAAACATAGAGTGCTAGTAATGAATAAAGCCTTACTTCTTTGTAGGTACCAGTGTTGTCATAACACACACACCTATTGCTACTAAAAGTGGAGCTACCAATATACACCATATATTATACTTAATATCTCATTGAGGTTAGCATTGTTATAGAAATATTTGTAGCTAGTTTCATATTGACTGTTAAAATTCATGCTTTTGTCATTTTAATTATATGCTAGAAAAATACATAATTTATTGTCTATCTACTTTAGTGTATATCACCACTAATACTTCTATTATAAGTAAGTCATAAGTCTATATGTTAATGATGAACCCTATATGTCCTTTATAAAGGTATTTTCATAACCATCTCCTCAATTCATCAATCCAACTTATACAATAGTTCAGTTACTACATTTGAGAGTATACGAAATCCTACTACATTCTGCACTATATCATGATCAGATTACCTTAAAATTTATTTTAGACAGACGACTTTGTTTAACAATTATACTAGTTATGAACATTCTATTCATCATGTTAATTTTAAACACTTTTCCTCATGTTTAGTGGTAGTACTGGTGCTTTATAATTGTTATATCAATAACATACTATGGTAATTATTTCATGTCTGTTCTTTATTTTATAAAGTCATCTTCCCTCTCAAAGTTAAACAATATGAGAACAAAAAGAAATATATCCACCTAATTTTATTACTGACTTGTATAATAATATTTGTACACTGCATTCCTTGTTCCTAAACTAAGATTTCTCATACCAATTCCAGGAGTATTGCTAGCACTCTTAGTTCCAAACTGGGGCTCTTTGCCTTCTTAATTTGTTTTGTTATCCACAAAATGTAGACATGGTGTCAAAAATTAAGAACATTTTTGAGATGTTTACATGTTATATAGCATCAGTTCTAGCAACAGTGTGTTTAGGCTCGGTACTGCAGAGTGAATGATTCTTTCATAATATCTTATTATCTTGTATTCGGCATAGTTATTTGATGTGATTATGTAGTCTCTACAACAGATCGAGAGTTGTATGTAAATACTCAAATACAATATCAATCACAGGGTCATTTACCTAATGACACATCTCAGTATGTTCCAATGAAATATCAGCAGTGTATATATTTATCTAAGACCAGTTATTATTGTAATGGCAGGGTTCTATTCTAGTATAATGTTAACCTTTGTGATTAGGTAACTAGAGAATACCACAGCTAAAATTATGTCTTGATTTAATTTTCAACATCATTGTCACAGAACATTTTCAAGGGAAATGACAAGTTAACAATTTAATAAGTACTTCTAAAACATAATTGTACTTAAAAGTTTTACAATTTTCTAATATTGTCATTATGACTAGTGCAAAGTGATAGGTGGACATGAGTCAGAATCAACTTACTTACAACTAACTATAATCATGTACTGTTTATATATTATAGATACCAAACATATGTTTTTCTTGTGTACAACATAAACCTACATATAATATTTTATTTACTTAAATATGGAATTTGTTTGCTTTCATTGAATCTTATTATGAGCAAACAATTCAACTAAGATGCACATTTATGTAATTGCATAGCTTGATAAAAGCTATAGTCACTTTGATAAGTCAGTATAATATATTTTACATAATTTAAGGATTCATTACAATAGAGTGTCTAGTTAGTGAGCAGTAAAGAAAAGACATGTTGCTACAATAAATACACAATTATAATAGTCTACATTCACAGTTTCAATGTTCAGTAGAAAATAAACTTACAATAGTCAACTTTATTTCACTTGATAGCCCTTACTGCCCTGACAATATTATATTAGCTCCACCTAATATTATTGTCATCTACACCCACTCCATATGTTACTTCCATAAGATGATGGCTTACACCTACAATGGTACAGAATATGGAGAACAAGTTGGAACTCTCCACAAAACTCTCTTTATACTTATCTGGTCAATAGCTGTATTACTGAATGCTACAAGTAGTATTCTCTTATGTCAAGTAGCTCGAGGAAGGCCCTCGTGGGCAAACATACTCATACTCGCCATAGCCCTGAACAACATGTGTATATTAGTACTGGGTATAACACCTGGAATAGTATCACTGTTTGTCTTCAATATGTTGTATAACATCCAAGGATTATGTTATTATCAGAGTATGATACTGAATGCTTTGATTCTATTATCATTTTTCATAGTGGCTCTTGTATCTATAGATCAATATTTGGCAATATCTCATCCATTTATGTATAGTACAAAACTAGTGCGAGATCAGAAACGAGCGATGAAAATAATTGTTTCAATTCTCTTACTTGTCATTATTAGTTGTATCACTATAACTATATTACCTATAGCAACATTAGCTGATAATGGTCCCCTTGTGCCTCCGATATTCTGTTATTATGGTATCAAGTCAAAGAAACCACAGAACATTATTATATCCTCTATTAATATTGCTGTAATGATCTTGATAAGTTTAGTTGTGATCTTCTGTGATGTCTGTATTGGTATTGGACTATATAACTCACGTCAACATTCTAATATGAAGAGGAATGCTCAAGCTACTGGTCACAAGAGACATGATCATCAACATACCAATTTAGCTAAACTTGCTGTAGTAGTTGCTATTGTGTTTTTGACTTGCAATTTGCCCTTTGTAGTATGTAACCTCCATCCTTATATACATACATAGATACATACATACATACAACCATCTGTGTCTAGTCCTTCTTCTAGATTCATCAATACATCTGTCTTTTAATTCATCCATTCACCTATTCATCTTTTAATCTATCTTTATCTGTCTATTCATATGCCATCCATTCATCTATTCATTTTTATCCTTACAGGTTGTAAACATTTTACATTTATTGACAGTCTACATTGATCACAATGTAGATTATCTATCACTCTGTATGTTACTCTTAAACACACTCCTCAGTCCATTCATGTTTATTTTCATTCGAGCATCAGTGAGAATAGCATATAAAGAAGCTGCCAAAACACTTTTCAAATGGCTACAATGTGGTTTTATATTTCATTCTGGTATGTCTAATTTAATATCAACTAATGATTATTATTATTGGTACACTTAAATTACATGAATATATATACTAATTTATACACTTAATAAAAGAGAGTGCAGTACTTATTCTAATAGTATGTGTTTACTTAGAATTAGTAATACATTAACTATTTATAGTTTCACTATCTTGTTATTTTTTTATTAAATTAAAACAGTAACTCTATGATATTATTTTGTGATTATTTTAGTACAAGTTAGGATATAAAAACAGGAAATGATATGATGTTATTGCTTAATTTCAGTTAGTAAATTTCTCAGAAATATTATCTTTACTACAAATTTGTGATGACTATTGAGCAATAGAGTACAATATGTCAACAAGTGATGTCATTGATTACCATATAAGGTTAATGGTATTTGAAGTTATGTAAGGAAATTAGAAATGGTAGTAATGTTGTCGTGGTGATTAATGTACTTGATGAAACTTGTACATATAGGATAGTTGTGATAGTTACAAGACTATCATAGCAATGGGAAATGTTTAAACTTACCTATAGACAAATCCCTAACATTGTTTACAAAGAAGTTGATTTCCTACAAATCTAGAACTGTTATACATTACATCATATACAATCAGCATATCATTAAAACTAATTAACAACATTATAGTAAGAACTATATATTATATGTGACTGTTCCTAAGAATGTCTTCTCCACATTTCAGATAATGTAAAAGGTTTATCTCACAAAGGTGTAGCCACAAGTCAAAACCCAAGACAAACAAATGAATTAGGTAAGTGACTTATAACAGGTGAAGTCAGTGAAGCCATTAAAAAGGTAGACAACCATTCACTACTAGCAATTAGCATAAGACATAGAACTTAACCAGAAAACTTACACTATATATTGTGGTCAATTATTGATTATCTATCCACCTGTACAGTCATGTCAACAACACCTTTACGCATGACTATGTACATGTACTCACAACATTGTCCCTAAGGGTAAGTTAATGACATTAATGATTGAATACCAGAGTAGATTGTATGGGTGTGGCATTTAATCAGCATGTCTACAATTTACAGCTGCATGAAATAACTAAGTCTCTTGTAACTATTACACTAATTATGCAATTGATTTTATGATAAAATCATGATTGTACTTCAATTGAAGACACCTAACATTTTATAATTTCATGCGATTTTCTATTCTTTTAGTTACACACTATCATACAACTAATACTAACTTACCAGAGCAACGTAGTGGTAACTTACCAGAGCAATGCGGTGCTATTATTCAGACACCTTATAAACAGCAAAACATATCAAACACAAGTCAAGGTAGTCAACGTAAAATATCTTCTATTGATGATGTATCTGGTGAAGTGGCTTCTCATGTTACTGATCCTTCAACACCATACCATAAAGATATAGTATTAGTCAATGTCATTGCATTAAATGAGCAACCGGTTACTGAGTGTCTTGTGAATGAAAATGACCAACTTGTTACTTCAATGCCACAATTATCTACTGTCAAACCTGATGTTATTCCATTAAATCTATCTGATACTGTCTGCCATACTGAAGCAACAGAGAAGACTAACAGCTTTGTTTTCTATTCATTACGCAGGAGTTCACCAAAGTACCTTCCCAGCTCAACTCTAGTCCAAAATAGTACATGCATTCGGAATCCTCTTTTAGAAATAGCTGAGAATGATAGGGAAGTAGTACAGAGTGGATGGGAAAATACAGCTAAGAGAATAGATCCTATTACAATAAGTCCCATTGTGTGTGTTGCTGAAGTTCATTCTGCCTAATTATTATATATGTTGCTGGCAATATCACTTAATTAACTGACTGCTTTAAATTTATAATATTAATAATTATAATAATAACTTCAATTAATGATAATATTAATAAAATAATAAAATAAATGTATTAAGTGAAAATTTGTATTAAGTTTCAAAACAACCAAGGTTACTAATAAATAAATATATAACGCTATAGTTTAAGAGCTACAGGTTTTCTTGTTGACATAAGTTTCCATTGCTTTCTGAGCATTGTTTAATTGATCGTAAAGCCTGAGTTTAGTTTTCAGACTAGAGAAAGCATCATCAAGTAAAGTGCATGAAAATCCTCCTGTAACAACTTGATCAATCTAACAAAATGAGAGAGAATAGGATCAAATATTGCCAATTGTACAATATTAATTAATATGCTGATATATTTAATATAATTATAATATAATCATTTCTATGATTCTATGCCAGTATTATTGAATGTTGCAACATACCCATTCGCAAGAATCCACAATCACTTGATCGATAATGATTTTAAAACCATTTAAATGTTGACGATAACTACTTGTAGGATTAGCTGTTGTTAAATTTACAATTTTATCCCTGATGTCCTTCAGAGTAACAATTTTGTCCAGTATAGTCCACAGAAGACTGCTATCATTAGTATCAATATTCGTAGTATTTGGCATAGGCATCAAGTCATGCTATAGAAAAGAAATAGAAAATTTAATAATTAGAAAATATCATTGTATTGTCTCACACTCACCAATAAGAGCTTATCCACTGCTGTGCTGTATAGTACATTTTTTGCTAAGTCACTTGAACCATGAGTCTGTTGAACTAATGCAGCACTCACAAACATAATTCCAGCCAATAGAAATGACATTGCCATTCTCTAAATTAAAGTTGTATGATATGATACCTCCTTAAGACTTGTTGTCTGTTGAGTACGTACCGCTTTTATATATACTGCAGTAATCAGTAATTGTAGGATTTCAATTGTTTTGACAAAAAATTGGTTACCTAGCAACCAATTGATTTTTTCCCCCTTAGTTCCCATGCGCATTTCTCGCATACCATACAAATGTTGACAGCTCGATTAGTAATATAGGCAAATAAAAATAAATTAATTTATACCCAAAGATACTATACTATTATTAATAATAGATTTTAGTAAGTGCATGATATGATTAAATTATCTATATAGCTATACAATGTCAAGTTTCACTCCTTGTCTCCTTCTATCTCACTCTTTTAACTTTTCTTATCTTAGAAAACTCTACTAGTATTATCTAAACTTCCAATGTGCATCTGTATGTTTTCTTAATCTTCTAGTTATTCTGTGTATACTAATAGCTCACATTGCAAAGAGCATATGATGGAGGTACGCTTTCAATGCAATGTCAACTGTCATGGTGTGTGGATGACATATAAACAACCAATATTACAAGTAAAATTGCGCTGATGTACTATTTTGTTTGTACAAGACAGTAATTATAGAAACAGTTTTACTCCAGAAAAATTCTTCATCCGTTGCTAGGAGATAGGGAAGCCATAAAAATCTTGTGGCGTCACACGCAACACCTGTCCTATATATAAACAAGCAACGAGTGAATGTATGGTATCACTTTATCTTAACTGCAAGAATACAGCTATCTCGACACTTCATTTTTAAACCATCAATAATACAGGTTCTGAAAAAAATGGCTGGAAAAACTACTGGTGTTGCTGTCCTATTGCTCTTTTTGATGGGGACCACTGTCCACTATGGAAAAGCTATTCCTACTGTACATAATATTCCTGATTATTGGGAATTCTATTTTGGTGTAAAAATACTGAAAGACGTTTCTGTAAGTTACTTAGTCATGTCATTATTTATATCATATGTCTCTTATTATCTAGAAAGTGGTTTTGTTTATTCATGATTTTCCTGCTATTAAAACCTCAAAAACACGTGAAGCTGTTCGTCCAGTATGTCCTCTACTCGATCGCTACTTGGAAATTAGGGATTATGTTATTAATGGGAATCCTGCAAATGAAACTGAAATTAAAGCAGCTGAAATTATTCTTAATCAAGTCATTAACGATACTTGTGATTGGGTAAGTAGACTATAATATATAAAAAGCTAAATCCCTTCAGTCTATTATTTTTCCAGCTGTCAAATGTTTTAATTTGTATATGTTTATGCATCATTTCTCTTTATCATTTTTACTACAGATTGCAACACTTAATGGTATGTCGTCATTTCACTGTTCATCCAATGAACTTGTACCACTTCAATCATTGTGTATTGAATTGAATATCTACGACACAATTGAGGACCTTGACATACCACTTTTGCCAACATATGGAAAAGGTAAATCTGGAGAATTACTTTATGTGAGAGACAGGAAGAATTGGGTCGCTGATAGATTTAGTGATAAAAATGAAACTGTTATTGACAATGCTCTTAACATCATTAATAAACATGGTCATTACAATTGTAGTCAACAAGGAACAACTGTCACTTGCTAATCTGAAGAGAACTTATACTCATTATTCTTGATTTAAAAATATATATATTATTTATATTATCCCATTATTAGTTAACAATTATCAATAATAGTTTTGTTAAATTTTTCTACGCTATATCTATTTTAATGTTAATTAATACACAATAAATTAAACTATAATAATTATTGAAACCAAATAATAACTATACAAAGTGGATAATAAAATATTTAGTGAGAATTAAAATGATTTGACAAATTAATACAATTTGGTTAAAATCAATAACATCATTGACAATAAGAAGTGGTATTAAGCATTGAGTACATCATCATACAAAATTATTATAACTACTATTAATCTATTATTGAATGGCGACATGTGTGTCTAGGTGGTTGTAGAATTCTAGGCAACATTTGATATTGAGCAGTGTTGAAATGATAACATCTGCATCCTGTATTTTTGAAACAGTTCTCAAGTTGTGTTCCAGTGCTATGAAAGAGATGAAAGTGAGATAGTTATTTGAATGTATTAGCTATCTCACACTTGTTCAATTTAACCAAGTATAAACGCTAGTTATAATAGCAGACCGATATATATTAGTACATGTTTTTAAAATTGGCAGTAGTAAAGAGCTAATGATGTATGTCGTTGATGCCTGGACTCAGTAGTATTGTAACTAATTAAATATTTATTACATATCACAATTGTTTAAATTGGAAGCCATATTATTGTATTACATCAGACAATATAATATTATACTAGTAGTATTACAATGAACACCTTCTGAGTGAAGAGAGTGCTCTCATAAAGCTAGAATCTTTTAGTTTGTGTTCTGTTCTCAATAGACAACACTCTTCCAATGTTACAGCCATACTACTTCTGTCTTTACCAGTTCTACAAGTGGTTAGTCTGCCACTTTTAAGTTTGCGACTTAACTATTAAAAAAAGGAGAGTTCTGTAATAGATACACTTTAATACAGAGGTATTTAGTGAATGTCCAAATTAAAACAAGGTATTTATATAGTTATAGAGTGTTGTAGTCCCATGACATTATCTTACTTGTTCAGCACTGATTAGAAATTCAATATTTTTTGATTTATGAGTATCGTATTTTGTCTTTAACTGACGAAATTGTTCTCTAACTTGAAGTGTTAACTTCTCAATATAAGTATCTAGAAACAAAACAATAAATTACTTACATATAATGAAATGATATAACAGAAATATAAATGAATAGAATATAAGACTTTACAGGCTGGACAGCTCTGATATAGATAGGGTGATCATATCAATTATAGGCTCACTTTTAAAATCATTTGCTTGTATCTTGATATGACATGCAAAGTATATATGCATACAACAATAGTATGTTAATTAAATAACCTTTAATGTCTGCAGTGAGTATTTTATACTCTTCTACATATTTAGACAGGATTTCTAATCCCTGATGATTAATTTCTTCTTGAAGCTTCACTCTAAGAGATACAAGAGAAAATATGTATTTAGTCTATTGACATTAGAACAACTTGTCTATGTCCAAACAGACAGGTGTACAAGTAAAAATATAATTAACTATGTATATTTGTGGTTAACAAACTCTTGGCTAGTAAAATAACAATGTTAGCTGACGCTAATTTGAAGGAAATATTTGTTTAATAGCAAACGAGTACAATCTTATGCAATAAACAAGATGATAGTGAGATAGAAAGATAAACAGACTACATCACTTAGTAACTATAATGACAATGATGTCATTATTAGACAGATGGAAACAGAACTCTGTGTCGTCCCTTACATGTCAGTGCAATGATAATTAGTAGTAAGTACATACTTCCTTGTCATGAGAAATGTTGTTACTCTCACAAACTGTAACTAGTTATCATAACAATATATTATTACATTACCGAGAATGCTATGGGACTACCAATACCATTTGTTCCACTTTAGGTTACTATGGTAATAAAAAGACTTTTGAGGTTGAAGTTACCATGGTTACAAAGTAAGCACAATATGGTAGTATGGGATGCATTGTTAATAGGCATTATGGTTGGGGAAAAGAGATGTACAGCTGGTAAGGCCCTAATTAACTTAATTTACATTTGTGTTCAACATGGTTTTCATTTTGGATTTGTAATAATTTAAAAAAAAATTACACAACTACCCTTCACTTTAAATCCCATATCAAGTAAACCACTTCATTTTTATAGGAAACCAAGTGACAGATAGAGAGTGAACATGTCTATTAATACACTTATAATATCAATAAAACTTGAATGAATTGAATAACATGTATTGTAATAGATTTGTACTAGTAACAGATATATTCTGCTTCCCCGCATCATGGCAATCCCCATGCACGTTATCGGAGATTTCTCTATTTCCCCATCATGGCAAGTCTCATAAATCTTATCACAACTACCTCTATTTGTAGTTACTTACAAACAGATATACTGTCTTTCCCCACATCATGGAAAGCCCCATGTACGTCACCGCAGATTTCTTTGCTTCCCAGTCATGGCAAGCCTCACAAATCTTATCACAACTACCTCTATTTGTAGTTACTTACAAACAGATATACTGTGTTTCCCCACATCATGCCAACCCCTATATACGTCATCGCTGATTGCTCTACTTCCCCATGATGGCAGGTCTCATGAATGTTCTCACAACACCTCTGTTTATAGCTATAAATATCTTACTTCCTCATCATGGAAAACCCCTCATATCTTATCACTATATCTCTGCATGTGGTTAACATACTTACTTCCTCACTTAATTTGATAGCAGTCAAATACTAAAAATTTATCGTGCTATCATTAGTCACACTCCAACAGCAGGCAGTATGCTTATCATGTTCTCACCATGATCTAATTGTAACTAGGTGGATTCATAGTCGCTAAATCTAAAGGTGATACTAGCCATACTTTTGCTATGGTAACAAGCTCGCAATAGTAAACCTATGTTAAGTAAGCAATATTACTTGTTACTATAGAAACTTGTAGCTATGGAAACATATGTAGATGCAATAACATTGGCTCCACTCACTCACTCTAAGCCAGCTGCCATAAACAATGAATATTATTAACTAATATGTGGGAATTGTGAAGGGACAGATATTAGCATCTGTGTTAGATGACTTAATACTTCTTGGGGGGGTTCTATTGAAAGCATTAAATCATATCTATCAATACACAGTATCAATAACAGTACTATATGAACATATTAATCATCAATAAGATCTACTACCAATATAATATGGACCTATAAGCACATCAGTACAAGATACTAGTCTCATACTAAAATGTTCAGTGATGTTTATGAGGCTGGTTATTAATTTGTGCAACCACTTTGAGATCACACACACACATACTGTACTTACTATGTACTTCATTATATACCACATTTAAGGAACTCATATTTCCCATTTGGTATATGAAAGAAATCCCAATGCAGTGACATATGTATAACAAAACCACTTCACATAAGAAACCTTTTATATGTGAACAGCTGGTGTCCAAAGAAACCTTGAAAACTCAATGTAACTACAACCCAAGTCTGGTCAATGACACAAGAGGAAGACCTAAACATAATTAACATCTGTGATGCAAATGTACCCAATGTCTTTGACTTATATGGTAGCTTAATTGCCTTAGGACTATTCTCAGGAAAAACAAGTCTACAATATTAATACCTTTGGTGTCATAATTCTTTCAACAGTAACTATGACATCACAAACAAAGGTAATCGTTGCTGGGAGAGTACTAGAACTTAGGAACGTATAACTACCTTAGTTAAACGTCACTACTGAGCTGGAATACAAATAAATTTCTCTATTTACCATTACTAGTATTGCTAGTATGAAGAAATATAGAGGGTCATTAGAGCATCACAGTAACAGGAGTACAATAGAATTGATAAATCTTTGAATGATAGTCTGACACAGTATGACAAATCTCAATTTTTACAAACAGTTAAAACTGATATAACAAATCCAGTATACCACAACAACTATTGTTAGGTAATGTAAGTTTGACATTATTGGAAATTATTCTTCTTTTTACATACATCATGTTCTTTGAGTATAGGATAGAAAAGTCTCATAACCAGCCCATTCCTCATCCTTGCCTCAAGTGTAAGAAATGGGCTCCTCAGGAATAATAGTAGCACAATAAACTAATGAAGTAAGATTTAGTACTATTGTTTATTCATGTATATTTTAATCATTTTAATGGCATTCATCTTTTTAAAATATGAGTTTATGTATACTATTAATAGGTAATAGGCTATCCAATTAACTTTGGAACTGTCAAACATATTAATTGGAGGCTTACACTACAGTAATAGGGAGTAATTTTGGTGGTACTCGATACTTGGAAATTGAACAAGAAAAGTCAAAGTTTAAAGGTCAAAGTTCACAAGAACAGACTATAGTACAATTAACCAAAAGTATGCACTACCATCTCATTATTGACCTCCTAATTGTCTTTGTTTACTAGAAATTCTCTCCCTTAATGATTACAGACTCCACTCAATTTAGGGACTATTATATCTGATTCTTTCGAATATCAATAATATACTAGACAATGTATGAAACATTCAGCTAAACAAACGCGAACTACATCATATCATATGGGGGAAATACTGGGATTTTATCCCAGAATATTTGGAGCTGTTTTGGCAGGATATAGTAAACATATTAAATTAGAAACTAACTTTTTTCCCCCAATACTAAAAATGTTCATTGAGTCAATTACTATAGTTACTAAAAGATAATGTTACAAACTTTCCTAACATAGTTAGCATAACATAGGCCATTATCAATATGCAAACAACTACTAACTTTTGCTCAACCTAGTTACAAGATCCACCATTGAAAACACGTCTTTAGAAATGATTTTATACTATGTTGTCACACTAACTCTTTTAGTAACCAACTGCTGCCAACGATAGAGCCAAATTTGGTAACAATAATAGTAGAAATTAAATAAATAAAACAACACCCTATAACATCAGGGAATATGCCACTATGCCCGGAATATATTACATTAATTATTTGATATGTTGTGTATACTCTTTCTATTGTACTTCTATGGAATTAGTTTCAGTTTATGTAATTGTTAGAGAGGTGGTTCGACTAGTATCCATAGTAACATAACATATATCATGCATTTGTAGACTAGTTTGTTGGTTTTCTGAGAAACAAGAAGGAAGTGATTTTTGTTTTATCATAACAATTTGCAATAAGTGGGCAGGCAGAGAGATCTAACTGATAAATACTAAGTAAAACATTCACTTAAGATGTGATAATTGTCACCTTTAAGTTAAATACTTACTTCATAATGTTAAATCCTGTCCTTACCTACCTAATATATACTAAAATCTAAACTAAGGCCATAGAGTGCATCATACAAATGTCACAGACACACACAGACATATTCCAAGTATGGCTGTCAAATTTAAGGAAATCGTAATAGCTGAGTATAGAATCATTGACAAGTTTATGCTAAGTATCATCTATAACATTATTAATATAACAAAACAGAAGAAATGGTACCCTGATCTCCACATTAAAGATACTGTTACAGATGAAGGGTTAGTAACTTAATATAAAGCAGTTCTATTTAATGTATATTAAACTTACAATGGTCCCATACTTCTCCCTTGAGCTTCGTTCATCCCATAAGCAATTACTAAGGGGACAACTTTAATGGAATGTCCTAGACGAATGTGTTCATTGGGTAGGCGTGTCAGGATATCACGACTGATTAGAAATTGGACAATCAGCTTTTCTCTGAATAAAAAGAACAATAATTTATTTCTTGCAAAATAGTTTAAAATGAAATGTAGCCGATTTGCATAAAGGAATCACTTCTATCAAATCATTTAAAACACTTTCATGTACATAAACCTTTTTAAATAGAATGCTTAATAAATTATGTAGTTCAAGTTATCTATTGTTTCTAATTGTTATATAATTTATTAAAAGTCTATGGTTGCATATATAACAACTAAACTTTTTTGAGATGTTTTAACAGAAGTGGTCCCTTTTTGTAAATCAAGTCACAAATGTATAAGATATAAAGTTAATTTTAATATAGCTATGAAGCTATCAATAATCTCTAATATTACTTAAAGTATAAATGAAGCAATCTGATTGGTCAGATATAAGTAACTATATTTCTTATTTGCTCAATAGGTCTTCTTAGTTGCCCACATGTTACCATAGACTTTTTATTATACTTAAAATCATTTAGAGTCCTCGACCAATGGTAATTACACAATTTAAAAGCTTGTGAGCCTAAAAAGCCCCAGCACATGTGTAGATCTCTTGGTCTCAGGGTCTATCCTATATTTTGATATAATATGACACAACTTTTATAAATGTCGTTGTAAATTGTAATGCTTGTTTCTATAAATTGTTATTAT
The DNA here is from genome assembly GCA_963965975.1 of Xestospongia bergquistia. NCBI lineage: Eukaryota > Metazoa > Porifera > Demospongiae > Haplosclerida > Petrosiidae > Xestospongia > Xestospongia bergquistia. The sequence goes on from OZ014415.1 coordinate 2,315,088, forward strand.
TAATAAAGGGAATATAGTAAAACTATAAACTCTATTTATACAAGACTGTTATAATAATATTACTGTATTAAACAAATTTAATTAATACAGACAACTGTCTGTTGTGATAGTATAACCACAAGTATCCAAGCAACATATAATTATGTCATACATATTAAAATAATTTATCTGTTTACTTCATGTCTAGAATATTAAAAACATAATTACAGAACTAATCAACCAACCTTTAGACATTGTTGGTTTCTGTTTGTGGTCTTAAATATATCATTATCTAATATGAACTTCTTGTTAAACTATGATGGTTTCTCCCTATACTATATTTACTAATCTATTATAATATGTACACAAATACAATCAAATACTATGCATGCTAGCCAGTCTATTAATAATACATTATAATCAATTAAATGTTTCCCAAAAAAGTTCCCATAATTATGATTTCAAAGTTCCTATAAACACAGGATTTCGTCTTATACTCTGTTAAGTATAATTAGTTCTATATAGTTTCCCAAATACAATAAAAATATGATATCAAATACGTTGTTCGAATTACCTTGTTCCTATGATACGAAAGTCAAAATCAATATCTGATCCAGCTACTGCCGATAACTGCAAATAGAAACAGAACAGACTGATGTTAATATAATGAAGGAATGATGATCTTACTTGAAACTTTACGTTCTTTAGCTCTGACACACCAATGTACATATCTTCCAATACAGCTAATTCTTCTCCTTTGAGAGAGAGAGAGAGAGAGAGAGAGAGAAAGAGAGAGAGAGAGAGAGAGAGAGAGAGAGAGAGAGAGAGAGAGAGAGAGAGAGAGAGAGAGAGAGAGAGAGAGAGAGAGAGAGAGAGAGAGAGAGAGAGAGAGAGAGAGAGAAAGAGAGTGACGGTCTCTATTCATACTGTAATCACACTAAGACATTAACCCATACCAACAAAAGAAGGTAACAAAAGAAACATCAAAGTAAAACAAATTATTATCTATTACTCAGAGGTTAAAGCCCTAATAGTTACCACTTTGTTTCTGGAGACAAGCCTTTCTTGGTACTTTACCACATAACAGTCCCACTGCTGGGACACACCTGGCATTAAGTTTTATATAACAATTGCTTTACACACTAGGAACCTAGTGACAAGATTCCAATTGTGGTAGGATCTATATGATCACATAGTAAGTATGACATATAACCTAACAACCTAAAGTACTTGTAGTTAATATTGCAGTGGCTTCAGTGTACAATAAATGTACCTTATGTCACAATGAATTAACAAATATGGCACTTCATATGCTGAAATTGATATATGAAATTACAGCTTGGGTGAGTTTGTTTAATAATTTTTATTTTATTTTAAGTTCCTTATTATGTTGTATAATTAAAGAAATCACACAAATCACTAATTCTTATTCTCCTAAACAGTAATGATTCTTTTGCAAACAAAGTGGTCAGTACAATGACAATTCCCTTCACCAATAATTATATAGCTAGTGATGTTGTTCACTATAATATTATGATTATCATTAATAAGACAGAGATGTGTATGTATTATGTATATAGACGTACCTGTAGAACCAAGGAGACACTCAAAGTGAGCTAGAAAGCCAAGTTTTTCTAACTGTTTCATAAAGAAGGCATCAGTGAAGTGTTCATTCAATGTGATGTAGAATGAAGTCACTAGACCAGTTAACTGAGTGAGTGGTGAGGAAGGAGTTTGAGATTACGATTAGATGGATATTAGTCACTTACTGCTTGACAGAAAACAATATCCATGTGCTTCCTTAACTCCAATAAATTTGGTTCACAAGAATCAAGCTAGACATGAGTGAGATAGATAGAAAAAGAAAGAGAGAGAGAGAGAGAGAGAGAGAGAGAGAGAGAGAGAGAGAGAGAGAGAGAGAGAGAGAGAGAGTACAATACTTTCCCAACATGATATTGACCTTCATGAGAGAAAAGGAGAGACTGCTGTGTGCTAATTTCATTAATCCTTCTACTGTTTGGTCAAGCTCATTCACAGCAGGAATAAGTGATTGTGACCATACATATGCTGAACAGAGAGAAAGAGATAAAACCTATTCAAATTTAATTCATCCATCCAACCATCTATCTATCTATCCATCCCTCCTTTTAGTTTGTCTATTCATTCCTTCTTCAGTCTGTCCATTCATCCATCTATTTATCCTTACTAGGTTTAAAAGTAGTTAAGACAGTAGTATCAGTAGATGAAGCATGAGCCTCGTGTTCTAAAGAAATAATATATTGCAAATATAACATACCTTATATGGAACAAGTACATAATACACTATATATGTACATGTAATATACCTTATACGGAACAAGTACAGAACACACTATACATGTACATGTAATTACCTTATATGGAATAAGTACATAATACACTATATATGTACATGTAATATACCTTATATGGAACAAGTACAGAACACACTATACATGTACATGTAATATAGCTTATATGGAACAAGTATAGAACACACTATACATGTACATGTAATATACCTTATATGGAACAAGTACAGAACACACTCTACATGTACATGTAATATACCTTATATGGAAAGTATAGAACACACTATACATGTACATGTAATTACCTTATATGGAATAAGTACATAACACACTATACATGTACATGTAATATACCTTATATGAAACAAGTACATAATGCACTATACATGTACATGTAATTACCTTATATGGAATAAGTACATAACACACTATACATGTACATGTAATATACCTTATATGGAACAAGTACAGAACACACTATACATGTACATGTAATATACCTTATATGGAACAAGTACAGAACACACTATACATGTACATGTAATATACCTTATATGGAACAAGTACAGAACACACTATACATGTACATGTAATATACCTTATATGGAACAAGTACATAATGCATTATACAAGTACATATAATATAGTCTTTATAAAAATACATGTACAGCTGCAGTGTTTATGATAGAAAAACTATTTTATATTACCTAATCCTGTAAACTATATGTCTTACATGTAACACATATCACTTACGTAGCTCTACAACCTTCTTTGAAGCCTCTTCCACTTTATCTAATAATCTAACTAACAACTCTTGTATACTAGCAGTAGAATCCTCCTAAAAGTAAATGAAATGTAAAAATACTTTTGTCAAAGAAATTGACTGTTTTGTATGCAATTGACATAATAAATATACAACTGTAATCATATAATAAAAAACATAAAATGTAAAGACAAGGGATTAGTTAATAAAGTTTTAATACTAACCAGTTTCCATTCTCCAGTACTAACTTGTACATAGTGTGATCCATTCCATAACCAATCTATAACAAGAGAGAGAAATGTATCAAGGCACTGCATTGTTATTAAACTTATAATACAAATATAGTCTAGCTATTTCTATAGTTAGTTATAAGACAATCAAATGAAGAAAAAAAGTTTTTCTTTACAGAGAAGTCTTCCAGGTTATATAACAAATATAGTGAGAGCAACTCCATACCTTGATAGTTAATGCTCAGCAGACATTACATTAGCGCAACAAGCAAGCAAGCAAGGATGGTAACATCAACTGACTGAATAATTAATTAGATATATTTTGTGATGACCACAGATAAGGGATATAATTTAAATATACATGATAAGGTATGCCACTTAACTATAATATTAATAGTTTGTTTTGATAAATGATCATGTGATGTTGTTAAATTTTCACTACCAAAGTGGAATTTAAAGTCCATGAATATAAGAATTAATCATTAATATATGTTTTAACAAGGAGAAGATGTGGCCTTAGCTGTAGTCCAACAAATCAGTCCTGGTAGGACATTATTTCTAAGTAGGGAACCAAATCTCTGTTTAGTTTCATGATGGCTCATCTATCATTACCAGGAGGTAAGTATATTGTATCCATACATATAGCATATTTGTTGTCACAAATTATGTGTGGTTATATTAACTGACAGATTTGATTAAACATATGACATATATTATACTGATATAAACTAATTTTAAACTATTAAAATTACAATTGACAACAATACCTCATATTTTATCTAATATAAAATTTGTTGTCAATAGGATGTGTTAACAATATAGTAACTATTGAATACAGACTATCTGTTCTCTACAAACATTCTCAAACATTCAATAAAGACAATCACCTCTCCCACTAACTGTGATCAATACATTGCTTTGTGGGAGATAGTGGTAGTGTAAGTAAAATGATATTATAATATAATAGTTTTCATTCTTCTATTAGTATAACAAACATATAGTAAAAGAGATGGAATATAACATACAAGATTTTCCCTTACTCTGTGACAGGTGAGTCTGTTAGCTTAACAGATATCAACAGATAGATTTGATAGAGGATATTACAGTTATTATAATACTATTCATTAAATTCAAACAATTAAAACATTTTGATGATATCACAACATAAACAATCCCAGACTATCATCAATAGGATATGTAGTAACAAACTACATGTTCTCTACAAACATTCCCAAACATTCAATAAAAGCAGTCTCCTCTCCCACTAAGTGTGATCAATACATTGGTTTGTGGGAGGAAGTGATCAAAAGCTATGGGACAATGTATCAAAAGAAAGGTTTAAAGACTATCATATCTTTTGGCATTAACTGTCTGATAGTGGGTAATGTTAATGAAGGAAAGGATGATAAATAGATGTCTAAAGAATGTAGCCTATTTCTACATTGTGACACAACAAGGTAACCTATAATACAACAATCTATGACATCATTGACTATATATGGTTGGGACCATTCACAGACTATTGACCAAAAGAGGTTGTTAAGCAATCTTTGTAGTAACCTTTGATTCAGTAAAGTCAGATCACCTTCTCTTCTAAAAACATTCTTAAACCTTCAAAGAAATAGCTTAAGTGTCAACATTTATGTCCACACAACAACACACAGTATAAAACCATTGATCACAGAGCTATGACCACAGAATAAGTAATATGATAACTATCATTATCTTAGCCTTGTTAGGGCTCATTCAGGCCCAGGACAGTCAATACTGTACCACTCAATGTACCACTAACTGTCCCTTCACTTGTCCTCCATCTTGTGCTAATGACAGTTTAGCTTTAGCAACACTTACTAAAAGAATCATTAAAATGGAAACAGGCTTAAAATATTTAATTGACCGGGTCATTAATAATACTATCCCAATCACTGAACCAAGTACCTATCCTCCTTCTCCTCTCCTCCACTCCTGTGAGGAGATCAAGACTAACTGGCCTGATAGTCCCTCTGACTATTATATCATAGCTGATATTAATGGACATCGTCGTCAAGTCTACTGTCATATGGAGTCACTGTGCAACTCTGGAGGAGGATGGATGAGGGTAGCCTATCTCAACATGTCTGACCCCAAAGAAGAATGTCCACCTGGATTTAGACTGTATGAAGAAGATGAAGTAAGAGCATGTGGAAGACCATCATCATCACCAGCTGGTTACTGTCAATCAGTCAAGTTCCCCTCCTACAGTATCAGTTATTCTCAAGTATGTGGTAAGGTTATTGGATATCAATATGCAACAACAGATGCCATTGACCCTTATGGTGGATACAATATCAGTGGAGCATATGTTGATGGTGTTAGTCTCACTCATGGTAATCCCCGTCAACATATCTGGACATTTATGGCTGCTACTCAAGAGAATGTTTGCAATGATGATTGTCGTCATGAATGTCCCTGTGCTCCTAACAGTCCTCTTAATGTCCCTTCTTTTATTGGTAATGACTACTTTTGTGAGTCAGGAAATCCTAACCATTATGAGTATGGTGTTTTTTATACTGGAGATCCACTCTGGGATGGTAAACAATGTGGACTAATAGAGAAGGGCTGTTGTCAAGCTTCTGGTCCACCATGGTTTAATAAGACACTTAACTCTCCCACTACTGACTACATAGAGATGAGGGTGTGTTCAGATCAAGTGTCAAGTAATGAAGATTCTCCAGTTAGTTTTTATGAGATTTATGTTAAGTAATTATTAGATATTACAAAAGGAAAGATAATGTACAATTTGTTAAAAAATAATAAAATTTTATGTTTCTGATACTACTGTAACATTAATTGGTTTGACAATTTTAATTAAGTTAAATTTGGTCAAAATAAATTATCATGGATGTATCAAACTACTGTATCTGAATAAAAGGGGGTGGGCACTATATTTAATAGGTGAAGATAAGATAGTTCTATAATCTATTTCACTTCCTACTATGTACTCTCTCAAAACCAGTTTGGACAATGACCATCAAAGTTAAATTCAGTCAAAATAAAGGGTATATCAGACTACTATATATGAAGAAAAGGGATGGACATATACTCAACAGATAATTGACCTATAATAACATTACCTCCTACCTATGTACTCCTTCAATAGTAGACATACAGCAGTAATCAGTAAGGTTAGATAAGAGTTAACCTTAAGTTACTGCTGTAGTAACCTTTGATTCACTGAAGTCAGATAACTTTCTCTTATAGAAACATTCTCAAATCGTCAATACTTTTAGTGATAAACTTTAGGTCAACACAACAACAAATACTATAAAACCATTAGATCAGAAAGCTATACACTCAACAGATAATTGACCTATGATAACATTACCTCCTAACTATGTACTCTCTCAAAACCAGACATACAACAGTAACCAGCAAAGGTTAGATAAGAGTTAACCCTAAGTTACTGCCGTAGTAACCTTTGATTCAATGAACTCAGATAACTTTCTCTTATAGAAACATTCTCAAGCTTTCAATGAAGATAGCTATAATGATAAACTTTATGTCCACACAACAAAACAGAGTATAAAACCATTGATCACATAGCTAACACCACGGAATAAGAAATATGATAGCTTTCTTCATCCTAGCCTTGTTAGGTCTCATTCAGGCCCAGGACAGTCAATACTGTACCACTAAATGTACCACTAGCTGTCCCTTCACTTGTCCTCCATCTTGTGCTAATGACAGTTTAGCTTTAGCAGTACTTACTAGAAGAGTCATTAAAATGGAAACAGGTTTAAAATATTTAATTGATTGGGCCATTAATAGTACTAGCCCAGTCATTGAACCAAGTACATATTCGCCTTCTCCTCTCCTCCACTCATGTGAGGAGATTAAGACTAACTGGCCTGATAGTCCCTCTGACTATTATATCATAGCTGATACTAACGGACATCCTCGTCAAGTCTACTGTCATATGGAATCACTGTGTAACTCTGGAGGAGGATGGATGAGGGTAGCCTATCTCAACATGTCTGACCCTACAGAAGAATGTCCACCTGGATTTAGACTATATAATCAGAATGGAATAAGAGCATGTGGACGACCAGCATCATCACCAGCTGGTTACTGTCAATCAGTCAAGTTCCCCTCCTACAGTATTAGTTACTCTCAAGTATGTGGTCGGGTTATTGGATATCAACATGGATCACCTGATGCCATTAATCCTGGGCGTTCACAGAAAAATAATGTCAATGGAGCATATGTTGATGGTGTTAGTATAACTCGTGGTAATCCTCGTCAACATGTCTGGACATTTATGGCTGCTCTACAAGAGAATGTATTTTTTGTTAAGGGTCATGATGAGTGTCCCTGTGCTCCTAACAGTCCTGTGTCTGTCCCATCCTTTATTGGTAATTGTTACTTCTGTGAGTCAGGTTGTCCTGGACACTGGCAGCATAATGTATTTTACACTGATCCACTCTGGGATGGTAAAAAGTGTGGACTGATAGAGAAGCCCTGTTGTCAAGCTCCTGGTCTACCATGGTTTCATAAGACACTTAACTCTCCCACTACTGACTACATAGAAATGAGAGTGTGTGGAGATCAATCAACAACTGATGAAGATTCTCCTGTTGGTTATTATGAGATTTATGTAAAGTAGTCAAGATTGAAGACATTATTTCATTAACTAAAGATAGGCTAAATTTTTGCATACATGTTGAACAATTATTAAATTTGTTGTAACATTTTTTTTTCATTTTAATTTAGTTAAAGGAAAAAAAATAATTTTGTATTATAATTACTCAAATAAATCAACCTCTAATCTACAATTGAGGAAAGTTTATTTTGATACAGAAAACAGACAAATCATATCTAGAGTCAATAAATATTGATAACATTAATTCTGACAATTTAGGTTTTGTCAATCCTCATTCTTGCAATGCTTTGACAATAAAATAAGCAATGAATATGATTGAGTGGTAAAAATACATTGTGATGGATGTATCACAGACTACTATATCTGAACAAAAGGAGTGGACATATACTCAATAGGTGAAGATAAGATAGTTCTTTCAGGATATAATCTACCTTTGACACATCAACTCCTACTTATGTACTCTCTCAAAACCTATTACCTCCCAACCATATAGCAATAGTCAGCAAGGTTGTGACCCTAATTGTGAAAATATGATATTATTTGAACTTTCCCAAATTCAATACCACCTTCAAAGATGACCTTTCAGTCACAAACAACTTGTTATGACTCTAATCCTCAGCATATAAAAGAAAGCTAAAATCTGCTTAAGCTAAAATCTTACAATGTAAGATTTTAGCTTAAGCAAAGAGAGTCTACGATTAAGAAATGCTGACATTCATCATCTTGGGTCTTGCCATTGGCCTAGTTCATGTCAATGGTGACAGTCATACTGGAGGATGTACAGCTACTTATACAATTACATGTCCAATGACTCCTCCTGCACATGGTTCTTGCAGCAATGACAGAAAAAAGCTGAGCAAGTTGACAAGAATATCAACCAGATCAACAATGCAAAGCTTGATCGTTTAATCGTCATATTTATGGTAGCCTACCTCAACATGTCTGACCCTACAGAAGAATGTCCACCTGGATTTAGACTATATAATCAGAAAAAAATAAGAGCATGTGGACGACAAGCATCGTCACCAGCTGGTTATTGTCAATCACTCAAGTTACCCTCCTACAGTATCAGCTACTCTCAAGTATGTGGTAGAATTATTGGATATCAATATGCATCAATTGATGCTATCTATCAGCATAGTGGAAGCATTAATGGAGCATATGTTGATGGTGTGAGTCTCACTCATGGTAATCCTTGTAAACATATCTGACATTTATAGCTGCTCTACAAGAAAATACTTGCAATACTAATTTGCCGTCATGAGTGTCCCTGTGCTCCTAACAGCCCTGTGACTGTCCCATCTTTTATTGGTAGTAACTACTTCTGTGAGTCAGGTTATCCTGGACACTGGCAATGGAATAAATTCTATCCTGGGGATCTACTCTGGAATGGTAAACAGTGTGGACTGATAGAGAAGGCATGTTGTCAAGCTCCTGGTCTACCGTGGTTCCATAAGACACTTAACTCTTCAACAAGTGACCATATAGAAATGAGAATATATGGAGATGATGACTCAAGTAATGAAGATTCACCTGTTAGTTATTATGAGATTTATGTTAAATAGGTTAAAGAAAATAGATAATAATAATTTTAAAATTTGCCTTAAGTTTATACTTTGATGTACACACCTTGACGAGGCGAATTTTGGTTAGGACACGTTAATGTTTTTGCAAATATTGCATTGATACTTGAAAAAACTGTTTGCTAATTGTAGTTGACTGAGGTATAACTTCATGTAATGACATTAAACATGACACGCAATTATATTAGATATTCTATTCTACTTTGACTTCAACCCACAGAAACAGTCACCCTACATTTACAGACAGAACGAAATAAAATAGAGATCATATGTAAAGTTTGTGAATCATATCGCCATTCATAAAGGATGAGTTTGTACTCATAAGTGTAAATTTGTTTGCAAAAAGTTTCTTTAAATTTTGTATTAATTTGATTGCACTGTGGCAACCAGGAGTTCATAACCAAAGAATGACAATATTATTCAAAGCATGACTATTCAATAAACAGTAAACAGTAGAGGTAGGCATGATGTCAAAATTGCTCACTAATGTTTTTTAAATAAAATCCCCTTCTTCACAAAGAGATAAGATAATCTATTTAAGTGTCCACCTTTCTTTTTAATAAATCACCTCATAGCTATGTACTCTATCAAAACTTGTTACTTAGCTAAGTAAACACTTTATCATAATGATAAAAAAGCTTAAAATATATGAATTCCCCTAAGCTGAATCTTTTGTTTTGGCTCTTTCCAGGCTAATGGCAATAACAGTGAACATTGTAGTTATCACTGATAATATTTTGGAAGCATTGTAACTACAAGTCATTTTTGAGAGATCATCATTCCTAATTTATTATGGTGATGATTAATCAGTCAGTAGTCAGAGAGTCTAACACTACACAATTTCCTCATGGTTGACAGAACCAAGGTGACATGATGAACGGGTATTAAGTTCTATGTAGTTGGTGTATGTCTTCATTGCAATTATAATGTGTAGTGGATCAACTTCCAAGGATAAGGTTCCAAATATGACTTTGTCCCATAAGATCTCTGACTACACAGAAGTTATACAAGTGTTTAGATAAAGTTCCAAGCAAGGCCACAAACATTTAAATCTTTTAATATTTGCTTAATTGATAAAATATGGTTTATGATAGCATTCAGAAAAGAGCTGGAAAAGATGTTAAGGCTATACAAAAACTTCAAACCTTTGTTATATTTGGTGTTAACATATGGTAATTCAATGTTAAAATATAGTACATCTAAATCAATAAAACTATACTTCACATGTTACTACCAAGTACAAGATACAAGGGTGTTGCTGACCAAATATCAAGTATATTCTCCCATTGCTTTTATGTTTATTGAGCAACATTCATAAAGTCTGATATACCTTGTTATGAATCTTTAGATAATAATTATAACTAGCAGTGATTATTACTTCAGGTTATCTAAACAGAAGAGGCTACACAATGTTAAAACTACCCACCTTTGTTCAAAAGCCAATTGTTCTGCCCTTTTACTATAAGAGGATAAGATAATCTATTCAAGTCTTAACCTTTACTATTAAAATCACATTCTACATGTACTCTTCCAAAACATGTACCTAAACTTCCTATACACTGGGTTAATCAATATAGTCAAATGATAACTTTCCCAGACACCTTAGTCACAAAAACCTGGTTTGTGTTTGTAATCCTTAACTTATAAAGTAGATGATGAAAATGTTAAAATCTAGTTCACCTTATGAGCTAAAGGGTGTCTGCCATGTTTAAAATGCTATTTTCTCTTCATTTTGGGTCTATGTATAAATCACTTCAGGTTGGTGGATCAGGAGATGGATGAGGGTAGCTTACCTAAATATATCTGATCCTACAGAGGAATGTCCACCTGGATTTAAACTATGTAACCAGAATAAAATAAAAGCATGTGGACGGCCAGCATTATTATTATTAGCTCATAACTGTCAATCACTCAAGTTACCCTCATACAGTATATCAGCTACTCTCAAGTATGTAGCTGGATTATTGGATATCAATATGGATAACTGATGTCATTGACTCTTATGGAGAATATGACATCAACAGAGCATATGTTGATGGTGTTAGTCTTACTCATGGTAATCTTTCACCAACATATCTGAACATTTATGGTTGCTAATCAAGAACGTGTTTCAATGATGATTGTTGTCATAAGAGTTCCTGTGCTTCTAATAGTCTTCTTAATGTCCCTTCTCTTATTGGTAATGACTATTTTTGTGAGTCAGGAAATTCTAAAGATTATGAGTACAATGTGTTATCCTGGGAATCCACTCTGAAATGGTGAACAATGTGGACTGATAGAGAAGACTTGTTGTCTAGTTCCTAGTCTACCATGGTTCAATAAGATACTTAACTTCCCTCTACTGACTACATAGAGTTGAGGGTGTGTTCAGATCAAGTGTCAAGCAATGTTGATTCTCCACTCAGTTTTTATGAGATTGCAGTAAGTAATTACTAGATATTACAAAATGAAAGATAATGTAGAATTTGTGAAAAGATTATAAAATCTTAATGTTTCTGCTATGACTACAACATTCATTGTTTTGACAACTTTAATTAAAATTAAATTTGGTCAATATAAATTATGATTAATCTACTGTATCATGTGGTCTATAATGTGTAGCAGGATAGTGTCTTTAAACAAACAAATTCCTACCTATGTACTCTCTCAAAAGCTGTTACCTTCCAGTCATTTAACAGGGGTCAGCAAGGTTAGATAAAAGGTGACCCTAATAGTAAAAACATGATATTATCTAAACTTTCCCAAACCCAATACCACATTCAAAGATGACCTTTTAGTCACAAGCAATTTGTTAGGACTCTAATCCTCAGCATATAAAAGACATCCTCACAATGTAATATTTTAGTTTGAGCAAAAGAGAGTCTACAATCAAAGAAATGTTGACATTCATCATCTTGGGTCTTGCCATTGGCTTAGTTCATGTCAATGGTGACAGCCATACTGGAGGATGTACTGCTACTTATACAACTACATGTCCAATAACTCCTCCTACATATGGTTCTTGTAACAACGAGAGCATAGCTATTGGAAAAAAGCTTGAGCAAGTCAATAATAATATCAACCAGATCAAAGCTAAACTTGATCGTTTAATGGTACATGCAAATATTACTGATCTCTATCCTTCTTCTTCTCTCCTACACTCCTGTGAGGAGATCAACACCAACTCGCCTGATAGTCCCTCTGACTATTACATCATAGCTGATATTAATGGACATTCTCGTCATGTCTACTGTCATATGGAATCACTGTGTAACTCTGGAGGAGGATGGATGAGGGTAGCCTACCTTAACATGTCTGACCCTACAGAAGAATGTCCACCTGGATTTAGATTATATAACCAGAATGGAATAAGAGCATGTGGACGACCAGCATCATCACCAGCTGGTTACTGTCAATCAGTCAAGTTCCCCTCCTACAGTATCAGTTACTCTCAAATATGTGGTCGAGTTATTGGATATGAATATGCAACACCTGATGCTATTCAACCTCATAATGGAAGAGGTAGCATTAATGGAGCATATGTTGATGGCGTTAGTCTTACTCGAGGTAATCCTCGTAAACACGTGTGGACATTTATGGCTGCTTTACAAGGGAACTTTTTCTATCAAAATGGTCAACATGAGTGTCCTTGTGCTCCTAACAGTCCTGTGACTGTCCCATCCTTTATAGGTAATTGTTACTTCTGTGAGTCAGGTTGTCCTGGACATTATGAATATAATGTCTTATTTACTGATCCACTCTGGGACGGTAAACAGTGTGGACTGATAGAGAAGGCATGTTGTCAAGCTCCTGGTCTACCATGGTTCCATAAGACACTTAACTCTCCAACTACTGACTATTTAGAAATGAGGGTATGCTCAGATCAACAACCAAGTAATGAAGATATACCTGTTGGTTACTATGAGATTTACGTTAAATAGATAAAACTAATTTAAGAATTTGCCTGAAGTTTTACACTACAATGTACACATTATGATAGAGTGAATTTTGTAGGGACATGTTAAATTTTTTGTACAAATAATATATTGATACTTCCATTGATTTAAAAATCAGTTGCCAATTATAATTGAGTGAGTTTTTTCTTCATCTAATTATGACATACACCTTTATTACATTTATGATGAAATGTAACTTCTTTTACTACACACAAAAGGTGGAATATGTTATGATAAAGAGAAATTTTGTAAGAACGTGTAATTGTTTGTGCAAACAATGTATAGATACTTGAGAGTGATTTAAAAAATCATTAGAGGATATAGATATAGATAAGGTCAGTCATTAACCTCAATGATTAAAAATAGTCCCTCAGCATAATTTCTGACACATAATATCTCCTTCTACACACCCACTAATGATCTCTGCAATATTTGTACTTCCTAGTAAATCATATTCTAAAGACAACTTATCTACAGAGGAACATCCACCTGGATTTAGACTATATAAGAAGAATGGAATAAGATCGTGCGGACAACCAGCATCATCACCAGCTAATATTTGTCAATCAGTCAACTTACAGTATTACTTACTCTCAAGTATGTGGTCGTGTTACTAGATATCAATGTGTATCAAAGGTGGAATATATTATAATAAAGTGAAATTTTGTAGAGTCATTTAAAAAATCATTAGAGGATATAGATATTTGACTATTGGAAAAGAAAAAGGATTTTGGAGATGTTCTGATTGATTGTGCCCAACTAAAACCACAACTGAGAATGACATTGTCAAATTAAAGACGTCAAAGGAGATCACAATGACATCCAAACTTTGCTAAAAACAAAGCAGAAAAAATAGTAGCTAGTATGAAGAAAAGAGCCAGAGAGAAAGTTGAAAGTTGTTCCATGCTTTATATGGATACTCTAGAAGATATTGTATCTTGTTGGTCTTTGAATTATTATAAATATACTATTGTAATGTAACAAACTCCATCTTTTAATAGTATAACTGACTTTCTTGATAGTTGAAATAGTGGGAGTTGACATTTTGAGAGTTGATATTATGGGTGCTGACATAATGGGAGTTGACATTCTGAGATCTAACCCTTGATATCCTATTCTACTTTAATACATTTTAATTTATTTTTAAACTTGCCATGACATTGCTGTTACTCATTTAGTTACATTTATAGTGAATAAAAGAAAAATTAATTTTGCTAGAAATGCAATAAAATTATAAAATATAGATCATCTTTGAATCTATAATAGATAAAATATTAATAAGATTCAGAAGATAGACAACACAGTGGTTTTTCATTTACTAGGTCAATAAAGCAACTAGAATATAAGAAATAAGAGATGGTGAGCCACATCGTCAATCCCTCTGATTATTTGTTATATCATATCTGAGAGCAAGGACACTCGTGTTGTCTTATAGCATTGTTACTACCAATATGTATATTTTAAGTACAACATATTTCTCTTAACATAGCAAAGTTACTAACACACTAGCTGATCTATAGTCATATATAAGGATCTGTTATTATAGCAAACTACTGTTAGCATAGTTTAAACTGTTCTGATCTATACTGTGTATATAGCAAAATGATAACATGTGGTAAAATTGCAAACACGTCATTGGGGGCACCAAATGACAAATAGTTAGGATATACTAAAATAATTTAAGGAATAATTAATTAGATATGTTATATGATGACTAAGATAAGGGATATGATTTAAATATACATGATAAGGTATGTCACTTAACTATAATATTAATAGTTTGTTTTGATAAATGATCATGTGATGTTGTTAAATTTTCACTACCAAAGTGGAATTTAAAGTCCATGAATATAAGAGTTAATCATTGATATATGTTTTAACAAGGAGAAGATGTGACCTTAGTTGTAATCCAACAAATGGTAGGACATTAGTTCTAAGTAGGGAACCAAATCTCTGTTTAGTTTTATGATGGCTCATTTATCAGTAGCAGCAGGTAAGTATATTGTATCCATACATATAGCATATTTGTTCTCACAAATTATGTGTGGTTATATTAACTGACAGATTTGATAAAACATATGATGTATATTGTACTAATATAAACTAATTTTAAACTATTAAAATTACAATTGACAACAATACAACATATTTTATCTAATATAAAATTTGTTGTCAATAGGATATGTTAACAATATAGTAACTATTGAATTCAAACTACCTGTTCTCTATAAACATTCCCAAACATTCAATAAAGAGAGTCACCTCTCCCACTAACTGTGATCAATACATTGGTTTGTGGGAGATAGTGGTAGTGTAGATAAAATGATATTATAATATAATAGTTTTCATTCTTCTATTAGTATAACAAATATATAGTAAAAGATAGATGAAATATAACATACCCCCTTACTCTGTGACATCAATGCAGGTGGCTTAACAATCAAAGGATGTAATATCAACAGATAGATTTGATAAAGGATATGACAGTTACTATAATACTATTCGTTAAATTTAAACAATTAAAATGTATTTTGATGATATCACAACATAAACAATCCCAGACTATCATCAATAGGACCTGTAATAACAAACTACATGTTCTCTACCAACATTCTATGAAGACAGTCTTCTCTCCCACTAAGTGTGATCAATACATTGGTTTGTGGGAGGTAATGATCAAAAGCTATGACATAATTTATCAAAAGAGAGGTTTAAATTTTATTCCCATAGTAACTAAGTAAAAGATGACAGAGTTAAATTGATCAATTTAATAATAATGCCTTTGATTTTAGCAGTCAACAATAAGGTCTTGGAGAACTAATACTTTATTTAATGCCCATGTACATATAAAGTATATTTAGAGGTTAAAACCTTTTAGGCATACCATGGAACTCTATTAAATAACAAACATTCTCAATTATTTGACACTGTTTAAAATCCTAAATGTACATTTTCCTAGCCCTCTCATTATACATTCACAATGTCCATAATAATGGTTGTGCATGTTAAGTCTAAAAGGAAGGTAGCCAATTTCTACAGTGTGACACCACAAGCTAAGCTATATTACAACATCTATGACATCATTGTCTTTATGTGGTTTGGGAAACAAATTATTGACAAATAGGTTGTTAAGTAATCTTTGTAGTAACCTTTCATTCAATAAAGTCAGATCACCTTCTCTTCTAAAAACATCCTCAAACCTTCAAAGAAATAGCTTAAGTGACAAATATTTATGTCCACACAACAACACACAGTATAAAACCATTAGACCATGGAGCTATGACCATAGAATAAGTAATATGATAACCTTCTTTATCTTAGCTTTACTCATAGCCTGGCATGCTACTGGGAGTGCTCAAGAATGTATAACTAAATGCACGAATTCTTGCCCATTTGAATGTCCTTCAAAATGTGCTAATGATACTATAGCTATAACAGCACTTGATGAAAGCATTGCCACAATAGAAACAAGATTGAAAGTTTTACTTGCTATTACTATTAATGCAACAAATCCACCTACAGAGCCAAGTACGTATCCTCCTTCTTCTCTTTTACACTCATGTGAGGAGATCAAGACTAATTGGCCTGATAGTCCCTCTGACTATTACCTCATAGCTGATATCCATGGACGCCCTTGTCAAGTCTACTGTCATATGGAATCACTGTGTAACTCTGGAGGAGGATGGATGAGGATAGCCTACCTTAACATGTCTGACCCTACAGAGGAATGTCCACCTGGATTTAAACTATATGAACAGAATGGAATAAGAGCATGTGGACGACCAACATTATCACCAGCTGGTTATTGTCAATCAGTCAAGTTCCCTTCTTATGATGTCAGTTACTAAGAAGTATGTGGTCGAGTTATTGGATATCAGTATGGACATCCTGATGGAATACACCCCCACTGTACTGAAAAAAACAATTTCAATGGAGCATATGTTGATGGAACATAAAGTACAAAGACAGCAAACTATACAATTAGTTACAGATATTCAATAAAGTGTGAGTAACCCAATCTTCTTTTTACATGTACATGTACAGGATTGAAAGGTAGTGCAGAACAGACATGTATCAGAGATTATAGTTATCATATGTACAATATGATTATGGTCACATATGATTGATTATGGCTAATCATATATGACCTTTTACACATTATAGCAGTAAAGATATCAAGACGACAAGAAGGGGGGGGGCTATTAATAAAACTAGTATATCATCAAACTGCTTTAGTTACATCAAAACATTGTTCTAATGAAATAAAGGGTTGCTTACTTCCTAGTAGCAGCTATGAAGTATTAATAATTATATTTATATAATTGTCAATTATATTATCACCCTTCAAGAAAAACAAAACTACCACAAACTCTGTTTCTCATGACCACTTCCTTCCTTCAAAAGAGAAGATTACCACAAGCTATTGAAGTATTAACACAAGGTTAAATAGTCATTAACCTCCACTACTGAATAAATGTCCCTCCATACACTTTCCCAGACATAATATTTCCTTCTAGGTTTTCTCAGCCACATAAAAGCACAACCCAGTAATGTTCACAGGAAACCTCAATTCTTAAAGTCAAAGTCACAACCACAAGCAATTAACCTTTAATACTATATTAATATGCCTCTACAAACTTTTACAGACATACTACCTTCTTCATCAAGGGGAATTCAGCTTATAAAAAGAGACATTCAAACAATAAGATTAGTTCATAATCATTTCAAACAATACAACATTAGTTCCTAGTCATTTGAGCTAAGAGTGTCCACCATGTGCAAACTGCTACTCTTCTTCATAGTGAGTCTTTCCACAGAATTACTTCAGGTCAATAGTGACAGTCATAATGGAGGATGTACTGCTACTTTTACAACTACATGTCCTATAACTCCTCCTACACATGGCTCTTGTAGTAATGACAGCTTAGCTATCAAAAAAAGAATCAAGGAACTCAATACAAAGATGTGCCAGATCGAAGCCAAGCTTGATCATTTAATAGCACGTGCAAATATTACTGATCTCTATCCCCCTTCTTCTCTACTACACTCCTGTGAAGAGATCAAGACTAACTGGCCTGATAGTCCCTCTGACTATTACCTCATAGCTGATACTAATGGACATCCTCGTCATGTCTATTGTCATATGGAATCATTGTGTAACTCTGGAGAAGGATGGATGAGGGTAGCCTATCTTAACATGTCTGATGCTACAGAGGAATGTCCACCTGGATTTAGACTATATAACCAGAATGGAATAAGAGCTTGTGGACGACCAGGATCATCACCAGCTAATAGCTGTCAATCAGTCAAGTTCCCATCCTACAGTATCAGTTATTCTCAAGTATGTGGTCGAGTTATTGGATATCAATATGCAACAACAGATGCCATTGACCCTCATAGTGGAAGAAGTAAAAACATTAATGGAGCATATGTTGATGGTGTTAGTCTCACTCATGGTAATCCTCGTCAACATATCTGGACATTTATAGCTGCTCTACAAGAAAATACTTGCAATACTGATTGCCGTCATGAGTGTCCCTGTGCTCCTAACAGCCCTGTGACTGTCCCATCCTTTATAGGTAATTGTTACTTCTGTGAGTCAGGTTGTCCTGGACATTATGAATATAATGTCTTATACACTGATCCACTCTGGGATGGTAAACAGTGTGGACTGATAGAAAAAGCCTGTTGTCTAGCTCCTGGTCTACCATGGTTCCATAAGACACTTAACTCTCCAACTACTGACTATATAGAAATGAGGGTATGCTCAGATCAACAACCAAGTAATGAAGATTCACCTGTTGGTTATTATGAGATTTATGTTAAATAGGTTAAAGACAATATATAAAACTAATTTAAGAATTTGTCTAAGTTTCACACTACGATGTACACATTATAATAGAATGAATTTTGTAGGGACATGTTAAATTTTTTGTACAAATAATATATTGATACTTTCCATTGATTTAAAAATCATTTGCCAATTATAATTGAATGAGTTATATCTTCATGTAATGATGACATACACCTTTATTACATTTATGATGTAACGTAACTTCTTTTACTACAAACAAAAGGTGGAATATGTTATGATAAAGAGAAATTTTGTAGAGTGATTTAAAAAATCATTAGAGGATATAGATATTTGACTATTGGAAAAGAAAAAGGATTATGGAGATGTTTTGATTGATTGTGTCCAACTAAAACCACAACTGAGAATGACATTGTCAAATTAAAGATGTCAAAGGAGATCACAATGACATCCAAACTTTGCTAAAAACAAAGCAGATAAGATAGTTGCTAGTATGAAGAAAAGAGCCAGAGAGAAAGTTGAAAGTTGTTCCATGTTTTATATGGATACCCTAAAAGATATTGTATCTTGTTGGTCTTTGAATTATTATAAATATACTATTGTAATGTAACAAACTCCATCTTTTAATAGTATAACTGACTTTCTTGATAGTTGAAATAGTGGGAATAACATTTTGGAAGATGATACTTTGGGTATTGACATAATGAGAATTGATATTGAGACCTAAACCTTGATATCCCTTTTTTACTTTAATACATTTTGATACATTTTTGAATTTGCCATGACACTGCTGTTACATACATCTATAGTGAATTAAAGAAAAATTAATTTTGCTAGAAATGCAATAAAATTATAAAATGTAGATCATCTTTGAATCTATAAGATTCAGAAGCTAGACAACCCAATGGCTTTTTCATTTACTAGGTCAAAAAAGCAACTAGAATAAAAGAAATAAGAGATAGCTAGCCACATCATCAATCCCTCTGATTATTTGTTATATCATATCTGAGAGCAAGGACACTCGTGTTGTCTTATAGCATTGTTACTACCAATATGTATATTTTAAGTACAACATATTTCTCTTAACATAGCAAAGTTACTAACACACTAGCTGATCTATAGTCATATATAAGGATCTGTTATTATAGCAAACTACTGTTAGCATAGTTTAAACTGTTCTGATCTATACTGTGTATATAGCAAAATGATAACATGTGGTAAAATTGCAAACACGTCATTGGGGGCACCAAATGACAAATAGTTAGGATATACTAAAATAATTTAAGGAATAATTAATTAGATATGTTATGTGATGACTACAGATAAGGGATATGATTTAAATATACATGATAACTATGCCACTTAACTATAATATTAATAGTTTGTTTTGATAAATGATCATGTGATGTTGTTAAATTTTCACTACCAAAGTGGAATTTAAAGTCCATGAATATAAGAGTTAATCATTGATATATGTTTTAACAAGGAGAAGATGTGACCTTAGTTGTAATCCAACAAATGGTAGGACATCAGTTCTAAGTAGGGAGCCAAATCTCTGTTTAGTTTTATGATGGCTCATTTATCATTAGCGGCAGGTAAGTATATTGTATTCATACACATAGCATATTTGTTGTCACAAATTATGTGTGGTTATATTAACTGACAGATTTGATCAAACATATGATGTATATTGTACTAATATAAACTAATTTTAAACTATTAAAATTACAATTGACAACAATACAACATATTTTATCTAATATAAAATTTGTTGTCAATAGGATATGTTAACAATATAGTAACTATTGAATTCAAACTACATGTTCTCTATAAACATTCCCAAACATTCAATAAAGAGAGTCACCTCTCCCACTAACTGTGATCAATACATTGGTTTGTGGGAGATAGTGGTAGTGTAGATAAAATGATATTATAATATAATAGTTTTCATTCTTCTATTAGTATAACAAATATATAGTAAAAGATAGATGAAATATAACATACCTCCTTACTCTGTGACATCAATGCAGGTGGCTTAACAATCAAAGGATGTAATATCAACAGATAGATTTGATAAAGGATATGACAGTTACTATAATACTATTCGTTAAATTTAAACAATTAAAATGTATTTTGATGATATCACAACATAAACAATCCCAGACTATCATCAATAGGACCTGTAATAACAAACTACATGTTCTCTACCAACATTCTATGAAGACAGTCTTCTCTCCCACTAAGTGTGATCAATACATTGGTTTGTGGGAGGTAATGATCAAAAGCTATGACATAATTTATCAAAAGAGAGGTTTAAATTTTATTCCCATAGTAACTAAGTAAAAGATGACAGAGTTAAATTGATCAATTTAATAATAATGCCTTTGATTTTAGCAGTCAACAATAAGGTCTTGGAGAACTAATACTTTATTTAATGCCCATGTACATATAAAGTATATTTAGAGGTTAAAACCTTTTAGGCATACCATGGAACTCTATTAAATAACAAACATTCTCAATTATTTGACACTGTTTAAAATCCTAAATGTACATTTTCCTAGCCCTCTCATTATACATTCACAATGTCCATAATAATGGTTGTGCATGTTAAGTCTAAAAGGAAGGTAGCCAATTTCTACAGTGTGACACCACAAGCTAAGCTATATTACAACATCTATGACATCATTGTCTTTATGTGGTTTGGGAAACAAATTATTGACAAATAGGTTGTTAAGTAATCTTTGTAGTAACCTTTCATTCAATAAAGTCAGATCACCTTCTCTTCTAAAAACATCCTCAAACCTTCAAAGAAATAGCTTAAGTGACAAATATTTATGTCCACACAACAACACACAGTATAAAACCATTAGACCATGGAGCTATGACCATAGAATAAGTAATATGATAACCTTCTTTATCTTAGCTTTACTTATAGCCTGGCATGCTACTGGGAGTGCTCAAGAATGTATAACTAAATGCATGAATTCTTGCCCATTTGAATGTCCTTCAAAATGTGCTAATGATACTATAGCTATAACAGCACTTGATGAAAGCATTGCCACAATAGAAACAAGATTGAAAGTTTTACTTGCTATTACTATTAATGCAACAAATCCACCTACAGAGCCAAGTACGTATCCTCTTTCTTCTCTTTTACACTCATGTGAGGAGATCAAGACTAATTGGCCTGATAGTCCCTCTGACTATTACATCATAGCTGATATCCATGGACGCTCTCGTCAAGTCTACTGTCATATGGAATCACTGTGTAACTCTGGAGGAGGATGGATGAGGATAGCCTACCTCAACATGTCTGACCTCACAGAGGAATGTCCACCTGGATTTAGACTATACAACCAGAATGAAACAAGAGCGTGTGGACGACCAGCATTATCACCAGCTGGCTACTGTCAATCAGTCAAGTTCCCTTCTTATGATGTCAGTTACTCAGAAGTATGTGGTCGAGTAATTGGATATCAATATGGACATCCTGATGGAATAGACCCCCGTCGTACTGAAAAAAACAATCTCAATGGAGCATATGTTGATGGTGTTAGTCTAACTCGTGGCAATCCTCGACAACATATCTGGACATTTGTGGCTGCTCTACAAGATAATAGTTTTCATCACCAAGGTCATAATGAGTGTCCCTGTGCTCCTAACAGTCCTGTGAATGTCCCATCTTTTATTGGTAATGACTACTTCTGTGAATCAGGTTGTTCTGGAGTGCATCAGTCAAATTTCTTCTATTCTGAGGATCCACTCTGGGATGGTAAACAGTGTGGACAAATAGAGAAGGCCTGTTGTGTAGTTCCTGGTCTACCATGGTTTCATAATACACTAGACTATCCTACTGTTGACTATATAGAAATGAGAGTGTGCGCTGATGAAAATGGTACTTTGGAAGATTCTCCAGTTGCTTTTTATGAGTTCTATATTAAGTAATTAAATCTATTTCTTTTATTTTTATATTTTTAATGTTTCCTTCAATAAAATTAATTTAACTCTTATAAGAAGCCATATAAATAATAACTAACTTGTTATTGAATATGACTGAAAGTCAAAAGATATACTTAGTTAAAGTAGAAGTGATTCTTTTAAGCACATAATACAAAGAGTTCAAAGAGTTCGGACACCCATATATTTCCCATTAAAGATAGTACTTAAGCTAATTTATTTAGACAATGTACAGTATTTAACAGAACATTTTACAGCTGCTCAGTTACAATATTAAAAGCTATTTACACAATTAGAGCATAAAATAAATGATGTCAAAATCAAAGTAGCAATTTACACTTTTGAATCAGTCTATTGTTATTATAGCAGTTACTATCTGTATACAATCATACTATCAATGACTTGATGTAAGTAAAATAACAGTATAATCATGTTGGTATTTTTTATATGGTCAATGAAGGACCATAGGTTGGATAAACAAATTCTTAGCATTAAAGTAGTTTTCATTCCTCTATTAGTATAACAAATATATAATAAAGATGGATGGAATATAACATACAAGATTTTCCCTTATTCTGTGACATCAGTGCAGGTGAGTCTGTTAGCTTAACAAATAATAGTAATATCAACAGACAACATTGATAGAGGATATGACAGTTATTATAATACTATTTGTTAAATTTAAACAATTAAGATATAATTGATGATATCACAACATAAACAATCCCAGACTATCATCAATAGGATCTGTAATAACAAACTACATGTTCTCTACCAACATTCAATGAAGACAGTCTTCTCTCCTACTAAGTGTGATCAATACATTGGTCTGTGGGAGGTAATGATCAAAAGCTATGACATAATTTATCAAAAGAGAGGTTTAAGTTTATCCTGTTGACCATCCCATAGTAACTAAGTAAAGGATGATAGAAGTGGTAAAGAGATCTACTCAACAACTATGTATACTTTGTTGTTTAACTTTAATTCTGTTATAAGACAACACTACACATACCAATTAGTAGTTCAATTAGTTGTCTGTCTTGTTGTACTAATGACAATTTAGCATTAGTACATTTAATGATAACATCAAAGTAAGTACTGCAAAGTTTTTAAATGAAGTAATGGTAGATTGTGATAAAAGTTATAACAAGTGAAGGTAACCAAATGAATTACTTTAGTTTCATGTAATAATAATCTGAGATATAAGTATTCTAGTATAACTACATTGAAAAATTATTTATGATTATTATAAATACTATACTAGTATAGAATAGTACACAGGAAGTGGTATACTGATGGAACATCTCTTATAAAAACAATCTTTTAGTAATAATAGACTAAAATAACCACTACCATATAAGAACAATAAGCTATTGGACAGGTGGTTAATAGAATACATGTATTAGATATACAGTACAGTACATATGTATGGATGGTCTAGATTGTCCATTGGAATGATTTGGCAGAAAATATCTCTACTAAAGCAATCCTTAAGTGAAATATAAACACAAAAACTTCTTAATATAAATAGTACATTCACATTATTCAAATAACATTGACTTGATCAATAGTGAGCAAATGTTATGGATGAGTAAGATGACTCACAATAAAGTATTAACTATTCTCCCTGTTATCTCTTCTACTCCTGGGAGTACTAAATAGCCAAAGGGTTACCTTAGCCACATATAATTTATAGCACAATACACTTATATAACTAAGTTATAAAAGACCATTATTTCATTATCTGTGAGACAAGAAGTAATGTCATTTTACTATCACTAAATAGGTCATGATAACACAGTAGTAACTTTTATTCAGTCAACTCAAATTGTATGTCTTTCTACAAACATTCCCTGACCTTTAATGAATACTTGTAAACATCTTATAGGAGAACAGACAACTATGATGACAAATATATAATGTCTTTCTGTAAACCTTTCCCTATCAAACATTTAACACGTGATAATCATTCTCAGTCTATAAAAGACACTCCTTGAACAAAATCCTCACTCTTCTAGGAAATGAGCTAAAGAGCTTCTACAACATTAAAAATGCTAGATGTCCTTATCTTCAGCTTTATTTTTTCAACTGTGGGATGGTAAACAATATGGACTGATAAAGAAGGCCTTTTATCTAGCTCCAGGTCCATTATGGCTCCATAAAACACATAATTCTCCACTACTGACTATGTAGAAATGAGAGTGTGGAAGATGAAATCAGCAGCTGGGAAGATTCTACACAATTAGTCATAAATATTCAATAAAGGATGAGTATCTTTTTATATTTATATGCACAGATAATTAATTGCATGGATACAGGCAGGATTAATAAGCAGTGCAACTAAATGTTTTATAAACTGCTAGTGACTTCATGTACAGACCAATATGAGGAGATGGTTAAGTCAGTAATACATTTAAATAACCAGTGTTGTCCTTAATATAAAGCACTAACCACTTTCTCATGACAAGCTACTCCCCTCAAGAGAGAACACTACCACAAATTCTTTTCTTACATTACCAAAAATTAGCTAAGATTACACAATCATTACCTAAAATCACTAAATATATGTTCTTCTACAAACTTTTCCAAACCTAATACCTCCTTCAAGGAGGACTTCTCAATCACAAACAACCTGTTTGTGTCTAAATCCTGGGCTTATAAAAGCATTCAAAAAAGAGAAGCTTCAGTTCTTTTTTTAGTGATTTAAAGAGCCTTTACAGTGATAGAAATGCTAGCTGTCCTTATCTTGAGTTTTCTTGTCACTCTAGTTCATGCTAATACTGGTAGTCTGTTAGACAACTGTCCAACTGCTACCTCACTACAACAATCTATAGAAAACCTCACTAAACTGGTCAATGACACACTGACCAAGTCTGCTCAGAGTTGTCTAACTAATGCTGATAACATTGGTAATGTTGCCATCTTAGTACAACTAACAATGATCCAACAACTATTCAATCACAACCAAATGAATACAAGAGATTGCTGTCCTACAAAGAGGCATTATAATGATAGTAAAGTTATTATAGAACTTGGTGAAAAGCTAAGTACAAAGATTGAGACCACATCAATTCAATTAGAGACCAAAGTTAACACTAAAATTGATAGTATCTCAACTTATTTAGTCAACTTAAAGAATACACTTGATACCAAGATAGACAAACTCACAGCTAAAGTAAATCGTTTGATGACATTGACTAATATTACTGAACCCACTGACTATCCTCCTTCTTCTCTCCTACACTCCTGTGAGGAGATCAAGACTAACTGGCCTGATAATCCCTCTGACTATTACCTGATTGCTGATACTAAAGGACATCGTCGTCATGTCTACTGTCATATGGAATCATTGTGTAACTCTGGAGGAGGATGGATGAGGGTAGCTTATCTCAACATGTCTGATCCTACAGAGGAATGTCCACCTGGATTTAGACTATACAACCAGAATGGAACAAGAGCATGTGGACGATCAGCATCATCACCAGCTAATAGCTGTCAATCAGTCAAGTTCCCTTCCTACTGTATCAGTTATTCTCAAGTATGTGGTCGAGTTATTGGGTATCAATATGGACATGCTGATGGAATAGACCCCCGTCGTGCTGAAAAAAACAATCTCAATGGAGCATATGTTGATGGTGTTAGTCTAACTCGTGGTAATCCTCGACAACATATCTGGACATTTGTGGTTGCTTTACAAGAAAATAGTTTTCATCACCAAGGTCATAATGAGTGTCCCTGTGCTCCTAATAGTCCTGTGACTGTTCCATCTTTTATTGGTAATGACTATTTCTGTGAGTCTGGTTGTCCCGGAGACTGGCAATGGAATACATCCTATTCTGGAGATCCACTCTGGGATGGTAAGCAGTGTGGATTGATAGAGAAGGCCTGTTGTCTAGCTCCTGGTCTACCATGGTTCAATAAGACACTTAGCTCTCCCACTACTGACTATATAGAAATGAGAATATGTGGAGATGAAGTTGGTAGTTGGGAAGACTCTCCAGTTAATTATTTTGAAATTTATGTTAAGTAATTTAGAGACATTGAAAAGTGAAACAATACTGATAATTATTAAATTATTGTTGAAATTTCCCTTTTAATTCAAAAAAACCATTAAAATAAAAATTTTGTTGTACTAATGACAATTTAGCATTAGTACATTTAATGATGACATCAAAGTAAGTACTGCAAAGTTTTTAAACGAAGTAATGGTAGATTGTGATAAAAGTTATAACAAGTGAAGGTAACCAAATGAATTACATTAGTTTCATGTAATAATAATCTAAGATATAAGTATTCTAGTATAACTATATTGAAAAATAGTTTATGATTATTATAAATACTATACTATAGTATAGAATAGTACATAGGAAGTGGTATACTGATGGAACATCTCTTATAAAAACAATCTTTTAGTAATAATAGCCTAAAATAACCACTACCATATAAGAACATTAAGCTATTGGGCAGGTGGTTAATAGAATACATGTATTAGACATACAGTACATATGTATGGATGGTCTAGATTGTCCATTGGAATGATTTGGCAGAAAATATCTCTACTAAAGCAAACTTTAAAGCAAACTTTATGTGAAATAAAGACATAAAAACTTCTTAACATAAGTGGTACATTCTTATTACTCAAATTGACTTGATCAAAAGGGAGCAAATGATGAGTAAGATGACATAATGAAGTACTAACTATTCTCCGTGTTATCTCCTCTACTCCTGGGAGTACTAAATGGTCAAAGAGTTGTCTCAGCCAAACATAACTTATAACACAATTCACTCATATAGCTAAGTTATAAAAAGACCATTATTTCATTATCTGTGAGACAAGAAGTAATGTCATTTATTAACACTAAATAGGTCATGATAACACAGTAGTAACTTTTATTCAGTCAACTCAAATTGTATGTCCTTCTACAAACATTCCCTGACCTTTAGTAAATGTAACTTTTATTAGTAACAATTGATACTAAAAACAAGGACAAGTCATCAGTGAACCTACAAATTGAACAAATGACCTTCTACAATTTTTTCCAAACCATTCAAGATTACCTCATTATAATAACGAGCTAATTTTGTAAATTATAAAAAAGAAACAAAAGTATAACACCTTTAGTTTTATTTTCTAAGTAAAGCAGCTATCATCTAGTAATGAAAGTTAACATTGTAGTAACCTTTGAATCATTAGTAACTTTTAATGAAGACAACTTTGTTAGAAACAATTGTATTTTAAACAAGGACAAGCCATTAGTGAACCTCCAATTAAAACAAATGTCTTGTATAAGCTTTTCCAAGCCATTAAAGATGATCTCATTATAATAACCACCTAGTTTTGTAGCATCAGTGAACTTCTAAATTGAACAAATTTTCCAAACCATCAAAGATGACATCACTGTAATAACTAACTGGTTCTACAAATTATAAAAAAGAAAATCAAATTATACAATCTTTACTTCAGTTTGTAAGTAAAGCAGCTATCATCTAGTGATGAAAATGATGATTCTCTTTGTCTTGGGACTTGTATTAGGTCTGACTCAGACTGAAAGTAGTAACAGTTGTACAGCTACATGTACATCTACCTGTCCTTCTACTAGTTGTTCAATACAAAGTTGTAATGTTAGTAAAGCTATAACAGAGCTAGGTGAGAAGCTTAGTGCTAAAATTGGAAACATAACTTCAATACTAGATGATAGAATGAATCAAAAGGAACTCTATACAAAGATGAACCAGATTGAAGCCAAGCTTGATCAATTGATGGCATATGCAAATATTAGTGATCTCTATCCTCCTTCTTCTCTACTACACTCCTGTGAGGAGATCAACACTAACTGGCCTGATAGTCCCTCTGACTATTACCTCATAGCTGATACGAATGGACATCCTCGTCATGTCTACTGTCATATGGAATCACTGTGTAACTCTCAAGGAGGATGGATGAGGGTAGCCTATCTCAACATGTCTGACCATACAGAAGAATGTCCACCTGGATTTAGACTATATAACCAGAATGGAATAAGAGCATGTGGGAGATCAACATCATTAGCAGCTTCTACCTGTCAATCAGTCAAGTTCCCCTCTTACAGTATCAGCTACTCTCAAATATGTGGTAGAGTTATTGGATATCAATATGGATCACCTGATGCTATTGACCCTCATAGTATAAGAAGTAAAAGCATTAATGGAGCATATGTTGATGGTGTGAGTCTCACACATGGTAATCCTCGTCAACATATCTGGACATTTATAGCTGCTCTACAAGAGAACTATTTCAATTTAGATGGTCGTCATGAGTGTCCCTGTGCTCCTAACAGCCCTGTGACTGTCCCATCATTTATGGGTAATGACTACTTCTGTGAATCAGGTTGTCCTGGACACTGGCAGACTCGGGTCTTCTATACTAATCCACCTGATCCACTCTGGGATGGTAAACAGTGTGGACTGATAGAGAAGGCCTGTTGTCAAGCTCCTGGTCTACCATGGTTTAATAAGACACTTGACTCTCCAACTACCGACTATATAGAAATGAGAGTGTGTGCTGATGATCCGGGGGGATACGAAGATTCTCCAGTTACTTACTATGAACTCTACGTTAAGTAATTAATATATTATTAAGGAATTGAGAAGTGGAATATATTATTGATTTGTTTGATGTCTTTTGATTAAAAAAAGTTACATTTTAAAAAATTATTCTAATATTACTATGAGGAAAATTTCCTTAAGTAATATAGTAGTGGTAAGACCTGCTAAGTGGGCAGATGTTGTGGGGACATCACCAGAAGCTTATTCTTCATCAGAATAACTATTAGTCATGACTTTTATTGGATACAGTGTACGTTGACAGTCTTTTTAGCACCTGCTCTACCTATTGCTATAAGCTTACTTCAACCTGTCTGATGCTATTGATCCTTTATGGAGGATATGACATCAATGCAGCATATGTTGATGGTGTTTGCATTACTTGTGGTAATCCTCGAAAACATATCTGGACATTTATGGCTACTCTACAAGAAAACTATTTCACTTTAGATGGTCGTATAGATTCATATTATAATTAAAGCATTTATTGATTCCTTTAAGCCTTGACTTTTAATTCCTATGCTAACTAAATGTAATGTTCACACATAAAAATCAGCAAGTTAATTCATTTAAACTATTTAGTAAAATAATGACATTCAACTAAATAAAATTTGTTAAACACATTCAACAACATCTATCTTAACATGTCTGACCCCACAGAGGAATGCCCACCTGGATTTAGACCATATAACCAGAATAGAATAAGAAAATGTGGATGACTAGTATCATTACTAGTTAGTTACTTTCATTCAGTCAAGTTCTCTTCCTACAGTATCAGCTACATTTAAGTATGGTCAGAGTTGTCTCAGCCAAACATAACTTATAACAAATTCACTCATATAGCTAAGTTATAAAAAGACCATTATTTTATTATCTGTGAGACAAGAAGTAATGTCATTTATTAACACTAAATAGGTCATGATAACACAGTAGTAACTTTTATTCAGTCAACTCAAATTGTATGTCCTTCTACAAACATTCCCTGACCTTTAATGAATACTTGTAAACATCTTATAGGAGAATAGACAACTATGATGACACATATATAATGTCTTTCTGTAAACCTTTCCCTATCAAACATTTAACACATGATAATCATTCTCAGTCTATAAAAGACACTCCTTGAACAAAATCTTCACTCTTCTAGGAAATGAGCTAAAGAACTTCTACAATAATAGAAATGTTAGCTGTCCTTATCTTCAGCTTTGTTGTCACTCTAATTCATGCTAATACTGGTAGTATGTCAGACAACTGTCCAACTACTACCTCACTACAACAGTCTATAGATAACCTCACTAACCTGGTCAATGACACACTGACCAAGTCAGCTCAGAGTTGTCTAGCTAATGCTGATAGCAGTAGTAATGTTGCTATCTTAGTACAACTAACAATGATGCATCAACTATTCAACCATAACCAAATGAACACAAGAGACTGCTGTCCAATGAAGAAGACTAATAACAATAGTAAAGCTATTGAAGAACTTGGTGAAAAGCTAAGTACAAAGATTGAAAAGAGCTCAACTCATATAGAAGCAAACTTGAAGAAAATGTTTAATGCCAAGATAGACAAACTCACAGCTAAAATCAATCATTTGATGACACTGACTAATATTACTGAACCCACTGATTATCCTCCTTCTTCTCTCCTACACTCCTGTGAAGAGATCAAGACTAACTGAAAAAATTAAACACATAAAATTTATGGGTAATAGAAGCCTGCCTACCTTCTCTAACTATCTATGGAATATCCTCGAATTATATCAATTTTTATTATTAAAATAATACTAGCTAAGTTAATATGTAAAGTTAATATGTAAAGTTAACTTTGTCAGTTAAAGAATACGGTTTAATTTCACTCATTGCTCTCAAAAGTCACATACAACAATATATTAAGACAATGACCTGTTACACACACACATATATACAAGACATGTGGTCCAAAATGATTAGAGGACTAATATATAGTCCATTAATATCAATCTCCATTATTATAATAATATTAGTTAATTTAATGTGTAAAGTTTACTTTGGAGTAACCTTTGAATCATTAGTATTATTATAAACATTCTTAAACTTTTAGTGAAAACAACTTTGTTAGTAACAATTGATATTTAAACAAGGACAAGTCATCAGTGAACCTACAAATTGAACAAATGACCTTCTACAATTTTTCCCAAACCATTAAAGGTGACCTCATTATAATAACCAGCTAATTTTGTAAATTATAAAAAAGAAAATAAAGTATAGGACCTTTAGTTTTATTCTGTAAGTAAAGCAGCTATCATCTAGTGATGAAAATGATGATTCTCTTTGTCTTGGGGTTTATATTAGGTCTGACTCAGACTGGAAGTAGTAACAGTTGTAAAGCTACATGTACATCTACCTGTCCCTCTACTAGTTGTTCAATACAAAGTTGTAATGATAGTAAAGCTATAACAGAGCTAGGTGAAAAGCTTAATGCTAAAATTGACAATGTGACTTCAATACTAGATGACAGAATGTATCAAAAGGAACTCAATACAAAGATGAAGCAGATTGAAACCAAGCTTGATCGTATGATGGCGTATGCAAATATTACTGATTTTTATCCTCCTTCATCTCTCCTACACTCCTGTGAAGAGATCAAGACTAACTGGCCTGATAGTCCCTCTGACTATTATATCATAGCTGATACTAATGGACATCCTCGTCATGTCTACTGTCATATGGAATCACTGTGTAACTCTGGAGGAGGATGGATGAGGGTAGCCTATCTTAACATGTCTGACCCTATAGAAGAATGTCCACCTGGATTTGGACTATTTAACCAGAATGGAATAAGAGCATGTGGACGACCAGCATTGTCTCCAGCTAATAGCTGTCAATCAGTCAAGTTCCCCTCTTACAGTATCAGCTATTCTCAAGTATGTGGTCGAGTTATTGGATATCAATATGGATCACCTGATGCTATTCAACCTCATAGTGGAAGAAGTAAAAGCATTAATGGAGCATATGTTGATGGTGTTAGTCTTACTCATGGTAATCCTCGTCAATATGTTTGGACATTTATGGCTGCTCTACAAGAGAATTATTTCTTTACAGATGGTCGTCATGAGTGTCCTTGTGCTCCTAACAGTCCTGTAACTGTTCCATCCTTTATTGGTAATGACTACTTCTGTGAGTCAGGTTGTCCTGGAAACTGGAAACACAACATCTTCTACACTGATCCACTCTGGGATGGTAAACAGTGTGGACTGATAGAGAAGGTCTGTTGTCAAGTTCCTGGTCTACCGTATTTTAATAAGACACTTAACTCTCCTACTACTGACTATATAGAAATGAGAGTATGTGGAGATCAACCAACAACTGATGAAGATTCTCCTGTTGGTTATTATGAGATTTATGTGAAGTAGTCAAGATTGAAGACAATAATGTATTAACTATTGATAAAAATATTTTTTTGCATTCATGTTGATTAATTATTGTATTTGTCATAACATTGCTGTTACCTTTTTTGCTACATTTGTAATGAGGTTAGTAAAATAAAATCAAAGTTTGGAATAAAATTCTTCAATCTAGAATTGAGGAACCTTAGTTTTGATATGAAAAATAGACAAATCATAGATAGAGTCAATCATTATTTTTGAATCAAAAAACAAACAAACAAACAAACGACATGTATATAAACATGTTTCACTCAACATCTGTTGTAATTGTGTTCATAACATAGAACAGTATATACAATAGTCCTTGTGTTCCTAATAGTCAGTGATTATCTGATTATCTAGAATTAAGAGTGTGTGGTAACCAAATAACAAGTGATGAAGACACTCCAGTTAGTTACTACAAATAAAATCCAAATGATCATTTTATTATACTTAAATATATATTGACATAAGTTAGGTTATAGGTTTCCTACTCTTTAATAATCACATTATTACTTAATCACTTACTTCCCATACTAAATCTCAACCTATATTAACACAATTATAATCAAAAGACTACATTGTAAATCCAGCATATAAATCACAGCATCAAGATTTGTGACTATTAGGAATATATACTGTACACAATAATGTAGACAAGATTGTATAAAAGGATTATCACTATATATAAATTGCAATGGATATTTAGTTGGTAGCTAAAATAGATAAGTGTGTGTTACACTTGATTTCAATGACTAATATCTAAGGATGTAGGTCATATAATATAATGTTGATGTGGTTTGACTACATTGTTGGTTTATAGTGTTAACATAAACAAACCACAAATATGTTCAGATAACATGTTAGTATGTCTTTCAATAAGATAATTAACTGCTGGATCAGTCATTATAATACATTTAATTTGACTGTTCTATCTTTAATATGAAGTACAAACACAAGTGGTCCAATACATTTACATAATGATTCTTTTGATTTCAAGAATAAATGTCAATCAACTATTCATAGCTACATACATACAGTAAATTTAAGAGAGGGCAGTTGTATGACTGTGTTTACTTATTACTTTACCATTTAATAGTCCAGAGTCAACATATTTAAAACAAACAAACAAATGACATGTGTATAAACATGTTCCACTCAACATCTGTAATTGTGTTCACAACATAGAACAATATATACAATAGTTCTTGTGTTCCTAATAGTCAGTGATTATCTGATTATCTAGAATTAAGAGTGTGTGGTAACCAAATAATAAGTGATGAAGATACTCCAGTTAGTTACTACAAATAAAATCCAAATTATCATTCTATTATACTTAAATATATATTGTCATAGGTTAGGTTATAGGTTTCCTACTCTTTAATAATCACATTATTACTTAATCACTTACTTCCAATACTAAATCTCAACTTATGATAGCACAATTTGAATCAAAAGAGTACATTATAAATCACAGCATAAAGAGTTTTGATTGTTAGGAATATATACTGTACACAATAATGTAGACAAGATTGTGTGAAAGGATTATCACTACATATAAATTCTAATGGTATTTAGTTGGTAGTCAAAATAGATAAGTTGTGTTTCCTCTGATTTTAATGACAATATCTAAGGATGTAGGTCATATAATATAATATTGATGTGCCTTGTTGCTTTATAGTGTCAATTACAAACAAACCACGAATATGTTTAGATAAGTAATAATGTGTCAGTATGTCCACTTCCTGACCAAAACTGTTTATATCAGTTATTATAGTACATTTAATTTGACTGTGTTATCTTTAATATGAAGTACAAACACAATTCCAATACATGTATATAATGATTCTCTTGATTTCCAAGAATATATCAATGAACTATATACATAAAGTGAATTTAAGAGAGGACTGTTCTGTGACTGTTTAATAAATAAATATAAATTGTGAGCAATATATTTTATTTGGCCACATAAATTGACCCCAGATCCAACATATTTGAGAAACATCGTTATATAACCATTTGGTGGCTAATATTGTATCCATTATTAATAATAATAACGATGTGGTCAACATTATTAGTTTAACTTTGTAATATAATAAAGTAAAAATAAAATAGATTCTAAGTATTATACTATTTTTATATTTAACAAATTCATAGAAATCAAATTTTCCTTTTATACATAATTTACTCCTATCAAAACTATTTACATAAACCTTCAACAAAAGATGACTACCTTTATAGTTCCTGGTAACATCAGGTGAGTACTCTTATTGTCTTAGTTACAATACATTTATGACCTATCATATATTTAGTGCATATTTCCTAAAAACCTTCACATCACAATTTGATAGCATCTGCAATCCTAATAGATTATAAATGACACTTATAGCATTGAACTTGTGCATTACCTAGTGCTACAAAATCTCATGATTTATGTCACATATTATATAAACTGAAAAAATGATAATGACCAAATATCAAGTACATTCTTCCATTCCTTTTGTTTATTGAGCTGTATTCATAAAGTCTGATATATCTTGTTATGAAATTAAATTCTTTTCATGAACATCATCAACATAATAATTATAACTAATAAATGATTATTACTTCAAAGTTATCTAAATAAAAGAGGTCCATACAATGTCAAAACTACCCACCTCTGTTCAAAAGGTAAATGTCCTGCCCTCTTTTACTACAAGAGGATAAGATAAACTATTCAAGTGCTAACCTTTACTTTTAAAAGAACCTCCTACATGTACTCTCCTAAAACATATAAATGCTAAAATATGGTTCATGATAGCAATCAAAAAATGAGCTGGGAAAATGTTAAGATGAGGATGTGGATTCTCCAATTAATTTTTATGAGATTTATATTAAGTAATGGCTAGATATTATATAAAGAAAGATAATGTAGAATTTTTAAAAGATTATAAAATCTTAATGTTTCTACTACTATTGTAACATTACTTAATTTGATAATTTATATTCAATCAATATAAAGATATCAGATTACTATTATCTGAACAAAAGGGGTGGACATATAGTCAATAGGAGAAGATAAGATAGTTCTTTCAAAATATAAACTACCTTTGATCTATCACCTCTTACCTATGCTCTCTCTCAAAACCTATCATACAAAACTAATCAGAAAGATTAGATCAATTGACCATAATTGTGAAAAAAAGTTTATACTAACTTTCCTAAACATAATCCTTCCTTCATGAAAGACCTTGTAGTCATAAGTGATTATAAAAGAAAATCTCAAAACGTAAAATTTTAGTTTGAGTAAAGAGAGTCTATAATGAAAGAAATGTTGACATTTATCATCTTGGGTCTTGCCATTGGCTTAGTTCATGTCAATGGTTACAGTCATATTGGAGGATGTACAGCTACTTGTACAGCTACATGTCCAGTAATCCCTCTTACAAAAGGTCTCTATCCTCCTTCTTCTCTACTACATTCCTGTGAGGAGATCAAAACTAACTGGCCTGATAGTCCCTCTGACTATTACATCATAGCTGATACTAATGGACATCCTCGTCATGTCTACTGTCATATGGAATCACTGTGTAACTCTGGAGGAGGATGGATGAGGGTAGCTTACCTCAACATGTCTGATCCTACAGAGGAATGTCCACCTGGATTTAGACTATATAATGAGAGTGGAATAAGAGCATGTGGACGACCAGCATCAGCACCAGTTGGTTACTGTCAATCAGTCAAGTTCCCCTCCTACAGTATCAGCTACTCTCAAATATGTGGTCGAATTATTGGATATCAACATGGATCACCTGATGCCATTTATCCATACCGTTCACAGAAAAATAACCTCAATGGAGCATATGTTGATGGTGTTAGTCTAACTTGTGGTAATCCTCGTCAACATGTTTGGACATTCATGGCTGCTCTACAAGAGAATTATTTCTTTACAAATGGTGGTGAAGAGTGTCCCTGTGCTCCTAACAGTCCTGTGACTGTTCCATCCTTTATTGGTAATGACTACTTCTGTGAGTCAGGTTGTCCTGGAAACTGGAAACACAACGTCTTCTACACTGATCCACTCTGGGATGGTAAACAGTGTGGACTGATAGAGAAGGTCTGTTGTCAAGCTCTGGTCTACCATGGTTTAATAAGACACTTAACTCTCCCACTACTGACTATATAGAAATGAGAGTGTGTGGAGATCAACCAACAACTGATGAAGATTCTCCTGTTGGTTATTATGAGATTTATGTGAAGTAATCAAGATTGAAGATATTAATGTATTAACTATTGATAAAAATATTTTTTGCATACATGTTGATTAATTATTGTATTTGTCATAACATTTCTGTTACCTTTTTTGCTACATTTGTAATGAGGTTAATAAAATAAAATCAAAGTTTGAAATAAAATTCTTCAGTCTAGAATTGAGGAACCTTAGTTTTGATATGAAAAATAGACAAATCATAGTTAGAGTCAATCATTATTTTTGAATCAAAAAACAAACAAACAAACAAACAAACGACATGTGTATAAACATGTTCCACTCAACATCTGTTGTAATTGTGTTCATAACATAGAACAGTATATACAATAGTCCTTGTGTTCCTAATAGTCAGTGACTATCTGATTATCTAGAATTAAGAGTGTGTGGTAAGTTGGTAACCAAATAACAAGTGATGAAGACACTCCAGTTAGTTACTACAAATAAAATCCAAATTATCATTCTATTATACTTAAATATGTATTGTAATTGGTCAGGTTATAGGTTTCCTACTCTTTAATAATCACATTATTACTTAATCACTTTCTTCCCATACTAAATCTCAACTTATGATAGCACAATTTGAATCAAAAGAGTACATTATAAATCACAGCATGAAGAGTTTTGATTGTTAGGAATATATACTGTCCATAATAATGTAGACAAGATTGTGTGAAAGGATTATCACTACATATAAATTCTAATGGTATTTAGTTGGTAGTCAAAATAGATAAGTTGTGTTACCTCTGATTTTAATGAAAATATCTAAGGATGTAGGTCATATAATATAATGTTGATGTGGTTTGACTACCTTGTTGCTTTATAGTGTCAATTATAAACAAACCACAAATATGTTTAGATAAGTAATAATGTGTCAGTATGTCCACTTCCTGACCAAAACTGTTCATATCAGTTATTATAATACATTTAATTTGACTGTGTTATCTTTAATATGAAGTACAAACACAATTCCAATACATGTACATAATGATTCTCTTGATTTCCAAGAATATATCAATGAACTATATACATAAAGTGAATTTAAGAGAGGACTGTTCTGTGACTGTTTAATAAATAAATACAATTTTTGAGCAATATATTTTATTTGGCCACATAAATTGACCCCAGATCCAACATATTTGAGAAATGTCGTTATATAACCATTTGGTGGCTAATATTGTATCCATTACTAATAATAATAATGATGTAGTCAACATTATTAGTTTAACTTTGTAATATAATAAAGTAAAAATAAAAAAGATTCTAAGTATTATACTAGTTTATATTTATCAAATTCATAGAAATCAAATTTTCCTTTTATACATAATTTACTCCTATCAAAACTATTTACATAAACCTTCAATAAAAGATGACTACCTTTATAGTTCCTGGTAACATCAGGTGAGTACTCTTATTGTCTTAGTTACAATACATTTATGACCTATCATACATTTAGTGCATATTTCCTAAAAACCTTCACATCACAATTTGATAGCATCTGCAATACTAATAGATTATAAATGACACTTATAGCAATTGAATTTGTGCGTTAGCTAGTGCTACAAAATCTCATGATTTATGTCACATATTATATAAACTGAAAAAATGATAATGACCAAATATCAAGTACATTCTTCCATTCCTTTTGTTTATTGAGCTGTATTCATAAGTCTGATATATCTTGTTATGAAATTAAATTCTTTTCATGAACATCATCAACATAATAATTATAACTAATAAATGATTATTACTTCAAAGTTATCTAAATAAAAGAGGTCCATACAATGTCAAAACTACCCACCTCTGTTCAAAAGGTAAAT
The DNA here is from genome assembly GCA_963965975.1 of Xestospongia bergquistia. Lineage (NCBI taxonomy): Eukaryota > Metazoa > Porifera > Demospongiae > Haplosclerida > Petrosiidae > Xestospongia > Xestospongia bergquistia. Next base: position 2,354,370 of record OZ014415.1, read on the forward strand.
GTCCTGCCCTCTTTTACTACAAGAGGATAAGATAAACTATTCAAGTGCTAACCTTTACTTTTAAAAGAACCTCCTACATGTACCTCTCCTAAAACATATAAGTGCTAAAATATGGTTCATGATAGCAATCAACACAATCTCATAATTTATGTGAAATACTATCTAAACTGACAAAATGATGATGGTCATTTTCTTGGGTCTTATACTATTGGTTTAATTGTACTATCGTATATATATGTAATTAAATTGCTACTAAAATTTAATAGTTTGGAATAAAAACGTTAAAAAGTTCTTGATATAAATGGTACATCTTTATTACTTAAATAACACTGACATAATAAATACATGAGCAAACATTGGATTAGTAAGATGACACTCTAAATAGTACTCCTGGGAGTACTATTTAGTCAAAGGGTTGTCTCAACCACACATAATTTACAATAAAATACACTCATATAGCTAAGTTATAAAAAGACCATTATTTCATTATCTGTGAAAGAAGTGTTGTCATTTACTACTACAAAATAGGTTATCATAACACAGTAATAACCTTCATTCATCAATTCACCTGGCTTGTCCTTCTACAAACATTCCCTGACCTTTAATGAAAGCCTTTGCTCATAAACAGCTTGCTGGAGGACAAACAGCTATCATAATATGTAGGTAACATCTTTCTGTAAACTTTTCCAGTGTAATAGGAATGCACATCTCCCTACTAAACATTTGGCACATGATAATCATACTTAGCCTATAAAAGATACTCTCTTAAACAGAAGCCTCAGTTCTCTATTCAGTGAACTAAACAGTCTCTATAATGGAAGCTGTCCTCATCTTCAGTATTGTTGTCACTCTAGCTCATGTTAATACTGGTAGTATGTCAGACAACTGTCCAACTACTACCTCACTACAACAATCTATAGATAACCTCACTAACTTGGTCAAAAACACATTGACCAAGTCAGCTCAGAGTTGTCTAGCTAATGCTGATAGCAGTAGTAATGTTGCTATCTTAGTACAACTAACAATGATGCAACAACTATTCAACCATAACCAAATGAACACAAGAGGTTGCTGTCCTACAAAGAGTAGTTATAATGACAGTAAAGTTATTGTAGAACTTGGTGAAAAGCTAAGTACAAAGATTGAGACCACATCAATTCAGTTGGAAACCAAAGTTAATACTAAAATTGATGGTATCTCAACTTATTTAGTCAACTTAAAGAATATGTTTGATACCAAGATAGACAAACTCACAGCTAAAGTAAATCGTTTGATGACATTGACTAATATTACTGAGCCCATTGATTATCCTCCTTCTTCTCTCCTACATTCCTGTGAGGAGATCAACATTAACTGGCCTGATAGTCCCTCTGACTATTATATCATAGTTGATACTAATGGACATCCTCGTCATGTCTACTGTCATATGGAATCATTGTGTAACTCTCAAGGAGGATGGATGAGGGTAGCCTACCTCAATATGTCTGACCCTACAGAGGAATGTCCACCTGGATTTAGACTATATAACCAGAATGGAATAAGAGCTTGTGGAAGACCAGCAACATCACCAGTTAACAGCTGTCAATCAGTCAAGTTCCCCTCTTACAGTATCAGCTACTCTCAAGTATGTGGTCAGATTATTGGATATCAATATGGATCACCTGATGCAATTTATCCTGGACGTTCACAGAAAAATAACCTCAATGGAGCGTATGTTGATGGTGTTAGTATAACTTATGGTAATCCTCGTCAACATATCTGGACATTTATGGCTGCTCTACAAGAGAACTATTTCCATCAAGGTGGTCAATGCGCGTGTCCCTGTGCTCCTAACAGTCCTGTGACTGTTCCATCTTTTATCGGTAATGACTATTTCTGTGAGTCTGGTTGTCCTGGACACTGGCAATGGAATACATTCTATCCTGGGGATCCACTCTGGGATGGTAAACAGTGTGGATTGATAGAGAAGGCCTGTTGTCTAGCTCCTGGCCTACCATGGTTCTATAAGACACTTAACTTTCCCACTACTGACTATATAGAAATGAGAGTGTGTGCTGATGAAGTTGGCAGTTGGGAAGACTCTCCAGTCAATTATTTTGAAATTTATGTTAAATAAAGAACTTACTTAGAGACATTGAAGAGTAAAATGTTACTGATAATTATGTGTAATTTGTTAGATTTCCTTTTAAATTCAAAGAAGCCATTTCAATGAAAACTGAATACACTAATGTACAATTAAAATATCATTATTATATACCTGATTATTTTGATACTTTTCATAACAAGAAATTATCTGTGAAATTTCTCAACACATAATCATTATAAAGAGCATGCGTACATTACAGTTTATAAATTTAAAGACAAGTCCAAAATTTTATGCAAAAAATTGTAGGCAATAGTAGTCTGCCTAACTTCCATCAAAACATTACACTGTGCAAAAACAACCAAGTATACAGAAAATATTTTTAAAATAAGTGTAGCATTTAACACAGGCACAGTCTTTATGTCATCAGGTATCTGATGTTACATGTACTAAATGAGAAGTGGTCAAATGCAAAAAAATCCTATAACATTAGAAGGCAGAACCTTAGTATATTAACAAGATAAACCAACTCTCAGACAAGCATGATTGTTTAATGTCTCGTCTCAATGTTATCTCTATCCTCCTTCTTCTCTTCTTTATTCTTGCAAGATCAACATTAACTGGCTTGATGATGTGCGATTGTGTTATTGGATATCAATATGCATCACCAGACGCAATTCATCCTGGACGTTCACAGAAAATAATCTCAATGGAGCATATGTTGATGGTATTAGTATAACACATGGTAATCCTCGTCAACATGTTTGGACATATATGGCTGCTCTACAAGAGTATGTTTTCCATATTGATGGTCAATGTGAGTGTTTCTGTGCTCCTAACAGTCCTGTCACTGAATAAGAGAGTTGGCAGAAACTATAGTTCATCTCAAAGATACTTCTCAAGTAACAGATTTAGAAGCTTTGATCAGTCATGCCCAAATCAAAGTGCTCACAATAAAAAGTGATGATATTCATTGGTTGCTATGTCCATTTGCAGTTGCTGTATGTGGAATAATTTTATTAGTTGCTCTTGAAAGTTGCAGTGTGCCATGCGAAAAAACAATAAGTCTAATACATATTCTCTGGAATAATGAGATTCAAAATAAAAATCAAAGCCCAAACATTACATAACAATAATTTTGGTACAAATGATACCTCTGTTCGATACCTCACTCTCTAAGGTTATGGTCTTCTGATATGTTAAGAGATTACTTAAACATTAATTTATAAGTCATATGTCAATATTATAGTGACATAGGTACAGACACCTTGTGTCAAAAGATTTTCAAAAACTAATTAGTAACCATCTCGCATTGTCTTTAATGATTACTAAAGAGCAGTGAAATACTACTTGTCAACTGAATTCAAACATTAAAATGAACTCAATCTTGTATTGTAAACAAAGAGTTCTTAAATTTGTTTATTTAATAATATGAAATTAAATAGCATTTACCAAAATGATCCACTCAAACTGTAAGACCAAGTACCCTTGCTGACCTTTTGTGATAGGTTATACCACTGTTCTGTATTGTAGTCTATTAATACAAAAGCTATAATATTAACATAACAACTTATAGTAATTGTTGGAAATATAAATAAATATAAACAAGAAATAACATTTTAATTCATCTTTAATTGATGAATAGATTGGGCTCTTTAAATAGCAGAGGTCCAAAATTAGTACCACCTACTTTCTATTCAAGAGGCAAATCTGATCAATGGACTTATCTTGTCCTTTTAATCCAAGAGCAAGTTAAGTCCATTGATCAGTTAATCATCCTCTTAACTTGATTCCTCTTCTTTCAAAACATGGAAACCCTATCTTATCCAGTTAAAAGAAAATAAATCGTTTAAAGATTAAATCCATCGATCATAATGATAAGAAAATGAATTTTACCAAAGTTAATACCTCCTTAAAGGAGGATCTTTTAGTCACAAATACCATGTTCATGTCCCAATACTCAGCTTATAAAAAGAGATTCAAACATAAGACACTAGCTATTATCTTTTGAGTTGAACAGTGTCTAAAGTCTACAAATGACATTATTTTTTCTGTTGGGTCTTGCCATTGGTTTACTTCAAATCAATGGTGAGTCTCATACTGGAGGATGTACAGCTACTTGTACAGCTACATGTCCAGTAATAGCTCCTACACATGGTTTTTGTGGCAATGACAGCACAGCTATTGGAAAAAAGTTAGCGCAACTCAATACAAATATGAACCAGATTGAAGCCAAACTTGATCAATTAATAGCACGTGCAAATATTACTGATCTCTATCCTCCTTCTTCTCTACTACACTCCTGTGAGGAGATCAAAAGTAACTGGCCTGATAGTCCCTCTGACTATTACATCATAGCTGATACTAATGGATATCTTCGTCATGTCTACTGTCATATGGAATCATTGTGTAATTCTAGTGCAGGATGGATGAGGGTAGCCTATCTTAACATGTCTGACCCGACAGAGGAATGTCCACCTGGATTTAGACTATATAACCAGAATGAAACAAGAGCGTGTGGACGACCAGCATTATCACCAGCTGGCTACTGTCAATCAGTCAAGTTCCCTTCTTATGATGTCAGTTACTCAGAAGTATGTGGTCGAGTTACTGGATATCAGTATGCATCTGTTGATGGTATTGATCCTTATCGTTTACAAAATAATAACCTCAATGCAGCATATGTTGATGGTGTTAGTCTTACTTGTGGTAATCCTCGTAAACATATCTGGACCTCGTAAACATATCTGGACATTTATCACTGCTCTACAAGAAAACAATTTTGTTGATGGGGGTTGGCGAGTGTGTCCCTGTGCTCCTAATAGTCCTGTGACTGTTCCATCTTTTATTGGTAATGACTACTTCTGCGAGTCAGGTTGTCCTGGAAACTGGCAGTTTGATGTCTTATACACTGATCCACTCTGGGATGGTAAACAGTGTGGACTGATTGAGAAGGCCTGTTGTCTAGCTCCTGGTCTACCATGGTTTAATAAGACACTTAACTCTCCCACTACTGACTATATAGAAATGAGAGTATGTGGAAATGAAGGTGGCAGTTCAGAAGACTCTCCAGTTAATTATTTTGAAATTTATGTTAAGTAATTTAAAGACATTGAAAACCGAAATAATACCAATAATATTATTACATGTTATTATTTTACAAGATTATTTTGAGGGAAATATGAAGTAGTAATATAGTGGTGGGTGGACAAAGACTATGTGATATGTCAGAAGCATGTAATAGAAGTCTTTCCTTTATCAAAATACCTTGGATACCTCACTCTCTAAGGCTATGGTCTCCTTACATGTTAAGAGGTAAGTTGAACACTAATTTATAAGTAATATGTCAATATTATAGTGACATAGGTACAGACATATTGTGTCAAAAGAATGTCAAGAACTAATTGGTTTTGTTAGTGACCATTTGCATTGTCTTTCATGATTACTAAAGAGCAGTAAAAATACTATTAGTAAACTGAATTCAAACATTAAAATCAAATCATTCTTGTATTGTAAACAAAGAAAAATTGTTTATTTAATGATATGAAATTAAATAGTATTTAGAAAAATGATCCACTCAAATTGTAAGACCAATTACCACTGCTGACCTTTTGCGCAAGGATATAGTCTATCAATACAGAAGCTATAATATTAACATAATGACTTATAGTAATTGTTGCCGATATAAATAAATATAAACCAGAAATAACAATTTAATCGCTTTTAATTGATGAATAGATTAGCTATCTAAACAGCAGATATCCAAAAACTAGTACCACCCACTTCCATTCTAAAGGCAAATCTTTGTTAATCCAAGGACAAGATAAGTCCATTGATCGGTTAGTCTTCCTTTTATCTAATATGTCTTCTTTCAAAACATGGACACTCCTACCTTACACAGTTGAAAGACCATGAATTCACCTCAATTATAATGATAAAAAATGAATTTTACCAAAGCTAATACATCCTTAAAGGAGGATCAATTAGTCACAAATACCAGGTGTATGTTCCCAACCCTCAGCTTATAAAAAAACATCCAAACATAAAAAACTAGTTATTATCTTTTGAGCTGAACAGTGTCTGCATTCTACAAATGATTTTATTTTTTCCCTTAGGTTTTGCTATTGGTTTACTTCGTGTCAATGGTGACAATCATATTGGAGGATGTACACCTATTTATACAACTACATTTAGCAACCTTTAAATCATTAGTACTTTTATAAACATTCTATTAGTGAAAATAACCTTGTTAGTAACAATTGATATTAAACAAGGACAAGTCATCAGTGAACATACAAATTGAACAAATGACCTTCCACAAATTTCCCAAACCATTAAGGGTGACCTCATTATAATAATCAGCTAATCTTGTAAATTATAAAAAAGAAAACAAAAGACTAGGACCTTTAGTTTAATTCTGTAATCAAAGCAGCTATCATCTAGTGATGAAAATGATGATTCTCTTTGTCTTGGGGCTTGTATTAGGTCTGACTCAGACTAGAAGTAGTAACAGTTGTACAGCTACATGTACATCTACCTGTCCTTCTACAAGTTGTTCAATACAAAGTTGTAATGATAGTAAAGCTATAACAGAGTTAGATGAAAAGCTTAGTGCTAAAATTGAAAATGTAACTTCAATACTAGATGATAATCAAAAGCAACTCAATACAAAGATGAACCAGATTGAAGCAAAACTTGATCGTTTAATGGCACATGCAAATATTACTGATCTCTATCCTCCTTCTTCTCTCCTACACTCCTGTGAGGAGATCAACACTAACTGGCCTGATAGTCCCTCTGACTATTATCTTATAGCTGATACTAATGGACATCCTCGTCATGTCTACTGTCATATGGAATCACTGTGTAATTCTGAAGGAGGTTGGATTAGGGTAGCCTATCTCAACATGTCTGATCCTACAGGGAAATGTCCATCTGGATTTAGAATATATAACGAGAGTGGAATAAGAGCATGTGGACGACCAGCATCATCACCAGTTGATAGCTGTCAATCAGTCAAGTTCCCATCCTACAGTATTAGTTACTCTCAAGTATGTGGTCAAGTTATTGGATATCAACATGGATCACCTGATGCCCTTGCTCCTTACCGTTCACAGAAAAATAACCTCAATGGAGCGTATGTTGATGGTGTTAGTCTTACTCATGGTAATCCTCGCAAACATATCTGGACATTTATTGCTGCTCTACAAGAGAATTTTTTCTATTCTAATGGCATACATGAGTGTCCCTGTGCTCCTAACAGTCCTGTGACTGTCCCATCTTTTATTGGTAATGACTACTTCTGTGAATCAGGTTGTCCAGGATATCATGAACTTAATGTCTTCTACACTGATCCACTCTGGGATGGTAAACAGTGTGGATTGATAGAGAAATCCTGTTGTCAAGGCCCTGGTCTACCATGGTTCTATAAGACACTTAACTCTCCCACTACTGACTATATAGAAATGAGAGTATGTGGAGATCAACCTACAACTGATGAAGATTCTCCTGTTGGTTATTATGAGATTTATGTGAAGTAGGCAAGATTAAAGAAACTAATGTATTAACTACACACAGGCTAAAATATTGCATACATATTGATTAATAATTATTGAATTTGTTATAAAATTACTACTATGTTTTTTTGTTACATTTGTAATGAGTTTAAAAAGAGTTTAGAATATAATTACTAAAAATATATCATCTTTCAATCTAGATTTGAGGAAAGTTAATTTTGATAAGGAATATCTAAAGTCAATAATTTGATGATATTAATTCTGACTACCAAGGTCTTTTTCAAGGTTTTGACATCAAAACAAGCTATGAATATAATTAAGTTATCAAGTATATCTAAACTGTGGTCAACATAGTGTTTAATTGATTTATCATTGCTTAAGTTGAAAGACAATAAATTCACCTCAAGGTCAAATATCATTGATTATAATGATAATAAGTGAATTACCAAAGCTAATACATCCTTAAAGGAGGATCAGTTAGTCACAAATACCAAGTTTATGGTCCTAATCCTCAGCTAATAAAAAGACATTCAAACATAACAAACTAGCTATTATCTTTTGAGCTGAACAGTGTCTACAGTCTACAAAATGACATTATTTATTATCTTTGGCCTTGCTATTGGTTTAGTTCATGTCAACAGTGACAGTCATGTTGGAGGATGTACAGCTACTTATATAACTACATGACCAATAACTCCTCCTGCACATGGTTCTTATAGTAATGGCAGCATAGCTATTGAAAAAAACTTGAGCAAGTAAATACAAATATTAACCAGATCAAAGCCAAGCTTGATCATTTAATGGCCCAAGCAAATATTACTAATCTCTATCCTCCTTCTTCTTTACTACACTCTTGTGAGGAGATCAACACTAACTCGCCTGATAGTCCCTCTGACTATTATCTCACAGCTGATACTAATGGACATCCTCGTCATGTCTACTGTCATATGGAATCACTGTGTAACTCTGAAGGAGGATGGATGAGGATAGCCTATCTTTACATATCTGATCCCACAGAGGAATGTCCACCTGGATTTAGACTATATATCCAGAATGGTATAAGAGCATGTGGACGACAACAATCATCACCAGTCTTTTATTGTCAATCAGTCAAGTTCTCCTCCTACAGTATCAGCTACTCTCAAGTATATGTAGTCAAGTTATTGGATATCAATACAGATCAACACAATTCCTCTTGACTGTTCATAGAAAATGACCTTTATGGAGCGTATGTTGATGGTGTTAGTATAGCTCATGGAAATCTATATTTCATTGCAATGTTGTCATTCATTTACTTTCTTGTTTTTTCTTTCTATATTTATGATGCTATGATTACTTGTGATTTGAATGTGTCCTTTACAATATAATGTAGAATGTATTATACTCTGGGAAAGTAAACAGCATGGACTGATAGAGAAGGCCTGTTGTCTAGTTTACCATAGTTCATAAAACACTTAACTCTCCTACTATTGACTACATAGGAATGAGTGTGTGGATATGAAGTAGGGGAAATAAAGATTCTCCAGTTAATTATTTTGAAAGTTATGTTAAATGTTAAATGATGATAGAAACAATGAAGAGTGAAATAATACTAATAATTACATATGGTTTGTTTTTAATTCATAGAAACCATTTAAATAAAAGTTGAAGTCATAAAAGTACAGTGTGAAGTGGGAACATAAAGCAGACAATAACAACACACTATACTTTTAGTCCAAAATATTCAGTAAAGGAGATGTGCAGGTAATTTTTTACATGTCAAAGTCATAGTATGTACTTGTACATTGATTACATAGATGTAATTGATTGTATAGATACAAGTAGGATTGAAAACAGTGCAGTGTGTTAAAGATTATGGCTATTATGACAAATCATTTCATAACAATACACTTGACTACCCTATACCCAATTATTACATGCTTTTCACAGCAAGAGCGTAGCTGCAAAATTAATATTTGGTCAAGGGCAAAAATTAAAGTGTAAAGTTTGAGTTGTAGAAGTATGTTTTTCATTCACAAAATTTGTATTGCGTGAAAATTACCAAGTGTACAATAAGTGATGATTTATTTCTTAAAGTTAAATGTAACATTTAACACAAATATTATTATTATCAACATGTATCTGATCTTACATGTTAAACACTAAACTAAAAAAATCCTATAACATTTAACAAGACCATAATTTTTTAAAAATCAGTGTTTTAGAAGATACTGACTTCAAACTGAAACACCGACTAGAACTACAAAGATTGCATAATTAATAGCAGTGGAAGATTAATAGCTATTGAATGTTAGATATATAGAAGAGCAAGTTAATTCTGTCATACCCATCGTCATACAATTAGGGCATATGAAATTCATTGGATGTCATATGCGTTGACAGTTAAAGGATGTAGTATTATTTCATTCATCACTCTTGAAAGTCACATACAACAATATATTAAAACAATGAAAACAAATATAACCTGTTACACACACATATATATACAAAACATGTGGTTCAAAATGATTAGAGGACCAATATATAATCCAATAATATCAGTCTCCATTATTAAAATAATACTAGTTAATTTAATGTGTAAAGTTAACTCTGTAGTAACCTTTGAATCATTAGTATTTTTATGAACAATTAAAAACTTTTAATGAAGACAACCTTATTAGAAATAACTGATATTTAAACAAGGACAAGTCATCAGTGAACCTACAAATTGAATAAATAACCTTCCACAAATTTTCCCAAACCATTAAAGGTGACCTCATTATAATAACCAGCTAATTTTGTAAATTATAAAAAAGAAAGTAAAAGTATAGGACCTTTAGTTTAATTCTGTAAGTAAAGCAGCTATCATCTAATGATGCAAATGATGATTCTCTTTGTCTTGGGGTTTGTATTAGGTCTGACTCAAACTGAAAGTAGTAGCAGTTGTACAGCTACATGTACATCTACCTGTCCTTCTACTAGTTGTTCAATACAAAGTTGTAATGATAGTAAAGCTATAGTTGAGCTAGGTGAAAAGCTTAGTGCAAAGATTGAAAACGTAACTTCAATACTTGATGACAGAATGAATCAAAAAGCAACTCAATACAAAGATGAACTAGATCAAAGCCAAGCTTGATCGTTTAATAGCACATGCTAATATTACTGATCTCTATCCTCCTTCTTCTCTACTACACTCCTGTGAAGAGATCAACACTAACTGGCCTAATAGTCCCTCTGACTATTACCTTATAGCTAATACTAATGGACATCCTCGTTAAGTCTACTGTCATATGGAATCACTGTGTAACTCTGGAAGAGGACGGATGAGGGTAGCCTACCTCAACATGTCTGATCCTACAGAGAAATGTCCACCTGGATTAAAACTATATAACCAGAGTGGAATAAGAGCATGTGGACGATCAACATCATCACCAGCTAATAGCTGTCAATCAGTCAAGTTCCCCTCCTATAGTATCAGCTATTCTCAAGTATGTGGTCGAGTTATTGGATATCAATATGCATCACCTGATGCTATTAGTCAGCATACTGGAAGAAGTAAAAGCATTAATGAAGCATATGTTGATGGTGTGAGTCTCACTCATGGTAATCCTCGTAAACATGTCTGGACATTCATCGCTGCTCTACAAGAGAATTTCTTTTGGAATCAGAATACTGCATGTCCCTGTGCCCCTAACAGTCCTGTGACTGTTCCATCTTTTATTGGTGGTGACTACTTCTGTGAGTCAGGTTGTCCTGGAAACTGGCAGTATAATGTCTTATACACTGATCCACTCTGGGATGGTAAACAGTGTGGACTTATAGAGAAGGCCTGTTGTTCTGGTCTACCATGGTTTAATAAGACATTTGACTTTCCCACTACTGACTATATAGAAATGAGAATATGCGGAGATGAAGCAGCAGGAAACGAAGATTCTCCAGTTGGTTACTATGAGATATATGTTAAATGATGAACACATTGATAATTAAAATATAATACATAATTACAATAAAATAATTAATTTTTTGGCTAATATTTAATTATTTTTGATACAAAAATGATTTAAATTTAACTGAAGCCACTAGAGATTAGAGTGCAAGGAATGGCTAACTAAACAATAATATATCTGGATAAAAGCACTATTGGAGTGTATGTTGATGGTGTTAGTCTTATTCATGGTAATCCTCGTCAACTTATCTGGACATTTATAGCTGCTATACAAGAGAACTATTTCTCTTACAATGGTCACCAAAAGTGCCCTGTGCTCCTAACAATCCTGTGACTGTTCCATCTTTTATTGGTAATGCCTACTTCTGTGAATCATGTTGTCCTGGAAACTGGCACTATAATGTCTTACACACTGATCCACTCTTGGATCAGTCATTATAATACATTTAATTTGACTGTTCTATCTTTAATATGAAGTACAAACACAAGTGGTCCAATACATTTACATAATGATTCTTTTGATTTCAAGAATAAATATCAATCAACTATTCATAGCTACATACATACAGTAAATTTAAGAGAGGGCAGTTCTATGACTGTGTTTACTTATTACTTTACCATTTAATAGTCCAGAGTCAACATATTTAAAACTAAATAAATTGTGAAACATCTCTGTGGTTAACATTGTATCAACAAGAATCTATAATTAATAGTAATAGCATTATTAGTAGAAAAATCATGTAATGTAATTATTGTTATAGTATAAAAAGTAAAAATAGTAGTAAGTCTTATATATGTATTAGTATATAGAAACAATTTTCTTTTCATGCATAATTTAGTTTTAATAAAACAGATTACATAAACCTTCACAAAAAATTATTATAGATTTGCAGTTTTTAATAAATCAGTTAAGTGCTTCGTATCAGATATCAGATCTACTGAACAACACAAGTATTCACATGTACTATAATCAATTATGCAAATATAATGTAAATTGATAACTATGAATCTAATTAACGAATCTGACCGTATATTTTAATTAAGCGATTTAATAAAAGATAATTCCCACTGTTGTGTGTATCTTATGATTTACGCGAGATGTTATCTAAACTGAAAAATGCTGACAGTCATTATCTGTAGTATTGCTATTGGTTTAGTTCTTGTCAATGGTGACAGTCATACTGGAGGCTATACAGATACAAGTACATGTCCAATAACTCCTCCTAGACATGGTTTTTGTAGCAATGACAGTTTACCTATCGAAAAAGGATTCAAGCAACTTGATACAAATATTAAGACCAAGATTAATCATTTAATGGAACATACAAATATTACCAATCTCTATCCTTCGTATTCTCTTCTCCATTCCTGTGAAGAGATCAACACTAACTGGCCTGATAGCCCCTCTGACTACTACACCATAGCTGATACTAATGGAGATCCTCATCATGTCTACTGTCATATGGAATCACTGTGTAATTCTAGTGGAGGATGGATGAGATTAGCCTGCCTTAACATGTCTGATCCTACAGAGGAATGTCCACCTGGATTTAGACTATATAATCAGAATGGAATAAGAGCATGTGGACGACCAGTATCATCACGAGCTGGTTACTGTCAATCAGTCAAGTTCCCCTCCTACAGTATCAGCTACTCTCAAGTATGTGGTCAAGTTATTGGATATCAATATGGATCACCAGATGCTATTGCTCGACAACGTCCACATAAAAATCTCAATGGAGAGTATGTTGATGGTGTTAGCATAACTCGTGGAAATCGTCGTAGACATATCTGGACATTTATGGCTGCTATACAAGAAAATACCATTCTATTTGGAGGTCAAAGTCAATGTCCTTGTGCTCCTAACAATCCTATGACTATTCCATCTTTTATTAGTAATAATTACTTCTGTGAGTCAGGTTGTCCTGGAAGCTGGCAACATAATGTGTTATATACTGGAGACCCACTCTGGGATGGTAAACAGTGTGGACTGATAGAGGAGGCTTGTTGTCAAACTCCTGGTCCACCATGGTTCCATAAGATACTTAAGTCTCCTACTACAGACTATATAGAAATGAGAATATGTGGAGATCAACCAACAAATGATGAAGACTCTCCCATTGGATTTTATGAGATATACGTAAAATAGTAAAGACTGTTACATTATATACATGTAATTATATTCCTGCTAAAAATTTGGAATTAAAACTTAAAAATTTTCCATTTAGTTATAAAAAGATCAATTTTTTTATGAGAGAAGTGCTGTCATTTACTACCCCTACATTATATTCCTGATAAAATTTGGAATTAAAACTTTTATGCTAGTTACATGTAGAATAGATCACACATCAAAAGTTATCCAACCAGAATGGAATATAAGCATGTGGATGTCCAGCATCATCACCACATTATTGTCCATCAGACAAGTTCCCTCTCCTACAATATCAGCTAGTTTCAAGTATGACTAGAGCTGAGGCTATTAATAAGACTAGTATATCAAACTAGTTTAGTTAACATAATGCTTTAAACAATTTTTATAATAACTAATACCATTCCTAATCATATTATCTACTTCAGCGAAAAAAAAAACTGTTTCTCATTACTAGAAGACTACCACAAGTTATTTATTGAATAATTAACACAAGGTCGAACAGTCATTATCTACCATGACTAAATAAATGTCTCTCCATAAATGGTCTTAGACATAATACCTCCTAGATATTCTCAGTCACATATTAACACAATTCACCAAAAAAAGTCAAACTGACAACATACAGTTTAACTTTAAAATGTTTGAGTTAAAGGTGACTTTATTGAAGGGCAGTTTGACTATGTTAACAGCAAATACCATAACAAAGAAAGTAAAGAGAAGTCACTATTGGAGAGTGGATATTACTGGATAAAATACAAATAAATTTATAATAAGACATATTGAAAGAAAGGAATGAACTACCAATAACAACATGTAATTTGCTTTGATTTCCCTTGATTCAAAAACATTATATTCAATCTCACTTTTAAAAGAACATGTGGCATTAAAACATGCTATTATAACACTTGCCTTTAATTATATTGAAACATTTACAGACCAACTTAAAGGAAAATGGTTGTGCTCTGACATTAAAGTATTGATATTTGAAGGCATCAAATTGTTAGGGCACAACAAGACACCCAAGCAATCAATTGCTTGTATATAATGAACCAATGAAGACTCCATGTAAACATTACAGCAGTTAAAAAGACTGGAGATATGTCTAATATATTAACTTAGTTGTTATCAAATATAAAACAGTATTAGCTTTAAAAAAGTGATGCTTATTTTTTAGTACCAGAAAAGTATTAAACTATTTATTTGTATCTTAACAAACCACTATCTCATGTTACATTCCTCAAGAGAGAACACTACCACAACTATTGAACTAGACCATGAAGCCAAACTAATTGAATGTCACTCTACAAACTTTCTCAGATCTAATACTTCCTTCAGTTTAAGTCAAGTTTAAGAAGGGATTCTCAGTAATACATTTCATATTTTTAAATGAAATCGTCCCACTTACGAAAGAAAATGCCTGCCAATTGCAAAATGTTATTTCTTCTTATGTTGGGTTTTTGTATGGAATTACTTCATATCAATGGTGACAGTCATACTGGAGGATGTACAGCTACTTGTATAGCTACATGTCCTATTACCACTTCTAAACAAGGATGTAGTGACTGTAAGGAAATTGAAGATAAGCTCCAACAACTAGATGCTAAACTTGATCGTTTAATGGCACATGCAAATATTACTGATTTCTATCCTCCTTCTTCTCTCCTACACTCCTGTGAGGAGATCAACACTAACTGGCCTGATAGTCTCTCTGACTATTATCTCATAGCTGATACTAATGGACATCCTCGTCATGTCTACTGTCATATGGAATCACTGTGTAACTCTGGAGAAGGATGGATGAGGGTAGCCTACCTCAACATGTCTGATCCTACAGAGGAATGTCCACCTGGATTTAGACTATATAACCAGAGTGGAATAAGAGCATGTGGACGACCAACATCATCACCAGCTAATACCTGTCAATCAGTCAAGTTCCCCTCATATAGTATCAGCTACTCTCAAGTATGTGGTCGAGTTATTGGATATCAATATGCATCACCTGACGCCATTGTACCTCATAGTGGAAGAAGTAAAAGCATTAATGGAGCATATGTTGATGGAGTGAGTCTCACACATGGTAATCCTCATAAACATATCTGGACATTTATGGCTGGTCTACAAGAAAACTACTTCACTTATAATTACGGTGCACATGATTGTCCATGTGCTCCTAACAGTCCTGTGACTGTTCCATCTTTTATTGGTGGTGACTACTTCTGTGAGTCAGGTTGTCCTGGAAAATGGCAGTTTGATGTCTTATACACTGATCCACTCTGGGATGGTAAACAGTGTGGACTGATAGAGAAGCCCTGTTGTCAAGCTCCTGGTCTACCATGGTTTAATAAGACACTTGACTTTCCCACTACTGACTATATAGAAATGAGAATATGTGGAGATGAAGCAGCAGTAAATGAAGATTCTCCTGTTGGTTATTATGAGATTTATGTTAAATGATGAACACATTGATAATTAAAATATAATATATAATTATAATAAAATAATTAATTTTTTTAAATTTAATTCCTTTTGATAAAAAAATCATTTAAATTTAACTGAAGCCACTAGAGATTAGAGTGCAAGGAATGGCTAACTAAACAATAATATTATACATTTATTGCATGGCATGCTTCACTAATCACTACCAGGCAATCTTTTAATTGTTTTGGACCATGTGGTATGAATATGGTTATCTACTATTTAAAGAAATAAACAAAATTTAACCTCATATTTTAACCACTGACACACATGTATGATAACATGATAGCATTAGCCTCTATTGTCAACACCTCTATCATTAATGCAGTTTCTCCTCTATTCCTCGACTGTTATGAAAATAAGCAAGACTAATGAGCCTGATAGTCCCTATAAGAAAACTATAATTTATCGATCAATCCATTTCTAGTCTATTACTGCATTGTATACCTATAGACTATATATATGATGTTCTTTGTTATCCATCCTTCTCTAATTGTAATTTAAACAAAAGTTTAATGTTGTTAATGGGGATAGATCTGGGCCTTAGTGCGCATGTGCAGTGTACATGAGAGCACATACTTTGCTGTAATCACCCATGAAGCTAACAGCTTTATCCTCTGTCTCCCTTCTTGTCATAACTGTGAAGACCACGACTGATAAGGTCTCAATTCCATTCATGAAAGAGCAGCTCGAGTTCTTAAGAATCTGGATGAGACCTTCACCGAGAAACAGGTTGAGACTTCGGCTAAAAAAGTATTGTAGACTTTGTAGGATAGAGAATTAATAATATTAGTGTTTTCTCTTAAAATGACTTCTTTTCTCCCAACACATAATATAATGTTAATTTGATTTGCTTAATTGTTGGTCATTATAACAGTGTTAAAATAAACAATTAGTAATATGTTTGGATAAGTGATACCATTATCAGTATCAGTATGTTGCTTCCTGTGATTATACTCTGTATAATGTTGTTACTACAACACTTTGAGACTGTGCCATCATTATGTTAGGTTCAACTAAAACTGAATAAGTCTAATACATATTTTCCTGGAGTAACAAGATACAAAAAGTCAACTGTTTGATGACATTGACTAATATTACAGGTGGAGAAGATGGAAAAAGAGTAAGATCTAGTCTAAACCACACCCTTTATACACGTGGTGAACTAACTTCGAAAGAACGAACTTCCGAGTTGGCAGCTGCAATCGAAGTAGATGGTACACATTGTACTAAAGGGCCATGAGGATCGGGTAGGTTGTTCTTTTCCCTCTTGAAGTATCGAAATAAGGCCATACTGAATCTAAGACTCGCTGATCAACAACGTGATAACGTGCGTGCAACGACGTGTACGCATTAATGGGCGTGGCACATTGCACCTAATTAACTTTCGTGGTTTGTTTCTCAACCACGAAAACCACGAAAATTTTACCCCCCGAAAAAACCCGCTATACGGTATGAAGTATATAGCTCGAATAAAATTGGCAGTTTACACAACAACCTAACCAGTTTATATAAAAGACTTCATTAATAACATACATGACAATCATTGAGTATTACAGTATACAGCTGCGCCTTTTATCATGTGAGTAACATCATCATTCTAGTCACAACTAATTTATGACCTTACATTCAAGTCTTCTATAAACTTTCCCAAACATGTCACTTGACTAAGGTCAATAATTTGCTAGCATCTGCAACTTTTTAAAGTTTATAAATCACATTTGAAACAATTAAGCTACAGACAGGATTAATAAGCAGTGCAACTAAATGTTTTATAAACTACTAGCAACTTCATGTACAGACCAATATGAGGAGATGCTTAAGTCAGTAATACATTTAAATAACCAGTGTTGTGATTAATAAGAAAACATTAACCACTTTCTCATGACAAGTTATACCCTTCAAAAGAGAACTCTGCCACAAACTCTTTTTATCATGATTTATCACATTTAAATTTCTAACTTAAGATCACATAATAATTGCCCAACTATTGACAAAATCAATGTCCTTCTACAAACTTTCCCAAACCTAATACCTCCTTCAAGGAGGACTTTTCAGTTATTCTAAGTTTGTTGTGCCTAAAATCCTTAGTTTATGAAAGGGCACTCACAAAAAAGAAGTGTCAGTTCTCTATCTACTGAGCTAAAGAGTCCCTGCAACAATAGAAATGCTAACTGTCCTTATCTTCAGCTTTGTTGTCACTCTAGTTCATGCTAATATTGCTAGTATGTTAAACAACTATTCAACTACTATCTCACTGCAACAGGCTATACCTAACCTCACTATACTAGTCAATGACACGTTGACCAAGTCTGCTCAGAGTTGTCTAGCTAATGCTGATAGCAGTAGTAATGTTGCTATCTTAGTACAACTAACAATGATGCATCAACTACTCAATCACAACCAAACGAATAAAAGAAGTTGCTGTCCTATACAGAATAGTAATAATGATAGTAAAGCTATTATAAAACTTGGTGAAAAACTAGTACAAAGATCGAAAAAGATTCAACTGCATAGAAGCAAACTTGAAGAATATGTTTGATGTCAAGATAGACAAACTCACAGCTAAAGTAAATCATTTGATGACAGTGACTAATACCACTAAACCCACTGACTATCCTCCTTCTTCTTTACTACACTCCTGCGAGGAGATCAACACTAACTGGCCTGATAGTCCCTCTGACTATTACATCATAGCTGATACTAATGGACATCCTCGTCATGTCTACTGTCATATGGAATCACTGTGTAACTCTGGAGGAGGATGGACGAGGGTGGCCTGTCTTAACATGTCTGAACCTACAGAGGAATGTCCACCTGGATTTAGACTATACAAAGAGAATTGAATAAGAGCATGTGGACGACCAGCATCATTATCAGCTGGTTACTGTCAATCAGTCAAGTTTCCCTCCTACAGTATCAGTTACTCTCAAGTATGTGGTCGAGTTATTGGATATCATTATGGATCACCTGATGCCGTTCATTCTCATTCACAGTCAAATAACCTCGATGCAGCATATGTTGATGGTGTTAGTATTACTTGTGGTAATCCCCATCACCATATCTGGACATTTATAGTTGCTCTACAAGAGAATAATTTTGCTAGTGACAGTAACAATGAGTGTCCCTGTGCTTCTAACAGTCATGTGACTGTTCCAACTTTTATTAGTAATGATTACTTCTGTTAGTCTGGTTGTCCTGGACAATTTCAAGCAAATGTATTTTATTCTGAGGACCCACTCTGGGATGGTCAACAGTGTGGATTGATAGAATAGGCCTGTTGTCTAGCTCCTGGTCTACCATGGTTCTATAAGACATTTAACTTTACCACTACTGACTATATAGAAATGAGAGTATGTGGAGATGAAGTTAGCAGTTTGTAAGACTCTCCAGTCGGTTATTATGAAATTTATGTTAAGTAATGAACATATTTAGAGACATTGAAGAGTAAAACATTACTAATTACATTTGATTTGTTAGATTTCCTTTTTAACTCAAAGAAACTATTTTAATAAAAGCTGAAGTTACTAAAGCACAGTGTGTGGGGGGTGGGGGGGGGTGGAAATATAAAGGAGACAAAGACAGCATACTATACATAACGTGACAGAAAGTCAATCTTCTTTTTTACAAGCATATGTATATATTTTACAGTAAGATTGTGAAACTAGGGATTCCCTAAAACCTTCAGTAAATTCATGAAATGACTATTTTACTTAGGGATTTTTGAATTCACTAAAATCTCTAGGGATTTCGTGTAATTACTGAAATAATACTCTATTTTTTGCGAAATCACTGTTATTCAAATTTTAGCCATAAATAATAACACTAAATTTATCTGTAAGCAATTATCATTCATCATATTCATTAATAATTCAACAGCTTCTGTTGTGATATTATCATATTAAAATTATATAACACTAGTCATTATTATAAATAAATAAACTAAAACTAAACTATCAAAAAAATAATTTTATGTACCTCACTATGTTATTTCACAATCTTCCTAATATGGATCTAGTGAAGTTGAGAAATAAAACATTTTTTCAGTAATTACACGAAATCCTTAGAGATTTTAGTGAATTCATGAAATTCTTAAGTAAAACAGTCATTTCACGAATTTACTGAAAGTTTTAGGGATTTTGTGAAATCCCTAGTTTCACAATCTTACTGTAACATATATATATATGTACAGGTAATTAATTGTATGGATACAAGCACAATTGAAAGGTGGTGCAGCTTAATACTTTCTAGATTGTCGGTGACTATTTTATGTACAGACCAATATACCAGGCCCTCTGATTATTACATCATAACTAATAAAAATGGACATAATAGACCATGTATTATGAGAACATGTATTAAATCAGTAATATTTTTTAATAAACAGTGCTGTGTTAAGTATGAAGGCACAAAACTGTGATAAGCACATTCAACTGTATCATGAATGAATTATACAATAAATTATTAGAGTATCCTGTGTCAATTTTTAA
This sequence comes from Xestospongia bergquistia, assembly GCA_963965975.1. Taxonomy (NCBI): domain Eukaryota; kingdom Metazoa; phylum Porifera; class Demospongiae; order Haplosclerida; family Petrosiidae; genus Xestospongia; species Xestospongia bergquistia. The sequence goes on from OZ014415.1 coordinate 2,375,011, forward strand.
TCTATCACTAGCACCATTTATCTTTGGCAAACCATGTATGAAGTAGCTCAAATAAAATTGCCAGTTTGTTAAGCTATACTATACAACAACCTAACAACTCTCTACAGTTTATATAAATGACTTCATTAATGACATACATGACAACCACTGAGTATTACAGCTGTGCCTTTTATCATGTGAGTACCATCACCATTCTAGTCACAACTAATTTATGACCTTACATCCAAGTCTTCTATAAACTTTCCCAAACACATCACATGATTAAGGGTCAATACTTTGCTAGCATCTGCAACTTATTAAGGTTTATAAACGACACCTAAAACAATTAAGTTTGTGCAGTAGCTATTACACAGTATTATCTAACTAAAAAAATGCTGGCAGTCATTATCTTGGGTCTTGCCATTGGCTTAGTTCATGTCAATAGTGACACTCAAACTGGAAGATGTACAGCTACTTATGCAACTATATGTCCTATGGATCCTCCTATACCTACTTCTTGTAGTTGTGACAGTTTAGCTATTGAAAAAAGATTCAAGCAACTCGATACAAAGATGAACCAGATTGAAGCCAAACTTGATCGTTTAATGACACATGCAAATATGACCAATCTCTATCCTCCTTCTTCTCTACTACACTCCTGTGAGGAGATCAATGCTAACTGGCCTGATAGTCCCTCTGATTATTACATCATAGCTGATACTAATGGACATCATCGTCATGTCTACTGTCTTATGGAGTCACTGTGTAACTCTGAAGGAGGATGGATGAGGGTAGCCTATCTCAACATGTCTGATCCTACAGAGGAATGTCCACCTGGATTTAGAGAATATAACCAGAGTGGAATAAGAGCATGTGGACGACCAGCATCATCAGATAATAGCTGTCAATCGGTCAAGTTCCCTTCCTACAGTATCAGCTACTCTCAAGTATGTGGTCGAGTTACTGGATATCAATATACATCACCTGATGCCATTAATCCTCGTTCACAGTCAAATAACCTTAATGGAGCATATGTTGATGGTGTTAGTCTTACTCATGGTAATCCTCGTAAACATATCTGGACATTTATGGCTGCTCTACAAGAGAACCATTTCTCTGACCATGGTTACCAGGAGTGTCCCTGTGCTCCTAACTGTCCTGTGACTGTTCCATCTTTTATTGGTAATGACTACTTCTGTGAGTCAGGTTGTCCTGGAAACTGGCAGAGTAACATCTTATACACAGATCCACTCTGGGATGGTAAACAGTGTGGACTGATAGAGAAGGCCTGTTGTCAAGCTCCTGGTCTACCATGGTTTAATAAGACACTTAACTCTCCTACTACTGACTATATAGAAATGAGAGTGTGTGGAGATCAATCTACAAATGATGAAGACTCTCCTGTTGGCTATTATGAGATTTATGTGAAGTAGTAGTTGTTTGATTTTTATACAAAATAATTGTACTAGTGTTCAAATTAGATTGCTGCTAAAATTTATAAAAACTTGAAAATTTTTAATATAAATGGTACATCCTTATTACTCAAATAAACAATTAAATTAATCAGATTAGCCAATTAAAAAATTAAAAGCTCCAGTAAAAATACTAGAGATAGAGGATGGACTAGTTTGAAAAAAATCCCTCAGATACTGGATAGTTCTAATTCAATGCAGTATGTATGTTAATAGTCGTTACAACTGATAGTAAAGAAGACCTATATTGTTAAGGTAGGAGGAGCAACTGGAGGAGCTATTCAATTAAATCTTAAAAATAACAGAACAAAAGATACTGTTGCTAGGTTACATGATATTTAATAGTATCATTAGTGTGCTAAGCCATTTATGCATATCTGCTCAACACACCCAGTAATGTAAACAGAAAAAGCCAAGTATTATAGTATTACCCTTGTACCTTAGCAAACCACAAACTATTGAGCCAGACCACAAGTGATTAACATGAAAATCCCTTTACAAAGTTCCCAACTTCCTTAACAGGGACCCAACTTACTGAAAATGATCATGAACCAATAAGACATTATTTCATATTCAGTTGAGCTAAGAGCACCTACCATGTGCAAAATGTTATTCCTCTTATTATTGGGTCTTTGTATAGAATTACTTTGTGTCAATGGTAACAATCATATTAGAAGATGTATAGCTACATGCCCAATAATCCCTCCTACACGTGGTTCTTGTAGTAATGACAGTAACACTGTTGAAAAAAGTTAGCACAAATCAATACAAAGATAAGCCAAATTGTTTGATTTCAAAATTTAGATTAAATGAATAAATTTATCAACCATACATAATAACAGTGAATAAATGAATGTTATTTATTGTACAAGAAAAAGCCACAAAACATTTGTGGATGCCTAGTCTCCTTAACAGAAATGCATTCACTTATTACTTTCTTGTGTTAAGCAAGTGGGCATCTGAAGACAAAAGTAATGGTGCCTTCATGTATACTGAAACCTGTTACATCCCACCCATATAGTAGTATTCAACAAGGTAGTGACCCTAACTGTGAAAAGATGTCATTATCTAAACTTTCTCAAACCAAATATCTCCTTCAAAAAGGAAATTTAAGTGACAAACGACTTCTTCATGGCCTATATAATCCCAAGACTATAAAAGAAAAGCTTACCATGTAAGATTAGTGTGAGCAAAGACAATCCACGAAGAAAGAAATGCTGACATTCATTATCTTGGGTCTTGCCATTGGCTTAGTTCATGTCAATGGTGACAGTCATACTGGAGGATGTACAGCTACTTGTACAGCTACATGTCCAATAATCTCTCCTAAACATGATTTTTGTAATAATGACATCATGGTTATTGAAAAACGATTCAACCAACTCAATACAAAAATGAACCAGATTGAAGCTAAGCTTGATAGTTTGATGGTGAATGGAAATATTACCGATCTCTATCCTCCTTCTTCTCTCCTACACTCCTGTGAGGAGATCAAGACTAACTGGCCTGATAGTCCCTCTGACTATTACCTCATAGCTGATACTAAAGGACATCCTCGTCACGTCTACTGTCATATGGAATCACTGTGTAACTCTGAAGGAGGATGGATGAGGATAGCCTACCTTAACATGTCTGACTCTACAGAAGAATGTCCACCTGGATTTAGACTATATAACCAGAATGGAATAAGAGCATGTGGACGACCAGAATTATCACCAGCTAATAGCTGTCAATCAGTCAAGTTTTCTACATACGGTATCAGTTATTCTCAAGTATGTGGTCGAGTTATTGGATATCAATATGGACATCCTGACTCTCTTTTTCCTGGACGTAACATTAATGAAGCATATGTTGATGGTGTTAGTCTTACTCATGGTAATCCTCGTAAACATATCTGGACATTTATGGCTGCTCTGCAAGAGAACTATTTCTATCAAAATGGTGTTCATGAGTGTCCTTGTGCTCCTAACAGTCCTGTGACTGTCCCATCTTTTATTGGTAATAACTACTTCTGTGAGTCTGCTTGTCCTGGACACTGGCAAAGGAATAAATTCTATCCCGGGGATCCACTTTGGGATGGTAAACAGTGTGGACTGATAGAGAAAGCATGTTGTCTAGCTCCTGGTCTACCATGGTTCCATAAGACACTTAGCTCCCCCATTACAGACTGTATAGAAATGAGAATATGTGGAGATGAACCAGGGACACCCGAAGACTCTCCAGTAGGCTACTATGAAATCTATGTTAAGTGATGAACATTATAAGCGCCATATTGAGAGGAATATGTAGATTATATGTTTGATTATTTCTTTTGATTCAATAATGTTTAAAGCTAAATTTAAAGAAGGGAGGGAGTGCTAAAATACAATGATTGTAGGCGATGCCTCCAATTGCCAACCCAAAGAATTTTTATAGATTGATTCTGAGATTTAACAGCAACCAATTAAAACCTTAGTCCAAGACTCAAGTTGTTGCCTATCGCTACATTTGACCTCAATTAGTGTTCATTTAAATCTCAAATATTAGTTGCTTTGTAAACTACTTGATGCTGGAAACCAATGACTTTTAATTTATAAAGAAAAGGTCAGCAACATTATTACTGTATTGTCATTATAGTCATCAACAAGACATAGTTTAATAAATTAACTAACTCATCCATTTATTGGCTTGCAAATATTTAAACTGCCAACAAGTTTTAATGCTATTGCCTACCAAATACTATTAAACAATGCAATTATATCTTGTTTAAAAAAACACCAGTTAAATCTGTGTCAGATGCATACATGTGTCATCGAAAGATTCATTCTTTTTTAGTTATTTCTAGACTCTTAATAGCCTACCAATAGCCAGTAGTAAGGGGAGATGGTAAATCCTCCATCACCTATGTTTTGTGCTATACACTTGCAAGCTAAACATATATATACAAGTCATTTTTGAAGGTCAATGTTAACAAAATGTTTTGCTTAATTTTAATAGTAGCATAGAACTATAGAATCAAGAGTATTAGCATGAATAAGTAGTTACAACTGTCACACATATAGTATGTATGTGTTCAACACTACAAAAGCATTCACATAAGCATCATTGTGTACATTCTAAATGAAGGTAAATTAGACACTGTGAGGAGATCAAGACTAACTGGCCTGATAGTCCCTCTGACTATTATATCATAGCTGATACTAATGGACATCCTTGTCATGTCTACTGTCATATGAAATCACTGTGTAACTCTGAAGGAGGATGGATGAGGGTAGCCTACTTCAACATGTCTGACCCTACAGAGGAATGTCCACCTGGATTTAGACTATATAACCAGAATGGAATAAGAGCATGTGGACGACTAGAATTATCATCAGCTAATAGACTATTCATTTTTTCCAAAAACAATTACTTAAAATAAACAATTGCCACTTCAAAAAGTTATATATAGATAGTGCTCAGTTGCAATGTTGTAGAGACTATGAATTATGTTGGAAGTGACAAATTGTAGGATCAAAAGATTGGAACCTTTAGATATGAAAGAGACTACTTGAAAAGAGGAATTAGAGAAATTTACCCAAATAAGAGTACCGTTACATAATAATCATATATGGCGAATTAAAAGAAATATTATTTAGAAGTTTTATAGTATTTATGAATACTAGTAATATACTTAAGTGTTAAAATGTATATTGTACATTAACACGTTGTACAGTATAGAGTTATAGTATTGTCCAATTCAATTATCATAGGATGTTGGAGATAATATTAATAACATTACTAACTTTAAAACTAATGTCAGCACCAGCAATTGTACCTTAGTAAATCCCTTTCTCATGACAAGTTACTTCCTTCCACACCACCAAATATTGCGTCAGACCATAATGCTATTATCCTTAAGACTATATGAATGTCCCTCTACAAACTATTCAAACCTAATACCTCATTCAAGATTGGACCTCTAAGTAATCAAAAACTTATTTAAAAAATATATTTATACCATTGCCAACGATATTATCACTATTATATTATAATTATTACTATTATAGTTTTGTTTTTCATGAAAAACAAAACTACCACAAACACTTGTTTCTCAAAACCCCTTAATTCCTTCAAGAGAGAAGATTATTACAAGCTATCAAGCCAATAAAACAAGGTCAGTCATTAACCTCAATGATAAAAAATTGTCCCTCAGTAAACTTTCTCACACATAATATCTCCTTCTACACACCCAATAATGATCACTGCAAAACATCAAACATTAAAGTATTATCTGTACTTCCTAGTAAATCAGACAAAGTAAAGACAACTTATCTCTCCCTCAAGAGAAAGACAACCATAAATTATTGAGTCAAGCCACAAGTGGTTAACTTTGAAAACTATCTGAACATCCTTCTCCAAACTTCCAGCCTAATACCTCCTCCAATGGGGATTTCTAAGTAATACACAATGTATTTGTGACTGACATACACAACCATACATAAAAGAGCCATACAAAATATAACATTTTACTAGGGTGATTTTTTATAATAGTTTGAGCTATAGAGTGTCTACCATGTGCAAATTGCTACTCTTCTTAGCATAGAGGCCTTAATATATTAGGCCTTAGCATAGAGTTACTTCATGTCAATAGTGACAGTCATACTGGAGGATGTACAGCTACTTATACAACTACATGTCCCAATAATCCTCTAACATCTACTTCTTGTACCAATGAAAGTTTAGCTATTGAAAAAAGATTCAAGGAACTCAACATAAAAATGCGGCAGATTGAAGCAAAACTTGATCATTTAATGGCACGTGCAAATATTACTGATCTCTATCCTCCTTCTTCTCTCCTACACTCCTGTGAAGAGATCAACACTAATTGGCCTAATAGTCCCTCTGACTATTATATCATAGCTGATACTAATGGACATCCTCGCCATGTCTACTGTCATATGGAATCACTGTGTAACTCTGGAGGAGGATGGATGAAGGTAGCCTACTTCAACATGTCTGATCCTACAGAGAAATGTCCGCCTGGATTTAGACTATATAACGAGAATGGAATAAGAGCATGTGGACGACCAGCATCATCACCAGCTAATAGTTGTCAATCAGTCAAATTCTCATTCCACAGTATTACTTACTCTCAAGTATGTGGTAGAGTTACTGGATATCAATGTGTGTCATCGAACATTGAAACATATTGTCAACCTAAAAATAACCCCATTGGAGCATTTGTTGATGACGTTATAATAACTCGTGGTAATCCTCGTAAACATATCTGGACATTTATGACTAGTCTACAAAAGAACTACTTCCAAAAAGGTGGGCAATGTGTGTGTCCTTGTGCTTAAAAGAGTCCTTTGACTGTCCCATCTTTTATCAGTAAAGACTACTTTTGTGAACCAGTTTCTTCTGGACAATTTCAACAATTTCAATTCTTTTTTTGTACTGGTCCTCTCTGGGATGATAAACAATGTGGACTGATAGAGACAGTCTGTTGTCAAGACCTACCATGGTTTCATAAGCCACTTAACTCTCCCATTACTGACTATATAGAAATGAGAGTGTGTGGAGATGGAGTAAAAGACACACAAATTGCTTATTATGAGTTCTATGTTAAATAATAAACATAATCAGAGTGAAATATTTTCTTGTTACACATAGTTTGCTTGATTTTTCAATTCAAAAAAAATATTTAAGCTAAAGGAGGATGATAGTGCCTCCAATTACCAATCTACCAAAATTTATTAGACTAATTTTGCGATTTGTCAGGATCATTTTAATTTTAGTCCAACTTGTCTGTTATTATATTTGACATTTCCTTTTAACTTCAATTATTAATTGTTAAATATAGTTTACAAACCCATCAATCTTGTTTGATTGCAAAATACTAATATTAAATGTTATCACCAACTAAATACTAATAAACACAGTGACTGTATCTTGTTTAAAAAAAACACCAGTTATATTTGTGTCAGATGTACATTAATATACCATAGAGAGATTCATTCTTATTGCAGTTGTCCATATTTCTAGATTCTTAAATGTCTACTAATAGCCAATAATAAGGAAAGACATTAAATCTTCCACTATAATTATAGTTGTAAGTTATATATACACGTTTAAGTCATTTTTGAAGGTCAACGTTAGCACAACTATTTTACCTGCTTTAATAACAGCATAGAACAATAGAGTCAAGAGTGTTGGCTTGAATTAATAGTTATAGTTGTCACATGTATGTGTATATGTTCAATACCTCAAAGCCTCCACGTGAGCAATAATATTTAAAAGACTGCTCAAACGCTATCATGAAATATAGGTACAGTATGGACTCACCACTTGGAGATGGTAGACATCGAGTACATTTACCACAGCAACATCCAATTCGCTTAAAACCAGGTGATTTTTTTCTCAACGTGAGATTCCTTCTTTCAGCTGTGACAGGAATAGCTGAAGATGTGTTGATCGATGAAATAGTAAAGGATGGCATGGGATTTCCAGGACGAGCTCGTATCAGATCTCCTATGGCTTCAAGAACAATGGATGATTGAGTAAGAGCTAATAGCTTCTGGACCTACAAAGAAGAAAAACCACAAAGATTATATGTTATATATAAAATGGTAGCTTAGCATAAAGTACAGTGTACATGTAAGTAACCATGGTAACTAAACTATGGTTTGTTTAGAAGAGAAACCACAAAGATTATATGTTATATATAAAATGGCAACTTAGCATAAAGTACAGTATACATGTAAGTAACCATGGTAACTAAACTGTGGTTTGTTTGAGACTGATGATTGTTTCTTAATTAAAATATTGTCAATAAGAAAACAAAAGTGTCAACAGTGTCAAACATTATGTGGTATTTTACTATACTGATACGACAGAGATAATTTGATACTATAGGATTTCTTCATTTTTGTGGTTCTTAGTACAATAATATTCATAAAGTGACTGAGTTTTCTTTTACAACCCTCCATATAAACTGGCATGTATAATCTCCCCATAAGGAATCATTAGCAGCTGCAAAATCAAAACAGTTTATACAGCTGCATACTTGAAATAAGTTCTATACAGTGGTATATAAAATTATGCACATGTACTGTACATGTACTAAATATACATGTACCTGTACATGTATATTAAGTACATGTACATGTGTACATGAAAGGGCATGTAGTGTTTAAACAATAGACAATAAGAAAGTGTTCTATTGTATTGTAACTATTGGTTACTATTGGTTACTATTGGTTACTATTATCTTTTGTATTCATTTGGTGTTAAATTATGTATTATATAATTAATGAGTCAATGATAAGGTCAAATTAACACTAACAAACTTAAATTGTGCAAATTAGAACTTTTAATTCTTTTGAGTATCCAATTGTTATCTTATCAATACAGTGTGGTATACATACCTCAGTGGATATACCAGTAAAAGCTGTATTCATTTCATGTTGTTTAGCATTACCAGCACTCCTAAAGAAGATACAAGTATATATTATATAATATATATATTATATAATATATATCATAGTTTAATTTTATTTTATTTAAAACTGATGCTTACATAAATAGCGCATTTTTATAAACTTCAAGTTTTGATCGGATATCACCCAATTTAGCTAAAAAATAAACAAAAGCATGAATATATATATATATTATATATATATATATATATATATATATATAATATTATATATATATATATATATATATATATATATATTATATATATATATATATAATTGTATTATACTGTTTATAATTTACATTGTTTTCTAAAAACTCATAAACTTATAATATCAAGAACATTAATTATATATTAAATTTATTGGCATTCTAATACAGTACAACTCAATTTATTTGAAATCATTCCTCATTACTTTCAACAAAGAGCCTCAATAATTTCTACAATTAACTCAGTGGTCTAGCATAAGAAGATAGTTTACTTACAATCCAACTACTTTAATACTACATATACAATAATTTCTAAATATTCCTACAACATATTAAAGATACATACTTAATTCCGCTTTGACCAAATTGGCACTACTTGAAACACCTTTAGATACAAAACTAGGACAGCTTTTTAACTCAGAAATGACACTCTTTAAACCCTGAGTTCTTGGGCCTTTTTCTGTGTGATACGAGGGAGAACCCATTGTTACTATATTATAAGTATGTTTCTCTTGTTGCTGTCCTTCTGTGGCAGCAGCAGTGGCTTGTCTCTCATGATTTGAGCACACGTGAAGTTTTTGTATATGAAGATTCAAAGCTAGGAATTGAAGATTGGGTTCACGAAGAGAAGAAGTAGGCTTAAAACCAATTGAGTCTTGAGTAGAAGAAAATAGATACAGTTAATATTAGTATTTACATGTATCATTAAGTGAGCTTTAGAAATAAGGATAAATAATGAATACAATATGTGTAATTGTGTTGAGTAATACATAAAGAATGGATGCTTGATATGTACAATGGGTCATCAGTGCATTTAAATGTATTACCTGCAATTTGCTCAAGTTCTGAAGTAGTGGATTGATAGAGAGCGACAGATTGAAAGAGAAAGGTTTGATATACTCTTAATGGTGCTTGCCAACTCTCTGAAAGCTAGAAAAATAAAAAGATGAAAACAATTTTAAAGTAATATAAAATTTCAAGTAAGGTTATAAATTAAAATACCACACCCACAACTATTTTTTAAAAATAATTTGAATGCGAATAACAAAATTTTGAACAATTAAATACAGAATACTAAAGTACATTCTTACAGCTCCAATGTTATAATTAAGTTCATCCAAACGTAAATTTTCTTGTCTTCGTAAACATTTACTGTGTGTGTGTGTGTGTAAAGAGGGAGGGAGAGGGAGAGAAGAGATTACAAATATGATATAAAAAGACATTTTTTCTTACAGTAGTTCTAGAGGTACTAAAATATTAAACAAACATTCAGATAATTCTTCAGTGACAGTTAGCGTTTCCTTATCAGATACAGGTATCAAATAATGTGACCAAACACTGGACCTTGATACTTCACTAAATAAAAGAAATTAAATATTATGTCAAATAATATTAAGTTAACTAATACTATATCAGATAATATAATACTAAATAAAATTATACTAAGTATACTATACTAAATGTATTATACTAAATAGTATTATATTAAATAATATTATACTAAATAATATTATACTAAATGTATTATACTAAATAATATAATACTAAATAATATTATACTAAATAATATTATACTAAATGTATTATACTAAATAATATAATACTAAATAATATTATACTAAATAATATTATACTAAATGTATTATACTAAATAATATAATACTAAATAATATTATACTAAGTAATACATTTATAATATAATAAAAGAAAACATTATTGTTCCTATTTGATTATCATAAGATGTTAGAGATAACTTACGATAACATTGTAGGTTGTCTTTTCAATGCTTCATGAAACTATAAAATGTCACAAACATCAGTAATGAATAATTAATAGCAATAAATACAATATAATATAATATTATCAAATATGCTTGCACAATAACCACACCTCCTTTTTGCTTCCATCAACAATACAAGATTCATTAGTTAGTATATATAACAATATAATATATTAATTATTTTTAACCCACAATATGATCAAAAAAGGTATCTTTTTTTAAATAATTATTATTCACCTTTTTTACATCTTTTATATGTATTGTTAGTAATCCACGATCAACACCATCTTTACTATTTGAAATAAATCATACTATACTATATTATAGATTATATTCACATACTCTAATTTTAATTCAACACAATTTTCAACTCCTATGGTGACTACATTTCTTACACTATAATTAACACTACCAATTATCTCTTCCTACGAGAGACAGAGAGAGAGAGACAGAGAGAGACAGAGAGAGAGACAGAGAGAGACAGAGAGAGAGACAGAGAGACAGAGAGAGACAGAGAGAGACAAAGAGAGAGAGCAGAGATAGAAACAAACAATTCATGAGTGTCACAGTAAATCATATGTAATCTCTTACCCTTCCCATAGCTATAGCAGTGTCAAGGCTACATTCCTCTTCACTACTTGTACTACCACTACTACTAGTAGATCTTCTGCCACCAGTAATACTGTCCTGATGAATTGACACAACTTTGAAAACAATAGACCCTCCTACCCAGCAATGTTTAGGATCAATCTGTACAGGAATATGATGCCAATAGCTGGGATTTGTGGAGGACTAAAGAGAAAGAGGAAAAAAGGAGGAAAGTGAGACACAGAGAAAGAGAGCAGAAAGCAAAAAGTAGACACTTATACATTAAAAATCAGTAAATTAATTCTATGTTATTACCTCTACCACTTCAGTTGAAGCTAACAATGTCGATTTTCCATCTTGATTATAGAAAACATGAACCATTGTGTTAGGAGGTTTGCCATTATGTAAGTGAGGTAAATTACTACATTCTGAGTAAGTGTGTGAGTAGTCCGAGAAAGAGAGAGAGAGAGAGAGAGAGAGAGTGAGAGAGAGAGAGAGAGAGAGAGAGAGAGAGAGTGAGTGAGAGAGAGAGAGTGAGAGAGAGAGAGAGAGAGAGAGAGAGAGAGTGAGTGAGAGAGAGAGAGAGAGAGAGAGAGAGAGAGAGAGAGAGAGAGAGAGAGAGAGTAACAACGAATATATAAGATACCATTTCACAGATATGGTATCTATGTTAACAGTCATAACAATTAGAATCATTTCAACATAATGTTTATCAATAATATATCCTCTTAGTACACACAACTTAGCTTCAATCTTGAGGAAATTCTTACACATTTACATGTACATATACATGTAAATATATGATACATATATCAGCAATATAATTATAAGTAATTTTTAAGATGCTACTTCTCATGTGTACAGAAAACATTATCATACAATCAAACTATTATACTCCCAACTTAGTTCTATAATAATAGTTTATACATTGTATGTTATGATTGAGCTATAGCATGTTACTCACTTAGTTGGAATAAAAAGCATTGAGGTTCACTTTGTGCATTCTGTTGTTGTGCTGAAGACTTTAACAACTGTGCTTTTGCTATAATAATAATAATAATAATAATAATAATAATAATAATAATATGAATGAATATCACTTTAACGACACCTAAACATTATTGTTATTGTTGTTGTTGTTGCTGTTATTATTATTATGTTGTTGTTGTTGTTGTTATTGTTATTGTTGTTGTTGTTATTAAATAATAATAATAATAATAATAATAATAAATATATGTCATATATATTATATAAACATACTATTTCAGAACACACATATATAGATATTAGATATACAATTGATATTGTTGTCTATCAGATAGCAATGTCCCTTTTTTTATGGTAGAAGCAGAATACTTGTGATTTTTAGTTCATCTATTACTGTCAGTTTATTACAGAATGTATGTATTTAATGAATCAATATAAGGAATTTAATACACCAGTTAATCATATAATAGTTAAAGGAATTATACTGAGGTATAAAAGATAACATTAGCAACATTAGATACTGCTGCTCTAATCTTATTATGAAAAAAAGGTATTTCTTTGTATACATCAGTAAATAGTATGCATTTTTGGCATTAATATTTTCATGGTTCATATACTAGTACAATTCTTTTACTATATCAAAAAATTACAACAACTCTAACAAATCGTTAATGATTTACAAGGCCATAATTAATGAGAACATTACCTTTCTGTGATGGTCGTCGATATGTCAGTCTACGAACTCCTGAGAGAGAAATAGATTAATTAATAGACAGATTGTTATTAATAATTAATAGATAATGAATGGGATCTGAACAGATGAGTATATAATATTTGAAATGTACCAGATGGTGAAAAACTGAGATGTGGAGGTAACTTAGATAGAGGAGACTTCCCAGAAAATCCTTGGTGTTTCATCAAAGGATCCTAACACAAAGACAGAACATTGTTACAATCACAAAAAATGACTACTATTAAAAATCTACTAATTGTGTCACATGATTATCAATTTATGTACATGTACATGTATTAACCTTTCCAGTTAGTGTCAGATACTCTTCTTGTAAGCTGTAAAGTTTAAATTTTAATTTCTCATAACTAGGATAAAATATTTATGAGGTATTTCAAAACATGACTGAGTTTACTAACCTTGACTTTCCAATAGCTTCTATCCACCCTTGTTGTTCTTGCTTGGAGTATGCTTTTAACATGTATGTTCGAGAATCATCACCCTCAAAGGCTTGAGGAGAGAGAGACAGAGACAGAGGGAGGGAGAAAAATAGAGAGAGAAAGAAACAGAGAGACAGAGACAGACAAACCAAGAGACAATTAAAATATGAATAAGAAATAATTTAATATCTTACTTAATGCAAAGCTAAAAGGTTGACTTTCATTGTGAGTGTTTTCAACTTTAAATCTCTCAAGAACTATTACACCCACTGGATCACCAGTAGACTAGAATAAATAAACACAACGTGTATGTATATTATACATCACATGTATATATAGTACATGTACAATTATATTAGGACTATATCACATTAAGTCGGTAGTATTATTTAGATCACTAGTAAAAATCACACATCCAAGGATATTTATACAATCCAAAGTTATTTAATATCACTCTCTCAAAACACACATCTGACTAAGCAAAAGCATTTCTTTGTCTTGTTCAAATTTAGCTTTCAATGTGAAATATGAAATACTTTTGTCAACTACTTTTCAATAGTATAATGGTAGGAACACTCCAGTAAGTACTGATGTTTACTAATATAGAGCTTACTAATGGTAGCTATCTTAGGTCACTATAGTAAGTATTGATGTTCACTATTCTAGAGCTTGCTAATGGTAACTATACTAGGTTACTGTAGGAAGTACTGATGTTCACTATTCTAGAGCTTACTAATAGTAGTTGTCCTAGGTCAATGTAGTAAGTACTACTGTTCACTATTCTAGAGCTTACTAATAGTAGTTGTCCTAGGTCAATGTAGTAAGTACTGATGTTCGCTATTCTAGAGCTTACTAATGGTAACTATACTAGGTCACTGTTTTAAGTAAATACTGATATTTACTAGTCTAGAGCTTACTAATGCTAGTTATCCTAGGTCACTGTAGTAAGTAGTGATGTTCACTATTCTAGAGCTTACTAATGGTAACTATACTAGGTCATTGTGGTAAGTAAATACTGATATTTACTAGTCTAGAGCTTACTAATGCTAGTTATCCTATGTCACTGTAGTAAGTAGTGATGTTCACTATTCTAGAGCTTACTAATAGTAGTTGTCCTAGGTCAATGTAGTAAGTACTAATGTTCACTAGTCTAGAGCTTACTAATGGTAGCTATCCTAGGTCAATGTAGAGTAAGTACTGATGTTTACTATTCTAGAGCTTACTAATGGTAACTATACTAGGTCACTGTGGTAAGTAAATACTGATGTTTACTAGTCTAGAGCTTACTAATGCTAGTTATCCTAGGTCACTGTGGTAAGTAGTGATGTTTACTATTCTAGAGCTTACTAATGGTAACTATACTAGGTCACTGTGATAAGTAAATACTGATATTTACTAGCCTAGAGCTTACTAATGGTAGCTATCTTAGGTCACTGTGGTAAGTACTGACGTCCACTATTCTAGAAGCTTACTAATTGTAGTTTTAACTAGTCTAACTAGTAGCTATCCTAAGTCATTGTAGTAAGTACTGATTTCATTATAACTCCAGGTAGTTTTGATGGTTACTATTAACAGTTAAGACAAGGTAGTTCAATATATTTACTAATATAACTAAATATGGCAAGTGAATGATCAGTAAATTTGTGTTACTAAAAACAATAGAACAATATACATTACCTTATTTTATCACATACTACTAAAAAGTTTACACTAAATTACCAACTTACATTAGCAAAAATGAAATCATTTACTTAAATAAAATACTTACTGAGTTATGTAAACATTTTAAAATTAGTATATAATGAATATGCAAAGTAATGTGGAGAGAGAGAGAGAGACTTACCTCCCAATCTTGCAATTCATCAACTTTAAAATAAAACAACAAATTTCCTTTTAACCTAAACCACCTCTGTTTGTATCCTATAGTAATAAAGATAGAACTGGTATAGGATCCAATATATAGAACTGAGAGCTATGAATTAATAGATCCAATGTATAGGAATGAGGACTATAAATAGATCCAATGTACAGGAATGAGGACTATAAATAGATCCAATGTACAGGATGAGGACTTTGAATTAATGGATCCTATCTATAGGACTAAGGACTGAATTGATGGATCCAATCTATAGGACTGAGGACTTATTTAATGGATCCAGTGTATAGGACTGAGGTCAAAGTTAATGAATTAGGTCATAAATCTTAGAGTTATGAATATTAATATTGTAATTAAACTATAAGGTCTTTGGGTTCATGTTAACCCACTTCATCCATCCATCCATCCATCCATCCATCCTGTCCACACATACATTCTATGATGCAACTATCTATCCATCCCTACATGGCCATACAGCTATATACAATGGTGAAAGCACTTTGTGTTGGTCATAATAATATGAGACAATCATGACATACCTTGACCAAGACCAGCTCCTTTCTTCTCAAGAAGACCTTCCTTGTCTGGATCTAAATTGATTGCAAAGTAGGAGAGTTCTTTTTCGTTAAAACGAATGGATGACCGGTACATTATGAACTGTAGGAAAAGACGATATAATGCTCATTCAAATGGGCGGGCAACAGTATAACTAACCACGCCTCTAAAAAAATTTTTTTTAAATCAAAAATTTTAAGGGAAGACAATTAAAAATTTTTCAATAATTGTTCACTCTTATTTACACAATGCTTTAAGTAAATTTCTTCAATTCTATTAGGAGTTCATCAGGTCGTTCACATTGCCAAGACTGCATTCGTAAAGTACCACGAGCAGCTTCAACATATCGTGTCAAAAACATAGTACCAACAGACACAGCATCAAAACTGCCACGCCCACAATGACTCGGACAATCCATGCCATAAATAGACTCCATAACTTTGTATAATTCAGGATATTTGCATTCACTGCTTGAAAGTGTATGTGTGGGTGTGGCTTCTGCTTTTGTGGGTGCGGGTGTGTTTTGGGAAGCATTTTTCATGTACCAATAACACATTTCTCCACCATATGCTAATGCCAACATGTGTGTGTCACTACGAATACCTGGATAGATAGATAAATGAAAGTAAGTTGATGTTATGCAAATAAACTTGATCAATCATTTCATGATTATTACATTTAGCGTTACCATTTTTCAATAAATCATGTAGTCTGTCATCATTAGTAGTGTTCTCTTCTTCCACTTGAGATGTAGCACGAAGTTGAAATATCTCCTTCATATGAATTATACCTAATCTACAACACTAGATCAAGAAATGATAGTGATTATGACTGTTAGTGCCTCTTTATCCTTTCATTTCCACTTATCTATCCATCCATCCATCCATCCATCCATCCATCTATCTATCTATCTTTCTATCTATCCATCCATCCATCCATCTATCCATCTATCTATCTATCTATCTTTCTATCCATCAATTCATCTATTCATCCATCCATCCATCTTACTTCCTGTAGCCAGTTACAATCGGCACTTTCAACTCTCTTATCATTATTCATTACAGTATTTACATACATATACATCAACGCTCCTACTCTCCAATGTAGACACTCCACCATATCAACACCTAGTATCCCTAAAACCTGCAAAACAAATCAAACCAGTAATGTCTAGTAATACAAGTCTCGCAAGGCCAAAAGACCCTTTGCTTAAAGAGAAAGGGTCTGGTCTACCATACATAGTACAATTGTCTCCTTCCCCAACATTCCTGGGGAAACCACTGTTTGGTCAACAGGTACTTGAGCAACCACAATGTGTTTATATAGTAGCATGATAATATTATGTGTTAATTACTGCTAATAAAGTATTCATGTGAAACTCATCCTTTTTGACAACTGTACTATGCGTGGTAGACCTGACCCTTCCTCTCTAAGCAAAAGGTCTGACCTCACGAGACTATAGTAATACAACAACAAGGTCATATATATAATCAAAAAACAATGCATAATTTCAGTAGTAAACATGGAAGAGATAAAAGGTCACCTTACTAATAAAGTCACATTATTTATATACATGTATATTTACATATACATGTAAGATTTCTCAGTTATTTCATACTTTATATTATCTGATACAAAGTTATCTTACTTAATGTATAATACATGTACATATTATTATAACTAATACTCTCAAAGTACATGTTGTTATTATATTGTCATTATCATAAACTGTTGTATATAAAACTTGTGCTATTACAACAAATGTAATTTCAATGTTATCTTTCAGTATGAATTCACTAACAAGTAGTATAGGGATTACCCTATGTAGTACATAATTATGTCATACTACTATATTGGCATCACTATATACCTCAGAGTGTTTCTTTCCACAAAGTTTAATTCCATTAGAAAATTGATCTGAAGGGAAATAGGAAACATCAAATATAGTATTAGTGCAAATATATACAGTATATCACAATTCATATCATAACCATAATATTAATATAATTATAATATTAATTGTGCTCACTAATACTAGTAATTTTTGAAACACAACAATTTAATGAGCCATGTCCAATCCACTATATATTAACAATATTATTTATTAAGATATGCAATTTCACTACATATACTATAGCTATAAAATCCAATAACTTATGAGTACGTGCAATTATGTCAATAGACTTTAATTATACCTAATATCCCTAATATGGATTGAGGAGCAGTACTCTCGGGAAAGTCCTCATCAACCAGTAAACACTCTTTATAGTATGTAACATCTAAAATAGACTGAAAAAACAAGTAATATTGTTTAATAGTTTTAAAATAACATAACAATACATTTAATAACTAGTAGTTTATTAATAATTATAGTTAATAACTAGTAGTTTATTAATATATTACAGTTAATAACTAGTAGTTTATTAATACATATTACAGTTAATAACTAGTAGTTTATTAATATATTACAGTTAATAACTAGTAGTTTATTAATAATATCATAGTATATTCCAAAATACTAGGCAATAAGTATATTGTGATTTTAATTCATCAGATAAGGAGAGAGGGTATAATATATTCATTCAACATTCCTTTGAATATATGCACCTGAGTATATTTCTGTAATGCTTGATATAAGGACTTAGTTCTATCTACTTCTCTCATTTGGAGTAGACCCACAGATAGTTCAGCAGAAAGTAATGCTTTACGTAAGAACTCTACATATGGGGGACCTAAATCACAGAATTAATCTTAGTAAATAAGCAATGACAATATTTACATTATCTATAAAACATTTGTTGAAGTGAGTATGAACAAAAATAAAACAGTGACTATGAAAAAATTCTAACTACCTATCAACTTTATATAGTATAGTAGGTAATATTACTCTACTATATGTGGCATCGTTAATATTCAGATACTCTAATACCTATAGTCTCATTCCCAGACTCCTATCACAGGAATCTGTTAATGAAACTAAAGGTACCAAAAATGTCATAGCTATACATTAATATTGTACCCAATACTATATGACAATCTAAGTTATATTACACTGTTGAAGAACAATTATATATGGTTGTATAACTATAGTACATTCTCATTCAATAAGAACTGTTACGTTACGATACGTGCCTTCAATTTGGCCTGCAGCTGTAAGCATCTGCTGACATTGGTCCTTCTGTTTTTGGCACAAGTCCAACACTTCAGCTCGACTATAAGCCTGTTCAGTAGACATGACCAATTAAACACACTCAGCCACACCCTCGAATCTCCTAAGTTATTAATTATTTTAAATCATATGCCCACCCACACATATTCTAAAAAATCAAATCGCTGTGTGTGCGTCTCTTTCTCTTGGCGTCTTCTGTAGGTCAGTGGTCTATAATCTTAACAGTATCGTTACTTTTGTTTATTTTATATCAAATACTTATGTGCAATGTATTAGTGACAATGTTACTAATGCTCGTTAATATTATAAATATCTGCTTGTTGGTCGGTGCTTCAAGTTTAGTGTAGAGTGTATTGTGTTTGGTGTTTTCATTTTGTTCATCTTTCTCTCACACACACACACAACAGCCTACTCTTCAAATGGCATCTGAAGATCTTTACGATGAGCTTCAAGTTGGAGGTGAACAGGATGATCTTTATGAAGACCTAAATATTCCTGCTAATGGACATCCACCTCAAGTATTTCGTCAAAATCTACCACCACAACTACCTCCATCACGAGTTGACCCTCGTGCCAAGACTCTACCTAATAAGAGTGTGGGTCCTCCACCATCTATTCCAACCAGAGCACCTACAACCTCTCTCACAGGAGGTGGAACAATTCGCACATTGCCTTCTCAACAAACAAAATCTCCAAAAAAGAAAGACAAAAAAATGGAATCACCACCGAAAAAAAATCCAAAATCTCCACCTCCAGCTGGAGGTATTGATATGAATGAGATCTTGAAACGGAGACAACAAATGAATTCTCGTGCGCTTGAAGACTTGGACAAGAGTCGACAACAACAACAGGAAGCAGATACTGAAGATAAACATGTTGCTCCTTGGTTGAACCAGCTTAAAAAAACAAACCGTACATCTGCAGAAAATAACGATGAACCAAAGGAAGAGGAGGTCCCTGAGTTTATTAGAAAACGACGATCGATGAGTCTAATGAGTGAGGAAGACGAAAGTGTTACAAAAATAGACAAACCCACTCCTAAACCTCGTTCTGTAACCTCAATATCCTCAGAACCAGACAAGCCTCCACCAGCTCCCAAACCTAAACCAGCTGCAAAACCTCCAAAACCTGCTGTGGCTGAGAAACCTAATAAACCACCTCCAATTAGTCCCAAACCATCCAGTGAAGGGAGTCCTAAATCAATACCAAAACCTAAAGCACGAACATCAGTTAATTCTGAGCCTCCTTCCTATCCAGCTCCATCAATACCTCCACCTCGTGTCCCTCTTGAAGATGAACCATCTTACACACAACCAACCATCACATCAAAGATAAAACTACCACCTCCTGTTCCTGAAGAAGAAGTGCCACCTCCTCCTCCACCTAAGACACACCCACCCCCATCTGTCCCTCCATCTCAACGAACAGCCCCATCCTCAGATAGTGAAGAGGAACGACCTCCTACTCCTCCGAGAACATGTCCACCTCCATCATTGTCTCAACAAAAACCAAATGTCCCACCTCATGTTCCTAACATGAAAGCCCCTCCTTTCCCTCCAAAGATGCGCCCGCCTCCATCAGGTCCTCCATCCCCACCAAGAACAAAGGCTCCACCCCCTCTTCCTAATCAAGAGGTAGCTACATCTGAAGAGTCCCAACCTATGCCATACCCACCTCGATCTGTTCCTCCTAAAGCAGGAGAGTTGACCTTGCCTCAATCATCGCCGCCACTAGTTGATCGTCCTCCGTCAATTATACCAAAACGACCAGCACCTCTTCCACCTACTCTTTCTCCGGCAACGCATGGAGAACCAACCCCCACAACAACAGTTCTTAGATATCGTCGTTTGCCACTACCTCCAGTGGATATTAACAACCCCCCTCCTTTGCCCTCACGCGATGCTAAACAACTATTACTATCATGTAAGTTGCATAGTCAGCATAACATCTGTGTAATATATCTATCTAAATGTTTATCATTTGAAAATTATCATCAAAAAATAATACAGCTGTTTAGTTAACAAAGAACAGAACACACACACAGTAATGCTCTATTATTAACACATTACTCTCTGGGTGCTCCAGTAAAAATACAGCTACATTATACATGTATCTTGTCAATAAACAGTTCAGGTTGTTGATTTGTGTATAATGTACATATGTCTATACACAAACTTTGAAAGTGATTCTTCTCTGTGTTAATGCTATTACACTCACTTGTCACTTTACTTACGTAATCTTACACATTATTAACTCTGAAATGGATACACCAAATCCCACTAATCTCATTACTCACTACTATGTACGACATGTACTTGTAATTGTCCCCTGTATTGATAAACCTCTACAGTCATAAGCATGGTATGAAAAATATGGACACCAATTATGCATCACTACTACTCTAAAACTAACGGGATTAGTGACTGCTTACATAATAGCCAGTATAAAATAAAATTTATATACTATAATATTTGTCATACCTATTACATATATTACTCGAGGTTATGTTTAAAGGAGAATTAGTTAGTAGTGGTCAGTTTGTCTAGCCACTTGACTATCAGTGAAGTTAAACAACACTAAGTATTGAATAGCTCTACTCTATACATTTAAGTCTTTGTGTTTTAACAAAGGGACTTCTTTTGACTGAAAATTTCACTTTTAAAAAAAGAATAACCTGACGTAGTACTTCCAGATAAGTTGTGGTGGCTTCCCTATGTTTTCACATAATGACCAGCAATATACTATGCTTTTATAAGTAGGGTTATCTCATATCCCATTGTCATAACTTGCATGACATGACTGAATTATTTATCTAACATGAGTAAGTTTGTATTAATATGTGATATACATGTTGTTGAAACTGTGTTCAGATGTTTGCCTATGAATCTTAACTAAACAAATGACCAGATGGATGAATGATGGATGGATGGATGGATGAATGGATGGATGACTTATAGAGATTATTATAGAAATATTTGTATGTTTTCATATCCTGTTTGTCTGTTTGTCAGTAAACTTCAATAATGTACTTGCAGCCATAACAAATTATTGTATTGATTCTAATATCAATTCTTGTATGTACTGAGTATGTGGTTCTTAAGTATGTTTTGTCTGTACTCATTTTTGATGGCTTACATGTAGTTAGCTCATATGTATTACTCTCTCTCTCTCTCTCTCTCTCTCTCCAGCAATACCTCCTCATAGAAGTCCTCCCTTAATTCCAACTGAGTCAATGGTAGAAGAAGAAGAAGAAGACATTTATGATGATACTGCAGCAGTCTCCTCACCACCAAAGTAAGAAAGAAATAGTGATAAGGGTATGAGAGAGAGAGACAGACAGACAGAGAACATTAAAATTTTCAAATGATAAATAAAATCTAGTCAACACTGTTTCAGTTCAAGTTATGCATGATTAATCACAATGACAGATATCAGTTTATTGTAATACAGTTTATTGTATTGAAAATTTTATTCATATATTATACATAATTATTATTTGATTATTTTGGTCATTCTTGACATAACTCATATCAACACACTGAGAGGGGGAGACACCCAGGAATAGTTTTCCATCCCCCACTTTTATAGGGGGCCCCCATTATGAATTTGATGTTAACTTCGTCAATCAATTGGCAAATAGCAAAATGTTTTAATTGTTTTCAAAATATATATACCATTGCTATTAAATAGATGCTGGCTCAGGTTATTTAGCATGAATTAATAGCCTCACTCATATCATGTGTTGCTCATTGTTGTGATAACAGAAACCTTACAATGTACCTCCAGTTATCATATCTATATAGGATGTGAAGTAATATGTATGTATGCATTGCTAAATCTCTTATGATAAAGTATGATAGTAATCCATGCCAGCTAACTTGTTATTGAATTCTTTCAAACTATACAGTTGTATAGTACAAATCACACTACATGTACTATAAGTACTACAAATCACACTATATGTAATATAAGTACTCCAAATCACACTACATGTACTATAAGTACTATAAATCATAATACATGTAATATAAGTACTATAAATCACACTACATGTAATATAAGTACTCCAAATCACACTACATGTAATATAAGTACTCCAAATCACACTACATGTACTATAAGTACTACAAATCACACTATATGTAATATAAGTACTCCAAATCACACTACATGTAATATAAGTACTCCAAATCACACTACATGTAATATAAGTATTATAAATCACAGTACATGTAATATAAGTACTCCAAATCACAGTACATGTAATATAAGTACTATAAATCACACTACATGTAATATAAGTACTCCAAATCACACTAGATGTACTATAAATACTATTAATCACACTAGATGTAATATAAGTTACCTTCAAACAATGGTTGTAGGTACTAAATTGTATATATAAACTTTACTAGACAGAGACAATAGTTACTTGGCTAAGTTTACTTTTCCTATTCATGTACATAATGAGTGTATGTACTACTCTTCCTCTTGTGTCTCCAATAATACTATATATGTCTATGTGTAGCATTTAAATTTTGGCAGACTAAATATGTTATTTTGTTATTTTACCTGCATGCAAAAATTTACTATTAACAAATATTTTGGGTGTGGGAGTCATGGTATCACAAATATTTTGCAAAAAAAATCAAAATGAGCTTTAATACAAAACACATCCTATTAATAAGTAATTAATATTAATTAATTAATAATATTAATCCAATTAATTCTAATTGTTTTGATCAGCAGTTAATACATGGACTTTAATTTTATCTGTTGCTTTTAATTATCTTATACAACAATAGAATAAAACAATGCAACTGCATACAGATATACATATACAATATAACTATATTCACTATGTATTACATATATATATATATATATATATATTATATACATATACAATATAACTATGTTCACTATATATTACATATATATAATATTATATATATTATATATATATACAATATAATTATATTCACTATATATTACATATATATATATACATATACAATATAACTATGTTCACTATATATTACAATTACATATATATAATATTATATATATTATATACATATACAATATAACTATATTCACTATATATTACATATATATATGTATATATATATTATATACATGTATAATATAACTATATTCACTCATTTCTTTTATTTCTTTTAGTGCATCTGAAGTAGATGATCAAGAATTATATGACGATATAACGGGTATTAGTATAGCTCCACCCCCTCCTTCGTCCACTCTCCCATCTATCCCTCCTCCCTCCCAAAATGGTTAGTATACATTGTCTTTAATTTGTAAACTAGCACTTTCCAAATAGCTCTTCCTCCTAAATTGCCTGACCCACCTCCTCCTTTATCAACTCTCCCATCAATTCCTCCTATTCCCCAACGTGGTTAGTAGTACCTAATTTACAAACAAGTTTCAATCACTTTTTTGTAGGTCCTCCTGTATTTGCTGTCCCGCCCCCTCCTGTACCAGTGTTAGAGGAAAGTGAAGAGTACGATGAGCCACCCAAAGATGTAAGCAGTATCATTGTAATATCAGTTTTTATTATTGCAAATACATTTATTATAAGCTCAAAACTAGATACAACAAAATTCTAGACAGTCTTTTCCTAAGACTCAAACATTTTGATTCTCTCTTCATATAATATCAATATATAATTTTTGTCTCGTTCCTGTGTAGCTACCAAATAGTCCAGGACACAATATTATTGAGTAAGTACTATGATATTCAACCTGCACACACACACACACACACACACACACACACACACACACACACACACACACTGTGAACACTCTAACCTCAATAATAAGACACTAGTACTCAAAATAGACAATAGTAACAATGTATTGGCAGTCAATAAAACATTAGTTTCCAATGACAACAAATAACAATCAATAAAAATAACACATATAATATATACATAATTATAAAATAGTGTATCAGTAATTGCTGAGCACAGAGCCAAGACAACAATATACAAGTAGTAATCATTGTCACATGGGAAACTATCTATGTTGCACTTTTGAACCCACAACCATAAAGTAACAAGAATAGCTAATGAAGCAGTAAATATATGTTATTATCCAGCTACTCTGTGTAGCAAGAATACTTACCAACTTATTATTGGATTGCTACTAGTGACTTATTATCAAGTATATTTAGTCTCTATAGATTTTAAATCTTGCTTTAGAGTTAAGCTGGACTATATTACTGTCATGGCAATAAATCACCACTATATTTATTTTACAACAGAACAAAGCATGTTGCATTAAATGTATCTCCTAATATACTCTATTACTATATTATTATTATTATTATTATTATTATTAATATTGTACTAGTATTAACTATTTAATACCAAGATATAATATTATGTACATAGAATATAACAATCATTTGAAGTGGTCAACCATTAAAAAAATAGACCTCATACTACAGGATATGGTTTCTTTATCTTACTACAAGTATTACATCATAAAATTACCCATAGAAAAATTGTTATTAATCTATTTTATTATTACAGACAGGAAAATGACGATGATAAGCTTTATGATGATTGTGCTTTTGAATCAAATCAGCTGCCAGTGGAGTCATCATCTCTTCCAAGATCTCCTGTATCACGATCATCTCTTGCACTACCTCCTCCTCCTGATACTGAAGTGTCACCGAGAACATCACCTACATTAGGACACAAGAAAGGGTAAATGGATGAATGAATAGATTATATGGATGGATGGATAGATGGATGGATGGATGGATAAATCAATGGATCAATAGTTGAATGGATCAATGGATCAATAGTTGAATGGATAATGGATTGATGGATGGATCAATGGATCAATAGTTGAATGGATAATGGATTGATGGATGGATGGATAAATTAATGGACTATTATTTTTTCCTATGCAAACTTAAATAAGTTATCACCAAATAATTAAATAAATAATTCTGTAAGTATAAGTTAGTTATATTAGTGTACTGTGACACAAAATAGGCTACGTGTGTAGACCTTTGTTATTATGTACAATATATTGAGTATACCATGGCTATTCTGATACCATAGAAGTTCACAGAGCTCAATATCTGATGATAGTGATGTGATGTCAGTGATATGATGTCAAGTATAAGTGCCTTGTAAGAACTTTGAACTTTTATAATATCATGTCAACAAAAAATTAGTGTATTCTAAAATCATACTTAACAAGATTGTATTGAATGGCTTTTTTTATAGGTTGACAAAAGAAGAGAAACGGTTAATAAAGGAAGAAGAGAAGAAACAGAAAGAACAGAAAAAGCTTGAGCTACAGAGAGAGAAAGAACGAAAGAAGAAGGAGGAGATCAAAATGAAAAACAGACAAAAGTCAATTAAGCAATTTAAGGTACTCTAGTCAGAAAAATCAAATGATCAATACATACAAATACATTCTCTCTCCTCTCTCTCTCTCTCTCTCTCTCTCTCTCTCTCTCTCTCTCTCTCTCTCTCTCCCCCCCCCCCCTCTCTCTCTCTCTCATATAGGAATTTAAACTTCCTGATATTTTACAACCACTTTATGCTGTAGAAATCACTGAAGAACGTAAAGGTAGTAAAGATCATATGGCAGTATCTAAAGGAGAGAAACTGTCAGTGATACTAATTCGTCATGACAAACTACATGAGAGCAAGTTCTTAGTTGAGAAAGATGATGGCACATGTAAGAAATAATATCTATATTTTATATTTTAAGTGTTGTTATAAAAATCTACCATACAAAACATGCACTAAATGAATTATTGGAATTATCTTTTTTTTTCTATACTGCTTTACACAGTGGGTCTTGTAGACAGAGCCATCACTTTCAGAGTAAGTTAACTTATATTTCCTTTCTCATTATCACTCTTCCCATCCACCTCTCTTTCTCCTCTCTCTTATCCACACAATCAATTGCTTCTACACATTGTCCTATCTTACCACTCATACAATCCAACACTGTTCTTTCTCTTGTGTCCATCAGACTATATACGAGAGTGCTCAACCATTAGAGTAAGTAGTGACCTCTATATTCTGTTTCATTTACTTAACTATGTCTCCTAGTTTGCAATCACCAGCTCCTGAAGATTTTGGCTATGGTTACGAAGATCTCTATGAGGCAGTGGATATAGAAATAACAGATGGACCTCCTCCAGCACTTCCTGGACACCCTCCTCCTTCACGACATCTATCCCCTCCAATTCCAACTGAAGATGGTAGGCTTATATACAACTCACTTGTAGAAAGATACGAAAAATAACTTAACCACTTAACAATCAGATTTAGCTGAACCACTCTATCAATTGGATTACCAGAACCTTATCGTAGTAATTAGTACATTGTATATAAAACAATTCTTAATAATAATGACACTTTGTGGTTAAGCACATATCTACTATAAAGCCTTGCATTTAGTTACAAGCCCATGTGCTTAACATCCAATTTCATTTCTTTTTTATTGTTCTCTGTAGATGAGGAGCCTCAAGATGTTTATGAATATTTACCAGAATGTGATGATTGAAAAGATTTTATTTTTGTTATAATTTCAGTGAATAATGTCACATTTTTTATTAATATTTTAACTATTCAAAGTGACACATCTAATTTAGTAACCTATTTATGTTTTGACTTTTTTAATGTTTTTTTAAATGTTTTTGGTTGTTTTAGCTGTTATATTTCTGTGTAAAAATTGCAAATAGAATATCCATTATTCTGGTACCTTGATGTCTCTTAATAATTTTGTATAAATGAGAGCTAGAGAATTTGGTTTAATCAAAGATTTTTAGATCGTTTTAATTTGAGAATAAAGTTGACAGATATATATATACAAACACATATATATATATGTCTGATTCCCAAAACCAAATTTAAAAACAAGTTATAATGAGCTGAGCTAGTATAGATAATAGAGTAACAGATGTGATTTGTCAATACAACATATAATGAGCTATAATTTTTAAGTGGTCTCAGTCTGAGTCTTTAAAAGATGGTTTGGGGCTGGAGGTAGAGAAACTCCTAGCTGTTTCATGAGACGTATAATGATTTCATCCACATAATAATGTATCACTAAATCAGCTTGCTTGTCCTGTTAAAAAAGAAAGGTCTGTTCATGCAATTCAACTCTACAAAAACTTTACACTAATAACTTCAATATACATTAAATTAGTTGCCAGGGGTTCATACAGGATTTGAACTTTGGGAGGGGGGGGGGGGAATTCAGTCAATGCTTCTCTTATGTCTCATGCAGTATTGTACTATATATGCATGCTGTATTTCATTGTTCTTTCTTTAGAAAATTATCACTTATTGTATTATATGTCTACATAGGCGACTGTCTGATTCAAATCTTGAACATTTAATGAAGGTTGCAATAGAAGGACCTCCATTAAAAGATGTTGACTTTAATGTAATAATGGATATTTTCAAACAAAAAAATAGTCGCATTGAAATTTAACTTAAATAATTATAAAAATAAAAAAATATATGGAAAATTCTTGAGGGGGGGAGGGGGGGGGGAGATAACCCAGGGCTTCCCCCCCCCCCCCTGTATGAACCACTGGTTGTGTTGCCAAAATACTTTCATAAGCATTAAAAATAATGAATTTATTAGCAATCAAAATTATTATCTCTGCTTCAAAAATTAATGAAAAAAGGGGCAAACTTATTGGGCTAAAATAAAGACATACAGCATATATGCTATAACACCATCGATAAGCTCAGAGAGGATGAATTACAATTCAATTATAATAATACATTTACATGTATTCTATAATGCTTACTTATTATAATGATATATTACTAATGTTATCAGTATATCTTGTGTTTCCCTATTCTAAGGATATAACTAAAGTGTTATAATTTATTTACTTCTTCAACAATTAGTTAAGTTATTAAAGAGTACGTACATATTTTGTTGGTTGAAGATTACAAATGACTAATCTTCCTTTGTTTTTTTTTACACGTAAAGGTAGTTTACCAGCTGGTACTATTTGTAATGAAGTACCAAGACATAGTGATAGGTCAGCCTTTGATGAGTGTTGTTCAGCTCTTTGGATATCTTCAAGAGGTAATTCATCCTCCCAGTCCAAAATAGTGTCTCGTAGTTTACCCCTATGGAAGGATAGACAGAGAAAAGAGTGACAAGAAATGAAATGGCAAAGATGGAGACACACAAACCTGCATCTTCCTCTTGCTCCACCTCCAGTACATCTGTTACCAGTCAACTTCAGACCCAGTGTAGGTATTACATGATCTCTAACGTACTCTCTATAATATGACCATTAATTAATATACAACCATTCATCCTTACTTTCCACATTTCTCACATTTTTCAACAAACATATTCCCATGTAGTTCTGATAAATGATCCCTAGAGAAAACAGGAGCCAATAATGCCATAAAGATAACATTAGTGTTTATAACATGTACTTGTAACAACTTTACACTAAAATACTCATTTCTCCAAAATTTATTTTATACTTTGTACCCAGAATACACTTTGTATGCCAGGTGGCTTAAGATAATTTAGAGTCACATGCTTATAATAATGTATAATATACATAATGTGTGTATGTGATTTGTACCCATGACATTCATCGTAACCAATGACTACTACACCTACAGTGAGTGCTTTTCCCATTGCCACTGAGTATGTTTAAAAACACTTCTTAGAATGAATGATCATAGCATCTGAGACTTAACTCTGTGCTCTACTGGTATAGCTTAGTCAGGTCCTCACACTAAATGAGACAGGATATGATCTGTAATGCCATGTAATAATAATTATTGTGGCAAAATTTGTGTAACATTCCATTTGCACATAAGTCCTTAATGCAAAGCAGACCAGACCCTTTCCATTTACTGTGAGGGTGTGGCTACACCAGAGTAGTACTCCATAGGACATAATACAATCTTAGAATTATTATTTCCACATCATCATCTTTACTTGGTTACATAAAAACCAGAGAAATATTAAATACTACAAATATATAATTATATTATAACTGATATCGGAAAACTCTATACACACCTGTCTAAGCCAGACTTTAAGTGAAGACCATCAACATTTTGACTAATAATGTATTTGACAAGGCCTGCCTCAACCAGTCCCACGAGTGCTAGATGAGTAATAGTAGGTAGAGCATCTTCAAATTTGATATCTGCTTCCACTTTTCGACCCTCTTTCTCAAGTGTCCATACTCCTTTTGGTCCACGAAAATCAGGAATACCTACAAGATTAACACAAAAACAATAAACAAGAACGCAAAATGTAAAAATCATCCTAATGTTATTTTGATGATACTGCATGTTTCTGCTATAAGAAACAGGATTATTGTTACCTTTGAAGACGGGATAGTTTGCAGAAGCTGTGGAATTACTCAAAGATATTTTTTCAAGTAACAGAATTCATAAGCTTTGATCACTCATGCCCAATAGAGGAACAAGTCAAAGTAATGATATTCATTGGTTGCTATGTGCACCAGTGGTTCTGTATGCAGATCAATTTCATTCATTGTTCTCAAAAGTTGCATACAATAATACATTAAAACAATGAAAACAAACATACCTAATTAAATATATATAGATAACATGTAGTCAAAAACAATCTTAGGACCACATGGTACACTGTGAATGCCAGGCAAAAAACAAACTTAAAACTCCTCAATATAAAAAATTTATTAACACACAATTGTATGTTCATCTATCAAAGTATCCAATCCATCCATCTACCTATTAATCAATTCATCTTATATTACATTATATATTGTTTGCATTAACTTCAAGTACAAATAAACAAATGATAAGTAATAAGCACAAAGTAGAAATAAAGACATTAATTTTATCGTATGCCATTCCATCAATTGAAATTTTTAAGCTGCTCAGAAACATAATCACTAAATCAAAGCTCTCTAACAATGCAACAACAAAAACAACAATAATCCTTATTATTTCAATGGATATATATTACTTACCAGCTGATGTGCTAACACCAGCTCCAGTATGGACAACAACATGAGATGAGTAGCGTAACCATTCAGCAAGCGTCTTTACTTTTTGTTCCACTTCCTCTAATGAATCACATATCTATAATGATATAATAGACAATGAATCACAGTGACTTGTATAGTTGATTACTACATTCAAACAAAATAATGTTACTTAACTCAAAATGACTACCAACTATAAGAACATTGCTTTACTGTGTATAATTAATGTTAAAGATTAAAGGATGAAATAAATTCAGAAGTTGGAATGTATTTAGTAGACTAACTGCTCATGTTTATTGTAATAAACTTAGATTGCATCTAGTAGTCTAATTGTCCATGTTGATATCCATTGTTGTCAATGTGGTGTTTGTTATTTGCTCATACAATTTATGTCAGGCCTGAATCTCTCTTTCCTATATAAGCTTAATACTTATTCCGTCAATAAAGTTCAGTACATCACTCTTCAGTTACCACAAAGGGTTAAATAACAAATGGGAATAGATCTAGACACTCTACTACATGTAATAAATCACCCAAGAGTAACCAATAGGAAATAGTATTAATAAGTTGACAATCAAGGGACAAACCAGTCTGACTGACCAGACTGTAATAATTAATTAATATTATCCTGTGTGGACGTGTCCAATATTTACAAATTAGCTTCAATTTATATAATTATATAGAGATCATCCCCTGTGCTCATTAACTATTTAAAAAATAATGATAATAGGAGTATCTTATCTTACTCACTTCTGGAATACCACAGACTCCTTTGTCTTCATAGTTTGATAGTCTAGAAGCATAATCAACAGACATTTTGGAGTAAGGTGGGGTTTAGGGCAGACTGAATGGGTGGGGCTCTCGGCGCAAGAGGTCATGAACCCTTTAGCAGCTTCAAGCAGTCTCTACGACCTAAGGAGACAGAGTGAACTTCCATCTCCTCATGATCTGAAAGATTATCTCCAGGACATTAATAGGAGACCATCATGGCTGGGACAAGAGAGAGAGACGTGTCAATGTTGTACATGGTCACCAAGAGCTAAAGCCTATAAGAATGTAGTGGGAGCTGGACTATCTTTTATGTGTCTTACTAGTGCACTGGTAGCACTAGTTAGTTTACAAAGTAGTCTTAATGATGAAGATGGTTTGGGTTTAGCTACATTAGCTATAGTAAACTTTTCATTCTTGATATCTGGTTTGTTTGTCTCTACAGTCATTCGTATTTTAGGAACAAAGTATACAGCTGCGCTATCATATGCTTTAGCTGGACTTTACATCATAGCAAACTTTTATCCTCGATGGTATACACTAGTACCAGTCGCTGTACTTGTAGGTATAGGACTGGGTCCACAATTTGCCTCACTCAATGTTCATATTACAACTATTGCAATACGTTATGCTCCAGAACTTAAAGAGAATCCTGACTACTTGGTTTCTCTGTTCACTGGTATTCACACGATGTTCTTTAAGTTTTCATATATTCCTGGTAACTTGGCAACTACTATTATATTATTCAGTGAGCAAGCTCAAGTATCAAATAGTAGTGATGATACTGGAATAATTGATACATCACTAGGCAGTGTATGTAATAACACTGAAGCTGCTACTCTTGATCCTTTGTATGTTTATATTTTGCTATCAATTTTTGTTCTCTTTGATTTACTGGCTATTATCATATGTCTTACCTTAATGGATCATCTTGGAACAGAGACTAGATTTCGTTCATTTGGAAATGCTGTTAAAAGCTACTTAAAGAAACCAATTGTTGCTACATTTAAAATGTTTGCAGACTGGAAGATTTACATGATAATACCAATGATGATACTGGATGGATTTCTCTCATCATTTGTGCTTGGAAATTTTGCCAAGGTAATAAACTGTATATATAGGTTGTTTCATACATTGTACCAATGTTTCTATGTAGGCATATGTATCAGACTGTATTGGTGTTCATTGGATTGGTTTGTTTGCCATGACTTATGGTATATGCAGTGGTCTGGCTGCTGTAATTGGTGGCCGTCTAGTAAAATGTGTTCCTCAGTTCATTATTGTCTATTGTTTAACTGCTATACTTTTATCTGTTGTACTTTTCTTGGTGTTTTGGGAGAAAACTCCAAGCTATGTTCTATCATTTGTTCCCACTGCTTTATTAGGAATTGGTGAAGGGACGTGGCACTCAGTTCCTCCAAGTAAATAAATCATTTTGTAATACTGCCTAAAGCATGTCTATACAAAATCAATCTATTTGTATTACTTATGTAGCAGTGTCTACATAGCTGTCATTTCTTTATTAATAAATAATATAAGGCTAATGATTTAATTAATTATTATTTCTATTGTTTGTCAATAGGTCTAGTTGGTATTTTGTTTCCAACCAAACAAGAACCAGCTTATAGTGTTATTCGTATGGGTCTTTCTACTGGGTACTTAACAGGTTTTCTTTTGGCTCTGTTTTTCAAAACTCCAATTCTTTTATGGATAGCATTCTCTTTGATTTTGATATCTCTAACAACATATTCTATACTTGTATTCAAGACATATACTAAAGAGCAGCTCTTTCCTTGTTATGCTAATCGTGAGGAAGAGAAAAATGATGGTGATATTGAATGTAAAGTGGAAAATGAAACAAATATAGAATAATGCAATTGTATTATAAGATTTCCTAATAATCTATTTATAATTATAAGATGTTGTTAATAAAATGTAATATAAACTGAATTGTGAAAAATATATTACAGAATCATTTTTAGTGGGAAGTAAGAAGCAGACTGAGATATGTATATATATTATTAATTTATATAATTTTCAGTCTGGATTGGTCACAATATGCTAGACAATAATAGTTATTATACTGCATGAATTTAATTCTGTAGAATTATAAAGGAATAAATTTAAGTCTTTACACTAAGGTGCAATAATATACCTTTTTAGTTTACCTGGATTGTTATAGAATTCAAGATTTCATGCTAATATAAGTTATCAAAGTTAATCAATTTATTAATTTAATTAATTGATAAAATAACATACAGTTAGTAATTAATTCACCTGAGGTTTGTACCTGCCATTAGTTATAATAGAAATTGGTTGATTAAAAAAATCAGTGAATATTTTTTGGTGTACTGATTTTTATTTTATTCAATCATAAACAGTCTTTCTTACTTGATTTATAGTAAATCTGTAGTGAGTGCATATATGACATCTTCCCTCACATCAGACTCCTCAAGTTATTATGTTCAAACATAATGAAATATTAATTTTAATAAGTTCCAAGATAAAATTACTAATAGATTACATAAATATTTAATTATAACATGAGCTCATTCATGTCTGTCTCACAGAAAATATTATTCACTAATCTTTGGGGTGTGGTTTTCATTTATTTCAGCTTCTTCATTTTTTTCAATTTTGGAACAGCAAGGAAAGAGTTGTTCTTTAGTGAGGGTCTTGAAAACTAGTATTGAATAAGTTATTAATGATAATATAATCAGAGAGAATGCTATCCACAGCAGAACTTGAGTTTTCAAAAAGAGAGACATTGAAAATCCTACTAAATAACCTGTGGCTAGTCCCATACGAATAACACTGAATGCAGGCTCTTTCTTTGTTGGAAATAAGATACCTACAAGACCTAATATAAGATAATAGAAATGTGATTATAATTATATCAGTCTTCATCCTCATCACCATCATAATAATAAAATTGTATATAATCAGGACTACTAGAACAATAATTTTGATCCCATATGGTATTAGGTTAATAAATAGACAACAGCTCTATTATATATAGAAGTATAGTCTTGTAATAGTTCTTGGCTCTCCAGATATACTTTATACTGACTGTCCATTAGTATATTTTTCTTAATTCATAAATTCCATTCTTTTAAATTATATCTCTTATACTGTCTAAAGCAATATTAATAATAACAATATTATCAAACCTACAGCCTAAATTTTGACTTGACATTTTTTTTTTAGAAAAGGATGCCACGTGTTATACAAATTATAAATTGTTATGCCACAGATTCTTGGCTTACTTGGTGGAATCGAATGCCATATCCCTTCAGTCATTCCTAACAAAGGAATAGTTATAAATGGCACAATATAACTAGGTTCTCTCTTCCAAAGCAACAAAAAGAGGACTACAGAAATCGATAATATCCCAGTGACATAAACAATAATAAATTGAGGGATACATTTCACCAGACGACCACCAGTTACAGCACTTAGACCACTACAAATACCATATGGCATTACTACTAAACCAATCCAATGAACACCAATGCAATCTGATACATATGTCTATAAAAAAGAATACATAAACACAATATGGCCAAAAAAGACCATATTCCTCCTATTGGCTTAACAAACAAAAGTAGAAAGGTCACATGTGTTCTTACTAGTTTGATATTACGTGTAATTTAAACTGTAAATATCACAACTAGAAATTATTTTCTACTTAATAACTGACCAAATATATTGTAAGACTTGTTTCATAATATTTTTTGCAACTCACCTTTGCAAAAATTCCTAGCACAAATGACGACAGAAATCCATCAAGTAACATCATAGTAAATATCATATAAATCTTCCAGTCTGCAAACATCTTTATTGTAGCAATGATAGGTTTATTAAAGTAGATTTTGAAAGCATTTTTCCATGAACGAAATCTAGTCTCTGTTCCAAGATGATCCATTAAGGTAAGACATATGATAATAGCCAGTAAATCAAGGAGAACAAAAAATGAGATCAACATATAAACATACAAAGGATCAAGAGTAGCAGCTTCAGTGTTATTACATACACTACCTAGTGATGTATCAATTATTCCAGTATCATCACTATTATTTGATACTTGAGCTTGCTCACTAAATAATATAATAGTAGTTGCCAAGTTACCAGGAATATACGACAATTTAGAAAACATTGCAAGAATACTTAAGAACAATGAAACTATGTATTCTGGAGTTTCTTTTAGAGTTTTAGCATATCGCAAAGCTGTAGTGGTCATATGAACATTGAGAGAAGAGAAAATAGTTCCAAGTCCCAAACCTAAGCACACTGCTCCTGGTACGAGTGTATACCATTGAGGGTAATAGTTTAGTAGAGAAAATACCGAAAAGAATACAATAGAGATTAAAGCAGTATATTTTGTTCCAAATATATAGATTATTGATGAATTAAAAAGACCAGAAACAAGAAAAACTCCATTAGTTATTGCTAATGAAGCTATCCCCAAACCACCTTCACTATTGAGACTACTTTGCAGACTAACTAGTGCTATCATTGCACTTACAACTAACATAAAGGATAGCCCAGCTCCTAGAAGATTTTTGTAAGCCTTGGCTTTAGGTGTCCATGTACAACACTGACATGTCTCTTTCTGTTCTTCCAACAATGATGGTCTCCTTTTAGAGTTCTGGACAAAATCTTTGAGTTCTTGAGGAGATAGAAGTTCACTCTGTCTCCTAATGTCATTCAGACTATTAAAAGTTTGGACAACGTCTTTTAGCTCATGAGAAGGCGCTTCTCTTTCACTATGGTTACACAAAGTATTTGAAAACATGACGCAATAATTGTCTCATGCCATGACCTTCACGCCCCTTAATTATATGTACGAGTATGTATCGTCCCCAGACTCCCACTTGTTAACGCGGAAAGCGTGGTCCTTTGCAACTCTCCAATGAAAAGAGAAGAAAGTCATCATCTAATAATAGAGCAAGTACATGTCAATAGAAAGAGAATGTAAGAGTTTACTGTTTAGTAAAAAAATAATACAAAACAAATACTCTCCATAAAGTCTTTTATTTAAGACAGAACTAATGAGGTAGATATCGGCCAGCTTGTCTCATTACCCATATTGGTACTTTCTCTATCTCCTCGTCTTGTGTGGTTCTGAGAATGAGGCCATTCTTTAGTGAAAGGAAAGACTTGATGGTGCAGCCATTTTGTAGACAAAGGTAGTTCATGTAACGAGAGAGTTGATGGCCCTGAACTCTTGATAGATGGTTAATTTTAATAAACCCCTCCCTATAATAACTAGTTTTAGTGGGAAAATTGATGCCAATTTCATTTGCCATTCCTAGGTAACTCTTTGAATTAACGTAAAAAGATCTTGCTGTCTCTGCTTCCTTCATCATATTTTGCTATCAATTTGTTAGAGTTATGAACAAAATGAATATTACACAACTGTAACAAATGAAAGGAGATGTTGTTACATCAAAGATGAAGATAAAAGGTTCCTTTTGAAGACCTCTATACATCAACTTTATACTTACCCACTAACCCAAGAAATGTTATGTCCAGACAGAGAGGTAAGAATAGGATATGTAGGAATATAGAGAGATATTGGAGATAAGACTGGATGGTTAGGGTGGCCTCATAAGTAGACTGGTTGAAAGACCAAGGGAACTACACAATTTTAAAACTTAAAAGCCATTGCTGTGAAGTCAGAGTGAGCATGCTTTGTTAGGCTTGGTGGGTTCTAAATTGTGTAGCGTCCATTTAGTCCATGAGTCTAATCAATTTAATGAATCAATAGTAACACAAGTTGAAGGAACCAGTGAACAATTAAGAAAGCCCAGAAAGTACCTAAAATATAGTTGTAATATAATATTCCTCAAATAACAATTTACAAAAACGATCAGTTTAAACAACATGTGCTCTCGTTTATTAATTATTAATGTTAATTACTATCCTACATAGTTATCTATATCTGACCAATCAGATTGCTTGATTTAATAATTAGACTGTATGTACAATCTAATATACATCTAGTGAGTTTTTAAATGAGATTTGCTAGGACAAAAAATATATCTCTATCTATGCAGCATAATGTACTGTACTTGTATTATCTTACATGTAATGTGTAGTAATTAATGTAATAAACCAGATAATGTGATGATGTACTCATGTACAGGAGATAAAGTAACATGTTATTTATTTATTATTAATAATGCCTTACAGTATACACATTTATTGAGTTATTAGTAACAAACAGATCTATAAACTTAATATTATACTGTATTACATTGTACTATACATTACATACAAGTACCTGTATATGCAATGTACATATGTGTATAATTACATGTATTATATTCTAATCTTTTATTTACAGGACCAAATATTTAGGTGAAGATTTCGCTAATGCAGATACTAGTCTAACCAGTCAATTCTTTATTCATGACTTAGATCAGGTAAGTTAAATATCATGGATATAATATTATACTACATATATTATAACATGAACTAACCCTAATTATTTTAATAAGAGCATATGTACAAACAGTCAAACACACAATATAGTAGAATATGTAGATATAAATAAAGTGTTACTATATTCTGTTCAAGTTGAGAATGAACACTAACTCAGTGTTATAACTCAGGCTAGATATGAACTAGAGAGAAATTGTTAGCACCATTCAAAACACCTTGTTAGTCTGCAAATGTTAACAAAACTAGAGTGCTAGCTAGTTAAAGAAGTTATAAACTATAAATTGGATATAAAATGTTAGTGTTCTTTCCATTTCATGTTGACCTGGTAACATGCATAATTTGCATGTTATTACTTGTATAAGTTCTAGCCTTTTTATTTGCTAATAATGTCAAAGTATCTTATTTCAATCGAAGATGTACACTATAATATGGTAGTCTTTCTGTCTAACTTACAATAGAGATTTGAAAGATTTGTAAGGAGTATTATTCTCAATGTATGAGGCATCTACATGAGTCATTGAGAGAGTAACATCACTTACATCATTTCTAGTTGTATATAAAACTACCCCTGTAACTTCTTAAAACAGTGACCCATTGTCTCGATATTAAACTTGATGTCAGAACCATCCATGCATATTTAATCAACCCCTTCATCATCCTTTAACCCTTTGTGTATGTGTCGTAGTAATCCTGAATGTTCTATCTGTATTTGTTTCAAAATGTTCTATATCTGTCTGTTGTATACAATTGAATTATTAACTCCTTGTTTCATAATTGTTCCCTTTGTGTGTGTGTGTGTTTTATAATCCTGTTTTGTTAGCCCTCTCTCTTTGTATAATTCTGAAATATTAACCCTTTGTGTCTGTCCTATTATCCTCTATTGTTAATTGCAAATCTATTTTTTCTTAACTGTAGATATTACATGGAGGAGAACTGATAGAGTTTTACAAATCTCATGTTCTACTCTGTAATATTTCTTCATATCTTTTAAATTGAAAACAATGACTTAATGCTCACAAAATGTTATGGTATGTTTGTCTCTGGTTTGATTAGCAAGAGTAACAGTCTACTCAACATATGAAAATAATTTCAGCAACTACATGCACTTTTAAGGGAGTAAAGAGAGAGAAAAAGAAAGAGAAAGAGAACTGACCTGACTGAATCTCCACGATTAAAAGTCTTCTCATGGACAGTAATCACATGAAAACATTAAAGAATTGATTCCTGATAACATGCCAGAGTCTAAGACAGTAATCACATGGCAATCAGAGAATTGATTTCTGAACCAGAAAATTGATTCCTCACAAGAACCACAAAATTGATCCCTATCAATAAAACCAGAGGAAAGAAGAACCACAGAATTGATTACTGTACCTATACTTGTATACTGTCAATCCTTGTGGTCATATGATAATAATACAATTATTACCCACTTAGCTATGGATTCTAGTAGACAGTATCATATCATGTTCATCACCAGACTAAAATGTGAAAAACCCACCATAATCAGCACCAGTACCTCAAAAACGTAAAATATATCTTAACTGCAGAATAATTTTTCGAGGGAGAATCATTCTGTAACTATTTTGAACTGGATTGCTGCTAAAAATTTGCATGAATGGAGAGATCCTAACCTTTTCCATCGGAGCTGTTCTTACAGGAAAAGCACGATCAGGAGCATCAGCTTCTAGAGACCCTGTAAAGATCATCAGTAATCAGTCCAAGTAAGAGCTTCAAGGAGATCCAGTTAGAACATCGGTAGTTATACACAGGAGAACCAATTGAGAAAATCACTAAGTCCAGGTCAGGTGTCTGATAAGTTCACTTACTATGCTTCATTTTATCAACCTTACAAAGCTAACAGGCAAACCCCACTATTGGGTTCTTGTCAGAAACTTCATGAAACTATGTAACAATTATGTTCTGTAGAATTACAGCTACAAATTTGTGTCTTGGATTGATAATGACATAATTAGTATTACTGATAATGATTTCAATTATTGTGTATCTTCATATAAGTATAATAGTGTACTAGCTAACCACTGAAAAATGAGGATACCCCATAAACCGGGACATTTGAATAAGTCACAGTGGTGTCTGGATATATGGATTCCACTGTATTGATTAATGCGTTAATAATAAATATTATATAAAACAATTTAATAAAATTAATGTTGACATTATTATTATTGATTATTAGAATTATCACCTGCATCTACTTCCTTGTTATCCTTTTCCTCATGTTTAGCATAACAAGGAAAGAGTTGTTCTTTTGTATGTGTCTTAAAGACAAGTATAGAATATGTTGTCAGTGATATTATAATCAGAGAGAATGCTATCCATAAAAGAACTTTAAAGTTTAAAAAGATAGCAGATAAAAATCCTATCACATAGCCTGTAGAAAGTCCCATACGAATAGCACTGAATGCTGGTTCTTTTTTATGTTGAAATAAAATTCCAACTAGACCTGAAAAAGAATGTAACAGAAAATAAATTATGACATATGTACATGCAAAGGAATACATTGATCAATACGACTATTTAAATAGCAATATTGAATGCCACAGCTGTGTCATGTGATTACAGGTATGTATACAGTATGACTTCTATTCTTTATATAGAGACATAGACAATACTATAATAATTATTACACTCAGCAAATTGCATGCATATACAATACATAAGCTCATTTCCCTGGCTTCCTCAACACACGTAATACTCACTTGGTGGAACAGAGTGACATATCCCCTCACATATTCCTAATATCAACGTTGGAACAAATGTCAAAATATAACTTGGCTTTCTCTCCCAGAACAACAAGAACAACACAGTAGACATTAGTATACTTAAGGAGATGTAGACAATAACAAATTGTGGAATACACTTCACAAGACGACCACCAAATGCAGCAGATAGAGCACTAGATATTCCATAAGTCATGGCAAATAAACCAATCCAATGAACACCAATACAGTCTGATACATATGTCTATATATGTATACAAACTTAAAATACTATCAAAATGTCTATCTAATAACACTAACCTTGGCAAAAATTCCTAACACAAATGATGTGAGAAATCCATCCAGTATCATCATTGGTAATATCATATAAATCCTCCAATTTATGAACATTTTAAGTGTAGCAACAATTGGTTTCTTTAAGTAGATTTTAACAGCATTTCCAAATGATTGAAATCTAGTCTCTGTTCCAAGATGATCCATTAAGGTAAGACATGTGATAATAGCCAGTAAATCAAGGAAGACAAAAAATGATATCAAAATATAAACATACGAATGATCAAGAGTAGCAGCTTCAGTGTTATTACATACACTACCTAGTGATGTATCAATTATTCCAGTATCATCGCTACTATTTGATACTTGAGCTCGCTCACTGAATAATATAATAGTAGTTGCCAAGTTACCAGGAATATATGAAAACTTAAAGAACATTGTGTGAATACCAGTGAACAGAGAAACCAAGTAGTCAGGATTCTCTTTAAGTGCTGGAGCATAACGTATTGCAATAGTTGTAATATGAGTATTGAGTGAGGCAAATTGTGGACCTAGTCCTATACCTACAAGTACAGTGACTGGTACTAGTGTATACCATTGAGGATAAAAGTTTGCTAAAGTATAAGTTGTTAGAAGTATATATGAAAAAAGCGCAGTGTATTTTGTTCCTAGAATACGAATAACAGTTGAAGCAAACAGGCCTGATACTAAAAACACACCATCACTGATAGCAAGGGTAGCTAATCCCAAACCTTGTTCATCATTGAGGCTACTCTGTAGACCAACCAGTGCTACCAATGCACTAAAAATAAACATAAAGGAAAGCCCAGCTCCCAGTAGGTTCTTGTAGGCTTTAGCTCTTGGTGACCATGTACAACATTGACATGTCTCCTTCTCTTGTTCCAGACATGATGGTTTCCTCTTAGTATTCTGGATAAAGTCTCTCAATTCATAAGGAGAAGGAAGCTCACTCTGCCTCCTTAGATCATATAGACTGCTTGAAGTTTCTATAGATTCCATGATAACCTTTCCATAGCTCCACCCACAGATTAGTTCTGATTAGCATTTGATGGGTAGGCTTAGCTCCTATCTGTTTAGGTGATAGTTTATTGTGAATAGCATAATGTTTTCATTAGTTAAAAATATAAATATGATTATAATTTAATCATTTGTGCATATTTTTGATGATCATCATGTTTACCACATTTTCTAGCTGAGCTACAAAGAAGACAGAAACTGATTTTAAAACACAAATACAGCTAGGAATAGCACTCTTCACATATTAACTTTAGGCTTCTTAATTTAATTTGCTCTCAGAGGTTTTAACCCTAGACAAAGTACTGGTGACATGCATTACTATTTTTAGTAAAGATGTGGTTACACAGAGAAGGCTCTATATAAGTGTTCTAATATATTGGTAACAAAATCTGGTCAGTAATGTATTAATATTAATACAACATTGTTAAATCAAAAGACTGTCTCACTTCTCTTCTACTCAAGAAAGATTTCAGAGAAATGAAGAGCCTCTCTTTCTTGGGAGGTGACTACAGTCAATTTTGTGTGTTTAAGACAACGGCTATTAGTACGACACAGGAAGTGCATACTTCAATGAGAAATTAATACTATACCCTAGACCTTAAACATTAGAACCTAAGTGTATTAATTTTGCATTGCAGAATGTGCTTCTTGTACTGTTTATGAATAACCACTACATGTATTTCAATGTCAGTCAGGAGCATCAGCTTCTAGAGATCCTGTAAAGGATATCAGTACTAGTGATTAATCAAAGTAAGAGATTCCAGGAGATCCAGTCAGTCCTTCTATACAGAAAAAAAACATTTATTAAAAATTTTAAGGTTGCATGTACTGACTACTCAGTACTACTCATGAAGATGTTAGCATGGAGAATTGCCTTAGTTGTATGCAAACAAATGAAGACACTTATCTTCGTTCTAACTTTAAATATAAACTGTTACATTTAAATACATATATATAGTAGCTATTCATACAGCACTGGAAGCACATACTCCAATGCTAAATTAATACTTTTAAGTTCTAATGTTAGGGTCTAGAGTATTAATTTCTCATTGAAGTATGCACTTCCTGCCCCATACTAATGCCATTGTTCTTAAATACATGAAAGAGTCTATAGTCAACTTCAAAAAAGAGAGACTCTTCATTTCTTGTGTGTGTGCTGTGTGTGTAGGTTGTTTGGTCCTTTTTCACTTCCTCTGTCTCTTTTCACTCTCCATCCAGCTGTCTCTCTATCCTTCCATCCACTTCTCATTCAT
Organism: Xestospongia bergquistia; assembly: GCA_963965975.1. NCBI lineage: Eukaryota > Metazoa > Porifera > Demospongiae > Haplosclerida > Petrosiidae > Xestospongia > Xestospongia bergquistia. The sequence goes on from OZ014415.1 coordinate 2,418,787, forward strand.
TCTTTAGTAATCCAGTTGTTATTCTTCTCTTTCTCCTTCTATGTTCTCAACTTGTGGACTGACTGGACTCTTGGGAACTCTCTATCCTCTATTTCCTGCAATTGTTGGATTGGAGACCTTCACTGGACTTCTTGTTGGATTGGAGTGGAGACCTTCATTGGACTTCTTGTTGGATTGGAGACCTTCACTGGACTTCTTGTTGGATTGAAGACCTTCACTGGGCTTCTTGTTGGATTGGAGACCTTCACTGGACTTCTTGTTGGATTGGAGTGGAGACCTTCATTGGACATCTTGTTGGATTGGAGACATTCACTGGACTTCTTGGGGACTTTTCAACTCAGAGACTGTCTTATCTTTTTTTTTAATTTTAGTTGTTGTTGTTTTTTATTTTACTTGTTAATTGTTATTTTTGCTAATTTTTTCTCTCTTTCTGTATTTTTTCTTTCTAAATTTTAGTTGTTGTTTTTACTTTACTTATTAATTGTAATTTTTGCTACAATTAACAAGTAATTTTTTGTCTCCTTCTATATTTTTTCTTTCTCTTTTTTTCTGTATTTTTTCTCTAAATCTGTTAGTTTTAGAATTCAATTTCTTTTGAAACTGTAATACTTCTTATCTTTAATAAGCAACTATAATTAGTTATGTACCATTGTTGTTGTATATTGTTGTGTATATTGTTGTATATTGTAATCATATTGATTGTTATTACAACATATCGTTACGCATCATTTATTCCTTTAGTTTTACAAGAAAAAATATGTCATTAATTTTAATTAATTGATTTTTAATTCATTTGATTAGCAATTGATTAAAAGTCTTCTAAATACATACAATATTACAGTACTTTATCTACTTTAGCTCCACAATTGTTACCAACAAGTATAACAGTTTCATCTTCATAATGTAATGTCACAAACAATGTTGACTCAAGCAAACAATTATAGTTATAGCAAAATCATATAACTTCAGTAATGATTTTTAATCAGCATTAATATTAATGAACAGCTAACAATACAATGTAGTCATTTCAATTATTGTATGTCAATATACCTCATTGTAATGTTCATGATATTTTTGTTTTTATTAGGTATATAACTTGACAGTCCCTCATATACCAAACATAAAAGTAACAATACTATAGACACCATCCTGACTTGGATCACCTTTGACTGTCGCATCATTCCATGTCCAGATAATTAGTAACTATATTTGATTCTTTTTTAACTTTTTGTTTAATTCATATTATATTTTTATTTGTTTAATTTTTAAAAATAGTTCTAAATCAGTTAGCTTTTAAGATGATTCAAGTTGAACATAATATTTTCTGAATGTAGATCCCTTAAAGTAAAGCCTACAACATATCTATATTGTCACTTAGTATAACTTTACTATAATCAATATTATCTAAACTAATTTTTAAAAATGACAATTTCTTATCTATTGAATTATATTCATTATATACAGGGACAAAAACGAATGACATTGCAATGACTACTAGCCCAAATTATAATAATATAGTAAATACATCTACAACGTTGTAAGTTAACAACAGTAAATATATAGTAGTAATACAGTCTATTATATTACTAATATAGAACTGAGGAAGCATTATATAAGAGGTTGCCAGATGAGCTGCCATGTAGCTCCTCCATATTTTGATATACAAGTTGTTGTTAATACTAATACACTCATAGCTGGCAGCCATGGTAATGAGAGCTTTTTCGATCATTAGTCAGCAACTACATGCACTTTTAAGGGAGTAGAGAGAGAGAAAAAGAAAGAGAACTGACCTTACTGAATCTCCATGATTAAAAGTCTTCTCATGGACAGTAATCACATGGAAACATTAAAGAATTGATTCCTGATAACATGCCAGAGCCTGAGACAGTAATCACATGGCAATCAGAGAATTGATTTCTGAACCAGAAAATTGATTCCTCACAAGAACCACAGAATTGATCCCTATCAATAAAACCAGAGGAATGAAGAACCACAGAATTGATCCCTATTAACAAAACCAGAGGAATGAAGAACAACAGAATTGATTCCTGTACCTATACTTGTATACCGTCAATCCTTGTGGTCATATGGTAATAATACAATTATTACCCACTTAGCTATGGATTCTAGTAGACAGTATCATATCATGTTCATCACTGAGTGCCCTTTCATAGCACTCTGTCTTAGCATCTTCATTTGTTTGCATACAACTAAGGCAATTCTCCATGCTAACATCTCCATGAGTAGTACTGAGTAGTCAGTACATGCACCTTCTAAGACTTAACTATCTGTAAACATAATTTGAAAGGGTTGGGTGATACTCTGGAGGTCAAGGTCACAGGGCTGTTTAAGTATATAATTTTATATAATTATTACTTAATTAATTTGAGCTCTTATTGTGTAGCTAGTAAGATAATGACAGGAGTAGACAGTATAGAGGTAATGAGTTTCTTTGTAATGAATAGGTTATAATATGTCGTATATTAAATTCATGCCATGTATTACATATTATTATAGTACATTGTATAGTACTAACATACCTTGTACAAAAAGAAAGAACTTGTGCTGTGTTAATGTAAGGCAGTAAATTTTAACAAATATTTTAAAATTTTTAATAAATGTTTTTTTTCTGTATAGAAAGACTGACTGGATCTACTTAGACTAATCACTAGTACTGATATCCTTTACAGGATCTCTAGAAGCTGATGCTCCTGACTGATATTGAAATACATTTAGTGGTTATTCGTAAACAGTACAGGAAGCACATTCTACAATGCAAAATTAATACATGTAGGTTCTTAGTATTAATTTCTCATTGAAGTATGCACTTCCTGTGTCGTACTAATAGCCGTTGTCTTAAACACACAAAATTGACTGTAGTCACCTCCCAAGAAAGAGAGGCTCTTCATTTCTCTGAAATCTTTCTTGAGTAGAAGAGAAGTGAGACAGTCTTTTGAGTTAACATTGTTGTAATACATTACAGACCAGATTTTGTTACCAATATATTAGAACACTTATATAGAGCCTTCTCTGTGTAACCACATCTTTACTAAAAATATTAATACATGTCACCAGTACTTTGTCTAGGGTTAAAACCTCTGAGAGCAAATTAAATTAATAAGCTTAAAGTGAATATATTAAGAGTGCTATTCCTAGCTGTATTTGTGTTTTAAAATCAGTTTCTGTCTTCTTTGTAGCTCAGCTAGAAAATGTGGTAAACATAATGATCATCAAAATATGCACAAATGACTAAATTATAATCATATTCATATTTTTAACTAATGAAAACATTATGCTATTCACAATAAACCAGCTATACTATCACCTAAACAGATAGGAGCTAAGCCTACCCACTGACATATCAAATGCTAATCAGAACTAATCTGTGGGTGGAGCTATGGAAAGGTCATCATGGAATCTATAGAAACTTCAAGCAGTCTATATGATCTAAGGAGGCAGAGTGAGCTTCCTTCTCCTTATGAATTGAGAGACTTTATCCAGAATACTAAGAGAAAACCATCATGGCTGGAACAAGAGAAGGAGACATGTCAATGTTGTACATGGTCACCAAGAGCTAAAGCCTACAAGAACCTACTGGGAGCTGGGCTTTCCTTTATGTTTATTTTTAGTGCAGCGGTGGCACTTATTGGTCTACAGAGTAGCCTCAATGATGAACAAGGTTTGGGATTAGCTACCCTTGCTATCAGTAATGGTGTGTTTCTAGTATCAGGCCTGTTTTCTTCAACTGTTATTCGTATTCTAGGAACAAAATACACTGCGCTTTTTTCATATATACTTCTAACAACTTATACTTTAGCAAACTTTTATCCTCAATGGTATACACTAGTACCAGTTGCTGTACTTGCAGGTATAGGACTAGGTCCACAATTTGCCTCACTCAATGTTCATATTACAACTATTGCAATACGTTATGCTCCAGCACTTAAAGAGAATCCTGACTACCTGGTTTCTCTGTTCACTGGTATTCACACAATGTTCTTTAAGTTTTCATATATTCCTGGTAACTTGGCAACTACTATTATATTATTTAGTGAGCGAGCTCAAGTATCAAATAATAGTGATGATACTGGAATAATTGATACATCACTAGGTAGTGTATGTAATAACACTGAAGCTGCTACTCTTGATCATTCGTATGTTTATATTTTGATCTCATTTTTTGTTCTCCTTGATTTACTGGCTATTATCATATGTCTTACCTTAATGGATCATCTTGGAACAGAGACTAGATTTCGTTCATTTGGAAATGCTGTTAAAATCTACTTAAAGAAACCAATTGTTGCTACACTTAAAATGTTCATAAATTGGAGGATTTATATGATATTACCAATGATGATATTGGATGGATTTCTCTCATCATTTGTGTTGGGAATTTTTGCCAAGGTTAGTGTTATTAGAAAGACATTTTGATAGTATTTTAAGTTTGTATATATATAGACATATGTATCAGACTGTATTGGTGTTCATTGGATTGGTTTATTTGCCATGACTTATGGAATATCTAGTGCTCTATCTGCTGCATTTGGTGGTCGTCTTGTAAAGTGTATTCCACAATTTGTTATTGTCTACATCTCCTTAAGTATACTAATGTCTACTGTGTTGTTTTTGTTGTTCTGGGAGAGAACGCCAAGTTATATTTTGACATTTGTTCCAACGTTGATATTAGGAATATGTGAAGGGATATGTCACTTTGTTCCACCAAGTGAGTATTATTACATGCATCCAGGAAGATAGGGAAATTAGCTTGTGTGTTGTGTCTACATGTAATTTGCTGAGTGTAATAATTATTATAGTATTGTCTATGTCTCTATATAAAAGTCATACTATAGAATAGAAGTCATACTATATACATATACCTGTAATCACATGACACAGGTGTGGAATTCAATATTGCTATTTAAAAAGCCATATTGATCAATATATTCCTTTGCATGTACATATGTCATAATTTATTTTCTGTTACATTCTTTTTCAGGTCTAGTTGGGATTTTATTTCAACATAAAAAAGAACCAGCATTCAGTGCTATTCGTATGGGACTTTCTACAGGCTATTTGATAGGATTTTCATCTGCTATCTTTTTAAACTTTAAAGTTCTTTTATGGATAGCATTCTCTCTGATTATAATATCACTGACAACATATTCAATACTTGTCTTTAAGACACATACAAAAAAACAGCTCTTTCCATGTTATGCTAAACATGAGGAAGAGGATAACAAAGAAGTAGATGCAGGTGATAATTCTAATAATCAATAATAATAATGTCAACATTTATTAAATTGTTTTATATAATATTTATTATTTAAGCATTAATCATTACAGAGGAATCCTTATATCCAGACACCACTGTGACTTATTCAAATGTCCTGGTTTATGGGGTATCCTCATTTTTCAGTGGTTAGCTAGTACACTATTATACTTATATGAAGATAATTTTTCACAATAATTGGAATCATTATCAGTAATACTAATTATGTCATTATCAATCCAAGACACAAATTTGTAGCTGTAATTCTACAGAACATAATTGTTACATAGTTTCATGAAGTTTCTGACAAGAACTCAATAGTGGGGTTTGCCTTTTAGCTTTGAAAGGTTGATAAAGTGAAGCATAGTAAGTGAACCTATCAGAGACCTAACCTGGACTTAGTTATGTTCTCAATTGGTTCTCCTGCACTGTAAAAATTGATTAGTTAATTTAACCAATACATGGTTATGTGGGTTGCATATGTAAAAAGTAACCTTAATACTACTTTGATTACTAATGTACTATAAAATTATTGGTTATGTAAAAACATAAACAGTAGGACATTAGTAATGAAAACAGTATATGCTTACTTTTCTAGCAAAAATAAGTTTGTAATTGCAACCTATATAACCAAATAATGGTTAAATCAACCAATCATTTTTTACAGTGTGTGTATAACTACTGATGTTCTAACTAGATCTCCTTGAAGCTCTTACTTGGACTGATTACTGATGATCTTTACAGGGTCTCTAGAAGCTGATGCTCCTGATCATGACTGCTCTATTTGCTTTTCCTGTAAGAACAGCTCCAATGGAAAAGGTTAGGATCTCTCCATTCATGCAAATTTTTAGCAGCAATCCAGTTCAAAATAGTTACAGAATGATTTCTCGCTCAAAAAATTATTCTGCAGTTAAGATATATTTTACGTTTTTGAGGTACCGGTGCTGGGTTTTTCACATTTTAGTAGTACATGTAATATATGTACTTTATCTTTAAAACATCTGAGCTTAAATTAAGTTAACAGGTCAATGTAATGTAAAGAGTAATGTTCCTAGCTAGTTTGTATTTGTGTTTAAAAAACGTTTTTGTCTTCTTTTTAGCTACAGCAATGATGTGGTAAACATACTGATTACGGACCATATGCACAAATGACTAACTTATAATCATGTTTATATTTTTAACTAATAGTCAGAAAAATTTTGCTCTTTACAATAAACCAGCTATTTATTAGCTGAGCCCACCCACTGAACTAACATTATTAGTAAGTGGGTGGAGCTATGGAAAGGTCATCATGGAATCTAGAAGCAGTCTATATGATCTAAGGAGGCAGAGTCAACTTCCTTCTCCTTATGAATTGAGAGACTTTATCCAGAATACTAAGAGAAAACCATCATGGCTGGAACAAGAGAAGGAGACATGTCAATATTGTACATTGTCACCAAGAGCTAAAGCCTACAAGAACATAATGGGAGCTGGACTATCTTACATGTTTATTATAAGTGCATTGGTAACGCTGATTGGTCTACAGAGTAGCCTCAATGATGAACAAAGTTTGGGATTAGCTACCCTTGCTATTAGTAATGTTGTATTCTTAATATTTGGCCTGTTTGCTGCAACTGTTATTAGTATTCTGGGAACAAAATACACTGCACTATTCTCATATATACTTCTGACAATTTATACTTTAGCAAACTTTTATCCTCATTGGTATACACTAGTACCATCCAATGTATTTGCAGGAATAGGACTGGGTCTGGTATTTGCCTCACTCGATGTTCATATTACCACAATAGCGATACATTATGCTCCAGCTCTTAAAGAAAATCCTGAATACTTGGTTTCTCTATTCACTGGTATTCACTCAATGTTCTTTAAATTGTCGTATATTCCTGGTAACTTGGCAATTACTATTATATTATTCAGTGAGCGAGCTCAAGTATCAAATAGTAGTGATGATACTGGAATAATTGATACATCACTAGGTAGTGTATGTAATAACACTGAAGCTGCTACTCTTGATCATTCGTATGTTTATATTTTGATCTCATTTTTTGTTCTCCTTGATTTACTGGCTATTATCATATGTCTTACCTTAATGGATCATCTTGGAACAGAGACTAGATTTCGTTCATTTGGAAATGCTGTTAAAATCTACTTAAAGAAACCAATTGTTGCTACATTTAAAATATTTGTAGACTGGAAGATTTATATGATATTACCAATGATGATACTGGATGGATTTCTCTCAGCATTTGTGTTGGGAATTTTTGCCAAGGTTAGTGTTTTTTGATAGGCATTTTGATAATATTTTAAGTTTGTATATATATAGACAAATGTATCAGACTGTATTGGTGTTCATTGGATTGGTTTATTTGCCATGACTTATGGAATGTCTAGTGCTCTATCTGCTGCATTTGGTGGTCGTCTTGTGAAGTGTATTCCACAATTTGTTATTGTCTACATCTCCTTAAGTATACTAATGTCTACTGTGTTGTTCTTGTTGTTCTGGGAGAGAAAGCCAAGTTATATTTTGACATTTGTTCCAACATTGATATTAGGAATATGTGAAGGGATATGTCACTTTGTTCCACCAAGTGAGTATTACATGTGTTGAGGAAGCCAGGGAAATAAGCTTGTCTATTGTATATGGATGTAATTTGCTGAGTGTAATAATTATTATAGCATTGTCTATGTCTCTATATAAAGAAAAAAAGTCATACTGTATACATACCTATAATCACATGACGCAGCTGCAGCATCTCATACTACTATTTAAAAAGCCATATATTACTTTGTATATTCATATGTCATAATTTATTTTCTGTTACATTCTTTTTCAGGTCTAGTTGGAATTTTATTTCAACATAAAAAAGAACCAGCATTCAGTGCTATTCGTATGGGACTTTCTACAGGCTATGTGATAGGATTTTCATCTGCTATCTTTTTAAACTTTAAAGTTCTTTTATGGATAGCATTCTCTCTGATTATAATATCACTGACAACATATTCTATACTTGTCTTTAAGACACATACAAAAAACCAACTCTTTCCATGTTATGCTAAGCGTGAGGAAGAGGATAACAAGGAAGTAGATGCAGGTGATAATTCTAATAGTCAATAACAATTTCAACAGTTATTAAATTGTTTTATATAATGTTAATATAATTTAAATGTTGATATAGTACGATGAATATTGCTGAGTTCAAAGATATTGTTGATGAATCAATTGATAAAAGATCATCAAACAAGTAGTCATAGTGAATGACACTCTGTCTATACATTATCTGTTTAGTTAAGACAAATGATATAAACAGCTGGTTAGTCTATCTAACATGACCAAACCTTGTATGGTTACATGAGACTAACATTGGGTGCATCAAAACTATACTGATTGAAGTAACAGTAAATGGTAAAGGGTTCTTTTAACATTAGAGGTTAGAGAATTTGTCACTGTTGTCCTTAGTCAGCTGCAGAGGCTAGCGTATAATTAAAGCTGACAGTATAATTAATTACATCATAATTATTTTCTTTACCTTAAAAATGGAGTTAACAAAGTTGTACCACGCTGTCATCTGCCATTCTATTTAGTGGATGAACAGTCAATAGTAATGATGGTGAACCATTGATAGACAAATCACTAGGTATAGTATGTAACAACACTGAAGCTGCTAATGTAGATCCTTCTTAACTTCCTCCCTCACTCTTTCTTCCTTTGCTCTCTCTCTCCTTTCTTTCCTTGTTCCCTTCCTTCCTCCCTATATTTAATATATGTTTTATACTAAATTCATACCATGTATTACATATTATTATAGTAGATTGTATGATTCTAACAAATACTTACAAAATACAAAAAGAGATAAATACAAAAAGAGATAATTATCTGTTATATTAATGTATGGCAGTAAGTTTTAACATTTTAAATTATCTTCATTCTAACTTTAAATACAAACTGTTACATTTAAATACATATATATAGTAGTTATTCATACAGCACTGGAAGTACATACTCCAATGCTAAATTAATACTTTTAAGTTCTAATGTTAGGGTCTAGAGTATTAATTTCTCATTGAAGTATGCACTTCCTGCCCATACTAATACCATTGTTCTTAAATACATGAAAGAGTCTATAGTCAAAATCCAAGAAAAAGATGCTCTTCATTTCTCTGGAATCTTTCTTGAGTAGAAAAGAAGTGAGGCAGTCTGTTGAGTTGACAGTGTTTTTAAAAATTAATTCATTAAAGACCAGACTTTGTTACCAATATATTAGAACACTTACATGGGACCTTCTTTGGCTAGCCACATGTTTATTAAAAAGTAGTATATGTCATCAGTTAGTTTATCTAGGATTGAAATCTCTGAGATTAAATTATGTTGAGAGCCCAATCCAATGTAAAGAGTGATATTGATAGCTTGATTTTTGTTTAAACAGCAGTTTTTGTCTTCTTTTTAAATGGTGTGGTAAACTTACTGATCACCAACCATATGCACAAATGACTAACTTATAATCGTGTTCATATTTTTAACTAATGGTCAGAAACATTTTGCTCTTTACAATAAACCAGCTATAAGATATGAATCTATTTATTAGCTGAGCCCAACCACTGAACTAACATTATTAGTAAGAAGGTGCAACTATGGAAGGGTCATCATGGGATAGTCTATATGATCTAAGGAGGCAGAGTGAACTTCCTTCTCCTTATGAATTGAGAGACTTTATCCAGAATACTAAGAGGAAACCATCATGGCTGGAACAAGAGAAGGAGACATGTCAATGTTGTATATGGTCACCAAGAGCTAAAGCCTACAAGAACCTCCTGGGAGCTGGACTATCCTACATGTTTATTATGAGTGCATTGGTAGCACTGATTGGTCTACAGAGTAGTCTCAATGATGAACAAGATTTGGGATTAGCTACTCTTGCTATTAGTAATTTTGTATTCTTAATATTTGGCCTGTTTGCTGCAACTGTTATTAGTATTCTGGGAACAAAATACACTGCGATATTCTCATATATACTTCTGACAATTTATACTTTAGCAAACTTTTATCCTCATTGGTATACGCTAGTACCTTCCAATGTATTTGTAGGAATAGGACTGGGTCTGGTATTTGCCTCACTCGATGTTCATATTACCACAATAGCGATACATTATGCTCCAGCTCTTAAGGAAAATCCTGAATACTTGGTTTTTCTATTCACTGGTATTCACTCAATGTTCTTTAAATTGTCGTTTATTCCTAGTAACTCGGCAATTACTATTATATTATTTAGTGAGCAAGCTCAAGTATCAAATAATAGTGATGATACTGGAATAATTGATACATCACTAGGTAGTGTATGTAATAACACTGAAGCTGCTACTCTTGATCCTTTGTATGTTTATATGTTGATCTCATTTTTTGTTCTCCTTGATTTACTGGCTATTATCATATGTCTTACCTTAATGGATCATCTTGGAACAGAGACTAGATTTCGTTCATTTGGAAATGCTGTTAAAATTTACTTAAAGAAACCAATTGTTACTACATTTAAAATATTTTTAGACTGGAAGATTTATATGATATTACCAATGATGATATTGGATGGATATTTAACATCATTCATGTTGGGATTTTTTTCTAAGGTCAGTATTTATGGATAGGCATTTGATAGTATTAAAGTTTGTATATATATAGACATATGTATCAGACTGTATTGGTGTTCATTGGATTGGTTTATTTGCCATGACTTATGGAATATCTAGTGCTCTGTCTGCTGCATTTGGTGGTCGTCTTGTGAAGTGTATTCCACAATTTGTTATTGTCTACATCTCCTTAAGTATACTAATGTCTACTGTGTTGTTCTTGTTGTTCTGGGAGAGAACGCCAAGTTATATTTTAACATTTGTTCCAACATTGATATTAGGAATATGTGAAGGGATATGTCACTCTGTTCCACCAAGTGAGTATTACATGTGTTGAGGAAGCCAGGGAAATGAGCTTGTCTATTGTATATGGATGTGATTTGCTGAGTGTAATAATTATTATAGCATTGTCTATGTCTCTATATAAAGAATGCTGTATACATACCTGTAATCTCATGACACAGCTGCAGCATTTCATACTACTATTTAAAAAGCCATATTGATCAATGTATTCCTTTGCATGTACATATGTCATAATTTATTTTCTATTACATTCTTTTTCAGGTCTAGTTGGAATTTTATTTCAACATAAAAAAGAACCAGCATTCAGTGCTATTCGTATGGGACTTTCTACAGGCTATTTGATAGGATATTCATCTACTATCTTTTTAAACTTTAAAGTTCTTTTATGGATAGCATTCTCTCTGATTATAATATCACTGATAATATATTCTATACTTGTCTTTAAGACACATACAAAAAAACCAGCTCTTTCCATGTTATGCTAAGTGTGAGGAAGAGGATAACAAGGAAGTAGATGCAGGTGATCATTCTAATAATCAATAATAATTTCAACAGTTATTAAATTGTTTTATATAATATTTATTATTTAAATGTTGATATAGTACGATGAATATTGCTGAGTCCAAAGATATTGTTGATGAATCAATTGATAAAAGATCATTAAACAAGCAGTCATAGTGAATGACACTCTGTCTATACATTATCTGTTTAGTTAAGACAAATGATATAAACAGCTGGTTAGTCTAACATGACCAAACATTCAGGGTGTGTCTGGTTACATGAGACTAACATTGGGTGCATCAAAACTATGCTGATTGAAGTAACAGTAAATGGTAAAGGGTTCTTTTAACATTAGAGGCTAGAGGATTTGTCACTGTTGTCCTTAGTCAGCTGCAGAGGCTAGCCTATAATTAAAGCTGACAGTATAATTAATTACATCATAATTATTTCCTTTACCTTAAAAATGGAGTTAACAAAGTTGTACCACGCTGTCATCTGCCATTCTATTTAGTGGATGAACAGTCAATAGTAATGATGGTGAAACATTGATAGACATAGGTACAGTATGTAACAACACCAAAGCTGCTAATGTAGATCCTTCTTAACTTCCTTCTTCACTCTTTCTTCCTTTATTTGCTCTCTCTCTCCTTTCTTTCCTTGTTCCCTTCCTTCCTCTCTATATTTAATATATGTTTTATACTAAATTCATACCATGTATTACATATTATTATAGTAGATTGTATGATTCTAACAAATACTTGTACAAAAAGAGATAATTATCTGTTATATTAATGTATGGCAGTAAATTTTAACATTTTAAATTATCTTCATTCTAACTTTAAATACAAACTGTTACATTTAAATACATATATATAGTAGTTATTCATACAGCACTGGAAGTACATGCTCCAATGCTAAATTAATACTTTTAAGTTCTAACGTTAGGGTCTAGAGTATATATAGTATTAATTTTCTCATTGAAGCATGTACTTTCTATCCCATACTAATGGCATTGTCCTTAAATACATGTAAGAGTCTATAGTCACCTTCCAAGAAAAAGATGCTCTTCATTTCTCTGGAATCTTTCTTGAGTAGAAAAGAAGTGAGGCAGTCTGTTGAGTTGACGGTCTTATATTAAAATTAATGCATTAAAGACCAGACTTTGTTACCAATATATTAGAACACTTACATGGGACCTTCTTTGGCTAGCCACAGGTTTATTAAAAAGTAGTATATGTCATCAGTTAGTTTATCTAGGATTGAAATCTCTGAGATTAAATTATGTTGAGAGCCCAAGCAATGTAAAAAGTAGCTTGATTCTTGTTTAAACAACAGTTTTTGTCTTCTTTTTAAATGATGTGGTAAACTTACTGATCACCAACCATATGCACAAATGACTAACTTATAATCGTGTTCATATTTTTAACTAATAGTCAGAAAAATTTTGCTCTTTACAATAAACCAGCTATAAGATATGAACCTATTTATTAGCTGAGCCCACCCACTGAACTAACATTATTGGTAAGAAGGTGGAGCTATGGAAAGGTCATCATGGAATCTAGAAGCAGTCTATATGATCTAAGGAGGCAGAGTGAACTTCCTTCTCCTTATGAATTGAGAGACTTTATCCAGAATACTAAGAGGAAACCATCATGGCTGGAACAAGAGAAGGAGACATGTCAATGTTGTATATGGTCACCAAGAGCTAAAGCCTACAAGAACCTCCTGGGAGCTGGACTATCCTACATGTTTATTATGAGTGCATTGGTAGCACTGATTGGTCTACAGAGTAGTCTCAATGATGAACAAGGTTTGGGATTAGCTACCCTTGCTATTAGTAATGTTGTATTCTTAATATTTGGCCTGTTTGCTGCAACTGTTATTAGTATTCTGGGAACAAAATACGCTGCGCTATTCTCATATATACTTCTGACAATTTATACTTTAGCAAACTTTTATCCTCATTGGTATACGCTAGTACCTTCCAATGTATTTGCAGGAATAGGACTGGGTCTGGTATTTGCCTCACTCGATGTTCATATTACCACAATAGCGATACATTATGCTCCAGCTCTTAAAGAAAATCCTGACTACCTAGTTTCTCTATTCACTGGAATTCACTCAATGTTCTTTAAATTGTCGTTTATTCCTAGTAACTCGGCAATTACTATTATATTATTTAGTGAGCAAGCTCAAGTATCTAATAATAGTGATAATGCTGGAATAATTGATACATCACTAGGTAGTGTATGTAATAACACTGAAGCTGCTACTCTTGATCCTTTGTATGTTTATATTTTGATCTCATTTTTTGTTCTCCTTGATTTACTGGCTATTATCATATGTCTTACCTTAATGGATCATCTTGGAACAGAGACTAGATTTCATTCATTTGGAAATGCTGTTAAAATTTACTTAAGGAAACCAATTGTTACTACATTTAAAATATTTTTAGACTGGAAGATTTATATGATATTACCAATGATGATACTTGATGGATATTTAACATCATTTATGTTGGGATTTTTTGCCAAGGTTAGTTTATTTGGATAGGCATTTTGATAGTATTAAAGTTTGTATATATATAGACATATGTATCAGACTGTATTGGTGTTCATTGGATTGGTTTATTTGCCATGACTTATGGAATATCTAGTGCTCTATCAGCTGCATTTGGTGGTCGTCTTGTGAAGTGTATTCCACAATTTGTTATTGTCTACATCTCCTTAAGTATACTAATGTCTACTGTGTTGTTCTTGTTGTTCTGGGAGAGAATGCCAAGTTATATTTTGACATTTGTTCCAACGTTGATATTAGGAATATGTGAAGGGATATGTCACTCTGTTCCACCAAGTGAGTATACATGTGTTGAGGAAGCCAGGGAAATGAGCTTGTGTATTGTATATAGATGTAATTTGCTGAGTGTAATAATTATTGTAGTATTGTCTATGTCTCTATATAAAGAATGCTGTATACATACCTGTAATCTCATGACACAGCTGCAGCATTTCATACTACTATTTAAAAAGCCATATTGATCAATGTATTCCTTTGCATGTACATATGTCATAATTTATTTTCTGTTACATTCTTTTTCAGGTCTAGTTGGAATTTTATTTCAACATAAAAAAGAACCAGCATTCAGTGCTATTCGTATGGGACTTTCTACAGGCTTTTTGATGGGATATTCATCTGCTATCATTTTAAACTTGAAAGGTCTTTTATGGATAGCATTCTCTCTGATTATAATATCACTGACAACATATTCTATACTTGTCTTTAAGACACATACAAAACACCAGCTCTTTCCATGTTATACTAAGCATGAGGAAGAGGATAACAAGGAAGTAGAAGCAAGTGATAATTCTAATAATCAATAATAATTTCAATGATTATTAAATTGTTTTATATATTTATTATTTAAATGTTAATATAATAGGATGCATATTGCTGAGTTCAAAGATATTGTTGATGAATCAATTGATAAAAGATCACCAAACAAGTAGTCATAGTGAATGACACTCTGTCTAAACACTATCTGTTTAGTTAAGACAAATGATATAAACAGCTGGTTAGTCTAACATGACCAAACCTTCAGGGTGTGTCTGGTTACATGAGACTAACATTGGGTGCATCAAAACTATGCTGATTGAAGTAACAGTAAATGGTAAAGGGTTCTTTTAACATTAGAGGTTAGAGGATTTGTCACTGTTGTCCTTAGTCAGAGGCTAGCCCATAATTAAAGCTGACTGTATAATTAATTATATCATATTTCCTTTACCTAAAATGGAGGAAAGTTGTACCACGCCTAGGTCAGTTTGAATAATGGAAGTATCACCTGGACTTACTTCTGCTAGCAGTCATTTCGACTTAAGGCGACAGAGTGAGCTTCCATCACCGGAGACCTTAAAAAACTTTTTTCAGAACTACAACAGGAGGCCATCGTGGTTAGAAAAGGAGAGGTCTACTTGTCACTGTTGCTCTTGGTCATTGAAGGCTAAAGCTTATAAAAATTTACTGGGAGTGTCTGTCTCTTATTGGATTATTTTCAGTGCTTTTCTAGCTGTGGTAGGTTTACAGAGCAGTCTCAATCAACAAGATGGACTTGGTCTTGCCTCACTCTGTACTCTCTACACATGCTTTGTTTTTTCTGGTTTATTTACTTCATCTGTTGTTCGTCTCTTTGGGACAAAATACAATTTGGTAATGTGCTATATTGTCATGTTAATCTATACTTTATCAAATTTTTATCCTCACTGGTATACTCTTATCCCCGGATCTATTTGTCTTGGACTAGCATTTGGTCCTTTGTGGGCCTCTCTTAATGTCCATATCACTACTGTAGCAATCCGATTTGCTCCTGCCCTTAATGAGACTCCAGGCTATGTTGTTGCTTTGTTTACTGGTATTCATACATTTTTTTATAAAATGTCTTATATTCCAGCAAATCTTGCATCATCTGCCATTCTATTTAGTGAACGAACAGTCAACAGTAGTGATGGTGGACCATTGATAGACACATCGCTAGGTACAGTATGTAACAACACTGAAGCTGCTAATGTAGATCGTATCTACATTTATATACTATTTTCAATATATGTAGTCTTTGATATTGTGGCTATTATAATTTGTCTGTCCTTTGTTGATCATCTTGGTACAAATACAAGATTTCATACAATTGGAAAAATGTTTACACTCTATTTCAAGAAGCCTTTTATTGCTACTATAAAGATGTTTACTGAATGGAAGATGCTAATGATACTACCAATGATGATATTAGATGGTTTTGTTATATCATTTGCTTTAGGACAATTTGCAAAGGTGAGATTGATTAACACTTGGTAGTACTATATTATTGATAAACATAATAATATCTTTATTTTTCTTATAGTTCTACATTTCTGACTGTATTGGTGTTCATTGGATAGGCTTAGTACAAATGGCTTTTGGTATATGTAGTGCTATTTCTGCTGTTTCTGCTGGTCGACTTGTTAAATGCATGCCCCAGTATATCATTGTCTATACTACTATTGTTTTAAACTTGACCATCATTCTTTTCCTGTTGTTTTGGGACAGAGTACCAAGTTATCCTGTTACTTTCATCACATTAGCTTGTTGGGGTTTGTGTGATGGTATATGGAACTCAATACCACCAGGTATGTTAGTAATATAAACTATTAAACACATTATAAAAAATGTATGTACATAATAAACAGCAAATACATTAATTAATAACTTCTCAATGTTATGCTGTACTGAAGTAAATTGAATTATTTGTAACCTTCAATTTTAACAATAAAAAAACTCTAATTGAAGAAATCATCCTATAATTGTTTTTGAAGGTACCAACTTCACAATGAAACATTGGTTAGAGTTACTATGATTACATAAGTAGCAATTTAGTGTCAATGAAAGACTAATAGCTATAGAATGCTAGAAATATTGAAGAGCAAACTAGCGAGAAGCTTCAAGCTAGTGAGGCTATGGACTTCTATAGCTGTTAACATATGTTTATTTACATATGTTAACAGGAGTTCATAGCCTCACTGAAGAGCTCATGACATGCATAATTATTTGGAATTCCTAAATTGTCAGTTCTCAGAAAGTGTTTTTATTTGATGCTATACCATGTACTTGCATGCTTGTTCCTCTTTTATGAAGGTATGGGTTCTTGCTATTACTGACACCATATAATTTAAAATGTATAAACTATTTTTTAACGTTTCCTATTTCAGGTCTTGTGGGGACTATCTTTTCTGACAAGCAGGAGGCTGCCTTTAGTGTGTTACGAATGGGACTTGCTGTTGGTTTTATTACTGGATTCCTAGGAGCTTTAGTTCTTGATTTTAATGTCCAGTTATATATTTCTCTTTGCTATGTTATTGTCACTGCTATAACATACTCTATCCTGTTATTTGTAACTCAATCCAAAGAACAACTCTTACCTTGTTGTTTCCGTAATAAAGAAGACAAGACCAATGAATTATCAAGTGAAGGTCAAATTGATAATAATGTTCCTAAACTAGAGAATATTACTAAACTCAATACTAGTGATGAAGATGACATTTCTAAGAGTCTTAGTGCTACAAATTATGATTATGCGATAACAGAAACAACAATATAGTTATTATTAATTGATTATTTAATATTCCCACTTTTCATAACTATAGGTAATCAATTAAGCAGCTAGAATTTTTTGTAATAATATTATAATTATCATTATTTAACCTTTTGTATATACCTTTTATACTATAGATAATTATTTATATTGCCACAATAATGTACTTTATTGTTCATGCTGTGAAGATTTAGGAATTGCCAAAAAATTGTAAATGTTTGATAAACTCATCTATTTATTAAATTTTACTAGATTTATACATATTGGCTGTTGTCATGTGTCTGTTTTATAGTTACCATGCTGTTTTGTAGAAAAGAAGACAAATGTAAAAATTAACCTTTAATATGAAACTCAAGATAATCCTTTGATTTTACTTATTAATAAACATTACATAAACTTTGTAACACAATATATATATATACACACATATATATAATGTTAAATATGTGGCATAAGTATTGTTTTAATTAGTTGTCACTTTAATAATTATAGTATGATTTGAACCTGTGTCTATGTGTGTTAATTGTTCTGGATTGGTTTGGAACAAGAAAGACTGATAATATTAGTTTGTTTTGTACAGGAAATGGAGTGATAATGTTAATATACTGTTTGTAATGAATGTACATTAGAAAAGATATAAGATTAGTTATTGTAGACGAAGTCTGGTAATAGTAAAATGGATTGATTAATTTGGCCAATTGCAATATATGATCATTTTCATTGTTGCACTCTGTTGGCTAAAGAAACAAGTCAGGCCAGCCAGGGCTACCATTTATCATGGTAGCTGTAATTGCCCCTAGAACATTAGATCTAGGAGTATGCTGATGTTAATGTTGTACTTAGTTGGCTGAGGAGACAAGTTTGACTGGCTAGTCAAGACTACAATTTATGTTAGCAGCCATATTTGCCTGAAGATAATGTCTGCCCACAATATCAGCCATTCCATTGTAAAGTTGTGTACTTAATTTTTTGATAATATATATATAGTTTTTATATTTGTTTTAATACAGGAGCTTAGTTGTGTATTTTTCTTTAATTCTAGAATTATAAATTTGCTCAAAGAAGTTATGTCATTGCTGCAATACACTTTATATCATACAATAAAAAAATAAGGTAATTTATTGTGTAATGTCTTTTTATCCTACAATATGTGGTCAATCAATCAAGAATAATTAACATATCGAAGGTGTGGTTTCAAATTATATTATGAATAATTATTATGATTAAACTAATTAACAATCTATTGTGGGTGTGGTAAATATGAGATAACAGCGAAATATGAAAATTACTTTGTTATTTATTTTTCACTTAGTCTGTGTACACTGTGAAGAACATATCAAAGAGCCTCCTCGTTCTCCTTCAGCTGAACTTACTGGAATAGAATGGGCTGATCAAATAAAATCAAAATCCTGTAACTCTGATGGAAAGGTTTGTTGTATTCACTGATATTAGACTCATTTAAACAAACTTTAGACATAATTTTGTTTGCTAGAGATCTATATTCTGAACCAGTTCACATCTGTTTGTATCTAGTACATCCATTTTTATCCACCCACCCAGTTCAATGTCTACCTTTCATTGTCTGTCTGTATCCTTCCATCCATTGTAGTTCATCCATTTATCCGTCCACCATTTTGTATCTCCTTTTCAAGTTTCAATGAAAGACTAATTTATCTATCTTTTATTATCATAATAGTCTTGCGATAACTGTCCTGAGCAGTGCTCATGGCCAATACAAGACTCCACCCTTCTCATATACTCTCTCGTTGAGTTATGTGGTAAAGAATATGACATCACTTTACCTAGTCCTCGTAATGCTCATCTTAAGTTTAGAATTTGTGGAGGCATCCAATGTAATGGAGTACATAGTACTAGTTGTATTACTGTACCTGGTATTAAACCTACTATTACAGGTTAGTTTGATAGTAAGTATACTGGATAGATGTATAAAGTACAGTGGGGGCAGGGGGACATGTGACCCCCTAACAATTGTGGTTAAGGGTCTGAAGTTTGAGTAAATCCAGGTACAATCTAATTGTCCCAATTCTTATTCATCTTCCTATTCCACTGATACCATAAAGAGATCGGTATATTATTAAATATAGATGGATGGACAGATTTACAACAAATGTATTATTGTCTTTAAACTTTTTCTTAGATATTTTTTTAATAATATATATTATCTTTAGGAAAAGTAGCGACAGTACAGTCTCTTAAAGAGGGTGTGGCTAGCTCTGGACTTCAATTAATTCTCAGTGATGGAGAGACATGTGAAGTCACTAAGAAACCTCGTAGAACAGTCGTCCAATTCCCTTGTAATCCTAATATTGAAGTAGATACTTCTATCTTTACTCCTGTGAAAGCATATGAAGGAGATAATAAAATGATATGTAATTATTTTGTTGAGTTTCCATCAAGTCAATTAGGATGTCCATTAGTTGATGTTAATAGAGAGAACTTACTCTCAAAAGAGGAAGTAACTATACAAGCAGGCAAGACAATAACTGTCTACAGTGTACTTTAAATACTAATGTCATGTCTTCCTCTTCTCTTACTTCCTTCTTAACTTCCTCCTTCCCTCTTTCTTCCTTGCTCTCACTCTCCCTTTTTCCCTTGCTTCCTTCCTTCTTCCCTCTCTCCTTCCCATCTCTCCCTTCTTCCCATCTCTTCCTTATTCCATCCTTCTCCCTCTTCTTCTCCACTCTCTTACATATAGTTACTGGTTGTGTTAATTCAGATCCTCTTAAAACAACAAACAACTGTCACTATAATGGTGGACAAAGACTATCTCTCATTGGAATAGGGTTCTCCCTTCTCTGTGGTGAAAATAAAAATAATCCTTCAAACAACCCCAGACATCAACTTACAATAGACCACACCCACTGTTCTCAATCCATTAAAGAACAATACTGTATTAAAATTGGAACTAGCAGTACTTGTACAAATCCTGTTCTTATATCTCCCTTCATGGTGAATTGTACGCTAAGTCCTGGAAAGGGGGAGGGGTTGGATGTTACCTTACAGCAAAAGGCTAAGTCAGGAGAGTGTTCTGGATCAGATATAGTTGCTAAGTTACCACAAGGAGTTTCTTATAGAGAAGTGATTAATTTTAAAGACAAGTTTAACCAGTTTGTTGACTATGGTGTTGGAGGATTGAAGAAAGAGATTGAAGAATTGTATCGAAGAGCCTTTGCATCGAGAGGTTAGTTAGTCATCAGTAGTTATTATGTTGCCATGTACTAAGTCAAGTAGTTAAAGCATCTGTCAAGGTTGATCTATTAAATAAAACATAAAAATTACTGTAGTTCAATTTGTTTTATTTTAGGAGCAGCTCCTGAAACTCTAGCTCATTTGGGTATTACTCATGTCAAGGTGCTACATGTAATACATGTAAATCGCCCACTCATTTTATTACTCTAGGGTATATTGCTATTTGGTCCACCTGGTGCTGGGAAAACTTTATTGGCTAGAACTGTTGCTAAGATATTGGGATCAAAACAGGTATTGTAGCGAGTGCTTGTTATATTTTATTTGACTATTATCATATTAGGTTAAGCTGATTAATGGTCCTGAAATTATTAGTAAATATTTAGGAGAGAGTGAGAGAAATCTCAGGTACACAGTCTGTCTTTTTGTCCATCCCATTATATTTTCATCTATGTAGGGCCTATTTTCAAGAGGCTCATGATACCTACCAACAACATGGTGATGCTAGTGAATTATATGTTATTATTATTGATGAGATTGAAGCTATCTGTAAACCCAGAGGTAAACCATAATACTCACACTCTAATAACCTTTGTATTATAATGGATTTATTGCTGTAGGCAAGAGTGATCAGTCTGCTGCTGGTGCTGCATATGATAGTTTAGTTAATCAGTTATTGACATTAATGGATGGATTAAGGTAATGAGAAGGAAGAGATAATACAGTGGAAATTAGAAAATAATTAAGAAATAATTAGTCAATTTGTATATGCATTCTCTCTCTCTCTTTCTCTCCCTCCCTCCCTCTCTCCTATCTCTCTCTCTCTCTCTCTCTCTCTCTCTCTCTCTCTCTCTCTCTCTCTCTCTCTCTCTCTCTCTCTCTCTCTCTCTCTCTCTCTCTCTCTCTCTCTCTCTCTCTCCCTCCCTCCTTCCAGTGAAATAAACAATGTTCTAGTAATTGGTATGACAAACAGGAAAGAACTCATGGATGGTGCTCTGTTAAGACCAGGAAGGTTAGTCACTTACATGCACATACTATTCATAAAAATATATTACATTATATTAATAGATTTGAAGTACAGATTGAAGTAACTCTTCCTGATGAAAAAGGAAGGTCAGTGAAAAATCTAGAAAGAATATTCTTTAGAGAAAAAATGTTCCACTTTCCAAATATAAATTTTAATGATTATAGTATGAAAATACATTTTACTTCCCAAATTTTTAAAGATGAAATGATTATATTATCATATACTATAATTCCTAATAGTAATGGTTTGTGTTCAGTGGAATAATTTTTGTGTTCTTTTTTCTGTCAATATACAAGTTAAATCAATATCAGATACAAGCTAAAACTTAATTACACTTTTTGTTCACTAGAGAGGAAATATTTGAGATTCATACTCGTACAATGAGAGAAAGCGGATCATTAGCTCCTGAAGTAAACTGTAAGGAGTTAGCTGCTAATACAACACGATTTAGTGGAGCTGAAATAGCTGGTGTAGTCAGAGCAGCTGCTTCATATGCCATAGATAGACAGGTCAGTCATTGAGTAATTAGTGGAATGGGAATGAGTCTGTCAGGCTGCATTGGTTTGTCCTCTGCAACTTAAAAAGAACATAAAAAGATACTCGCCACATCAAACAACTGGAAATGATGATGAGATTATGATTTCACTTGCTTGCACTATCAGAACATTTAGCCTTTTAATTCACAGGGCTATGTTATATTATGTAGACAATTGTTAGTAATTTAGTAAATTTATATCTTTTTTGGATTCAGTAATATTAAAATTCACATTCTATTTCAGTATTCTCAAGATGGACAGCAGCCATTAAGAGTTACACTTGAAGACTTCCAGAAGGCATTACAAGCAGTATCTCCAGCTTATACTCACTCTGAAGTAAGTTAGATAGAAACAATGTCATCTCTCCCACCATAACACTAACTATTAAACTCTGTGCTCTTTTCTCTCTACGTAGTCTCATATCATATCACAATATCTACCTACAATATATTTCTCACTTGGCTCCACTCATGAAACACTCACCTCCTCTCTGTTAGACCTTGTCCACTTACCTCATGACAGGACACACACTAGACTACAAACAGCATTGATATATGGACCTAAAGGTATTTCATGTAATATTCTCTTACATCGTTATCTTACTATCTTGTTTTAGGAACTGGTAAAACCAGTTTAGCTGCTCATATTGCTGTTTTAGGACATTTCTCATTTGTAAAGGTACACTGTACAACTTCTCTGTAGTGAACACTTTAGTACCTGGAAAGTGTCCTTAGTATAATGATGTCCTCAATATAGAGGTTGTATAATACACTAAAGTATTAGCATGGGACTATAACCTTATTATAGAGGGGGCTTAATACACTAAAGTGTTATTACCATGTGACCACAACAAATGTCATAAATTTATACATGTATTTCGTTACAGGTAATAACAGCATCCAGTTTGATAGGTCTCTCTGATATTGGTAAAGTTGATCTGCTACATCAAACTTTTAGAGATGCATTTAGGTAAAAATAAAATGAGAGCTACTATACATTTTCTCTCTCTGTCTCTCTCTCTCTCTTTCTATCTGTCTGTCTGTCTCTCTTTCTCTCTCTCAGGTCAGATTCAGCTCTAATTCTTCTTGATGATCTTCATAGACTTGTTGAATTTGTACATGTTGGAGATCATATGTCTGTCTCACATTCTATGATGCATACTCTCTCAACATTACTCTCTGCTTCACCACCATCTGGTAGTGAATAAATGGATGAGAAAGAATGGATGGATGAACGGATGGATTGACATTATGAACAATGGATGGACAAACATAAATACATACAGACAAATGGACTAGATAGATATCTTGTATTGTAGTATTGAAGTGGTTCTTGGTTTCTTTTTCAGGATCACATGTTCTAGTATTAGGGACACTGACTGTTGAAGTTCAAAGAGAGTTAAATAAACCTACAAACTTAAATCTACCTACCTTATTTACCTGGAAATATTACTTACCACAAATGGACTACACTGACATACTCTCATTTCTAAAGACAAGCAAAATTTATAAGTGAGTCTCTTTCTAGGCACTCTATTCAACTACTTATCATCATATGCTGTCCATCCACCATACTGATTGTGTCCTACTGTTGTCAATTATAAAATATAAATAACTATAAATGTATTCATTTATTCTATAGGCTACCATTAGTAATCATTCATCCATCAATTCATGACACAGCATATTTATTGCTTCTTTTTATAGGTTGGGTGGTGGTCAGTTCTCTTTACCTCATCATCTCTCTCTGTCAGTGAGACAACTATTACAGGCAGTACAATGTGCATGTACAGAAAGTAGACAAAGTTCTTGTTCTCAGACCATGTACATTCCTCAAAATACCTTCATAGACTGTGCTATGAGTTTAGTTACCACTAGGTCAGTATAAAGTATTAAATGTAGTATATCATATTATAGTTATATTAGTTCACAAGGACAGTCTCCGACAGTTTTTCAACAATAATATTCAGTACTTGAGTTATAATATATTTATTCTGAATTGACCCACTAATATGATGAGGTCACTATATGACATATATTCAGATCTATCTATATCTTTATTCATAGTACTATATTGTTATGAATAATGATTACACTATTTTAATAAAAGTATTCTTTCAATATGTGCAAGCTCCACAGGACCTTTGTTAATAGTATGTACTTGAATCTTCAATCCTCATAAGAGACTTTTGTTGGTAAAATGCACTAAATATTATCCTAATCTTAGACAAATTCACATCAGATAAAAAGACAAAGTATATCACAAGTGACTACAGATTTATTTCTTTGCTTGTTCACACAAAAGAGTTAATACTGTCCCACCTGTAACTACTCTAGTTAATTTTAAAAGGTCTGGCATGTTAATTAACTCTCTTAACAACTCAATGAAAATCATGCACAAAACACAGCATGGAAATACCAGTGTATTTATCATCTTGTAGGCTGTCAGTATGATAGCTAACAATATAGAAGGTAGAAACATCATATGAGTTGATGACTCAGTTAGTCTGACTGATTCTCTATTTGATACAAGGTATGATGGACTTGATGATCAACAGAAGGAGAGGGGGTGGGGGAATGAGTGAGCCACATAGCAGAATTACCCTTACATAGAGAGATCGATAGACGTTGGAAGAGGTGACGTGTGGTGTCTTCGGAGTTGTAACCTAGGTGTTGACCTTGGAGGCGGCCAATTGAAGTAATTGTGTGGGATGCCTTCTCACTCCAACCACCTATAGTCTCCACCAAAAGTGGGACAAAGGAAACCCCAACCTCTCAGCAATTGTCTGCGTGAGCAGAATGTTTACGTTCCTCCCCAACATAGAGGGCATGGCCTTGGGATATGGAGGAGCTCTCCAGAGTAATTTGCTGGAGAGGGGAGATGACAGACACGTCCAGGGTGGCAGGTTTACAATGGGTCCAACAGGGCAGGTAGATGTCAGCGGGGTGACTTTTAGAGCCTGGTATCAGTGATGAGATCCCTTCCTTGGGCAAAGAGCTGCAGACTGGGCCGAGGAGAAGAGGGCATCCTTGAAAGAGTCATGTCGGTTTATATGGTTTTTATTGCTGCCACATTCAATCTGATGGTCACCATAAGGGTCACAGGATGATTTACAGAAGGGACATGGGTAATCAACAGAGAACATCTTTACACCGAGCCAGTACTGGAGGCACCGAAGAATTTCTTGATCATGGAGATGGAGACCTAAGGCGAGGGAAGGGATCACATTAAGCCAATCTCCTGCAAGGGGAATAGCAGAGGACAGAGCAAGAGCTTTCAGACGAGAGAAAGGAGTATTTGAGAAGAGGGAGTCAAAGGAGGATTGATCGATGGTTCTGGAAAGATGGTGTTGATGTAGAGGGAGTGAATAGCATCAGGTGAAGACCAATCCAGGTTCCTGGATGAGCTGTGGTCCAAGACCAGTCTGGTAGAGGGCCACCCACCAGATCGGAGAGGGATTCGAATATAACAGAGTCGAAGGAGGTAGTGGCGTCTCTGATATAGGAGGGAGGGCAAGTTCTGAGGGAGAAGGAGATTTTGGGGAAGGCAAGGCAGGACTTAAGGAGTGTTGTTTCCATTTGTGAGTCCTGTAGGTCAGGTAAGAAAGAGAGAGTGTGTTTTAGTTTTGGTGTTAATAACATTTAATTGGAACTGAAATTAATGTATGAAATGATTCGTATATTGGAAATGCATAATTTTTTAAAGCCATCACTGACAGATCTGAGTCCATACAACTAGTCGGATATACTATGATAGCTGTCTCCTACATACATACACTAGTTTCACTAATTCATAATATATATTGATATACTCATATTGTAATAGAAAATGATTTTGAGACCATTCTGACTAGTTTGGGATTTTCTGACAGAAATATTGTATCCTACATCACATATAGACATTGTATTACAAATATATTTCTTTCTAGTAACAAGTTGTAGTTAAAGTACTGTTGAAGACCTTTAATTAATTGTTAATTAAATCAATTAAAATCAATTAAAAATGGTCACGTGTGTTGTGGTGGAGGTGACAAATCTTCACGAGTTTTCTTGACTGATTGTCAAATTGAAAGCGTGATGCAGACTTCTTGATGATATAAAAGTTACTCCATTTTTCATACTTCTATGTTCTCTACGACTCGTCTTGTCGCTGGATCGTCTCGTCACTTCGTTGGATCGACTCGCCTCATCGCTGGATCGTCTCGTCACTTCGTTGGATCGACTCGCCTCATCGTTGGATCATCTTTTTCTTTTAGTTATGTCATTCTTTTTTGTTTCTTTACTTTCTTTTTCGTTTTTTTTTTAATTTTATTTTTTATTTATTTTTCTTTATGTAAAGTTTTTTCTTCTCATTCTTCATTTCTACAGGACTCAACTTGGAAGTTCTTACTGTGATTGGCCTGTTGTTCTTGACTGTTCTTCTCTGATGTTCTTGACTGTTCTCTGATGATGTTCTTAACTGTTCTTCTCTGATGTTCTTGACTGTTCTCTGATGATGTTCTTAACTGTTCTTCTCTGATGTTCTTCACTGGTCTTCTCTGATGTTCTCTTGATATAAAAGATGAGTTGCTCTCCTGCTCATTGGACTCTTTCCTGTCTTCCTTCAAGCCTTCTTTCCTCTTCTTTTATTTTTTTTTAATTTTATTTTGGGCTATCTAGCCTATCTACACCATACACACACTCATACAATCTCTAAAAATCATATTCCCCCCTGCCGCCTGGCGGCCAAAAAAAATTTTTTTTAATATCCAAGGCCGCCAGGTGGCGGGGGGAACCTCTGATCTTCTAGGGTGCGTGTGTGTGTGCTGTGTGTGTGTGTGTAGGTTGGTAGTCCTTTTTCACTTCCTCTTTCTCTCTTCACTCTCTATCCATTCATTTTCATCAGTTCAGTTTTGACTACTCTTTTTCTTTCCCTGCAGGAGCAGCACTGTTGAAAAAGGTGAGCTACCTTTCCATCCATCCATTCTTTAGTAATCCAGTTGTTCCAGATAACTTTCTCTTTCTTCCTCTATGTTCTCTACTTGTGGACTGACTGGAAGACTCTTAGGGACTGACTGGAAGACTCTTAGGGACTGACTGGAAGACTCTTGTGGACTGACTAGAAGACTCTTGGGACTTACTTGAGGACTCTTGGGGACTCTTCAACTACTAAGACTGTCTTATTTTAATTTTTTATTTTCTTTTTTCTGTAATTTTTTAATATTTTTCTTTATGATTTGTTTTTAATTTAAGATTAAATTTCTCAAAAACATTTTTATCTACATTTTGTCAAAAGTCAATCATCTTATCTTTAGTTATTTTAAGTTAAGCAATCTTCAAATCAAACATTCTAGACTTAAAAAATTTAGTTAGTTTGACTTTTTTCAACTACAATGACACTGAAATTTTATACATTATTATACCAATAATTATAGATCATTTTTTATTGTTAACTTTTTAATTGTTAAAAGTTTTGTTTGTTAACAGTTTTGGAAAATAAAATAACTTTATTAGTTTGTATCATATTATCATTAATGTTTTTTAGCTAAAAGCTATACCATTTAATTAATCTTTTTCTTAATAATAATTAATTAAAAATCTATTACTGTCTCTTTACAAGTGCAATGTAATATTTCCCGCCAAAATAGTTGAGGTCACGCGTTTGCTGTTCCTTGCTAGGTGCATGCTCGTGATATTTTCCCGCCTAGACAACTTGTGAATGTTCACAAATGGAAACCTTCTTTGACTGGACTCTCTCCTTCCTTTGAATGGACTCTTGAGATCATCATCTATTGAGACAGTTTAATTTGTGTTTCAATTCTTCCACTAACTTACTTTATCATTGATTGTGCCAAGAACAAGAATACTGAGAGGGAGTGCCAAAAGAATACTCCATATATGTAACTGTGGTTGATCAATGGATGAATGAAACGATGATTTTTTTACCATGTAATACAGTTAAATTATGTTTTTTGTGGACTCCATTGTCTGGTACGAGTTTCAAGAATGTAACCTTGTTAAGTGTCTTCAATGTAAGTTATTTACATGTTTTCTCAATGAAGTATTGTACAAATATTGAATGATATGGTCAAGTACATATACAAGAGTAGACTATTTAAAATTCATAGATCACAACAATGAAAATATGTCATTTGCTTTATTTTATAAATAATACACTTACATCACTCATACATTTCATAGTCACAACAATAAGTTATTGAATATTCATTATCACAGTCTGTAGAGTTAGTATCCAATGGTATCCATTAATCCTATTGATTTTCCTGTTGGAGAATAGAATGGACAGCTTCTAACTGTTAATAGGAAGTAGCTATTGCTGCTGTACACTTTAAAGAAGTTTATTGTCGAACATGATGGAGAGATGGTACAATTAGAACTTGATATGGAAACACAAGAAGGTATTGTGTTAATAAAACACTATAGGAACAATACATGTACATGTACATAATTACATATGTCTTCTCTACTTATATACTTGAGGTTACTATCAGTTATATATCTATTGATTTTAACAGTTTGTATTTAGTGTTGACATTTTTTATATAATTTTCATGCCACACTTTTGGAATTAAAACTTAGGTATATGCTCTTATTTTAGATAATTCTTACAACGAATAGTATGTCTAATTTAGTTAATGATTAGTGAGTCAGTGGTTATTAACTCTCATTAGATGATAGTTGTTGTTAAGTACATGTACTAATGTTCATTAATTTAATTTGTTATTCTCTTGTGTTTTATTTATTCATTTTCACTTTCATATATCCATTGATAATCTCTATTTATCCATTTTGAATTTCATTCATCCATAGATACCACATACACTTACGATACAAGCTACCCAACCACTACTAAATCTACTTATAATGATTCTACTATTCAATCCGGTGTACCAAATACAATATGAAGGTGCTGGAGTGGGTGGGTCATCTGAATGACCATCTGGGCATTAGTATGGGAACAAGACTTATAGTGATGGTGTCAGAGCTGAAGAAGGAGGACAGAAAAACTTTAGATTATTATTCTACTCCACCAGATAGTGAAGGTAATTTAAATGGGTGTGGTTTTGTGAGGAACTATAGTTCAAGCTACATCTGTATATCTTGATCTGTCCATTTATGTTGTTTATTTATACTTTCATCTATCTATCCATCCATTCATCAATCTGTCTATTTGTCCATTCATCCATCAATTCAATATTACCTATTAATCCATATCATAGAGTTATATTCTCTTACCAAAACTTAACTCACTCCAACAACAACAAAATGTACGGTATTACCCAAAAACAATAATATTTTTCTTAAACTCCACCTAGTTTTGATACAGAAGCTACACCCACTGATTTCAATGAATTCTCTCGGCAGTACTTATGATTTTGTCTTCAGCCTCTTGTGGGGTGCAACTGTGTAGTGCTATGAATTTCATTAATGATACTTATGAGAATAATTATGATTACCCATATTGGTGCACTAAAGAAGCTATTTAAATAACTAAAACTAGTCCCATTTAAACAAACTAGAACAACACTACTAATTATATTAATTTTTATCATTTTTTTAAATTTTATAGACACCACAAAGAAAGAAACAATCTCATAAACAGTAAGTTAAATTCTTTTAAGCCACACAATTAATCACCTATCCCTCATTTCAAGCACAGGACCTCTGAACTCTACAACTATTGCCTCATTGTTGTATCATTGGTTAGAATTTTTTAAAATGGCCCAAAATGATATATATATAACGAAACGAAGTAGAATAATAATCTGTGTTTGGAAATTTTGCTAAAATCTTAATTATTATTGATAAGATTGAAGCTATCTGTAAACCCAGAGGTAAACCATAATGCTCACACTCTAATAACCTTTATATTATAATGGATTTATTGTTATAGCCAAGAGTGATCAGTCTGCTGCTGGTGCTGCATATGATAGTTTAGTTAATCAGTTATTGACATTAATGGATGGATTAAGGTAATGAGAAAATACAGTGGAAATTAGAAAATAATTAAGAAATAAGTAGTCAATTTGTATATGCATTCTCTCTCTCTCTCTCTATCTATCTATCTCCCTCTCTCTCTCTCTCTATCTCTCTCCATCTCTCTCTCCCATCTCTTTGTCTCTCTCTTTCACTCTCTTCAGTGAAATAAACAATGTTCTAGTACGTACTTGATATTTATTCTGAATTGACCCACTGATATGATGAGGTCACTATATGACATATATTCAGATCTATCTATATCTTTATTCATAGTACTATATTGTTATGAATAATGATTACACTGTTTTAATAGAAGTATTCTTTCAATATGTGCAAGCTCCACAGGACCTTTGTTAATAGTATGTACTTGAATCTTCAATCCTCATAAGAGACTTTTGTTGGTAAAATGCACTAAATATTATCCTAATCTTAGACAAATTCACATCAGATAAAAAGACAAAGTATATCACGAGTGACTACAGATTTATTTCTTTGCTTGTTCACTCAAAAGAGTTAATATTGTTCCACCTGTAACCAACCACAATACTCTAGTTAATTTTAAAATGTCTGGCATGTTAATTAACTCTTTTAACAACTCAATGAAATGATGAATAAAAGAATTGTGTACAAAACACAGCATGAAAATACCAGTGTATGTAAGACTCATCCCCATGATTGAATATAGGAATGAGACTAGGACATATTATATAGTGGATGGTGAGTGAATACTCTCAGTATCATCTTGTTTGCTGTCAGTATGATAGCTAACAATATCTATAGAAGGTAGAGACGTCATATGAGTTGATGACTCAGTTAGTGATTGCAGTTGTTTAGTGTCTGCTGCTGGTAGTCTGACTGATCCTCTATTTGATACAAGGTATGATGGACTTGATGAAAATGAGTCTCTTTTTGTATCAAGTAAAGTTGGCAGTCTGTGCTCTGGTCTACCACTAGAGAAAGAGAGAAAGGATTTAAAATAATGAATGAGAGAATAGACTAATGCTGTCAAAATTATACTGAGAGAGTGGGTAAGTGAGCATGTGTAGTATTCTTAAACTACCTCATAGTGACTTCATTAATTGTACCATCTTCTGCTTGCAAAGAGAATCCTCTTTGACGCAACTGAAACTTCTTTGATGCAGTCACTAGTTTCCCAATTGGTTGGTGTGGAAAAGCTGACAGCTGACTGTCCTTATTACTAGTACAAGATAAAGTATCCTATAGAGAAAGACATTGTACCAGTGGCTGGAAGTCAAAGATTAGGTAATTGCCTTTAAGCAAACAATATATCTTTGATGCTACACAGATTAATTGTCTACTTTATAATTTCAGTACATACTGACCTGTATACATTCTTTCAGTTGTCCAAACTGTATCCTAGCAATAGAGAGAAAGTATAACATTACATTGTAGTAAACATTAATTGACTTATGTCCATAGAATATACACCTGAGACAGATCAAATTTAATTGGCTTCATTGGTAATAAAATCATGCACATATTTTGTACCCTAAATAATCATCATAGCAACAACCTGTACATGCATGTTACAGAAGCCAAGAGCGGACATTCATTCAATTCAGTACATGTTATATTACTTTTATATTGTTGCTAGAGACCATTCCAAACCTTCCCAAACTCTAAATCATAGTTGTAATGATATAAAGTGGAATAAAGCATAGTAATTTGTGAAGCAGAAATAGTTGTCTGTCTTTGGCATTTGTTGAATGTATATCTAAAACAACTAATGAGTGATTCAATCTAATGGTTTCATGGTAACAAAAGACATTGTTCACATATACTCTAAGTGATTACCATAGCAACATATATGTATGTCTATTGTTGCCATAGCAATCAGGGCTTACTTAGTAGCCACAACAGGGAGACCAGCAGCATGGAGAGCTTGGACTAATTCACCAACAGTTCTATCCTTTATACTATGCCATTTACGAAGAATATACAATGCTTGAGTATCTGGTAACTTGAAGTTGTTACAAGCGTAATCCCATTCCGTTAGAGGCAGACCTAGTTCACTGGTTAAGTGAGGTAATCGAGGTCCTATAGTTTGCGATATTAGAGTCAAATCTTTCTCAGTGATATAGTTATCACTTTGATATGTTGGTAGCTGTGAGATATCTTTATTGGAAGAGCTAGCTGACTCTGTTGTTGGTGTGTTTTCTGTAGGAGATGTTGAAGTAAATTTACTGCTTGTAACATTGGCTGTCTCTTTTGTTTTTCTTGAAGGTAGCAGTTTTAACACGCTACTTGGTCTGTATTGATCAGATAGAATTTGTGGTGGTTTATTCTGACAACTGGTAGCATTATGGATGTCCATTGATTCTGGGGAAGGAGAGAATCGGAATCTAGATGGTGATTTATCTGACAGACAATCTTGACTTAGACTAATACTGGTAACTTTTGTAGCATTTATTTTTTCTTCTTTCAAAGGAGAAGATGGCATGGAACGAGACTTGGGAGAGTGATTAGCTTGAAGGAGATGACTGGACTCAGTTGTGTGAGAACTGACTGTAAAAGAAAAAAACTTCACAATTCACTTTATGTAATAAATGCAATTACAAACATCTGCTCAATAATATATCTAATGAGTTTAGTAACACAACACTAATGCAACTACTCAACTATAACGTAATACATCAACTCTTTAATTAGTATTGCACCAATAGTATTTAGTATATAGGAGGATATTGGTTCATCAGCTGAATATCATATATATTTGTTCTTTACCAATATCAGCTGATATAGTTACTGTGTATGAATATTTACTATATCATGTGGTTGCATATTAAACATTGATTGACTGTGAAAAATGTTGAAGAAAAGATCACCTATTTGGGTTCACTTTACTGTTGGAGTGGACACAAAGTAATTGTATGTAAAGAATGTGTTTAATCAGTATCAAGAGGAAACAAAACTACCAAGCCATTCAACAGAACTAACCTCATTTACCACCTCAGGACAAAACACAGCTGTATTATATCATTTATTCACATTGTTAATATTCATTATAACCAATATATAGTTAACCAAAGTAAACTAATTATATCTGATTGGCTATTGGTATCAGGTTTAATTGGCACTTTAATATTGGTTATCAGAATATCAGTAAAATCCTATATTGGTGCAACACTATCTTTAATATATGTAATTCTAGGAATGTGCCTTAACAAGTGAATGCTGAATTTAAAGATTTCACTTTTGTCTCATGTTTATTGCTACTTAATAAATGTAGTGAGTCAAACTTTAACTGTATCATGTAAGTCACTCAATTCTAAATACATAATAGTCACAGGTTAAAATAGTGATTGAACTTCAATGAGGAAATGGTAGACAAAGTCTAATGAAATATTTGACACATAACATCATTTAAAGCTCTCGTATTACACTAGATATACTTGTAACCAGCAGAGACTAAGCTTTATCTAAAACACTTGTAAACTGGTTAGGTTAAACCATATTTAGTTGCAGATTTTGTGAATCAACTACTACATAACAAGTTAGGATATAAGAGGTAATAAAATTGGCTTACCTGAAAGGTTTTTTCTTTGAGGCTTTAACAAAATACTGTCCATAGTACTCCGTCTCACTAAGAGAGCAGGGAGTGCTGGCTTACTGGTTACATTCATACTGGAACTTTCACTGGTAGGTTTAAAAATTGACGGAGAGTGTGGTACATTTGTACTGTGATGAGAAGAGGGAATGCATAATGAATGACTATCGTATGGAGAGTGAATCTGAGGACTGATATATCCTGCGTTAGGTTCCTAGAGAGAGTGGGAGAGAAGGAAATGACTGAAATGCATATATGTATGTAATATCGAAAAACTTAAGTTAATAATGTTAGCACTTACAAGTTGATTTTCCTGGTTTGTTTGTTTTATCCATTGTTCAATGGATTTTCTTTTTTCCAATTGCATATTATATGCCATCATGAAATTATATTCAAGTATGTCAGTGAATCTAAAATCATTTGAGAAGATACACCTCAATTCTCCATACCTAGCGTCTCCGACCACCCTTTGCTACAAAGAAGTAGCCAGTCAGTAGAAACAAAGGAGAGGGAGATGCAGGAGAGCTTCAAGTGGAAGCTGTCGTCAACTAGAATGCGAGATGATGTGACCTTGTGCACTAATGGTCAGTAATCTTCCGTGTCCGTCCGTCTAGATTAGTAGGCGGAGATTTACTTGTTGCCATAACAACGAACAAACATGGCCTCCTGTGCAGTTTTAGTTTTAAGAAAAGTTTGAGTTCATGAGCAGAAGTAGCAGTACTTTAAGTGAGGCGTTTGAATTACCGCCTTCTATTTGGGACATAATTCAAAGTTGTTGTCCAGCAAACGAGGCCAGTGAAGTTAAGAGAGTCATTGGACAGTCACTGATTGAAGAAGCCTGTGATCTTTATTCAGAGGTAATAAATGGGGATAAAACATACTTTATGGTGTTGTTATTAGGCTAGTATGTTGCTTGAAATATGGCGCCAAATGAGAGAAGAGTTTGATCCAGGACGACCTCATGATGTAGGGATAGCGTTTCCTCTAATGGATCCTCCTGGAGTCAGAGAAAAACTGGCGCAAGAAATAAAATATCTTGTGTCATACTTACATGGAAGGTATTTAAATGTCAATGTCTATACCTTTGTCTGTTCAACTATACAATACAGGTCACCTTCAACCACTCATTACTTGGTCATCTAATAATCAGATTCCATATTAATCCAATAATCTGTTCATTTATCCATCAATCTATTTATCAATCCATATATCCATAGATTTGTCCATCCATTCAATCCATTTGTCCATCTGTTTATCATTCTTCTATTACATATAATATATTAATCCATTTATCAATTGCATATAATCCATTCATCCAATCATTCGTCCATTCATTAATTCATTCATCTAATCTATTCTATTCCAGGGACACTCAATCACCAGTATTATCAGACACCAATCAATTGTCAGTAATTAATTATGTATTTCAAAGTGGACACAGTAAGTATTACAAGTTCATTATTAAAACAATTGAGGAGCTTTGTCATTTATTCAGTTCAATTAATAAGCTCATTATTGAAACAGTTTGAGGAGCTTTGTCATTTATTCAGTTCAATTAATAAGTTATAAGCTCATTATTGAAACAGTTTGAGGAGCTTTGTCATTTATTCAGTTCAATTAATAATGCTATAAGCTCGTTATTGAAACAGTTTGAGGAGCTTTGTCGTTTATTCAGTTCAATTAATTATCTTCCATTTAATTGGACTCAGAGAACAAGTAAAACAATGATTAATTCAAAAAGAGCAAAGATAAATAAGTACAGCTCATTTTTATTTGTCAAAGGAAGTGATCTTGTTAACATAATAATTGAGAAAGCGCTAATGTTTTCTGTTTATCACGTTGTCACTTCAATATTAAATACTGTTATACATAATGTTTCAATGACATGTATCATAGCTTGAATAAAGACTTTTAGCACTTATATAGGTGCATTAAAAACATCTACAATATATCTCATTCCAACTATCTACTTTCTACAGACAATCGACCATGTAGTGCTGTTAGTAATAGAGATGGGAGAGAGACACCTCTAAGAGCCACACCTACCAGTGATGGTAGCAGGTACAATAAAACTATTATGATAGATTCTCAGATACACATGTACATCTAATGAACACACATGCCTCTATAAATAGAGACCATCTTCCAGAGGTCACAGTATTCTTTGAACCCACTGACAAAAGTTTCAATAATTCTTAAAGTATATTTTCAAGTACATGTAGATATTAACCTATCAATCCTATAGTGAAGTAGTTCCCTTGTTCTCACTTGTTTACAGTAACAATTATCAAATCTATGTAGTTAGTCAAGATTCTGTTTGTGTATATCATCTGATTCACTGTAATCTTCATATTCCCACTTGCACCTTCACACTCACACATACATACCACTTTTAGTTCCTCAATGAATGAATTACAGATTGAAACAAAGTCAGTCAGTGTTCAAGATATAGATAGCATTGTAAATCACCTTCAACAATCAGTAAGAGATGAATGCCAACAGAGAAGAAATGATATAGAATTTTTACAAGTGAGTTAAAACAACAAAGACAATAAATTTACACACAATAAATGATATTGCTATAATGACATTAGGGTTGTATTGATGATGAAATGATATATCAGTCAGAGTCCTCAACAATCCCATCAATAAAAGGTTAGTTAGTATATTCTGTTATAATTACAGATGATCGTTATAAATTAACATAGCTATTTGTAATGATACTATATTAATAATTATCATATATTGTCTAATTCCACTATTGTGATTTAGTAATTATAAAACTTCTTTACTTTTTCTCTTTAGAGTTACAGTCAGTAAGTCATATACTAGAGAAAGAATTTTTGCAGGAAGACATAACGTCAATTAATCGTTCAAGTCAACCACTTCTTTCTCCTGCCTCTTTACCACCTATTCCAAAGTATATTGAATATAAACTATACATGTTTACTATATACACTATAAGTTTGCTTAGTGTAAAAATAACTCTAAACAATATAATAAATGAAAAAGTTTACTTATAATGTTTATGGTAGTATCATGTACTTGTATAAGTATAGTTGTTTGATAGATGTACTAAGGATATTTGTTATTTATACAGACCTTGTAGTTTATAGTTTAAGGTAGTGACTTGTAACATTTAATACATGTAGAAACAAATGGTCCTAATTCAAAAACACAATATGTGAAGTAGTTTGTATTTTTATCTTTAATACCAAATGTAACCAGTCCATGATTGCTCATGCATTTCTTTACTAATGATTCATAATTGTTATAGGCCACACACAACTACATCAGTAAACAGAGCATCAAGAATACGACGACCATTAGGATCTCACATAACAACAATGACATCTCCGCCTATATCTAAAGAAGAACCTCATCAAGTAGAGTCATACCCACTAAAACTAGAACCCCATTCATCTATATTACCTGTACCTCAATTAGAACCTCATTTACAAGGGTCATCCTCTCCGTTTGTACAATCCCAATTATTAACATAAATCTTATATTCATCATTTTACAGCTTTAAAATGACATCATTTTTATAAATTAATTACAAATAATTAGTGTTATGGTTTGTACTAACTATGAATATCATTAAAACACGTTCTTACATAAAAGGAGGATACGCTGAGTTTAGCTGAACCTCCATTGAGACGAAGGAGATAGAAATGGAGACTATGCGTAAGTATATTATGTAGTATTTAAAACTGTTATGTTCTATAAAAACCTGACCTTGAATTTCTCATATACTTGTAATAGCCACATGCTATACTCAAGTTGTTATGAGCTAGTGTGTTCGAGTATGTTTGTATGTGTGTGTGTGTGTGTGTAGTCTTGCAAGTCAGATTCAACTCCTATGATTGAAGGATGGACAAGAGAAGGTCTAGGAAATTGTAATAACAACTTGCATTGTTATGATGGGGCAGAACTGAAAATTAAAAATGTATCATGATCGCATGTGATGCTTAAAGCAGCAAGATAGAATTTAAAGCAATCTAAGTAATACCTAAAAGCACTGGTTATTATCTATTAAAACAACAAGCTACTGCTATTAGGAACACTGATTTCACCCATTGAGATAACTTAACTACTTTCACGAAATATCATTATAAAGATATACATAACATTTACATCAAAATGGCTGCTTTGTGACAGGTTGAAGTTTGATGTAACAGGTAATACATGCAGAACAAGTTGCTCTATTATAATCTCCCAGACACTTTTCTCTTTCCTGTCCATTATTCAATCATAAGATTTGGGTCTGGCTTACAAGACTGTTTATATGTGTGTGTATGTGACAATAGGAGTAGATAGATATTTAAAGAGAAAGAGATAGAGACATGTACAAGTAAATAATACAAGTTCTATATCTTATAATTTTTTATTTCATGCAGTCACTACTACTAATTAGGATTTATTAAATTATGAATGGTATTATGTATTGTGGGTATATACAGCTACTATTCTATGAGTACAATACATTTAGTATTCTAAGAGTGTCCTACTGTCATGTTCAATGTAGCAATGAAAACATTGCAATAGTTCAATGACCAAAGGTATTCCTTCATAGACAATTTTGACACAAAAAAGTGATCACATTATCAAGATAAAGACTTCTTTCTCATTCTAGCTCCAATTATCTTTTAAAAAGTGGTTATGAATCATATTTAGCATAATCTTCTTGTTAGACACTTTAAAAAGATAATGAAATACTTGCTGCTAAATGAAATGTTATAAAAAATTGTTATGAAATTATAATTATGTTATTGTATGTAATAATATATGTAGTAGCACATGTAGTAATACATGTACTAATAATACATGTATTAGTACATGTAGTAGTACATGAATTATATTCTATTACACCTTAATTAAAGGACTGATATAATTTTGCTTTGTTTAAATATAGTAATACTCTTCACTATGTTAGTTCAGATAGAGTAATACTATGGTATGGTATGGTTCAGGTAGAGTAATACATTTTGGTATCTTAGTTCAGATAGAATAATACTTTCTATGAGTGTTTGTATTATAGTTATACAGTGCGTAGTGACTCATAATTCTAAACTATAGAGGCTATTATAATTACTCTGAAGTGAAATCCATCATTAACATTTAAGCAGTTATATAACTGTAAAGTCTTTGGTGACTCTTAGTCTTGTGCCCAGATCCCCTCGTACTTAATGTGAAAAGGGTGTCTGGTGACTTTAGTTCAATATAATTTTTGGAATGAAGAATGCCTGAAATCTATTTTGTCATCAGCCACACAAACTAAAACATCCAAACAAAGGTATAACTGTAAAAGTAAAAGGATAATTCGATCGAAAGTAGTCCTTGGACCTATCACAAGTGTGAGACAGTAACTATTCGCATTTTCTAGAGCTAAAATCTTTCACTGGGATCCACCATCTTGCTTGTGAGTGATGTCCTAGAATGCCAACAAATTGAACGAAAGCCACCAGATTCCCTTTCTCACATCAAGTGAGTGGGTGTCTAAGCATGAGACTAAGTGACTCTATTGAGACTTCTCTGGTAGACAAGTAAACATTTTGTCCATAAATAATTGTTCTTGCTTGTGGAGACAAAGTGACTCTATTGAGGCTTCTCTGGTAGACAAATAGACATATTGTCCATAAATAATTGTTCTTGCTGGTGTGATATATCATTCAAGTTAAGCAGATTCTTATAAAGATTTATTTAAAAATTTATCAACATAATTATGGATATGCTGAGTGTATAACGCTATGTACCAGATATCCTTAATAACAAGTACACTGCTGTGACTAAGTTGTCACCTATTATGTCACTAGATGACATACCAGCTGATTTGTTAGCAATGTTATAATAATATTGAGTCTATGAACAATAGCATTATAGTGTCTATACTTATTGATAGTAGTCAATGACCCACATTGTATATTATTATGTACATGTATATAATATATCTGTAAGTACAGAACATTAGCAATGACTCACAATGTTAAATTAGATACTGACTATATTGTTGGGATAAATAACATGATTTATAATCAGTGATACATATAGTGTCATACTATTTATCCCAGTGGTATACAAATATAACAAAAAATAGAACTAATCAATTTACATTAGATACATTTATAACCTATGTTACTAGGCAAATATTGATGGTATATAAATACAGGTCATAACAGTATTACTTTACTTAAGGTATATTACATAACAACTGGTCAAATCACACTATCCTATATAGTTAATGGTGAAGACTGTTTTGTGCTGGTTAATAAAGCATCTGCGAGAGTGACGGTAGTTCCTGCAGAGCCAGGTATGGATAGATGATGAATAGCTGATTAATGTACATGTACACGTAGATGAATGGATTAATGGATAAAGAGGAATGGATAGATAAGATTTTATTTGTTTAGGTGTAAGCACTGCCTCTGTCACTATTGATGACAAAAAGGTACCTATCTATTTAAATCATCTCTATTATTTTATACAAAATATTTCTTTATTCTTATCCAATAGATTGACCGACTCACTTCACCAAGAGGTGTATGTTTTTATGATATTAATTATGAGGTCACTCAAAGGAAATGTTGCAAGAAGCTACCTAATAAACGTATTCTTAATAATGTGAATGGTCTTATGTTACCAGGTCTTAATGCTATATTGGGACCTACTGGAAGTGGAAAAACTTCGTAAGTACAAAGTGTTATGGGTTGATAAATAGATGTACTTAGATTGATGATAGATTTAGCAATCAAGTAGATGGACAAGCAAATGAGTGCCAAAATATTATTATTTTCTTATAGCATCTTTCTGCTAATCTAAATCTAAATTTATTTACTTTTATATTTTTCTTTTTTCTTCTAGTTTATTAGACATTCTAGCTGGTCGTAAAAATAAGAAAGGACTTAGTGGTAAGGTCCTTGTCAATGGAGAGAGACAACCTGACAACTTTAAATGTATCAGCGGCTATGTTGTTCAAGTTAGTGCTAACACAAACACGCAATATAGAGAATGTAATTTAAATTGAGCTGATGTTTATATCACCTGTATATTATATGTATGTTAACATTCTTGCTACTTGAATGGCTGTCCTAAGTGGCATGTATGTAAATATGGAAAACTTTCAAATAGTGTGAAGTAAATAGTGTAGTAATGAAATTAGCCATATTTGTCATGAACTCATAACATGATCTCTCAAGATGTCCTTTTGTTCATACTCTACTTTAGGATGATGTTGTCATGGGTACTCTAACTGTGAGGGAGAACTTATTTTTTTCTGCTGCATTACGACTTCCTACTCGTATGACATGGGCAGAGAGAAAGAGACGTGTGGAGAAAGTTTTAAATGAACTTGGTCTCACAGACTGCGCTAATACAAAGGTACCTTTTAATTGAATATACCTACAATATTCACATAGATAATACACATATGTACATGTAATAATGTACATGTACATACATGATGTCACATCTAATATTACATACTAGATTGGTACAGAGTTTTTTCGTGGAGTTAGTGGAGGAGAAAGAAAGAGGACTAACATTGGAATGGAGTTAATAATAGAACCTCAAGTGTTATTTCTTGATGAACCTACTACTGGTTTGGATGCATATACAGCAGTCTCTGTTGTAAAATTACTAAAACAGTCAGTATTATAAAAATCAAGATGTAGAAAGTACTTGCATCATTCAATAATGATAAGTATGACTGTCAATACAAACTGCAAAGTAGCTTGTTAATATAGATTTTCCATGCTATCCTAAAAGCTATGTACATATATTTGGTATGCCTGAAGTAATTCTATATTTCTATATTCTATATTTCTACTTTTTTGTAAATATGCATGTTAGAATATAGCCACATACTTAAGGTCAAGACAACTTGTTGACTGTTGGCCTAATGAATTGAATTCGCGCACTTTGTGTACAATGTGTAGTATTAGCCTGCTCCTAATGTATGTATATTAACAATATATACATTAATCTTTATGGATAGTGTGTCTGTCTTTAAATGCTAGATATTGCTTAATAAAATTATAACTCTTAACATCTCATTACAGACTGTGTTATAACAACAGTGAACGTATTGTTATTATGTCTATTCATCAACCTCGGTATTCTATATTCAAACTTTTTGATACCCTCACACTTCTCTCTCGTGGTGACCTTGTCTATCATGGCCCTCGTCACATGGCATTGGAGCATTTCAGCAGACAAGGTACAAGTCATGTGATTTGTCATGTGAATGTCATATAATGTCATCTTATATTAGGTTATATTTGTGAGGAACATGATAATCCTGCAGATTTTATGTTGGATGTTATTAATGAATGTGAGAGACAAGCACCTGATATTCAGGAAGGTATAGTTATTACATTAGTATATTTAATCTCTGTGTTTTTCACCTCTGTTTCTCTATCTCTCATAGATTCTTTTGCTATTGAAGAATGTAAATTAGCTAATTCCTATAACCAGTCATTCCTTGGACAATCTAATAACACTCGATCAAAAGAACTTGTTAGACAACTTAAAGAGAAAGAAAAAGCTGATGGAACAAAGTTGAAATCCAGTTATACATATGCTACTAATTTCTTTTGGCAGGTAATACTGGTTATACAATAGTTATTACAATCTCATTAATTTTAATTGCTTCCTGTCTGTTGTGGTTTAATTATTGTTGTTTGATCTGGAATAGGATTTCATTGAAATTTAAAAAAAGCAGTTATATGACATTATAAACTGACCACCATTGTCATTGTCATATGAACAGATGCAATGTACTTATAAACTTATATTTTTTAATTTTGTAGTTGCTAGTTGTGATAGTACGTTCAGTAATTAATCTTAGTCGAAATCCTCAAGCATCTGTTGTACAGGTAATGGCACGAGTCTACTTATCTTCATTATAATGTTGTAATGTATTTAGCAATTTCAAATTTAGTAATATTATATTTTAAAAGCCTATAATCACTTTTTTAGATTGCAGTGACAGTGTTTTTTGCCATTGTTGTTGGTGCTCTTTACTTCCAGATAGAGACTGGTCCTAATGGATTCTTTGATAGGTAATTAATATATTTTATTGAAAATCCTTAATTTACCTAATATAACAATAATATACTGACAATATAATAAAGAGAGTATTGATATTTAAATACTTTGTTTTTTTTTCAGGTTGGGTGTTATATTCTTTATGATAATGAACCAGATCTTCTTGAACATGAATGCTGTGGACCTCTTTATTAAACAGAAAGCATTGTTCATGTATGGATGTCTTTAATTGTTTAACTTACTAGATTTTTCTTATTCTCTGTCTCACTTTTTCCATTGCACACTCTAGACATGAAAATGCTAGCGGATTTTATCGTGTGTCTGTCTATTTTATAGCAAAGATGGTTACTGATATTGTTCCATTGAGATTTATTCCTCTTTGTTTCTATACAATAATTGTCTATTTTATGTTGGGTAAGTCAACTACAGTATAGTGGATAATTTTGGTGGGAAAAAATATTTGTAAACTGAAATAAAAAATATGTTAACAAAATTCCGAGCTTTGCAAAATTAATGACTATGAAATTAACCTGATATATAGACTTAAAAATATTTTAACTGTTTTAATGATTATGTTATCCAGTCATTTTTACAGTCATGATTTAATTTGTCCATTCTAGGTTTCCAACTTGCTGCTGATAAGTTCTTTATACTTTTTTTCACATTATTTCTTGTTACTG
This sequence comes from Xestospongia bergquistia, assembly GCA_963965975.1. NCBI lineage: Eukaryota > Metazoa > Porifera > Demospongiae > Haplosclerida > Petrosiidae > Xestospongia > Xestospongia bergquistia. The sequence goes on from OZ014415.1 coordinate 2,462,645, forward strand.
TTGGAGCTGCATCGATTGCTTTTTGGATTAGTGCTATGGTTAATGTCACTGGTGTAGCCACTCTATTAACTGCAATGTCATTTGTTGTACAATTGGTATGTTCATATCATCCTTAGTACACTATAGCAGGTTATTTTCTAGGAATAATACATATATTACTTTTAAGAATCGAATTCAACTTTCTGTAAACATTCATAGTTATTATATAGTATTACTTTATTCCATGAATTTACATGAAATCTCAAATTTATGTAAATATTAACTTTTGAAAGTGATATGCTATATAATAAACTATTGTTTCATGTAGCTTCACCATTTCTGTATGTATGGACATAATTCATAGCGAACACGTATACTTAAAGCATAGTGTTATGTTGCTATTTAAACTTAAAGGCATAAATCTATGCCAATCACATATATATGTTATTCCACTGAATTGAATGAATACATTTAAATCTTCTGTTCTATGTTTAGTTATTTGGTGGATTTCTTCTTGCTTTGGCATCTCTACCTGATTGGATTCAATGGTTCCAATACTTCTCTATATTCAGATATGGTATTGAGGTAATATAATATACACTCACTCAGATACTGATACTATATATATCACAATACAGGCTTTGGCTGTAAATGAAATTCAAGGTCTTCAGTTCACAGAAATTATGTAAGTTAAATATCTAAAAATTTGAGAAGTATCCTTAATTCTTCAAGATTAATTTGGTATCCAAGTAGATTAAAGATTGGTCTTATTGAATACCAAACTAGGTAAATATTCCGTACAAAATGGCCATGCAGTCTTTAACTATATTGTGCTTCCTTTAACAAGTTTATACAACTTGAAACAAAGAAAATAAGTAATAACTGCATTACTTGGAGACTGCACCTCCCTCCCATCATGTTGACTTTACCCTACAATATGACCAATAATGTATACTGGATGTACTTTTTATATTTCTACACATAAGTTAAAGGATCATTCCAAGTGCTTTAAAAAAATTAAGTGTAATAGGTTATGATTGAGACAACATCTCAATTCTTATCATGCATTCTAATTTCTGACCTGTGAAGCATGAAAATAGAACAAGTGTTATAATGATGTATAAGCTAATACAACAGGTGAAAGAGAAGATTATAGTAATGTTAACTGTTTATGATCATTATCAATGGTGAAAATTTTATCAATTTTTGAGTATCTAAAGACATTGTTTGACTTTATAAGTAAACAACGTCTACCAATACTGTTAAGTGTATGCTATAATTTTTATACTGTACCTATCTTCTCAATATAGCGAATACCCTCCATACACATCATATTATAAGCTCAACTAAGATATGGCAAGTATTACAGGACAAATGGATAATACTCTTGCTAATAATTTAGCAATATCTGCATATACTGTGTAGGACACCATTATGTCATATGCATTGGTAGTAATGTATGCTTATTTAAACCGAAGTTTCAGGACTGTCCTTAATTTTTATGTATATTGTATTAGTACAGTGTATTAGTATAGTGTATTAGTATAGTGTATTAGTATAGTGATTAGTATACTGTATTTTATGAGAGCTTGCATAATAATAAGATATCTTTTATACATCTAGCAATGGAACCTCTCAGACTGTTTCAGGAGATGAATTACTTGAAATACGAGGATTTGATCCTGATTGGTTGTTTTATGATTGGATTGGTTTAGCTATGTTCAGTGTTGTCTTTATGACACTAGCATATATTACATTGAGGTTATTGAAGAAAGAGAAATGATGAGTTGAATTTTGTCTTAAACAAATTTGATTTGCTTTTACTTAATATTTAGATTACAATAGTTACATTATTATCATTATAATCTGTCAATTGTCTATAGATTATTTAATATCTGCAGATACAATTTTACTTTTTAATAAAATCATATTTGTTCTGGTCACACTGTTTAAATTGCTTCGTCAAGTTTATTTTAATATTTAGCAATTATTTGCAAAATATATTTTGTTTATTCTTGCTTTGTTGGATATTATTAATTTTTTCTGACTATATAATGTTCAGACAGAAAAGTAAAAAAGAATTAGAGTCAAATTATCTATTTTCATAGGCCAACTGTAATCAACAGTAAAATTTACTTTTTTCCATGCTTTGAGAAAAGCGATATTTTATTTATCTACGAAGCTGAGAACTGGAGTTGTAATGTTTCTCAGAAATAGAATTCCTCTCCCCCACCACCTCATTATTTTTAAAACTCATGTTCAATCCTCATGCAAATAGTTCTCATGCAGATAGATGCAGCCTGGCTGTTGTTCCAGTTCTTTACAAATATACTCTCTCTCTGTTTCACATTTACATTTCATTTACTAGAGTCAGAGATCTTACACTGCTTAAAAAGTCAGATAGTTCTTTGTGACAAAAATTTGTCACCTCCCTCTTTTGACCTCCTATTGAATGTTGTCCATTAAACACTGATATAAATAATATATCATAAACTTAACAGGGGAGGTAAACAAGTTAACTAGGAAACTTCAACAAATCATGTCTAAGACAGTCTATCTATCTTTTTAGTTGTTTCTCCCACTCCATTTATTAAATGTTGTCTATTATTAATTTAGGTGTGATAGAATCTAATTATCTCTATTTTCTGGAGATACTCCTTAACCTTAATTTGATATGTTATATTTACATTTAACTAGTCTTTACCCAATTATCTTTACTTGGATTTCAGTTGATTTATAATTAATTGCCTTAGTCATTCAATTCAATCATGGAACAAAAGGATGTTACCCCTTCTAATCATCATTCACCAAGCCTCTTTAGTATCATATCAAGATATAATTAAGGGTCAAATTGTTTAATAATATTGTATGGATGTCTGTCTTGTAATTTCAGAAGACAAAAGTGACCTTTCTGATAATAATCAAGTATTATGTTTGATTACATAATAACTATGAATATCATAAAATAGTTTCCTTCTCTTACATAACAGTATATAACGCGCGGTGTCTTCGTTCGTAGTGAAGGGTTGAAGGTTTGTCGGGAGTCCAGGAGTAGCTTTCCGTGAAGAGATGGAAATTGAGACCATGTGTGAGTTATTATGCTATATATTGTAGTATTAATATATACCTGTTAATTTTCAAGTTCAGTCAATTTATATTATCTGTATGCTAGTGTGTGTCAGTGTGTATGAAAGAGAATCCTATATTTTCAAGTCCTGTTCAGTCAGTACTAGATTATCAGTCAATATGAGCACATGTTTTTAACCACTGATTACAAAATATTTTATAGTGTAGACAAATACTATACACAGATTATTGCCAGTATCATGTTAGTAATAGTTGATTTGAAATGATGTACAAAGTGCATCTAATTTTATTACATCAACTGAATTAATTATTGTAACTTAAATCACTAACTGTACAATGAAAGTGATAATTTTCTGAGAAATTCTTAGAGTATTTCAATCTTAGAGATTTCATCAGAGATCTTACTGATAAGAAATGAATATTTTAGATATTTTTCTAATAAAATGAAACCAAATCATTTTTCATAAAGAGTAATGTTTTTATGGTGGGTGTGGCAGACTAAAATAATGCACCTGGCCAAAGTCATTACATTAACAGACCTCTTAACTTGAAAGAGAAAGCTACAGTGAGACTTATTAATATTCATATTTATTGCTCATGAATATCATTAATTCGGCTAGAGCTCCACACATACATGTACCGTGTGGGTGTGTGCACAGAGGTGTGGCCAAGGGTGTGACTGTGGACTTAGACAAAATTTCTTATTAATATTCATATTTATTGCTCATGAATCTCATTAATTCGGCTAGAGGTCCACATATACACACATACATGTACTGTGTGTGTGTGTGTGCAGAGGTATGGCCGTGGACTTAGGCAAAATTTCCGTGAGAAATGAAACCATCGCCGTGTGACCATGTGAGTTAGCCCCAAACCGTGTGTCACACAGTCAAACCGTGTGAGTTGAGAGGTCTGCATTAATGATGTCAATGGCTTTCTTTGAGGCTTTATTTACTAAGTGAAGTGTTACACGCAATTATTAATTTTATTTATCATTTTTTCTTAATCAGAAGTCATCTTAACATACTTTCTGAAGTATAATTGACTCTAAAGAGAGACATACCAATTAACTTAAATTAAAATTAATAATAGTATGTATAACACTTCATTAATAATACATGCATGAACAACGACAACCTTGTAATAAATCCTGTGCTATAGTAAGTGACAACTTAGTTATTATCTAGTATATGTCATTGTGACCTCACTGATCCAATAATATTGTTAATATTAAAATATTGAGTCAATAAGAGGGTGTTAAAAGATAATTGTAATCATGACATGAGACGCACTGACCTCTTCCTTTTACAAGTTCTTTTCTCTTCTTTGAATAATATCTAATTAACCTTAAGTAGTTTAGATATTACATTTATTTATATTAGTGATAAACTGTCTAGCATCTACTTGGTTATCATATTCATTGCTACCCTACTTCACTTTTATCAGTATCTAATATAAACACCTTATGTTTTAGTGTTGTACTTAACAATGACACACACACATATAATTATTGCAAGAGGACAATTTTTTTTATTTTTGCATCTTATATTTAAACACACAATATTTATAGACCTGCAATAATTGATTTTTTACTCTTGTATTCAGTTTTATGTATTGTTTAGTGTCTAAAACTTTAAATCAATGTTCAAATAATTAAGTTAACCACACTTACCTTGAACTTGTATAGATAGCATTTAATGCCTAAGAAATAACATAGAAAATTAAAACCTTGACTTTTCATAGCCTAGTTATGGTGTGTGTGTTTATATATATATCCAACTTTAATTTATACATTATAAATAGGCAAGTAATTAGTTTGTAATGTAGTATATAATATTGTGTATTATTTCTATATAGTTAATGATGAAGACTCTTTTGCACTGAGTAATAGATCTTCTACAAGAGTTAAAGTAGTTCATACAGAAGAAGGTTAAAATTGATGAACAGATGGATTGATGCATGGCTGTACAAATGAATAGTATATAAATGTTTCTTGTATATATTAGGTGATGTGAACATAAGCACTGCCTCTGTCACTATTGATGACAAAAAGGTATCTACCTAGTTAAATCATCTCTATTATTTTATACAAAATATTTCTTTATTCTTATCCACTAGATTGACCAACTCACTTCACCAAGAGGTGTATGTTTTTATGATATTAATTATGAGGTCACTCAAAGGAAATGTTGCAAGAAGCTACCTAATAAACGTATTCTTAATAATGTGAATGGACTTATGTTACCAGGTCTTAATGCTATATTGGGACCTACTGGAAGTGGAAAAACTTCGTAAGTACAAAGTGTTATGGGTTGATAAATAGATGTACTTTGGATTGACAATAGATTTAGCAATCAAGTAGATGGACAAGCAAAGGAGTGACAAAATATTATTATTTTCTTATAGTATCATTCTGCTAATCTAAATCTAAATTTATTTTCTTTTAAATCTTTCTTTTTTCTTCTAGTTTATTAGATATTCTATCTGGTCGTAAAAATAAGAAAGGACTTAGTGGTAAGGTCCTTGTCAATGGAGAGAGACAACCTGACAACTTCAAATGTATCAGTGGCTATGTGCTTCAAGTTAGTAGTAACACAAGTACTTAATATAGAGAATGAGGTTGATATGTTAGTAGAAACTGTACCAAGGTTATAACTAACTTTTACCATGTAGCTTGCATGCAAGGTTAATAATGTTCTTGTGAGGTTTGTTAGTCGTGTGATATCGTGAATAAGTTTGTTACAACAATGTTAGAAATGTTGTAGTAATAATAATTTCATCTAACTCACTTTTCAGGCTGTGTTGTGCTATAATTGTTTTGGACTTCATGTCATTTATTTTACATTTTTTATATGAACTATGTGACTTTTCAGAATGAATGAAATAATTCTGCTTTAGGAAATTGCTGATTTGCATAGAACCAATGAACTATGAACATCTCAAATTTAATCGAAGGGTATTTGAAGTTATAATGTCTCTGAGCAGCTTTATACTGTAGCTTCAACTAACTCTCTAATTGTTAAACTAAGAAAAAGCCCTTAAAGCAATAGCAATAACAATACCATCAAAATAATCTTAAGACAATTTTAACAATTATAGTATGTTTTACTTTGTATTATGAGTTTCTGGTATGATATCACAATATGTCCTTTTGTTCATACTTTTCTCTCTTTCCTTTAGGATGATGTGGTCATGGGTACTCTTACTGTGAAGGAGAACTTGTTTTTTTCTGCTGCATTACGACTTCCTACTCGTATGACATGGGCAGAGAGAAAGAGTCGCGTGGAGAAAGTTTTAAATGAACTTGGTCTCACAGACTGCGCTAATACAAAGGTCAAATAATGTTAATGAGAATATTGATACATCACATGTATACTTACATGTTTGCATGTCAGTTTGTGCATACATGTACATGTACCAATTATCAATGTGTGAGTTACATGTATATTTTCACATCTAATATTACATACTAGATTGGTACAGAGTTTTTTCGTGGAGTTAGTGGAGGAGAAAGAAAGAGGACTAACATTGGAATGGAGTTAATAATAGAACCTCAAGTGTTATTTCTTGATGAACCTACTACTGGTTTAGATGCATATACAGCAGTCTCTGTTGTAAAACTACTAAAACAGTTAGTGTTAAATATATAACATAGATGTAGATTGTTTTAATTATTCAACAATGATGTTTTTCCAACTAATATGTACAATATTCTTGGGTATTTTTGGACTAATGTCCATCATTAACCATTTACTCTATTGTTAATGGTTTAAGTTAAGGCTGGCTATAATTAAAGCAGGCACTTTAAACCTTAAGACCTTCTATGCAGCACTAAAACCAAAAATATTGTTCACATGCAATTTTTTTAGTAATAGTAGTAGTTTGTTCCTACATTTTCAGCAACTATCACCAAACATACATTTGGACAATTTTTAAGTATTGTTTTTAATACACTAGTAAAAAGATGCATGCATTACTTACAGTACATTATATAGTTTGCAATACATATCTCAAAGTCTGGCTAAATCATTTATAATAACTTTAATAAAATGGTGCATATTATAAATTATGTGAATTTTTACAATATTGTGAGTCTACTTTGATAAAGTTATAGACACAAACTGTCTCATTACAGACTGTGTTATAACAACAGTGAACGTATTATTATTATGTCTATTCATCAACCTCGGTATTCTATATTCAAACTTTTTGATACCCTTACTCTTCTCTCTCGTGGTGACCTCATCTATCATGGTCCTTGTCACATGGCATTGGAACATTTCAGCAGACAAGGTACAAGTCATGTGATTTGTCATGTGAATGTCACATGACGTCATCTTATATTAGGTTATATTTGCGAGGAACATGATAATCCTGCAGATTTTATGTTGGATGTTATTAATGAATGTGAGAGACAAGCACCTGATATTCAAGAAGGTATAGTTATTACATTATACTCTGTCCGAGTTGAGAAAAGCCACCCAGACGTGTGAATAACTTTGCCGTTTTACGTGCTATCCACATGGGACTTGCACCAATCGATTCAGCTTGCAAACGCGCATTTTATATATAAAATTTGGCTCTCTAGCCCTACGAGAAAGTACCAAACTATAAAACTCCATACATTTTGAATGGCATACCTTTCGCATACTTGAAATTGCACACCTTCAAGCAGATAACAAAAATCGATTTTCACCTCGAAAAGTCAGCCGACTATCACGTGGCAAGTCAAAATTACAATTTTAATTATACGAATAAATAAATCCCTTTGTATCAATTATTACTATTAAAATAATAACCAGGTATCGTCTTTTGCGATTTTGGGCAGCTATAAAGCCACCATGGTTTTGAAAAAACCTTTTGACAAAAAAGGAAAAATGAAAATGTCTAAAATTATTCGTCATCAGAACTGTGAGATTGATACTGGAACGTGAAAGTCCTGTGGCATCACAGGTTCGTTTCAGAGATCCTTCAGTCTGTTTGCGCCTGCCAAGTTCCTCGAAATATTCATAGACATTCACAGCAACCTCCTTTGTTTGTGATCGCAATCTTTTTCCACTTGGCATGTTTACAAGCACGTGAAAAAACGTGGTGTGTTCGCATGACATCCACGTGAACAAATAATGAATACACTTAACACGTACTTCAGCGCTAACAGGCGAGGAAATACCTCACCTTACATTCCATGCATAAAACACCTTTTTTTTAATAAGGGGCTTTTCTCAACTCGGACAGAGTATAGTTTAATCTCTGTGGTTTCCCCTCTGTTTCTCTCTCTCTTGTAGACTCTTTTGCTATTGAAGAATGTAAATTAGCTAATTCCTATAACCAGTCATTCCTTGGACAATCTAATAATACTCGATCAAAAGAACTTGTTAGACAACTTAAAGAGAAAGAAAAAGCTGATGGAACAAAGTTGAAATCCAGTTATACATATGCTACTAATTTCTTTTGGCAGGTACTACTTGTTATACAATAGTTATTACAATCTCATTAATTTCAATTACTTCCTGTCTGCTGTGGTTTAATTATTTTACTATCATTAATGCATCACTCTGATATATTGAGGAATGTATCAGTGCTCATGAGACATATATTACATTTTATAGTTGTTAGTTGTGATAGTACGTTCAATAATCAATCTAATTCGTAATCCTCAAGCATCAGTTATACAGGTACTATTACAAATGTATATTATCATTATTTACATAACTAGTGACTTTAATGTTCAGTAACAACTTTGCCTTTTTAGGTTCTAGTGACAGCAATATTTGGTGTTGTTGTAGGTGCTCTTTACTTCCAAATAGACACTGGTCCTAATGGATATCTTGATAGGTACTTAAGTATCCTATTGGAATCTTTATATATCTAATATAATGTAGTACTAGTTGTCCTGACAATTTAATATAGAGAGTATTGCTATTGTTATTTTTCAGGTTGGGTGTTATATTCTTTATGGTAATGAACCAGATCTTTACTAATATGAATGCTGTGGACCTCTTTATTACACAGAAAGCATTGTTCATGTATGGATGTCTTTAATTATGTTGTGTTTAACTTACTTCCTTTTCTTCTGTCTTACCTCTTCCCTTCCTTTTCCCTTGTATACTCTAGACATGAAAATGCTAGTGGATTCTATCGAGTATCTGTGTATTTTGTAGCAAAGATTATCTGTGACATTGTTCCAATGAGATTTATTCCTCTCTGTTTCTACTCAGTAATTGTCTATTTTATGTTGGGTAAGTCACTGTTGCTTAGCTTGATGTCAAAGGCCAATTAAGAAGCAATGTGATGAGTATTTTATAAGGATTCTTTGTCTCTAAATGACAATTGATTGATGTCTCTAACAGATTTGGATTTTAGCAATATAACTAGCAATGGATAGTTACCACTGATTGTTACTCACTTTCAGGAATACGAGGGAGATAGTAAGATAAAGTTCCTAGCTTATAGTAAAGAGTGCCTGGCACGCATAACTATGAAAAATAATTACCTGTATCTATTACATTAGTAAATCTATAAGAACTTCAACTTTCATAGGAGTTCTAAGCTGAAAAGACCAGCTTTTTGTCCTAGCAAAATGTATTGTCATGAGATTACATTGTATGTGACCATCAGTATAACAATTCACTGTCGACAATGACCTTTCATTTGTGGTCCTGGTGTCTTCTCTTAAAGCAATAACACTTTAAAAGACATAATCAATAATTCTGTAATAGAATAGGTTTTAGTAAATTAGTGATAAATTACAAATTGTCGTTTCTTAAGTCATTAAAGTTTTAACCACTTTAGGAGTAATTTATCCCTAATTTGCTGAAATCCATTCTATTGCATTTAATAACTTAATTGAGTATTGTTACAATGATTGATAAAATATGGCTTACTGAATTTATCTAAATCCCTTACAATATTATCACTTAAACATCTCTTCATGTATAATGCACTTATGGGAGAAGAACAAATGTCCTCAATGTAGAGGTTGTATATTACACTAAAGTATTAGCATGGGACAAGAACAAATGTCCTAGGTTGTATAATACACTAAAGTATTAGTATAGGACAAGAACAAGTGTCCTCAATATAGAGGTTGTATAATACACTGTAGTATTGGTATGGGACTAGAACAAGTGTCCTCAATATAGAGGTCGTATAATGCACTAAAGTATTAGCATGGGACAAGAACAAATGTCCTAGGTCACTAAAGTATTAATATGAGACAAGAACAAGTGTCCTCAATATAGAGGTTGTATAATACACTGTAGTATTAGTATGAGACTAGAACAAGTGTCCTCAATATAGAGGTTGTATAATACACTGTAATAGTAGTATGGGACTAAGCAACTATAGAACTGCTGTGATATAATTATCTATAATATAAATGTTTCATTTTTAGGTTTCCAACTTGCGGTTGACAAGTTTTTCATATTTTTTGGCACAATGTTTCTTACTACTATTGGAGCTGCATCAATTGCTTTTTGGATTAGTGCTATGGTTAATATCACTGGTATAGCTACACTACTTACTGCAATGTCATATGTTATACAAATGGTGAGTTTATATTGTCCTTAATGCATCAGTTATAATCTCACTCTACTGAAGTATCTAAGTCTGTTGAAGAGTGCTCGATATCATATAGACAAAGTGGGTTAGAACAGAATTAAAAGACAAAAGAACAGAGCTCTCGTGAGCTCTGTTCTTTTGTCCTTTAATTCTGTTATAATCTCACTCTATGTATATGGATCTAAGCTACTGTGTACATGTTCTTTTTCTGTTTTTTTAAAAGTATTAGGACAAAACTTGTCTGATCTAATTCTATAAATTGTATGTGTCTTCAAATTTCCTTACTTGTTTTCTCTATTCATACATTTTTTTAGTTATTTGGTGGATTTCTTCTTGCTTTGGCATCTCTACCTGAATGGATTCAATGGTTCCAGTACTTCTCTATATTCAGATATGGTATTGAGGTAATATAATATACACTCACTCAGATACTGATACTATATATATCACAATACAGGCTTTGGCTGTAAATGAAATTCAAGGTCTTCAGTTCACAGAAATTATGTAAGTTAATTATTTAAAAATTGACAGGCATCCTTAATTGTTCAAAATAAATTTGGTATCCAAGTAAAAATTGGTTTTAGTTAATACCAAATTTGGTAAATACTCTGTACAAAAGGCCATGTACTACTCAGACATCCATTCAAACTTTCCATGTATACAACAAGTGCTTTTCTCACAATTTTTCACAAAATTGTACATAATAAAAACACTCTATATCTAGAAATATAGATAATTTCTACTGATAATATTTAGTGTTTACTGCCAGTCAGAATTGCCCTTAAGTCACTTGTGATAATTCTTACTAAACAAATATTTTCTTTTATACTTATTAGCAATGGAACCTCTCAGACTGTCTCAGGAGATGAATTACTTAAAATACGAGGATTTGATCCTGATTGGTTGTTTTATGATTGGATTGGTTTAGCTATGTTCAGTGTTGTCTTTATGACACTGACATATATTACACTGAGGTTATTGAAGAAGGAGAAATGATGAGTTGAATTTTGTCTTAAACAAATTTGAGTTGCTGTTATTTAATGCCATAATTATTATCTTAACAATCTGTCAATTAATCTATGGACTATATTATCTGTAGTTTATTAACCATCTATTAATATTTATTCTATAGTTATACTGTTTAATTATAATTCAACTTTATTTGTAGCTATTTCTGCTCAAAAATATTGTGTTTACTTCATACAGTTATCACAAAACTTAATTGGGGAGAATAAAAGAGGAATAACATTTATAAATTATATATTTTATATAATATACATATATATTTTATTCTCCCCAATTAAGTTTTGTGATAACTGTATGAACTAAACACAATATGTTTGAGCAGAAATAAATACAAATAAAGTTGAATATATATATAGATAGATAGATATATTACAGTTATCTGCAAATATAAATGAGCTTAAACACCTCTACTCAAGCCTATAACATTAAATTCCAATGTTATATATTACAGTAGTCCCTCTTTTGAGAGACTATATACTCCCGTGAAAGACCACCTCTTTTGAGAGACCACAATTTGTGTGTACCGTTGCATTGCAATACAAAACCACCTCTTTTGTGAGCCCAGTAACATCATGCATTTTAAGACCATTAGAAGTGTAAATTGCATGTAAAATTCAATGCATGCACATAATTGAAGCTGTATTATCATGTGACTTGCAGAACTACCAACCAGAGATGTCAAGGAAGAGAAAAACTTGACTTTAGAAGAGAGGGTAGCTGTTTTGAAAAAAAATTGATCTTGGCAAATCTTGTTATGGTGTTGCACAAGAGCTTGATGTTGATCCAACCAGTTTCCCTGCCCACCTCTTTTGGGAGACCACTTTTTGTTGAATATGAGGGTGGTCTCTCAAAAGAGGGACTATTGTATATATATAATAATTCATACTTGTAGATACTTAATTGTATGTTACAAACTGTACATGATATCAATACTAAAGGTCAATGCTTTGATGATACCTTAATTAACCCTACTATTGTATGCACTAATTTTAGCATATAGTTACTAAAATTTGTATGTGGTAACAGAATGGCTGATTTCCCCAAATTGAAAGCGAAAGAACTTACAATTTTCTAAAGAAAAAGATTGTGCTTAAGTACAACACAGCTTTTTCTAAATCGCTGCGAAATCTATACAACCAATATTAGCTATCAGTTAGTTGTGCTATAATAAAATATTGCATAGTATTGATGCTGGACTTGAAAATGATGGTTTTATCCATTGAACAAACATCTGGAAGTAATGGCTATGAGAGATTGAGTGTAAATAATGAGTGTAGTTTGATGATCATGACTATACCATCATTCGTAGTACCTAGTTGTTTACCAAATAAGCAAACGTTCAAAAAGGACATCAAATGATATCCATATAATTAAACCATTATTGAACAATTATGATAATTCCAAGTTGAGTGTAAATCCAGCCAAAATAATTCAGCCAGTAATACGCACAAACAAAATGCATCATTAAAAGTTTGCATGTAAGTAGTTATTTGAATTCTGTATACAAATTATAGGACTTAATAGTCACACCCAATATAAAGGGGAATTAGATCATGCACTGACTGTGCCGAGAGAAGGAAAGTCTTTCTCATCCTCCACATTAAATTGGGAACGATCACGGTTCCGACCACCAGGACGACGCCGATCACCTCCTCGTCGGTCATTCCCAAAGCTTTTTCGGTCTTCTCTCTTTCCTCCAACTCCTCCTCCCCGACCTCCACCACGTCCACCAGTAAATCGTTTCACATCGCGAAAGTAGAAACTTGATTCGAGTAAAGTTTTTTCACGTCCTGAAGTCTTTAGTTTTTCAACTATTTCCTACAAAGTTACAACATGAATAAATTTATTTACAAAAATGTCTAACTCTTGTGCCAGGAAAGAATTCCTCCTCTTGTCTCTCATAAACAATCATATTTTTCCATTGAGTTTGGTCCTCATCTTCACCTGCTCTGCGTTCTTTAAAGAGGGGGACATTACGTTTCTATAGCAGAGCAACAATATGAAATTAACAAAAAAAATAGTTAACCATATTATAATTTATATAATTATCAATTATACTCGTGTCAATCACTTAAGCTTTGCATGAAAAAATATTTTATCAGTAATAGTCAGGAGCCAATAGACTCATGTAACTGTGTATTGTACCATCAAGCAAAACACATTTTGCAATGGCTTTTGAATGGCAGTTTCATGCTCCTTTGCAATCCTGTAATAATTAGTTTATAAAAAACTATGGACAAGACAGTTTGCAGTACAATGGTTGTGTAAGCTATGAGATTATATATATATATATATATATATATATATATATATTACCACTTATCTACTTACTAAAGGTGAGTAGTTGGACTAAATCCATTTATACTGTGTGTGCAATGACTTACTTTTTCTTGTAACGCCTTATATTCATCTAGTGTCAATTGAGGAACATCTTCCACTTCCTCTTCTCCATTCTCCTCTTTTTCCTTACCCTCTACTTCTCCTTCCTCAACAACAGGTTGACTTTCATCTGTGGTCTCCTCCTCAATAGTAGGTTTCTTACTTCAAAAGAGAAAAAACGTTACATTAATTAACAGCAGGAATCCATTTTGCTTGAAGTATGCACAAATATAATACTATCCTAAAAGCAACAAATCCACCACATATAAGAATGTAATTACAGGGTTATACCCTTTTAAATAATACATACACTATATTAACATACTCTTCAGTATCCTCAGTATTTGTTGGTTGTATAGTAGGTTCTGTTTGTTCAGTCTCCTCATTGGGCCAGTCGCTACAATAGGAAACAAATATATAATACATGTTCACAACATAACATGTCATTTTGTATAAATGCTTTGTGAAATTAAACTGCATTTTTCACACATTAGACTTTAAAGATACAGTTACATTAACACATTAGCACATTTATAAGCTTTACAAGGCAAATAATGTTAGCTTTCAACACAATCTTTTCCTAACAAGTAAAACACTTTTGCAACTATACTATCCAAGTTGTATTATCAAATGTAAAGTTTTCACTACATGGTAACATCACAATATTTGGGTCTTTATGTGTGGTTACTTACGAGTTATCAATATCATCTTTCATTGTTCCCCAGTTATGAGCACCAGCACCCTCTCTTTTATCAATAGGTTTAACAGAACTAGAGTACAGGTAATGGGCTATATTAAACTTGTCAAGTATGTAAGCAAGTTTATTTATCTTTACAGAAAGACCTATTCATGATGGACACTTAGCAACTTAAAAATAGTCTATTAGAATAATACACTACTGTAACATATATCAGGTGATTTGTTGTCACACTGTCACACACAATAACTATTGCTAAAATAACTTTAAGAATATGTCAACTTTTAATTCACTGGCTAAGTTGCAACAATCTTTATTATCTATATATGTCATTTGTCAGTTAGGGCTATCATTTTATGACAAGTATATACATGTCATTTAAGTTTAAGCTGTGATGTATTATTAACATGAGAAAAGGTATGTATTGAATATAAACAATTTGTATATAGAGGTTCAATATATCAAGTGTATCAACTTTCAATATAATGTTAAGATGCTCATACATATTGTTTAATCAAATACTGCATCAAAACTTGATGTAGATATCATAGAGTAAGCCTTAAATATAATCATAGCATCTTGACATAATGAAAATATGAATATTCATATTACACACCGCCCAACTTTAAAGTCATATTACCTCTTATCACTGCCAGATCTTCGTTCAAATTCTCTTTTGCCTCCTCGAAATCCACCTCTTCCTCTTGAAGGTCGAAATCCTCCTCTCTCCCCTTCACGTTCTCCTCTCTCCACACGATCACTTACTCTGTCTCCTCGGTCCATTCTGTCTCGGTTCCAACGTGGTCGACTACGAGAGTCGCTATTGTTGTACGTGGAGTCTTCAAATCCTCCTCCTGATGGTCTAAAGGAAAAAATCATTAATACAAATATATAGCTTATTATTGTAATAATAAAGTTTAGATAATTACACACGCCTAATATAAACCTTTACTAACATACTATAGAGAAGCTCAAACACAATACCATATGTTATATGATAGCAGATAGTGTGACAGTAATTATTATTAGATTAAGTATTATCTATTGATGATAATTATAAAAATTGTCCCAAGATTTTGATTGTATCATTGTTTCTGGAAGCGACAGGAATATTGCTAAGTTTAAGATTAAAGAGCTGTCAGAAGCTAATAAACTGCTTAAAAGATATTTTAAGTCACAGAATTCAAAATCAGTCACATCTAATTCAAATCACTGAACGACAATGATATTTATTGGTTGCTATGTGTGTACATTTTGTGAGTTGATTCATTTGTCAATCTCAAAAGCTGCACATAACAAAATTGTGCAATGGGTACTTAACACATGACCTACAACAATGTTAGGACCACCTTGTATGTTGTGAGTGCCAGGCAGAGTATTTCTAAGTAATCTTATATTATAGAGTATTAACAACAGGAACTAATTATTGAAGAATTTACATTTACATCTGCTAATGTTCTGTTACTACAATTTCAATACCTATTTTAGCCAAGACAGCAGGCAAGCTTTCTACACATAATTGTGGGTGTGGTCTGTCATATATGTAAAAGTGGTGATGAAAGGGTTAAATATATATTCCCAGTGAAGAACACTACTTGTAGTACAAGTGTTAGCCTGAAAGCACCATTCTTTAAAGAATGTACTACTCACCCTTGTTGCCCATCTTGGTTTTCTCTGGAAGGTAGCCTACCACCTCTGCCCCGAAATTGCTGTCTAGGAGGACGGTTTTCATTGCTTCGTTCATTTCTTTCATTGGGAGGACCACTTCCTGTCCGCCTATTATCTCTAGGTCCACGAGGTTTATCACCAGTACTGGAGGAAGTGACTTTATCTTTTGAAGGAGATTTCTCAGTAGCTACAAAGAGAAACACATTAGTTAAAGAGAATTTAGTAAAATAGTATATCGCATGTAATAACAAACAATTTAAAAATAGCAAACTTAAATTTAAATTTAAATCAAAAACAAAGCACAACAATAGTGACATTATAATGCTTAAATGGTGAAACTTCAATAACATTTGTCAGTGGATTTAAATACAAACTAAACTTTGTTCATTTTGATTTTGCATATGAAAGTGATTCTTATGGGGATCATACACATGAATTTATATGATAGATTATTAAATACATTGCTTATGGAATGCCAATCAATCTGTTCATAATAATCTCAAGAATGATAACAGTATTAAAATTAATCCCAATATCTAACAGTTATACCATAGATCGGGAAAATTTCATTGCTAAAAAAAATCGAACATTGGACAATGTACAAAAATAAATGACACGAATATTATTACACATTGAAATATTTATGGTATATAATTCATGTTTACATCGTGGTGTTACAGCATTTAAAGTTAATATCACTTTTTTTAAATATCTGAAAACAACAGATGGACTTCCAGACCCAAAAGGTTCTCTATCATCTTCCATGTAGCCACAGGCAATTGCTCAGGCAAATAAAGAAGTTAGGGTAGCAAGATATTCAGGATTAATAAATTTCGTACACACCTCTTGGGTTCGAAATTTTTTTAAACACATAAATCTTTTACATGAAACTTTTGTAACCCAAAAGTTTCCCGATCTACGGTAGTTAAAATCAATCAGCAAAGTCTAAGTACATATCAAATGTACTTGATAAATATTAGTGGATTTAAGCACAAACAGGAAAGAATGCTACTTTTAACAACAAGGACTTGATTAAGTACAAAGCACTTTGGCTAAACACAAGTGCTAAATATGCTTTCCTGAATATTAAGGTATAACTAAGAAACCATAAAACTTGTGTTTTAATAATGTGGTCACAGTATATCATTAACTTAGTTTGTTTTGTGGTGACTGTCTTATACTTTTCACAGGCTAAACAAGGACAGGAATGAACTCTTAGAATAAATCTAGACAACAAACAACTGTTTGTAGTTTAGGGCTAAATATAGGTTCTTGGAGTTTAGTATTATAGGGAACGTTTGTAACATGTTTTGGAAATGTGTTTTTTTATAAGAGATTACTATAACAAATTTCAATTATTCAAAAACCAGTCACACAGAGACAATTTCCATTAATAATAAAACAGTATTTAGATGATATAATATGGTAAAGTAGAAGGTGTATTTATAAGGCTCTGAAAACAAACAACTATCTTTACATAAACTTTAATTACATCTTTACATGTGCTGAAGCATGAATATCAAATCTTTGTAAGTTACAGATCAGTTAAAACAAGAATGTAATTATAAATATTGTCCTGAAATGGTACAGTTGGTGCTGTAATGGCTGAATTATTGTAAATTTTAAGACCAGAGAATTGGCAGAAACTATGAAACTGCTCAAAGTATTTTCTCAAATAACTGAACTCAGAACATGTTGATAAGTCATACTCAATTCAAAGCACTTAAGACAAAAGTAATGATATGTCAGTATAAAACACAATCTTAAGCATTTCCAAACTATTTAGTGACTTCAAAAATTATTTATTAACTAATTAGATGATAGGGTTGGGTCAAAATAATCATATGTCTAGAAATATACCATATTACACTACATTGCACAATGTTAATAGTCACATTACTAAAATTATATATAAATGTGAAAAGTGAGACATGATATCTACCACAGGATTTTACTCACCAGGAGCAGCTTCCTTTCTCTTTCCTGGCGTTTCTCCCTGGGCTTTTTTACCAGGTTGAGTTTGTCCTTTGTCTTTTGCGTCTTTTTTCTTATTTTTAGGACTTTTATCAGATTTTGATTCATTAGATTCCGATTTAGACTTTCCTGTCACAGTAGCCTTATCGGGGAGACGGGACTCTTGTAAAACTTCGTCTCCTGGATCATCCTCGTCATCCATAAACAAGGCGAACCTGTTGTTGGTCGCTACACTATATGTGTCTTCCATCACGGTTATCTTTGTCACGATGGCTACAGATTCTTTGAGGTTATAAGCTGGCGGCCATTTGCATCAAAAAAGCATGGGTTGGCTTCTAGCTTACCGTAAATGATAAACTCTATTTAAGCATTGTGAATTTGATACCGATGACGTCAATGTAAATATGTCCCAATTACTGCCGACATCTTCGATATAATTAATCATTTCTATGGTAGTATTAACACCCCTGATTTTCAAGATAACTAGGTTTGACATAAAGTTACTATAATAGCCAAATCATGTCTAATGATGCTAGTTCCACTGACGATTCGAAAGGTATAGTACATTCATAAAAGTAAAAAATCTTTGAAGTGTACTGGCTCTTGTAGGTGATCACAGTGATCATGAAGATCAGATTGATACTAGTGGAGATGTTCTAGATACATTGGAGTTAACGAAAAAAACATATATCAATGGTTCTTTAAAACTTCCTGTATTGACTGATTCTACTGTTGACAAGATGATTTATACTGGCTTTATGTTTACTATTGTGGTTACTGCAGTGTTAAGTGGAATGATGCCAAAATATTTTTATTACTTGCATACAATTGTAAGTCAATACTTTAAAAATGATCTTTCAAATTTTTGTTACAGCAATGTGCTGTGTTTTTGCCTTGTCGATATTTTATTTTCAAACGTGTACGTGCTCAATTTATATTGTTGGAATTCTGTACTTACACGAATATTTTGCTGCTAATTTATATTTGGTTTCCATGGAAATTTGATGACTCATTGTTCCCAGTTCTTGTGATGTTTTCAAATGGCCCTGTGTTACGATCTATCTTGACACTTCGCTTCACACTGGCACCACACTCAGTAGAAAAAATGGTCTCGTTATTTATTCATATTTCTCCAGCAGTAACTACATGGTCGATAAGATGGTAAATATCTGTAATTAACTTACTTATAATGAAATGAAGTAACTATCATCTTACACTAATATATAGGTTTTCTACCCCTGAGCAAAACTTTAATCTGTGTGCTAATCCAACAGAACCTGGGCCAGGAGGCTGTGATCATGTTGGCTTGAAAGAATTGCTATTATGGCCAATGATGTATTATTTTATCTGGTTGTTTGTGTACTTGTTTATAGTAAGTGAAAATTAAGGAGGTTAATTTAAAAAGGAGTTCATTTTTGTCATTATGGGATCTTTATTATATATAATTTGTTGGTGTGTTTCCTCTGCAGATTTATGGATTATGTGAGAAATTTATAATTGAAGGTGATTATAAAACCACTTATCGCAGATTTGAAAAAGGAAATGCTTCAAAAAGTTTTCTAAATAAAGTATTGAATATGGGTGGAGGCAAATATCGTAAAGTGATTTTTTATTCCTATCAAACAATGTTTACATTTCTGACAATCTTATCAAGTTACTTTTTATATCATTCGTAAGTTTCATTAAATATATTTTTATTGTTTCTCTTTATATATTATAGGAAGGAATTTTGCATTGTTATCTACCTAATTGCAACAGTTATAGCTAGCTATCATGGAGCTACATTTTATACAGACTATTTGGGATTCAAAGCTGAAAAAGTTAAAAAATGAATAAAACAATTAAAATTTTTAAAACCTTCTTTAACAATCTGTTTACAAACATATTTTTTGTATCTAATTTGTCATGGAAATGTGCCTTTTATTAAGTGTTATAATAAAAAATGGACTATGGTGTGTGTGTAAGTTAATCAGAAATAAGATACAATGATGCACCTAAATGTGTGTAAGGAAATCAAAGACACACTAATACAAAGATAAAGCATTATACCTAGATGTGTATAAGACACAAGATATATTGATATAAGGCATTTCCACACCTAGATATGTGTAAGGTGATTAGAGACAAGACAAAGATAAGTGTTACTACAGCAAATGTGTCTAAACAAAAAGAGATGACATAATCATAAACACATCACATGTATATGTTAAGGAAGTGAAGGAAAAAAGTACTGGATATTCACATACACTAACAAATGTGCACGCCTTTTTAAAGTGTTAATGAAAACTTTAAGTATGTTCCTCATATATAAACTAGTGATGCATCAATAGCAACAATGTATAATTGTTACTGAAATAATAGGAAGTAAATATATATGGGTTGTAAGTTAATTAAAAAATGATATAATGTCATGTGCCAGTTAAATGTTCTGTATACTTGTATAATTCTGTCCCATATCAATAGTGTGTGATCTTGTTTTTATTGCATTCATGCTAGGGATTGTCATGTGTTGCAAAGTATAATGTGGATAGCCTTAACAGGACTGGCTGTCTTGTCTTTGGAGATGGGAAGTGATTCCTTGTTGGTGATTATCACATGAATTTATATAGATGATTGTCAAAAGAACATGATTAATATTCTTAAATTTTCATACAATTAGGAACAACATATATAACCCTATATTTCTGTACCTTTTCAAACAATCTAGTGACTTAGATAATTTAGGTATAAATGTACTTGGTCTCAGCATAAAAGTAATTATGTGGTCACAATTACATAAACTATTTTATAATTAGTGATATGAATTTTCTATGGTGAATGTCTAAGTGCATTATGGAAATGTAAAACAAAACTTCTATATAATAATGTGCTATAAATATACCGATAGGTTTAGTAGGTTATAATATATCAGTGGTTATGGAACAACTTTTAATTAAGGTGTACACCCAGTCACAAAACCTTCATGCACCTTCTTTACTTGCTTGCATACAATTCCCATCATTTTAGTGAAAGACTATCTGATCAATTGTAAGGCAAAAAATGTCATATTCAATTGATGTGTTTCTATCTGAACATGCAGCAGAATCTTTTTAATACAACTTCCATAAAGTTTTGTCCACAAAAACGCGTATACTCCATGAAAATGAAATTTAATATAAAAAATTAAAACACTTCAAAATTTATAACGTTCACACTTCACACTAAAAAACTACAATGCCATACTAGTAAGTAGTACTGTCTGTACATTATAGCAACACATAAATTTACATCAAAGGGTTAAAAAGTCACATAAAAAATATAGTAGATTAAGAAAAATCTGTAATCACTGTCATAACAATATTCACACAATTATCAAAATCTTAAGGTTTGAAGACCTAAAATGTTTGAAAAACTAGATATAATTATAATTCAGTACAAGTATTGAATATACCTTAATGAAGCCTCTCTCTTGAATAAAAAGAGCTCTTACTATTTGTAGGTATTGGAATTCGGCTCATTTGGCTATTTGGAGAAGTGCGTCCTCTCACAGTACTGGTAGAAGGTACTTGCAATGTGTTCATTGATGGAGCAATGTTGGATGGTTGATTATCTTCTTCATTGTTTAAGGTACGAGGTTCACCTGCTAAACTAAGTCGTAGATCAGTGTTTCTACGACCCAATGCTAGATAGATGAGATAGCACTATAGATTCTTTCCTTTCTGCATTGATCATAATCTGTTAGTGTTACATTGCTCATGTGCTACTTCAGAGGCTTTGTAATGATAATCTCAATTATGTTACAACAAAATATACAACTATAAATGGTTATGTACCTCGGCAAGGATCATGCTTCTCCAAGAAAGTTTCCAATTTTTCCCAACCACCACCAACACGAACCATGACATTACTATGTAAAATACGTACAAGTCTCCTAAACTTGGAATCACCAAACTGGAGAGAAAGAATAAAAGTGTCTTATAAATGATACTCACATATCACCTCCCTCAGAATATACAGTGCACATTTATATAAGTATGGTGATAGCAATGTCTCTCTCCTTTTATATTTAAACTAAGGTACACGTTATTATAGAAAACTCACATAAATTCATAATAGGGTTGTCTACTTGTAAGTATATTTGCTGTAAATTTACATTTTGTTTGAAATCTCTTTATTGATTAGGAAGTTTTGTATTTTGTCATGTCAGACTCATTTGTGTAAAGGGAACATTCTTCCACAGATCATGTACTTACTAAACAAAAATACATTTAGTACATAAACTACACTTACCCTATACATTACCCCTCCACTGCAGGTTTCATCTTTCGTAATTTTAAATTTGTGATCATGATCACATGTACATTTTTTGATTTGCTTTTGAATCTAAATAGTTTACAAGAAGATATCTTTCATTCTTACTATACAATATAAACTTTTACCTTAGTATCAATATGTTCAACTTCATCAACTGATTTTTTAAATTCTGATGATGCTGCTGACTTTTTCCTCTGTTTTTGGCCTGTTAATATGGACTTGATATCAGTAAGCTTGATTTGTCCACTTTTGTTGCGGAAAAAATTATCAGCAATTTTTTCGATCTCAATTTCTTTAATATCATAACCTAATTATAAATTTTTAGTAGGAGAGGTGTATACATTTACTCCGTTCATTCATCTATTAATTTATCAATCTTACCAGATGCCCTTAGTGCTTTCTTTAGCTCATGTTTCATTAGCTTTCCATCATGATTTTTATCAAAATGATCAAAAAGATCATTAATATTAAGTTCCTTTTCTTTCATCCAATCATTAAACATTTTACAAAAAGCCTCAAAATCAAAAGATCTGTTGATAAAAGAACGTAAAGTTCATCTATATGCAACCAACATATTATTAAACATCTAAAAATTGGTTAGAAATTTGATGGCATTATATAAGATCATAAATTGTGTGACCTTACACAAAGTACTACTATTTTGAACAAACAGCATTCACAACGTACACTATCACTGACCTTGTTAAAGCAATTTCATTCAATTGTGTAGATTTCTTAATCAATTGGCAATGATATTCTGATGATCTTTCTTGAAGTTTCTGCCATCGTTCACATAATTGGTCTATTATATTAATAATATCTAAACTAGATGGCAAGGATGAAGTGATGTCTCTTCCTTTTTTACGTTGTTCTGCAGCTTTGCTAAGAGAATCCATGTTTGGCTGATAAGATGACATTTCTTCTTGGAAGGACTAGAGGTAATAAACATCCATTCCATAAAATATATTAATGATATTGTCAGAAGCAAATTGATGATAAATCAATTCTGTATTTTACAATACCAAGTCTGATAACTTTCATTTTACGTGTATATTAAAAGTTAACTTTGTAATAAGAGACCAGCTAATGAAATTTTTACAAAAATCTTGATTCTTTTTATTATTATTCACAAACACATTTTAAAAGAGCTATACCATTTATTTAAAGTGTTTTTGAAACACTGTTGCTATTACTTTACTATTAAGATATGTATTGTGTTGTTTTGTCTTATTGACTAAATCCTAGTTTCCATTTTAGTTAGATCAGTATATTATGGATTTAGTAGGCATATTTTTGATCAATTTATTTGATTTATCACACAAAGTAGTGGCCACAAAACAGATGGAAGAGTCTTGCCCCAAGACTACAAATAGGGTGGGACTGACCATAGTGCATGGTATAACTTATTCTGGAGAGTTATCCATTTGTAGAATGAAAGCTATTGAATTTTTTATAGTGACAAATGTTACAAATTTATCTTTTTGTTAATAAACATTGCAAACACTTTTAGCATCTAAATTAGAAAAAAATCCCATTACATCTCAATACTAATATGATAAAATTACTACTTTTTTTTATCTATCTGCCAATGTATTTATAAACCCAAGTGTCTGACCTAAAACCATCCATTCTTACTTTGTATTCAGATAACTGTTTCTTCACAGTTTCTAAATCGTCTGCAATGGAGGTGCTCAAGTTTTTCTCTGCTTTCTCTACCCATTTAGTCATTTGTTCAGATGCTTGTTGTAATCCAATCACTTCCATCAAATGATTTGCTAAGAGTTCACTTCTTTCATTCATCTTTGCTTTAAGTTCTGGCCATTTTTCTTTCACCTTTTGCAATTGGTTTTGAAGTGTTGGGCCTACTCGAAATTGGGCAATTTTATGTAAGCTTGAGTCTGCCTCTAAAATTTGATCATATTTTGGTTGTTGCTTTGACATCTTTTGCTTCAAGTTCTACAATAAACAAACATTCAAGTGAATTCATATGCAATAGTAGAATTCAGTCATACATAAAGTTGGTATGATCCTTCTATGTTTAAAATATGTAATTATTTTGCCCTAGTTGGGAGCATTTTAGTCATGCAAACAGGTAACAATCATAAAAGATAGCCCTAGTATTCTTATGTTGCTATTGTTATTATTATTATTTCTGTTATTATTATTATATTGTTATTATTGTTATTATTATTACTTATGTTGCTATTGTTATTATTATTATTTCTGTTATTATTATTATATTGTTATTATTATTACTTATGTTGCTATTGTTATTATTATTATTTCTGTTATTATTATTATATTGTTATTATTATTACTTATGTTGCTATTGTTATTATTATTATTTCTGTTATTATTATTATATTGTTATTATTGTTATTATTATTATTTATGTTGCTGTTGTTTTTGTTTTTTATGTTTATGTTTCTTTGTCGTAGCTTTAAAGTACTATTAACAGAGAACAGAGATAGTGGCTATTACGCCTATTAAGATAATTTTATTTATCAACTTTACTATTCACAAACAACAATGAATAAGAACTAGAGAGGGATATTAATAGTTGATTGTATGTACTTATCTCATTACATTGCCCAAGTAATTTCATGACACCTGAATATTCAGACATTAAACTATTAAATTTATTAAATTCATCTTGCGTGCAAGTATCTATTTTTAATCTTATTGGTCGCTTCAAACAATAAAAATCCTTAAAATGTGTACCATTAAATTAATTAATTTAAAATTTAATTTAAATCAATTAATTTAAATTAAATTAATTGATGTAACACTTCAAGTACAAGATAAAAGACTACATTTTTACAATAACAACAATTCATTAAATTCTTAAATGTGAACCAACCTCTTGTTCTTTAATTTGCTTTTGCAACTCTTCACTATCATAAGCTGGTGGTGCCATCTTATCAAAAGCTGCATCCGTCTCCTTAATCCAACTTACTACATCAATAACATTTTGATGGAGATCATTGGCATCCTATAATGTGTAAAAAATATAGTTTAGAGATATGTTTCATTAGATTGATACACACAAAGCTTCATATAGCACATTATCTATACATGTTCTATAAATTATACTACATTATTTTGTTGCATCTGTAATTATGTATATTATAGTCATAGCAGAAGTAGGAGGGATTTACTTTTAAAGACTTGTATATTTCATCAGTCATCTGTTTACACTGCATTAAAGTCTCTTCCATTGACTGAATGTCAGCTTGAAAATGAGTTTGCTCAAATGGTGCTTCCAATAACTTATTATTTTGTGATAATAACATATCGAACTCATTCTGAAGAGCTTCGTATTCTTTAACAAAACCCTAAATAATGAGATCAAAGTGAAGTATAAAAAGTATAAATGTATAAAAGTGGATATTTCATTAGTTTTCTAGAAGGATTGCATTGACATAAAGCAATCATATCAATATTATTCCTCCATAGCAGTATATTTTGATTACACTGTAAGGTTTGTGTTAAAGTGTCTGATTTAAAAGTTACAATGTTTCAAATTACTAATATTGTAACTGTAGCTTTAAGCCTAATGTCTTGAGAGAAAGATTACAACATCAAGAAAACCTAAAAAGAAATCCTAATCAATTAAGACTAACTACTTATAGTCCTGACAGTGTTATAACTATCCTTATATTTTACTTTAAGATATTTTTATGCAACAAAAAATTAATAGTTCAATTATTTGGCTCCTAATCTCTTGGGTTGGTGATATTTACATTGCTATAATGCTGAATTAGTACCCTGTGTGTATGCAACAGCTTTAAGGTCAATATTAATTCGCTTATAGAGTGGCAATTCACAGATATCAAAGCTATACATTATTACATTGTTTGACATTGTTTACATCCCTTTTATAAAGAATGGATGGCATACATGATTGACATACTAAAGTCATCAATGTTGGTTCTAAAAAGCTTAACATTACATGAATTAACGTTTTGTTTTAAATTACATAATTTCTGTGTAAATGTTGTAGATACATTTTTTGGAAATAAACTTTAATAAAACAGTGGTGGGAACCAAGAATTCACATTTAGAAAATTTGTACTCTTTAATACTTTAACAATTATTAATCACTATAAGAATAATTAATAATTAAGTGAATTTACTTCTATCAACATAATCCATACACAAGGTGCACTATTTGTGTACCTGAAACTAGATCTAAACTTTCAAATATTATTTAATAAAATGACTTATCAAACCTTGAGCTCAACCATTTTTTTCTCTGCCTCTTCAGAGGTAGTGGTAGTACAAGAGTGTTGTGCTAGTTTTTCAAGTAAATGGTCAGCATTTATTGCCAATGGATGGTAGGATGAATAAAATGACTCCAACAAAGGGATAATGTTGGCTATAACATCTACGTCTTCTTGAATTAACTGAGAAAAGAGACAACACAAAATTGTCAAAAATCATCTTTTTCAATTTATACAAGGTATGTATTCATATATTATAACCTGTAGACCACTCCAGCTTGTCTCCAAGTTTTCGAGTTTCTTTCTTGTGTCTTCTTTGTTTTTACTATTGTCTTCGAATTCTAAGAGTGTACAAAACTGGTTACACATACTACGGTAATCCTTTTCATGAGCAGCTATGTCAGCTGATACAGACTGTAAAGGTCAATAAATCAGAGATAAATGTCAACAGTAAGTTAGATATATACTAATGATATTTTATCCTCATTTAATTATATTGATAGTCCATTAGTTTGTGAGAAATCGCATGCAGATTTGCATGTGACACATCTTATTACTTATAATAGCAAAATAGACTAAACATAGTTAGTTTGATTATATATATGATAACCAAAATGAATATCCCTCACAATCATAATACATGAATACTATCACTACAACATTAGTTTATGCCCTCATGTACATATGTATCAAGCACATTAGCATTTTTTCAATAGTTCACCAGCTTACTTTGAGATATGTTAGTCCACCTTTGAGATCAGTGACTTCTAATTTCAGTTGATTGTCACGTTGTACCTTTGTCTCTGTATCCTTTAGCCAGATAATAAAGGATGCATGTGCTGATTCAAACGCTTCAGCTCTAAATAAAAGTAACAAACATGCATGAAGATGTTTTCTAAATAGTTTTTTGGTAAACTACTCTTTACAGCATATATATATATATATATATATATATATATATATATATATATCACTTACTCTGCCAATGAGGACTTTAATTCTTTTTGTAGACATTTAAGACTCTCTTGTATTTCATCATAATGTCTTTGTGCTTTATCTTTCCTTGTCACACATGTATCCTCCTCTTCTTGATCTTCCTCAGCCTCGCTGTCTGTGGGTTCCCTTACACTCCAGGCAGCAACTGTCATTTGAACATTATCCATGAGAGAATGAAGTATCGAGAACTCAGAATCCAAAGCCTATAAAATAATTATGTGAGTTGGTCATAGTACAGTATTATGAGTAGCTCTAGAATTGCAAACAGTAAGAATATTATATTACATCACATGTGATTGTCACATGACATTCAACACTTAACATGCACATGTAATAATCATACAATTAGCCATTTGCAAACTAATGACTGAGTTTTCAATAAATGTAAGTATTGAGTGACTAGCATGATACATCACAACACAATTTGCATCTCCAGATGATAGTAACATGATCTTGGCATGATATTACAGGACAAATCAAATACATTGCTGCAATGTCAGCACTTACATAGTCAACATTTTGAGCTTATGCTAAATGAGTAACTATCATGTAATTGTCATGTGACATTCAACACTTAACATGCACATACAATAATCAAAGAAAGAGCCATTAGCAAAATAAACTGCATAAGATATGCTTTGCACTTTCAATAAATATAAGTACTGAGTGACAAGAGCACATTTGATATTGATAGAACAAAACCTACTTTCATTGTTTCAGCTTGTTCTTGTAGGCTTTTGACACTGCTTTGACCAATACCAGAAGACTTGATTTTAGTTTCTGTTTCTTCTAATTTAGGAAGAAGAGCTTGTAAAGCATTTTCAAAAGCAAGACGTTTCTGTAAAGCTTCTTCATACTTTTGAGCTCTTCTAGCAGTCCGAGCTAAAGAAAGGAAGAAGATAGGAATTAATAATAATATAACAGTATATTGAATTCCTATACAAAATTAAATTCTGAATTTAAAATGATCAAGCTAACTTGTCAATTTGTGATATCTCTTTTTTTTAGCTTGTAGATCAACTGATATAACCTGCAAACCATTGTAGACTTCACTTTGTGCTTGATCTCCTTTATTAAGAGAGGATACCATTAATTGTTCTCCTTCAGAATCTTTGTGCATATCAGATGAGGATTTACATTTGTAGGAAAGCAGGAGAGCTTGATGTTTCTAAACGTAACAAAACAGTAATAACATTGATCATATGGCAGACAGACACATGTACATGCTATAAATATTACCAGCCAAATTAAAGAATTATGTTCACCATGTATTTTTTATTTATTTATCAATCTGTCTATGTAGTCAATCCCTCCTTTAATTTGTTAATTCACCTATCTTACCTTAGTTGTCTTCAGAAACTTATTCCCTATGTTCTCACACTTTCTAATATCATGAGAATGTTGCTTAACATCAAGTTTAAATGCTTTTATGGTTTCTGTTTCTTTCATTAACACATCTTTTTGCTGATAATCTACTCTGTTCCACTGGACCAAAGTCTCCTCTGCTTTGCCAAGCCATGAATCAAATGGATCACCACATTCTAAGTATGCTGTAAGTCGAACAAACCCCTTTTCCACTAATTCACACACCTGAACTGCCTACATGAAGTAAATTCTGTTAAATTCATATTAAAAGCAACTATAAATGCATTTATAACAAAGAAATAAAGAAAACATTGATAAGTTTTTTTCTAGAATGATACTTCTACTATTTTCTATACCTGCTTATAAAGTTCTTGCCAGTTAGTTTGTAGTTCATCTCGAAACAGATTAATAGGATCTGGAATGAGGAGTGTGCTATGACTGGCTACTGAACTAAGATTTTTGATTGATCTTTGACACTTTGGGTTGTATTCTTTTATTTTTAGTAAGACAGCCTGTTTAAATTAGATGGACAATAAAGAAATCAATGAATGATTAAATCAATGAATAAAATTGTAGGGTATGTGTACATGTATATATACATGTAAAATTAATAATAAAAATATAAGTGATGAATTGATGCACAGTGTGAAATTGTACCTGCATGTGATCATCCTGTTTCTGGACAATAGAGATGGTCCCACTAAGAGGAAGTGCCTTTGTAAGCCTGCCTCTCAAATTTGTTACTTTAACTTTGACATCTATCACCTCAGACCACCAAAAATGTACATCATCAATAACACCAGAGAGCTCAGAGTGAGTTTCCTCAGCTGTATAGTTAAATTAAAAATTAAAAAAATACAGTATTGGTAGGATTATCAACCTTTCTCTATCAGCAATTTAAACTCATAGATAATTTCTTCAGGATTTTCCTTATTTGGTAACAGGTGACATTTATCTGAGAGGGATGTGAAAGTTGTCTTTTTTGACATTAATGGATCATATACATCCTTTGCAAATTCGTTCTATATAATAAAATTAAATATAGATAAAGGTTGAAAAAATAAAGGAATACCTGTAAGTTCTCTAAATCAACAGTCAGGTTATCAACACAAACTGTTGCTGGAATCAGTTTTTGGTAATGAGATGATAAATGATGCCAGGTAATTAATAGACTTTGCCAATCAGCTAAAGTCTGAGATAGGTCTTTTATAAAAAAACATAATGAGAAGTCCATGTAATAAGTATGGTTAATTAATACCTTCATAATGACGAGACTGAACTGGCTTTGCAGAAGGAAATGTAAATGATTTACCTAGGGGATAAATGTAAGTTTCTTCAGTTAATATATAGTAAGTGATTTACCTGACTTTTCTTTGTGATCAGGAGAAATGTACTCATCTCGAATTTCTTCTCTGGCCAAAAACTCACGCATTTCATAAGCTACTGTCTCGTCTTCAATTGGAGGGTCCTCAATGACAGACATAATTTTCTTCCAACATACAGGACATGGTCGCTGATCATTCCACTTTCTGAGGATATATGAAAGTTTATCAGTATTTTCAAATAATCCGCTTTCTCTTTTTGCATTTTCTATCTCGTATGGATTAATAGCAAGTTGTCGACCAATTTCATCCCATTTAAATCGAAGTTTGTGAAGTAGCCTCATAAGGTGATTGCTCTTAGGAACTTTATCTAATGATGTAGAAAATTATTTATGAATGTCTAAGAGTCTAAAAGGTTCTAAACCTGTTATTTAATGATGGAGATTGACTCACCAAGTATTTCACTAGGAACATCTATTTTAGGCAAAGGCTTAGTACTCATAGAAGTACTTGTAGAAGTAGCAGACTTGACAGGATGATCTAAATAATTTACTATATCAGTGAAACAATCATGTACAATATATTATAATCAATTAGCCCTATTATTAAAATTCAATTAAGTTCATTAGATAAATACCTTGTATTTGTTGTAATTCATAGCTGGTAATAACTAATGTCTTTTCATCTCTCATTCCATTAAAAGTGAGTTCTAAGTCAGTAAGTTTCTGAGGATCCTTAGGTTTGATAGTAAAATGTAAATAGAGTAAGGAACTACCAAGTGTAGCTTGATCAACAACATCTTTAGCAACCTTGAGGAGAGTATTGAGATGATGGTGATATAATCAAATCTTACCAGATTTGCTTTCATTGATTTAATATCATAGTATTCATCGTCAAGTGACAAGGTCACTTCATTGACATCTGGATCAAAGTAGAAAGAAATTGGGTCTCTCATAGTCCAATCTTTAAAACAATTTTTTGACTTGACATCCTGTGGAATTGAAAGCAACAATAAAATTAATATTTATAATACAATATTATAATTAACTATATGTATTAAAAATAACTACAATAGAGTTATCATTATCTAAAATCTATTTACCTCATTAAATGGTTCCATATCCTTAGTAATCACTGCCTTTACTTGCCAACGAAGCTTCTCCATCAACTTAAAACAAAGAGTCAATGCATAACGAAAATTGCAAGCTAGTTGAGGAGATCGAGAACAAATACCAATGACAGAAGACTCAGAAACTGGTACTAAACCAGAGTTGTCATCATGTGTGAATTTTCCATCGCTTTGCAAAAAAAATTTGTAAGAGTTTTTAGCTTTTATATAAGCTAGTTGATCGCTTTCACTTTTAGATGAGACATCAACATTATGCTGTAAACAAAGCTGGATGGGTTTTAAAAATGTTCCTATCATTTCAAGCTTGTAAAATAAACCCAAAGGCACTAAATTTTCAGGAATTTCAACTTCTGATTGCTCTGGAGCTAAATGTTTAACTTGAATCTTGACTTGTTGCCCCTTTTTTACAGATGATGGTGGAACAATTACCATAAAACCTTGCTTTGGTTTTTCAAAGATTTGTTCTTCATCAAAATTTTCAACACCCCACTCTGAAACCTCATCTAGAACTAATGAACAGAAGGAGAAGTAATTTGCAGATATTTTTTTCATATATATCTGACCTCTTTTTGGATTGTACTCAGCAAAAACATGTAAAATGTTATCTCTGTTTCTATTTTGACATTCTTCCAATGGAGTTTTACCCTCATTATTCTTAGCACTTGGATCAGCTCCTTGTGACAGTAGACTGTGTACAATATTGACATGGCCTTCTTTGCAAGCTACATGTAGTGAAGTGTTTCCATACTACAAAATAGAGAGTACAGATTATAGTAAACAATGGAGTTTCTGATAATTGATGATAAATTTTACCACTTACTTCATCACTTGCATTAGGATCAGCAGCATATTGTAGCAAAAGCTCCACCATTTCATTGTGACCCTTTGATATACCATCATGTAATGGTGTTTGCTGGTGCTAAAATAAAAAAAAATAATTCATTTGAAACATAATAAATTGTGATATGTAGGGATGGCATGCAGTACAACATCTGAAAGAAGACTGTGGACAATTTGAATGGCTACATAAAAGCCACACAGTAGAATCTCATCAAACATGTAACATATTAAGGCCTTAACTTGTGGCACTTCATTTACTTTATATATATTTTTCAATACAAGTCTTTAAAGCTTTTTTTAATTTGGCTTCAATTGAAACTATGACTAATATAAGATGGTCCTTAGCACTTACAAAATCTGTAACATAATTAGGATCAGCATCGGCTTGCAACAGTAGTAGTGCTACATCAGTATGGCCATTACTTACTGAATAGCATAAAGGTGTCCAATTATAATTTGTCTAGATATATAAGAAATGAATAGGTTTAAAGTATGCATATTGCATTATATTAGTTTAATAGGTTACACTATGAAAATGTACCTTATCAGGAGTGTCTACTTCATCTCCATTTGTTAGAGCAGTTTTCACTCCTTCAATATCTCCCTTCTCAGCTGCTTTAATTATTTCAGGACGAAGTAATGTATGTTCCGAGAGAAGGTTTAATATTTCACTTCGTTT
This sequence comes from Xestospongia bergquistia, assembly GCA_963965975.1. Classification (NCBI taxonomy): domain Eukaryota; kingdom Metazoa; phylum Porifera; class Demospongiae; order Haplosclerida; family Petrosiidae; genus Xestospongia; species Xestospongia bergquistia. The sequence goes on from OZ014415.1 coordinate 2,495,862, forward strand.
TGGATGTTTAGATGGAACTAAATCCATTGGAGTTAAGCCCTCTTTATTTCTAATTGTAGGAGATGCTCCTTTAGACAATAAGAAATGTACAGCATCAATTTTGCCTTCTCTGCAGGCATAATGTAACAAAGTATTTCCCTGAAAATAAGTTAGCAAAATTTGGTTAAAATGTAGTAGCTCATAAGGTCTAGTCTCTGATACATTTTGAATGGATTTTCTATAATTTCTCTTAGTAGGTTTAGCTACTGAGATAGGATTACCAAAAGAAAACAGAAATATTACATTTCTATCTAGTTTAATATCACTGCTGTTTTATTTGAAGCCACTCCACAAAGATTATCTTGTCTTTCAGATACTCACCTGGATTAGAACCACTGGCTATTTTATCCACTGTCACACAGAGACAGTGATGAAAATTTTATATTGCATTTTGTATACAGACTACTTATCCTAAAAGTGACAAACAATTAAATGTTCTATGGAATGACATCACACACTGAGAGAATGAAAAGAAATCTATGTCTACCCTATGATTATTATGTCTATCTATGGTTATGAAATGGCTGAGCAGATATTTTTAAAAATTGCTATACTGAGCTGCTGAGATGTAATAATAACAAGTGAACCTATTCTGAGTAAGTAATAGTTATACTAAATAACATAAATGGTCTTTCAAGCTCCACTGTATATATGTTTTTTCACATCCATGTACTCACATTATCCTTAGCAGTAGTATTAGGATGAGCACCAGTGTAGTCTAGATATAACTGCATTTTTTGTTTGTTACCACTGCATGCGGCATAAATAAAGGGATCCACTGGAATAGACTAAAAATTAAAGATGATTTATTACTATATAAGGGAGTTTGAAGATAATACATTACAATGTTTTAAATGATACATTACATAGGTGACCAGATAGTAATCAACTCACTTTAACATCGCCAATTTTAGCTATGTGTTCTAGCAACATACGTACTGCTTCAGTACTACGATGGACGACTGCCTTGCGTAAATTGTTGTCTTTGTGGCACTATAATAAATAGGCACTTATCACAGTACAAGCAATATCAAACAAAGTAGACTGTGAGATTAATTTTAAGCCAACTATTAACTACGGATACTATATTAAGCCATTTTAAAAAATTTTGGATATAGCGTTAGCAATTTTTCAGAGTCAGGCCATTTATTATAATTTCATTTGTTTAATAAAATTTTACTGTGTACAAATGCAAGCAAATATCACAGTAGTCACTAAATTCTTCATAATTAGTAAAAAAGTCAATAATAATAGATTTTAGGCATGTTTTAAATAAATCATATCCACTTACTAATGATATACTAGAATATGTTCTTACCTTTATTGTATACTGTTTAAATTAGAGACCATAAAATAATTACATTTCTATTTGGATAATTAGAGTAGTTTGACTTACATAATCAAATCTGCCTATATCAGCTCCATGAGACAATATGTAGCGAGCAATATCAAGATGTCGTTTAGACATAGCTTCAAACAATGGATCATGACCCTTAGGAATGTAATTATAGTATAAACAGTGAAGGATATTTAATAACTACATTGAGATCTACAACTTAACAAGTAAAGTTATTTAATGAATTGTGCATAGGTATTTAAAATAAACAGTTTAGTTGTAAATACTTAATAATAGCAGTGTATTTGTAATTGTCACTCACATATGGATCAACAACATTGGGGTTAGCCCCATAGTCTAGTAACAACTGTGCAACTTTTAAGTTATCTACCCAATGTAAAGGTATTCGCTTGAACTGAATAAAAAGAAAAACATTATAGTTCAGTCTAAATTATGTTTAAAACCAGTAGTCCACTTACACTATCAAGTCCATTGGGATTTGCTTTGTTCTCTAGTAATAGCTGTACTATTTCAGGACCATTACTAAATTTTATAGCTAAATGTAGAGGAGTGTTGCGTCTTGAAAAGGCATGCATTCTAAGAATAGGTTCCTGTGTAATTACATACATATTATAAGGTTATACAATTGACGTAACTAACTGCGTGAATTGTTTCCACATCAGCTCCATTTTCAAGTGCTGATTTCACTCCTTCTATATCTCCATTTTTAATAGCAGTGATTAATTTCTCATTCTAAAAAAGATTTTGAAGGGGGAATTCTGAAAATCTGTTGCCTATAACATTACTATATCATATTATTCAATAATAAAATATTTATGCATGCATGATAATACCTAGTCATCTTATTGAGTTTTTTCATTTTCCTCACTTTTTGGATCAGATGCTATCTATATCTTCAGTATGGGCTAATAAGTAATACTAAAGTTTGATTTGAGTGACAAGTTTTCCTTGCCCCTCTCCCCAAGGAAAGATATGCAAATTTTCCTTCTTAAAACTATATAGAGATACAACTATAGTCTTCTGTTGTCAATTGGAACATTTTATACTATGTATAATTATAGTCTATACAATTATTGAGCTGTGTATGAAGTCAAATAACTAGCACAAAATATGCATGATAGTTATTAAGAAATTATACCTCTTTAGTTGCTTTCTCTTTTATCTCTTTTTTGCTTTGATCTGCAAAAGTCAATTAATTGTCAGTTAACATGCAAGGATAAAGTACACCAATTAACGAAAATGAATTATTATTCTAAGTGTTTTATAAGTGTAAATATGTTTTAATATTAACACTGCATGAAAATTTTAGGATGTATTACCTGAAAAAACTTGCCGTATTGTTTCTCTCTTTGAATTATTGTTCTTAACTAAATCCATTGGAAATTCACCCTTTTTGTTTTTAATAGTGGCAACTGCTCCTTGAGAAAGTAACAATTGTATAGTATCAATGTGACCTTCTCTGGCGGCATAATGCAATGGAGTATTCCCCTACAAAAATTGTATATCATACAATTTGAATGCTGACATTCAAAATAGTAACACACTCACGTCTGAATTAGTAATATTAGGATTAACACCACATTTTAGAAATGCTTGGACCATTTTTGTATCACCTGCAAAAGCTGCATGAATAAAACTGCTCACTTGAATTGACTGCAAATAAAAAATAAAGCAATTTACTGTGTATTTGCTACTTAGTAAAATATATAGTGTTTAAAGTGGTATAAGCATACTTATAAAACAAGTACTTATCAGTTACATAATATAATATATATGTTCATTATATATTGTATTTAACTAACTTTAAGTTTACCACTACTAGCTAAATGCTCCAGCAACACTTCAACTACTTTAGCATCAGCAAACATGACAGCTGCCAGTAAAGGAGATTTCTGAAACTAATGATTAGTTTGAAATATGGAATTTTTTTCAAGAAAATATAACTTACATCATCAATTATTTCTGCATTTGTTCCTTTAGACAGAAGACAACGTATAACTTCAATGTGACGGTTAAAAATAGCAAAATGCAATGGATTTCTACGCTGCATAAGATTAGGTTATTATTACAAAAATAGGCAATTGTTTAGAAGTAATTGCAAATTGTATTGACTCATGCAAAAAGTAAGCAATCTTTATATGATACTATTGTTCAAACTATATCAAATTAACTCACACTTTCATCTAGAGCATTATGATTAGCCTTGTACTGCAGAAACAATTGTACCATTTCAATGTGACCTTTCATTGCTGCCCAATGTAAAGGTATTCGCTTGAACTAAATTAGTAAAAATATGCATATAGTATATTGACAAAGAAAATTTGGGTAGTTCACTTACGTTATCTAGAGCATTAGGATTTGCATTGTTCATTAGTAGCAGTTCTACTATTCCAGCATCATCACACAGTTTTGTTGCTAAATGTAGAGGAGTGTTGTGTGTAGATAGAGACTGCTGGCTACTAATACTTTTCTGTGTAATGCATGATACAGTTAAATTGTGGTACATTACAATATCTAACCATGTCAACAGTATCGACATCAGCTCCATTTTTAAGAGCAGACTTTACACCATCAATGTCCCCATTCCTGATAGCAGTGAGTAAATTTTCATTCTAAGAAAGAGAAAATAAATGTATGCCTGAACTATATATAAAAAGCAATGTTTCTGGCTTCCTATGACAGTTTCAAAAAGTCAAAACAACTTGGCACTGCAACAAGCTGATACCTCAAAAAACATACTACTGTATGTCATCTAGTTGGTACCTCAAACAGCTGTAAATTTCATGTTGCAACTGATCATGACATACAGTGGCAGATGAACCCAGTATACTCTTATTACAAGCAGACCAAAAAAAATCAGAATCATAGTTGGAGATTGTCATACACATGAGCAACACTTATTTGACTACATGTAAAATATGTATAATTTTACCAGTATTGCATACAATTCCTTTTATGGTGAATAGCTGATGTTGCTAGTCTACAGTCAATTAATCTAATAGAAATAAGCACGAGGGAATGTGTATTCCTTTATCCCTGTATAACTCACACAACTCACAATATTTATTTACATCTCCTTTAATATAACACAAAACAAATTAGTGGTTAGAATAAAATGAATGACCACCTTTAATAGTATGTGCACTGAAATGTCTACATACAGAATCTTACTCTTAAGGCAAAGGGCTACAGCTAAAATAACATAGAGAAATTCATAACATAAAATACTTTAAAGCTTACATATTTTTTGTTAGGGTAATAAAGGTAGCTAACTACCTTTTTAGCAGAAATTCTTAAAATATACAAGATGCTTTGGTGATCATGAAATAAACATATCAATCTCTTTATATTAATTAGCATTATCTTGTTTTCTTAATCATTGGCACCATCATTCATCTACGAAGGCACTAATCCACATTGATGATAATGTAATACTCAAAATTAATTTTTGATTGATACATAACATGACTTAATTCTCGAAAAAAGAAATAAAATAAAGACGTACTTGTAAATGTTATTATTTCAATGTTCTGCAGCAGTAGAAATCTTAAGTATTATAATAATAACTCACTTCTTCCATAGTCAATCTCTCTTACAGACTGCATACAGCAATTTCCACACAGAAATAGTCTTTCAGCTTATATAGTGTCTAATAATGACAGTAAATCCACAATGACTGGAAAGAGGAAAAGCAAGTAATTTCTTTACAGGAGTAGTCTTCCAATTTATATAACAAGTCTAGCAAGAGCAACCTCACGATGACTGCAATGAAGAAAAACAAGTACAAAAACAAGTACAGGAGTAGTGTTCCAGCTTATATAACAAGTATATTAAGAGCAATTCCACTGATGACTGGAATGAGGAAAAACAAGTATTTCTTTACAGGAGTAGTCTTCCAGCTTATATAGCACGTATAGTGAGAGCAACCCCACGATGACTGGAATGAGGAAAATATGCAATTACTCTCTAATGCAGACATGTAGGAATGTAATTAGCTGACTTGTACACGTAGCAATTCTTCTGAGCTCAATACAAGCTATAAATAGGCAAAGCCCTTGCAGTACAAGACTGCCCCGTGCCTCAAAAATATTATTGTTATCTCTAGTGGATCAATATGGTCTATAATATTATAAGTTGTGTATGACTTTGTTATAAATACCCACTTCAAATTTACAACATTCTAATCACTTACAATGTTAACTGTGTATCTTGTAAACTAGGATACATAACCGACTGTGATAAATATGGCATATTTTTGTCTTCAACACTCTTTGCTAAAAGAGTTTTGTCAAGGTCAGTTTACTTATTCATTTGTTCTTATTTTATATGACAGAATACTTTAAAGAATATATGAATATTATTGGTAGGCACTAGCATTTTACCTAAAGTTGTGACTGTTGTCACTTGTAAAACAGTACAGTATAATTATCATACATGTACTTTGGTATCTAATTAACAACATTCCAATAGCTTGTAATGCTTACTGTGACAAACATGATGACATAAAAATTACTATGTGATAAATACATGAAAGCTGTGGGTGTATCTTTGTCTTACTGTTTGTTACCACATTTCACATCACAATAGAAGTTATATAGTGAAAATGCTGAATTGTTAGATGGATGATAAACAATTCAACAACACTTACAGTACTCTATATTACATTGTAGCTAATAATATAGGCTAATCAACCAATAATATTATTACTTTAATTATCAATTAACATGAAGCAAAATATACCAGTGCAAAGTCTGCAGTCTTTATATCTAAGACATGTTGCAGAGTATTGTCTATCTCTGATGAAATCACACTGTGTACAATGAAATGCCTAAATATCAGATATTATAGGAGTACTTGTTATGTATCTATGTATGATGTGGTGATTGTAATGTTGGGAGTGGGACTATGAAACAGCATATCCAATATGAGCTTCATACACTGTGTAATATAATATTCTTTTTGTGGTACAGTTAATATGCTAGCTGTAGTTACTGTTTATTTTCTTTTGCTTTGAACATGTTATGTTCATCAAATGGAATGTTGTGAATTAGGTAAATAATATTACAGATCACACATTGTTTCACTAGTGCAATCTTAACCTTACGATATATCTTTTTAAGTGCATTTTATTATCCCTAGCACTTGTTATAATACTTTTTTTCTAATGTGAATAAAGTTGACTTTAAAAATGGTTTAAACAAAGGGTATGATCAAAACAATGATACTTTATAGCTAATGATGGATTTATCATTAAGTAATTAATGTACACTTAAGAGTGTCATAGTCAGTATTAGAAGTAACAGGAATGTTGTAAATTGAGAATTGAGTAGTCTATAAAATTTAATAGATGAATTACAATATTATAGACCATATTGTTTCCACAATTGACAACAGTCATCAGACATCGGGCAAGTACATTAGTTCTTGTACTTAAGTAACATAAGTACAATTATGAAATTACTTGTACTTATACTTAAGTCCTTCCTTCATTTCTGCACATGTACTTGCAATCAAGTACTGAGGTATGTTCTTGCAAGTACTTAAATACTTGTAAGTCATTTGAAGTACCTTTAAATCCATTTAAGTCCTTTTAATCTTATTCATCAAAGTCAACAAAGTTAACCTTACCCAAGTTCATATGCATGATAGTTTGGAACTGCATTCAAAGAAGAGGAAAACTTTATTTAGCTTCATGTATGAGCCTGAGACTGAAATCACTCCTTTCCAAAGCCATTTAAACACAGATAATTACTAAGCAGTTCCACAGACACAAATCCAGTTAAGTATTAGAAAGTGATCATAGTAGTATTCATCTCTTGCAAAGCTTGCGCATGCTAAAGTTCTTGGAGTACTTTCTTCATCTTCATCAGTGGATAGACGTTTTAGCAATATGGGAAAAATTTTTGCTTTCACACCAGAAAGATGTAGACTGAGTGATGATATGTTTAAATAGTTGATGTTTGTAAGATACAATAATATACCATTATTATAATACTGCTTGACTTATGGCACTATCTAAGCAGCAAGCACTACTATGTTATTGTTATTTTAATGTATATGTGAGCAAGTAAAGAATAATTGAACTAACCTGGTAGTTAAATAAGGCTACTCATCCTGTCACCATTTTCATTGAAATTACTAGAAGGGTGTATTCTCCTTAGAACAGATAAACAGAATATGTGCAAGAAAGACGCAAGAAAAAACTCATCGAATTTTTCTGTGTCTTTCTTGCACATATTCTGTTTATCTGTTCTAAGGAGAATGCACCCTTCTAGTAATTTCAATGAAAATGGTGACAGGATTAATATGTAAATTAAAATGGCGTTTCTTGGAGAAGCTACTTCCAAGTTCTATATAAATCACTACTATTATTTTTAAGGTACTTGAAATAACACTTCTTAAAACAGATACCTTATGTGCAAAAACATAATTTTCTATCTAAAGAATATCTAGTTTTATATCAACAGAAAAGAAAAGAAAATTGTGCCATCTGTATGATAGATGGTGGTGGCTAATGTTGTAGCTTAGACTCCTAAATATCAGGAAACAATTATAATCGACTATTAGAAAGAAAGTAAGGCTCAATAAGAAGTGTACATTAGAAAGTAACACATAAAACAAGTGCCAAGGAATAACCATTAACACCCTACCTAAACACTGTCAAGTCATAACAATAAACACTGATTAAGAAAATATCTATGAAATATATTATGTTTAAGAAAGTCAATTCTTGACAAAGTTTATCAGCAATACAATAATGTTACAAATCTTGCATACATATTGAGACAAGACATGTTGATATACTTAGATCTGTGTAAGGAAATCAGAGACAAGATTGATACACTTTGATGTGTGTAAGGAAATCAGAGACACTTTATTAATACAAAGGTAAAGCATTACATCTAGATGTATAGAAAGGAATCAGGGACAAGACACATAGATATATCTAGGTGTCTGTAATTTAATCAGAGATGTGTGCAAAGAGATTAGAAACAACACACATTGACACACCTACTTGTTTGCACATCAATTGTAATAATAGGTATGAACTCACACCTTGTATATACAATAGATGTAGGCCTTATATTTGGTAGTTGTTAATGTTTCTTATTAACAATTACATATATACTGGTAATTTTCACATATCTTAATACTTTGCTAAAACAGTCCTATAGATCACAAAATTAATAATAACATTCAAATATATATGTAGTAAATATTTTAATAACTGGCAAAATATTGTTATCAAAACAAAGAGAATAGACACTAAAGTTATATACTAATAGTTTGACTTGAAATTTCTTTTAACCTTATAGGTTTCTTGTCTTGTTCTTCCTAAACTTTAGGTTATTGGTGATGACATATAATTCTATCAAGGATGTATAGATGTTAGGAATAAATGGATTGGAAGATAATAGAAATTAAAATGTGTGAAATTTTTACAATTACCAGGTGGATCAATGAATGTCATGTACAATAAATTGATGGAGTGTGATGTGTAACACTATAAAATTTGAATAAACTACAACTGTTACAATCTCAGTAGAAATCTATGACTTGCAATGCCAATAAATAATTTAATACAAAACTGTAAACATATACACAGACCTAGAATGACCAATAGATGTATGTATGTAAGGTGATTAAAGACACTTTGATACAAAGATTATAAGCTGTTATCATATACCTAGATATGCATAAGACAATCAGAGATGAGAGACTTTTACATACCTAGGTGTGTGTAAAGAAATCAGAGATCTTTAATACAAAGATAAGGCATTATGTATATAAGGCAATCAGAGACAAGAGACTTTGATATACCTAGATGTGTGTAAGGAAATCAGAGACAATTTATTAATACAAAGGTAAAGCATTACATCTACTTAGGGAATCAGAGACAAGACATATTGATACACCTTGATGTATGTAAGTTAATCCGAGACAAGACACATTGATAGACCTAAGTATGTGTAGGTTAATCAGACACAAGACACATTGATATAAGGCATTCCCACATTTAGATGTGTGCAAAAAGATTAGAGACAAGACACATTGATACAAAGATAAGGTATTAACACACAATGTGTGTCAAAAGGAAAAGAGATGACACAAGGATAAACACGTCACAATATAATTATGTTAAGGATATACACAAAAATACTACTACATACTCACTTACATTATGAAAACTTTATCAGGCACACAATAACAGTGTTTGTGTAGGGATGTTGTGGATTATCCATCGAAATGTATGGACAGAAAATACAGAATATATCACTCAAAGCATATCAGAATATCTTAATGCTTGTCAGTCTTCCTCCCTAGAATAATGTCCGTGTTGTGACTGATTTATAGGCCAAAGCAATGTACTATGTGTCACTGTAGTACTTTGTGAAAATGCTGAATTGTTAGAATATATATGATAAACAATTCAACAACACTTACATCAGTCTGTCTTATATTGTAGCTAATATTATAGGCAAATTAACCAATAATATTATTTTAATTATCAATTAACATGAAACAAAATATACAAGTGTATGTAGTCTTTATATCTAAGACATGCTGTGGAGTATTGTCTGTGTCTGATATCTCTAATAATATAACATTGTGTACAGTGAAATGTTTAAATATCAGATATTATAGGAAACTTGTTATGTACAACGTACTGCTTGTAATGTTGGGGATGGGGCTATATAGGCATACCAGTTAATAAACATGTTGATAGATTAAGAACTCATGCCCTAACAAAGTATATTAACAAAATATATTAATGTATATTACTCTTGCCTCTGTAACTGATTTTAAGGAATATAAAGTTAAACTCAGGCAAAGTCAGATTATTAATGTTAGTTATAAAATAAATTTAATGATACATTCAATTTATTAATACATAATTTTAAGATTTGCAACTCCAAAGAAATTAATTATAATAATATCAATTATTGTTTGTATTAACAGTTGATTATAGCAAGAACAAAAGCCACCAAAGCAAAAAATACAAACCAAAACATATACCAATTGATTGAAGATTCTTTTGAGTCAATAGGTTCTTTAGGTTCTTCTTTAGGTTGCTTTGGCTCTTCTTTAGGTTGAGCAGGTTCTTTTGGCTCCAACTTCTCAATCAAAGCATCCAACAGATAATCAATAGTTTCATTTATATTGGTGTTGTTCTTTACGCTCGTTTCAAAGTACTTTATAGCTTTACTTTCTGCAAACTTTTCAGCTTCATCTTTGGTTACTGCTCTCTTATCTGTGAGATCTGCCTTGTTTCCAACCAATACAATTATTGCATCTTTTTCTTTTTCTTTAATAACTTCTATCCTAATAAGAGAAAACTTCATAAAATTTGTCTACACATATTTAATATCTAATTTGTTTTAAAGGTGATTAGATGATGCTTACTTCTTTGCTAGATCAGTAAATGATTCCTTCTGTGTCAGATCAAACATAAGAACAAACCCATTAGCACCACGATAATAAGCTAAAGTAATGGTTTTATATCTTTCTTGACCACTTGTATCCCATATTTCCAAATGATAATTTTTGTTATTTCTACATGAGCAAAAATGATATTTAACATGTGCATTTATACCTTGTTACTCTTTATTTTTATTGTATAGTTTTGAATCTAACTGTCAATTAACTTGCAATTTAATTGCATGCAAAAGTGTAATGTGTAGTCCACATTCAACCTTTCTTGCTATAATCCATTTGTTCTTAGTGGAAATTTGTTAAACTGTTAATCTATATATTCATACACATTTACCACAAGTGTGTAGACTCTGCTAATTATTAATGTACTTCTGATGTACAGATCATATATTAAGTTAATTTATTCTTGGCTGCATATCATCATCTTGGATTGTTGCACTATATACATTCTAGTGTTATTTTTTGTTTCCTTTTGGTACCTGTCCAGGTGCATGTAGTATATTGATATGGTAACATTTTCATTTGCAGTATTTGGTTTAATATATTGACATTCTACATCGTGTATCTATAAACACTTATTATTTTTTTACTAGTACTATAATTATTGTAATTAAAATGACTACTGCATGCTATTCCTTTAAAAACATTTTAGAACTCAATCTTTTTTCTTTTCATGGAATCTTTTTGTAACTTATTTTAAAGTTAACATTTTTGCAAAGGTTACCAAGTAAAGAATTCTCTTATCTGATAATTTTTCAATTTCCATATTACATAGCCTTTTCTTCTAGTATATACTGTTATATTTATTGCTATTATTACAAACACATTTCAAGCAAACAGAGCCTAACTGGCAGGATTGGTAATGGAAAACATTAGAAAAATCTAAAATATGAAACTAACAAACAATTGTTGATTGAGAGTAAAACATAACAAATTAGATTATCCTACAAACTAAAAATTATTATAAGCATTAAATTCAAATTATTGATACTGCATTTAAGACAAACTATGAAATACCTTGTCAATGTCTTTTTTATGAAATCAATTCCCACTGTAGGAACATATGCTTCAACAAATGTGTCATTACGATATCTCATAACAAAGGCTGTTTTCCCTATACCAGCATCACCTACAACTAAAGTCTTGTATCTTGTAGTCATCTTATCTTCTCCATTTCCATTTTCCATAGTAAGAGCTGTAGTTCAATAGAACAGACTAAAAGTACCACTAAAATACTAGTTTATATTCAATGCACTTTGTATGTGTGAGGTTACACCTACTTGTTTGCACATGAATTGTAATAATTGGTATGAACTCACACCTTGTATATACAATAGATGTAGGCCTTATTTATGATAGTTGTTAATATTTCTTATTAATAATTTTGGAAATTCTCACATATCTTGATACTTTGCTAAAACAGTCTCTATAGATCACAAAACTAATGATAACATTCAAATATATGTGTGGTAAATATTTTAATAACTGGCAAAACATTGTTATCAAAACAAAGAATAGACACTAAAGTTATATACTAATAGTTTGTCTTGAAATTTCTTTTAATCTTATAGGTTTCTTGTCTTGTTCTTCCTAAACTTTAGCTTCTTTTTGCGCTGAATTATTGGTGATGGCATATAATTCTATCAAGGATATAGATGTTAGAAATAAATGGATTGGAAAATAATAAAATTAAGATCTGTGAAACTTTAAAATTACCAGGTGGATCAATGAATGTCATATACAATAAATTGATGGAGTGTGATGAGTAACACTATAAAATTTGAATAAACTACAACTGTTACAATCTCAGCAAAATCCATGACTTGCAATGTCAATAAAACATTTTAATATTATACAACACTGCAAAGACATATGCAGTCTAGAATTATCTAAAGAGTTATGTAAGGTAATCAAAGACAATTTGATACAAAGATAAGTTATTATCATACCTAGATATGCATAATGTAATCAGATACATAACACATTAATGCATCTAGATGTATGTAAGGTAATCAGCGACAAGACACATTGATATACCTAGATGAATGTAAGGAAATCAGAGACACTTTAATACAAAGGTAAGACATTACACCTAGATGTGCAATCAGAGACAGAACATATTAAGGCATTTCCACACCTAGATGTGTGCAAGGCACGGTGATTACAGATAAGACAAAGATAAGTGTTACCACACCATGTGCATCAAAAGGAAAGAATATGACACAATGATAAACACATCACATGTGTTCGCTAAGGAAGTGAAGGAAAAAAGTACTAGATATTCACATACACTAACAAGAAGTTAATCAGGTAACGTGATAGCATTGTCTGTGTGGGGATGGCTTGGATTGCTATTTAAATGCATTGGCAGAAAACACAGAATATATCATCCTAAACAAACCAGAATATCTTAATACTTATCAGTTTTCCACCCAAGAATAATGTTCATGTTGTAACTGATTGTAAAAATACCTTTGATTTGTTTCTAGTTAATTAGAGAATGAATAATTGTGACTTTAAAAATGCTTTAAACAAAGAGTATGATCAAATAATGATACATTATGGCTAATGATGAAGTTATCATTAAGTAATTAATGCGTCACAGTTAGTATTATAAGTGACAAGAATGTTGGACATTGGGAATTGAGTAGTCTATAAAATTTAATGCACGAATTAAAATATTATAGACCACACTGTTTCTATAAGTGACAACAGTCACACCCTTTTAATTAGGAATATGTCTTCTTGTCAAGATAATTGATAATATTAATATTTTATTGGTGTATTAATTGACTTGCCATCTCTTACATAAAATTACATGTGAGTAATTAACAAATAATCGAACTATAACCTTGTAAATAAATAAGGTTACACATTCTCTTACCATTTTGATTGAAGTTACTAGAAAGTTGTACTCTCGTTAGAACAGAAGAACTCGTTAGAACATCAAAATTAGGAGATTATTCCTTCCATTTCTTGAAATAATAATTAATATGTAAATAATAAAATGGCGTCTCTTGTTTCCAAGCTTAATATGTTAATCACTACAGTAACATTATTGTTAAGGTACTTGAAATAACACTTCTTAAAACAGATACCTTATGTACAAAGACACAACTTTCTGCATAAAGAATATCTAGCTTTATCATGGTTAACTGAAAAGAAGAAAAAACGCTGATGTTCTTATGATAGGCATTGTGTGGCTATTGTAGTAGCTTAAACCTTTAAATACCAGAAAACAAGTAGACTAGACTATTAGAAAGAAAATAAAGCTCAGGAAAAAAGTGTAAAATAAAAAAAAAACATAAAAAACGAGTACCAAGGAATAACAATTGACACACTTCTATATTGTCATGTACAAACACTGCATGATTAAGAAATTATCTGTAAATTATTAACAAAGTATATTAGCAATACAATAAAGTTATAACTCTTGCATCTATAACTGATTTTAAAGCAAAATGAACATAAATTAGCAGACTCAGATTATAAATGTTAGTTATAAAATTAATATAATAAGACATATTCATAATTTGCAAATTTTGGTTTGATTTAAATTATATTAGTATCAATTATTGTTTGTATTAACAGTTGATTATTGCAAGAACAAAAGCCACCAAAGCAAAAAATACAAACCAAAACAAATACCAATTGATTGAAGATTCTTTTGAGTCAATAGGTTCTTTAGGTTCTTCTTTATGTTGCTTAGGTTTCTTCTTTAGGTTGCTTTGGTTCTGAACTGGACTGATAATAGCCATCCCTACATTTCTTTCACTTTTAATAAAATGTGTTTTCTTAAATTTCTTTATTATATATATATATACCTGGCTTGCAACACTTAGACAGTGATAAACAACTTAACGTCTTAAAGACTTTTATGTAGATGATTGTATAATTGAGATACCAGCACAAAGAAATCAATCATTATATTGAAGTCATAGTGCTTTGATATAATAATTGTATTATCATGCAAGAAAAGATGTTTTTTTCCCAGCAGTCAATTGTACTTTACTTCATTTCTTGCAGCCATATTGGTACAATGTTAACAAACACTGGTTATACCATGTTTTATAATAGCATACTTGTTACTGAGCAATTTTATATCTTCATTGACTTACTGTGCAATGAAAGGTTCACATAATAATAATATTGTTGGCTATAAATAGCAGTACCTACAAAGGAAATTCAATGTTTCAATTTAATGGCTTCAGTGTTAGCTATTTGTGTTTTTAACATATTTACTATGTATTAAGACCCCATAGTCTTGAAATGGAGGAAGGAGCATAAAGCTTCAGAGGTTATGGATTAGCTCTAACAACACACATATTCGTGTCTGCAACATAGGGAGAGTGCAGATTTCAATTATTATTTATTTATTTATTATTATTATTTATTTAGATTATTTTTGATTATTATGCATTGTAGAAAAATTTATGTTTGTTTAAAGTATATCTTGTGACGTAAGTATGAGTTGTCAATATAATCAACAATGTGATGTTGTATGTGCTAATATCTAAAGCTTGTTTGCACATGTTTACCAATTAGTTATGGATGCTTTGTTGACATCTCTCACTCATGGTTTCAACAATTTGACAATGAAGTACTAACATAATATTGGGCTGGGGTTGGGTTTCAATAGTTTCACCTTGTGGATAACTTAGTATTGGAATTCACCTTAATAAATATACCTTCTGAATTCTGATGCATTACAAAAATTTGTCCACACACACACATACCAAAATTGACTGATACTATGATACTATTTAACTTCACAGCACGTGACATTCCTACAACAACCTTGTTAAATATCTCTTAATTTTATCTTCAGCTAAAATTAATAATACCTTTAAAAACAAGACAAAAAAGGAAATCAAGACAATCAAATTGTACAAGATATGTATAACAACCTACAACATTTACAACCCAAAACGTCTAAGTCATTAAATCATACATTTATTATGCAATCAACATTACTAGTATCAGGTCTTAAAAATAGCTAACACAAACATCGTGACGATGATCCACTGTCACTTGTAGGTTGAGGCTCTTCTGGTTTTGGCTCAGGTATTGGTTCTCTGGTTAGCTTCACAGAACGTTCTTTTGGTACATCTACTTCAGGTTCTTTCGAATTGTTTTCAATAATTGCATCCACTAAATAGTTGAAACTTTCACTGATTTTGGTATCCTCTTTTGCACTCGCTTCTAAATATTTCATTGTTGAACTTTCTGCAAATGCTTGAGCATCTTCATTGCTTACTGCTCTCTCTTCTGTGAGATCTGCCTTACTACCAACTAATAAAATGACTACATTTTCTGGTGCCAACTCTTCAATTTTTTGTAACCTTATATTGTATGTTTGTACGTGTGCGTGTGTGCGTGCGTGCGTGTAGTGTGTGCGCGCGCGCGTGTGTGTGTGTGTGTGTGTGTGTTTGAGAGAGAGAGAGAGAGAGGGGGGGGGGGAGGGAGAGAGAGAACATGTTATTAGTCCTACTATTTCCTCTACATAATTAAAATGCACACTTACCACTTGCTGCAAGCTTGAAATGACTCTTTATTTGTCAAATCAAACATCAGAATAAATCCATGAGCTCCATGATAGTAAGCTGTTGTAATGGCTTCATAGCGTTCCTGACCTGCAGTATCCCAAATCTGCAAATTTATTCGTTCATTATTTCTATAAAACAAGAATATAATACTAAAATGCTACTTGAATATGTATTACTATGACAATTATAGTTTAGAACATTCAAGACTAGACAAAGCAAACTAGCAAATGTTTTGAAGAATAAACAGCAACATCCATCATTGTAGCTTAAAGTCAGAAAGGTCTTCAAAACAAAGCACAGGCAACACTGAAAACACACAAAGTACAATTATCTATAAATTTGATGTGGGATTTTTGTTGAAGTGTTTGTTTCTAAATTTATAACAAGTTTTCATTTAAGCTGCTGCTGTAATAATGTATAACAGTTACAAATATAATATCTAAGTCTACAAATGTGTAGCTTAGCTAAAGAACAGTACTGTAGCCACTATACAATTAAGTACGACTCTTCCCATAACCATTATGGTAATCTTTGCCACACTTATGTTTAGCAAATACAGTACATTAATCTATTATGAACTATTTAATGAATTTGGAAACAACCCCTGTTGCTCACTTTACTCAATAATTCTCAAATGCCAGCATGACAAATTAATATCTTGATATAATTTACCTACTATAATGTGCCAAGAGTTCTAACTTTAGTGCTTTTTTACTCTATTATAGTAATCTATAATTATTAAAGACTGAAAATTTTAAAGAAACATGGCATTAATACTACATATTTCCTGAACCTCAACAGATAAGACAAAGCTGAAGCCTAGTTGTTTTATATGAGAATTGTAGGCACATATTGAATATAATTAGCCACACCCCTATAATATTAATAATTGTGAATTTAGTCATGAACATTCCTAAACATGTACAGTTAAAGTGTAGCCTACTTAAGTAAACATTTTAGGACTAACTCTATATTACAACAACTGCAGTAACACAGTAGCATGTATAATATGAAGCAAATAACTATGTATCAACTATGTCCTCTGGTAATTATAACAAATTAGGGTTTGTCTTTCCCTATGGCCTATTAACACAGCAACAGTTAAATCCTTTTTTAAACTTGTTAACAAAAGACAACAATTTTTTAAAATTTAGGATAATCTTTTATAATTAGTCAAAATATCAAATGTAGCTAATGCTGACTTGTATCTATAAGTTAGTGATTCTATGCCTTAAAATATACTACATTTAGTAGTAGACAAAACAGGATTTGACAAATTGAGACTAGAGACAAAACAGGTAAAATAAAACAGAATATAGTACATAATAGAATAATAAAGTACAATTTTTTTTTGAATTTTTTGTTTCCTGCACAGTCCTGGAAAAACAAAGAAGAATAATTGGCTCATAACACTGTGAAAGAACTTATGTTATTGGCTACCATGTTTACTGATATATCTAAGAGGCAGATATGTCAATAAACTTGACAAAGCTTTCAAAACTTTCGTTACAAATGCTTGTTGCAATATAAGAATCTTTTCTTTTTAGCCATTATATTGTGTGTTAAATTTTTGTCATTTTCTAAAACCACATAACAGCAAATATTTCTCATTTTAGACTGACTCCGGCAATGTCAGGCTAAGTAAATAATGCTACTTGGTAGCTTATAAGAAACTGTGACAAAAAGACATATAGACATTAATTTAGGACTTCATATATTCACAGGAAATCCCAGGAAATTACCTTGTCAAAACCTTTTGTTTAAAATCGATGCCTACTGTCTGAATAAACACTGGATCAAAGTGGTCATCACAATATCTTGAGATGAAAGCAGTTTTTCCTACTCCAGAGTCACCTACCAAAACAATTTTGTACAAGACCTCTTCAACACTCTCTACATCCATGATGACTAGTTAACCAACCTAGCTAGCAGCACAGAACAAAAGTGTACTACACAGGAAGTCTTGAGAAAATGAGACTCCGCCCTAATATGGTTGAATATACATATGATGGTTGTATTGTGTTCAGGGGCCAGGGCTGCTTAGCACGTGTTTTATACAATATGTTACAATTACAAATATATTAGCTATGATGTTACTATTTTTTCAAAGATATGTAATTGTACGTATACTCATCATGATGACATTATGATTAATATTTGTACTTTAAAGAGATGTGTCATCAATGTTTAGGCTAACGATATCTGGTAGTAAGTAACAATGCATTCATTAGAATTAGGCTCCCCCCTTTCTATATACATAAAACTATGTATTACTTTTTATATAGGTAATATATTGATAGATATATAACAATTTTTTCAATACAAACAAGCTAATTATACTGTATAGCAAAGGTCATTATAATGGATATGCTCTAAGCATACATGTGGAGTTGTAGAACAATTAACATGAACACTTTGATGATTTATCCTCTGGTAAATCTTTTGGTTTGATTACTTGAGGAATATTCTCTGTAATTGTATCCACAATACTTTCAATGCTTTCATTGACGTTAATATTATCTTTAGCACTTGTTTCAAAGTAATCTATATCAAAAGTTGACGCAAATTTCCTAGCATCTGCGTTGTTGACAACTCTCTGTTGTGTTAGATCTACTTTGTTACCAACCAAAACAATTATTGCCCTTTCTATAGACATCTCCTTAATCTGTTTCATCCTATTGAGAGAGAGCCAAAAAGAGAGAGACAGAGAAATATAGCAGAGAGAGATAGAGAGACAAAAAATCAGACAGAAACAGAAAGACAAAAGTTCTCAATATCATATAGGTGTTGGTAGATCATAATGTACTTACCACATCCTACAAGCTGTAAATGATCGTTCACTTGTCAAATCAAACATTAGTATAAATCCATGAGCTCCACGATAGTAAGCTGTTGTAATGGCCTGATATCGCTCCTGACCTGCAGTGTCCCAAAGCTGTAATTTTATACGCTTATCATCCCTAAAAAGAAATAACTTTCATTCTATGCAGTGATTGTTAGAGCTTGTATTCTGACTCATGATATGCAAATAAGCTAACAACAATGTATCCCATCAACCATTCATTCATTCATATTGTCCTTGTCACTGCTATCCATTCATCCATCCATCCATTTATCTGGGATCTACTAATGGTATTAAATAATATTCATTATAATACATCAAATGACAGATATACACATAACACATTATTAACATGATTTAATGGAATAAAATCTATATTCTTGGCAACATACATAATGTTACATATACAGATAAACTGATAGAGAGACACAGGCAATGTCACACACTCTATATAATAAAGATGCAAGCATTTATCTATATCTTACTTTTTCAAAGTCTTGACTTTAAAATCAATTCCTATAGTTTGAACAAACACAGGATTAAAATAGTCATGACAGTATCTTGCAATAAAGGCACTTTTCCCAACACCAGAGTTGCCCACTAAAATTATCTTGTACAGGTAATCAGTTTTAGATCCACGTTTCTTATCACTATTATTCATGACAAATAGAGATCTAGCAATGTCTGACAAAATTGAACAGAGAAGATAAGGATAAAGTTATGTATATGTTATCAGGAAACATGCATATCCTTATTGAGCAGCCATTAATATTGCATAGGTGTTGAACAGAAAAAGTAGTACCAAAGCTATTTAAGTGTCTGTCATATCCATGATTAAATAGTGGTGTTATAGCGTATTTCACCAACCAAGAGCAAATTTGTCAGCTGTTTTTGTCAGTGGTAGTATACAAGGATTGGAGAAGGAGGAAAATAAATATATAGATAAACAAGTGAGTTAGAAATGCACCAATGATAAAGTGAACAACAAAACCCAGTTAAACAAAACAATATATCAATGTACAATTCATAGTCAACATTTTGTTATGGCAGAACTAATTATATATGTACTACTACTGACAGAAATAGCTGAATTGTTTGGTTAATAATATAGCCACAAATATCTGTTATGATCTTGATTGGAGTTGAGTCCTTCTTTTATTTTGTTGAATATTGAACAAATCCACTACATTTGTCTTTGTATTTTTTTGAAACCATGTTATTATTCTTTAAAAACATATATATTTTCATAAAACTAAGATGCTAATTATTAACCTAAAGAATTAACAAAATATGTATTAATTAACAGTAAAAATGGTCAGAAATAATTTTCAGGAGGAACAATTATGAGCTTCTAATATATATAATAGAAAATCTATCAAATGTAATTTTCCATAGTTTTAAAATTATACATGCACTGAAAGCTTCTGCATCATCTCTGTAATGGCATCTACTAGATACTGAAAACTTTCGTTGACATTTGTGTCATCTTTTGCACTTGTTTCAAAATATGTTGCACCCATACTCGATGCAAGTTTCATTGCATCTTCATTGCTTACGGCTCTCTGCTCTGTTAGATCTAACTTGTTACCAACCAATAGAATGACTGGATTCTCTAAAGACAACTCTTTTATTTGTTGTATCCTTAAGAGGAAAGAAGAGAGGGAAAGAGACACAGGATCAAAGTAATATTAATGTTCATATGGAATTACATAGCTTTATACTTACCACATCCTACAAGCTGCAAATGTCTCCTCATTTGTCAGATCAAACATCACTATAAATCCCATAGCTCCACGATAATAAGCTGTTGCAATACTATGATATCGTTCTTGACCTGAAGTGTCCCATATTTGAACCTTTATAGGTTTATCATTACTAAATAACAAAACATGAAAAGCTTTATATAAAAAGACTGCAAGCAAAAAATGACTGATGTGAGAAAACGATTGTATCTAATAAAAGTTAGGCAATTACATGTCCTTGGAAGAATCAAACTGTTTTTTTTTGATGAGTGTAAACTATGATATAAGGTTTTAATTAAATTCATTTGATACAATTTATGATACTGCAATGACAACACTCACACTATAATCTGCAATGACAACACTCACACTATAATATTATATACAATACCTGGCTGGCAGATTAGTCAGTTTCACTGTTTATATGAACAAGTTCTAGCAAGAACAATTTTATTTTATAATATTAACTGATGACTGGTCATGCTAGCTACACAATTCTGTTTGCGGATCAGTAAATCTAATGTAGGCTGATTTCTGAGATAGATAAGTGTCATTATTGACGTTACCTAATCAAACTCTTGACTTTAAAATCAATCCCAACTGTTGAAATATAAGCTGGATTAAAAGGATCACCACAATATCTGGAGATGTAGGCAGTTTTCCCTACAAAAGCGTTACCAATAGCCATTATCTTGTACATGTAGTCAAATTTGACATCATTGTCTGCACTCATGATGTCTGCTCAAACCAGAAGACAATTGCTGACAAACTACACTATAACGTCCACAATAACAACAACCCTAATACTAGACTTCTGTCACAGGAAAGAAGTCCTCGAGTAAATATTCATTCCTGCTATTTCCCAAATAAGGTAATATAGGCGTTCCAAATCTTCTTATCACAAGTAATTAAATAAAAATGGTGAATGTATCATTATTGTGTTTAAATTAAAATGTGAAAGAAAATTATGAAATTGATATTAATGCTATTAATTGCATGCCAGGGCTTTAAATTATTATTCAAAATGACTGCTGGAGGAATTAACATGGACACGTGGATGACTTCTCTTCTGTATAATTAGCTTCTCTTGTCCACGAGGAGTGAAGTTTGGATTGTTCCTGATTGTTCCGACATTTTCTCAGTAATGGCGTCAACTAAATACTCTGCACTCTCTTTGATGTTTGTATTATCTTTAGCACTTGTTTCAAAATAATATATACCCAAATTTGATGCAAATTCTTTTGCATCTTCATTGTCTACAACTCTCTGTTGTGTTAGATCTACTTTGTTACCAACCAATAGAATGACTACACTCTCCAAAGACAACTCTTTTATTTGTTGTATCCTTAAGAGGAAAGGAGAGAGGGAGAGGGAGCAAGCGAGAATGAGACGTAGGGAAAAATGGAGGGAATAGGGAAGGAAAGAGAGAGGAAGGAAAAGAAAAAGATTTTACAATGAATATGTCATGTATGTATATTATAGTTAAATATATACCCAGTAAAATACAACAATGGATCTTTTATGACATATACACAATTAAGAATCTATAAAGCTAGACCATACTCTTTGCTTGTGTACAAGAATTGTCTATAGAAGCCATGATTAATTGAATAACAGTTGATAAATATCATTTATACACATCTCCTCAATCTGTTTCATCCTATTCAGAGAGAGACAGAGAAATATAGCAGAGAGAGATAGAGAGACAAAAATTTAGAGACAAATACAGAAAGACAGAGTTTACAATATCATATAGGTGCTAGTAGATCATAATGTACTTACCACATCCTACAAGCTATAAATGATCGTTCACTTGTCAAATCAAAGATTAGTATAAATCCATGAGCTCCACGATAGTAAGCTGCTGTAATGGCCTGATATCGCTCCTGACCTGCAGTATCCCAAAGCTGTAATTTTATACACTTATCATCCCTAAAAAGAAATAACTTTCATTCTATGCAGTGATTGTTAGAGCTTGTATTCTGGCTCATTGATATGCAAATAAGCTAACAGCAATGTATGCCATCAACCATTCATTCATCCATATTGTCCTTGTCACTGCTATCCATTCATCCATCCATTCATTTATCTGGGATCCACTAACAGTTTAAATAATATTCATTATAATACATCAAATGACAGGTATATACATAACTCATTATTAACATGATTTAATGGTATAAAATCTACATTCTTGGCAACATACATAATGTTACATGTACAGATAAACTGATAGAGAGACACAGGCAATGTCACACACTCTATAAAGATGCAAGCATTTATCTATATCTTACTTTTTCAAAGTCTTGACTTTATAATCAATTCCTATAGTTTGAATAAACACAGGATTAAAATAGTCATGACAATATCTTGCAATAAAGGCACTTTTCCCAACACCAGAGTCACCCACTAAAATTATCTTGTACAGATAATCAGTTGTAGATCCACATTTCTTATCACTATTATTCATGACAAATAGAGATCTAGCAATGTCTGACAAAATTGAACAAAGAAGATAAGGATAAAGTTATGTATACGTCATAAGGAAACATGAATTCCTTATTGAGCAGCATTAACATTGCATAGGTGTTGAACAGACAAAGTAGCACCAAAGCCATTTAAGTGTCAGTCATATCCATGATTAACAAAATGGTGTTATACCAACCAAGAGGAAATTTGTCAATGGTAGTATACGATAACTGGAGAAGAAGGAAAATAAATATATAGATAAACAACTCAATATAGAAATGCACCAACGATAAAGTGAATAACAAAACCTACAACATACACTTAAACAAAATAATATATCAATATGTAATTCATAGTCAACATTTTGTTATGGCAGAACTAATTAGATATCTACTACTACTGACAGAAATAGTTGAATTGTTTGGTTAATAATACAGCCACAAACATGATCTTGATTGGAGTAGAGTCCTTCTTTTATTTTGTTGAATATTGAATAAATCCACTATGTTTATCTTTGTATTTTTTTTAACCATGTTATTATTATTTAAAAAAATTTCACAAAACTAAGTTAAACATGCTAATTATCAACCTGAAAAATTAACAAAGTATATATTAATTAACAGTAGAAATGGTCAGGAGGAATAATTTTATGAGCTTCTAATATGTAGAAAATCTATTAACAAAATGTAATTTCTATTGTTTTAAAATTATACATGTACTACATGCATTTTCTCTGTAATAGCATCCACTAGATGCTGAAAACTTTTGTTGACATTTGTGTCATCTTTTGCACTTGTTTCAAAATATTTTATGCCCATGCTCAATGCAAGTTCCATTGCATCTTCATTCTTTACAGCTCTCTGTTGTGTTAGATCTAATTTGTTACCAACCAATAGAATGACTGCATTCTCTAAAGACATCTCTTTTATTTGTTGTATCCTTAAGTAAAGGAGAGAAGAAGTTAGGGAGAGAGATAAAAAGACACAGGATCAAAGTAATATTAATGTTCATACAGCATCACATAGCTTTATACTTACCACATTCTACAAGCTGTAAATGTCTCCTCATTTGTCAGATCAAACATCACTATAAACCCCATAGCTCCATGATAATAAGCTGTTGTAATGGCTTGATATCGCTCTAGACCTGCAGTGTCCCATATTTGGAGCTTTATACGTTTATCATTTCTAAATAACAAAAAACGAAAGCTTTATATAAAAAGATTGTAAGCAAAAATGACTGATGTGAGAAAAAGATTACATGTAATAAAAAGTTAGGCAATTACATGTCAAACTGGTTGATAACTGTAAATTATGATATAAAGTTTTAATTAAATTCATTTGATATCAATTTATGATACTAAACTTACTTATCTGCAACAACAAAGCTCACACTATATATACAATACCCGACTAGCAGGTTAGTCAGTGTCACTGTTTATATGAGCAAAGTGCTATCAAGAACAATTTTATTTAATAATATTGACTGATTGACTGGTCATGCTAGCTACACAATTCTGTTTGTGGATCAGCAAATCTAATATTGACTTCTGAGATATATGAGTATCATTCTCGACATTACCTTATCAAATTCTTGACTCTAAAATCAATCCCAACTGTTGAAATATAAGCTGGATTAAAAGGATCGCCACAATATCTGGAGATGTAGGCAGTTTTCCCTACACTACTGTTACCAACAACCAATACCTTGTACGCGTAGTCAAAATTGACATCGTTATTGTCTGCACTCATAATGTTGCTCAAACCAGAAGACAATTGCTGACAAACTCCACTATAACGTCCACAACTATAACAATCTTAATACGTTAACATACAGGAAAGAAGTCCTAGAGTAAATATTCATTACTGCTATTTCCCAAATAAGGTAATATAGGCGTTCCAAATCTTGTCATCACAAGTAATTAAATAAAAATGGTGATTAACTTGAATGTATCATTATTGTGTTTAAAATGTGAAAAAAAATTGTAAAATTGATATTAATGCTATTAATTGCATGCCAGGGCTTTAAATTATTATTCAAAATGATTGCCGGAGGAATTAACATGGACACGTTGATGACTTCTCTTCTGTATAATTAGCTTCTCTTGGTTTCATTCCACGAGGAGTGAAGTTTGGATTGTTCCTGATTGTTTCCGACATTTTTTCAGTAATGGCGTCAACTAAATACTCTGCACTCTCTTTGATATTTGTGTTATCTTTAGCACTTGTTTCAAAATAATGTATACCCAAATTTGATGCAAATTCTTTTGCGTCTTCATTGTCTACAACTCTCTGTTGTGTTAGATCTACTTTGTTACCAACCAATAGAATGACTACACTCTCCAAAGACATCTCTTTTATTTGTTGTATCCTTAAGAGGAAAGGAGAGAGGAAGGTAAGGAGAGAGGGAGAATGAGACATAAGGAAAGATGGAGGGAAATGGAAGGAAAGCGAGAGCAAGGAAAAGAAAGATTTTATAATGAATGTGTCATGTATGTATATTATAGTTAAATATATACCCAGTAAAATACAACAATGACAATCTTTTATTATATATACACAATTAAGAATCTCTAAAGCTAGACCATACTCTTTGCTTGTGTACAAGAATTGCCTATAGAAGCCATGATTAATTGAATAACAGTTGATAAATATCATTTAACTAACCAGATTTTGTAACTAATTTGTATGTGAGAGACAGTTAACTCTTGTTAAGCAATATAAACTGTTCAATGTTTGTCATAAAGGTACAAAGATGAGTGTTTACAACTCAAGTCTGCTAACACCCATCAGCACAAACACACATACATGTACACACAAACAAGAATATCGACTACATTTTAATATATGGTTTTCCTTCTTGTAACTAATTGAAAAAGGTTTTGCCTGTTGCTTAGACCTTTTCAGAAAGGATCAAGTAATGTTCATACAGCATCATATAGCTTTACACTTACCACATTCTACAAGCAGCAAATGTCTCCTCATTCGTCAGATCAAACATTACTATAAACCCCATAGCTCCATGATAATAAGCTGTTGTAATGGCTTGATATCGCTCTTGACCTGCAGTGTCCCATATTTGCAACTTGATGTGTTTATCATTTCTGAAAAGAAAAAGATTATCATTGACGTTGTTCTCCATATATGAGATGGTGATAGACAATTAAATAAACTTATCAAATGGATGGATGAATAGATGAGTGGATAAATATATAAGTTATTACCAAAAGCAGAGAATTATTTAACATATAATCAATTCTTGGAAAACAGCCAACAATTGATTTGCTAATCTGTTCAATTCAATATTTATTTATCCGTCTATCCATCCATTGATGGGGTCCATTTACATGTCATGTCATAGTGATGTACTCAACCTTAAAATTAGGACATATTCCTGGTAGTTCCATGAATCAATAATTAATTGGCAGGCACATAGCATATAATATATACATATTTCTGAAGAAATACAAACAAACTATGTAACTAAAACAACATACCTAATATACATGTATTGTATATACTTATATATACAGGACTTGGCAGACAAACCATAATGTATGTACAGTAGTACTAAGGTTTCTATCTAATTTGATTAATGGCACACATGTTCAACTAATGGTTATAATTTTACATAGCTACATACTATGTACATAATGATTTCTTCCTCTCTCTCGTGTATCATTAGTAACTAGTGGGTTTACTGACAGGGTAATGTGTTATGTCTACAGTTTACAGCTTAGAATAAATGACAATTGGTCATTATCTACATTGAAACTTGAAGCATAGACACAAGTCAACAATAAACTATAGGAAAATACAAAATAGTTAAGACTATAGAGTAGGAAATGGCTACTTTAGATCATGTAAATAAAATAGCTGTACCAGAACAATTTGATTGTCCAAATATAGACACACTAACGATATTAAGTAACATATGTAAAAATAAATCTATGTACAAAAGGAGAGGGTTGGCAAAGTACATTTACTATTTCAACTACAAATATGTCTTATAATCAAGTCACTTTGAGAGGTATAGTTTGATATAATACATGTATCTATTACGTAACATTCTTGGAATTACTATAAACAAGTTATTTACTATCCTACTTTTTTATATGACTACAAATAGGATATTTAGGGAAGAGAATAATATAGTAACACCAGCTGAATGAGTCCATTAGAGTTAGCTTAACACAATTGTTATGACTACAGCAGGAAACAAACCATAAAATTGACTAAATTAGTATATAGCCCTGAACCCAAGTTTAAAGGATAATAAGGTGACTTATTAATACCTACTAGGTGACAGGATTACACACTCTGAATGTTTTGAGATTGTTCAAGAACTCTACATTGTAATGTGTTACAGATGTTGTTAGGGCTAGCACAAGGAATTATCATTACAAGTACGTGTGTAAGTATGACTTCCTGTTTGACATCTAGACACATGATCATATCTTATGCATTCATTCATTTGATGTTTTGTACAGCAACTCAAGTCATTTTATTAGTTATTTTCTTGACATATAATCTCAAGACAGTACTAGCAAATAGTAAAATACATACCTGATCATACTCTTGACTCTGAAATCAATTCCTACTGTCGAAATAAACGCTGGATTAAAGTGGTCATCACAATATCTCGATACGTAAGCAGTTTTCCCTACGCCCGAGTTACCAACCATCAATATCTTGTACATATAGTCGAAGTTGACGTCCATTACAGAGTCCAGGGTCTCCTCATTGTCTGCATTCATGATTACTATGTCTAGTGAGTAGCGGAAGCAACCTTACGACAATACTAAGCTATCTACAACGTAAATATAAGATTGAATGACGGCACTTCACACAATTATGGAGAGACAATACGCCTTCAACTTACTTAGGGCCAAAACGAAATATCTGCTCGAAAAGAATGACCCGCCCACTCACTGGTAAATTATTAATAATTGAAACGAATTAACTACACAGGAATGCAAATATTAAAGGAAAGGTTATGTTTTCAAGATACTAACTAATTCCACTAACTATTGTTATTTTCCATACAAAAAGTGAAAGGAAATCAAAAATAACAAACAAAAAAATAAACAAACAAGCAGAACAAAATTACAGTTCTCTGACATCTGAAGTAGCCTCAGATTCTGGCTTTGAATTTGTCTCTGATATTTTGTCAACTACTGGTATACTGCAATATTCAGGAGATCCTGGCACCTCGTCATACAGTGGGTATATTGTTCTACAATGATACATAATTTAAAGTATATAATTATGTTGAGTAGTAATCAACTAACAATGGGTTTATGGTAGAGTATTTAGAAAGAGCAATCTCATCTCTTTGCCTAAATACAATAATATGAGTGTAGTTAATATATTCTATTAAACTTACTGTAATCCAAGTTTATATTTCTTATATTTCCTTCTAGTTAAAATGATGGAAATCAACAATACCAGTATGATTATAACAATTAAAGTAATTGTTCCCATCACTCCTAAAATAGTATATTCAAAACTGTCACCACCTTTAGTGGATGCTGGTGGCGTCCCTGAAATGTGTTTGATTAATAGTTTCAAGATTGATGTAACTTACAATGTGATGAAATCCTTATTGGTATACTTGTAGGTCCTTCAATAATTTCTCCTCTTTCATTTTGTACTGCTATTCTCATAGTAAGTGTGTATGTTAATTGAGGATTTAGACCAGTTACATTGATAGATGTCTTATTAAATGGAACATGTACAGTTATATCACTTGATTGTCTACGTCTACTATTGACAGCATCTAATACTATAATATACTCAAAGAAACCATGAGCTTCTTCTAGTGACACTTTTCTCCATACAATGTAAACGGAAGTACCATCAGAGGACCTTTGTGATACAATATCTCTAGGGCTAATGTTGGGAGCTAAAACAATATACGAGTGAACAAAAAATAAATAAAATTGCTTTTACTTTCAGTTTTAGTGAAGACAGTAACTGATGTAATGTTGCCTTCTTCTAGTTCATTGACAGCTCCAATTGATATATAGTAAGGGACACCTGGACCTGTGGAGACAATATATGTACTAATTGGTAATGCATTAGGCTTACGTAGTCCTCCAATAATCTGTGTGTAAGTATTCAATTGAGGATCAGCAGTAACTGTTAATGACATTATAACTCCACCAGTGATATCAATATTATAACTACTAATATATCCATTAGGTGTGATTGGTGGATACCAAGTAAGGTTAACAGCAGTGTCATTAACTACTGGTATAGTGTTAGCAACAAAGATATTACTAATAATAACTGGTATAATAATAAGAACTGGTTTAGATGATACTAGAGAAACATATGTAAAAGTTAACAGTAAATGATACATACTTACTATCAGGATCAGTTCTTCCTTTAATAGTAGCATTAGGTCCATATCCAACTACTGTAGTTGCTGAAACAATAGCGGTGTAATTTTGATAGGGTGAGAATCCATCAATAGTGATAGATATTGTCTTGTGGTTAGGGGTCACATCAACTAGTCTAGTAATGCTTCTCAATAAGTCAGCTCCTACATTGACTACAATAACTAATCTATATTGGGTAATAACACCATTAGGAGTAATCGGATGTCTCCAGTTAAATGTTACATTAGTCTTAGTTGGAGTAGAAGTGAAGTTTTGTGGAGCATCATCAGGTCCTATTTGGAGAATAAAAATTGATGTTATAATGTGAACTTACTATCTTGAGCTGTTTCAAATGTATATTGTGTAGCTGGTCCTTCACCCACAACATTAATAGATGACAGTCTACAAGTGTACTCAGTAAATGGTACTAATACTGGAATAGTAAACATTTTCTCTGGGGAACTCTGAGTATCGGTTAGTCCAAGGACTTGAAGTCTATTGGTTTGTACACAAGTCAAGTTATATCCTATTATCTTTCCATTTTGATCTACTCTAACTGGTGGATCCCAGTTTAATGTAACACTACGCGGAAGGAAGGTTGAGTTGATAAAATTTCTTGGAGGAGCAATTGGCACTACAAATAGAGACAATTGTTTTCAAAAACAATAAATTGTTGTCGACTCACATGCTGCTAGAGTTGAGAAGTTCATTGTTTCACTACTAATATTACCAAAACAGTTAGTAGATACAACAGTGAAGTTATAAGTGTTAGCTTCCTCTAGATCATATAATATGATCTGATACATTAAGTTAACAGCAGTAATATTGTTAGTACCCACTAGACTAGAACTAGTTGTTAAAGTATTCTGTAATTCCAGACCAATATAGTTGATATGATATATCTCAGGTGTATAGGCAATGGATAGAATAGTTAAGTAGATAGTACAGTTAGTCTTTCCAACTATTGAAGTTACATCAATGACTGGATAAGGTTTCCGTTGAGCTGTTTTGTTGAAAAGCTGAATAATAACATAACAATAAAATAGTTTCACTTACGTCTCAAAGTGACAGTACTATTCTCTGTTAAACTGATGTCAGGAGACTCTGGAATGGTTAGTTTAGCTATACAGGTGTAAGTACCAGAATCATTAGAAGTGCTTGTTGGGAAACTCAGAGTATTTGTGACATAAGTGTCATCATTTTGAGTGGTAACTACACCATGATATACTGTACCATTATGTAGCCAGATCACTTCAAGAGTTGGTATTACTAGAGCTGGTTTACTAGCAGTACACACTAGAGTAAAGTTATCATAAGGGTCTGAGTCAGAGCAAGATGTCTCAAGACCCAGAAATGAGTCTGGCTTTGTAGCAAAACCTCCAATAACTGGATCTGTAAGATAAAGAAAAGGAATGTGACAATAATAAAAACTCCTCTTTATTTGAAGTCTCAAACAAATACTGTATTATAATTACGGTAATAAATTAGTGAGCACATACCTACAACAGTAAAGTTAGTAGTGATATTAGAAGTATTGGCAGCATTAATGTAAGTATTACCAGCTATGGGTATCACATCAACACTACAAGTATATATACCAGAATCCATTGAACTACTGAGAGTACTGAATTGAACTTGAGAATGATGAGTGTTGAAGTCAGTTTCTGTAGGATCATTAAGTAAGATTCTTGACTGATCACTTCCAGAACCATTTCTGATGGTTGTTCTCATTTTCCCTAGTTGAGTTCCCATTCCACTTCTGACCTCATTCATCATTACCCATATTGTGTTAATAATAAAGGGAGTATTAACACAAGGATCTATTGTAATATCACATGTAATAGTCAGTTCACTGCCAGCTAAATAATCACTTTGTCTCGATAGTCTAATGTCTAAATTAGGAGTGGGAACTGTAAGAGGAAAAATAAAGGTTGAGGTAATAAACAATACGTGAAAAATGTTTAAATACATAGATTCAAATATTTTTATACTTACTTTGCAAAGCTAGATCTTGTATACTAGCATTAGTTACTGTGACATTAATCTCATTCACTGTGATAGTAGCTTGACATGTATATTGTCCAGCATCAGAAGTATTTAGTGAAGAAAAGAACAGTGACAGAGAGTACATTGTATCTGAGATATTACTAAGTACTGATGGTACATTGATACTCTTTAGATCATCAGATACTAATGATGTATTAACACTATCTTTGATCCATACAATAGTTGGTGTCACTATAAGTCTTTTGATAACATTGACAGTACAATTCAAAAGGTACTCTTCACCAGGTACTGCTTTACCAGATGTCATTATGTTAACAACAGGTGATGGCAGGTCTATCCAAAACAAGGTATTATATAATAGAAATGAATAATACAATGTAATCATTCATAATATAATCATTATTTTCACAATATATATTTCATTAATTCTAACAAAATATTGCCTTACTTTCAACATTTATTGTAGTATTGCCTTTAGTTGAAGTGTTATGTACATAATGATAATCGCTGACATTAGCTTTAATAACAAAATTACAGTAATATTCTCCACTATTATGAATGTTATAAAGTGGATTGAAATAAAGAGAAGATTCATACTGAAGAGAACCAACTTGTACCAGATGTTCTAGAATAGTAGCTTCATTAATAAGATCACTAGGTAAAGATATGTCATTATGTGTCCATTGATTTTTCACAATAATAGGTATTGTAACAAGATCACTCAATCTTATTATACATCTAAGGAAGAATGGTGTACCAACATAGAGTATATTGTTGTGTTCTTTAGACATGTTCACAGTCACTGGAGGGACTAAAAAGTAATAACAATGATTTTAGAACCTGTTGATAAATGTTCAACTTACAGTTTACAATAAGTTCAAAGTCTTCTACTGTTGACTGAGCATCATACGTTGCAGTTGTTGGATCAATAGTCCCATTAACACCAGTCACATTGAACTCAGCTATACATCTATATACTCCTCTGTCTTCAAATCTCACTGGTTCTAGTGTTATTGTTACACTACTTTCAGAAAAAGTGTCGTCAGTGATAATAGAATAAGGAATGTTTATATCTTGAAGTAAATATGTATCTGTAGTGTTCATTTTTGTTATCTCAATTGTTGGTTTGACAACTAATCTCTCTGCTACTCTCACTGTACAAGTAATATTAAGGTTTTGACCTACTTCAGGAGAACCAACACTAACAATATTTAACTGCATATCAGGTAAATCTAGTATAAAGAGAACTTGCATTATATAAAAAGTAAATGTTACTTACTTTGAACAGTTATTGTCTCAGTAGTATTGTTTATTCCACTAATAATTAAAGGATTACTTGAACTGATATTCATTTGACAGGTGTATGTTCCAGTGTCATTAAAGTTACTATTATGATCTCCATTATCAATTGGTAGAAACATTAGTGTACTCTCAAACTCATTGTTTCTATTACTGGTAACATCAGTGATAATACGTCGTGATTCAATAGGTATAGTATTGCCTTGAGGATCAAACCAGACTACAGTGGCTGAAACTGGTGTGTCCACTACACTGGGTAGTGTGCCAGTACAGATCAGGTTGAAATTAGTACTCTCATAGACAAGACCAGTAGAAGGAATCCCTCTGACCACCATACTGGGGGGAGGGACTAAAGAAAACACTAGTGTTAGGGTTGTGTATTATGAAAACTCACTTTGAACATTGAGGTCCCTGTATGTGTGGCCAGAGACTCCTAAATTATTAAATATGCTTGAGCAATAATACCTTCCACTATCAGATGTCTTAACTGGATTAAGTGTTAGAGTACTTAAAATAAGATTACCAATTCTAGTCACATTTCTTATTGTAGCATCACTGTTATTTACATCAACTCTTTCTTTTCTAGCTAGATCATAACTCCATATTACTGAACTAGGTTCATATACTAGTGTCTCAGGTATTCTGATATTACATGTCATAGTGAACTGGTCTCCAGCAAGGGGTGTAGTTGGGAATATGATATTACTTGTCACATGATCAGAAGAGAAATCTATGAAATAATATAGATAATAATTATTAATATCATATTGAATGTACCTGATATTATAAGAGACAGAGTCTTCTCATTCTTATTACCAGTAATAAAAGAAGATACAGGAGATGGTAGAACACTAGTAATACAAGAGTACATAGTACCATTGTCTCTAGTACTATCCAAATTTTCAATACGTAATGTACTAGTGTACATGTCTGATCTTAACATAGTCACTGAACTAATAGTATAATCACTGTTATTAGTAAGAGGAGAACTACCATTGTGAGACCACTCAACAATAACACTAACTCCAGTATTAACAGTATCACCGAGACTAACAGTACATACTATATCAAGATATGTTCCCTCCACTAGTGTACTAGCATTGACAGGATGAGTAGAGATAGCAATCACTGGTTGAGGAACTATATTAATGAAAATGATATAGCTTTGTTTATTCAAATTGTACTTACTTTGTAGTACTAGATCTTCTATACTACTATTAGCTGTTGTGACATTAATCTTATTCACTGTGATGGTAGCTTGACATGTATATTGTCCAGCATCAGAGGTATTTAGTGAAGAGAAGAACAGTGACAGAGAGTACATTGTATTTGAGATATTACTAAGTACTGATGGTACACTGATAGTCTTTAGGTCATCAGATACTAATGATGTATTAACATTATCTTTGATCCATACAATAGTTGGTGTCACTATAAGTCTTTTGATAACATTGACAGTACAATTCAAAAGGTACTCTTCACCAGGTTCTGCTTTACCAGATGTCATTATGTTAACAACAGGAGATGGCAGGTCTATCCAAAACAAGGTATGTTTTACATTATATAATAGAAATGAATAATACAATGTAATCATTCATAATATAATCATTATTTTCACAATATATATTTCATTAATTCTATATAAATATTGCCTTACTTTCAACATTTATTGTGGCATTGCCTTTAGTTGAAGTGTTACGTACATAATAATAATCGCTGACATTAGCTTTAATAACAAAATTACAGTAATATTCTCCACTATTATGAGCATTATAAAGTGGGTTGAAATAAAGAGAAGATTCATACTGAAGAGAACCAACTTGTACCAGATGTTCTAGAATAGTAGCTTCATTAGTAAGACCACTAGGTAAAGATATGTTATTATGTGTCCACTGATTTCTCACAATAATAGGTATTGTAACAAGATCACTCAATCTTATTATACATCTAAGGAAGAATGGTGTACCAACATAGAGTATGTTGTTGTGTTCTTTAGACATGTTCACAGTTACTGGAGGGACTAAAAAGTAATAACAATGATTTTAGAACCTGTTGATAAATGTTCAACTAACAGTTTACAATAAGTTCAAAGTCTTCTACTGTTGACTGAGCATCATAAGTAGCAGTTGTTGGATCAATAGTCCCATTAACACCAGTCACATTGAACTCAGCTATACATCTATATACTCCTCTGTCTTCAAATCTCACTGGTTCTAGTGTTATTGTTACACTACTTTCAGAAAAAGTGTCGTCAGTGATAATAGAATAAGGAATGTTTATATCTTGAAGTAAATATGTATCTGTAGTGTTCATTTTTGTTATCTCAATTGTTGGTTTGACAACTAATCTCTCTGCTACTCTCACTGTACAAGTAATATTAAGGTTTTGACCTACTTCAGGAGAACCAACACTAACAATATTTAACTGCATATCAGGTAAATCTAGTATAAAGAGAACTTGCATTATATAAAAAGTAAATGTTACTTACTTTGAACAGTTATTGTCTCAGTAGTATTGTTTATTCCACTAATAATTAAAGGATTACTTGAACTGATATTCATTTGACAGGTGTATGTTCCAGTGTCATTAAAGTTACTATTATGATCTCCATTATCAATTGGTAGAAACATTAGTGTACTCTCAAACTCATTGTTTCTATTACTGGTAACATCAGTGATAATACGTCGTGATTCAATAGGTATAGTATTGCCTTGAGGATCAAACCAGACTACAGTGGCTGAAACTGGTGTGTCCACTACACTGGGTAGTGTGCCAGTACAGATCAGGTTGAAATTAGTACTCTCATAGACAAGACCAGTAGAAGGAATCCCTCTGACCACCATACTGGGGGGAGGGACTAAAGAAAACACTAGTGTTAGGGTTGTGTATTATGAAAACTCACTTTGAACATTGAGGTCCCTGTATGTGTGGCCAGAGACTCCTAAATTATTAAATATGCTTGAGCAATAATACCTTCCACTATCAGATGTCTTAACTGGATTAAGTGTTAGAGTACTTAAAATAAGATTACCAATTCTAGTCACATTTCTTATTGTAGCATCACTGTTATTTACATCAACTCTTTCTTTTCTAGCTAGATCATAACTCCATATTACTGAACTAGGTTCATATACTAGTGTCTCAGGTATTCTGATATTACATGTCATAGTGAACTGGTCTCCAGCAACGGGTGTAGTTGGGAATATGATATTACTTGTCACATGATCAGAAGAGAAATCTATGAAATAATATAGATAATAATTATTAATATCATATTGAATGTACCTGATATTATAAGAGACAGAGTCTTCTCATTCTTATTACCAGTAATAAAAGAAGATACAGGAGATGGTAGAACACTAGTAATACAAGAGTACATAGTACCATTGTCTCTAGTACTATCCAAATTTTCAATACGTAATGTACTAGTGTACATGTCTGATCTTAACATAGTCACTGAACTAATAGTATAATCACTGTTATTAGTAAGAGGAGAACTACCATTGTGAGACCACTCAACAATAACACTAACTCCAGTATTAACAGTATCACCGAGACTAACAGTACATACTATATCAAGATATGTTCCCTCCACTAGTGTACTAGCATTGACAGGATGAGTAGAGATAGCAATCACTGGTTGAGGAACTATATTAATGAAAATGATATAGCTTTGTTTATTCAAATTGTACTTACTTTGTAGTACTAGATCTTCTATACTACTATTAGCTGTTGTGACATTAATCTTATTCACTGTGATGGTAGCTTGACATGTATATTGTCCAGCATCAGAGGTATTTAGTGAAGAGAAGAACAGTGACAGAGAGTACATTGTATTTGAGATATTACTAAGTACTGATGGTACACTGATAGTCTTTAGGTCATCAGATACT
The DNA here is from genome assembly GCA_963965975.1 of Xestospongia bergquistia. Classification (NCBI taxonomy): domain Eukaryota; kingdom Metazoa; phylum Porifera; class Demospongiae; order Haplosclerida; family Petrosiidae; genus Xestospongia; species Xestospongia bergquistia. The sequence continues at coordinate 2,532,873 of OZ014415.1, forward strand.
AATGATGTATTAACATTATCTTTGATCCATACAATAGTTGGTGTCACTATAAGTCTTTTGATAACATTGACAGTACAATTCAAAAGGTACTCTTCACCAGGTTCTGCTTTACCAGATGTCATTATGTTAACAACAGGAGATGGCAGGTCTATCCAAAACAAGGTATGTTTTACATTATATAATAGAAATGAATAATACAATGTAATCATTCATAATATAATCATTATTTTCACAATATATATTTCATTAATTCTATATAAATATTGCCTTACTTTCAACATTTATTGTGGCATTGCCTTTAGTTGAAGTGTTACGTACATAATAATAATCGCTGACATTAGCTTTAATAACAAAATTACAGTAATATTCTCCACTATTATGAGCATTATAAAGTGGGTTGAAATAAAGAGAAGATTCATACTGAAGAGAACCAACTTGTACCAGATGTTCTAGAATAGTAGCTTCATTAGTAAGACCACTAGGTAAAGATATGTTATTATGTGTCCACTGATTTCTCACAATAATAGGTATTGTAACAAGATCACTCAATCTTATTATACATCTAAGGAAGAATGGTGTACCAACATAGAGTATGTTGTTGTGTTCTTTAGACATGTTCACAGTTACTGGAGGGACTAAAAAGTAATAACAATGATTTTAGAACCTGTTGATAAATGTTCAACTAACAGTTTACAATAAGTTCAAAGTCTTCTACTGTTGACTGAGCATCATAAGTAGCAGTTGTTGGATCAATAGTCCCATTAACACCAGTCACATTGAACTCAGCTATACATCTATATACTCCTCTGTCTTCAAATCTCACTGGTTCTAGTGTTATTGTTACACTACTTTCAGAAAAAGTGTCGTCAGTGATAATAGAATAAGGAATGTTTATATCTTGAAGTAAATATGTATCTGTAGTGTTCATTTTTGTTATCTCAATTGTTGGTTTGACAACTAATCTCTCTGCTACTCTCACTGTACAAGTAATATTAAGGTTTTGACCTACTTCAGGAGAACCAACACTAACAATATTTAACTGCATATCAGGTAAATCTAGTATAAAGAGAACTTGCATTATATAAAAAGTAAATGTTACTTACTTTGAACAGTTATTGTCTCAGTAGTATTGTTTATTCCACTAATAATTAAAGGATTACTTGAACTGATATTCATTTGACAGGTGTATGTTCCAGTGTCATTAAAGTTACTATTATGATCTCCATTATCAATTGGTAGAAACATTAGTGTACTCTCAAACTCATTGTTTCTATTACTGGTAACATCAGTGATAATACGTCGTGATTCAATAGGTATAGTATTGCCTTGAGGATCAAACCAGACTACAGTGGCTGAAACTGGTGTGTCCACTACACTGGGTAGTGTGCCAGTACAGATCAGGTTGAAATTAGTACTCTCATAGACAAGACCAGTAGAAGGAATCCCTCTGACCACCATACTGGGGGGAGGGACTAAAGAAAACACTAGTGTTAGGGTTGTGTATTATGAAAACTCACTTTGAACATTGAGGTCCCTGTATGTGTGGCCAGAGACTCCTAAATTATTAAATATGCTTGAGCAATAATACCTTCCACTATCAGATGTCTTAACTGGATTAAGTGTTAGAGTACTTAAAATAAGATTACCAATTCTAGTCACATTTCTTATTGTAGCATCACTGTTATTTACATCAACTCTTTCTTTTCTAGCTAGATCATAACTCCATATTACTGAACTAGGTTCATATACTAGTGTCTCAGGTATTCTGATATTACATGTCATAGTGAACTGGTCTCCAGCAAGGGGTGTAGTTGGGAATATGATATTACTTGTCACATGATCAGAAGAGAAATCTATGAAATAATATAGATAATAATTATTAATATCATATTGAATGTACCTGATATTATAAGAGACAGAGTCTTCTCATTCTTATTACCAGTAATAAAAGAAGATACAGGAGATGGTAGAACACTAGTAATACAAGAGTACATAGTACCATTGTCTCTAGTACTATCCAAATTTTCAATACGTAATGTACTAGTGTACATGTCTGATCTTAACATAGTCACTGAACTAATAGTATAATCACTGTTATTAGTAAGAGGAGAACTACCATTGTGAGACCACTCAACAATAACACTAACTCCAGTATTAACAGTATCACCGAGACTAACAGTACATACTATATCAAGATATGTTCCCTCCACTAGTGTACTAGCATTGACAGGATGAGTAGAGATAGCAATCACTGGTTGAGGAACTATATTAATGAAAATGATATAGCTTTGTTTATTCAAATTGTACTTACTTTGTAGTACTAGATCTTCTATACTACTATTAGCTGTTGTGACATTAATCTTATTCACTGTGATGGTAGCTTGACATGTATATTGTCCAGCATCAGAGGTATTTAGTGAAGAGAAGAACAGTGACAGAGAGTACATTGTATTTGAGATATTACTAAGTACTGATGGTACACTGATAGTCTTTAGGTCATCAGATACTAATGATGTATTAACATTATCTTTGATCCATACAATAGTTGGTGTCACTATAAGTCTTTTGATAACATTGACAGTACAATTCAAAAGGTACTCTTCACCAGGTTCTGCTTTACCAGATGTCATTATGTTAACAACAGGAGATGGCAGGTCTATCCAAAACAAGGTATGTTTTACATTATATAATAGAAATGAATAATACAATGTAATCATTCATAATATAATCATTATTTTCACAATATATATTTCATTAATTCTATATAAATATTGCCTTACTTTCAACATTTATTGTGGCATTGCCTTTAGTTGAAGTGTTACGTACATAATAATAATCGCTGACATTAGCTTTAATAACAAAATTACAGTAATATTCTCCACTATTATGAGCATTATAAAGTGGGTTGAAATAAAGAGAAGATTCATACTGAAGAGAACCAACTTGTACCAGATGTTCTAGAATAGTAGCTTCATTAGTAAGACCACTAGGTAAAGATATGTTATTATGTGTCCACTGATTTCTCACAATAATAGGTATTGTAACAAGATCACTCAATCTTATTATACATCTAAGGAAGAATGGTGTACCAACATAGAGTATGTTGTTGTGTTCTTTAGACATGTTCACAGTTACTGGAGGGACTAAAAAGTAATAACAATGATTTTAGAACCTGTTGATAAATGTTCAACTAACAGTTTACAATAAGTTCAAAGTCTTCTACTGTTGACTGAGCATCATAAGTAGCAGTTGTTGGATCAATAGTCCCATTAACACCAGTCACATTGAACTCAGCTATACATCTATATACTCCTCTGTCTTCAAATCTCACTGGTTCTAGTGTTATTGTTACACTACTTTCAGAAAAAGTGTCGTCAGTGATAATAGAATAAGGAATGTTTATATCTTGAAGTAAATATGTATCTGTAGTGTTCATTTTTGTTATCTCAATTGTTGGTTTGACAACTAATCTCTCTGCTACTCTCACTGTACAAGTAATATTAAGGTTTTGACCTACTTCAGGAGAACCAACACTAACAATATTTAACTGCATATCAGGTAAATCTAGTATAAAGAGAACTTGCATTATATAAAAAGTAAATGTTACTTACTTTGAACAGTTATTGTCTCAGTAGTATTGTTTATTCCACTAATAATTAAAGGATTACTTGAACTGATATTCATTTGACAGGTGTATGTTCCAGTGTCATTAAAGTTACTATTATGATCTCCATTATCAATTGGTAGAAACATTAGTGTACTCTCAAACTCATTGTTTCTATTACTGGTAACATCAGTGATAATACGTCGTGATTCAATAGGTATAGTATTGCCTTGAGGATCAAACCAGACTACAGTGGCTGAAACTGGTGTGTCCACTACACTGGGTAGTGTGCCAGTACAGATCAGGTTGAAATTAGTACTCTCATAGACAAGACCAGTAGAAGGAATCCCTCTGACCACCATACTGGGGGGAGGGACTAAAGAAAACACTAGTGTTAGGGTTGTGTATTATGAAAACTCACTTTGAACATTGAGGTCCCTGTATGTGTGGCCAGAGACTCCTAAATTATTAAATATGCTTGAGCAATAATACCTTCCACTATCAGATGTCTTAACTGGATTAAGTGTTAGAGTACTTAAAATAAGATTACCAATTCTAGTCACATTTCTTATTGTAGCATCACTGTTATTTACATCAACTCTTTCTTTTCTAGCTAGATCATAACTCCATATTACTGAACTAGGTTCATATACTAGTGTCTCAGGTATTCTGATATTACATGTCATAGTGAACTGGTCTCCAGCAACGGGTGTAGTTGGGAATATGATATTACTTGTCACATGATCAGAAGAGAAATCTATGAAATAATATAGATAATAATTATTAATATCATATTGAATGTACCTGATATTATAAGAGACAGAGTCTTCTCATTCTTATTACCAGTAATAAAAGAAGATACAGGAGATGGTAGAACACTAGTAATACAAGAGTACATAGTACCATTGTCTCTAGTACTATCCAAATTTTCAATACGTAATGTACTAGTGTACATGTCTGATCTTAACATAGTCACTGAACTAATAGTATAATCACTGTTATTAGTAAGAGGAGAACTACCATTGTGAGACCACTCAACAATAACACTAACTCCAGTATTAACAGTATCACCGAGACTAACAGTACATACTATATCAAGATATGTTCCCTCCACTAGTGTACTAGCATTGACAGGATGAGTAGAGATAGCAATCACTGGTTGAGGAACTATATTAATGAAAATGATATAGCTTTGTTTATTCAAATTGTACTTACTTTGTAGTACTAGATCTTCTATACTACTATTAGCTGTTGTGACATTAATCTTATTCACTGTGATGGTAGCTTGACATGTATATTGTCCAGCATCAGAGGTATTTAGTGAAGAGAAGAACAGTGACAGAGAGTACATTGTATTTGAGATATTACTAAGTACTGATGGTACACTGATAGTCTTTAGGTCATCAGATACTAATGATGTATTAACATTATCTTTGATCCATACAATAGTTGGTGTCACTATAAGTCTTTTGATAACATTGACAGTACAATTCAAAAGGTACTCTTCACCAGGTTCTGCTTTACCAGATGTCATTATGTTAACAACAGGAGATGGCAGGTCTATCCAAAACAAGGTATGTTTTACATTATATAATAGAAATGAATAATACAATGTAATCATTCATAATATAATCATTATTTTCACAATATATATTTCATTAATTCTATATAAATATTGCCTTACTTTCAACATTTATTGTGGCATTGCCTTTAGTTGAAGTGTTACGTACATAATAATAATCGCTGACATTAGCTTTAATAACAAAATTACAGTAATATTCTCCACTATTATGAGCATTATAAAGTGGGTTGAAATAAAGAGAAGATTCATACTGAAGAGAACCAACTTGTACCAGATGTTCTAGAATAGTAGCTTCATTAGTAAGACCACTAGGTAAAGATATGTTATTATGTGTCCACTGATTTCTCACAATAATAGGTATTGTAACAAGATCACTCAATCTTATTATACATCTAAGGAAGAATGGTGTACCAACATAGAGTATGTTGTTGTGTTCTTTAGACATGTTCACAGTTACTGGAGGGACTAAAAAGTAATAACAATGATTTTAGAACCTGTTGATAAATGTTCAACTTACAGTTTACAATAAGTTCAAAGTCTTCTACTGTTGACTGAGCATCATAAGTAGCAGTTGTTGGATCAATAGTCCCATTAACACCAGTCACATTGAACTCAGCTATACATCTATATACTCCTCTGTCTTCAAATCTCACTGGTTCTAGTGTTATTGTTACACTACTTTCAGAAAAAGTGTCGTCAGTGATAATAGAATAAGGAATGTTTATATCTTGAAGTAAATATGTATCTGTAGTGTTCATTTTTGTTATCTCAATTGTTGGTTTGACAACTAATCTCTCTGCTACTCTCACTGTACAAGTAATATTAAGGTTTTGACCTACTTCAGGAGAACCAACACTAACAATATTTAACTGCATATCAGGTAAATCTAGTATAAAGAGAACTTGCATTATATAAAAAGTAAATGTTACTTACTTTGAACAGTTATTGTCTCAGTAGTATTGTTTATTCCACTAATAATTAAAGGATTACTTGAACTGATATTCATTTGACAGGTGTATGTTCCAGTGTCATTAAAGTTACTATTATGATCTCCATTATCAATTGGTAGAAACATTAGTGTACTCTCAAACTCATTGTTTCTATTACTGGTAACATCAGTGATAATACGTCGTGATTCAATAGGTATAGTATTGCCTTGAGGATCAAACCAGACTACAGTGGCTGAAACTGGTGTGTCCACTACACTGGGTAGTGTGCCAGTACAGATCAGGTTGAAATTAGTACTCTCATAGACAAGACCAGTAGAAGGAATCCCTCTGACCACCATACTGGGGGGAGGGACTAAAGAAAACACTAGTGTTAGGGTTGTGTATTATGAAAACTCACTTTGAACATTGAGGTCCCTGTATGTGTGGCCAGAGACTCCTAAATTATTAAATATGCTTGAGCAATAATACCTTCCACTATCAGATGTCTTAACTGGATTAAGTGTTAGAGTACTTAAAATAAGATTACCAATTCTAGTCACATTTCTTATTGTAGCATCACTGTTATTTACATCAACTCTTTCTTTTCTAGCTAGATCATAACTCCATATTACTGAACTAGGTTCATATACTAGTGTCTCAGGTATTCTGATATTACATGTCATAGTGAACTGGTCTCCAGCAACGGGTGTAGTTGGGAATATGATATTACTTGTCACATGATCAGAAGAGAAATCTATGAAATAATATAGATAATAATTATTAATATCATATTGAATGTACCTGATATTATAAGAGACAGAGTCTTCTCATTCTTATTACCAGTAATAAAAGAAGATACAGGAGATGGTAGAACACTAGTAATACAAGAGTACATAGTACCATTGTCTCTAGTACTATCCAAATTTTCAATACGTAATGTACTAGTGTACATGTCTGATCTTAACATAGTCACTGAACTAATAGTATAATCACTGTTATTAGTAAGAGGAGAACTACCATTGTGAGACCACTCAACAATAACACTAACTCCAGTATTAACAGTATCACCGAGACTAACAGTACATACTATATCAAGATATGTTCCCTCCACTAGTGTACTAGCATTGACAGGATGAGTAGAGATAGCAATCACTGGTTGAGGAACTATATTAATGAAAATGATATAGCTTTGTTTATTCAAATTGTACTTACTTTGTAGTACTAGATCTTCTATACTACTATTAGCTGTTGTGACATTAATCTTATTCACTGTGATGGTAGCTTGACATGTATATTGTCCAGCATCAGAGGTATTTAGTGAAGAGAAGAACAGTGACAGAGAGTACATTGTATTTGAGATATTACTAAGTACTGATGGTACACTGATAGTCTTTAGGTCATCAGATACTAATGATGTATTAACATTATCTTTGATCCATACAATAGTTGGTGTCACTATAAGTCTTTTGATAACATTGACAGTACAATTCAAAAGGTACTCTTCACCAGGTTCTGCTTTACCAGATGTCATTATGTTAACAACAGGAGATGGCAGGTCTATCCAAAACAAGGTATGTTTTACATTATATAATAGAAATGAATAATACAATGTAATCATTCATAATATAATCATTATTTTCACAATATATATTTCATTAATTCTATATAAATATTGCCTTACTTTCAACATTTATTGTGGCATTGCCTTTAGTTGAAGTGTTACGTACATAATAATAATCGCTGACATTAGCTTTAATAACAAAATTACAGTAATATTCTCCACTATTATGAGCATTATAAAGTGGGTTGAAATAAAGAGAAGATTCATACTGAAGAGAACCAACTTGTACCAGATGTTCTAGAATAGTAGCTTCATTAGTAAGACCACTAGGTAAAGATATGTTATTATGTGTCCACTGATTTCTCACAATAATAGGTATTGTAACAAGATCACTCAATCTTATTATACATCTAAGGAAGAATGGTGTACCAACATAGAGTATGTTGTTGTGTTCTTTAGACATGTTCACAGTTACTGGAGGGACTAAAAAGTAATAACAATGATTTTAGAACCTGTTGATAAATGTTCAACTAACAGTTTACAATAAGTTCAAAGTCTTCTACTGTTGACTGAGCATCATAAGTAGCAGTTGTTGGATCAATAGTCCCATTAACACCAGTCACATTGAACTCAGCTATACATCTATATACTCCTCTGTCTTCAAATCTCACTGGTTCTAGTGTTATTGTTACACTACTTTCAGAAAAAGTGTCGTCAGTGATAATAGAATAAGGAATGTTTATATCTTGAAGTAAATATGTATCTGTAGTGTTCATTTTTGTTATCTCAATTGTTGGTTTGACAACTAATCTCTCTGCTACTCTCACTGTACAAGTAATATTAAGGTTTTGACCTACTTCAGGAGAACCAACACTAACAATATTTAACTGCATATCAGGTAAATCTAGTATAAAGAGAACTTGCATTATATAAAAAGTAAATGTTACTTACTTTGAACAGTTATTGTCTCAGTAGTATTGTTTATTCCACTAATAATTAAAGGATTACTTGAACTGATATTCATTTGACAGGTGTATGTTCCAGTGTCATTAAAGTTACTATTATGATCTCCATTATCAATTGGTAGAAACATTAGTGTACTCTCAAACTCATTGTTTCTATTACTGGTAACATCAGTGATAATACGTCGTGATTCAATAGGTATAGTATTGCCTTGAGGATCAAACCAGACTACAGTGGCTGAAACTGGTGTGTCCACTACACTGGGTAGTGTGCCAGTACAGATCAGGTTGAAATTAGTACTCTCATAGACAAGACCAGTAGAAGGAATCCCTCTGACCACCATACTGGGGGGAGGGACTAAAGAAAACACTAGTGTTAGGGTTGTGTATTATGAAAACTCACTTTGAACATTGAGGTCCCTGTATGTGTGGCCAGAGACTCCTAAATTATTAAATATGCTTGAGCAATAATACCTTCCACTATCAGATGTCTTAACTGGATTAAGTGTTAGAGTACTTAAAATAAGATTACCAATTCTAGTCACATTTCTTATTGTAGCATCACTGTTATTTACATCAACTCTTTCTTTTCTAGCTAGATCATAACTCCATATTACTGAACTAGGTTCATATACTAGTGTCTCAGGTATTCTGATATTACATGTCATAGTGAACTGGTCTCCAGCAACGGGTGTAGTTGGGAATATGATATTACTTGTCACATGATCAGAAGAGAAATCTATGAAATAATATAGATAATAATTATTAATATCATATTGAATGTACCTGATATTATAAGAGACAGAGTCTTCTCATTCTTATTACCAGTATTAAAAGAAGATACAGGAGATGGTAGAACACTAGTAATACAAGAGTACATAGTACCATTGTCTCTAGTACTATCCAAATTTTCAATACGTAATGTACTAGTGTACATGTCTGATCTTAACATAGTCACTGAACTAATAGTATAATCACTGTTATTAGTAAGAGGAGAACTACCATTGTGAGACCACTCAACAATAACACTAACTCCAGTATTAACAGTATCACCGAGACTAACAGTACATACTATATCAAGATATGTTCCCTCCACTAGTGTACTAGCATTGACAGGATGAGTAGAGATAGCAATCACTGGTTGAGGAACTATATTAATGAAAATGATATAGCTTTGTTTATTCAAATTGTACTTACTTTGTAGTACTAGATCTTCTATACTACTATTAGCTGTTGTGACATTAATCTTATTCACTGTGATGGTAGCTTGACATGTATATTGTCCAGCATCAGAGGTATTTAGTGAAGAGAAGAACAGTGACAGAGAGTACATTGTATTTGAGATATTACTAAGTACTGATGGTACACTGATAGTCTTTAGGTCATCAGATACTAATGATGTATTAACATTATCTTTGATCCATACAATAGTTGGTGTCACTATAAGTCTTTTGATAACATTGACAGTACAATTCAAAAGGTACTCTTCACCAGGTTCTGCTTTACCAGATGTCATTATGTTAACAACAGGAGATGGCAGGTCTATCCAAAACAAGGTATGTTTTACATTATATAATAGAAATGAATAATACAATGTAATCATTCATAATATAATCATTATTTTCACAATATATATTTCATTAATTCTATATAAATATTGCCTTACTTTCAACATTTATTGTGGCATTGCCTTTAGTTGAAGTGTTACGTACATAATAATAATCGCTGACATTAGCTTTAATAACAAAATTACAGTAATATTCTCCACTATTATGAGCATTATAAAGTGGGTTGAAATAAAGAGAAGATTCATACTGAAGAGAACCAACTTGTACCAGATGTTCTAGAATAGTAGCTTCATTAGTAAGATCACTAGGTAAAGATATGTTATTATGTGTCCACTGATTTCTCACAATAATAGGTATTGTAACAAGATCACTCAATCTTATTATACATCTAAGGAAGAATGGTGTACCAACATAGAGTATGTTGTTGTGTTCTTTAGACATGTTCACAGTCACTGGAGGGACTAAAAAGTAATAACAATCATTTTAGAACCTGTTGATAAATGTTCAACTTACAGTTTACAATAAGTTCAAAGTCTTCTACTGTTGACTGAGCATCATAAGTAGCAGTTGTTGGATCAATAGTCCCATTAACACCAGTCACATTGAACTCAGCTATACATCTATATTTCCCTCTGTCTTCAAATCTCACTGGTTCTAGTGTTATTGTTACACTACTTTCAGAAAAAGTGTCGTCAGTGATAATAGAATAAGGAATGTTTATATCTTGAAGTAAATATGTATCTGTAGTGTTCATTTTTGTTATCTCAATTGTTGGTTTGACAACTAATCTCTCTGCTACTCTCACTGTACAAGTAATATTAAGGTTTTGACCTACTTCAGGAGAACCAACACTAACAATATTTAACTGCATATCAGGTAAATCTAGTATAAAGAGAACTTGCATTATATAAAAAGTAAATGTTACTTACTTTGAACAGTTATTGTCTCAGTAGTATTGTTTATTCCACTAATAATTAAAGGATTACTTGAACTGATATTCATTTGACAGGTGTATGTTCCAGTGTCATTAAAGTTACTATTATGATCTCCATTATCAATTGGTAGAAACATTAGTGTACTCTCAAACTCATTGTTTCTATTACTGGTAACATCAGTGATAATACGTCGTGATTCAATAGGTATAGTATTGCCTTGAGGATCAAACCAGACTACAGTGGCTGAAACTGGTGTGTCCACTACACTGGGTAGTGTGCCAGTACAGATCAGGTTGAAATTAGTACTCTCATAGACAAGACCAGTAGAAGGAATCCCTCTGACCACCATACTGGGGGGAGGGACTAAAGAAAACACTAGTGTTAGGGTTGTGTATTATGAAAACTCACTTTGAACATTGAGGTCCCTGTATATGTGGCCAGTGACTCCTAAATTATTAAATATGCTTGAGCAATAATACCTTCCACTATCAGATGTCTTGACTGGATTAAGTGTTAGAGTACTTAAAATAAGATTACCAATTCTAGTCACATTTCTTATTGTAGCATCACTGTTATTTACATCAACTCTTTCTTTTCTAGCTAGATCATAACTCCATATTACTGAACTAGGTTCATATACTAGTGTCTCAGGTATTCTGATATTACATGTCATAGTGAACTGGTCTCCAGCAACGGGTGTAGTTGGGAATATGATATTACTTGTCACATGATCAGAAGAGAAATCTATGAAATAATATAGATAATAATTATTAATATCATATTGAATGTACCTGATATTATAAGAGACAGAGTCTTCTCATTCTTATTACCAGTAATAAAAGAAGATACAGGAGATGGTAGAACACTAGTAATACAAGAGTACATAGTACCATTGTCTCTAGTACTATCCAAATTTTCAATACGTAATGTACTAGTGTACATGTCTGATCTTAACATAGTCACTGAACTAATAGTATAATCACTGTTATTAGTAAGAGGAGAACTACCATTGTGAGACCACTCAACAATAACACTAACTCCAGTATTAACAGTATCACTGAGACTAACAGTACATACTATATCAAGATATGTTCCCTCCACTACTGTACTAGCATTGACAGGATGAGTAGAGATAGCAATCACTGGTTGAGGAACTATATTAATGAAAATGATATAGCTTTGTTTATTCAAATTGTACTTACTTTGTAGTACTAGATCTTCTATACTACTATTAGCTGTTGTGGCATTAATCTTATTCACTGTGATGGTAGCTTGACATGTATATTGTCCAGCATCAGAGGTATTTAGTGAAGAGAAGAACAGTGACAGAGAGTACATTGTATCTGAGATATTACTAAGTACTGATGGTACATTGATACTCTTTAGGTCATCAGATACTAATGATGTATTAACATTATCTTTGATCCATACAATAGTTGGTGTCACTATAAGTCTTTTGATAACATTGACAGTACAATTCAAAAGGTATTCTTCACCAGGTACTGCTTTACCAGATGTCATTATGTTAACAACAGGAGATGGCAGGTCTATCCAAAACAAGGTATGTTTAACATTATATAATAGAAATGAATAATACAATGTAATCATTCATAATATAATCATTATTTTCACAATATATATTTCATTAATTCTAACAAAATATTGTCTTACTTTCAACATTTATTGTGGCATTGCCTTTAGTTGAAGTGTTACGTACATAATGATAATCACTGACATTAGCTATAATAACAAAATTACAGTAATATTCTCCACTATTACGAATGTTATAAAGTGGATTGAAATAAAGAGAAGATTCATACTGAAGAGAACCAACTTGTGCCAGATGTTCGAGAATAGTAGCTTCATTAGTAAGACCGCTAGGTAAAGATATGTCATTATGTGTCCATTGATTTCTCACAATAATAGGTATTGTAACAAGATCACTCAATCTTATTATACATTTAAGGAAGAATGGTGTACCAACATAGAATATATTGTTGTGTTCTTTAGACATGTTCACAGTCACTGGAGGGACTAAAAAGTAATAACAATCATTTTAGAATCTGCTAATAAACGTGCAACTTACAGTTTACAGTAAGTTCATAGTCTTCTACAGTTGACTGAGCATCATAAGTAGCAGTTGTTGGATCAATAGTCCCATTAACACCAGTCACATTGAACTCAGCTATACACCTATATACTCCTCTGTCTTCAAATCTCACTGGTTCTAGTGTTATTGTCACATTACTTTCAGACCCAGTGTCATCAGAGATAATTAAATATGGAACGTTTATATCTTGAAGTAGATATGTATCTGTAGTGTTCATTTTTGTTATTTGAATTGTTGGTTTAACAACTAATCTCTCCATTAATTTCACTGTACAAGTAATATTAAGGTTTTGACCTACTTCAGGAGAACCAACACTAACAATATTTAACTGCATATCAGGTAAATCTAGTAAAAAAAACTTGCATTATATAAAAAGTAAATATTATTTACTTTGAACAGCTATTTCGTCAGTAGTCCTGCTTACTCCACTAATAATTAAAGGATCACTTGAACTAATAGTCATCTGACAGGTATATGTTCCAGTGTCATTAAAGTTACTATTATGATCTCCATTATCAATTGGTAGAAACACTAGTGTACTCTCAAACTCATTGTTTCCATTACTGGTAACATTAGTGATCATATGTCGTGATTCAATAGGTATAGTATTGCCTTGAGGATCAAACCAGACTACAGTGGCTGAAACTGGTGTGTCCACTACACTGGGTAGTGTGCCAGTACAGATCAGGTTGAAATTAGTACTCTCATAGACAAGACCAGTAGAAGGAATCCCTCTGACAACCATACTGGGGGGAGGGACTAAAGAAAGCACTAGTGTTAGGGTTGTGTATTATGAAAACTCACTTTGAACATTGAGGTCCTTGTATGTGTGGTCAATGACTCCTAAATTATTAAATATACTTGAGCAATAATACCTTCTACTATCAGATGTCTTAACTGGATTAAGTGTTAGAGTACTTAAAATAAGATTACCAATTCTAGTCACATTTCTTATTGTAGCATCACTGTTATTTACATCAATTTTTTGTTCTCTAGCTGGATCATAACTCCATATTACTGAACTAGGTTCATATACTAGTGTCTCAGGTATTCTGATATTACATGTCATAGTGAACTGGTCTCCAGCAAGGGGTGTAGTTGGGAATATGATATTACTTGTCACATGATCAGAAGAGAAATCTATGAAATAATATAGATAATAATTATTAATATCATATTGAATGTACCTGATATTATAAGAGACAGAGTCTTCTCATTCTTATTACCAGTAATAAAAGAAGATACAGGAGATGGTAGAACACTAGTAATACAAGAGTACATAGTACCATTGTCTCTAGTACTATCCAAATTTTCAATACGTAATGTACTAATGTACATGTGTGATCCTAACATATTCACTGAACTTATAGTATAATCACTGTTATTAGTAAGAGGAGAACTACCATTGCGAGACCACTCAACAATAACACTAACTCCAGTATTAACAGTATCACTGAGACTAACAGTACATACTATATCAAGATATGTTCCCTCCACTAGTGTACTAGCATTGACAGGATGAGTAGAGATAGCAATCACTGGTTGAGGAACTATATTAATGAAAATGATATAGCTTTGTTTATTCAAATTGTATTTACTTTGTAGTGCTAGATTATCTATACTAGCGTTAGTTGTTGTGACATTAATTTCATTCATTGTGATGGTAGCTTGACATGTATATTGTCCAGCATCAGAGGTATTTAGTGAAGAAAAGAACAGTGACAGAGAGTACATTGTATCTGAGATATTACTAAGTACTGATGGTACACTGATACTCTTTAGATCATCAGATACTAATGATGTATTAACATTATCTTTGATCCATACAATAGTTGGTGTCACTATAAGTCTGTCAATGACTTTAACAGTACAATTCAAAAGGTATTCTTCACCAAGTTCTGCTTTACCAGATGTCATTATGTTCACAACAGGAGATGGCAGGTCTATCCAAAATAAAGTATGCTTTACATTATATAATAGAGGTGAATAATACAATGAAATCATTTTACAAATATATATGACTTTAGTAATATATAATTAATTAATTCTAACTAAATATTGCCTTACTTTCAATATTTATTGTGGTATTGGCTTTAGTTGAAATGTTATGTACATAATGATAATCACTGATATTAGCTATAATAACAAAATTACAGTAATATTCTCCACTATTATGAGCATTATAAAGTGGATTGAAATAAAGAGAAGATTCATACTGAAGAGAACCAACTTGTACCAGAAGTTTTAGAATAGTAGCTTCATTAATAAGACCACTAGGTAAAGACATGTCAATATGTGTCCATTGATTTTTCACAATAATAGGTATTGTAACAAGATCACTCAATGTTATTATACATCTAAGGAAGAATGGTGTACCAACATAGAGTATATTGTTGTGTTCTTTAGACATGTTCACAGTCACTGGAGGGACTAAAAAGTAGCGACAATCATGTTAGAACCTGCTGATAAATGTGCAACTTACAATTTACGATAAGTTCAAAGTCTTCTACAGTTGACTGAGCATCATAAGTAGCAGTTGTTGGATCAATAGTCCCATTAACACCAGTCACATTAAAATCAGCCATACAACTATATACTCCTCTGTCTTCAAATCTCATTGGTTCTAGTGTTATTGTCACATTATATTCAGACCCAGTGTCATCAGTGATAATTGAATATGGAACTTTTAAATCTTGAAGTAAATATATATCTGTAGTGTTCATTTTTGTTATTTCAATTGTTGGTTTGACAACTAATCTCTCCACTACTATCACTGTACAAGTAATATTAAGGTTTTGACCTACTTCAGGAGAACCAATACTAACAATATTTAACTGCATATCAGGTAAACCTAGTAAAGAAAACTAACATTATATAAAAAAAGTAAATATTACTTACTTTGAACAATTATTGTGTCAGTAGTACTGTTTATTCCACTAATAATTAAAGGATCACTTGAACTAATAGTCATCTGACAGGTATATGTTCCAGTGTCATTAAAGTTATTATTATGATTTCCATTGTCAATAGGTAGAAATGTTAATCTACTCTGAAATTCATTGTTTCCACTACTAATAATATCAGTGATCATATGTCGTGTTTTAACAGGTATAGTATTGCCTTGAGGATCAATCCAGACTACAGTAGCTGATACTGTTGTGTCCACTACACTGGGTAGTGTACCAGTACAGGTCAGGTTAAAGTTAGTACTCTCATAGACAGGACCAGTGGAAGGACTCCGTGTGATAACAATACTGGGTGGAGGGACTGTGGAAACCATATAAGCCATATTCACTTTAATTTCCAAACAAATAACTTACTTTGAACATTAAGATCTCTTGATACATGATCAGTGACTCCTAAATCATTAAATATCACTGAACAATAATACTTTCTACCATCAGATGTCTTCACTGGATTAAATGTTAGAGTACTTAACATAAGATTATCAATTCTAGTCACATTTCCTATTGTAGCATCACTGTTTCTTACATTTACTCTTTGTTCTCTAGCAAAATCATAACTCCATATTACTACAAGTCTAGTAAGATCATGTACCAGTCTCTCAGGTGTATTAATATTACATGTCATAGCAAACTGGTCTCCAGCAGTGGGTGTGGTTGGAAATTGAATATCAATTATCACATGGTCAGCAGTGAAATCTGTATATTCAAATAATTATAATCATACTAACATTACATATACAATTAAGAGTTATACCTGCCACATTTAGTATAACATTGTAGTTATTCTCATTACCAGTAATATAAGAAGATACAGGAGATGGTAGAACACTCACAGCACAAGAGTACATAGCATCATTGTCTCTAGTAATACTCAAACTCTCAATACGTAATGTACTAGTATACATGTCTGATGTTAACATAGTTAGTGAACTAATAGTATAGTCACTGTTATTAGTAAGAGGAGAACCACCATTATGAGACCACTCAACATCAACACTAACTCCAGTATTAACAGCATCACTGATGTTAACAGTACATACTATATCAAGATATGTTGCCTCTATTAGTGACCTTGGATCAACAGGATGAGTAGAGACAGTAACAACTGGTTTTATAACTAGTGGTAGAAACAATTTAAGATTATATTAATGGACTTATTTATAATATATGACATTTTTAAATACTATATAGCTATTGGCTTAGGAAGTAGAGTGTAGATATAAAGGCAATTGAAGAGTGTATTGATCATGTGATATTCACATGACTTATAAACTATTTAATTTATAATTACTATACATTGACAAATCATTAAGTGTTATAACTCACTGGTTGTATTGATAGTTAAAGCTTTAACATAAGAGACTTGGCAACTGGTATTAATGTGACTGATGTTCACTACACATTGATACTGTCCACTATGTGATGTCATTAGTGGAGTGTAGGATATAGATACACTGTTATCTCCAGAGTTAATAGATGAGTTAACCACACCTTCTCCAATTTTAACAATGCTTGCATTAACAACAATGCCTGTAAGATTATCATATACATCTACAATACATACTACAGAATAGTTCTCTCCAGCAACACTGGTACCAGTAGTAATGATTTTAATATCTTGAACTAACAGGTCTAGATATAATTAAATGAGAGGAAATATCTCATCAATATTTATGTGTTATAGGCATTGGATACGGACAATGAACTATATAAATGCTTTAGATTAAATGATATAAAGTGTGTATTTATTAATTAGGAGATGTTTAGGATAAGCATGATTAACAGTTCATATGATTTAGTTATTATTTTGTTGTTTAAATATTATTATACCTGAATCAACTATAGTGGTAGTTTAGTTATTTACTTAAAACAATCAGTCTACTTACCATTGCTGGATCTGTTAGTTGGGGAAGGATCATGTCCAACACCTGGTTGGGCAGCTATAAGTATTAGTTCTGCACAAATTAATAATATCCTCACAAACTCCCTCATTTCCAAGTTCTTTACAAAACTAGATCTACACTGTACATATATTAAAGAATGAACCGTAACAACAGACTGTTATGACTACTGTTGTAAGGTTATGTATACAGCACCTGTACAAATGTACTATGAGTAAACATTGAGTTGTGGTTACTATAGAACCAGACCCTCAATCAAAACTAAGTTGTACCAGTTATTACTGTGGTCAATAGTTGATAAAAATTATTACAATGATGATATGTATAAAATGTAGTTTTGCTAAAGTTATGATTGTGACAAACATATTTGTACACACCCTTGTTTATACAATGAAATATTATGTAATATATTTATACTAAAAGAAGTTATGTATAGTACTATGTACATATTATAATAACTTAAACTCACATAAAGCATCAAACTTGTTCAGTTATGGTGTCATCAAATGTAATGGCTTTGGTTTGTTCTTATTAAAATGACATGCAAGTAGTTTACTCAAAAAGCAATATTAAAACTATAAACTATACAACTGAAAACTATATTTGTACACGCTCTTGTGTTATATTTACGCTAAAAAAGTTGTGTATAATATCGTACTCATAATATAAAACTTATATTAAATTAAACATCATACATGTTCAGTCAAGGTGTCATCAAATGTAATAGGTCGGGTTTGTTCTTATACTGTACAGCAATTACAATGACATGCAGACAGTTTACTCAAAAGGCAATATTAAAGAGTTATAATGTAAGATTTAATGCAATAAACATTATTATATACAGAGTAAAAAATTACATATATATATATATACATATATATACAAATATCACTGTTAAAATTGATAGGTTGATTTAATAGGTTGTATGTAGTAAACTTATTTTGATCAAAGAAGTGAGCATAGTACTGCTTTGATAACTAATATACTACTAATTATGTAGCTATATAAAGAGTAGTACATTAGTAATCAAACCAGCATTATGTTAACTTTTTACATCGCAGTCTGTATAACCATTTATCAATCAAGCAATAGTTGTAATTAATATGCATCTTTTATCACAATTTAGAAACCATCATATAAGAATGGTTATTCATAGTGCTACTAACAATGATTATATAGCACTAAGAGAAGCTGTATAAATAAGAGTATGATAGGTGTCTGGTACTTACCTAATAATTACCAGTACCTACACAAAGTGGTGCTGCTTCATTAGAATCATATAATACTAATTCACTGGTCAAGTCGGTCCACTTAGACGTGGTAGGATATAGGACTATAGTCTTGTGTATATTCTGTGGGTAGCCAAGGGCGGGTCAGGCCAACCCAAGTGTGGTAAAATTTGAGTAGTTAACTGTTCTTGTGGTAATAGAAATTTAGACAATGGACTACTTCAGGCTACTCGATATTTTTGAGGAAACTTTACCAATGGAACTAAATGGACTGAAGCAAATATAGCAGCTTGTAATTTTAGTGACTTAGTTCGAGAAATATGTAAGATAAGAAATGTTAGTTGCTAACATTTCTGAAGCACTATCTATACTATTTAATTATAACTATAGCTTCCAATAGCAATAAAGATAGTGCACTGTGAGAATCTTACAAGTGACAGTAATGTATTACTGGATTCTGTGCTGTTGTGGTTTTTGTATTGCAATATTATTGTATATACAATATTTAGAGTATTGTATATATAACAATCACATAAATTTCATTATTAATATACTAATTGACAAGTTATATAGTAAATTATTGCCTGAATTATGAGATTATGTCATTATAGTAAGATATAATGGGTGCCAGACACGTATGTGGGGGCTGTTGTTTATATATCATTGTAAAAATAGATTTGTTGACCTAACCAATCCATGGTTGTTTACAATGAAAGAGTAAAAATCACTAACTGTCGTTATTCCATCATGCTATATATATGTGTCCTTTTTTGGAGTTGATTTGTTTAAGTGTACAAACTAGCTATATTAATCAAAACAGTGTATATTGTTAACTTATCAATGTATTTTTATGGACGTATGCAACCTAAGTGACTAAAAATCAGTTAAAACAACTAATCTATTTCAACAGTGATAATTTACAATATTTATTCCTAATTACATAATTATATGGCTTCTCTGAGAAATCAAAAGTATCATATTATATGAACTGTCATTAACTTCACCACACCCTGCATGGGCAAGGTTAAAGTACTTGCCCGTCTGTTCCCAAAATTATTGTGTGTATATGCATTTTTATGCATTAGTAACATGGGAATTTCTAATAATGTTTTTGATCTCAAATTATGACAATTACTAACCGGATATAATGTAACATTCGTATCCACAACTACTTGAGAAAAATAATTATGATAACAATAATAATAATAATAGTTATTATTATTATTATTATTATTATTATCACGTAATCATTACTTGTGCAGATAGAGATTTGGTCGTTGAGCACTTTGAATACTTCTAACTTGATAACAACAGTATCTAAAGTTGCCAGATTTACTAGAGAAATGGCAAAAGTTCAGTAATAGAGATAGAATCTAGCTAAAAGACTTTTAAAGAAGCAAAGCTTGAAAGGTCAGTAGGAGCTTTAAAAAGCACAGGTGAGGTGGAAAGGTTAATTGCTACAATAAAAGTGCTGTCTATACAAAATACAATTATCTATAAACTTGATTTGGGAATTTTTATTAAGGCGTTTCTGAACTAATAATGACTTTTACTCGGTTTGACTCTTCTTTGTTGACAGTTTTATTGGATATATATATGGCAATAGCTATAAGACTACTATTATATAGTTATTACAAATACAATATCTAAGTTTATAAGATGCGTACTTTAACGAGAAAGAGCCTTTTAAAACACCTCTTTACTGATGTCACATATGCACACCCATACATCATGTTCAATGTTGCCATGCTGATAGTTTTTGAAATATACCCTTATTTATAATTAAGTTTTTCATAGTAATTAGTAATCAAAACAGTATATATTGTCAATGCTTTCCAATGACGGATATGTTTTGTAGACATGTATGCAACCTAAGTGACTATCAATTTAGTTGAAACAACCAACCATTTCAACAGTTAGTTAGTTAGCTATTAGGGAGTAGACCTATGAAGAGTTTTCAGACTCAATTATAAGATGTATTATATATGTTGGTGCATACTTGTAGCAAAATTATTTGATGCAAAAGTAAGCATGATAAGATTATTAATGTATTATGGAATTAACTGTTTTTGTAGTCAATAACTATATATATATATAGATAGATAGATATATGTATACATACATACATACATACATACATACATATATATATATATATATATATATATATATATATATATATATATATATATATATTGCTGTCAAAACTCAGTCATTATTTTATTACTAATGACAATGTGTTTCTTTATACAATTATTGTTAAAGGTATGCATGATCACTTTTAGTAAGAAGTCTATGTAATAACTTGTAATATACTATTAATAAACTTAGAGTTGGACGATTCCATCACTACTAATTACTCAGCTTCTTTCACAGTACAACAATCATCAGTGACAATAACTTCTACTGTTGATAGTAAGTATATAATAATCATTAATACATACATTATATTATATTTAGTTAGAAAATTATGAATAATTCTCTTTGATATTAATAAGAAACATGAGGTGTCTATCCTGCATATAGAGCTCCAATGTTTATAAACTTGAGATATCTATTTTGTTAAAAGTGCCCGTGTTTTACAATAATTGAATTTTGTTAAGTCACCATGGACTTATGATATCACTCACAGTACTCAGGCTTTGCCCTTTCCTGTGGAGACCATATATTTTATTATTCCTAATAATATTGTAATAGTATAGATTTATTCTAATATTATTAATTAAGTTAAATTGAATATATAATTGATTCCATTACTACTATTTACCCATGGGCAACTATTTTCACAATACAACAATCATCAGTGACAATGACATCTTCCACTGTTGATATTAAGTGTATAACAATCATTAACACAGAGATTATATCTTATATACATATCAATTTAAATATGATTTTACTAATATCATTATAGTTATTATATGCAGGAAAATTATATAACTTGTTCTAACAATGGAACAATTATATTATCAGCAAAAATTCAAAAAAGTGATTTTATATTGACAGTGCCTATTTTTAAAAAAATGTCAAATACACATTTGCTGTTGCATACTTTGCTTTTGCAAATTTATATAGCTTTTTATACAACAAAGTTTATTAAATTTTTGTTTTGAGTTAGTAGAGGTTTAGTCAGTAAGTTTGAAATGGTAATTAGATCAACATAGACATTTCTATATTGGATGCTAATATGTCAATTGACTGGATGATTACTATCTGATTCATTAAATAATTGCTAAATAATTTATTAAATATTATACTAATTAATTTCTAACTTCCAATTGCAAAGAGTAAAGTCATTAGACTTCAAAATTGTTGAAATTTATAATAATTAGCAAACAACAAAGAATTATCAATCTTATATAATTATCATATTGTTCAGTCAATGTGTCTACATTAGAATATTATTATGGTTCAGGTTCTAATTGTTATATATCTGTGAGCTCTGTAGTGACAACTGATGGCTGTGTAATAGTTATTGGTCTTTCAGTAGCTATTGGTGTGCAATAAATGCTAACAGGTAACTTGTCATATAATGGTTCTTCAGCTCTACATAACAAAATTAAAATTATTATTATTATTTTTTATGTATATCAATGAAGAGGACTAGCATAGAAATAGGAGTAAATATTGGGACCTTTTCTTTTGTTTTCAAAACTATTAGTACAAGTATAATATTAACAATGAGAAGAATAGCTGATGTCCCTGGCAGACCAATTACAAGCTCAGTATTAGAACTTTCACTACCATTGATAGGTCCTGTAGCTGGTGATATCACTATACAAAGTTGTTGATATAACATAGCAGTTATAGAATAGTGCTTACCATGTGACAAAATCCTTATTGGTATACTTGTAGGTCCTTCTATAACTTCTCCTCTTTCATTTTGTACTGCTATTCTTATAGTAAGTGTGTACGTTAATTGAGGATTTAGACCAGTTACATTGATAGATGTCTTATTAAATGGAACATGTACAGTTATATCATTTGATTGTCTATGTCTACTATTGACAGCATATCTAATACTATAATATACTCAAAGAAACCATGAGCTTCTTCTAGTGACACTTTCCTCAATATAATAATAATAGAGTTACCATCAAAGGATCTTCATGTTCTTGAAGTGAAACAGTGAGAGCTAATGAATATTATGTTATAGCTTTAATAATATATTGTATAAAGGAATATATTGCCATTAGTAATAAAATAATGACTCAAGAACACACACAACATGCAGTTAGTGTGAAAGGTAGATAAGCATACCAGTCAGTCTTATAATTATGTTGGTACCTTGTATCTTTCATTGGTTCCTTTTACTATACAGTCAACAATTAATGTCCATATTAACATTCTATTTTTGCTTTTATTTATGCTAATAATCTAATACTTCATTGACTGATGATAGATATTATTACATTAAATTACATAGCAAATAGCATTGTACATGTACATTTTATCAAAAATTATTTACCTGCAATGAGTGTAAAAGTATTACTCCATGAACTTGAAAGTCTCTATTCCTCAATTGAATACAAAGAAACTGTAGTTTTGAGCACTACAAAAACCACTGATGATCTGGTTAGTACTAAGTCCAGTCTCTCCTCCAATAAATCTGCTACCATGAATAATGTCATAGAAGATCTTGTAACCAGCTATGTGATCAGAAAGATTTATCGACTTAGCTCTGAC
Organism: Xestospongia bergquistia; assembly: GCA_963965975.1. Classification (NCBI taxonomy): domain Eukaryota; kingdom Metazoa; phylum Porifera; class Demospongiae; order Haplosclerida; family Petrosiidae; genus Xestospongia; species Xestospongia bergquistia. The sequence continues at coordinate 2,556,906 of OZ014415.1, forward strand.
ATTAGCTGGTTTTATCCCAACTATAAGTAACAAATGATCATTAAATTGTCTTATTTTTGTATATACTTTTAATGATATGTTTAACTTTTATGTTATTGTGAGTAGGATATGCTTGACTTTTATTATTGTAATATTCATCCTTAACTCTGGAGTTAGATACAGAACAATTGTACCATCCTTCATCTCTTAATTGAAATAGAAGGTTTACTAAAATTTTAGTTGGTAATTGATACAATAGAATAGCTTGTGTAATAGTGGGATGTCATTGAGTGAACAATTGATATATGTTGCTGTTACATCAGTAACATTAAAAGATATTTAAAAATTTTGTGAGTGTATATCTCTTGTGGATAGTAATGCGTTCAATATAGTTTCAATGACCTTAGATCCTCCTGAACACTTTAATAAAACTATCACTGACTGTTTATCCATTTTAACTCACTGCTTATTGCTATCATCTATGATTGACTTACATCATGTTCATCTGGTATGACACATGTATAAATACCCTCATAGTTATTTATCCCATAGTCACAATATAGTCCAATCTGTCCTGTTATATACACAGAATGTAATGGTGATGAGTCATTTACTGTAGACACTTGAGCACCATTAGGATAATACCATACTCCAATATTAGACTCATTTCTAGTACTTTGACACCACAAACCATCATTTAATCCATCATTGTTTACATTGTAATGATAGAAATTATTTGCAGCAATAATGGAATTATTTGGGTAGGACATATTATTATATCCTCCATACAATTGGACTCCTGTATTATTATAAGTATATAATTAGTTAATGTAACTTCAGAAAACTTACTAACTGCAAGACACAAGAAGATAGTTGACATCTTTTATGACAAGTTTTGTTGACTGTGTTACAATTAGCATAGTCAGCATCAGATTTGATGTCATTCTCTTAGTTATTTATAAGCAGAGTGTAATGGAAATGTTGTTTTAAGGTAGTGCTATATTTATAACAATAACATTAAAACTGGTGTACATTGCACAACAACAGAGTGCCAATATATAATGTCATTTATATTTTCACTGAAACTACAATTTTCAATTGTTATAACAAGTTATTAACTGTTTATGTTATTAATATAACAATACATTAAAACACATTATGAGACACTATAATAATTAGTGACATGTTCCACAAATGTAATTGTAACTGTACAAATGTAATCCAATAATATAGTTAATCATTATTGTAGGATAGACACCCCCTCATGTTTCTTATTAATTACTTATTAATTATTTATAAATTATGTAACCATATGCAATATAATGTATGTATTAATAATTGTTATACACTTACTATCAACAGTAGGAGATGTAATTATCACTGATAATTGTTGTACTGTGAGAGTAGCTGAGTTATTAGTGAACGAAATAGCCAATATAATTATTAACAATTGAAACGAATTAACTACACAGGAATGCAAATATTAAAGGAAATATATTTTTTAAGATACTAACTAAGTATTGTTTAATTTCGAGCAAAAAATGGAAGAAAATCAAAATAACAAAAAAATAAACAAACAAGCAGCATAAATTACAGTTCTCTGACATCTGAAGTAGCCTCAGATTCTGGCTTTGAATTTGTCTCTGATATTTTGTCAACTACTGGTATATCACAATATTCAGGAGATGCTGGCACCTCATCATACAGTGGGTCTATTGTTCTACAATGATACATAATTTAAAGTATATAATTATGTTGAGTAGTAATCAACTAACAATGGGTTTATGGTACAGTATCTAGAAAGATCAGTCATAGCAATCTCATCTCTTTGCCTGAATACAATAATATGAGTGTAGTTAATATATTCTATTAAACTTACTGTAATCCAAGTTTATATTTCTTATATTTTCTTCTAATTAAAATGATGGAAATCAACAATACCAGTATGATTATAACAATTAAAGTAATTGTTCCCATCACTCCTAAAGCAGTATATTCAGAACTGTCACTATCTCTGGTGGATGCTGGTGGTGTCCCTGAAATGTGTCTGATTAATAGTTTTAAGATTGGTGTAACTTACAATGTGACAAAATCATTATTGGTATACTTGTAGGTCCTTCAATAAGTTCTCCTCTTTTGTTTTGTACTGCTATTCTCATAGTAAGTATGTATGTTAATTGAGGATTTAGACCAGTTACATTGATAGATGTCTTATTAAATGGAACATGTACAGTTATATCACTTGATTGTCTACGTCTACTATTGACAGCATCTAATACTATAATATACTCAAAGAAACCATGAGCTTCTTCTAGTGACACTTTTCTCCATACAATAACAATTGAGGTACCATCAGAGGATCTTCGTGTTGTAATATCTTGAGGTGAAACGGTGGGAGCTAACGAATATTATGAACATAAATTTTAATATTTTATATTGTGCCTACTTTCAATTTTAGTGAAGACAATAACTGATGTAATGTTACCTTCTCCAAATTCATTGACTGCTCCAATTGATATATAGTAAGGGACACCTGGACCTGTGGAGACAATACATTTACTAATTGGTAATGCATTAGGCTTACGTAGTTCTCCAATAATCTGTGTGTAAGTATTCAATTGAGGATCAGCAGTAACTATTAATGACATGATAACTCCACCAGTGATATCAATATTATAACTACTAATATATCCATTAGGTGTGATTGGTGGAGACCAAGTAAGGTTAACAGCAGTGTCATTAACTACTGGTATAGTGTTAGCAACAAAAATATTACTAATAATAACTGGTATAACAATAAGAACTGGTTCAGATGATACTAGAGAAATGTATGTGAAAGGGGATAGTAAATGATACATACTTACTATCAGGATCAGTTCTTCCTTCAATAATAGCACTAGGTCCATATCCAGCTATTGTAGTTGCTGAAACAGTAGCAGTGTAATTTTGATAGGATGAGAATCCATCAATAGTTATAGATATTGTCTTGTGGTTAGGGGTCACATCAACTAGTCTAGTAATGCTTCTCAATAAGTCAGCTCCTACATTGACTACAATAACTAATCTATATTGGGTAATAGCACCATTAGGAGTAGCTGGATGTCTCCAGTTAAATGTTACATTAATCTTAGTTGGAGTAGAAGTGAAGTTTTGTGGAGCATCATCAGGTCCTATTTGGAAATTAAAAAATTGATATCGTGATGTGAACTTACTATCTTGAGCTGTTTTAAATGTATATTGTGTAGCTGGTCCTTCACCCACAACATTAATAGATGACAGTCTACATGTGTACTCAGTAAATGGTACTAATACTGGAATAGTAAACATTGTCTCTGGGGAACTCTGAGTATCGGTTAGTCCAAGGACTTGATGTCCATTGGTTTGTACACAAGTCAAGTTATATCCTATTATCTTTCCATTTTGATCTACTCTAACTGGTGGATCCCAGTTTAATGTAACACTACGTGGAAGGAAGGTTGTGTTGATAAAATTTCTTGGAGGAGCAATTGGCACTACAAATAGAGACAATTGTCTTCAAAAACAATAAATTGTTGTTGACTCACATGCTGCTAGAGTTGAGAAGCTCATTGTTTCACTACTAGTATTACCAATACAGTTAGTAGATACAACAGTGAAGTTATAAGTGTTAGCTTCCTCTAGATCATTTAATATGATCTGATACATTAAGTTAACAGCAGTAATATTGTCAGTACCCACTAGACTAGAACTAGTTGTTGAAGTATTCTGTAATTCCGGACCAATATAGTTGATATGATATATCTCAGGTGTATAGGTAATGGATGGAATAGTAAAGTAGATAGTACAGTTAGTCTTTCCAACAATTGAAGTTACATTAATGACTGGATAAGGTTTCATCTGAGCTGTATTGTTATAATGATATGAAAAATTGAATGACAATATAACAATAATATAGTTTCACTTACGTCTGAAAGTGACAGTACTATTCTCTGTTAAACTGATGTCAGGAGACTCTGGAATAGTTAGTTTAGCTATGCAGGTGTAAGTACCAGAATCATTAGCAAAGCTTGTTGGGAAACTCAGAGTATTTATTACATAAGTGTCATCATTTTGAGTGGTAACTACACCTTGATGTACTGTACCATTATGTAGCCAGATCACTTCAAGAGTTGATATTACTAGAGCTGGTTTACTAGCAGTACACACTAGAGTAAAATTATCATAAGGGTCTGAGTCAGAGCAAGATGTCTCAAGACCCAGAAATGAGTCTGGCCTTGTAGCAAAACCTCCAATAACTGGATCTGTAAGATAAAGAAAAGGAGTGTGACAATAATAAAAACTCCTCTTTATTTGGAGTCTCAAACAAATACTGTATTATAATTACGGTAATATAAAAATAAACATAAAAATTTGTATTATAATTAATAAAGTAATGAGCACATACCTAAAACAGTAAAGTTAGTAGTGATATTACAAGTATTGGCAGCATTTATGTAAGTATAACCAGCCATGGGTATCACATCAACACTACAAGTATATATACCAGAATCCATTGAACTACTGAGAGTACTGAAGTAAACTTGAGAATGATAAGTGTTGAAGTAAATTTCTGTAGGATCATTAAGTAAGATTCTAGACTGTCCACTTCCAGAACCATTTCTGATGGTTGTTCTCATTTTCCCTAGTTGAGTTCCCATTCCACTTATGACATCATTCAACATTACCCATATAGTTATAATAATAAAGGGAGTGTTAACATGAGGATCTATTGTAATATTACATGTAATAGTCAGTTCACTACCAGCTAAATAGTCATTTTGTCTTGATAGACTAATATCTAAATCAGGAGTGGGAACTGTAAGAGAAAAAGTAAAAGTATAGGTAATTAACAAACAATATGTGAAAAAAACATTTAACTATAAACTCTACATTCATATACTTACTTTGTAATGTTAAATCTTGTGCACTAGTGTTAGTTATTGTGATATTAATCTTATTCACTGTGATGGTAGCTTGACATGTATATTGTCCAGCATCAGAGGTATTTAGTGAAGAGAAGAACAGTGACATAGAGTACACTGTATCTGAGATATTACTAAGTACTGATGGTACACTGATAGTATTTAGATAATCAGATACTAATGATGTATTAGCACTATCTTTGATCCATACAACAGTTGGTATCACTATAAGTCTGTCAATGACTTCAACAGTACAATTCAAAAGATATTCTTCACCAGGCACTGCTTTACCAGATGTCATTACATTAACAACAGGAGATGGTAGGTCTATCCCAAATAAAGAGTATCTTTTATATTATATGTATGGAAGTGAGTAATAGAATGTAATTATTCATAATATATTACTTTAACAATATATAATTAATTAATTCTAACTAAATATTGCCTTACTTTCAACAATTATTGTAGTATTGGCTTTAGTTAAAGTGTTATGTACATAATGATAATCACTGACATTAGCTATAATAACAAAATTACAGTAATATTCTCCACTATTATGAGTGTTATAAAGTGGATTGAAATAAAGAGATGTTTCATACTGAAGAGAACCAACTTGTACCAGATGTTCTAGAATAGTAGCTTCATTAGTAAGACCACTAGGTAAAGATATGCCATTATGTGTCCATTGATTTCTCACAATAATAGGTATTGTAACAAGATCACTCAATCTTATTATACATCTAAGAAAGAATGGTGTACCAACATAGAGTATATTGTTGTGTTCTTTAGACATATTCACAGTCACTGGAGGGACTAAAAAGTAGTAACAATCATTTTAGAATCTGCTAATAAATGTACAACTTACAGTTTACAATAAGTTCAAAGTCTTCTACTGTTGACTGAACATCATAAGTAGCAGTTGTTGGATCAATAGTTCCATTAACACCAGTCACATTGAACTTAGCCATACACCTATATACTCCTCTGTCTTCAAATCTCACTGGTTCTAGTGTTAATGTCCAATTACTTTCAGACCCAGTGTCATCAGTGATAATAGAATAAGGAACGTTTATATCTTGAAGTAAATATGTATCTGAGGTGTTCATTTTTGTTATCTCAATTGTTGGTTTAACAACTAATCTCTCCACTACTCTCACTGTACAAGTAATATTAAAGTTTTGACCTACTTCAGTAGAACCATCAGTAACAATATTTAACTGCATATCAGGTAAACCTAGTAAAGAAAACTAACATTAATTATATAAAATAGTAAATATTACTTACTTTGAACAGTTATTGTCTCAGTAGTACTGTTTATTCCACTAATAATTAAAGGATCACTTGAACTAATAGTCATCTGACAGGTATATGCTCCTGTGTCATTAAAGTTACTATTATGATCTCCATTATCAATTGGTAGAAACACTAGTATACTCTCAAACTCATTTCTTCCATTACTTGTAACATTAGTGATCATGCGTCGTGATTCGACAGGTATAGTATTGCCTTGAGGATCAAACCAGACTACAGTAGCTGATATTGTTGTGTCCACTACAATGGGTAGTGTACCAATACAGGTGAGGTTAAAGTTAGTACTCTCATAGACAGGACCACTGGAAGGACTCCCTCTCATGACCATACTGGGAGGAGGGACTAAAGAAAACACTAGTGTTAGAGTTTGTATATTATTAAAACTCACTTTGAACATTAAGTTCTCTGTATGTGTAGTCAATGACTTCTAAATTATTAAATATACTTGAGCAATAATACCTTCTACCATCAGATGTCTTAACTGGATTAAGTGTTAGAGTACTTAAGATAAGATTACCAATTCTAGTCACATTTCTTATTGTAGCATCACTGTTATTTACATCAATTTTTTGTTCTCTAGCTAGATCATAACTCCATATTACTGAACTAGGTTCATATACTAGTCTCTCAGGTATACTGATATTACATGTCATAGTGAACTGGTCTCCAGCAACGGGTGTAGTTGGAAATATGATAATACTTGTCACATGATCAGAAGAGAAATCTATGAAATAGTATAAAAAAATTATTAATATCATATTTAATGTACCTGATACTATAAGAGACAAAGTCTTCTCATTTTTATTACTTGTAATGTAAGAAGATACAGGAAATGGTAGAATACTCACAGTACAAGAGTACATAGTACCATTGTCTCTAGTATTATTCAAACTTTCAATGTGTAATGTACTAGTGTACATGTGCGATCTTAACATACTCACTGAACTAATAGTATAGTCACTATTATTAATGAGAGGAGAACTACCATTATGAGACCACTCAACAACAATGTTAACTCCAGTATTAACAGTATCACTTAGACTAACAGTACATACTATATCAAGATATGTTCCCTCCACTAGTCTACTAGTATTGACAGGATGAGTAGAGACAGCAAGGACTGGTTGAGGAACTAAATTAATGAAAATGAAATACCTTTATTTATTCAAATTGTACTTACTTTGTAGTATTACATCTTGTATACTAGCATTAGCTGTTGTGACATTAATCTCATTCACTGTGATAGTAGCTTGACATGTATATTGTCCAGCATCAGAGGTATTTAGTGAAGAGAAGAATAGTGACAGAGAGTACATTGTATCTGAGATATTACTAAGTACTGATGGTACACTGATACTCTTTAGGTCATCAGATACTAATGATGTATTAACACTATCTTTGATCCATACAATAGTTGGTATCACTATAAGTCTGTCAATGACTTCAACAGTACAATTCAAAAGGTATTCTTCACCAGGTACTGCTTTACCAGATGTCATAATGTTAACAACAGGAGATGGCAGGTCTATCCCAAACAAGGTATGTATTACATTATATGAATAATACAATGTTATCATTCATATATATATATATTTATATTATTTTAAAATATATACAATATTAATTCTAACTAAATATTGCCTTACTTTCAACAATTATTGTAGTATTGGCTTTAGTTGAAGTGTTATGTACATAATGATAATCACTGACATTAGCTATAATAACAAAATTACAGTAATATTCTCCACTATTGTGAGTGTTATAAAGTGGATTGAAATAAAGAGAAGATTCATACTGAAGAGAACCAATCTGTACCAGATGTTCTAGAATAGTAGCTTCATTAATAAGACCACTAGGTGAAGATATGTCATTATGTGTCCACTGATTTCTCACAATAATAGGTATTGTAACAAGATCACTCAATCTTATTATACATTTAAGGAAGAATGGTGTACCAACATAGAGTATATTGTTGTGTTCTTTAGACATGTTCACAGTCACTGGAGGGACTAAAAAGTTAATAACAATCATTTTAGAATCTGCTAATAAATGTTCAACTTACAGTTTACAATAAGTTCAAATTCTTCTACAGTTGACTGAGCATCATAAGTAGCAGTTGTTGGATCAATAGTCCCATTAACACCAGTCACATTAAAATCAGCTATACACCTATATACTCCTCTGTCTTCAAATCTCACTAGTTCTAGTGTTATTGTCACATTACTTTCAGACCCAGTGCTGTCAGTGATAATAGAATAAGGAACATTTATATCTTGAAGTAAATATATATCTGTAGTGTTCATTTTTGTTATCTCAATTGTTGGCTTAACAACTAATCTCTCCACTACTCTCACTGTACATGTTATATTAAGATTTTGGCCTACTTCAGTAGAACCAACAGTAACAATATTTAACTGTATATCAGGTAAACCTAGTAAAGAAAACTAGCATTATATAAAAAGTAAATATTACTTACTTTGAACAGTTATTGTCTCGGTAGTACTGTTTATTCCACTAATAACTAAAGGATCACTTGAACTGATAGTCATCTGACAGGTATATGTTCCAGTGTCATTAAAGTTACTATTATGATCTCCATTATCAATTGGTAGAAACACTAGTGTACTCTCAAACTCATTGCTTCCATGACTTGTAACATCAGTGATCATGCGTCGTGATTCGACAGGTATAGTATTGCCTTGAGGATCAAACCAGACTACAGTAGCTGATATTGTTGTGTCCACTACAATGGGTAGTGTACCAATACAGGTGAGGTTAAAGTTAGTACTCTCATAGACAGGACCACTGGAAGGACTCCCTCTCATGACCATACTGGGAGGAGGGACTAAAGAAAACACTAGTGTTAGAGTTTGTATATTATTAAAACTCACTTTGAACATTAAGTTCTCTGTATGTGTAGTCAATGACTTCTAAATTATTAAATATACTTGAGCAATAATACCTTCTACCATCAGATGTCTTAACTGGATTAAGTGTTAGAGTACTTAAGATAAGATTACCAATTCTAGTCACATTTCTTATTGTAGCATCACCGTTATTTACATCAATATTTTGTTCTCTAGCTAGATCATAACTCCATATTACTGAACTAGGTTCATATACTAGTCTCTCAGGTATACTGATATTACATGTCATAGTGAACTGGTCTCCAGCAACGGGTGTAGTTGGAAATATGATAATACTTGTCACATGATCAGAAGAGAAATCTATGAAATAGTATAAAAAAATTATTAATATCATATTTAATGTACCTGATACTATAAGAGACAAAGTCTTCTCATTTTTATTACTTGTAATGTAAGAAGATACAGGAAATGGTAGAATACTCACAGTACAAGAGTACATAGTACCATTGTCTCTAGTATTATTCAAACTTTCAATGTGTAATGTACTAGTGTACATGTGCGATCTTAACATACTCACTGAACTAATAGTATAGTCACTATTATTAATGAGAGGAGAACTACCATTATGAGACCACTCAACAACAATGTTAACTCCAGTATTAACAGTATCACTTAGACTAACAGTACATACTATATCAAGATATGTTCCCTCCACTAGTCTACTAGTATTGACAGGATGAGTAGAGACAGCAAGGACTGGTTGAGGAACTAAATTAATGAAAATGAAATACCTTTATTTATTCAAATTGTACTTACTTTGTAGTATTACATCTTGTATACTAGCATTAGCTGTTGTGACATTAATCTCATTCACTGTGATAGTAGCTTGACATGTATATTGTCCAGCATCAGAGGTATTTAGTGAAGAGAAGAATAGTGACAGAGAGTACATTGTATCTGAGATATTACTAAGTACTGATGGTACACTGATACTCTTTAGGTCATCAGATACTAATGATGTATTAACACTATCTTTGATCCATACAATAGTTGGTATCACTATAAGTCTGTCAATGACTTCAACAGTACAATTCAAAAGGTATTCTTCACCAGGTACTGCTTTACCAGATGTCATAATGTTAACAACAGGAGATGGCAGGTCTATCCCAAACAAGGTATGTATTACATTATATGAATAATACAATGTTATCATTCATATATATATATATTTATATTATTTTAAAATATATACAATATTAATTCTAACTAAATATTGCCTTACTTTCAACAATTATTGTAGTATTGGCTTTAGTTGAAGTGTTATGTACATAATGATAATCACTGACATTAGCTATAATAACAAAATTACAGTAATATTCTCCACTATTGTGAGTGTTATAAAGTGGATTGAAATAAAGAGAAGATTCATACTGAAGAGAACCAATCTGTACCAGATGTTCTAGAATAGTAGCTTCATTAATAAGACCACTAGGTGAAGATATGTCATTATGTGTCCACTGATTTCTCACAATAATAGGTATTGTAACAAGATCACTCAATCTTATTATACATTTAAGGAAGAATGGTGTACCAACATAGAGTATATTGTTGTGTTCTTTAGACATGTTCACAGTCACTGGAGGGACTAAAAAGTTAATAACAATCATTTTAGAATCTGCTAATAAATGTTCAACTTACAGTTTACAATAAGTTCAAATTCTTCTACAGTTGACTGAGCATCATAAGTAGCAGTTGTTGGATCAATAGTCCCATTAACACCAGTCACATTAAAATCAGCTATACACCTATATACTCCTCTGTCTTCAAATCTCACTAGTTCTAGTGTTATTGTCACATTACTTTCAGACCCAGTGCTGTCAGTGATAATAGAATAAGGAACATTTATATCTTGAAGTAAATATATATCTGTAGTGTTCATTTTTGTTATCTCAATTGTTGGCTTAACAACTAATCTCTCCACTACTCTCACTGTACATGTTATATTAAGATTTTGGCCTACTTCAGTAGAACCAACAGTAACAATATTTAACTGTATATCAGGTAAACCTAGTAAAGAAAACTAGCATTATATAAAAAGTAAATATTACTTACTTTGAACAGTTATTGTCTCGGTAGTACTGTTTATTCCACTAATAACTAAAGGATCACTTGAACTGATAGTCATCTGACAGGTATATGTTCCAGTGTCATTAAAGTTACTATTATGATCTCCATTATCAATTGGTAGAAACACTAGTGTACTCTCAAACTCATTGCTTCCATGACTTGTAACATCAGTGATCATGCGTCGTGATTCGACAGGTATAGTATTGCCTTGAGGATCAAACCAGACTACAGTAGCTGATATTGTTGTGTCCACTACAATGGGTAGTGTACCAATACAGGTGAGGTTAAAGTTAGTACTCTCATAGACAGGACCACTGGAAGGACTCCCTCTCATGACCATACTGGGAGGAGGGACTAAAGAAAACACTAGTGTTAGAGTTTGTATATTATTAAAACTCACTTTGAACATTAAGTTCTCTGTATGTGTAGTCAATGACTTCTAAATTATTAAATATACTTGAGCAATAATACCTTCTACCATCAGATGTCTTAACTGGATTAAGTGTTAGAGTACTTAAGATAAGATTACCAATTCTAGTCACATTTCTTATTGTAGCATCACTGTTATTTACATCAATTTTTTGTTCTCTAGCTAGATCATAACTCCATATTACTGAACTAGGTTCATATACTAGTCTCTCAGGTATACTGATATTACATGTCATAGTGAACTGGTCTCCAGCAACGGGTGTAGTTGGAAATATGATAATACTTGTCACATGATCAGAAGAGAAATCTATGAAATAGTATAAAAAAATTATTAATATCATATTTAATGTACCTGATACTATAAGAGACAAAGTCTTCTCATTTTTATTACTTGTAATGTAAGAAGATACAGGAAATGGTAGAATACTCACAGTACAAGAGTACATAGTACCATTGTCTCTAGTATTATTCAAACTTTCAATGTGTAATGTACTAGTGTACATGTGCGATCTTAACATACTCACTGAACTAATAGTATAGTCACTATTATTAATGAGAGGAGAACTACCATTATGAGACCACTCAACAACAATGTTAACTCCAGTATTAACAGTATCACTTAGACTAACAGTACATACTATATCAAGATATGTTCCCTCCACTAGTCTACTAGTATTGACAGGATGAGTAGAGACAGCAAGGACTGGTTGAGGAACTAAATTAATGAAAATGAAATACCTTTATTTATTCAAATTGTACTTACTTTGTAGTATTACATCTTGTATACTAGCATTAGCTGTTGTGACATTAATCTCATTCACTGTGATAGTAGCTTGACATGTATATTGTCCAGCATCAGAGGTATTTAGTGAAGAGAAGAATAGTGACAGAGAGTACATTGTATCTGAGATATTACTAAGTACTGATGGTACACTGATACTCTTTAGGTCATCAGATACTAATGATGTATTAACACTATCTTTGATCCATACAATAGTTGGTATCACTATAAGTCTGTCAATGACTTCAACAGTACAATTCAAAAGGTATTCTTCACCAGGTACTGCTTTACCAGATGTCATAATGTTAACAACAGGAGATGGCAGGTCTATCCCAAACAAGGTATGTATTACATTATATGAATAATACAATGTTATCATTCATATATATATATATTTATATTATTTTAAAATATATACAATATTAATTCTAACTAAATATTGCCTTACTTTCAACAATTATTGTAGTATTGGCTTTAGTTGAAGTGTTATGTACATAATGATAATCACTGACATTAGCTATAATAACAAAATTACAGTAATATTCTCCACTATTGTGAGTGTTATAAAGTGGATTGAAATAAAGAGAAGATTCATACTGAAGAGAACCAATCTGTACCAGATGTTCTAGAATAGTAGCTTCATTAATAAGACCACTAGGTGAAGATATGTCATTATGTGTCCACTGATTTCTCACAATAATAGGTATTGTAACAAGATCACTCAATCTTATTATACATTTAAGGAAGAATGGTGTACCAACATAGAGTATATTGTTGTGTTCTTTAGACATGTTCACAGTCACTGGAGGGACTAAAAAGTTAATAACAATCATTTTAGAATCTGCTAATAAATGTTCAACTTACAGTTTACAATAAGTTCAAATTCTTCTACAGTTGACTGAGCATCATAAGTAGCAGTTGTTGGATCAATAGTCCCATTAACACCAGTCACATTAAAATCAGCTATACACCTATATACTCCTCTGTCTTCAAATCTCACTAGTTCTAGTGTTATTGTCACATTACTTTCAGACCCAGTGCTGTCAGTGATAATAGAATAAGGAACATTTATATCTTGAAGTAAATATATATCTGTAGTGTTCATTTTTGTTATCTCAATTGTTGGCTTAACAACTAATCTCTCCACTACTCTCACTGTACATGTTATATTAAGATTTTGGCCTACTTCAGTAGAACCAACAGTAACAATATTTAACTGTATATCAGGTAAACCTAGTAAAGAAAACTAGCATTATATAAAAAGTAAATATTACTTACTTTGAACAGTTATTGTCTCGGTAGTACTGTTTATTCCACTAATAACTAAAGGATCACTTGAACTGATAGTCATCTGACAGGTATATGTTCCAGTGTCATTAAAGTTACTATTATGATCTCCATTATCAATTGGTAGAAACACTAGTGTACTCTCAAACTCATTGCTTCCATGACTTGTAACATCAGTGATCATGCGTCGTGATTCGACAGGTATAGTATTGCCTTGAGGATCAAACCAGACTACAGTAGCTGATATTGTTGTGTCCACTACAATGGGTAGTGTACCAATACAGGTGAGGTTAAAGTTAGTACTCTCATAGACAGGACCACTGGAAGGACTCCCTCTCATGACCATACTGGGAGGAGGGACTAAAGAAAACACTAGTGTTAGAGTTTGTATATTATTAAAACTCACTTTGAACATTAAGTTCTCTGTATGTGTAGTCAATGACTTCTAAATTATTAAATATACTTGAGCAATAATACCTTCTACCATCAGATGTCTTAACTGGATTAAGTGTTAGAGTACTTAAGATAAGATTACCAATTCTAGTCACATTTCTTATTGTAGCATCACTGTTATTTACATCAATTTTTTGTTCTCTAGCTAGATCATAACTCCATATTACTGAACTAGGTTCATATACTAGTCTCTCAGGTATACTGATATTACATGTCATAGTGAACTGGTCTCCAGCAACGGGTGTAGTTGGAAATATGATAATACTTGTCACATGATCAGAAGAGAAATCTATGAAATAGTATAAAAAAATTATTAATATCATATTTAATGTACCTGATACTATAAGAGACAAAGTCTTCTCATTTTTATTACTTGTAATGTAAGAAGATACAGGAAATGGTAGAATACTCACAGTACAAGAGTACATAGTACCATTGTCTCTAGTATTATTCAAACTTTCAATGTGTAATGTACTAGTGTACATGTGCGATCTTAACATACTCACTGAACTAATAGTATAGTCACTATTATTAATGAGAGGAGAACTACCATTATGAGACCACTCAACAACAATGTTAACTCCAGTATTAACAGTATCACTTAGACTAACAGTACATACTATATCAAGATATGTTCCCTCCACTAGTCTACTAGTATTGACAGGATGAGTAGAGACAGCAAGGACTGGTTGAGGAACTAAATTAATGAAAATGAAATACCTTTATTTATTCAAATTGTACTTACTTTGTAGTATTACATCTTGTATACTAGCATTAGCTGTTGTGACATTAATCTCATTCACTGTGATAGTAGCTTGACATGTATATTGTCCAGCATCAGAGGTATTTAGTGAAGAGAAGAATAGTGACAGAGAGTACATTGTATCTGAGATATTACTAAGTACTGATGGTACACTGATACTCTTTAGGTCATCAGATACTAATGATGTATTAACACTATCTTTGATCCATACAATAGTTGGTATCACTATAAGTCTGTCAATGACTTCAACAGTACAATTCAAAAGGTATTCTTCACCAGGTACTGCTTTACCAGATGTCATAATGTTAACAACAGGAGATGGCAGGTCTATCCCAAACAAGGTATGTATTACATTATATGAATAATACAATGTTATCATTCATATATATATATATTTATATTATTTTAAAATATATACAATATTAATTCTAACTAAATATTGCCTTACTTTCAACAATTATTGTAGTATTGGCTTTAGTTGAAGTGTTATGTACATAATGATAATCACTGACATTAGCTATAATAACAAAATTACAGTAATATTCTCCACTATTGTGAGTGTTATAAAGTGGATTGAAATAAAGAGAAGATTCATACTGAAGAGAACCAATCTGTACCAGATGTTCTAGAATAGTAGCTTCATTAATAAGACCACTAGGTGAAGATATGTCATTATGTGTCCACTGATTTCTCACAATAATAGGTATTGTAACAAGATCACTCAATCTTATTATACATTTAAGGAAGAATGGTGTACCAACATAGAGTATATTGTTGTGTTCTTTAGACATGTTCACAGTCACTGGAGGGACTAAAAAGTTAATAACAATCATTTTAGAATCTGCTAATAAATGTTCAACTTACAGTTTACAATAAGTTCAAATTCTTCTACAGTTGACTGAGCATCATAAGTAGCAGTTGTTGGATCAATAGTCCCATTAACACCAGTCACATTAAAATCAGCTATACACCTATATACTCCTCTGTCTTCAAATCTCACTAGTTCTAGTGTTATTGTCACATTACTTTCAGACCCAGTGCTGTCAGTGATAATAGAATAAGGAACATTTATATCTTGAAGTAAATATATATCTGTAGTGTTCATTTTTGTTATCTCAATTGTTGGCTTAACAACTAATCTCTCCACTACTCTCACTGTACATGTTATATTAAGATTTTGGCCTACTTCAGTAGAACCAACAGTAACAATATTTAACTGTATATCAGGTAAACCTAGTAAAGAAAACTAGCATTATATAAAAAGTAAATATTACTTACTTTGAACAGTTATTGTCTCGGTAGTACTGTTTATTCCACTAATAACTAAAGGATCACTTGAACTGATAGTCATCTGACAGGTATATGTTCCAGTGTCATTAAAGTTACTATTATGATCTCCATTATCAATTGGTAGAAACACTAGTGTACTCTCAAACTCATTGCTTCCATGACTTGTAACATCAGTGATCATGCGTCGTGATTCGACAGGTATAGTATTGCCTTGAGGATCAAACCAGACTACAGTAGCTGATATTGTTGTGTCCACTACAATGGGTAGTGTACCAATACAGGTGAGGTTAAAGTTAGTACTCTCATAGACAGGACCACTGGAAGGACTCCCTCTCATGACCATACTGGGAGGAGGGACTAAAGAAAACACTAGTGTTAGAGTTTGTATATTATTAAAACTCACTTTGAACATTAAGTTCTCTGTATGTGTAGTCAATGACTTCTAAATTATTAAATATACTTGAGCAATAATACCTTCTACCATCAGATGTCTTAACTGGATTAAGTGTTAGAGTACTTAAGATAAGATTACCAATTCTAGTCACATTTCTTATTGTAGCATCACTGTTATTTACATCAATTTTTTGTTCTCTAGCTAGATCATAACTCCATATTACTGAACTAGGTTCATATACTAGTCTCTCAGGTATACTGATATTACATGTCATAGTGAACTGGTCTCCAGCAACGGGTGTAGTTGGAAATATGATAATACTTGTCACATGATCAGAAGAGAAATCTATGAAATAGTATAAAAAAATTATTAATATCATATTTAATGTACCTGATACTATAAGAGACAAAGTCTTCTCATTTTTATTACTTGTAATGTAAGAAGATACAGGAAATGGTAGAATACTCACAGTACAAGAGTACATAGTACCATTGTCTCTAGTATTATTCAAACTTTCAATGTGTAATGTACTAGTGTACATGTGCGATCTTAACATACTCACTGAACTAATAGTATAGTCACTATTATTAATGAGAGGAGAACTACCATTATGAGACCACTCAACAACAATGTTAACTCCAGTATTAACAGTATCACTTAGACTAACAGTACATACTATATCAAGATATGTTCCCTCCACTAGTCTACTAGTATTGACAGGATGAGTAGAGACAGCAAGGACTGGTTGAGGAACTAAATTAATGAAAATGAAATACCTTTATTTATTCAAATTGTACTTACTTTGTAGTATTACATCTTGTATACTAGCATTAGCTGTTGTGACATTAATCTCATTCACTGTGATAGTAGCTTGACATGTATATTGTCCAGCATCAGAGGTATTTAGTGAAGAGAAGAATAGTGACAGAGAGTACATTGTATCTGAGATATTACTAAGTACTGATGGTACACTGATACTCTTTAGGTCATCAGATACTAATGATGTATTAACACTATCTTTGATCCATACAATAGTTGGTATCACTATAAGTCTGTCAATGACTTCAACAGTACAATTCAAAAGGTATTCTTCACCAGGTACTGCTTTACCAGATGTCATAATGTTAACAACAGGAGATGGCAGGTCTATCCCAAACAAGGTATGTATTACATTATATGAATAATACAATGTTATCATTCATATATATATATATTTATATTATTTTAAAATATATACAATATTAATTCTAACTAAATATTGCCTTACTTTCAACAATTATTGTAGTATTGGCTTTAGTTGAAGTGTTATGTACATAATGATAATCACTGACATTAGCTATAATAACAAAATTACAGTAATATTCTCCACTATTGTGAGTGTTATAAAGTGGATTGAAATAAAGAGAAGATTCATACTGAAGAGAACCAATCTGTACCAGATGTTCTAGAATAGTAGCTTCATTAATAAGACCACTAGGTGAAGATATGTCATTATGTGTCCACTGATTTCTCACAATAATAGGTATTGTAACAAGATCACTCAATCTTATTATACATTTAAGGAAGAATGGTGTACCAACATAGAGTATATTGTTGTGTTCTTTAGACATGTTCACAGTCACTGGAGGGACTAAAAAGTTAATAACAATCATTTTAGAATCTGCTAATAAATGTTCAACTTACAGTTTACAATAAGTTCAAATTCTTCTACAGTTGACTGAGCATCATAAGTAGCAGTTGTTGGATCAATAGTCCCATTAACACCAGTCACATTAAAATCAGCTATACACCTATATACTCCTCTGTCTTCAAATCTCACTAGTTCTAGTGTTATTGTCACATTACTTTCAGACCCAGTGCTGTCAGTGATAATAGAATAAGGAACATTTATATCTTGAAGTAAATATATATCTGTAGTGTTCATTTTTGTTATCTCAATTGTTGGCTTAACAACTAATCTCTCCACTACTCTCACTGTACATGTTATATTAAGATTTTGGCCTACTTCAGTAGAACCAACAGTAACAATATTTAACTGTATATCAGGTAAACCTAGTAAAGAAAACTAGCATTATATAAAAAGTAAATATTACTTACTTTGAACAGTTATTGTCTCGGTAGTACTGTTTATTCCACTAATAACTAAAGGATCACTTGAACTGATAGTCATCTGACAGGTATATGTTCCAGTGTCATTAAAGTTACTATTATGATCTCCATTATCAATTGGTAGAAACACTAGTGTACTCTCAAACTCATTGCTTCCATGACTTGTAACATCAGTGATCATGCGTCGTGATTCGACAGGTATAGTATTGCCTTGAGGATCAAACCAGACTACAGTAGCTGATATTGTTGTGTCCACTACAATGGGTAGTGTACCAATACAGGTGAGGTTAAAGTTAGTACTCTCATAGACAGGACCACTGGAAGGACTCCCTCTCATGACCATACTGGGAGGAGGGACTAAAGAAAACACTAGTGTTAGAGTTTGTATATTATTAAAACTCACTTTGAACATTAAGTTCTCTGTATGTGTAGTCAATGACTTCTAAATTATTAAATATACTTGAGCAATAATACCTTCTACCATCAGATGTCTTAACTGGATTAAGTGTTAGAGTACTTAAGATAAGATTACCAATTCTAGTCACATTTCTTATTGTAGCATCACTGTTATTTACATCAATTTTTTGTTCTCTAGCTAGATCATAACTCCATATTACTGAACTAGGTTCATATACTAGTCTCTCAGGTATACTGATATTACATGTCATAGTGAACTGGTCTCCAGCAACGGGTGTAGTTGGAAATATGATAATACTTGTCACATGATCAGAAGAGAAATCTATGAAATAGTATTAAAAAATTATTAATATCATATTTAATGTACCTGATACTATAAGAGACAAAGTCTTCTCATTTTTATTACTTGTAATGTAAGAAGATACAGGAAATGGTAGAATACTCACAGTACAAGAGTACATAGTACCATTGTCTCTAGTATTATTCAAACTTTCAATGTGTAATGTACTAGTGTACATGTGCGATCTTAACATACTCACTGAACTAATAGTATAGTCACTATTATTAATGAGAGGAGAACTACCATTATGAGACCACTCAACAACAATGTTAACTCCAGTATTAACAGTATCACTTAGACTAACAGTACATACTATATCAAGATATGTTCCCTCCACTAGTCTACTAGTATTGACAGGATGAGTAGAGACAGCAAGGACTGGTTGAGGAACTAAATTAATGAAAATGAAATACCTTTATTTATTCAAATTGTACTTACTTTGTAGTATTACATCTTGTATACTAGCATTAGCTGTTGTGACATTAGTCTCATTCACTGTGATAGTAGCTTGACATGTATATTGTCCAGCATCAGAGGTATTTAGGGAAGAGAAGAATAGTGACAGAGAGTACATTGTATCTGAGATATTACTAAGTACTGATGGTACACTGATACTCTTTAGATCATCAGATACTAATGATGTATTAACACTATCTTTGATCCATACAATAGTTGGTATCACAATAAGTCTGTCAATGACTTCAACAGTACAATTCAAAAGGTATTCTTCACCAGGTACTGCTTTACCAGATGTCATTATGTTAACAACAGGAGATGGCAGGTCTATTCCAAATAAAGTATGTTTTACATAATATTGATTCATAAAACATTACTTTAACAATATATAATTAACTAATTCTAACTAAATATTGCCTTACTTTCAACAATTATTGTAGTATTGCCATTAGTTGAAGTGCTATGTACATAATGATAATCACTGATATTAGCTATAATAACAAAATTACAGTAATATTCTCCACTATTATGAGTGTTATAAAGTGGATTGAAATAAAGAGAAGATTCATACTGAAGAGAACCAACTTGTACCAGATGTTCTAGAATAGTAGCTTCATTAGTAAGACCACTAGGTAAAGATATGTCATTATGTGTCCACTGATTTCTCACAATAATAGGTATTGTAACAAGATCACTCAATGTTATTTTACATCTAAGGAAGAATGGTGTACCAACATAGAGTATATTGTTGTGTTCATTAGACATGTTCACAGTCACTGGAGGGACTAAAAAGTAATAACAATCATTTTAGAATCTGCTAATAAATGTACAACTTACAGTTTACAATAAGTTCAAAGTCTTCTACTGTTGACTGAGCATCATAAGTAGCAGTTGTTGGATCAATAGTTCCATTAACACCAGTCACATTGAACTTAGCCATACACCTATATACTCCTCTGTCTTCAAATCTCACTGGTTCTAGTGTTATTGTCACATTACTTTCAGACCCAGTGTCATCAGTGATAATAGAATAAGGAACGTTTATATCTTGAAGTAAATATGTATCTGAGGTGTTCATTTTTGTTATCTCAATTGTTGGTTTAACAACTAATCTCTCCACTACTCTCACTGTACAAGTAATATTAAAGTTTTGACCTACTTCAGTAGAACCATCAGTAACAATATTTAACTGCATATCAGGTAAAGCTAGTAAAGAAAACTAGCATTATATAGAAAGTAAATGTTACTTACTTTGAACAGTTATTGTCTCAGTAGTACTGTTTATTCCACTAATAACTAAAGGATCTGTTGAACTTATTGTCATCTGACAGGTATATGTTCCAGTGTCATTAAAGTTACTATTATGATCTCCATTATCAATTGGTAGAAATGCCAGTGTACTCCCAAACTCATTTCTTCTATTACTTGTAACATTAGTGATCATACGTCGTGATTCGATAGATATAGTATTGCCTTGAGGATCAAACCAGACTACAGAAGCTGATACTGTTGTATCCACTACACTAGGTAGTGTACCAGTACAGGTCAGGTTAAAGTTAGTACTCTCATAGACAGGACCAGTAGAAGGACTCCCTCTGATAACCATACTGGGAGGAGGGACTAAAGAAAACATTATTGGTAGAGTTGAGTATTATGAAAACTCACTTTGAACATTGAGTTCTCTGTATGTGTAGTCAATGACTTCTAAATTATTAAATATACTTGAGCAATAATACCTTCTACCATCAGATGTCTTAACTGGATTAAGTGTTAGAGTACTTAAGATAAGATTACCAATTCTAGTCACATTTCTTATTGTAGCATCACTGTTATTTACATCAACTCTTTCTTCTCTAGCTAGATCATAACTCCATATTACTGAACTAGGTTCATATACTAGTCTCTCAGGTATACTGATATTACATGTCATAGTGAACTGGTCTCCAGCAGTGGGTGTGGTTGGAAATATGATAATACTTGTCACATGATCAGAAGAGAAATCTATGAAATAGTATAAAAAAATTATTAATATCATATTTAATGTACCTGAGACTATAAGAGATAAAGTCTTCTCATTTTTATTACTTGTAATGTAAGAAGATACAGGAGATGGTAGAATACTCACAGTACAAGAGTACATAGTACCATTGTCTCTAGTATTATTCAAACTTTCAATGTGTAATGTACTAGTGTACATGTGCGATCTTAACATACTCACTGAACTAATAGTATAGTCACTATTATTAATGAGAGGAGAACTACCATTATGAGACCACTCAACAACAATGTTAACTCCAGTATTAACAGTATCACTTAGACTAACAGTACATACTATATCAAGATATGTTCCCTCCACTAGTCTACTAGTATTGACAGGATGAGTAGAGACAGCAAGGACTGGTTGAGGAACTAAATTAATGAAAATGAAATACCTTTATTTATTCAAATTGTACTTACTTTGTAGTATTACATCTTGTATACTAGCATTAGCTGTTGTGACATTAATCTCATTCACTGTGATAGTAGCTTGACATGTATATTGTCCAGCATCAGAGGTATTTAGGGAAGAGAAGAATAGTGACAGAGAGTACATTGTATCTGAGATATTACTAAGTACTGATGGTACACTGATACTCTTTAGATCATCAGATACTAATGATGTATTAACACTATCTTTGATCCATACAATAGTTGGTATCACAATAAGTCTGTCAATGACTTCAACAGTACAATTCAAAAGGTAATCTTCACCAGGTACTGCTTTACCAGATGTCATTATGTTAACAACAGGAGATGGCAGGTCTATTCCAAATAAAGTATGTTTTACATAATGTTGATTCATAATATATTATTTAAACAATATATAATAAATAATTCTAACTAAATCTTGCCTTACTTTCAACAATTATTGTAGTATTGCCATTAGTTGAAATGTTATGTACATAATGATAATCACTGACATTAGCTATAATAACAAAATTACAGTAATATTCTCCACTATTATGAGTGTTATAAAGTGGATTGAAATAAAGAGAAGATTCATACTGAAGAGAACCAACTTGTACCAGATGTTCTAGAATAGTAGCTTCATTAATAAGACCACTAGGTAAAGATATGTCATTATGTGTCCACTGATTTCTCACAATAATAGGTATTGTAACAAGATCACTCAATGTTATTTTACATCTAAGGAAGAATGGTGTACCAACATAGAGTATATTGTTGTGTTCTTTAGACATGTTCACAGTCACTGAAGGGACTAAAAAGTAGTAACAATCATTTTAGAATCTGCTGATAAATGTACAACTTACAGTTTACAATAAGTTCAAAGTCTTCTACTGTTGACTGAGCATCATAAGTAGCAGTTGTTGGATCAATAGTTCCATTAACACCAGTCACATTGAACTCAGCCATACACCTATATACTCCTCTGTCTTCAAATCTCACTGGTTCTAGTGTTATTGTCACATTACTTTCAGACCCAGTGTCATCAGTGATAATAGAATAAGGAACGTTTATATCTTGAAGTAAATATGTATCTGAGGTGTTCATTTTTGTTATCTCAATTGTTGGTTTAACAACTAATCTCTCCACTACTCTCACTGTACAAGTAATATTAAGGTTTTGACCTACTTCAGTAGAACCAACAGTAACAATATTTAACTGCATATCAGGTAAAGCTAGTAAAGAAAACTAACATTATATAGAAAGTAAATGTTACTTACTTTGAACAGTTATTGTCTCAGTAGTACTGTTTATTCCACTAATAATTAAAGGATCTGTTGAACTTATTGTCATCTGACAGGTATATGTTCCAGTGTCATTAAAGTTACTATTATGATCTCCATTATCAATTGGTAGAAATGCCAGTGTACTCCCAAACTCATTTCTTCTATTACTTGTAACATTAGTGATCATACGTCGTGATTCGATAGATATAGTATTGCCTTGAGGATCAATCCAGACAACAGAAGCTGATACTGTTGTATCCACTACACTAGGTAGTGTACCAGTACAGGTCAGGTTAAAGTTAGTACTCTCATAGACAGGACCAGTAGAAGGACTCCCTCTGATAACCATACTGGGAGGAGGGACTAAAGAAAACATTATTGGTAGAGTTGAGTATTATGAAAACTCACTTTGAACATTGAGTTCTCTGTATGTGCAGTCAGTGACTTCTAAATTATTAAATATACTTGAGCAATAATACCTTCTACCATCAGATGTCTTAACTGGATTAAGTGTTAGAGTACTTAAGATAAGATTACCAATTCTAGTCACATTTCTTATTGTAGCATCACTGTTATTTACATCAACTCTTTCTTCTCTAGCTAGATCATAACTCCATATTACTGAACTAGGTTCATATACTAGTCTCTCAGGTATACTGATATTACATGTCATAGTGAACTGGTCTCCAGCAGTGGGTGTGTTGGGAAATATGATATTACTTGTTACATGATCAGAAGAGAAATCTATGAAATAGTATTAAAAAATTATTAATATCATATTTAATGTACCTGATACTATAAGAGACAAAGTCTTCTCATTTTTATTACTTGTAATGTAAGAAGATACAGGAGATGGTAGAACACTCACAGTACAAGAGTACATAGTACCATTGTCTCTAGTATTATTCAAACTTTCAATGTGTAATGTACAAATGTACATGTGTGATCTTAACATACTCACTGAACTAATAGTATAGTCACTATTATTAATGAGAGGAGAACTACCATTATGAGACCACTCAACAACAATGTTAACTCCAGTATTAACAGTATCACTTAGACTAACAGTACATACTATATCAAGATATGTTCCCTCCACTAGTCTACTAGTATTGACAGGATGAGTAGAGACAGCAAGGACTGGTTGAGGAACTAAATTAATGAAAATGAAATACCTTTATTTATTCAAATTGTACTTACTTTGTAGTATTACATCTTGTATACTAGCATTAGCTGTTGTGACATTAATCTCATTCACTGTGATAGTAGCTTGACATGTATATTGTCCAGCATTAGAGGTATTTAGTGAAGAGAAGAATAGTGACAGAGAGTACATTGTATCTGAGATATTACTAAGTACAGATGGTACACTGATACTCTTTAGATCATCAGATACTAATGATGTATTAACACTATCTTTGATCCATACAATAGTTGGTATCACAATAAGTCTGTCAATGACTTCAACAGTACAATTCAAAAGGTAATCTTCACCAGGTACTGCTTTACCAGATGTCATTATGTTAACAACAGGAGATGGCAGGTCTATTCCAAATAAAGTATGTTTTACATAATGTTGATTCATAATATATTATTTTAACAATATATGATAAATAATTCTAACTAAATATTGCCTTACTTTCAACAATTATTGTAGTATTGGCTTTAGTTGAAGTGTTATGTACATAATGATAATCACTGATATTAGCTATAATAACAAAATTACAGTAATATTCTCCACTATTATGAGTGTTATAAAGTGGATTGAAATAAAGAGAAGATTCATACTGAAGAGAACCAATCTGTACCAGATGTTCTAGAATAGTAACTTCATTAGTAAGACCACCAGGTAAAGATATGTCATTATGTGTCCACTGATTTCTCACAATAATAGGTATTGTAACAAGATCACTCAATGTAATTTTACATCTAAGGAAGAATGGTGTACCAACATAGAGTATATTGTTGTGTTCTTTAGACATGTTCACAGTCACTGAAGGGACTAAAAAGTAATAACAATCATTTTAGAATCTGCTGATAAATGTACAACTTACAGTTTACAATAAGTTCAAAGTCTTCTACTGTTGACTGAGCATCATAAGTAGCAGTTGTTGGATCATTAGTTCCATTAATACCAGTCACATTGAACTCAGCCATACAAATATATACTCCTCTGTCTTCAAATCTCACTGGTTCTAGTGTTATTGTTGCATTATTTTCAGACCCAGTGTTGAAAGTTGAATAAGGAACGTTTATATCTTCAAGTAAATATATATCTGTAGCATTCATTTTTGTTATCTCAATTGTTGGTTTAACAACTAATCTCTCCACTACTCTCACTGTACAAGTAATATTAAGGTTTTGACCTACTTCAGTAGAACCAACAGTAACAATATTTAACTGCATATCAGGTAAAGCTAGTAAAGAAAACTAACATTATGTAAAAAATTAAATTTACTTACTTTGAACAGTTATTGTTTCAGTAGTACTGTTTAATCCACTAATAATTAAATGATCACTTGAACTAATAGTCATCTGACAGGTATATGTTCCAGTGTCATTAAAGTTACTATTATGATCTCCATTATCAATTGGTAGAAAAAATAGTGTACTCTCAAACTCATTGCTTCCATTACTTGTAACATTAGTAATCATACGTCGTGATTCGATAGATATAGTATTGCCTTGAGGATCAATCCAGACTACAGTAGCTGATACTGTTGTGTCCACTACACTGGGTAGTGTACCAGTACAGGTCAGGTTAAAGTTAGTACTCTCGTAGACAGGACTTGCGGAAGGACTACGTGTGATAACCATACTGGGTGGAGGGACTGTAGAAACCATATTAGCCTTATTTACTATAATTTTCAAACAAACAACTTACTTTGAACATTAAGATCTCTCAATACATGATCATTGACTCCTAAATCATTAAATGTCACTGAACAGTAATATCTTCTACCATCAGATGTCTTCACTGGATTAATTGTTAGAGTACTTAACATAAGATTATCAATTCTAGTCACATTTCCTATTGTAGCATCACTGTTAATTACATCAATTCTTTGTAGTCTAGCTAGATCATAGCTCCATATTACTACAAGTCTATTAAGATCATGTACTAGCCTCTCAGGTATACTGATATTACATGTCATAGCAAACTGGTCTCCCACAGTGGGTGTGGTTGGAAATAGAATATCAATTACCACATGGTTAGCAGTGAAATCTATATATTCAAATAATTATAATCATACTAATATTACATATACAATTAAGTATAATACCTGCCACATTTAGTGTAATATTGTAGTTATTCTCATTACCAGTAATAAAAGAAGATATAGGAGATGGTAGTACACTCACAGTACAATAGTACATAGCACCATTGTCTCTAGTAATACTTAAACTTTCAATACGTAATGTACTAGTATACATGTGTGATCCTAACATAGTCAGTGAACTAATAGTATAGTCACTGTTATTAGTAAGAGGAGAACCACCATTATGAGACCACTCAACATCAACACTAATTCCAGTATTAACAGCATCACTGATGTTAACAGTACATACTATATCAAGATATGTTGCCTCTATTAGTGACCTTGGATCAACAGGATGAGTAGAGACCATAACAACTGGTTTTATAACTAGTGGTAGAAACAATTTAAGATTATATTAATGAACTTATTTATAATATATGACACTTTTAAATGTTTTAAATACTATATAGTTGTTGACTAAGTATGTAGTTGTTATATAGTTGTTACTTGTTAGGAAGTAGAGTGTAGGATAAAGGCAATTGAAGAGTATATTGATCATGTGATATTCACATGACTTATAAACTATTTAATTTATAATTAGTATACATCGACAAAGCATTAAGTGTTTTAACTCACTAGTTGTATTGATAGTGAAAGCTTTAATATAAGAGACTTGGTAACTGATATCAATGTCACTGATGTTCACTACACATTGATACTGTCCACTATGTGATGTCATTAGTGGAGTGTAGGATATAGACGCATTGTAATCTCCAAAGTTCATAGAAGAATTAACCACACCTTCTCCAATCTTAACAATGCTTGTATTAATAACAATGTCTGGGAGATTATTATATACATCTACAATACATACTACAGAATAGTACTCTCCAGCAACACTGGTATTGGTAGTAATGATTTTGATATCTTGAACCAACATATCTAGATATAGTTAAGAGGAAATATGTCATCAATAGTTAGAGTGCTTCTTGTATGATGACGTAACTTAACTCTGATGACGACATCAAGTATCATAGGATTAACAATAGTACGGTGAATGTATACTTTGTGACATCATCATTATGATGACACCATATGTCATTTCATGATGATGTCATCAATAGTTACGTTTATAACTAGCATTTATATGGACAATGGACTATATAAGCACATATGCTTTGGAGTTGATGATATAAAGTGTGTATTTATTATTAGGAGATGTTTAGGATAAGCATAATTAACTGTTCACATGATTTAAATATTATTTTGTGTTTTTGCTGTTATTTAAATATTGGTATACCTGAATCAATCAGTTTTGTCTGAGGGACATCATGAGTTACTCCATTAATTTCTATAGTCACTGATATAATGAATTGATAGTTGGCACCGTTAGGTTCTAGTCCTCCAATGACACCATTGGTATGTGAAAAATTCTTCATTCCTGTATTACTAGATTTGTTATAATATACAGTATAATGAAGTATGCCAGGTATTTGATGAGCTTGCCATATTACCCATACAGCCGTTGAGTTAAGTAATATTATAGAATAATTTTGAATAACTATAAGTTAAGATAATAAACAAATTAGATGTCATCATGCAAATATTAACTGACCTGATTTTGTTGATGCAAATATATCACTCCAATCTCCTGGTCCTACACTGGTATATGCTCTCACTGAAATAGCATAGTTAGTGTTAGGTAGTAGTCCTCCTATATTGTACTGTGTGTTGGTTGTATTAACAATATTGTATGTAACAATATTATTAGACTCTCTATAATGTATTTCATATATGATTATAACACCATTAGGTACTGTGGGTATATTCCATGTAATGTTGATCACTTGTATATCTGCACCACTTTGTATTAAGTCGTATACAACACCAGGTTCTAAAGCATATGAATAATGCATCATGTATAATGACTGACTTACCAGCTTCTTTTGTCTGTTGTATTACCTCACTACTTGCTGGTCCAATCCCACCATCATTGAATGCTCTTACTGACACAGTATAGTTAGTGTAAGGTGTGAGTGAAGTGAGAATAGATTGTCTGTTGTTTCCTCCAGTTATGTTAGAAGTGCCACTAAATGATATGCTGATGTAATAAACCAAGTAACCAATGATAGGTCCATTCTGTCCAGAGCAAGGTACCTCATCCCATGAGACAGTTATGGACCTTGCCTCGACTAATAATATAATGACAGTATTGACAGATATGGTAGGTGCTACAGATATGGAGGAGAACAATAATATTGATTGCTAATATGGAAATAAATTAAATTATATCTTACCAGCTGAGAGTGTAGTGGTATTTCCTATAGCTAGCTGCCTCTGGTAACTACCATATTGTCCAACAAGAGTAACAATGCAATAGCTACCAGGATTAATACCAGTTAATGTTTGTGGCGATGAGATTAAATTGTGGGATATCATAGGTCCCAATATCTGTTCACATTGTCTGTGACATTGCTGATAGCCCTTGTATGTTGATGGGGCAAAGGAAAGACTCCATGTCATAGTGATAGTGTTACTAGTGGTAGTTAACATCAATGTAGTGGAAGGAATAGCTGAAATAGAACAAAAAATTAAAAATCAATACCAAATTGTATATTACTCACAGAGTATCACAGTGACAAGGCTACTATGATAACTAGGTAGTAGTACTGTACTACTCTCTCTGCCAAATGATACTACAAAGAAGTTATATGTATTATTCAAACTCAGTCCTGATGTTATATTCAAAATTGCGCTAGTGGTAGTTCCTGCACTCATAACAGAACTATTACTACTACTGAGTTGATAAAACACCTCATAGTCAGCCACTCCTGACACGGATGACCAGGAGAGTTGTACATGAGCCAGACCTGTGTTCAGTCTTGTAGCATTCAGACCAGTAGGAGTACCAGCAACTGTAACATTGAGAAAATATGTATACCATTCTAGTTAGGGATTAACTAACCTGTTATAGGCTGTGATGTGCTACTATTTGTAGCTGTGACACTACCAATAGTACCAACATCTACTCTGGCATTAGAGACAGTACACTTGTAGGTACCAGCCTGTCTTGTCATCACCATCATTGTCACCTGTGTAACAAATCCTGGTCCATCAACCACCACACGAGATATGTCACCACTAGCAATGGTAAATGTTTTACTTCCAATTGTACAAGAGACATTAGTGGGAGATCCATTAGAGACATTGAAGGTGAGAGTGAAAATTGGAGGAATAACATCTCTTGTGGAGATCAGAGAGAATTGCATAGTGGGATCTGCATTAGGACCATCTGTAATTATAGTAACGACATTGCTGTGTATATTAATGATGATTACTGACCATTGTTATTGTATGTG
Organism: Xestospongia bergquistia; assembly: GCA_963965975.1. Classification (NCBI taxonomy): domain Eukaryota; kingdom Metazoa; phylum Porifera; class Demospongiae; order Haplosclerida; family Petrosiidae; genus Xestospongia; species Xestospongia bergquistia. Next base: position 2,587,199 of record OZ014415.1, read on the forward strand.
CTAGTTCTATATATTCCTGCCACTACTGTTTGGTTCACTCCATTCTCATCAGGTATAATACAAGTATACAAACCTTCATAGCCTGATATTCCCGATCTTCTAGCCAGAGCTATTTGACCTGAAAATCTCTTGGAAAACATGGGACTTGGTGCAGAACTATCATCAAATGCTCCAGTAAACAAAGGTACTTGAGTACCATCAGGATAATACCACATTCCAATATTGGAACCATTATTAGCACTTTGACACCACAAGGCATCATTAGTATTATCATTATTCACATCAACATCATAAAATTGTCCAGCATATAACAGTGAAAAATCAGGTATAGTTTTGTTTTGATATGGTAGATAGAGTTGGACACCTAACATATAAATACATGTACATGTTATATATTTAAAACAGCCAATCTACTTACCATTGCTGGGTCTGTTAGTTGGGGAAGGATCATGTCCAACTCCTGGTTGGGCAGCTATGAGTATTAGTTCTACACAAAGTACTAATATCTTTACAAACTCTCTCATTTCTGAGTTCTTTACAAAACTAGATCTACACTGTACATATATTAGATAAGTACAGACTGTTATCACTACTGTTCTAAGGCTATTTATACACTATCTGTCCAAATATATATAATATGAGTAAACATTGAGTTATCTTTGATGTAGGATCTGATCTTGACAATCAAAACTGTGAGTTGTAGCAGTTATTATTATATATAATTGATGACTTGACTATTTGGATTATTATGCTGATGATATATGGTTTATAAAGTGTACTCTTACTAAAGTTATGATTGTAACAAACCATATTTGTACACACCCTTGTTTATACAATGAAATATTGTGTATTACATTTATACTAAAAGAAGTTGTGCACAGTATTATATACATAATATAATAACTAACCACATATTCACATAAAGCATCATACTTGTTCAGTTATGGTGTCTTAAAATGTAATGGCTTTGGTTTGTTCTTATTAAAATGACATGCGAGAAGTTTACTTAAAAGGCAATATTAAAGAATTATAATGTAACAATTAATAAAATAAACAGTGATATTGCATAGAGTAAAAAATTTTATATCACTGTTAAAATGTATAGGTTGATTTAATAGGTTGTATGTAGTAAACTTATTTTGATCAAAGAAGTGAGCATAATACTGCTTTGATAACTAATATATTATTGATTATGTAGCTACATAAAGAGTCAATTTCATAGTAATTACTAATCAAAACAATGTTATGTTAACTTTTTGCATATGCATCCTGTATACCCATGTATCAATCAATAAATAGTTGAAATTAATATGCACACAATTCAGAAACCATCATACAAGAATGATTAAACCACTAGGAGAGGGTGTGTTGAGTACTCTACTTTCTCGGTCTACTACTGGTACAGTATATACAATATTATACTATACGTTTACATTAATTATAGTATCATATAGTTGTGAGACTTTACCTAAGTTATGAGAATAGAGTAATACCTAACTACTTTATGGTCAGAACCAGTCAGTTCTATGATGTGATTCAAAATGATGATGGCCAAAATGATGGTATATGGTGTCAGAGTGCTATTAATAAGAGTATGATAGGTGTCTGGTACTTGCCTAATCAATCACCAGTATCTACACAAAGTGGTTGTGTAGAGTGGTTGTAGAGCATAGCAATGATTGGTTGTTTTAATTGATTCATAATCAAGTGGCAAAATGCCTAACAACATATATATTTAAAGAATTAACAGCTTATACTGCTTTGGTTGCTAATTACTATGGAATTGACAGTTCATGTTCTTTAAAAAATGACATTTGATCTATTAAAATTCCATAGTACAACCCTCACACACAGCTCAGCATCCATAAAATTCTTGTCTCACATGAATCTTGATACCTCTTACAATTATGTGTAACTTCATGACTACTAAATATCAATCAACATAATATTACTATTTAATGAAATAGTATGATGTTTACTACTTCTGAGTGTCTCATCCTGTATTATATGCAGCATGAATGACCATGAATTGGTTGCAATCAACCAATTTATCTATTAGTCCTGGTTTGTCCCTCATTTAAGCTAATTCTACACTTATGTATAAAAGTACTACTATTTTATGCCTAAAATATATTTCAACTTTAATGAACAATGTTTACATTTATTAGGGCAACAAATATAAATAAATTTCATCTCAACTTTGATTGCAGTATAACTTTGTTTAAGTAGAAAACTATGTACAAAAAAAACACTTTTGTACTCTATATAGTGTACTTGTGAGTATACAAAGCAATTAAATAACTTTACAGTTGTTTTATGTAAACCAATCATATCTCCTAAAAATTTTATTTTGCTTTCTTTTTCAATTCTTATGCGTGATTAAAAAAACCACAACCAATATTTAAAGCTGTTTCAATCCATCCTAAACTGGCTCCAATTCAGGTCTTAACACACACATGTATGTATATGTGACCCAACTTGAAAAAACCACAATTATTGTGATTGATAAACAATTGCATATTAGCTGTTGCTATATGACCATTTTGTACTGGATATTTACCAAATTTGGTAACCTGGAAGCTTAATCATTTATATTATACATATATGATATATGTAAAGTGTAAGTTTATATATGATTTTTCTGTGCTGATTTCTAATTTGTCATATCAATGTTTCAATAATTTTAAGCCATTGTAACTGAGTATATTATTTATTGCCTTCTGCCCAGTCTGTGTTCAATTTATTATTATTATTAATCATATATTATAACAATATTCATAATTATTGTTATAACATTTACCGTTTGCACAGGAAATAAGGAATTTAATTCAGTCACACAAGTTAAAAATTGCTTGATTAAAACCTTTTTTTCAATATTGTTCAACACATTAAAATAACTTTTATTTAAAAATTATAGTGGTTAGAATATAGTTATATAGGTTCATATTTAAAAACTTTCACTATCCATACTGCTAGTAAGTAAAATGCATTATATTTTGTCTTCAGTTTGTCATATACATCCTTCTTATCATATAGTATCAGGGTGTCAATGTTATTATTTTTTTAGCTTTGGAACCTGTTGTTACTATCTTTATCCTGTCATGCTAGTTTACTAATAGAGGCAACATATCTTGATATAGCATGTACTGTTAACATCAGTGATGCTGTTAATACTGGAATTAGTGTTGATGTTGAATAAACATATAATATTGGTTGTCCTCTTACTAATAACAGTGATAATACTGTTAATTCATTGACTATGTTAGGATCACACATGTACACTAGTACATTACATATTGAAAGTTTGAGTAATACTACAGACAATGGTACGATGTACTCTTGTACTGTGAGTGTTCTACCAAGGCATCATTGTTTTTATCAAAATCATTGAAATAATTTGATGGAATCATGGAATTATTTGGTTAGGATGTTTTATTGTATCCTCCATACAATCAGACTCCTGTATGATTATAAGTATATAGTTAGTTAACGTAACTCCAAAAAACTTACCAGTGTGATGTAATGGAGGAGGATTATTAGACCTTACAACAGTGGTATGAGTGCACCAATTGTAAGATACAAAATATAGTTTTTGTCATTTATGACAAGCTTTGTTGACTGTTCTATAATCTGCATAGAGTACTATTAAATTTAACATCATACACTTAGTTCTTCATAAGTGGTGTATAATGCAAATGTTGTTTTAAGGTAGTGTTATATTTATAGCAATAACATTAAATCTGAATGGTATACAGTACACAGCAACTAAATAAGCTGTTGGCTGAATAAAATAATGGCCTGTGTTAACATCAGATACTTTGTTAGTCAGTATGCATAATGTATATACTGTACCTTGTAATATCTGAACCATCTTGTTTATAAGCTTAATTGTCTAGTATGTATTAAAACCTAAGTGGTATTTAAATTCATGTAAGCAAAGTATATGACAACAAACATGTGATTGATTTTCTTATAATAAAAAACTGTTAACATAAGATCATTTTTTATTTTCACTGAAAATACAATATTTAATTGTTACAACAAGTTATCAACTGTTTATGTCATCAATATCACAATACATTAAAACACATTATAACATGTCATTCTAATAATTAGTGACATATTCCACATATAATTGTAACTGTACAAATGTAATTCAATAATAAAGTTAATCATTATTGTCTTGTTGTTGTTCACCAGGTAATATTTCATACATCATATCTAATGTCTTATGATCTACTGATATATATGATATATTGTGTTGTAGTACTGGTTGACGTGATCTATCATATGCTATGTTAGACTGTGCTGTAATATCACGAGGTGTTGTGGGGTAGTCATAAGTTGGTATATTGTCATCTAAATTGTATTATATATAATTAATGATGAATTAATTTTGTCAATATTTATTACCTTTTTGTTTTTGTTTTAAGTAGACAATAAAAAGTACACAAAATATTGTAATAGCTGTCAATATTGAGGAGATGACACTAGCTACTATTACTGATATAACTGTCATTGTTACTGTGTTAACTGGAGTAGTACAACCTATATATATATAATATATATATATATATATATATATATATATATATATATATATATAATGTATGTATTAATGATTATTATGCACTTACTATCAACAGTGGAAGATGTCATTGTCACTGATGATTGTTGTTTTGTGAAAATAGTTGGCCATGGGTAATTAGTAATGATGGAGTCAAATAGATACCCACCTTTAAGTTAATTAATAGTATTACAACAAATAACAATAAATAATAAAACATAATTATGATTACTACAAGAAATAGAGCACTAAGGCAAAATACTTTGAATCAAATCACAGGGTTCAACCAATGTGATAACCTTGTAATAACTGAGAAGTTAATTAACTAATACATCATTATACAAGTTAATGCAGCCAAATTATTTGATGTAAACTGAAAATAATTATAATAATGTTTTGATAACAAATGTACTATGAAATTAACTGTTTATCAAATGATAGAACTGATAAGGACAATAATAATCAAAACAGTTTTATCAAATAATTTTGCTACATACAACTTATATATTATCTATAATTATATTAGTAAAATCAACCAATCAATTTTTACAGTGATGTAATATATAATGTGGACACAGTAATGATTGTTACAACTTACTATCAACAATGGAGGATGTCATTGTCACTGATGATTGTTGTATTGTGAAAGTAGCTGGATTAGTAGTGATAAAGTCAAATATATACACAATTTAAGTTAATTAATATTAATACAACATACAACAAGTCTACACTCTTGCAATATTAGTAAGAGTAGTATAGGGCAAACTCTTATTACTCTGGGTTAGTAGTGATGGAGTCAAATACACTGTACACTTAGTTATTAATTAATAGTATATTACAAGCTATTACATAGTCTTTTTACTAACTAGTTAAAAGTGATCATGTATAGATTTAATAATAATTGTATGAAGGAATACATTGTCATTAGTAATAAAATAATGACTGATAATTCAAGAGTACAAACAACATACATTGAGTGTGAATGGGAAATAAACATAACAGACAGTCCTATTATTGTGCCCTATGATTCCTATCAGAATTCCATAAAAAACACCAGGTACCTTATCTTTTTATAGGCTCTTATTACTATATAGTTAACCATTAATGTCCGTATTGAATTTCTTTTCCCATTTGGGTTGTAAATATACTGATGATATTATACTTCATTGACTGATAATAATGTTTTCATTAACTTACATAATAAAAAGATAATACATGTAAAATAAAAATATATATTTACCATGATCATCGATAGCTTTAATAATAATTGTATGAAGGAAGACATTATTCATCATCAGTCATTATTGATAAAATAATGACTGATGATTCAAAATACAAAAAACATACAGTTAATGTGAATGGACATAACAGACAGTCATATTATTATGCCATATAATTCGTATCAGGATTTCATAAAAACTCAAAGTACCTTGCACTTTTATAGGCTTCTATTATTATACAGTCAGCCCATTTGTGTTGTAATTAGACTGATAATGTTATACTTCATTGACTGATGATAATATCTAAATTAATGTACATATAGCAAAAATAATAATACATGTACAATTTAACAAAAATATTTACCTGCAACAAGTGTAAAAACATTACTCCATTCACTTGGAAGTGTGTGTTACTCATTTGAATATGACACCACAAAAAAACTGTAGTTTTGAGCATTATATAAACCACTGATGATCAAGTTAGTACTTAATCCTGTTTCTCCTCCAATTAATCAGCTGTCATTACCAATGTCATAGAAGATCTTGTATCCAGCTATTAATGGATCATTATTAACTGGTGGAAACCATATTACTAGAACATCAGAGGAATTCATCCACTTAACTAACTGGTTTTCTGGCAACTATAATTAAAAAATTATCATTATGTTGTCTTATCTTTTGCACATACGTTTAACATAAATGTTCCTATGAGCAGGATATGCTTGATTTATATAATTATAGTACTTGTCCTTAACTCTGGAGTTAGACACAGAACAATTGTACCATCCTTCATCATTGGATTGAAATAGAAGTTCTACTAAAATTTTAGTTGGTAGTTGATATGAGAGAATAGTCTGTGTAATATTGGGATAGATCATAGTATCATTGAGTGTACAATTGATATATGTTCCTGTTCCATCAGTAACATTAAAAGATATTAAAAACTTTTGTGAGTGGATATCTCTTGTTGATAGGAATGAGTTCAATGTAGTTTCAATGATCCTAGGTCCTCCTTAACACATTAATACAACTATTATTTATTGTTAATACAATTTAACGCACTATTTATTGTGTAAGCATACTCCTTGTATATTGCTATCATCAATGTATGATTTATATTATGTTCATCTGGTATAACACATGAATAAACACCCTCATAGTTATTTAACCCATAGTCACGATATAGACCAATCTGTCCTATCATATAGACAGAATGTAATGTTGATGAGTCATCTACTGTAGACACTTGACTACTATTAGGATGATACCATACTCCAATATTAAGCTTATTTCTAGCACTTTGACACCACAAGGCATCATTTAATCCATCATTGTTTGGATCATCGCGATAGAAATCATTTGTCGGAATCATAGAATTATTTGGGTAGGATATGTTATTGTATCCTCCATACAATCGGATTCCTATATTAGATAATAAATTAGTTAATTTAATTCTTGAAGACTTACCAGTGTGAAGTAATGGAGGAGGATCAATAGACCTGACAACCAATAATACTAGTACACCAACTGTAATTTGTAACAAGATAGTTGACATCATTTATGACAATCTCTGCTGACTGTCTTATGATCTGGATAGGTAGTATTTAAATTGACATCACACACTTAGTTCTTTATAAACAATCTATATGCAATATAAATGTTGTTTTAAGATAGTGCATGTTAACATAACATTAACCTTTCATGGTAAACACAATACACGTGCACTAGGTAAACTTGTTACCCAAAGAAAGCAATTATCAAGAATACTTACCATTAAATATTGAATAGAACACATTGAATTGCTTTGGTAGGATAATTTCTTATAAACTACTGTATTTTTATAAGTATATAATTAGATAATATGACTCCAGAAAACTGACCAGTGTGAGGTAATGGAGGAGGATCAGTACACCTGACAAACAATGGTACTAGTACACCAACCATAATATGTAAGAAGATAGTTATATCATTTATAACAAGGTCTGTTGATTTATCTTGTAATCTGCATAGGCCGAATATAATTTGACATCATGCACTTAGTTCTTTATAAGCAGTGTATAATGTAAATGTTGTTTTAAGATATAGCATAAGATATATTGCTGGTCAGTATGTATATATGTATATACCTTATAATATTTAAATTATCTTGTTTATAAGGTTTTTTGTCTAGTTTGATATTTACAACTTTTAAGAGGTATTTATATTTGCATAAACAAGGAATATGACAACAAACTTATATTTAATATTTTATAGTAGACGTTGCCTATATAAAACCATTTTGTATTTTTACTGAAAATATAATTTTAAATTGTTAAAACAAGTTATTAACATTTACGTTACTAATAACACAATACATTAAACACATTATAATAATACAGGAGTTAAATTGTATGGAAGATACAATAAAACATCCTCCTCAATAATTTCATGATTCCAACAAATTATTTCCATAATGATGATCCAAACAATGATGAATTAAATGATGCCTTGTGGTGTCAAAGTGCTAGAAAAGAGTTTAATATTGGAGTATGGTATTATCCTAATGGTAGTGAAGTTTCTACAGTAGATGACTCATCACCATTACATTCTGTGTATATGACAGGACAGATTGGTCTATATTGTGACTATGGGTTAAATAACTATGAGGGTATTTATACATGTGTTATACTTAATCAATATTATGTAAATGAAACATTGATAATAGCACTCTACAAGATTACTTACAAAATAAATAGTGAGTTAAAATTGATAAACAATCGACGTTAGCTTTATTAATTTGTTCAGGATGACCTAGGATAATTAAAAATTCATTAACGTAATACTATCCATAAGATGTTCACGTGCTAAAGTTATAAGTTCCTTTATTTTATTTCCTTCCTTTTTGGAATATCAAAATATATTAATTCTACACTCGATGATACTTTGATCTATCCCAATATTACACAGACTGTTCTGTCATATCAACTACCAGCTCTTTTATTAATGCTAATTAGGTTGTAAAGTATATGATTACACATCCCACTGGAAGCAATCCTGTTTAGCTCTGCACAATGTGCACATAGAGCATTTGTGATGGGACACATTTTAATCAAAATCAAATAATCAAATGTTTATTATTTATCATTTACTACCTTCTGCCCAGTCTGTGCTCAATTTATTTTATTAATCAAATATTATAACAATATTCATAATTATAGTCATAACAGTTACTGTTTGCATAAAGACAGAAAATAAGGAATTTAATTCAGTCATATAAGATAAAATTTGCTTGGTTGTAACCTTTTTTCAATATTGTTTTATAGCATATTTTGGTACCAATGTACTATATTTCATTTCTTACAAATAATATCACTCATTTTAATTTAAGTGGTCCAATAGTAGATTGTAACAAAAGCCTTGAATTTACTGTACTCTCTACAAGAGATGCTAATCCTGTAGTGTTCAATCTCTACTTTGAAGTCACCTCCTACAACAGTCACATGTTCTAATCAGTGACATTATATTTAATATTACCAGAGAAGAATTATATCGTGTGTCTGATATATCTACTGATCCAATTGGAGTAGCAGTGATTGCAGCTATAAGGAAAAGAGAGGCTAGTGAATATATGTACATGTTAACAACAGATTCATCAATAAAATCATTTCCTACTACTACTATTCCTGGTATTAATAATAGTGGTAAGTTACAGCATCAGTATCATAGTTTTTATTATTATTGTGATATCCAGTAACTGATACACCTTCTAACCTGACATATAACAGAACTAGTCTAACTTCAGTTCTACTTACCTGGTCACCTCGCATTTATCTAGCTGTTACTGTCTGTACTCATCCTGTCAATACTAGTTCACTAATAGAGGCAACATATCTTGATATAGTATGTACTGTTAGTCTCAGTGATGCTGTTAATACTGAAGTTAGTATTGATGTTGAGTGGTTTCATAATGGTGGTTCTCCTCTTACTAATAACAGTGACTATACTATTACTTCACTGACTATGTTAGGATCACACATGTACACTAGTACATTACGTATTGAAAGTTTGAGTATTACTAGAGACAATGGTGCTATGTACTCTTGTACTGTGAGTGTTCTATCATTTCCTGTATCTTTGTATAATACTGATAATGAAAATAACAACAATATTAAACTAAATGTGGCAGGTATAATACTTAATTGTACTTGTACTAATAGTAATATTATTATTAATTAATTTAAAGATTTCACCGTTGATCATGTTTGTTGATATTCTATTTCCAACCGCACCCACTGCTGGAAACCAGTTCACTATGACGTGTAATATCAGTATACCTGAGAGACTAATATATGAATCTAGTTCTGCAATATGGAGTTATGATCTAGCTAGAAAACAAAGAGTTGATATAAATGACAATGATGATATGTTACAATAAGAAATGTGACTAGAATTGGTAATCTTATCTTAAGTACTCTAACACTTAATCCAGTGAAAACATCTGATGATAGAAGATACTACTGTTCAATAATTATCAATGATTTAGGAGTCAATAATCATGTATTGAGAGATCTTAGTGTTCAAAGTAAGTTAAGTTAGTTAGGCAACACTATACCTGTTGAATCACAACATATGATCACTAATGTTACTAGTAATAAACAATGAGTTTGAGAGTACACTAGTGTTTATAGTGGAGATCAAATAGTAACTTTAATGACACTGGAACATATAACTGTCAGATGACTATTAGTTCAAGTAATCCTTTAATTATTAGTGGAATAAACAGTACTACTGAGACAATAACTGTTCTAAGTAAGTAATATTTACTTGTTTATATCATGTTGGCTTCCCTTACCAGCATTGCCTGATATACAGAGAATGATGTAAACATTTCTTGCTTTACTGTAAGAGTAGTGGAGAGATTAATTGTCACACCATGCAACAATTGAGATAATGAAAATAAACACTACAGGTACATATTTACTATAAGATATTGACATTCTCTTTATTATTACTGCTGATGATACTGGGGCTGAAACTAATTGGACAATAATACTGGATGAACAAGTGAGGTTTGAAGACACCTGGTGAAGGCTATAACATTACTTGTTCTGTTGAAGTCATTGACAGAGTTATAGTGACACCAACTATTATATTGATCAAGAATAGTGTTAATACATTATTAGTATCTGATGATTTAAAGACTATCAGTGTACTATCAGTACTTAGCAATATCTCAGATACAATGTACTCTCTGTCACTGTTCTTTTCTTCACTTAATACCTCTGATGCTGGACAATATACATTTCAAGCTACCATCACAGTGAATAAGATTAATGTCACAGTAGCTAACTCCATTTTACTAGACCTACCATTACAAAGTAAATGTATATATGGAATTACAAAGTAATGATAACACAAGTAGTATTGTTACTTCACTGTAAGAACCAGCCACAGAATAATATAATATTATTGGTAATTTGAGAGTCATTGATATTAATTTTACAAACGTTTTCCTTTTCTTACAGTTCCCACACCTTTTCAACTCATCAAATGTTTAAGGCAAAGTGACTATTTAGCTGGTAGTGAACTGACTATTACATGTGATATTACAATAGATTCTCATGTTAATACTCCCTTCATTATTAACACAACACTCAATGAGAGCTATATAAATGAACAATCAAAAATCTCTGTTAATAATTCTTTCTTAATTAGTTATAACAAGTATCAGTCTCAAGTTCAATTCAGTACTCTCAGTAGTTCAATAGATTCTGGAATGTATACATGTATTGTTAATGTGATACCTGTAGCTGGTTACTATTATGTTTATACTGCTAATATGACCAATATTACTACTAACTTGACTGTTATATATATGAGTATGATATTAGTTATATTGTTACAGTGATAGTTTATATCTGAAGCATTGTAAAAACTTTCATGACTTGTAATTTATAACATAACTGTATTTCTCTCAATTCCTTTATTATTTTCTTTTAATAGACCCAGTTATTGGAAACTTTGCTGCTATACCAGACTCTTTTCTGGATCTGGAGACTTCCTGTACTGACTCAGACCCTTATGATAACTTTACTCTAGTTTGTACTGCTAGTAAACCAGCTCTAGTAATAGCAACTCTTGAAGTGATTTGGCTACATAATGGTGCTGTAATTCAAGGTTTATCCACATCTAACAATGAGGGTACTTACGTCATAAACACTCTGAGTTTTCCTAAGACTTTTGCAAATGATTCTGGTACTTACTTCTGTCATGCTAAACTGTCTATTCTAGCCTCTTCTGATATTAGTTTAATAAAAAAAACATTACTGTTATATTGAGATGTAAGTGTAATTTTATTGAGAAATTGCAATGCTTTCTTTTCTACATGCAGCCCAAAGAAGTCCATATGCAGCAATTAATATATCATCAACAGTTGGACAAACTAACTGTACTATCTACTTTACTATTCCATCTATTGCCTATACACCTGAGATATATCATATCAACTATATTGGTCTAGAATTACAGAATACTTTAACTACTAGTTCTAGTCTAGTGGGTACTGATAACATTACTGCTGTTAACTTAATGTATCAGATCACATTAACTGGTCTAGAAGAAGCTAATACTTATAACTTCACTGTTGTATCTACTAACTGTATTGGTAATACTAGTAGTGAAACAATGAACTTTACTACTTTACCAGCAAGTAAGTTAATAACTTTCATTCAAATTATTTTGCTTAATTTAAATATATAGTTTTGAATTTATTATCAACTGCGCGTGCTCGTCCTATATATTTTATCAACACAACCTACCTTCCACATAATGTTACATTAGATTGGGATCCACCAGTTAAAGTAGACCAGAATGGAGAGATAGTAGGATATATTAATGTCACATTATCTTACACTAGTGTGCTAAATGTTGTACTACAAAGTAAGGACAATAGATATATCTGGCTATGCCAGTTGTCATAATGTTCATTTTGGGAGATGGGATTGTTATAAGAAAACAACAGGTAAAACGACTCCACTTTATGACTGCAACAGATATAACAATATAAATAAAGTACATATCTTGTGCAATAATAGTAATACTAGTATTAGCTGTTGTATTTATTACATACATGTTAATGTTTTTCTCTTTTTACTTTCATATTCATCAGGAGCTCATGCCCAATCTTTTAATTCGTTTAAGTGCACAAACAATAGAATTCTATTAATCAAAACAGTATATATTGTTATCTTATCAATGTATTTTTATGGATGCATGCAATCTAAGTCACTAAAAATCAGTTAAAACAACCAATCTATATTAACAGTGATATATTTACAATATTTATTCCTATCTACATATATGGCCTTTCTGAGAAAGCAATAGTATTGTACTACATGAACTGTCATTAACTTTGCCACACACTGCGTGGACAAGGTTAAATTACTTGTCTTGTGTGTATGCCCGTCTTTTCCAAAACTTACTATGTGCGATCTTTTTATTAAAACGAACTAGTTCCAGAATACGATAGTAAACGGCATATATTTCCACATTTTGTCGTTTAAATATTGGTACAATGCTTTTAATAGTAGTACTATAACTTGACAGATGTTATTAGTTGCGCGGTAGTTGGCAGCTACATAATTGCCGCTTTAATTCACTTAATTTGTTACTACGTAGATTCATCTCAGGCTGCACCACGTACAAATGGCTATCACTGTATGCTTACTGATTCTTGTTTCTTTTATTGGTAAGGTTTTAACTTGTTAATGTTTCTCTTTTTATTTTCATATTCATCAGGAGCTCATTCGCAATCACTTATATGCTATGTTGGTAATGTATGTTCATCTTCTACTCCTAGTTTTACAAATGAAACACAATGTTGTAATCAAGTTTTAGAACATTGTAAAGCTCCAGGATGTTTTGTGACATTTCGTGATGGAGGATTATCAGAACCATGTCAACATTGTCACAGTAATTTATGTGATTAGAATTACATATAATTAGTTACACTTCTTTTGTAGTTATTGGATTTGAAGTAGACACTATATCATTGAATGAATCAGATACTGAATATCAAATACCTATCATAGTATCTTCATTCTCACCAATAGTTGGTATAGGCACCTTTACACTAACATCTATTGCTCTCAATTCATCAAATGCTTCTTCTGGTAAATTGATTATTTGCAATGATGTTTGTGACTATTCCAATATTATAGGAATTGATTTTGAGCTAACTGAACAAACATTTACTTACACAACTGGTACACTTCCAACTAATCAAGCTCTACAAATAAGAATTAAAAAAGATAACATTACTGGTGAAGGATTGGAGGAGATACATATTCGTCTAATATCAAATCCAATAAATGTTATAGGACTACATGGAATTCATGATCTCACCATCAAGATACATGACATTGATGGTAAGTATCTACTCTTAGTTTCAATTCCATACTAAAAACATAAAAGTTGGACTTAATAGTTGGAGAATGTTGAATGTCAATGTGTTAGTGTGATAATTAATAAGAAGATGAGTAATATCCCTATGGATTTGAAGGTAATATCTCTTACTGATAACTAGTAACTGACAGTTAATTGGGAAAAACCTCTCTCTTCAATGGATTTGTTGATTTAACTATCAATAATTATAGTTAGTTATTTGAGTTACATATAATACATAATAAGATACTAGTAAACACATATACAAATTGACAAGTTATATAGGTTATTGCCTCAGTTATGAGATTATGTCATTATAGTTCGATATAAGAGTTATAATAGCTGCCAGACATGTATGTGGGGGTTGTTGTTTATAAATCATTGTAAAAATAAATTGGTTGACCTAACCAATCCATGGTTACTTAGAATGCAAGTAATAAAGAATAAACATTACAAACTGTCGTTATCCCATCATGCTACATATATGTCCTTTTAGGGATTAATTTGTTTAAGTGCAACTATAGAATTCTATTAATCAAAACAGTGTATATTGTTATCTTATCAATGTACTTTTATGGATGCATGCTCACTAAAAATCAGTTAAAAGAACCAATCTATTTCAACAGTGATATATTTACAATATCTACATAATTATATATTCTCTCTGAGAAATCAATAGTATTGTATTATTTGAACTGTCATTAACTTCGGTACATACTGCATGGGCAAGGTTGAAGTACCTGCCTTGTGTGTATGCCCGTCTGTTCTAAAAATTACAGTGTGTATAAATTATGAAATTCTATGCATTAGCATTAATAATCTGGGAATTTTCTAATAATGTTTTGATCAAAAATAATAGCAATTACTAACCTGATTATAATATGATTTTCGTGTCCACGTCTACTTGAGGATAATAATAATAATTATAAACTTATTACTATCACGTGATCATTACTTGCACGTAGAGATTTGCACGTTTTAATACTTCTAGCTTGATAACAACAGTATCTAAAGTTGCCAAATTTGCTAGACAAATGGCAAAAGTTCAGTACTAGAGATAGGTTCTAGCTAAAAGGCTGTCAAAGAAACACAAAGCTCGAAACGTAAGTAGGATCTAGGATCTTTTTTGAGAAATTGTATATTTAACTATATAAATTATGAAATTCCATAGTAAGTAATAAGCAAAACAGTTTTGGCAAAGCATCCATTTGCAAAACAAGTGACTATGAATAAGTTATAACCACTCTATTATAATTAATACAACCAGTATGATATTATGATATTGTTCAATATAACCAACTTATATGTTCATATCATAAATCATTTTACTAATTGTACTTGACAGTATGTTCTTAATTATCAGAGCTATTAAGATTCTGTTTAAGATCTTATTAGTTAGACAAAGGAATTACAAAAAGATGTTTCATAGTTCTAGGTGTAATAATGTTACAGCTGTTGTTAGTTTTATTGTTATAACACAGTCTTTTATATTTCCTTTTTTAGAAGCTATCAGTAAGTGTCAAAATCATAGTAACTACAGCTATCAAAGCAATAGAACAATGATGAACAATTTACTTTATGTGATATATAGTAATTAAATAAAGATCTTTACAGTGACTTATATCTAGGAGGTTGAGAGAATCCTAGAGTACACTTTCATGTGCTTTTCTCTTTCAATAATACTTTTAGTTGTTACAAACTCATTTAATAATAATGATTGTTGAAACATAGCAGAAAACTCAAATGGAAACAAAATCTGGAGTTTCTTGTTTTGAAATAAT
This sequence comes from Xestospongia bergquistia, assembly GCA_963965975.1. Classification (NCBI taxonomy): domain Eukaryota; kingdom Metazoa; phylum Porifera; class Demospongiae; order Haplosclerida; family Petrosiidae; genus Xestospongia; species Xestospongia bergquistia. Next base: position 2,603,188 of record OZ014415.1, read on the forward strand.
TATGATTAGCAATGTCATTAAAAAGCACCATTGTATTGTTTGTAGAACCCTTCCTTCAGAAGTAGCTAAGTGATATTATTTTGTAATTCCTATTTTGCTACTACATGAGAACTTAATAACCAAGAAGTGATCTGAAATCATTATCAACAGTAAAACTAACTCACTGATTAACAGACAATACAGTTCACAAGTTGCAACAATAAGTTCCCTCTGTGAGAACAAATCCTATTGTGTTTTTGAATGGGATAATAATGGTTAATAATTCTGATTTAGAAATTTTTTTATCAGTTTATGTATCAAGTAGTAATAAAATGAAATTACTGATATAATAATTATCCCTTTATATTATTTTATTACTGTTCTTATATAGATGCAACAATCAAACCATCAACTACACCACTTGTTTCTACTCCAATAGACACAACAATCAAACCATCAACTACGCCACTTGTTTCTACTTCAATAGACACAACAATAAAACCATCAACTACACCACTCGTTTCTACTCCAATAGACATAACAATCAAACCATCAACTACACCACTCGTTTCTACTCCAATAGACACAACAATCAAACCAACAAATACAACACTTGTTTCTAGTCCAATAGACACAACAATCAAACCATCAACTACACCACTTGTTTCTACTTCAATAGACACAACAATCAAACCAACAAATACAACACTTGTTTCTACTCCAATAGACACAACAATCAAACCATCAACTATGCCACTTGTTTCTACTCCAATAGACACAACAATCAAACCATCAACTATGCCACTTGTTTCTACTCCAATAGACATAACAATCAAACCATCAACTACACCACTCGTTTCTACTCCAATAGACATAACAATCAAACCATCAAGTACACCACTTGTTGCTCCACCTGGTAAATAAGTGCTACAAATTAAATCAATTTGCTCATATGTTTATTTTAGGTTCATGTATGGCACTTAATATTAGTTATCCTGGATGTTGTGATTGGTCATTGTCACCTGTATGTAACCATCAACAATGCCGTTGTGATAAATGGTGCTACAAGTGGAATGATTGTTGTAGTGATATAGCTAATATTAGTTGTTATCCAATAATTAGTAAGACAAATAATTAGATCGTACAATACATCAGTTGTCACTAGAAAACGAAATACAAAGGGCAAAAGTAGAGCATGCACAAGAATCTATTTAATTATACATAGTGGCGTGGTTAATTATTATTCATTATTATTAGTTATTAGGTGATTTGATATTTGAATTGTGTCTTTTAGTGTAAACGTTGATGAATGTCAATTTAATAGTTCACTGAAATGATTATTAAATGCATATAGGAATCATTTTGACAATGGTTGGACAGTAAGGGCAGGAAGAAAATGTAATTGTATGCATGCAACCGAACCTGACTTGCATTAATTGTTAACATGCTCTATTGCTTACATTTTTGATAACAAGGTCTTTTTTACTAACCTGTTTGTGTTATAAGACACTTCCCAGTTTAGCAAATTTGTTCTATGTGATCATATTTCTCTGATGAGTGACCTGCTATGACTAGCATCACATATAACATGATAACTCAAAACTTGACTCAATGCTAAGAGTACAATAACATTTAGTTGACATGTCAATGACAATAATATTTTTAAAGTACATTTATAATAATGCAGATATACATAATACTTTATGCTTTAATAAATATTATTAACTGTTTCATGATATTGCTACATGTGTGGAGTCCTTGAATTATTCCTGTATTCGTCTTTAAAGTAACTTAACTTTACTGAGCCTTAGTGAGAAGATTTAAACATTATCAGTTAGACATAGCATCATAGTGATTACTGTTAGAATTAATTAAATTTATTGATAGCTATAATATGGAATTACTGATATGATAATAATTATAGTTTCTATAACATAATATTCATTATTAATTTTTATTACAATTGCAATATAGACACAACAATCAAACCATCTACCACACCAACTGTTACTCCAACTGGTAAATGAGTACTACATATTAAGTCATGTTGTTTATATGTTTATTTTAGGTTCATGTTTGGCACTTAATCTCCATTATTCTGGATGTTGTAAAACATCACTTACGAAAAAATGTTCTCATAAAGGATGCTATTGTGATGAAAACTGTCACAAATGGAATGATTGTTGTAGTGATATAGCTAGTATTAGTTGCTATGCTACATCTACTTAAACTAATATGTGTGGTAAGACAAATCAATAGTTCATGAAATACATTAGTTTTCAGAAAGTGAAATACAAAGGGCAAAAGTATGGGATACACAAAATTATGTATCATAATTGTATCAGGGTTGCTATTTGTTCTGATGTTTTGTCAAATTCTTGTAACTATCTTGGACATTTCCTTGAGACGTCTTCATATTACAAATTTACAATTACATACAGCTTTTATTACTTTGATTAATATAGATTCCAATACAAGTAAATGTAGTTTTGTTCTATATAGCAATTCAAATTGGCCGCTTAAAAAATCTCTTTGCAGGCTAACAATAAAATATTTGAAAGCAATTCCATTTTACTTTTCAGAGGTAGCAAACTCTTTAATATGCTTGTAGCTTTCCAGTGAATCATCTTAATAATCCATCAGTCTGGGATGACATTAGATGGTTTAAGTTTTTTATACTTTTAATAGAACCTAAAACCTAATCTAGCAACTAGAATGTGAAATGGCTGCTTTAATCAGTCAATGTTTGTTTTGAAGACTCAACACTTTTGTGTATTGAATTATTTTTATATTGTATCAACAGACAAAGTATATAGCAATTACAAAGTATAGTAGAAATGAATTTTACACTCACAAATATGTGTTAGTCACATATAGTTCAGTCAATGATACATATTTCTTTCTTTGAAATAACAATGTCTTTTTTACAGTCAATGTATGAAATAGTTGTATATACACATAGTTAATGAATTATCTCTTACAAGATGTATTGATTATCAAGTGTTTATTACAATATTATCTTCACTATAGACTTGAACTGAATCTCTAATCCTTTTAACAAGTGAAACAATGTAGTACTGTCTTGTAGTAGTTATTAATTATAGGAAATAGTGTGTGTGCTATTTTTAGCAAAAAAAATTAGTTTTACTTTTTGACACTATAAGTATTATAAATAATTGTTGCTATGTATCTTGACAACAACTTTTATGTTGTCATTTTTACAGCATATTTTTGCTTGAGCAGCAAAACTATTGTTGTTATAGTAATTAATTGTTTTCTGTTATTATTGTGTTTGCTTGACAACCTGTTATTAAAATGCTGTTTTGATTCAATATCACATCAATAGCACAGTTAAGTCAAGAATATGAAATGAACAGTTGAAATTGTTTTAGCCTTAATTATACTACTCTGTATATTCTACTTCGCTTTTGTAGACAGGATACAGATAGCTTTTTTTAAGCTTGTAATAAATTCATAAAGACAAAAGGGATAATTTTTGAATGGATCCATAATAGGAAATGAAAGGAAATGTAATGATCAGAAACAATTAAGTATAAAAGATGTCTTCATGGGTCAATAGATTTAATATCCTGTATCAGCTCTTGTTTATCTGATAATAATTTGGGTTCCTAACTGGCTTGCCATGGAATGCTTCTTTTTTTTCATTGTGTTGAGTTCCACACTATATAATAGGCAATAAGTTAAAAATAAAACTAGCGATAAAATTGTCTTTAATGAACAATAGTTGAGACAGTATACTTTTTTTAAAAACTAGTGAGTGTGACATATAAACTCAGTGTCTCAAAAGACTTAGCACCTCAAAAAGCATTTACAAAAGAGTATAGTGACTTGTGAAACAACTGTTATAGCTTTCACTGTGTGGGGAAGAAAGGGGGAGAAATAAATACTTGAAGCAACAACCAAACAAACCTTTTGCTATTACAGATATAACAGATCAGCAATTACTTCTCAAAACATTACATAATGTCATTGATGTACGTGTGCATACTAAACAAAACATGTTGTAAGTGTTGTATATAGCTGTGAAGTAGTAACCAACCTTATATCAGTTACTGTCTTCACTAAAACTGAAAGTAAATATAATTATAATTTTAATGTCATATTATTTGTTCACACATTGTTTAGCTCCCAATGTTATCCCTAATGATATTACAACACAAAGATCCTCTTATGGTACTTCCATTTTTATTGTATGGAGAAAAGTGTCATTAGAAGAAGCTCATGGTTACTTTGAGTATATTATAGTATTAGAGTCTGTTAATAGTAGACGTAGACAATCAAATGATATAACTGTACATGTTCCATTTAATAAAACATCTATCAATGTAACTGGTCTAAATCCTCAATTAACATACATACTTACTATGAAAATAGCAGTACATAATGAAAGAGGAATAAGTATAGAAGGACCTACAAGTATACCAACAAGGATTTTGTCACCAGGTAATTAATATTACAGACATTATAAGTATCACTTTAAACTTCTTTTCATTTCAGTTAATTTTTGTTCAACCACTCCATGTGGACGACATGGTACATGTCATAATTTGAGAGATGGATATTTATGTGAATGTTTTGATAGATACTCTGGTATCAACTGTGAATTTGGTGAGGCATACATAAATAATTTAATTATTTATTTTCTTTTTTTATAGTTGTGATTGTTACAATTGCACCACAAATTACACAATCACCAAATAATACTTCAGAAAATCTTCACTCTACTACTAACTTTACATGTGAAGCTACTGGTTCTCCTAATCCTATAATATTGTGGTATAGAGATAATGTTTTAATTCCCTATGGCAATACTGATGGCTCCATGTTGTTATTTCCTAAGTTAACATTAGAGAATCGAGGATTCTATCATTGTGAGGCTAGAAGTTTAATCAATGGAAAATATGTCTCTGTGACATCATCAAGTGTTCTATTAAATATTTCAGGTTTGTGATTATGTGGTGTGTAATTTGATTAGTGATATGAATGTTTTGGTTTTTATTGATATTTTGTTCATTTTACAGATATTATTCAATATGAAGCTGAGATTCAATTGTCGGATGATTTTTATAGGACAAGTAATCAGAAGGTGTTAGACAGGGTGTCTGATCTTATTAATAAGGTGTAATTTAATAGATCAATTTATTTTAACTATTTCTTCAGATAAATGACTTGCTTTCTGGTAAACGTTTAATTAACATGTCAATGACCTCATTTTTCTCAATTGAAATTCCTAATATGGATCATATAAAGTAAATAAAAACTGGAATAAACGCTCTTGATGTTTTCTGTGTAGTTACACTAAACAACTCTATACTATTCCTATTGTTATCACTATGATGATAAAAGATGGAGCCTCTGAACAACTCAGGATTGGAGTGCAACAACAAATGGATGAACTGAGTGAGCAACTAGGTATCAATATTTCCATAGTTGAAGTGGAAAGATTTGGTAAGACAATGTTAAAAATATTATTATAATGACTAATTCTTTGCAACTTCAAGATGGCTGTCCGTCTAGTAAAACAGTTATACCATCATCTTCTGGAAGACATGATCTAAACATCACACTCTTTTGGCCTGAAACAAATATTGGGGCCCAAGCTGTAGTTAACTGTCCTTGTGGAAATGAAAGTTCAGACAATGGACTACTCCAAGTTACTTGATATTGTGGAGGAAACTTTACCAGTGGAGCTAAATGGACTGAAGCAAATATAGCAGCTTGTAATTTTAGTGACTTAGCTCGAGAAATACGCAGGATAAGAAATGTTAGTTGCTAACATTTCTGAAACACTATCTATATTATTTAATTATAATTATAATTATAGCTTCCAATAGCAAAAAAGATAGTACAACTTGAGAATCTTACAAGTGACAGTAATGTATTAGGTTCTACTGAAGTAGCAGTTAGTGTGAGTGTATTAGTGAGTGCAACAGAAGATGTATCACAGAACCTTACAGTAAGTAATTCTGTCACATATTATATGATTTATTACTTACTAACTATTCATTTCTAGTTAACTACAATATTTTTGGAATTGGTTGACAACATTTTAGATGTGACTAGAAATGTCTTGCAAGAAAGTCAAGAAATATCTAACACATCAGCAAAGTTAGTTTTATTGATTAAAAAATTAAATAAATCCATTTATTTGTAGGATTTTGGAAGCTGTTGAGTCAGTTACAGAGAATATACCAATTACTAATACATCAGTACCAGTTGTAATTACTCAGACATCATTTGCTGTATCTGTACAACAAATAGACATTGAAAAATTTAAACAATCTGGTGAAACATTTAGTGTGAATTTTGACTTTGAAGACTTATTAAGTAGAAATGAAAGCCTTGATTCTAATGATTTGACATTTGGATCATCCAGTGAACAATCAACTGCAGCAATCACTCTACCAAATAATTTGTTGAGCTCTATTCCCAATTTGTCCAATAGCTCTAGAATAACTAATGCTGTTTTTATCACTGACTCTCTATTTCTTAGTAAAAGTGATATTCTAAAGGTTGGTAGTCTTATTATATCTGCTGCTGTTGTAGGAACAAGTACATTGGAACAACTTCAACCTCCTGTGAATCTCAGGTTTATAATTAATCCAGTGAGTATATAGTAAGATATTGTATTATATCACCATCTTTTATTATAGAATGTGAATGGTTCATATCCACATTGTTCATTTTGGAATCAATCTTTAGACTGTAAGTAAATGGATGTTCTTTTTATTACAATTCAGGCAAAGATAATGTTGAAATTGTGCATTTTAGTTCCTATGTACATATGAACTTTGAACATAAACATATATAATATTTAGTGAAACATTATAGCTATTACGAGAATGTTTTTTTTATGTTTACACATACAGATGGATATGGAGACTGGTCAAATCAAGGATGTAATGAAACAGTTATCAATAGTACAATGGTCACATGTGACTGTAATCATCTCACTAGTTTTGCTATATTATTAGTAAGGATTATAAGACTGTATGTATATAATTTTTGTGTATATATTTTAGGATGTATCTCCTACAGTTAAACCAACAGAAAAGACAGGACTGACATTGTTCTTAGATTCTGTTACTTACATTGGTATCATTGTCTCTCTGTGTTGTCTGACAGTTACTGTCATCTCTTATATTTTCAACAAGTAAATAGTTAATTTATTTACAATTAGTCAGATGTTATTATCTTCTGTCAGAAAGCTACGTACTTCTGATCATGGTCAACTACTTTTGAATTTGTGTTTTGCTTTAATTGGTCTGTATATCACCTTCATCATTGCTCTTCATAGCCCAAAGGTTCCAGGACTCTGTGCTGTTGTAGGTGCTGTGTTGCAGTATTTCTTTCTTATGACATTTATGGTGATGGTTGCTGAGGCTATCAATTTATATACGAATTTAGTAATTGTTCTTGGTAGGAAAATTCAACATTTTGTTTTGAAAGCTACTGTTTTATCATGGGGTTAGTGTGACCAATATGATCTATATAGTAATACAATCTCTTATTACTATATTTAGTTACTCCATTCTTTATTGTGTTGTTCTGTTTTGCTCCAAATTATCAAAACTATTTGAGTGATCATTTGTAAGTGATTGATAATATAATGACTACATATTATTTACTTTTTTGGTAGCTGTCGAGCATTCAGTTTACCATACTATATTGGTATGATAGTCCCATTTCTGATCATCTATTTGTTTAATTGGGTCGTGTTTTTCATTATCATTGTTTCTCTATTGCAAAAACATGTCCAGTCCAACATTAAATCAAAGAAGGACACAAAAACATCATTTCTTCATCAGCAACTCATTATAGCCATAACATTATCTGTATTGTTTGGTTTAGGATGGGGTATTGGACTGTTTGCCACTCAAGATATTCATACTAATAAAACAGTACGAGACATCCTTGCTGCATTGTTTGTGGTCTTCACTGCCTTCCATGGTCTGTTTATTTTTATAATGCAATGTCTACGTTCAAAGGATGTTATAAATAGCTGGAAGAGATGTTTTTTTAGTGTGACAAGAAAAAACATCAATGAAATGAGTTCATCACCAATGTCACACAAACATCAAAAAGAATGTCAATGCCCAAGTAAAAGTGATTCAAGTCATACTTTTGGACTGCCAACTTTAGAGAATGTTACCAAGGCTGAGGAAGGAGATATTAAGTTTTTTGAGACTCCACTTAATAAATAGAAGAGAGAAAAGACAGAAAGTTTGAGATCTGTTATGATGTTTTACTTACGTTGTAACTACATCTCTTAATTTTGAACACCTCCAAAACAATTAATTTTGCTATCTTTCAATAATTTTTTTTGTTTTAATTATGATGTTGCTATACTGTGCTTATATTTAACTGTATAGAAAGAAAAGGTAAATTCAAATACGTGATTCTGAATGTCCTCTTGACATTATCAGGCATTGTGGTGCACATTACTTGCTTGCATTTTTCTCAAGTAGACTGCCATTCATGTGGCAAGAAACATAGATAAAGCATGCCACAACAAGGCAAACTTTCAGCCAAAAGAAACCTCTAAGAAACTTAACGATTCATACTTTCCTCCTTTTCAATGCATTCAGTAGTTCAAGACATACCTCCTACATCCAAAACCTGTCACTTATATTATGTTTTATACTCTTTTATATTATCTTGAGATTATATTCCCAACTTTGTAACACTATAATACTACATTTTAGGGTTAGAAACGTGGTCTATAAAAGTAGTATGACACACAGTAAATTGGAAAGTAGAAATGAATGTCTGCTTTCACATTCATAAGCTGTGAGGTGACATCCATTTCTACTTTCCAATTTATTATACATATATTACTTTTATACAGTTGAATGGGATATAGTTCAAGTCATCTGTACAAGTGACATCAGTATAGAAGGTATATCAGAACATCTGTATTATGTCTTAGCTTCATTTCAATATTAGTTACTGACTGCTAAGTGCTAGTTCTATATGCTCCCTCCAACTAGTGTTTGGTTCGTCCTATTATCAGACAAAAGTGTATACATTTTTATAACCTGATATTCCAAGTCTTCTAGCCAAAGTTGTTTCACCTAAAACAAGGGACCAGACTTGGTGTAGAACTATCATCAAAGGCTCCATTAAACAAAGGTACTTGAGTACTGTCAGGATAATACCACAGTCCAATATCAGAACTATTATTACCACTCTGACACAATCATGCAGGTATCACTAATATATCACTTTCTGATTGACATCATAGAACCCTCCACCATATAACATTGAGAAATCATGTATTGAGTCTTCAAATGGGAGATAGAGTTAGACACCTGACATGAAGAATGTAAGATATGTTTAAGCACATTGAGACACCAAAACTTTTATAAAGCTCTATAACTTCACTGTCTTATTGAGAATGGGTTATGCACTCATCACGTTTTGTATTTAGGACATTTAGGAGGTTACTTATGCCCCATCTAATCTAAGTTATACCACCACTGAAATAATATTTGTATCAGAAATGACTGAAAAGAAGAAAAAAGAGAAGTATAAGTTTTGAGTCATTGCCATCTCTTTACTCCTCTGGCAGTGGGGATGGTTGGACCAGATACCTTGTAATTCTTCACAGACTAACCAGATGGATTAGACTAGTGACCAATGAGCCTAAGGCCCAACCTTACTTATGACAGCAAATTTCAGTTACTGTACAAACAGGCAATGCAGCAGCTTTTCTTTATATGACATGGAAGACTAACTCTATTTATTATTTATAATTTTATTTATTACCTTGTTAGCCATAATTATTTAATTAACCTATTTACAAATTGGTTTGTTGAAACAATATTATGATTATATAATAAACATAATGTTGGTGTCAATATGTTTATTGCAGAATACAATATTACTCAGATTGGGCGTGACTCAGCTAAATTAATACACCAATCTGACTTATTTAATTAAATTAGTAATGCTCGGTTAGCAGCTGTCTTCAGTCGCTAATTTGTCAAAGAGATTAGAGAGAAGACATTGTCGAAAGTGAGTGCTAATCTAAAGTAAATGTGAATTAGATATTGTGTGTTTTAACAAAAGTACTTATAATGATAATCTAACGCTCAATGAGGTATATTATGTTAAAAAACTGGTATTTTTTGCTTTTAATAAGTCGATAATTTTTTGGATGAGGAAAAACTTACAATGTTATACGAGATTAAAGTTCAAACTAATGTTGTATGAGTCAATATCTATTCATATATCAATATATTTTATCTCTGTAAGCAGAAATTATAAAGGTTATATATATCTATATTGTATTCCATTTAATATTTATTATTAAAGTAATGTTCTGGCAATTAAAATTTTAAATTTAAATTAAATTACCCTTGTAATATCACAACACACAAATTTTATTAATACATGAAAAGATAATGGTTTTTATAATTTTTGTAGCATAAAAGATGTTGCCTGACAACAAAAGTCTGATCAGAATTACTTAAATGACTCAATCATTGTAGTACTTAGTAGATAAGAACAACCAGCGCTAGTGTGAGCAATTGATTAGTAGGGTTTTAGTGCTGCTAAATTAATCCTATTAAAAAATCATGATTGCTAAGGAGATAGCTAATTTACTACATATTCTTGCCATATTGGAGAATTTAAAGTCCACAATTTATTTGATATCCTGAGTTAGAAAATATTTGATATAAGCTCTTAATAGTATCTACTATACTTATAAGCATTATAACTGAGTAGTATAGTTAAACTTGTACACAAATCATTTAATTTGCAGGATTATTTATAGACAATATGCAGATTTGACCTCCAGCATGGGGTTGCTAAGTTGATGTCATGCACCTAGCAGTTATTGAAGTTAATTATTCCCAGATACAATTGTTCTATATTCATAACCTCCAATATTTGATTACTAAATTTATGATTTTTACATATACTTGCACAAGGTGGTATAGTGCTGTGATATATAAGGTACTATAACAACCTCTTTTGCTCTGTCTCTAGCAATGGAATGTTTTTGAGTGATGTAATTACGATTATGATCAGTATATAAGGTAAAGAATGTAGCTAATATAATACTGATTATGTAACTATGTAAGAGTCAAATTCATATGATAACAACATAGTAATTAGTAATCAAAACAACATTATGTTAACTCCTACATATTTAACCATGTATTAAATATGTAGGAGTTAACATAATGTTGTTTTGATTACTAATTACTATGTTGTTATCATATGAATTTGACTCTTACATAGTTCCATTGCTAGAGACAGAGCAAAAGAGGTTGTTATAGTACCTTAGAGCAAAAGAGGTTGTTATAGTACCTTATAGTACCTTATATATCACAGCACCTATTGATTGGTTAATACATGGTTATAACCATGTATTAACCAATCAATAGTTGTAATTAATATGCATCTTTTACCACAATCAGAAAATCATGGTACAAGAATGGTTATTTATAATTCTACTAACAATGATTATAACACTAGGAGAGGCTGCTTTTGGTACTCCACCTCCTCGACCTACTACTGGTACAATATATACAATATTATACTATATGTTTATATTATAGTATTATATAGGTGTGAGACTTTATCTAAGTTATGAGAATAGAGTAATACCTAACTACTTTATGGTGAGAGCCACTCAGTTCTATGATGTGGATCAAAATGATGATGGTCAAAATGATGGTATATGGTGTCAGAGTGCTCTTAATGAGAGTATGATAGGTGTCTGGTACTTACCTAATGGATCACTAGTACCTACACAAAGTGGTGATTATCCTTTACAATCATATAATACTAATATTACTGGTCAAGTGGGTCTACTTAGACGTGAAGGGATAAGTTCATTTCAAGGACTATACTCTTGTATTATTCCTAATGATGAGGGAGTAAATCAGACACTATATATAGCTGTATATGGAAATAATACTTTTGATAACAGTGGTGAGTTGTACTTGTGGAGCATGACCTCTAATATTACATACAACACACACACATACAAAAATACACAGTTTTACACACATATATATTATATGTATAAAATACATAATGACAAATGTAAAAGTGTGCTTGCTTGAATTATAATTCTTTGTTAAAATAGATTGGTTGTTCAACTTATTTTCTTAGGTTGTATACATTCCTAACAATAATATTAACTATATATATTGTTTTCATAACTAGTTACTATGGAATTGACAGTATATATATTCTTCAACAAATGACATCTTTGATATGTAGGGTTGTCCTATTATAAAATTCCATAGTAACAGCCCTCACACACAGCCTAGCATCCATGAAAACTCTTACCTAACAGAATCTTTATTACTCTTACAATTATGTGTATGTCCTTTACTCCTTCTGCCCTATCTGTACTCGATTTATTATTATAACAATATTCATAATTATTGTTATAACAGTTACTGTTTGCATAAAGACAGGAAATAAGGAATCCTTATATAATTTTATTCAGTCATATGTTGAAGTTTGCTTGTTTGAAGTCTTTTACAGTATTACTTAAAACTTCAAGGTAATTTTGATTTAAAAATCATAGCTATATACAGAATTATTTTTTATAGAATATTTTGGTACCAACATACTATATTTTATTTCTTATAAGTATTATCACTCATTTTAATTTATAGGTGGTCCAATAGTAGATCATAACAAAAGCCTTGAATTTACTCTACTCTCTACAAGAGATGCTAATCCTCCAGTGTTTAATCTTGATTTTGAAGTCACAACCACACCTCCTACAACAGTGACATGTTCTGTTAATGGCAATTCATTTAATATTACTGAAGAAGATTTATATCGTGAAACTGTTACATCTACTGATCCTATTAGAATAGTAGTGATTGTAACTATAAGGAAAAGAAAAGCTGGTGAATATACCTGTACTGTAAGAACAGATTCATCAATAAAATCATTTCCTACTTCTACTACTCCTGGTATTAATATTAGTGGTAAGCTACAACATCAATATCATAATGTTTATGATTATTCTGATTTCCAGTAACTGATACACCTTCTAACCTGACATATAACAGAACTAGTCTAACTTCAGTTCTACTTACCTGGTTACCTCCCATCAGTAATACTCCAACAGTAGTTGGTTATGAGATATTCCTTGATCTGCCTAATAGTACAAGAGTTAGTATAGAGACAAACACTACAGAACTAACTCTCATCTCTCTACAACCTGATAGTAATTATAGTACATTTGTTGTAGCCTATGGAGGAGACTTGCCTAGTGATCACAGCAACACTGCTGTTATATCTCAGGGTAAATAATGCAAACTATATACAGATACATCATTATAACTCTATGTATGTGATTGTTGTTACTGTTGTAGCTTTACAAGTGATTACTTATTATTTAGTACTTTCTATCATTGTAGCTATTCCACCTCCAGTGATCAATGTCACTACTACTGGGACTGGTATTATTGGAGAGAGTTATTCTGTAGTGTGTACAGTAGATGTTGATGATGATCTCTATGATATACTTGTTGATACCACTATAGTCAAGGTTGGAGAAGGTGTGGTTAATTCTTCTATAAGCTCTGGATATGACAGTGTTTCTATATCCTACACTCCACTGATGACATCACATAGTGGACAATATCAATGTGTAGTGAACATCAGTCAAATTGATATCAGTTATGAAGATTTATATTTTGCAGCTTTCACTATCCACACTGCTAGTAAGTATAATACATTATATTTAGTCTGTCTTTATTATATATATACTGTATGTAATATAATATCATACTATCAATGTTATCATTTTCTTTAGTTCCTGTACCTGCTGTTATGGTGTCTACTCATCCTGTTGATCCAAGTTCACTAATAGAGGCAACATATCTTGACATAATATGTACTGTTAACATCAGTGATGCTGTTAATACTGGAGTTAGTGTTGATGTTAAGTGGTCTCATAATGGTGGTTCTCCTCTTACTAATAACAGTGACTATACTGTTAGTTCACTGACTATGTTAGGATCACACATGTACATGAGTACATTATGTATTGAAAGTTTGAATATTACTAGAGACAATGGTACTATGTACTCTTGTATTGTGAGTGTTCTATCATCTCCTGTATCTTCTTATATTACTAGTAATGAGAATAACAACAGTCTTTCATTAAATGTGGCAGGTAAAATACTTAATTGTTTATGTAATGTTAGTATTATTATTATTATTTGAATTCACAGATTTCACTGCTAATCATGTGATAATTGGTATTCTATTTCCAACCACGCCCACTGCTGGAGACCCGTTCGCTATGACATGTAATATCAGTATACCTGAGAGACTAGTACATGATCTTAATAGACTTGTAGTAATATGGAGTTATGATCTAGCTAGAGAACAAAGAATTGATGTAATTAATAGTGATGCTACAATAGGAAATGTCACTAAGATTGGTAATCTTATCTTAAATATTCTAACACTTAATCCAGTGAAGACATCTGATGGTAGAAAATATTACTGTTCAGTTATATTTAATGATCTAGGAGTTAATGATCATGTAATGAGAGATCTTAATGTTCAAAGTAAGTTATTTAATATAAAATTGAGCATTGTAATCATATTGATTTCTTTAGTCCCTCCTCCCAGTATGACTATCACACATAGTCGTCCTGTCTATGAGAGTACAAACTTCAACCTGACCTGTATTGGTACACTACCCAGTGTAGTAGACATAACAGTATCAGCTACTGTAGTCTGGTTTGATCCTCAAGGCAATACTATATCTATCGAATCACGACGTATGATTACTAATGTTACAAGTAATGGAAGCAATGAGTTTGAGAGTACACTAGTGTTTCAACCAATTGATAATGGAGATCATAATAGTAACTTTAATGACACTGGAACATATACCTGCCAGATGACCATTAGTTCAAGTGATCCTTTAATTATTAGTGGAACAAACAGTACTACTGACACAATAACTGTTCAAAGTAAGTAATATTCACTTATTTATATTATGCTAGCTTCCCTTACCAGGATTGCCTGATATGCAGTTAAATATCTCTACTGTGGGTACTACTGAAGTAGGTCAAAACCTTAATATCACTTGTACAGTCAGAGTAGTGGAGAGATTAGTTATCACACCAACAATTAAGATAATGAAAATGAACACTACTGATACATATTTATTACGAGATATAAACATTTCCTATGTGATTACAACTGATAATACTGGGTCTGAAACCAATTGGACAATAATACTGGAACCAGTAAAGTTTGAAGACAGAGGAATGTATTTATGTAAAGCTGATTTTAATGTGACTGGTGTTAATGGAATTAATGATCCAGTAACTGCTACTTATGATGCACAATTAGCCAATGAGGACTATGAACTGATTGTTCACTGTGAGTTAAACAATAATATTTCCACTATTATATATTAAGTGTTTTTTTTTGTAGATCCTTCTGTGACTATAAGCATTTCTCAAACTCATCAGGGTGTGCTCTATGCTGGTACACAATTCTTTTTCAGATGTGTCATCACATTAAATGATCTTGTAACAATACCTGTTATTGTGAGAAATCAGTGGACAAGAAATGGCATATCTGTTCCTAGTGGTCTTTTAAATGACGTTACTATCACAAAAGGTCTTATACAAAATAGTTCTCTTCAATATGAAGCTACACTTCACTTCAATCCATTGGATAATACTGATGATAGTGGAGAGTATTCATGTTATTTTGATATACTATCTAATATAAGTGACTATGAGTATGTAAGGAACACATCAGCTAATACTAGCACTACTATTACTGTACAAGGTACATTGTATTTCATTCTATTTACACTGTATATTATTATCTAATGTAGTTATAAAGTTGACATAGTCACTTTTCTTATCTTTTTCTTATAGCAATCCCATCTCCAATAATGAACATTATGACAACTGGTATAGCCAGACCTGGTGATGAATATAACATTACTTGTACTGTTGAAGTCATTGACAGACTTATAGTGACACCAACTATTGTATGGATCAAAGATAGTGTTAATACATCATTAGTATCTGATGACCTAAAGACTATCAGTGTACCATCATTACTTAGTAATATCTCAAATACAATGTACTCTCTGTCACTGTTCTTCTCTTCACTAAATACCTCTGATGCTGGACAATATACATGTCGAGTTACCATCACAGTGAATGAGATTAATGTCACAGTATCTAACACAAGTGTGCTAAATGTTGAACTACAAAGTAAATACAGTACAAATATACATTAATGATGAGTCACCACTGTTTTTATTTTTTATCTTTTATATAGTTCCAACTCCTGATTTATCTATCAGATTATCTACAGATAACTTCATAGCTGGTAGTGAACTGACTATTACATGTGATATTACAATAGATCCTCATGTCAATACTCCCTTCATTGTTAATGCTACATGGATAAGGTTGAATAATGTCAGCAGTGGAATGGGAACACAACTAGACAACATAACAATAGATCCTGAGATTCTCAGAGATGACATTGGAAATGAAGAGTCGAGAATTTCACTTAAGGAATCTTCAAAAAATAGCTTCAACAGTTACTACTCTCAACTTCAATTCAGTACTCTTAGTAGTTCAAAGGATTCTGGAGTTTATACTTGTATAGTTGATATAATACCATTGACTGGTTATACTTACGTTAATGCAGTAAAAACCACTATTATAACAACTAGCTTTATTGTTAGAGGTATGTGTTTGTTATATTAGAAGAAAAATTGTTATTTTAAAATTACTTTTCTTATAGACCCAGTGATTGGAAACTTTACTGCTTCACCAAATGTATATTTGGATCTGGATACATTTTGTTCTGACTCAGACCCTTATTATAATTTCACTCTAGTGTGTACAGCTAGTAAACCAGCTCTAGTGATACCAGCTCTTGATGTGATATGGCTACATAATGGTACCGTACGTCAAGGTGTAGTTACCACTCAAAATAATGACACTTTTGTAACAAATACATTAAATTTTCCAAAGAGTTTTGTAAATAATTCTGGCATTTACACCTGCTATGCTAAACTGGCTATTTCAGAATCTCCTGATATTAATGTAACAGATAACATCATTGTCACTTTTAGATGTGAGTAGTAATAGTTTAATATTATATCACAATTACTTCATCCTCTATGTTCATATAGCCAAAACAGTTCCATTCACAGCTATCAATATATCATCAACAGTTGGACAAACTAATTGTACTATCTACTTTACTATTCCATTTATTACCTATACACCTGAGATATATCATATCAACTATATTGGTCTAGAATTACAGAATACTTTAACTACTAGTTCTAGTCTAGTGGGTACTGACAACCTTATAGCTGTTAACTTAATGTATCAGATCACATTAACTGGTCTAGAGGAAGCTAACACTTATAACTTCACTGTTGTATCTACTAACTGTATTGGCAATACTAGTAGTGAAACAATGAGCTTCTCAACTCTACCAGCATGTACGTTAATTATTTATTCACATTTTTACATATTTTTTAAATATATATTTTTTGAATTTAGTACCAAATGATTCTCCTATCAACCTTACCAACACAACCTACCTCTCACGTAGTGTTACACTAGACTGGGATCCACCAGTTAGAATATATCAAAATGGAGAGATAATAGGATATAACTTGACTTGTATACAAAACAATGGATCTCACATTTCTGGACTGACAGCTACTCAGAGTTCTCCAGAGACAATGTTCACTATTCCAGTATTAGTACCATTTACTGAGTACACTTGTAGACTCTTATCTATTAATATTGTGGGTGAAGGACCAACAGCACAACATAGATTTCAAACAGCTCAAGATAGTAAGTTACTTTGTATGCGAACTTTGATTCATCAATTTTTTAGGACCTGATACTGCTCCTCAAGACTTCACATCCATTCCGACCAAGACTGCTGTTACATTTAATTGGAGACATCCAGCTACTCCTAATGGTATTATAATACAATATAATCTCACTGTAATAAACTTGGTTAATAACCAAACTAATAACAAAATGATTGATGTGACCCCCAACCAAGTAACTGTGTCCATGACTGTTGATGGATTCTTACCCTATCAAAATTACACTGCTACTGTTTCAGCTACTACAGTAGTTGGATATGGACCTAGTGCTACTACTGAAGGAAGAACTGATAGTAAGTATGTATTATTTACTATCCTCTTTCACATACACTTCTCTAATTAATATTATAGACATTATAAATATCACTTTATGCTTCCATTCATTTCAGTTAATTTTTGTTCAACCTCTCCATGTGGACAACATGGTACATGTCATAATTTGAGAAATGGATATTTATGTGAATGTTTTAATGGATACTCTGGTATCAACTGTGAATTTGGTAAGTTATACATAATTAATTTAATATGAGAATATAGTTATTTTCTTTTTTATAGTTGTGATTGTTACAATTGCACCACAAATTACACAACCACCTAAAAATACTTCAGGAAATCTCTACTCTACCACTAACCTTACATGTAAAGCTACTGGTTCTCCTAATCCTACAATATTGTGGTATAAAGATAATGTTTTAATTCCCTATGGCAATACTGATGGCTCCATGTTGTTATTCCACATGTTACAATTAGAGGACCGAGGATTATATCATTGTGAAGCTAGAAGTTTAATCAATGAAAGAAATGTCTCTGTGACATCATCAAGAGTTCTCTTAAATATTTCAGGTTTGTGACTATGTGGTATGTAATTTGACTTGTCATATATATTTTTGGTATTTTTATTTTGTTCATTTTACAGATATTATTCAATATGATGCTGTGATTCAATTGTCAAATGATTTTCATAGGACAAGTAATCAGAAGGTGTCGGAAAGGGTGTCTAATCTTATTAATGAGGTGTAATTTAATATATTAATTTATTTTAACTATTTCTTCAGATCGATGACTTACTTTCTGGTAAACATTTAATTAACATGTCAATGACCTCATTTTTATCAATACAAGTTCTTAATATGGATCATATAAAGTAAATATTAATTGAAATAAACATTTATATAATTTCTCTGTAGTTACACTGAACAACTCTATAATATTCCTATTGTTATCACTATGATGACAAAAGATGGAGCCTCTGAACAACTCAGGATTGGAGTGCAACAACAAATGGATGAACTGAGTGGCCAAATAGGTATGAATATTTCCATAGTTGAAGTGGAAAGATTTGGTAAGACAATGTTAAAAATATTATTATAATCAATACTTCTTTGTAACTTCAAGATGGCTGTCCATCTACTGAAACAGTTATACCGTCATCTTCTGGAAGACAAGATCTAAAAATCACACTCTTTTGGCCTGAAACAAATATTGGGAGTGAAGCAGTAGTTAACTGTCCTTGTGGAAATGGAAGTTCAGATAATGGACTACTCCAAGCCACTCGATATTGTGGAGGAGACTTTACCAATGGAGCTAAATGGACTGAAGCAAATATAGCAGCTTGTAATTTTAGTGACTTAGCTCGAGAAATATGTAGGATAAGAAATGTTAGTTGCTAACATTTCTGAAGCACTATCTATATTATTTAATTAAAATTATAGCTTCCAATAGCAAAAAAGATAGTGCAACTTGAGAATCTTACAAGTAACAGTAATGTATTAGGTTCTACTGAAGTAGCAGTTAGTGTGAGTGTATTAGTGAGTGCAACAGAAGATGTATCACAGAACCTTACAGTAAGTAATTCTGTCACATATTATATGATTTATTACTACTTATTCTTTTCTAGTTAACTACAGTATTTTTGGAAGTTGTTGACAACATTTTAGATGTCGCTAGAAATGTATTGCAAGAAAGTCAAGATATCTCTAACACATCAGCAAAGTTAGTTTTATTGACTAAGAATTAAATAAATCCATATGTTTGTAGGATTTTGGAAGCTGTTGAGTCAGTTACAGAGAATATACCAATTACTAATACATCAGTACCAGTTGTAATTACTCAGAGATCATTTGCTGTATCTGTACAACAAGTAGACATTGAAAAATTTAAACAATCTGGCCAAACATTTTCTGTGAACTTTAAAGACTCATTAACTAGAAATCAAAGCCTTGATTCTAATGATCTGACATTTGGATCATCCAATGAACAATCAACTGCATCAATCACTCTACCAAATAATTTGTTGAACTCTAATAGCTCTAGAATAACTAATGCTGTTTTTATCACTGACTTTTTATTTCTTAGTAGAAGGGACATTCTAAAGGTTGGTAGTCTTATTATATCTGCTGCTGTTGTAGGAACAAGTACATTGGAGCAACTTCAACCTCCTGTGAATCTCAGGTTTATTACTAATCCAGTAAGTATATAGTAAGATATTGTATTATATCAACATCTTTTATTATAGAATGTAAATGGTTCATTTCCACGTTGTTCATTCTGGAATCAATCTTTAGACTGTAAGTAAATGAATGTTCTTTTTGTTGTCATTCAGGCAAAAATATTGTTGAAATTATGCATTTTAGTTCCTGTGTACACATGAACTTTCATTATAAATTTGTAGTGAACACAAATATATACAAATATTTAGTGGAATATTATAGCTATTAAGACAACGTTCATTTTTGTGTTCACACATACAGATGGATATGGAGACTGGTCAAATCAAGGATGTAATGAAACAGTTATTAATAGTACAGTGGTCACATGTGACTGTAATCATCTCACTAGTTTTGCTATATTATTTGTAAGGATTACAAGACAGTGTATATAATTATTGTGTATATATTTCAGGATGTATCTCTTACAGTTAAACCAACAGAAAAGACAGGACTGACATTGTTCTTAGATTCTGTGACTTACATTGGTATCATTGTTTCTCTCTGTTGTCTGACAGTTACTGTCATCTCTTATATTTTCAACAAGTAAATAGTTAATTTATTTACAATTAGTCAGATGTTATTAACTTCTTGCAGAAAGCTACGTACTTCTGATCATGGTCAATTACTTTTGAATTTGTGTTTTGCTTTAATGGGTCTGTATATCACCTTCATCATTGCTCTTCATAGTACAGGGGTTCCAGGACTATGTGCTGTTGTGGGTGCTGTCTTGCAGTATTTCTTTCTTGTGACATTTATGGTGATGGCTGCTGAGGCTATCAATTTATATATGAATTTAGTAATTGTTCTTGGTGGGAAAATACATTATTTTGTTTTGAAAGCTACTGTTTTATCATGGGGTTAGTGTGACCAATATGATCTATATAGTAATACAATCTCTTATTACTATATTTAGTTATTCCATTCTTTATTGTGTTGTTCTGTTTTGCTCCAAATTATCAAAACTATTTGAGTGATCATTTGTAAGTGATTGATAATATAATGACTACATATTATTTACTTTTTTGGTAGCTGTCGAGCATTCAATATACCATACTATATTGGTATGATAGTCCCATTTCTGATCATCTATTTGTTTAATTGGGTCATGTTTTTCATTATCATTGTTTCTCTGCTCCGAAAAAACTACCAATCCAACACTATATTAATGAAGGACACAAAAACATTGTTTCTTTATCAACACCTCATTATAGCCATAACATTATCTGTATTATTTGGCTTGGGATGGGGTATTGGACTATTTGCCACTCAAAATATCCATACTAATAAAACAGTACGAGATATCCTTGCTGCATTGTTTGTGGTCTTCACTGCTTTCCATGGTTTGTTTATTTTTATAATGCAATGTCTACGTTCAGAGGATGTTAGAAAGAGTTGGAAGATATGTTTCTTTAGTGTAACAAGAAGAGACATCAGTGAAATAACTTCATCAACAGTTTCACGAAAACATCAAAAAGAGCATCAACACTCAAGTAAAACTAAGTTTATAGTTGCTGCTAAAAACCCCAATGTATTTGTTAATGAATATGCAGCTATGAGAGGACAGTCTGGCTCAGGAAAGAGTGATATTGCATTTCATGAAAGAAGCAATCTAAGTCATTCTAGAGCTTTAGTTAGTGTTACCAAGGCTGAAGAAGAAAGAGGTGCTGGGTTTGCTGAGACACCATTCAATAAAGCATATCTTGATGAAATAGATGATCATGAGGAAAAAGAACTAGATAAGAAGCAGTCTGACATAGTTTATACTACCTATCACGATGGTTTCACTTATGTTGAAACTGCATCTATCTATTTTAATTAGAACATTAGCATAATTACTTTTTACATTTTTTTACTTATGTTGTTGCTGTACTGTGCTCACAAATTAATTAAAGTTATTAGTCTTGATTTTGCATCAAATTATCCATTGGTGTTTTCTGTGGTATATATCCCTCCTGTTGACTGACTTATTATAAAAATATCACTGCTGAAGAGAAGTCAATTTCTTTGCAGTTTGTATTCCTTCCACATACTAACTTAAAGAGTTTGGTACAATGAAAGCTATGATGATGACTTCATTGAGACTTTATGTGAACATTACATTCCTGTCCCCTCTCTCATCATACAACAAATTTAGTTCAACACAAAAGTACAGAGAGTCTTTCACAACATACATCATCAATCTCTGTTTATGGAAGCCAAGAAGGATGAAGGATACTCCTGATTCACATGTTACAATTGTGACACTATTATTCAATTATGTCAAACCAACTAAGAACAAATTAAAGACATATATAGATTTTTATATATATTTGACAATCATTATCACTAGAGTGGATTAGCTTTATAAGATCTCCATCATATAATTATACATATAATAATAATTGACATCCATGTTGGTAGAATTTTTAATGTCATAGAATCGGTAACACTCATGAACTTGAGTGCAGCTATGTGTCCACTTCACTCTAGGTAAAATCAATATCTCAGTCCTCTCTCTATATATGATAACACTGCAGTAATATATATATCAATTAACTTGAGGAGGATGCTTGTTTAGAAACACTTCATTATCTTTTGCATATAGTATGATCAGGATGCTTTAGTAGAGAATTAATTCAGTGGTAACCAATACTTCTCCATTGTAGACTATAACAGCATATGACATGAGGTCTTATGTTCCTTATCAGCATTTATGTCATTTTTATTGCAATTGTCTAGTAGAATGCTTTAGTAACAATGGTAATATTAATTATCGGTAAGTAGTCCATGTATTCTATAGTAGTAGTCCATGTATTCTATAGTTGACGCCAGACATGGGGCAAGCATTTACTGAAGTGCTTGAAGCACAACTTAAAGCATTCATAAAAGAGCTTAAGCACAAGCACAAGCATTTATGCTTCTAAAAAATAAGTGCTTGAAGCACAAATTCAAGCACTTAAAAAATGCTTGAAGCACAAGCACAAGCATTTTTGACAAAAAATGTCCTTCAAATAAACAATTCTTTTATCTAAGTCAACTTTTAAAATACTTCTTGTTAGATCGTATAAACATTAGTTATAGAATATAGTATCTACCAGTCGGCATCTCTCTGGCCTAAAGATCTTGTTTGCCACACTAAACAGCTGCTCTACTACATAAAAAGATACAGGAACTCCCAACACAGTTGTAGTTATATTTGCTAATGATGGATAAACAGACTAATAGCAAAAGAGTGCTAAGTGCACAAAGAACTTGCAGCCTTTGTGCTTAAAAGTGCTTATAAAGTGCTTTAAAGCACTAATGCTATAAAGTGCTTAAGCACAAGCACAAGCATAAATGCTTATATATAATAAATGCTTGAAAGCACCTCCAAGCATTCCAAAAAATGTGCTTAAAGTGCTTTCAAGCACAAGCACTCAAGTGCTTGCCCCATGTCTGGTTGACGCTACAGCCTACATCATCACTATAGAGTGGAACTACTGTATATATGGTCTCCTCCTTCACATGTTATGAAATTAACAACTGATATCTGCACACAATGGAATATATGCTAGAAATACAATAGAAACTTCAGTCTAATAGGAGCACTAACACTGAACTTGACTAGAGCCAGGCACTACTTCTAAACCTTGTCATCTGAAGAGGAACTTTGGTGATTGTAAATAGTTGTGTTGCATCATGACATCAAATTAACTCTTGTAAATCAACAACAGTTGTATGTAGTCCTCTCTAGGTGATACCACAGTAACAACAACTATTTCTTATTTTTTCTTTAATCTTTATAGTATATTATTATTATTTTTTAAACATTATTTTTCACTAAAATTTGTCAAAAATCAATTTCAACTTAAGTTTGAAAACGATATTTAAGTTAATTAATATAGAATTCAATTTCTTGAATAAGTTTAGAATTCAATTTCTTCTGAAACTGTAACTTTTTGAAACTGAATATATCTTTAATTGAAACTCTTTTTGCTTTTACCAATATCATAGAAAATCTTGTAACCAGCTGTTAACGGATCATTATCAACTGCTGGAGACCGTGTGATTAGAACATCAGAAGAAATTATCTGCTTAGCAATGATATTGATTGGATTTCTGGCAAACTGTTCTGTCTTACACACAGAATGTAATCATGATGAGTTAAAAACTACTGTACACATTGACTACCATTATGATATTACCATTCTCCAATGTTAGTATTGTTTCTAACACTTTAATACCACAGGCAAACATTTTGATAGAATAATTTGCAGGATTCAGGGAATTATTTGAGTATGACATTTTATTGTGTCCTCCATATAATTGCACTCTTGTATTATTATTGTAAGTATATAAATAGTTAATATAACTTTTGAAAACTTACAATTGTGAGGTAGTGGAGGAGGATCATTAGACCAGACAAAAAATAGTAGTTGCACAAAAACTGTAAGATGTAAGAAGATAGTTGTCATCATTTATGACAAGCTCTGTTGACTGTCTTATAATATGCATAGATACTATTAAATTTAACTTCATCCACTTAGTTTTTTATAAGCAGTGTATAATGAAAACATTGTTTCAAGATAGTGCTATATTAACAATAAGATTAAACCTATATGGTAAACACAATATGGTATATGGTAAACACAATAACATACCCTAGATATACACTTGCCACCAACTAAAATGATGGCCCACAATATTTAATATGAAATATTGTGTCTATATCGTTGGATGTGTATATATATATGTGTGTGCACGTATTATAATATCTAAACAAGTAATAAATAAATGTTTTTTAAAAATAAATGAAACAAGATGTCGGGATGATAATGCCAAACAAAAGACATAAGGCAGGGATGAATTCATTAATCCACATAAAAATGTTCTTGTTTCTTTTTTTGTTTTGCCATCCTGACAAATATTTACATTTTAAAAATATTTGTTATTGCTTGTTTCCCTCTTTTTTGAGCAATACAACTAAAGCATGTTTACATGAAATATTATGATTATTATTTATAATACATATGTGATAATAATATTTCAGCTGTTAATTTGGAATCAATGACAGGATAGATCTCAATTCCAAGTTATTTTAGTAGCTACAGTCCCTTTTGTTTCCAGACATAAACCAGAACACAAACTACTTGAAGAAAAAAGAATGAGAAATAGCAAACAACAGAGACTATTCGTTTTATTAATATTAATTAACTTAATCTTAGTGATAATAATTATGTAACTTACCCAGATATGTATACCCCATCTAAGTTATACCACCACTGAATAAGATTTGTATCAGAAATGACTGAAAAGAAGAAAAAAGAGAAGTATAAGTTTTTGAGTCACTGCCATCTCTTTACTCCTCTGGCAGTGGAGACAGTTGGTGTCTTGGACCAGATACCTTGGAATTCTTCACAGACCTAACCAGGCAGATTAGACTAGTGACCAATGACCCTAAGACCCATACTTACTTATGGTAGCAAATTTCAGTTACTATACAAACAGGCAATGCAACAGCTGTTCTGGGCGCTGCAAAATATGACTTTTATATGACATGGAAGAGTAACTTTATTTATTATTTATAATGTTATTTATTACCTTGTTAGCCATAATTATTTAATTAATCTAGTTACAAATTGGTTAGTTGAAACAATATTATGATTATAATAAACATAATGTTTCTGTATATGTTTATTGCAGAATGCAATATTACTCAGATTGGGCGTGACTCAGCTAAATTAATACACCGATCTTATTAAATTAGTAATGCTCGATTAGCAGCTGTCTTCAGTCGCTAATTTGTCAAAGAGACAAAGGAGAAGATATTATTGTCGAAAGTGAGTGCTAATCTAAAGTAAATGTGAATTAGATATTGTGTGTTTTAACAAAAGTACTTATTATGATAATGTAACATTTAATAAGGTATATTATGCTAAACGGTATTTTTTTCATTTGATAAGTCGATAATTTTTTGGATGAGGTAAAAACTTACAATGTTTTTATACTAGAGTGAAATTAAATTAAATTACTCCTGTAATATCAAAACACACAAATGTTATCAATACATGAAAAGATAATCAAATATTTGTTTTTATAACTTTGTAGCATAAAAGATGTTGGCTGTAACATAAGTCTTATCAGAATCACTTAGATGACTCTGTCATTGTTGTAGTCAGTAGATAAGAACTACCAGCACTAGTGTGAACAATAGATTAGTAGGGTTTTAGTGCTGTCACTTTTAGCTTGAACTTAATTATTGACCACTTTCATCCTTGTAAAAAATCATGATCGGTAAAGAGATAGTTAATGTACTAGTTATGAATACAGATGCTGGCCATATTGGAGGTCAAATTATGAGAAGTTAAAGTCCACAAATATTCCCAAGTTAGAAAATATTTGATATAAGCTCTTTATAGTATGTACTATATGTATAAGCATTATAAGTGAGTAGTATAGTTGAACTTGTACACAAATCATTAAATTTCCAGGATTATTTTACAGATAACATGCAGATTAGACCTCCAGTATAGGAATGCTAAGTTGATGTTTTGTACTTACAGTTATTGGGTTAATTATTCCTGGATGCAAGTGTTCTATATTCACAACCTCCAATATTTGATTACTAAGTTTATAATTTTTACATATTTGCACGAGGCGGTATAGTGCTGTGCTATATAAGGTATTATGACCACCTCTTTTGGTCCACTGTCTCTAGCAATGGGAGTGACATAATCATGCAATTATGACCCATATAAGGTGTTAGTAATGATTACAATTTAGTTAGTTTATAACATAAAATAAGACACGACTGTCTGGTTGTATTGACTATTAATATGTTACTCTAATTGCCAAAGAAGTATAATAATGTAATATAATAACATTTTTTACATGAGTAAAGTTATGATAGGAACAAACTACATTTGTACACTCCCTCATTCATACAATGTAATATTGTGTATTATATTTATACTAAAAGAAGTTATGTATATTATACACATAATATAATAACTTATATTCACATAAAGCATCATATTTGTTCTTATTTTGATCAAAGAAGTGAGCATAATATACTACTGATTATGTAGCTACATAAACAGTCAATTTCATGTAATAATAATAATAGTAATTAATAATCAAAACAATGTTATGTTAACTTTTGTATATTTAACCTGTGTAACCATGTATCAACCAATCAATAGTTGTAAGTAATATGCATCATTTATCACAATTAGGAAACCATGGTACAAGAATGGCTATTTACAGTGCTATTAACAATGATGATAGCACCAGGAGAGGCTACATTTGGTACTCTACCTCCTCGACCTACTACTGGTACAATATATACAATATTATATTATATGTTTATATTATAGTATTATATAGGTGTGAGACTTTATCTAAGCTATGAGAATAGAGTAATACCTAACTACTTTATGGTGAGAGCCACTCAGTTCTATGATGTGGATCAAAATGATGATGGTCAAAATGATGGTATATGGTGTCAGAGTGCTCTTAATGAGAGTATGATAGGTGTCTGGTACTTACCTAATGGATCACTAGTACCTGCACAAAGTGGTGATTATCCTTTACAATCATATAATACTAATATCACTGGTCAAGTGGGTCTACTTAGACGTGGTGGGATAGGTTCAGTTCAAGGACTATACTCTTGTATTATTCCTAATGATGATGGAGTAAATCAGACACTATATATAGCTGTATATGGAAGTAATTCTTTTGATAACAGTGGTGAGTTTTACTTGTGGAGCATGACCTCTAATATTACATACAAAACACACACAACACACATACAAAAATACACAGTTTTACACACATATATATTATACGTATATAATGCATAATGACAAATGCAAAAGCGTGCTTGCCTGAATTATATTTCTCTGTTAAAATAGATTGGTTGTTCAACTTATTGTCTTAGGTTGTATACATTCCTAATAATATATTAAAAATATTAACTACATATATTGTTTTGATTACTATATAGTTACTATGGAATTGACAGTTTATATTATTCAACAAATGACATGCTGTCCTATTATTATAAAATTCCATATTAACAGCCCTCACACACAGCCTAGCATCCATGAAAACACTTCCTAACAGACCCTGTCTATACTCAATTTATTATTATAACAATATTCATAATTATTGTTATAACAGTTACTGTTTGCATAAAGAAAGGAAATAAGGAATGCTTATACAATTTTATTCAGTCATATGTTGAAGTTTGCTTGTTTGAAGTCTTTTACAGTATTACTTAAAACTTCAAGGTAATTTTGATTTAAAAATCATAGATACAGAATTATTTTTCATAGAATATTTTGGTACCAACATACTATATTTCATTTCTTACAAATATTATCACTCATTTTAATTTATAGGTGGTCCAATAGTAGATCGTGACAAAAGCCTTGATTTTACTCTACTCTCTACAAGAGATGCTAATTCTCCAGTGTTTAATCTTGATTTTGAAGTCACAACCACACCTCCTACAACAGTGACATGTTCTGTTAATGGCAATTCATTTAATATTACTGAAGAAGATTTATATCGTGAAACTGTTACATCTACTGATCCTATTAGAGTAGCAGTGATTGGAACTATAAGAAAAAGAGAAGCTGGTGAATATACCTGTACTGTAAGAACAGATTCATCAATAAAATCATTTCCTACTTCTACTACTCCTGGTATTAATATTAGTGGTAAGCTACAACATCAATATCATAATTTTTATTATTATTGTGATATCCAGTAACTGATACACCTTCTAACCTGACATATAACAGAACTAGTCTAACTTCAGTTCTACTTACCTGGTTACCTCCCACAAGTAATACTCCAACAGTAATTGGTTATGAGGTATTCCTTGATCTGCCTAATAGTACAAGAGTTAGTATAGAGACAAACACTACAGAACTATCTCTCATCTCTCTACAACCTGACAATAATTACAGTACATTTGTTGTAGCCTATGGAGGAGACTTGCCTAGTGATCACAGCAACACTGCTTTTATATCTCAGGGTAAATAATGCAGACTATATACAGATAAATCATTATAACTTTATGTATGTGATTGTTGTTATTGTTGTAGCTTTACAAGTAATTACTTATTATTTAGTACTTTCTATCATTGTAGTTATTCCACCTCCAGTGATTAATGTCACTACTACTGGGACTGGTATTATTGGAGAAAGTTATTCTGTAGTGTGTACAGTAGATGTTGATGATGATCTCTATGATATACTTGTCAATACTACTATAGTCAAGATTGGTGAAGGTGTGGTTAATTCTTCTATGAGCTCTGGATATGACAGTGTATCTATATCCTACACTCCACTGATGACATCACATAGTGGACAATATCAATGTGTAGTGAACATCAGTCAAATTGATATCAGTTATGAAGATTCATATTTTGCAACTTTCACTATCCACACTGCTAGTAAGTAAAATACATTATATTTAGTCTGTCTTTATTATATACATACTGTATGTGATATAATATCACACTATCAATGTTATCATTTTCTTTAGTTCCTGTACCTGCTGTTATGGTGTCTACTCATCCTGTTGATCCAAGTTCACTAATAGAGGCAACATATCTTGACATAATATGTACTGTTAACATCAGTGATGCTGTTAATACTGGAGTTAGTGTTGATGTTAAGTGGTCTCATAATGGTGGTTCTCCTCTTACTAATAACAGTAACTATACTATTAGTTCATTGACTATGTTAGAATCACACATGTATGCTAGTACATTACGTATTGAAAGTTTGAGTATTACTAGAGATAATGGTACTGTGTACTATTGTACTATGAGTGTTCTACCATCTCCTATATCTTCTTATATTACTGGTAATGAGAATAACAACAGTCTTCCATTAAATGTGGCAGGTAAAATACTTATTTGTATATGTAATATTAGTATTATTAGTATTATTTGAATTCATAGATTTCACTGCTGATCATGTGATAGTTGATATTCTATTTCCAACCACACCCACTGCTGGAGACCAGTTCACTATGACATGTAATATCAGTATACCTGAGAGACTAGTACATGATCTTATTAGACTTAAAATAATATGGAGTTATGATCTAGCTAGAGAACAAAGAATTGATGTAATTAACAGTGATGCTACAATAGGAAATGTCACTAAGATTGGTAATCTTATCTTAAGTATTCTAACACTTAATCCAGTGAGGACATCTGATGGTAGAAGATATTATTGTTCAGTTATATTTAATGATCTAGGAGTTAATGATTATGTATTGAGAGATCTTAATGTTCAAAGTAAGTTATTTAATATAAAATTGAGCATTGTAATCATATTGATTTCTTTAGTCCCTCCTCCCAGTATGACTATCACACATAGTCGTCCTGTCTATGAGAGTACAAACTTCAACCTGACCTGTATTGGTACACTACCCAGTGTAGTAGACATAACAGTATCAGCTACTGTAGTCTGGTTTGATCCTAAAGGCAATACTATACCTGTTGAAACTCGACGTATGATCATTGATGTTAAAGGAAACAATATGTTTGAGAGTACACTAGTGTTTCTACCAATTGACAATGGAGATCATAATAGTAACTTTAATGACATTGGAACATATACCTGTCAGATGAATATCAGTTCAACCGATCCTTTAATTATTAGTGGAATAAACAGTACTACTGACACAATAACCGTTCAAAGTAAGTAAAATCACTTGTTTATATTATGCTAGTTTCCATTACCAGCATTACCTGATATGCAGTTAAATATCTCTACTGTGGGTTCTACTGAAGTAGGTCGAAACCTTAATATCACTTGTACAGTGAGAGTAGTGGAGAGATTAGTTATCACACCAACAATTGAGATAATGAAAATGAACACTACAGATATCTATTTATTACAAGATATAAACATTTCCTATGTGATTACAACTGATAATACTGGGTCTGAAACCAATTGGACAATAATACTGGAACCAGTAAAGTTTGAAGACAGAGGAGTGTATATATGTAAAGCTGATTTTAATGTGACTGGTGTTAATGGAACTAATGATCCAGCAACTGCTACTTATGATGCACAATTAGACAATGAAGACTATGAACTGATTGTTCACTGTGAGTTGAAAAATTAAAGATAACTCTAGTGCTACCACTTTTTTCTGTAGTCCCTCCACCCAATATGTTTATTACACATAGTCCTTTTACTGGTCCTATCTATGAGAGTACTAACTTCAACCTGACCTGTATTAGTACACTACCCAGTATAATGAACACAACAGTATCAGCTAGTGCAGTCTGGTTTGATCCTAAAGGCAATACTATACCTGTTGAAACTCGACGTATGATCGTTAATGTTAAAGGAAACAATACATTTGAGAATACACTAGTGTTTCTACCAATCGACAATGGAGATCATAATAGTAACTTTAATGACACTGGAACATATACCTGTCAGGTGAATATCAGTTCAAGTGATCCTTTAATTATTAGTGGAATAAACAATACTACTGACACAATAACCGTTCAAAGTAAGTAAAATCACTTGTTTATATTATGCTAGTTTTCATTACCAGCATTGCCTGATATGCAGTTAAATATCTCTACTGTGGGTTCTACTGAAGTAGGTCGAAACCTCAATATCACTTGTACTGTGAGAGTAGTGGAGAGATTAGTTATCACACCAACAATTGAGATAATAAAAATGAACACTACAGATATCTATTTATTACAAGATATAAACATTTCCTATGTGATTACAACTGATAATACTGGGTCTGAAACCAATTGGACAATAATACTGGAACCAGTAAAGTTTGAAGACAGAGGAGTATATATATGTAAAGCTGATTTTAATGTGACTGGTATTAATGGAACTAATGATTCAGCAACTGCTACTTATGATGCACAATTTGGTAATGAAGACTATGAACTGATTGTTCACTGTGAGTTGAAAAATTAAAGATAACTCTAACACTACCACTTTTTTCGTAGTCCCTCCACCCAATATGTTTATTACACATAGTCCTTTTACTGGTCCTATCTATGAGAGTACTAACTTCAACCTGACATGTATTAGTACACTACCCAGCATAATGAACACAACAGTATCAGCTAGTGCAGTCTGGTTTGATCCTAAAGGCAATACTATACCTGTTGAAACTCGACGTATGATCATTAATGTTAAAGGAAACAATACATTTGAGAGTACACTAGTGTTTCTACCAATTGACAATGGAGATCATAATAGTAACTTTAATGACACTGGAACATATACCTGTCAGATGAATATCAGTTCAAGTGATCCTTTAATTATTAGTGGAATAAACAATACTACTGACACAATAACCGTTCAAAGTAAGTAAAATCACTTGTTTATATTATGCTAGTTTCCATTACCAGCATTGTCTGATATGCAATTAAATATCTCTACTGTGGGTTCTACTGAAGTAGGTCGAAACCTCAATATCACTTGTACTGTGAGAGTAGTGGAGAGATTAGTTATCACACCAACAATTGAGATAATGAAAATGAACACTACAGATATCTATTTATTACAAGATATAAACATTTCCTATGTGATTACAACTGATAATACTGGGTCTGAAACCAATTGGACAATAATACTGGAACCAGTAAAGTTTGAAGACAGAGGAGTGTATACATGTATAGCTGATTTTAATGTGACTGGTGTTAATGGAACTAATGATCCAGCAACTGCTACTTATGATGCACAATTAGGCAATGAAGACTATGAACTGATTGTTCACTGTGCGTTTAACAATAATATTTGCACTATTATATATTAATTTGTTTTTTGTAGATCCTTCTGTGACTATAAGCATTTCTCAAACTCATCAGGGCGTACTCTATGCTGGTACACAATTCTTTTTCAGATGTGTGATCATATTAAATGATCTTGTAACAATACCTGTTATTGTGAGAAATCAGTGGACAAGAAATGGCATATCTGTTCCTAGTGGTCTTTCAAATGATGCTACTATCACAAAACGTTTCATACAAAATAGTTCTATTCAATATGAAGCTACACTTCACTTCAATCCATTGGATAATACTGATGATAGCGGAGAGTATTCCTGTAATTTTAATATACTATCTAATATCAGTGACTATAATTATGTAAGGAACACATCAGCTAATACTAGCACTACTATTACTGTACAAGGTACATTGTATTTAATTCTATTTACACTGTATATCATTATCTAATGTAGTTATAATGTTGACATAGTCACTTTTCTTATCTTTTTCTTATAGCAATCCCTTCTCCAATAATGAACATTATGACAACTGGTATAACCAGACCTGGTGATGAATATAACATTACTTGTACTGTTGAAGTCATTGACAGACTTATAGTGACACCAACTATTGTATGGATCAAAGATAGTGTTAATACATCATTAGTATCTGATGACCAAAAGACTATCAGTGTACCATCAGTACGTAGTAATATCTCAAATACAATGTACTCTCTGTCACTGTTCTTCTCTTCACTAAATACCTCTGATGCTGGACAATATACATGTCAAGCTACCATCACAGTGAATAAGATTAATGTCACATTATCTAACACAAGTGTGCTAAATGTTGAACTACAAAGTAAGGACAGTACAAATATGCATTAATTTTGAGTCACCAGTGTTTTTATTTTATATAGTTCCAACTCCTGATTTATCTATCAGGTTATCTACAGATAACTTCATAGCTGGTAGTGAACTGACGATTACATGTGATATAACAATAGATCCTCATGTGAATACTCCCTTCATTGTTAATACTACATGGATAAGGTTGAATAATGTCAGCAGTGGAATGGGAACACAACTAGACAACATAACAACAGATCCTGAGATTCTCACAGATGACGTTGGAAATGGACAGTCGAGAATTTTACTTAATGAACCTTCAAAAACTAGCTTCAACAGTTACTACTCTCAACTTCAATTCAGTACTCTTAGTAGTTCAAAGGATTCTGGAGTTTATACTTGTATTGTTGATATAATACCATTGACTGGTTATACTTACGTTAATGCAGTAAAAACCACTATTATAACTACTAGCTTTATTGTTAGAGGTATGTGTTTGTTATATTAGAAGAAAAATTCTTATTTTAAAATTACTTTTCTTATAGACCCAGTGATTGGAAACTTTACTGCTTCACCAAACATATATTTGGATCTGGATACATTTTGCTCTGACTCAGACCCTTATTATAATTTCACTCTAGTATGTACTGCTAGTAAACCAGCTCTAGTGATACCAGCTCTTGATGTGATATGGCTACATAATGGTACCGTACGTCAAGGTGTAGTTACCACTCAAAATAATGACACTTTTGTAACAAATGCATTAAATTTTCCAAAGAGTTTTGTAAATAATTCTGGCATTTACACCTGCTGTGCTAAACTGACTATTTCAGAATCTCCTGATATTAATGTAACAGATAACATCTTTGTCACTTTTAGATGTGAGTAGTAATAGTTCAATATTATATCACAATTACTTCATCCTCTATGTTCATATAGCCAAAACAGTTCCATTCACAGCTATCAATATATCATCAACAGTTGGACAAACTAATTGTACTATCTACTTTACTATTCCATCTATTACCTATACACCTGAGATATATCATATCAACTATATTGGTCTGGAATTACAGAATACTTTAACTACTAGTTCTAGTCTAGTGGGTACTGATAACATTACTGCTGTTAACTTAATGTATCAGATCACATTAACTGGTCTAGAAGAAGCTAATACTTATGACTTCACTGTTGTATCTACTAACTGTATTGGTAATACTAGTAGTGAAACAATGAACTTCTCAACTCTACCAGCATGTATGTTAATTATTTATTTACATTTTTACTTATTTTTTAAATATATATTTTAGTACCAAATGCTCCTCCTATCAACCTTATCAACACAACCTACTTCTCACGTAGTGTTACACTGGACTGGGATCCACCAGTTAGAATATATCAAAATGGAGAGATAATAGGATATAACTTGACTTGTATACAAAACAATGGATCTCACATTTCTGGACTGACAGCTACTCAGAGTTCTCCAGTGACAATGTTTACTATTCAAGTATTAGTACCATTTACTGAGTACACTTGTAGACTCTCTTCTATTAATATTGTGGGTGAAGGACCAGCAGCACAACACAGATTTCAAACAGCTCAAGATAGTAAGTTACTTCGTATGCGAACTTTGATTCATCAATTTTATAGGACCTGATACTGCTCCTCAAGACTTCACATCCATTCCGACCAAGACTCTTGTTACATTTATTTGGAGACATCCAGCTACTCCTAATGGTATTATAATACAATATAATCTCACTGTAATAAACTTGGTTAATAACCAAACTAATAACAAAATGATTAATGTGACCTCCAACAAAGAAACTGTGTTCATGACTGTTGGAGGATTCTCACCCTACCAAAATTACACTGCTACTGTTTCAGCTACTACAGTAGTTGGATATGGACCTAGTGCTACTACTAAAGGAAGAACTGATCCTGATAGTAAGTATGTATGATTTACTGTTAACTTTTACATACATTTCTCTAGTATCATCTGAACCAGTTCTTATTATTATACCAGTTATTATTAGCAATATCCTTGTTACTAACACTATACCAGTAGTTAATGATACTGCTGTTAACCTTACTTGGTCTCCACCAATCACACCTAATGGATATATTAGTAGTTATAATATTGATATCACTGGTGGAGTTATTGAGTCATTAAGAGTCACTGCAGATCCTCACTTCATTACTTACACAGAGATTATAAGAGGACTACGTAAGCCTAATGCATTACTAACTAGTAAATGTATTGTATCCACAGGTCCAGGTGTTCCTTACTATATATCAATTGGAGCAGTCAATGAACTAGGAGAAGGTAACACTATATCAGTTACTGTCTTCACTAAAACTGAAAGTAAATATAATTATAATTTTAATGTCATATTATTTATTCACACATTGTTTAGCTCCCAATGTTATCCCTAATGATATTACAATACAAAGATCCTCTGATGGTACTTCCATTTTTATTGTATGGAGAAAAGTGTCACTAGAAGAAGCTCATGGTTTCTTTGAGTATATTATAGTATTAGATGCTGTCAATAGTAGACGTAGACAATCAAGTGATATAACTGTACATGTTCCATTTAATAAGACATCTATCAATGTAACTGGTCTAAATCCTCAATTAACATATACACTTACTATGAGAATAGCAGTACAAAATGAAAAAGGAGAAATTATTGAAGGACCTACAAGTACACCTGTAATGATTTTGTCACCAGGTAATTAATATTGCAGGCATTATAAGTATCACTTTAAACTTCTTTGAATTTCAGTTAATTTTTGTTCAATTTCTCCATGTGGACGACATGGTACATGTCATAATTTGAGAGATGGATATTTATGTGAATGTTTTGATGGATACTCTGGTATCAACTGTGAATTTGGTAAATTATACATAATTAATTTAATAAGACAATATAATTATTTTCTATTTTATAGTTTTGATTGTTATACGAAATTAATTTAGTATGAGAATATAATTTATTTTTTTTATTATATAGTTGTGATTGTTACAATTGCACCACAAATTACACAACCACCTAAAAATACTTCAGGGAATCTCCACTCTACCACTAACCTTACATGTAAAGCTACTGGTTCTCCTAATCCTACAATATTATGGTATAAAGATAATGTTTTAATTCCCTATGGCAATACTGATGGCTCCATGTTGTTATTCCACAAATTACAATTAGAGGACCGAGGATTATATCATTGTGAAGCTAGAAGTTTAATCAATGGAAGAAATGTCTCTGTGACATCATCAAGAGTTCTCTTAAATATTTCAGGTTTGTGACTATGTGTGTGTAATTTGATTTGTTGTATATATTTTTGGTATTGTTATTTTGTTCATTTTACAGATGTTGTTCAATATGATGCTGAGATTCAACTGTCAGATGATTTTCATAGGACAAGTAATCAAAAGGTGTCAGAAAGGGTGTCTGATCTTATTAATAAGGTTTAATTAATATATTAATTTATTTTAACTATTTCTTTAGATAAATGACTTGCTTTCTGGTAAAAGTTTAATTAACATGTCAATGACCTCATTTTTCTCAATACAAATTCCTAATATGGATCATATAAAGTAAATTAAAACTTGAATAAACATTTATATAATTCCTCTGTAGTTACAATGAGCAACTCTATACTATTCCTATTGTTATCACTATGATGACAAAAGATGGAGCCTCTGAACAACTCAGGATTGGAGTGCAACAACAAATGAGTGAACTTAGTGGGCAACTAGGGATTAATATTTCCATAGTTGAAGTGGAAAGATTTGGTAAGACAATGTTAAAAATATTATTATAATTAATAACTTTTTGTAACTTCAAGATGGCTGTCCATCTACTAAAACAGTTATACCATCATCTTCTGGAAGACAAGATCTAAACATCACACTCTTTTGGCCTGAAACAAATATTGGGAGTGAAGCAGTAGTTAACTGTCCTTGTGGAAATGAAAGTTCAGATAATGGACTACTCCAAGCTACTCGATATTGTGGAGGAAACTTTACCAATGGAGCTAAATGGACTGAAGCAAATATAGCAGCTTGTAATTTTAGTGACTTAGCTCGAGAAATATGTAGGATAAGAAATGTTAGTTGCTAACATTTCTGAACTACCTATATTATTTAATTCTAATTATAGCTTCCAATAGCAAAAAAGATAGTACAACTTGAGAATCTTACAAGTGACAGTAATGTATTAGGTTCTACTGAAGTAGCAGTTAGTGTGAGTGTATTAGTGAGTGCAACAGAAGATGTATCACAGAACATTACAGTAAGTAATTCTGTCATATATTAATACTAACTATTCATTTCTAGTTAACTACAATTTTTTTGGAAGTAGTTGACAACATTTTAGATGTCACTAGAAATGTATTGCAAGAAAGTCAAGAAATATCTAACACATCAGCAAAGTTAGTTTTATTGCTTAAAAATTATATAAATACATATGTTTGTAGGATTTTAGAGGCTGTTGAGTCAGTTACAGAGAATATACCAATTACTAATACATCAGAACCAGTTGTAATCTCTCAGACCTTCTTTGCTGTTTCTATACAACAAGTAGACATTGAAAAATTTAAACAATCTGGTGAAACATTTAGTGTGAATTTTGACTTTGAAGACTTATTAAGTAGAAATAAAAGCCTTGATTCTAATGATCTAATGTTTGGATCAGCCAGTGAACAATCAACTGCAGCAATCACTCTACCAAATAATTTGTTGAGCTCTATTTCCAATTTGTCCAATAACTCTAGAATAACTAATGCTGTTTTTATCACTGACTCTCTATTTCTTAGTAGAAGTGATATTCTAAAGGTTAGTAGTCTTATTATATCTGCTGCTGTTGTAGGAACACGTACATTGGAGCAACTTCAACCTCCCGTGAATCTCAGGTTTATTACTAATCCAGTAAGTATATAGTAAGATATTGTAATATATCAACATCTTTTATTATAGAATGTAAATGGTTCATTTCCACGTTGTTCATTCTGGAATCAATCTTTAGACTGTAAGTAAATGAATGTTCTTTTTGTTGCCATTCAGGCAAAAGTATTGTTAAAATTATGCATTTTGGTTCCTATGTACATGCTATTTTAATTATATATTTGTAGTGAACACAAATATATACAAATATTTAGTGAAACATTATTAGGACAATGTTGCTTTTTATATTCACACATACAGATGGATATGGAGACTGGTCAAATCAAGGATGTAATGAAACAGTTATTAATAGTACAGTGGTCACTTGTGAATGTAATCATCTCACTAGTTTTGCTATATTATTAGTAAGCAACATAAAAGAGTGTATATAATTTTTGTGTATATATTTCAGGATATATCTCCTACAGTTAAACCAACAGAAAAGACAGGACTGACATTGTTCTTAGATTCTGTGACTTACATTGGTATCATTGTCTCTCTGTGTTGTCTGACAGTTACTGTCATCTCTTATATTTTCAACAAGTAAATAGTTAATTTATTGACAATTAGTCAGATGTTATTATCTTCTTTAAGAAAGCTACGTAGTTCTGTCCATGGTCAACTACTTCTTAATTTGTGTT
Source organism: Xestospongia bergquistia (assembly GCA_963965975.1). NCBI lineage: Eukaryota > Metazoa > Porifera > Demospongiae > Haplosclerida > Petrosiidae > Xestospongia > Xestospongia bergquistia. Next base: position 2,642,759 of record OZ014415.1, read on the forward strand.
TTGCTTTAATGGGTCTGTATATCACCTTCATTATTGCTCTTCATAGTACAGGGGTTCCAGGACTATGTGCTGTTGTGGGTGCTGTGTTACAGTATTTCTTTCTTGTGACATTTATGGTAATGGCTTCTGAGGCTATCAATTTATATATGAATTTAGTAATTGTTCTTGGTGTTAAAATACAACATTTTATTTTGAAAGCTACTGTTTTATCATGGGGTTAGTGTGACCAATATGATCTATATACAATCTCTTATTATTATATTTAGTTACTCCATTCTTTATTGTGTTGTTCTGTTTTGCTCCAAATTATCAAAACTATTTGAGTGATCATTTGTAAGTGATTGATAATATAGTGACTACATATTATTTACTTTTTGGTAGCTGTCGAGCATTCAGTTTACCATACTATATTGGTATGATAGTCCCATTTCTGATCATCTATTTGTTTAATTGGGTCGTGTTTTTTATTATCATTGTTTCTCTGCTCCGAAAAAACTACCAGTCCAATATTAAATCAAAGAAGGACACAAAAGCATCATTTCTTCATCAACAACTCATTATAGCCATAACATTATCTGTATTGTTTGGTTTAGGATGGGGTATTGGACTGTTTGCCACTCAAGATATTCATACTAATAAAACAGTACGAGATATCCTTGCTGCATTGTTTGTGGTCTTCACTGCCTTCCATGGTCTGTTTATTTTTATAATGCAATGTCTACGTTCAAAGGATGTTAGAAATAGTTGGAAGAGATGTTTTCTTGGTGTAACAAGAAGAGATATCAGTGAAATAACTTCATCAACAGTTTCACGAAAGCATCAAAAAGAGCATGAACATTCAAGTAAAAATAAGTTTGTAGTTGCTGCTAAAAACCCCAATGTATTTGTTAATGAATATGCAGCTATGAAGGGACAGTCTGGGTCAGGAGAGAGTGATATTGCATTTCATGAAAGAAGCAATCTAAGTCATTCTAGAGCTTTAGTCAGTGTTACTGAGGCTGAGGAAGAAAAAGGTGTTGGGTTTTCTGAGACACCATTCAATAAAGCATATCTTGATGAAATAGATGATCATGAGGAAAAAGAACTAGGAAGAAAGAAGTCGGACATAATTTATACTAACTATCATGATGGTTTCACTTATGTTGAAACTGCATCTATCTATTTTAATTAAAACATTACTTTTTTACATTTTTATTTTTATTTACTTATGATGTTGCTGTACTGTGTTCATACTTTAATTGTGTAGAAAAGTTATTAGTCTTGATTTTGCATCAAATTATCTGTTGATGTTTTCTGTGGTACTATATCTCTCCTGTTGACTGACTTATTATAAAAATATCACTGTTGAAGAGAAGTCAATTTCTTTGCAGTTTGTATTCCTTCCACATACTAACTTAAAGAGTTTGGTACAATGAAAGCTATGATGATGACTTCATTGAGACTCTATGTGAACATTACATTCCTGTCCCCTCTCTCATCATACAACAAATTTAGTTCAACACAAAAATACAGAGAGTCTTTCACAACATACATCATCAATCTCTGTTTATGGAAGCCAAGAAGGATGAAGGATACTCCTGATTCAATTGTGACACTATTATTCAATTATGTCAAACCAACAAAGAACAACTTAAAGACATATATAGATTTATGTATATATTTGACAATCATCATCACTAGATCTAGAGTGGATCAGCTTTATAAGATCTCCATCATATAATTGTACATATAATAATAATGGACATCCATGTTGGAATATACATTAGAATTTTTAATGTCATAGAATTGGTAACACTCATGAACTTGAGTGCAGCTATTTGTCCACTTCACTCTAGGTAAAATCAATATCTTGTTGTATGCAGTCCTCTCTATATGATAATACTGCAGTAATATATATCAATTAACTTGAGGAGGATGCTTGTTTGGAAACACTTCATTATCTTTTGCATATAGTATGATCAGGATGCTTTAGTAGAGAATTAATTCAGTGGTAACCAATACTTCTCCATTGTAGACTATAACAGCATATGGTATGAGGTCTTATGTTCCTTATCAGAGCATTTATGTCATTTTTATTGCAATTGTCTAGTAGAATGCTTTAGTAACAATGGTAATATTAATTATCTGTAAGTAGTCCATGTATTCTATAGTTGACGCTACAGCCTACATCATCACTATAGAGTGGAACTACTGTATATATGGTCTCCTCCTTCACATGTTATGAAATTAACAACTGATATCTGCACACAATGGAATATATGCTAGAAATACAATAGAAACTTCAGTCTAATAGGAGCACTAACACTGAACTTGACTAGAGCCAGGCACTACTTCTAAATCTTGTCATCTGAAGAGGAACTTTAGTGACTGAGAGTAATTGTGTTGCATCATGACATCAAATTCACTCTTGTAAATCAACAACTCTTGTATGCAGTCCTCTCTAGTTGATAATACCACAGTAATACAAACTAGAGGAGGAAAGTTACATGAAAACTATTTTGGATTGTAAAACATTCCCCAAAATGAAGGTACACAAGTAGCTCTTATATAGAGCAGTACATGAGTAGTAACTAACATTTCTCCATTGTGAACAAAAGAAGCATATAACAGTATCAACAGTGGCGTACCTGGGCCCGGGCATCAAACGTCATTGATAATTATATTTCATTATTAATTAATTTAAATTTTTGTATAATAATAATTATTTATTATATTCATAACTAATTATTTATACTGTAATAACCATTAACACGTTTTGATAACCACGCCTACGTCCGGTGCCCTACCATCAATTTCTTTTCAGGTACGCCCCTGAGTATCAAGTCTACTTCTTGATCATTGGCAGCAAGTAATGTCTCTAATATAATTGTCTAACACTATTAGCTTTCAACATTTGTAATATTAATACAGAAGTATTTGTTGAATCATTATTTGGTGACAAGTTCTTGGCAGTAACTTATTTTCAAGCATAAATACTGAGACAAATGAATGCTACTTAACACTGATGATACAATATCATATAGATGTTTATATAAATGTACATATAAAGATTCATAAAAATATTCATCTTAATTGTGTAATAGTATTGAACTCACTATAACTGTCTAAACTGTAACTCCAAGTTACTGTTGCTCAATTATATATGATATAGACACTTAAGGCTGTGTCCTATGTTTGGATATTACTGAGTATAATCATATCCAAATTAAAGCAACTATATTGAACTAAATACTATTTATTTGATAACACAGCTTTATAGCACATGTTTGAGCCGCACCCACATCACTGAAATCGAAGCACCCACTCACCAATTGCTAAATCCCTCACGATAACGCCCACAGTGTAATTGCTACTTTTTAGCTAAATAGTACAGCTTCTTTGTTCATAACATTGCAGGAGTAACTCCCCCGCACATCTGATAGCGATCTAAAGTGATGGAGTCCAACTGTTTGGGATTACGACTTTTAATACGAATAACACTATCTCTCTTTTTAGTTCATGTATTTTTAAAGCCACTATCCTGTAAGTAGATTATCTTAAGGTTGATTTAAACTACTTTTAACTTTGTTCATGTGTGTGTGTGTGTGTGTGTGTGTGTGTGTGTGTGTGTGTGTGTGTGTGTGTGTGTGTGTGTGTGTGTGTGTGTGTGTGTGTGTGTGTGTGTGTGTGTGTGTGTGTGTGTGTGTGTGTGTGTGTGTGTGTGTGTGTGTGTGTGTGTGTGTGTGTGTGTGTGTGTGTGTGTGTGTGTGTGTGTGTGTGTGTGTGTGTGTGTGTGTGTGTGTGTGTGTGTGTGTGTGTGTGTGTGTGTGTGTGTGTGTGTGTGTGTGTGTGTGTGTATACACACATAAATATTTAAAGTAAAAAGGAACAAAATTTTAAAAAGTAAGTGTAAATGGCAATGTAGGATGAATGAACAAATCCATATAAAACTCCTTATATAAGTAGTCATATATTTGGTTATTACTGTAAAACTAATTGGTTATTTTAGAAAACAAATTGTTGCTTACAATTATATCATTGGATTACTAGAGTTCATGGGAATTACTCATTGTATAATTTGTTAATATAGTATATTATTACAAAGCAACAAGAATAATTCAGTATAGAATGATCTCTTCACTTGAATTTTGAATTCAATAGTGTTCAATTAATGTAAGCTACAAGTTATTTGGTTAAAATAACATGATAATTTTTACATTATCTGATTAGTACTATATCATTTTTATCTGAAGGATTTTTGAGGGGAAAATTTGACTATTCTATAGTACAATTGCAAGTTTAGTTTTTACTTCCAAACAACTTATTTGTTGTTTTATTACAATATAGTAGTTGTCTATTTTAAAAAGTATTCCTTTTTTCCTGTATTCCATTCAACTATTGTGTGTGATTTTAGAAATTGCAATTATTAGGTAGGCCCATTTTTAAAGCTGGCCAAATGACCAATGTTTGTGATTGGACTGCTAATTACATTTTGGTAACTTTAGTAGTGTTCAATAAACATTACTTACATGCATACGTAAGAATGGTATTTACTATAATTAGTTTAAAGTATCTATGTATGAATATCTTAAAGATGGTATATACTCACAGTGTGTTTGTAGCCATTTTATACCTAAGGTCTTTGGATGAAATAAAAAAAGAAAGTATTTTTTAAAGCCGGCCACACAGACCAAACTTTGTGATTGGTGATATAGAAGTTGTCTATTTTTAAAAAATACTTGCTACATTCTTTCAAATCTTGTGTATAATTAAATATCTGCAGTTATTAGACACATCCATTTTTAAAACTGGCCAAAAAGACTAAAGTTTTTGTAATTGGGCTTTAACATTTATTTAAATACATATATATTATATAGATGTATACTCAAAAACAGTCCTGTCTTGTAAATCTATTTCTTTTTTAGGCAATGCTCAGTCACCAACTATTCAACCAGCAGGAGTGTTCTTACTAGAACTGAATGAAGTACTCACATTGAACTGTGTAGTAGATAGTAGTGACATTGTTTCATACGAGTGGAGATTGAATGATGTTACTGTACAAAATGACACCAGTCCAAACATCACCATTTCATATATAGATGCTTCTTCAGTTGATCAGGGTGGTGTGTATCATTGTACAGTGTATGATTCTGTTAATAAAGCAGATTCCACTACTAACCAAGTATTTGTGGCTTTTGCACCTCTCATTACCACTTCACCACAATCTATTGATGTAACTAGAGGAGATCAAGTTGAATTATCTTGTAATGTGACCAGTTTTCCAGTTTCTACCATAAAGTGGGCTAAACTGCCATCAGGTTTCATAGTGGATAATATAACAGATCTAAACGATTTATCTCGTTACCTTGATCCACCAAATACTGTAATTACCATTAATAATACAACTAATAGTGATACCTTCAATTCTTCAATACTTGTCATTGAGTCTGTGTTGGGATCAGACTTTGGTTACTATGTATGCATTGGTACCTTAGACAATGACACACTGGTTGTACCAGAAGGCTCTGGATCTGCTACTGATGGTGAAAGAGTACTGATGATAATAATTGAGGTATCAGATATTGCTACCATTACAGGTAAGAGAACCCATTTTAAGGTGCTAGTCATTTGAATGGCTTGATATCAATAGTAAATATGCCACTATAAGTAAGAGAAAATTAACTATATAAAGATCATCATAGTACAATCATAACTCTTCTTTATTTCATTCATTATAATTCTCTAATGTAAATCTGAACTTCAAACTACTTAAGTAACAATAAAGAATTGTCAATGTTGATAGTTTCTTAATATTAATTTTGTTTACTAACTGTGACAGTAACTGTGATAATAAAAGACTGCTAGCTACATTTTGAAAACTTTAATAGTGTTCAATAAGCTATATAAATTGCAATGAACATTACTATAAGTATGTAATTTAAGAATGATATTCACTATAATTAGTTTAAAGTATCTATGTATTAGTAATCTTGAAGGTGGTATGGAATGAATAGAATCAGTGTGTTTAATGTCATTCTTACACTTAAGGTCTTTGGATGAAGTAAAAAAATGAAATATGCTTTGTAAAGATATGTGAGAATTATTATTATGACCTTCAATAGTGCATAAATTGAAAAATGATAATAAAGTGTGTTTAATGTCACTGATATAGCACTGCAACACTTGTTTGTTGAAGTTTATTGTAATTGGATGTTAGTTTTTTTATATTTCATCACCAAAATCTACTTTTATTTGTTACATTCTACTGTTGTATGATATTATTATACAATATCTATAGTTTAGCTGTTTTCATAACTCTCTCTCTCTTTTTCTCAGTTGCTCCAGTCAATGTTATTATTACTCCATCTGAAATTCTCAAGACTAGTAACTCTGAAGTTAATTTTACTTGTACTGCTGAAGGTGGTCCTAATAACATATTTCAATGGTTTCTAAATAATGTACTTGTAAATGATAAGGCTCTTGAATTTTCTATCACACCTTCAAATGTTGCCAGTAACTCCATACTAAGTATCTCTTCAATTAATGCAACTCAACATGGTGGAATTTATACTTGCTTTGTAACTAATTCTGGTGGTAGCAGTAGCAACACTACAACACTTAACGTCCGACCAATTATCTTAATACAACCAATATCACAGATATTTACCAGTAATGGAAGTAATGAACAATTAGTGTGTCGAGCTGAAGCATTCCCATTTCCGACATATACATGGATACAACTAGATGGTAAAGATCTTGGTGTCAATACATCTGTATTAAGTTTTATACCTGTTTTGTTTGGTGATGAGGGTACATACCAATGTATTGTAAACAGTGGAAATGAAGAAGTGAACTCAACTACAAGTACAATTATTGGTAAGTAATCCACAAGTCAAAGTCATTTTATAGAGTTATTGTAAGAATAGAAAAATGAGTTATCTCTCCATACTATTAACAGTTTCCACCATTAGACCTATACATACAGAGCTTCATTCATTTAATTTGGCTCACATTAAATATTAAATAACTTACATTTCATAAACTTCTAGACAAATGTTGCTTATAATGATGAGTGTATAATTTGTACTAGTATTACTGTCTATAGTTATATCATGTGTACATGTACATATAAATATAATATACATGTAATATATTACATCCTTTACTTATTAGAGTTGGTTCTTTGTCACATACCTATTGGATGACAGTAGTATTTACTATCATAGTATATAGTGGACATTTCATTTATCTTATTTGCTTCTCACCATTACTGGTAGAGAGTTTTTGAGTAGGGGAGTTGATATCATTACAACTATGCTAGTAGTTGCCTAACTCTCTCTCTCTCTTATACATTCTTTGCAAGTGTTACATAACGATTAGTTGCTATCTATATATCCATTAGTAGTTGGCTATGTGTCCATTAGACATTAGGCTATGTGTCCATTTCAATTGAGCTTTGTTACCATAATTTCATCAATACAATGTAAATCCAATACTGAATTAATTAAACGTCTAAGTCAGCATGAATAAAGCCAGTTAGAAGCAAAAAGTAATGTCTTGTTCATGACTTCATTTGAAGCCATGAGCGGTTACAATTTAAACTGAACTAACCTAGTTACTTCAATTGAAATAGTATCCATCTCTTACTCATGGCTTCAGTTATTGAGTAGCAAACTATATACTTTGGCTTCAAACTGGCTTTATACATATTGAGTTAGATTAGCTTTGGTATTGCTTTAACTCAGTGTTGGGCTTACATTGTATTGATAAAACTAAGGCAACAAAGACCTTGGTTGAAATGACACGATGATTTTTAAGTGTAGTAGTTGGCTATATGTCTATTGATAGCAAAGGCTGATAGGTAATATATCCATTAATATCTAGCTATGAATCCCTATGTAGCTTGCTACCCATCTATTAGTAGGTAGCTATACATCCATTACCTACCTGTGCATCCATTGGCAATCCAGGGTTATTGTCCATTTAGTTTAATATTATTAAATTGTACAACTGACATGTGATATTTGTGAAATGCTTGGAAGATAGGAAGCTACAATATGTAGTTTATATGACCACAGTCACAAGATATAAGAACTGTGTAAAATAATCAAATAACATTCTTCATTAGATTAACAAAATCAGTTCAGATCCATAATAAAACATCATTTACAACATGTAGCATACGATTGAAAAATATTTGAAGTATTCAACTTAATTATGCCAGGAAGATAACACATTAAAAAGGGATTGTCCAAGTTGACATACTCCAACATATACTTAACCTACTCACATTGTACAGAAATGATAATAATGAGCTCTATAGTTTATATACATAATAGTGAACATGAAATAGTAAAAATAATAGTAGACAATCAAATTTAAATTATAGTGTCATTATATTTACTACCTTTATTTTCAGTTGTACCATCCAAACTTGTCATGTCCATACTTCAAGCCATTACATATCTCTCTGTAAATATAAATATTTCTTGTTATATAGTAATGTTGTTTTATTTTCACACTTATGTTGTGGTAAAAACAGATATGCAAGATACTCATGTTATGTTTATTTAACATATATAGGGAATGTTTATAATAATTTTAATTGTTTGCTATGTTGATTACATTTTTAAATTGCTTCAATCTGACAAAGTAGTTCTACAATTAATATCTCTAAGTGGACATTATCAAAGCTGGACATTAATCAATATACTATTATTATAATACTAATATCTTACTAGGAAATGAGTGGACATTGCTATAAGTCACAATTATTGTAATTATAAATAACTACTCTTACATACAATAGACAATCTTGTAGAAATTAAATTTCCTTAATAATACATTGATACTCTTTCTCTCTTTCTCCTTTAGTATCACCTGTTGGCAATGTTAATGCTACACCTATGACACAAACATTTGCACAATTTTCAAGTGTCAATTTTGACTGTATGGCTAAAGGAAGTCCCAATACTATCTATCTTTGGATCAAAGGAAGGAACCCATTGTCTCCAATGGATACTCCATTAGATGTCACATCAGTTCTTAGTACACTCACTATTGTCAGTAATGAGTCAAGAATAGTACTGGAGTCTATTGTAGGAGATGATGGAGGAGAGTATACTTGTATAGCTATTAATGAAGCTGGATTTGGTAATGACACAGTTACTCTCTATATCTTTCCTAATATCACTAGACAACCTGTAAACCAATATGTTCAATCTGGAGATACTGTGACTCTCTATTGTGAAGCTGACTCCTTCCCTCCACCTATTTATCAATGGGAGAGAAGAAATGAAACTGGACACTTTGTAGCTATTTCAGGAGAGACTAATACTAACTTAACTATAACTGATATTGAATATGAACAGTTTGGTGATTATCGCTGTGTTGCCACCACTCTAATCATTAATAAAACAGCTACCTCTAATGCAGCAGTTATAATTGGTAAGTGTAGTATTGTAAACTTTAAAATATAATGCATTTTTTCTTCCATGCAGTGTCTGCAAATGGCAGTGTTATAATTGATCCAGACTTTATCATAGTAGATAATGGTAGTATTATCACATTCACTTGTTCTGCTAGAGGAGGTCCTGATAACACTTTCCTTTGGTTCCGTACAGCAGATATTAATGATACATTAGCTAATTCAAATCTTCTAACACAATATCCTCTACCACTCAACCAGCTAATAATGGAATTGTCTAACATAACACTTGCTACAGGGACGGTCTTTATAATTCCATCTGTAATTGCTACTAAAGATGGAGGAACTTATGATTGTTATGTCTTCAATGAAGCTGGATATGAAAATTACTCTACAACTCTTTATGTTCGACCTGTCATAACAGAACATCCAAATGACCTGTTTGTGGATGAAGGAGAGACAGTTACACTCTCCTGTAGAGCTGACTCATTCCCTGCTCCTAAGTACCAATGGGAAATGAGCAAAAAAACTGGAATGTTTCAAGAAGTTCTAAATGCAAATGATTCTACATTGATGTTTTCTCCAATTGATTACAATGACTTTGGTAACTATCGTTGCATAGCTACTGCTAATGGTATTATTGAAAATGCCACATCACTTCCAGCATTAGTAACTGGTTAGTAATTTCAATCAAATTCATTTACATAGATTGTTTTCTCTATATGCTATAGTATCTCCAAAAAACAGTATCGTTGTGACACCTTCATATCAAATCCTAGCTATAAATTCAAATGCTTATTTTAACTGTACTGCTAAAGGTGGTCCCAATACTATCTATCAATGGATCAAAGGAAGAAACCCATTGTCTCCAATGGATACTCCATTAGATGTCACATCAGTTCTTAGTACACTCACTATTGTTAGTAATGAGTCAAGATTAGTACTGGAGTCTATTGTAGGAGATGATGGAGGAGAGTATACTTGTATAGCTATTAATGAAGCTGGATTTGGTAATGACACAGTTACTCTCTATATCTTTCCTAATATCACTAGACAACCTGTAAACCAATATGTTCAATCTGGAGATATTGTGAGTCTCTATTGTGAAGCTGACTCCTTTCCTCAGTCTACTTATCAATGGGAGAGAAAAAATGAAACTGGAAACTTTGTGGCTATTCCACGAGAGACTAATACTAACTTGACCATAGTCAATATCCAATATGGAGTGTATGGTGATTATCGATGTGTTGCCACTACTCCAATAATTGATGAAACAGCTACCTCTACTATAGCAGTTATAACTGGTAAGTGTAGCAATGTTAAGTTTAAAAAGTGATGTCATCATCTCTTTCAGTGTCTGCATATGGCAGTGTTACGAATGATCCAGAGTTTATCATATCAGATAATGGTAGTAGTATCACATTTACTTGTTCTGCTAGAGGAGGTCCAAATAACACTTTCTTTTGGTTCCGTACAGCAGATATTAATGATGCATTAGCTAGTTCAAATCTACTAACACAATCTCCATTACCACTCAACCAGCTAATAATGGAATTATCTAATATAACTCTTGCTACAGGGAGTGTCTTTACAATTCCATCAGTGAATGTTACTGAAGATGGAGGATCTTATGATTGTTATGTCTTCAATGAAGCTGGGTATGAGAATAACTCCACAACTCTTTATGTTCGGCCTGTCATAACAGAGCAACTGAAAAACCTGTATGTGGATGAAGGAGAGACAGTTACTTTCTCATGCAGGGCTGACTCCTTCCCTGCTCCTAAGTACCAGTGGGAAATGATGAGCAGAAAAACTGGAATGTTTCAAGAAGTTCTAAATGCAAATGATTCTACATTGATGTTTTCTCCAATTGATTACAATGACTTTGGTAACTATCGTTGCATAGCTACTGCTAATGGTATTATTGAAAATGCCACATCACTTCCAGCATTAGTAACTGGTTAGTAATTTCAATCAAATTCATTTAAATAGATTGTTTTCTCTATATGCTATAGTATCTCCAAAAAACAGTATCATTGTGACACCTTTATATCAGATCCTAGCTATAAATTCAAATGCTTATTTTAACTGTACTGCTGAAGGTGGTCCCAATACTATCTATCAATGGATCAAAGGAAGAAACCCATTGTCTCCAATGGATACTCCATTAGATGTCACATCAGTTCTTAGTACACTCACTATTATTAGTAATGAGTCAAGATTAGTACTGGAGTCTATTGTAGGAGATGATGGAGGAGAGTATACTTGTATAGCTATTAATGAAGCTGGATTTGGTAATGACACAGTTACTCTCTATATCTTTCCTAATATCACTAGACAACCTGTAAACCAATATGTTCAATCTGGAGATACTGTGACTCTCTATTGTGAAGCTGACTCCTTCCCTCCACCTACTTATCAATGGGAGAGAAGAAATGAAACTGGAAACTTTATGGCTATTCTAGGAGAGACTAATACTAACTTGACCATAGTCAATATCCAATATGAAGAGTTTGGTGATTATCGTTGTGTCGCCACTACCCCAATTATCGATGAAACAGCTACCTCTAATACAGCAGTTATAACTGGTAAGTATAGTAATGTAAATGATTTTACATTGATGTTTTCTTAATGACATTCCCCTAGTAATTGTTATGATATTCACTATTTAAATAGATTGTATTCTTTTCATATTATAGTTTCTCCCAAATATAGCATCATGGTCACACCTTCACATGAAACCCTAGCTATAAATTCAACTGCTTATTTCCAATGTCATGCTAAAGGTGGTCCCAATACTATCTATCGATGGATCAAAGGGAGAAACCTATTGTCTCCAATAACTCCTCCATTAAATGTTGCATCAGTTCTTAGTACTTTCATTATTGTTGGTAATGAGTCAAGATTAGTACTGGAGTCTATTGTAGGAGATGATGGAGGAGAGTATACTTGTATAGCTATTAATGAAGCTGGATTTGATAATGACACAGTTACTCTCTATATCTTTCCTAATATCACAAGACAACCTGTAAATCAATATGTTCAATCTGGAGATACTGTGACTCTCTATTGTAAAGCTGACTCCTTCCCTCCACCTACTTATCAATGGGAGAGAAGAAATGAAACGGGAAACTTTGTGGCTATTTCAGAAGAGACTAATACTAACTTGACTATAGTAAATATCAAACATGAAGAGTTTGGTGATTATCATTGTGTTTCTACTACTCCAATTATTGATAAAACAGTTACCTCTAATACAGCAGTTATAACTGGTAAGTGTAGTAATATAAAGTTTAAAAAGTGATGTCATCATTCTTTCAGTTTCTGCAAATGATAGTGTTATGATTGATCCAGACTTTATCATAGTAGATAATGGTAGTAGTCTCACATTCACTTGTTCTGCTAGAGGAGGTCCAAATAACACTATTGTTTGGGTACGATCCATGGATTTAGATCAATTATTTCAGCCTGGTTCAAATCTACTTACATTAGTCATGACATTTCCACTATCAGTTAGTGATATATTGAATGAGTTGTCTAATATAACTCTCGCCAATGGAGTGTCTTTCTCTATCTCTTCAATCAATGCTACACAAAATGGAGGACAATATAGTTGTGTTGTTATTAATGAAGCTGGTATAGATACTAACACTACTACTTTATATGTACGACCTGAGATTATACAACAACCAAAAACTGTCTTTACAAAAGCTAATGTCTCTGTCTCTCTCACTTGTTTAGCTGACTCTTATCCTCGTCCACAGTATCATTGGCAAAAATTAAATATGATGAATGGCCAATTTGAATTTGTTATGAATGCTAATCAATCTACTTTGTCATTTCCTTCAGTGAATTATGAAGACTATGGTGTTTATAGATGTGTGGCAAATGCTGAAGGAATTGTTGAAAATACAATTTCTGATATTGCTGTTATTAATGGTATGTATCATGAAATTTTCCTTGAAAATCATGTCAAAATTTAGCACTACAATTGCTTGTCAATTGTCTTTTATTGCATTTTTCTAGTTTCTCCTGTGGGAAGTGTTTTTATATCTCCACAAATTGAGAACTCCCTTAATGGATTTACTTTCAATTTGACATGCAAGTCTCGTGGTGGACCCCTCAATCGTTTCAACTGGACATATTTAAGAACAAGAGAGATAGTATCCGTTGAGTCAGTTCATGAACTAACAAGTACTATGTATACTGGAGGACAATATGAATGCTTTGTATACAATAATGCTGGTCATGACACAGCCATTGCTACTGTTAATAGTGAGTTATAATATGCTAAAAGGATAACTGTAACTTGTAACTGACTGACTATTAAATATTACCACTCTACTTTTATACACAGTAATTATCAGTCAAAGAATGACAAACAAAATTAAAGATAGAGTCCATAGATATACAGTTAATACCTACTATAGTTTGTTATGGAGAATCAATAAATATTTGTTCACTGCATGCATCACCAAGCTAGCTAGTTCTTTATAACACATTATATTTTTATAGCAATTAAAGCATTTAGATTATTAAACTGATGTTCATTATTAAACTTTATAGCAATTGATAAAGCATGAAGTGGTCTATAGTCTTATAATAGAAATTAATAAGTCATATATGACTGACTATTAAATATTACCACTCTACTTTTAAACAGTACTTTTCAGTATAAATAAGCAAACAACAAACTATAATTAATTAAGAGTCCATAGATATACAAAACCATTGATGACTAGTACCGATGTGGTTTATAGTGTTTTGATAAGTCATATATAGTATACATGTATTATTAGTATATGGAACTCTCCCTAATAATAAACCCATATAAGTCAAAGGTATATTATATTATTAATATCATTATCATTATAGTTCTAACTCAATGACTTAACTTATATCCTATAGTTGGACCAATCATCATTACTAACCCTACAAGTATCAATGTCAGTATTGATATACATAATATTGTATTAACATGTGAGGCTATTGGAGTACCTATCCCAATAATTACCTGGACACACAATGGGACAGTCCTCAATTTTGATGGAGGATCAGGTGTCTTTCAGAATGATGCTTCTGTAGCCAATAGCACATCACTGGGTACTATAAGGAGTAAATTAACAGTGTTCTCAGCTCTTGCTAATAATACTGGTGACTATGTTTGTAATGCTACTAGTTCTGTTAGTTTCTATCAGTCTGTGATGAGTACAACTGCGCTGGTATTTGTTCAAGGTAAGGCCAGTGTGAACATGTAAATGTGTATTATCATACTTAGCACTAATATGATCATATTTGATTCAAACTAATGATAATTCTAATGACTATAAAATGTTGATTAATCAGATAAAATTGATATCAATCAGAAAAGGTGTTATTTGTAGAGAACTGTATCATAGGGGATGGTTCTATATTAATCAATTTTTATATTAGCTGAATATTGAAATCATTAATTAAGTTATTTTCTCTTTTCTCTCTCTCTCTCTCATTCAGATGTTCCTGAGTTTCCTATCAATCTAACTTTCAATGATCTCACCTCTCAAAGTCTAAATCTGTCATGGATAGAACCTCATGCTAATAATGCTCCTATACTTAACTATTTTGTTGTTTACACTAATCCTAATTTCTTAGGAGGAGCTCAAGTAACATTATCAGTAAATGGACCAGATCCACCAGAAGAATTATTTATCAACAATTTACATCCAGGAGTGACTTATAGCTTTACTGTATTTGCCAATAATGAGGAGGGTAATGGTAGTTCTAGTCAACCACTGTCTGTTAGAACACTAGAAGAAGGTATGTAATAGTAGTTCAGTACATATATACTAGGACACTTCTTTCTCTCTCTCTCTCTCTCTCTCTCTCTCTCTCATACAGTTCCATCAGGATATCCACAAAACTTACAAGCTACAACACTCAATACTACATCTATTCTTGTGACCTGGTCACCTGTCTTGCCAAATGAAACAAATGGCATTATTGTAAACTATACAATATTTGTTGATACAGACATCTCATTTGTAACAGCATTCACTGTTGATATCAAGGAAGCCACAACATTACAATATCAGTTTAATGGACTAGAAGAGTTTGTTAATTACAGATTCTCTATATTAGCCTCTACAGATGTGGGAAAAGGACCTGCTAGTCCAACTGTGACAAACAGAACTGATGAATCTGGTTAGTGACAATCTCTCTCTCTCTCTGTCTCTCTCTCATCTTTCATCATCCCACTTATCTAGTTGACATTCTTCAATTACCAGTAAATTATTATTTTATTTAGTAGGAGATCATAATTTATTGTTAATAATAATAATACATTAATAACTAACTTAACTTAATCATTGCTACATACTTTTTATCATTATACACTCATCTCTTATTACTGTAGCACCTGCTGACTCCCCTCAAAACTTCACTGTCATTGGCACTACACCTAATTCCATATCTCTCTCATGGTCTCCGCCCCCTATTCAGGACATTAATGGCATTATTGACATGTACATCATTAGTTATAAGAAAATTGAACAGTTAGGTGTGGCTATAGATCCTCAGACATCAGCTGTTAATGTAACTCATGTAAGTGGTTCCATTAATGCTGAGACACTTATGAATTTAGAGAATTACACGAAATATGAGATATCAATTACAGCTGTGACAATGGGAGAAGGACCTACTATTACTTTGATACAAAGAACAAATGAAAATGGTATATTGAATGAATGAATTGATGGATGAAAGGATGGACAGTTAGATTGATTAATGGAAAAATGCTTGAACTAATAGCTAAGTAACTAACGTTATTTTTTTCACATACTAGTTCCTGGAGCTCCACCTCAAAATGTAGTAGCTATTACAAACTCAACAACTAGTATCTATATAACATGGGAAGCTCCACCCCTTGATATGACCTTTGGTATCATAGAACTTTATGAGATACAGTATGGAGAATATAATACCACTAGTGGACAACTAATGAATGGGATTACAAATATAGCACTCGTCAATACCACTGATAATGCAACAGTTAGTATGACATTTTTTAACCTCCAAGAAGCTCGAGAATATGGTTTCCAAGTCAGAGTATACACAGTTGGGCCAGGTCCTTTTACAAATATTGTCACTAATACAACATTTACTCCATGTAAGATTGAAAATATATTCTATATTTAGCATAATATTCATGAATTACTTTTTATATGTATACAAAATATTGACTCAACCATTAATACTTAATCATTCTATTTGTCAGTGCCAATTGATCCTCCAAGAAATTTTATCAACACAACCTACCTTCCACGTAATGTTACATTAGACTGGGATCCACCAGCTAGTGTAGATCAAAATGGAGAAATAATAGGATATAACTTGACTTGTATACAAACCAATGGAGCTCAAGTCTCTGGACTGATAGCTACTCAGAGCTCTCTGGAGACAATGTTTACTATTCCAGTATTAGTACCATTTACTGAGTACACTTGTAGACTGTCATCTCTCAATATTGCTGGAGAAGGACCAGCAACGCAATATACATTTAAAACAGCTGAAGATAGTAAGTTCAGATTTTTATTATCAATTTACTTAAATGTTCTTTTTCCCAAATAGGACCTAAAAATGCTCCACAAAACTTCACTTCCACTTCAACCAAGACTGATGTTACATTTAACTGGAGACATCCAACTACTCCTAATGGCATTATCATACAATATAATCTCACTGTAATAAACTTGGTTAATAACCAAACTAATAACAAAATGATTGATGTGACCCCCAACCAAGAAACCGTGTCCGTGACTATTTATGGATTCTCACCCTATCAGAATTATACTGCTACTGTTTCAGCTACTACAGTAGTTGGATATGGACCTAGTGCTACCACTAAAGGAAGAACTGATCCTGACAGTAAGTATGTATCATTACTGTTTACTTTTACATACATTTCTCTAGTATCATCTGAACCAGTTCTTATTATTATACCAGTTATTATTAGTAATATCTTTGTTGCTAACACTATACCAGTAGTTAATGACACTGCTGTTAACCTTACTTGGTCTCCACCAATCACACCTAATGGATATATTAGTAATTACAATATTGATATCACTGGTGGAGTTATTGAGTCATTAAGAGTTACTGCAGATCCTCAATTGAATATTTACACACAGATTATTGGAGGACCATGTAAGCCTAATGCATTACTAACTAGTAAATGTATTGTATCCACAGGTCCAGGTGTTCCTTACTATATATCAATTGGAGCAGTCAATGAACTAGGAGAAGGTAACATTACATCAGTTACTGTCTTCACTAAAACTGAAAGTAAAGGCAATTTTATTATTTTCTATTCACTTTGATATTGTTTTAGCTCCCAATATTAGTCCTAGTGGTATTGCATCACAAAGGTCCACTGATGGTACTTCAATTTACATTGTATGGAGGAAAGTGTCACTAGAAGAAGCTCATGGTTTCTTTGAGTATATTATAGTATTAGATGCTGTCAATAGTAGACGTAGACAATCAAGTGATATAACTGTACATGTTCCATTTAATAAGACATCTATCAATGTAACTGGTCTAAATCCACAATTAATATACACACTTACTATGAGAATAGCAGTGCAAAATGAAAAAGGAGTAAGTATAGAAGGACCTACAAGTATACCAATAAGGATTTTGTCACCAGGTAAATAATATTACAGACATTATAGGTATCACTTTAAACTTCTTTGAATTTCAGGTAATTTTTGTTCAACCTCTCCATGTGGACGACATGGTATATGTCATAATTTGAGAGATGGATATTTATGTGAATGTTTTGATATATACTCTGGTATCAATTGTGAATTTGGTAAATTGTACATAATTAATTTAATATGAGAATATAATTATTTTCTTTTATATAGTTGTGATTGTTACAATTACACCACAAATTACACAACCACCTAAAAATACTTCAGGAAATCTCCATTCTACCACTAACCTTACATGTAAAGCTACTGGTTCTCCTAATCCTATAATATTGTGGTATAAAGATAATGTTTTAATTCCCTATGGCAATACTGATGGCTCCATGTTGTTATTCCACAAGTTAAAATTACAGGACCGAGGATTATATCATTGTGAAGCTAGAAGTTTAATCAATGGAAGAAATGTGTCTGTGACATCATCAAGAGTTCTCTTAAATATTTCAGGTTTGTGATTATGTGTGTGTAATTTGATTTGTGGTATGTATTTTTGGTATTGTTATTTTGTTCATTTTACAGATGTTGTTCAATATGATGCTGTGATACAACTGTCAGATGATTTTCATAGGACAAGTAATCAGAAGGTGTCGGAAAGGGTGTCTGATCTTATTAATGAGGTGTAATTTAATATATTAATTAACTTAACTATTTCTTCAGATAAATGACTTACTTTCTGGTAAGTGTTTAATTAAAATGTCAATGACCTCGTTTTTATCAATACAAAGTCTTAATATGGATCATATAAAGTAAATATTAATTCAAATAAGCATTTATACAATTTCTCTGTAGTTACATTGAACAACTCTATACTTTTCCTATTGTTATCACTATAATGACAAAAGATGGAGCCTCTGAACAACTCAGGATTGGAGTGCAACAACAAATGGATGAACTGAGTGAGCAACTAGGGATTAATATTTCCATAGTTGAAGTGGAAAGATTTGGTAAGACAATGTTAAAAATATTATTATAATTAATAATTCTTTGTAACTTCAAGATGGCTGTCCATCTAGTAAAACAGTTATACCATCATCTTCTGGAAGACAAGATCTAAACATCACTCTATTTTGGCCTGAAACAAATATTGGGGGTCAAGTTGTAGTTAACTGTCCTTGTGGAAATGGAAGTTCAGATAATGGACTACTCCAAGCTTCTCAGTACTGTGGAGGAAACTTTACCAATGGAGCTAAATGGACTGAAGCAAATATAGCAGCTTGTAATTTTAGTGACTTAGCTCGAGAAATATGTAGGATAAGAAATGTTAGTTGCTAACATTTCTGAACTACCTATATTATTTAATTAAAATAATAGCTTCCAATAGCAAAAAAGATAGTACAACTTGAGAATCTTACAAGTGACAGTAATGTATTAGGTTCTACTGAAGTAGTAGCTAGTGTGAGTGTATTAGTGAGTGCAACAGAAGATGTATCACAGAACATTACAGTAAGTAATTCTGTCATATATTAATACTAACTATTCATTTCTAGTTAACTACAATATTTTTGGAAGTAGTTGACAACATTTTAGATGTCACTAGAAATGTATTACAAGAAAGTCAAGAAATATCTAACACATCAGCAAAGTTAGTTTTATTGCTTAAACATCAAATAAATCCATATGTTTGTAGGATTTTGGAAGCTGTTGAGTCAGTTACAGAGAATATACCAATTACTAATACATCAGAACCAGTTGTAATTACTCAGAGATCATTTGCTGTATCTGTTCAACAAGTAGACATTGAAAAATTTAAACAATCTGGTGAAACATTTAGTGTGAATTTTGACTTTGAAGACTTATTAAGTAGAAATCAAAGCCTTGATTCTAATGATTTGACATTTGGATCAGCCAATGAACAATCAATTGCAGCAATCACTCTACCAAATAATTTGTTGAGCTCTATTCCCAATTTGTCCAATAACTCTAGAATAACTAATGCTGTTTTTATCACTGACTCTTTATTTCTTAGTAGAAGTGATATTCTAAAGGTTAGTAGTCTTATTATATCTGCTGCTGTTGTAGGAACACATACATTGGAACAACGTCAACTTCCTGTGAGTCTCAGGTTTATTACTAATCCAGTAAGTATATAGTAAGATATTATAATATATCAACATCTTTATTATAGAATATGAATAGGTCATTTCCACGTTGTTCATTCTGGAATCAATCTTTAGACTGTAAGTAAATGAATATTCTTTTTATTACAATTCAAGCAAAAATATTGTTAAAATTATGCATTTTAGTTCCTATGTACATAGGAACATTGATTATAAACTTGTAGTGAACAAAAATATATACAAATATTTTGTGAAACTTTATAGCTATTAGGACAATATCATTTTTATATTCACACATACAGATGGATATGGAGACTGGTCAAATCAAGGATGTAATGAAACAGTTATTAATAGTACAGTGGTCACATGTGAATGTAATCATCTCACTAGTTTTGCTATATTATTAGTAAGCAACATAACCAATGTATATAATTTTTATGTATATATTTCAGGATGTATCTCCTACAGTTAAACCAACAGAAAAGACAGGGCTGACATTGTTCATAGATTCTGTGACTTACATTGGTATCATTGTTTCTCTCTGTTGTCTGACTGTTACTGTCATCTCTTATATTTTCAACAAGTAAATAGTAAATATTTATATACAATTAGTCAGATGTTATTATCTTCTTGCAGAAAGCTACGTACTTCTGATCATGGTCAACTACTTCTTAATTTGTGTTTTGCTTTAATGGGTCTGTATATCACCTTCATTATTGCTCTTCATAGTACAGGTGTTCCAGGACTATGTGCTGTTGTGGGTGCTGTGTTACAGTATTTCTTTCTTGTGACATTTATGGTAATGGCTGCTGAGGCTATCAATTTATATATGAATTTAGTAATTGTTCTTGGTGGTAAAATACAACATTTTGTTTTAAAAGCTACTGTTTTATCATGGGGTTAGTGTGACCAATATGATCTATATAGTAATACAATCTCTTATTACTATATTTAGTTACTCCATTCTTTATTGTGTTGTTCTGTTTTGCTCCAAATTATCAAAACTATTTGAGTGATCATTTGTAAGTGATTGATAATATAATGACTACATATTATTTACTTTTTTGGTAGCTGTCGAGCATTCAGTTTACCATACTATATTGGTATGGTAGTCCCATTTCTGATCATCTATTTGTTTAATTGGATCGTGTTTTTCATTATCATTGTTTCTCTGATACGAAAAAAATACCTGTCCAATATTAAATCAAAGAAGGACACAAAAACATTGTTTCTTCATCAACAACTCATTATAGCCATAACATTATCTGTATTATTTGGTTTGGGATGGGGTATTGGACTATTTGCCACTCAAGATATCCATACCAATAAAACAGTACGAGACATCCTTGCTGCATTGTTTGTGGTCTTCACTGCTTTCCATGGTCTGTTTATTTTCATAATGCAATGTCTACGTTCAAAGGATGTTAGAAATAGTTGGAAGATATGTTTTTTTGGTGTAACAAGAAGAGATATCAATGAAATAACTTCATCAACAATTTCACGAAAGCATCAAAAAAAGCATGAACATTCAAGTAAAACTAAGTTTGTAGTTGCTGCTAAAAACCCCAGTGTATTTGTTAATGAATATGCAGCTATGAGAGGACAGTCTGGCTCAGGAGAGAGTGATATTGCATTTCATGAAAAAAGTGATGTAAGTCATTCTAGAGCTTTAGTCAGTGTTACTGAGGTTGAGGAAGAAAAAGGTGTGGGTTTTTCTGAGACACCATTCAATAAAGCATATCTTGATGAAATAGATGATCATGAGGAAAAAGAACTAGGAAGAAAGAAGTCGGACATAATTTATACTAACGATTATGATGGCTTCACTTATGTTGAAACTGCCTCTCTCTATTTTGAAAATTGACACAAAAATTGTTTTTTACATTTTAAATGTTTTCTTTTTACTTATGATGTTGCTAGCACTGTCCTGTGCTCATATTTTAGTTGTGTAGAAAAGGTTATCAGTCTTGAATTTATATCTAATTATCTTTTGATGTTTTCTGTGAAACTATATTTTCTGTTGACTGACTTATTATAAATGCAATGAGGAAAGATATCACTGCTGTAGAGATGAAGTGAATTTGCATTCCTTCCACATATTAACTTTTGAAGAGCTTCATACAACCCAACAGTCTTATGAACAAGATTTATGATGATGACCTCATGAGACACTATGTGAAGTAATAAAAAATTCAAAAAAACAGAAGATGATGTAGAGATTTAAATGATAAAAGAAACAAGGTAACATGCACACAAAGCCAGTCAGTACAACATGATGAGTTTTGTATTACAGTATTCTGTATACAAGAATGAATGGTGAAATTATAATGTACAGCTTTTTCGGCTACCAATGCAGTTTTTTAATATGGATTTTTAATATGGATTTTTGTATTCATCCCTACTTTGTTTCTTTCCTTTATAGCATTGTCACTCTTACATCATCTTTCATTTTTGCAAAATGTTTTTAAATGACTTGTTTGTTTCTTTTTTTAACAATAATAATTTTTTGAAAGAAAATTTTAAATTAACTATAATGATATTATACATATAATATGTAGTGTGTCTCAAATATAATTGTCTAGCACTGTTAGCTTGCTATCTTTGTAATATCAATACAGGAATATTTACTGAATCTATATTTGGCCACAATGTTTTGGCAGCAAGTTTTTTTCAAGCTTAAACACTGAGACACAAGTATGCTACTTAACATTGATGGCATAATTATGATATAGATGTTTATATAAATGTACAAATACAGATTCATAAAAATATTCATCATTAATTGTGTAATGTATTGAACTCACTATAAAACTGGAACTCCAAGTTACTGTTGCTCAACTATATATGATATGGACACTTAAGGCTGTATCATATGCTTGGATATCACTGAGTATAATCATATCTAAATTATCTATACTGAACTAAATTTTTTTATTTGATAACACGACAAATTCTACAAAATCTATCAACCAGTTATTAGAAACTAGCATTTGGTACAACTCAGCAGACATTGACTGTTACAATTGAGTTCATATCATCTACTTGATTTAATTACTGAGGGAATAGATGTCACATTGACCTATGTATGTAAGCTACTATTAATACAAATATCTACTTACACTCTAATAAATGGAATTATCTCGACAGATACACCACTTTAAGATATTACTAATAAACCATTCGTATATTATTATATACTTTTCAATACACTTCAAAGTGCCGATTCTTCTTATCAAGGTGGCACGTGTATATATAGTAACACCGGATATTACTTTTTTTAACATCGGATGTATTCTTTTAATACGATTGTAAACGGTATGCTTTTCCATGCACTCGTTTATATAGCCGTACAATACTTTAATAATTGCATTATAACTTGATAGATGATGATTTTCTCTAATTGTATTGCGTGGTAGTTGGTAGCTACATATTTGCGCTTTTAATTGCTAGTTTACCACATAGAAGTAGCTGCATCTCAGGCTCCACTGTATACAAATGGCTATCATTATATGCTTACTGGTTGTTGTTTCCCTAGTAGGTAAGATTTTAACTTGTAAATGTTTCTTTTTTCAGTTCACTTTCATTAGGAGCTCATGCCCAATTTATATGCTATATTGATAATGTATGTTCATCTTCTACTTCTGGTTTTACAAATGAAACACACTGTTGTAATCAAGTTTTAGTACGTTGTACAAGTCCAGGATGTTTTGTGACATTTCGTGATGGAGGAGTAGCAGAACCATGTCAACATTGTCACAGTAATTTATGTGATTAGAATTACATATAATTAATTTCACTTCTTTTGTAGTTATTGGATTTGAATCAAACAGTATATCATTGAATGAGTCAGATACTGAATATCAAATACCTATCATAGTATCTTCATTCTCACCAATTGTTGGTATAGGCACCTTTACACTAACATCTATTGTTCTCAATTCATCTAATGCTTCTTCTGGTAAATTGAATATCTGCAATGATGTTTGTGATTATTCCAATATTATAGGAGTTGATTTTGAGCACACTGAACAGACATTTACTTACACGACTGGTACATTACCAACTTCTCAAACTCTACGAATAAGAATTAAAAAAGATAACATTGCTGGTGAAGGATTAGAGGAGATACATATTCGTCTCATATCAAATCCAGTAAATGTTATAGGACTACATGGAATTCATGATCTCATCATCAAGATACAAGATATTGATGGTAAGTTTCTACACTTAGTATTAATTCTATAGACAAAAGTCAAAGTTGGATATAATAGTTAGAGTATGCTGAAGGTCATAGTGCTTGTGTGATAATTGATGAGTAATCTTCCTGTGTATTTGAAGTAAACATCTTATACTTATATGTATGGATTTGCTAAAGACTGAGACTTAATAGGGAAAATGCTTTCTAGAAATGGATTGGTTGATTTAACTATTAATATAGTCATTTGAATTGCATACGATACATAATAAGATACTAGTAAACACAATTTTAACACATACAGATTTCATTATTAATGTACTTATTGACAAGTTATATAGTAAGTTATTGTCTCAGTTATGAGATTATGTCATTATAGTAAGATATAAGAGTTATAATAGCAACCAGACATGTATGTGGGGGTTGTTGTTTATATATCATTGTAATAATAGATTTGTTGACTTGACCAATCCATGATTGTTTACAATGCAAATAATAAGGTGTAAACATCACAAACTGCTACATATATGTCATTTTTTGGAATTAATTTGCTTCAGTGCACAAACTAGCTGTATTAATTAAAACAGTGTATATTGCTATCTATCAATATAATTTTATGAATTGCATACACTGTAAAAATTAATATTTCATTTTAATAACTAATTTGTACTTTATATGGGTGGATTACTATGGAATGTAGAATTTATGTGAATTACTCATTGTATAATTTGTTGCTTTGTAAAAGCACAATACACGAATAAGTTATACAATGAGTAATTCACAAGAATTCTATATTCCATAGTAATCCATCCATGTAATGTACAAATTAGTTGTTGAAATGGATGTTAGTGTAAAGGTGCCTATAGTTTTTTCAGTGTACAACCTAAGTGACTAAAAATCAGTTAAAACAACCAATCTATTTTAACAGTGATATAGACGTATATGGCCTCACTGAGAAATCAATAGTATCATAACTATCATTAACTTCGCTGCACACTGTGTGGGCAAGGTTAAAGTACTAGCCTTGTGTGTATGCCTGTCGGTTCCAAAAATTACTGTGCATATATTATGCAATTTTTTATCATCAATAGCATCTACTGTTGATAGTAAGTATATAATAATCATTAATACATACATTATATTATATTTAGTTAGAAAATTATGAATAATTAATTGAATTTTTGCTAAATCATCATGGACTTAATTGTGATAAGACACATAGTACTCAAGCTTTGCCCATTCCTGTAGTTATAGTACTCCTATTAATGTTGTAATAGTATAGATTTATTGTAATATTATTAATTAACTTAAAGTTGAGTATATTTTGACTTCATTACTACTAACCCAGCTACTTTCATAGTACAACAATCAACAGTGACAATGACATCTCCTACTGTTGATATTAAGTATATAACAACCATTAATACATACAATATATTATATATACATATCAATGAGAAAATTGATTGGTTGATTTTAGCAATATAATTATAATTATTTTATTGGTTGTATGCAGCAAATTATATGATAAAACTGTTTTGATTATTATTGTCCATATTAGTTCTATAAACAGTCAATTTCATAGAATATTAATAATCAAAACATATTTTTTCCTTTCAGTTTACATCAAATAATCTTGATACATGAACTTGTGCAATGATATATTGGCTTAATCAACCAATCAGTTATTATAATGATGGAGTCATCACATTGGTTGAGCTTATGATATGACTCAAAGTACTTAGGCATTACCCTTGTGCTCTAATGTTAGTAAAAATTATAAGTTATACTACTCTTATTAATACTGTAATAGTATATAGATTTGTTGTAATACTATCGATTAACTTATATTTAACTCCATCACTACTAACTCAGCTGTTTCCAAAGTACAACAATCATCAGTCATATTGAGATCTCTTAATATTGATAGTAAGTATATAATAATCATTAATGCATACAATATATTGTATATAGTTAGATAATAATTTATTTAAGATAATTTCTTTTGATATTAATAAGAAACACGAGAGCTCAGATGTTTAGAAACATGAAATATATATTGTTGATAAATGCCTCATGTTTTTTGATAATTAAACTTTGCCAAGTCAACATGGACTTATAGTATCAAGCTTTGCCCATGTACTCTGTAGGTTTTACTATTATAATTAATATTCGAATTTAAAGATAAGTATGTCTTTAACTATATCATTACTATTAACTTAGCTACTTTCACAGTACAGCAATCATCAGTGACAGTAACATTTCCTACTGTTGATAGTAAGTATATAACAATCATTACTGTATGCATTATTTATATTTAGTTAGACAATCTATGAATAATTCCATTTACTTTCAGTTTACATCAAGTAATTTTACTAATTATAATCATAAGTTGGTTTAATCAACTTATCAGTTATTACAGTGAATTAAATCATTACATTAGTTGGACTTATAAGCACTTAGAAATCATAAGTTATACTACTCCTATTAATAATGTAATAGTATAGATTTGTTATAATATTAATAATTAACTTAAAGGTGAGTATTTATTTTACTCCATCACTACTAATTACCCATGGCCAGCAATTTTCACAGTACAAAAATCATCAGTCACAAAGACATTATCCACTGTTGATAGTAAGTGTATAATAATCATTATTTGATACAATATATATAACTTGTAATAACTTGTAATATACTATTAATTAACTTAGAGTTAGGTGTATTTGACTCCATCACTACTAACCCAGCTACATTCACAGTACAACAATCATCACTGACATTGACATCTCCTACAGTTGATAGTAAGTGTATAACAATTATTAATAGATACATTATATTGTATATGGTTACACAATTATGAATAATTAATAAATTAAGAATTAATAAGAAACACGAGGTGGTGTCTATCCTACTTAATTTGATGTATCTATTTCATTGATAAATGCTTCATATTTTTCAATAAAAGAATTTTACTGAGTCATCAAAGACTTATGATATGATTCAGAGTAGTCAGGGTTTGCCCTTTCTTGTAGAAACCATATTTTAAACTATTCTTACTAATACTGTAATAGTATAGATTTGTTGTATGTTGTATTACTATTAATTAACTTAATTTGTGTATCTATTTGACTCTATCACTACTAATTACCCATGGCCAACTATTTTCACAGTACAAAAATCATCAGTCACAAAGACATTATCCACTGTTGATAGTAAGTGTATAATAATCATTATTTGATACAATATATATAACTTGTAATAACTTGTAATATACTATTAATTAACTTAGAGTTCAGTGTATTTGACTCGATCACTACTAACCTAGTTACATTCACAGTACAACAATCATCACTGACATTGACATCTCCTACAGTTGATAGTAAGTGTATAACAATTATTAATAGATACATTATATTGTATATGGTTACACAATTATGAATAATTAATAAATTAAGAATTAATAAGAAACATGAGGTGGTGTCTATCATACTTAATTTGATGTATCTATTTCATTGATAAATGCTTCATATTTTTCAATAAAAGAATTTTACTGAGTCATCAAAGACTTATGATATGATTCAGAGTAGTCAGGGTTTGTCCTTTCTTGTAGAAACCATATTTTATACTATTCTTACTAATACTGTAATAGTATAGATTTGTTGTATGTTGTATTACTATTAATTAACTTAATTTGTGTATCTATTTGACTCTATCACTACTAATTACCCATGGCCAGCTATTTTCACAATACAACAATCATCAGTGACAAAGACATCTTCCACTGTTAATAGTAAGTGTGTAATGATCATTAATACAAATATAATATATATATATATATATATTATATAGGATGTACAACTCCAGTTAACACTGTAACAGTGACAGTTGTGTCAGTAATAATAGCTAGTGTCATCTCCTCAATATTGACAGCTATTACAATATTTTGTGTACTGTTTATTGTCTACATAAAACAAAAACAAAAAGGTAATAAATATTAACAAAATTAATTCATTTTCAATTAGATATAATACAATTTAGATGACAATACACCAACTTATGACTATCCTATGACATCTCATGATGATACAGTACTGTGTAACATAGCATATGATAGATCACATCAACCAGTACTACAACATAATGTATCATATGTATCAGTGGATCATAAGACATTAGATATGATGTATGAAATATTACCTGGTGAACAACAAGAAGACAATAATGATTAACTTTATTAATTGAATTACATTTGTATAGTTACAATTACATATGTGGAACATATCACTAATTATTATAGCGACATGTTATAATGTGCGTCAATGTATTGTGATATTAATAACATAAACAGTTAATAACTTGTTGTAACAATTGAATAATTATATTATCAGTGAAAATACAAAAAGTGATCTCATATTGACAGTGCCTAATTTGAAAAAATGTCAAATACTGTTTTTTTGATAAAATGAATGCATAATAGCTACTACTAGTTTAAAGAGCAGAAACAGAATAGAACAATGAGAAATAAAATAGAATTAAGGTATTAAAGTACAGGATATAGTATTATTAATAACACAGAGATAAAATAAGTGATTGACAGTATATGATAAGGTTTTAGTGTGATAAGTGATAGTGAATTGATGGTTAGTAAAGAAGCATATTTAATTTAGATTTATAAGTGATTAGAGATGAGCTAAATTTCATATGATAAGGAAGTGAATTCCACAGAGAGAGAACAGAAGGGACAAATGAGTTTTATGAAGCAGATGAGTGAGAAAAAGAGATGGTAAAGGTAAGGGGATAAAAGTGATGAGAAGCATGATTTGGCAGAGGTTTGCAAATGAAGATATCAGAAGGAAAATAAAGGAGGTTGTTAGTGATTTATAGAGAAGACATAATTTGGAAATAGAGTGACGAGTTGAGAAGGTCGGAGGGTTAAAGTTGAGGAAAGAGATGAGTAGTCATTGTCCCATTTATGAGCACATGTCATTATATAGATGATGAATAAGAGAGGCCCAAGAATGGAACCTTGGGGCACACTAGATGTGACTTGAGATTTAGAAGATAGAGAACCATTTATGATTACTTGTTGAGTACGACCTTACAGATAACTATGGAGCCAAGACAAAAGAAGAGGAGGAAGGTCAAGTAAAGATAAGGAGTCATGCAGGGGCTTGTGAGGGACAGAGTCAAATGCTTTAGTGAAATCAAAGAAAACTGCATAGACTGCATTTTTGAGATCTATTGAAGAGAACAAGAATTAACAATAGATAATAGAGCTGTTTCAGTTGAGAATCCCGGTCGGAAACCAAACTGACAAATAGAGTGGGTGGACATCTCTTGTTGATAGGAATGAATTGAATGTAGTTTCAGTGATCCTAAGTCCTCCTGAACAAATTAGTAAAAATAATATTGATTTTTTATCCATTTTAACTCACTGTTTAGTCTTACGTATACAAGTTGTATATGGCTTTCATCAATGTGTTATTTACCTTGCATTTATTTAGTATAACACATGTATAATAAATCCACTCATATTTATTGAACCCAAAGTCATGATATAGTCCAATCTGTCCTGTCATGTACACAAAATTTAATGGTGATGAGTCATTTACTGTAGACACTTGATTACCATTATTAGGATGATACCATAGCCCAATAGTAGGCTCATTTCTAGCACCTTGAATCCACAAGACCACATTCAAAACAACATTGTTTACATCATTACGATATAAATTATTTGAAGGAATCATGGATTTGGGTAGGACATATTGTTGTATCCTCCATTCAATTGGATTCCAGTATTATTATAAGTATAATATTACAATTAGTTAATGTAAATCCAGAAAACTTACCAAAGCTAGTTAATGGAGGAGAATCACTAGATCTGACAAATATTGGTACAAATACACCAACTGTAAGATTTAAGAAGATTTTTGACATCATTTATGGCAAGCTCTGTTGACTGTCTTACAATCTGCATAGGCAGCATCAAATTTGATGTCATGTACATAGTTTTTCATAATTTTTTAATGTTTAGATAGTGCTATATTTATAACAATAAAATTAAACATATATGATGTAAAATTTACAATAACTAAGCAATTGTTGACTGACTAAAATAATGCTCATGGTAACATAAGATATATAATTGGTCAGTGTCTACCTTATATACCTTATAAGTGTATATACCTTATAATATCTTAACCATCTTGCTTATGAACTTAATTGTCTAGTTTTGTATATACAACTTTAAGAGGTTATTTAAATATGTGTAAGCAAGTATATGACCAGCAACTTATATTTGACATTTTTACAATAGACACCAACAATATAAGATCATTTTTGGTATTGTTACTGGAAATACAATTTTTAATTGTTCCAACAAGTTATTGACTGTTTATGCTATTAATATCACACTGCATTAAAACACATTATAAGACGCTATAATAATTAGTGACATGTTCCACATATGTAATTGTAACTATACAAATGTAATTCAATAATAAAGTTAATCATTATTGTCTTCTTGTTGTTCACCAGGTAATATTTCATACATCATATCTAATGTCTTATGATCCACTGATACATATGATATATTATGTTGTAGTACTGGTTGATGTGATCTATCATATGCTATGCTAGACTGTACTGTAATATCATGAGTTGTCATAGGATAGTCATAAGTTGGTGTAATGTCATCTGAATTATATTATATCTAATTGAAAATGAATTAATTTTGTTAATATTTATTACCTTTTTGTTTTTGTTTTAAGTTGACAATAAACAGTACACAAAATATTGTAATAGCTGTCAATATTGAGGAGATGACACTAGCTACTATTACTGACACAACTGTCACTGTTACAGTGTTAACTGGAGTTGTACATCCTATATATAATATATATATATATTATATATATATATATATATATATATATATATATATATATATATACATATATATTATACTTGTATTAATGATCATTACACACTTACTATTAACAGTGGAAGATGTCTTTGTCACTGATGATTGTTGTATTGTGAAAATAGCTGGCCATGGGTAATTAGTAGTGATAGAGTCAAATAGATACACAATTTAAGTTAATTAATAGTAATACAACATACAACAAATCTATACTATTACAGTATTAGTAAGAGTAGTATAAGATATGGTTTCTACAAGAAAGGGCAAACCTTGACTACTCTGAATCATATCATAAGTCTTTGATGACTCAGTAAAATTCTTTTATTGAAAAATATGAAGCATTTATCAATGAAATAGATACATCAAATTAAGTATGATAGACACCACCTCATGTTTCTTATTAATTCTTAATTTATTAATTATTCATAAATTGTATAACCATATACAATATAATGTATCTAGTAATAATTGTTTTACACTTACTATCAACTGTAGGAGATGTCAATGTCAGTGATGATTGTTGTACTGTGAAAGTAGCTGGGTTAGTAGTGATCGAGTCAAATACACTGAACTCTAAATTTATTTATATTATATTACAAGCTATTACATAGTCTTATTAGTAACTAGTTATAAAGTGATCATGCATAGCTTTCGTAATAATTGTATGAAGGAACACATTGTCATTAGTAATAATATAATGACTGATGATTTAAGGATACAAACAACATACATTGAGTGTGAATGGGAAATAAACATAACAGACAGTCCTATTATTATACCATATGATTTCTGTCAGGATTCCATAAATAAAGTCCAACTACCTTGTCTTTTATAGGCTCCTATTACTATACAGTTAACCATTAATATACATATTAAAATTTTTCCCATTTGTGTTGTAATTATACTGATAATGTTATACTTCATTAACCTTTAATGTCCATTTTGAATTTCTTTTTCCATTCAGGTTGTAAATATATTGATGATGTTATACTTCATTGACAGATGAAAATGTTTTTCATTAACTTACATAGCAAAAACATAATACATGTAAAATTTAACAAAAATATTTACCTGCAACAAGTGTAAAACATTACTCCATTCGCTTGGAAGTGTGTATTCCTCAATTAAATATGACACTACAAAGAAACAGTAGTTTTAAGCACTATATAATTAAGCCACTGATGATCAAGTTAGTACTTAATCCTGTTTCTCTTCCAATAAATCTGTTGCCATTACCAATGTCATAGAAAATCTTGTAGCCAGCTATTAATGGAACATTATCAACTTGTGGAGACCATGTGCCTAGAAACATTAGAAGAATTTATCCACTTAACAGTGACATTAACTGGTTTCTGCTTGCTTGATTTACTCCATTTTGATGTGCTTGATTTACTCCATTCTAGTATTCATCCTTACACCAACTGTAAGACACAAGAAGATAGTTGACTTATTTTATGACAAGCTTTGTTGACTGTTCTATATAATCTGAATAGGTATTATTAAATTTAAAATTTCATAATGTAATTTTTGTTTTAAGATAGTGCCATATTAATAATAATAACATCAAACCTGATATGCAATACACAGCAAGTAGGTAAACTGTTAGTATAATAAAATTATATCCCATGTTGACATAAGATATATTGTTTGTTAGTGTGTATGCATGTATATACTTTGTAATATCTAAATATCTTGCTTATGAACTTTATTGTCTAGTTTTATATTTACAGCTTTAAGCTTAAGAGGTATTTTAATTCATGTAAGTAATATATACCACATAGAACTTATATTTGACAACTTTACAGAAATAAATAATTGTTCATTTGTTACAACAAGTTATTGACTGTTCATGTCATTAGTATCAAAATAATTTAAAACGCACTATAAAACACTATTATAATTAGTGACATGTTCCACTGTCCTGTAACATCATGAAGTGTCATAGGGTAGTCATAAGTTGGTATATTGTCATCTAAAATGTATTATATATAAATAAGGATGAATTAATTTTGTTAATATTTATTACCTTTATGTTTTTAATTTGAGTAGACAATAAACAGTACACAAAATATTCTAATTGCTGTCAATATTGAGAAGATCACACTAGCTACTATTAATATAATACAGTATTCTATATAATGTAATATAGTACACTAGTGCTAGCACTAGTGTACTTATTAAGTAATAAGTAAGACCTGCCTACTAATTATGAATAATTAATAAGATGAATAAGATGGGTGGAGCTATTAGCCGTCAAGGTAGAACACTGAAGCAACCATGAATGGTGGCAAATTACCGTTAGTTAAACGTACATGTAGTTCTGTTTTACTGGTAGTGTTCTGTTGTGGTGCTGATTACGCTATCTTTCACTGGCTTCCACTTCAAAAAGTGAACACAAAATGAAATTGTTGAGAGTTGTAACAGACACTTTATCTCATAAAGTGATTGCTGGATGGAGCTGTGGTAATGTATTGTTTAGACAACCTGGTAGCTCCCTTTCTAAGCACTACTTGAACTAATTCAGCTAGGCTCTTGTGGGGCACGAGTGTGTCACTTATGAATCTCAATAAGGGGTAACTATGAATATGAATACTAGCAAGATCGAAGGTTAGTATCTGATGTGTTTGAAAAAGATGAAAACAATATATATGCTAGTTTATAATATTATTACCCATATATGTGAACAATGAAAAAAGGAGAATCAATAGTTGGATTCACAGAAAATGTGTCAAGTGATCAGGCTTGGGGTCAAACACATGAATATTTGTATTTAGCTGTGTTTAAATACTTTTTGGATTATTTGTACTTTATTTTATATATCTATTGCTTTCTTTTTTATGGATATGGAAAACCCATATTTATCATTGGCTTAAAATCTTGCCTATAATACATCTAATTCAAACAATGGTTATTAATGAAATATCAAGTAGATTTTGAAATGTTTCCAACAAGTTTGGACATTTTAATTTATTTTAATTCATTTTTTAATGTTTTTGGTGATTTATTAGTCTATTTTTATATTTTTTGTCTTTTTTTTCTCTTTTGTCTTTTTTCTTCATTTTTTTTCTTTAAAATTTTTATTCTTTATTTTACAGTTTTTTCCTTTTATAGTTTTTTTGTTTGATATTTCTTCTTTTGTAATTTGTTTTTGTAGTTTTTTATTTTTTTCTAGTTTGTTTTTTCTCTCTTTTATAGTTTAAATCTTTTATAGTTTCTTCTAACCTTTTAAAGTTTCAAAGGTTATTTTTAAAAATATATATAAGTCAATCTTAATTTTAGTCTCAAATGTTTTTTTATTTTTTCTTTTATCTTTATAGTATTATATTAATTGTTTTTTAAAAAAAACATTTTTCACTAAAATTTGCCAAAAGTCAATTTTAACTTAAGTTTGAAAACGATATTAAGATAATTATTATAGAATTCAATTTCTTGAATAAGTTTCAAATTCAATTTCTTCTGAAACTGTAACTTTTTGAAACTGTAATATATCTTTAATTGAAACTCCAATACTTGTTAATTTTATGCAATATCATTCATTTTAATTTAAAAGTGGTCCTATAATAGATTGTAACAAAAGCCTTGACTGTTTATGATTGTTGTGATTCCAGTAACTGATATTTAACAGGACTTGTCTAACTTCAGTTCTACTTAGTTGGTTACCTCCTACAAGTAATACTCCAACAGTAATTGTTATGATCATTGATCTACCTAATGGTACAAGAGTTAGTATGGAGACAAATACTACAGAGCTAACTCTTATCTCTCATCTCTCTACAATGTGACAATAATTACAGTACATTTGTTGCAGCCTATGGAGGAAACTTGCTTAATGATATACTTAAGTGACTGATGATTATGTTATTTCATTAATGTACATAGCAAATAGGATAGTATATGTACAATTTAGCAAAATAATTACCTGCAATAATTGTAAGAACATTTCTCCATTCACTTGAAAATGCATGTGTGTTACTCATTGGAATATGACACTACAAAGAAACTATAATTTTGAGCACTACATAAGCCACTGATGATCAGGTGAGTATTTAATCCAGTGTCTCTTCAAGAGTCTGATACCTTTACCAATATCATATAAAATCTTGTGACCAGCTATTAACGAATCATTATCAACTGGTGAAGACATGTGATTAGAACATCAGAAGAAATTATCTGCTTAGCTGTGATATTGATTGGTTTTTCTGGCAAACTGTTCTGTCTTACATAATCATGATGAGTTAAAAACTACTGTACACATTGACTACCATTATGATATTACCATTCTCCAATATTAGTATTGTTTCTAACACTTTAATACCACAGGCAACCATTTTGATAGAATAATTTCCAGGATTCATGGAATTATTTGGGTATGACATTTTATTGTGTCCTCCATATAATTGCACTCTTGTATTATTATCATAAGTATATAAATAGTTAATATATATAACTTTTGAAAACTTACAATGTTGAGGTAATGGAGGAGGATCATTAGATCTGACAAGAAATAGTACTTGCACAACAACTGTATGTAAGAAGATACTTAATTGTCATCATTTCTGACAAGCTCTGTTGACTGTCTTATAATATGCATAGATACTATTAAATTTAACATCATCCACTTAGTTTTTTATAAGCAGTGTATAATGAAAATGTTGTTTCAAGATAGTGCTATATTAACAATAAGATTAAACCTATATAGTAAACACAATATGGTATATGGTAAACACAATAACACACCCTAGATATACACTTGCCACCCAACTAAAGCGATGGTCCACAATATTTAATATTAAATATTGTGTCTATATCGTTGGATGTATATATATATATATATATATATATATATATATATATATATATATATATATGTATATAATTATGTATATTATAATATCTAAACAAGTAATAATAAATATTTTTTAAAAATAAATGAAACAAGATGTCAGGATGGTAATGCTAAACAGAAGACACAAGGTAAGAATGAATACACTAATCCATATAAAAATGTTCTTTTTTTGTTTTGCCATCCTGGCAAATATTTCAATTTTAAAAATATTTGTTATTGCTTGTTACCTTGTTAGCCATAATTATTTAATTAATCAGTTACAAATTGGTTAGTTGAAACAATATTATGATTATAATAAATAAAATGTTTCTGTATTGCAGCTTGCAACTATTTATAAGTGATATTACGCAAATTGGGCGTGGCTCAGCTAAACTAATCCGACCTTATTCAATTAAATTAGTAAATTTAGCATGCTCGGTTAGCAGCTGTCTTCAGTCGCTAATTTGTCAAAAAGACTAGAGAGAAGACATTATTGTCGAAAGTGAGTGCTAATCTAAAGTAAATTTGAATTAGATATTGTGTTTTAACAAAAGTACTTATATTCA
This sequence comes from Xestospongia bergquistia, assembly GCA_963965975.1. Taxonomy (NCBI): domain Eukaryota; kingdom Metazoa; phylum Porifera; class Demospongiae; order Haplosclerida; family Petrosiidae; genus Xestospongia; species Xestospongia bergquistia. The sequence goes on from OZ014415.1 coordinate 2,679,480, forward strand.
TAATAGAACATTCAATGAGTTATATTATGCTAAACGGTATTTTTTGCTTTTAATAAGTCGATACTTTTTTTGGATAAGGTAAAAACTTACAATGTTATACTAGATTGAAGTTCACACTAATGTTGTGTAAGTCAATATCTATTCAAATATAACTATATATTTAAAAACTTACAATGTTATACTAGATTGAAGTTCACACTAATGTTGTGTAAGTCAATATCTATTCAAATATCACTATATTTTTTCTCTGTAAGCAGAAATTATGAAGGTTATATATATATATATATATATATATATATATTGTATCCCATTTAATATTTATCATTAAAGTAATGTTCTGGCAAAATTAAAATATTAAATTTAAATTAAATTACCCTTGTAATATCACAACACACAAATGTTATTAATACATGAAAAATAATGAAATATTTGTTTTTATAATTTTGTAGCATAAAAGATGTTGCCTGACAACATAAGTCTGATCAGAACTACTTAAATAACTCAATCATTGTTGTAGTCAGTAGATAAGAACGACCAGCGCTAATGTGAGCAATTGATTACTATGCTACTTAATTACACTGTAAAAATTAAATTGTTATTTTAACAATTACTTTGTAGTTTACATTGGTGGATTACTATGATATATAGAATTTTTGTGAATTACTCATTGTCTAATTTCTCGGTATGTTGTACTTTTATATGCCAACAAATTACACAATGAGTAATTCACATAAATTCTACATTCCATAGTAACCCACTGATGTAAACTACAAAGTAATTGTTAAAATAACAATTTAATTTTTACAGTGTAATCCTATTAAATAATCTTGATCGCTAAGGAGATTTAAGGTAATTTACTAGTAATTAATACATATGCTGGCCATATTGGAGGTGAAATTAGGAGAATTTAAAGTCCACAATTTATTTGTAATCCTGAGTTAGAAAATATTTGATATAAGCTCTTTATAGTATCTACTTATAAGCATTATAAGTGAGTAGTATAGTTAAACTTGTACATAAATTATTTAATTTACAAGATTATTTAAAGATAATATGCAGGTTTGACCTCCAGTATGGTGTTGCTAAGTTGATGTCATCCACTTAGCAGTTATTGAGGTCCAGATACAATTGTTCTATATTCATAACGTCCAATATTTGATTACTAAATTTATGACTTTTACATATACTTGCACAAGGTAGTATAGTGTCATGATATATAAGGTACTATGACAACCACTTTTGCTCCACTGTCTCTAGCAATGGAATGTTTTTGAGTGACATAATTGTTATTATGACCAGTATAAGGTAAAGAATGTAGCTAATGATTACAATATAGTTAGTGTATAATATAAATTAAGACATGACTGCCTGGTTGTCTTAACTACTTATGTATTACTCTAATTGCCAAAGAAATTTATAGTAATATAATACCATTTTTTACATGACTAAAGTTGTGACAGGAACATATTATATTTGTACACTCCCTCATTCATACAATATAATATTGTGTATTATATTTATACTAAAAGAAGTTATGTATAATACTGTACTCATAATATAACAACTATATTAAAATCAAACATCATACATGTTCAGTCAAGGTGTCATCAAATGTAATAAGTTTGTTTTGTTCTTATTATACAACAATTACTGTGACATGCAGGCAGTTTACTCAGAAGGCAATATTAAAGAGTTATAATGTAACATTTAATACAACAAACATTATTATTATTATATAGAGTAAAAAAGATTATATATATATATATATATATATATATATCACTGTTAAAATTGATTTAACAGGTTGTATGTAGTAAACTTATTTTGATCAAAGAAGTGAGCATAATATACTACTGATTGTGTAGCTACAAAAGTGTCAATTTCATATAATAATAATAATAGTAATTAGTAATCAAAACAGTGTTATGTTAACTTTGGCATATTTAACCTGTGTAACCATGTATCAACCAATCAATAGTTGTAATTAATATGCATCTTTTGCCACAATTAAGAAACCATGGTACAAGAATGGTTATTCAGAGTGCTACTAACAATGATTATAACACTGGGAGAGGCTGTATTGGGTACTCAACCTCCTCGACCTACTACTGGTACTATATACAATATTATACTATATGTTTATATTATAGTATTATATAGGTGTGAGACTTTATCTAAGTTATGAGAATAGAGTAATACCTAACTACTTTATGGTGAGAGCCAGTCAGTTCTATGATGTGGATCAAAATGGTGATGGTCAAAACGATGGTATATGGTGTCAGAGTGCTCTTAATGAGAGTATGATAGGTGTCTGGTACTTACCTAATGGATCACTAGTACCTACACAAAGTGGTGATCATCCTTTACAATCACATAATACTAATATTACTGGTCAAGTGGGTTTACTTAGACGTAGTGGAATATATTCAGTTCAAGGACTATACTCTTGTATTATTCCTAATGAAGAGGGAGTAAATCAAACACTGCATGTAGCTCTATATGGAAATAATGCTTTTGATAACAGTGGTGAGTTATTATATATGTATTTTTAATACACATAGTGTTTAATACCAACATTGCAACAAAAGCTACACAAGAAATTCAATTATATTTTTATTAAATAGTTGAACAAATATACAATAAAAATATAATCACATATATATATATATATATATATATATATATATATATATATATTATTTTTAATAACAGTGGTAAATTGTATGTAATTAATGTTGATGGCAACTATTAATAACCTTAAGTTAAAGGTTTGCTTTTTGTAGACAGTTATCAGTACATGTAATAGTCATAGATGTACACTTTAAGTTATGCATAACATAATAATTATATTGGAAAATTTATTTTTATATTTAATTATCATCTTTTTCAGGTGGTCCTGCAGTGGATCGTAACAAAGCTCTAACATTTTCTCTACTCTCTACAAAAGATGCTAATCCTCCAGTGTTCACTCTCTACTTTAATGTCACAAACACACCTCCTACAACAGTGATATGTTCTGTTAATGGCAATACATTTAATATTACTGAGAAAGATTTAAATCATGTACCTGAAATGACTGCTGATCCTATTAGAATAGCAGTGATTGTAACTATAAGGAAAAGAGAAGCTGGTGAATATACTTGTACTGTAAGAACAGATTCATCAATAAAATCATTTCCTACTGCTACTACTGGTATAAATATTAGTGGTAAGCTACAGTGTTAATGCCATTATTATAATATAATTGTAATCACTAGTCACTGATACACCGACTGACTTAAATTATACTAGAACTGGTCTAACATCAGTTCTACTTACCTGGTCATCTCCCATTAATAATACTCCAGCAGTGATAGGTTATGAGGTGTTCCTTGACATATCTAATGGTACAAGAGTTAATATGGAGACAAATACTACAAAACTAAATATAACTTCACTACAACCTGATGTCAATTACACTGCATTTGTTGTAGCCTATGGAGGAGACCTACCTAGTGTGCATATTAATACTGTAATATCTCAAGGTAACGTCATATGTTATTTTCACATCGAAGTTTATATGTTTCTTTAAACACTTTTCTCTGCTGAGGTGACAGGTCCAAGTACTATAATATCATACGGTTCCAATGTTACAGTAAAATATACAGTCTTTTTATCTCTTGAACTAAATGAGGTTGTGGTACAAGTGATGTGGGCTGATCCATATTTACAAGTTATTAATATGACTACTTGAGACATATCAGTTAGTAGTATGGATACTAACATGTTAATAGATACTAATGTCTACACAAGAAATCTGAATTTTCTTAGTCTTCAAGCTTCTCATGTTGGGAAATATACATGTGGTTCAAGTTTTATTGAACAGGACAGTGAGCCATTTATACTACAAAGACAATTCATTGTATCTGTACAAGGTTAATACACAGTGTCACATCTTAGTAATAGTTTTGTTGTATTTCATATTATAGTTTCTGATCCAGTTATTAATGTGCTAGTCACTCCTAATTCTGAACAGCATAATTTTAACTTTGAGAGTGGCATGATCACCTTAAGATGTCTTGTTATAGTAACATCATTGGATGTAGACACTAATGTCAATATTACATGGTTTGGACCAAATGGAGTAGTAGTTCATGATAATACTCGATATAATATTGATACTGGTCAGCTAAATAGTACAGTATATGGTAGTAGTTTAAATATCAGTGATCTATCATTAACTGGAGACAATGGAACACAATATTACTGTACAGCTCTAGTTGGAGCAAATGATAGTTTTGTCTTCTCTTCATTTGTAATTCCTTCAGAAACAACATCAGAAAATGTTACTGTTATAGTTGAAGGTACACCTTAATTATTATAGTAAATGATATCTTCAGTTTGTATCTTGTAGCTGTACCTTCACCTTCAGTGGAATCAGTCCCTCTTGGCCTACCTATTGTTGGCAGGACATTTACTTTAACCTGTAATGCTGTTGTACCAGATGATGTAATAGGATTAGCTACTATTAGTAGTATCACATGGCTGTATAATGGTAATGAAACTCTTGGAGATAATGTGACACAGACTTATAATGGAAGTAATTCTATCAGTTTAACATTTTCCCCAGTCAGTCAGACTCAAGAAGGATTATATACATGTGTGGCTATTCTCAGTATACCTGGTATATCTCTACAGAGAAATGCTACTGTTGGATATGACCTCCGTACACTTGGTAAGATTAGATATTCTTAATTCTATAGCATTTCTTTCTTATATGCACAGGTGACCCAGTTGTTAGTATTATTAAATCTGGATCTAATATTGCTGGTAGTATGTATAGCTTGTTTTGTTTTGTGAGTGTAGTCACCGGTATACCTGATGTCACTTGGTTTGACAGTAAGAGGATGAAAGTAATGAATGAATCTGGAATCACTCTGACTTTCATTATGATATCAAACACTCTCTACAATTCTGAACTTCAGTTTAATCCATTGAACTATACACATACTGGTGAATACACATGTAAAGCTAATGTTACTGTTGTGCTCTCTGACTTAACATTTAATGGATTTAACAGTGATATGACAACTATTTATGTCAAAAGTCAGTTTAATATTATAACAATGTTTAAATTTTACTTACTATGTTTTTCTTTACTAGTACCAACTCCAACTGTCTCTATAACTCCTGGTAGTTTGCTTATGTTCACTCGTGCTACTCAACAATATTTGTCTTGTAATGTCAATCTCAGTGATCCTATTCCTCTTACACCAAATGTCACTATTAACTTGGAGAAGAATGGACAACCAATAGATCTGTCTAATTCTAGGATTAATAAGACCTTGACAATCAATAACATTGTCTATTCTACAATACTCATATTCACTCCTATAGACAATGATGATGCAGGTAATTATACTTGTACTGGAACTGTTAGTCCTATAGGGTCTGGATTTAACTTTGAAGCAGAACCTTTTATTATTGGTAGTAGTAATTCTGTACTAACTGAATTGATAGTACAAGGTCAGTCTATTGGATTACTATTCTACTAATTTAGTTCTTTTTATCATTGTAGCTATACCTTCTCCAGTAATCAATATCACTGCTATTGGCACAGGTGCTATAGGAGAAAGTTATTCTATAGTGTGTACAGTAGATGTGGATGATAACCTCTATAACATTGTTGTCAATACTACTTTAGCCAAGGTTGGAGAAGGTGTAATTAATTCTTTTATGAGCTCTAAAGATAACAATGTATCTATATCCTACATTCCACTGATGACATCACATAGTGGACAATATAAATGTCTAATAGACATCAGTCAGATTGATATCAGTTATAAAGTCTTTTCTATTGAAACTTTCACTATTAATACAACAAGTAAGTTCATATGATTTGATGTAGTATGAAACCATTCAAATAATTATAAATTGATTTCACCTTTAGTTACACAACCAACAGTTACTGTGTTTACTTATTCTGTTGATCCAAATTCACTAATAGAGGCAACATATCTTGATATAGTATGTACTGTTAACATCAGTGATGCTGTTAATACTGGAGTTAATGTTGATATTGAGTGGTCTCGTAATGGTGGTTCTCCTCTTACTAATAACAGTGACTATACTATTAGTTCACTGACTATGTTAGGATCACACATGTACACTAGTACATTACGTATTGAAAGTTTGAGTATTATTAGAGACAATGGTGCTATGTACTCTTGTACTGTGAGTGTTCTACCATCTCCTGTATCTTCTTATATTACTGGTAATGAGAATAACAACAATGTTACTCTAAATGTGGCAGGTATGATATTTAATTGTACATACAGTAATAGTATTATTATTGTTAATTAATTTATAGATTTTACTGATGATCATGTGATAGTGGATATTTTATTTCCAACCACACCCACTGGTGGAGACCAGTTCACTATGACATGTAATATCAGTATACCTGAGAGACTAGTACATGATATTACTAGACTTACAGTAATATGGAGTTATGATCTAGCCAGAGAACTAAGAGTTGAAGTTATTAACAGTGATGCTACAATAAGAAATGTGACTAAGATTGGTAATCTTATCTTAAGTACTCTAACAATTAATCCAATTAAGACATCTGATGGTAGAAGGTATTATTGTTCAGTTATATTTAATGATTTAGGAGTTAATGATCATGTATTGAGAGATCTTAATGTTCAAAGTAAGTTATTTAATATAAAATTGACTAGTATAATCATATTCATTTCTCAGTCACTCCTCCCACTATGGTTATGACACATACTCCTTCTATTGGTCCTATCTATGAGAGTACTCTCTTCAATCTGACCTGTACTGGTACACTACCCAGTGTAGTGGACACAACAGTATCAGCTACTGTAGTCTGGTTTGATCCTCAAGGCAATACTATATCTATCGAATCACGACGTATGATCACTAATGTTACTAGTAATGGAAACAATGAGTTTGAGAGTACACTAGTGTTTCTACCAATTGATAATGGAGATCATAATAGTAACTTTAATGACACTGGAAGATATACCTGTCAGATGACTATCAGTTCAAGTAATCCTTTAATTATTAGTGGAATAAACAGTACTACTGACACAATAACTGTTCAAAGTAAGTAAAATCACTTGTTTATATTATGCTAGCTTCCATTACCAGCATTGCCTGATATGCAGTTAAATATCTCTACTGTGGGTTCTACTGAAGTAGGTCGAAACCTCAATATCACTTGTACAGTGAGAGTAGTAGAGAGATTAGTTGTGACACCAACAATTGAGATAATGAAAATGAACACTACAGATATCTATTTATTACAAGATATAAACATTTCCTATGTGATTACAACTGATAATACTGGGTCTGAAACCAATTGGACAATAATACTGGAACCAGTAAAGTTTGAAGACAGAGGAGTGTATATATGTAAAGCTGATTTTAATGTGACTGGTGTTAATGGAAATGATGATCCAGCAACTGGTACTTATGATGCTCAGTCTAGAGAACAGGACTATGAACTGATTGTTGACTGTGAGTTACACAATAATATTTGCCCTATTGTAGAGTCTATTTGTTATTATTTTGTAGTTCCTCCTGTGACACCAAGTATCTCTCAAAGTCATCATGGAGTACTCTATGCTGGTACACAATTCTTTATCAGATGTGTGATCATATTAAATGATCTTGTAACAATACCTGTTATTGTGAGAAGTCAGTGGACAAGAAATGGCATATCTGTTCCTAGTGGTCTTTTAAATGACGTTACTATCACAAAAGGTCTAATACAAAATAGTTCTCTTCAATATGAAGCTACGCTTCACTTTAATCCATTGGATAATACTAATGATAGTGGAGAGTATTCCTGTAATTTTAATATACTATCTAATATCAGTGACTATAAGTATGTAAGGAACACATCAGCTAACACTAGCACTACTATTACTGTACAAGGTACATTGTATTTCATTCCATTTACACTGTATATTATTATCTAATGTAGTTATAAAATTGACATAGTCACTTTTCTTATCTTTTTCTTATAGCAATTCCATCTCCAATAATGAACATTATGACAACTGGTATAACCAGACCTGGTGATGAATATAACATTACTTGTACTGTTGAAGTCATTGACAGACTTATAGTGATACCAACTATTGTATGGATCAAAGATAGTGTTAATACATCATTAGTATCTGATGACCTAAACACTATCAGTGTACCATCAGTACTTAGTAATATCTCAGATACAATGTACTCTCTGTCACTGTTCTTTTATTCACTAAATACCTCTGATGCTGGACAATATACATGTCAAGCTATCATCACAGTGAATGAGATTAATGTCACATTAACTAACACAAGTGTGCTAAATGTTGCACTACAAAGTAAGGACAGTACAAATATGCATTAATTCTGAGTCACCAGTGTTTTTATTTTTTCTCTTTTATATAGTTCCAACTCCTGATTTATCTATCAGGTTATCTACAGATAACTTCATAGCTGGTAGTGGACTGACTATTACATGTGATGTAATAATAGATCCTCATGTTAATACTCCCTTTATTGTTAATACTACATGGATAAGGTTGAATAATGTCAGCAGTGGAATGGGAACACAACTAGACAACATAAGAACAGAACCTGAGATCCTCAGAGATAATGTTGGAAGTGGACAGTCAAGAATTTCACTTAATGAACCTTCAAAAACTAGCTTCAACAATTACTACTCTCAAGTTCAATTCAGTACTCTTAGTAGTTCAAAGGATTCTGGAGTCTATACTTGTATTGTTGATATAATACCATTGACTGGTTATACTTACGTTAATGCAGTAAAAACCACTATTATAACAACTAGCTTTATTGTTAGAGGTATGTGTTTCTTATATTAGAAGAAAAATTGTTATTTTAAAATTACTTTTCTTATAGACCCAGTGATTGGAAACTTTACTGCTTCACAAAACGTATATTTGGATCTGGATACATTTTGCTCTGACTCAGACCCTTATTATAACTTCACTTTAGTGTGTACTGCTAGTAAACCAGCTCTAGTAATACCAGCTCTTGATGTGATCTGGCTACATAATGGTACTGTACGTCAAGGTGTAGTTACCACTCAAAATGATGACACTTTTGTAACAAATACATTAAATTTTCCAAAGAGTTTTGTAAATAATTCTGGCATTTACACCTGCTATGCTAAACTGCCTATTTCAGAATCTCCTGATATTAATGTAACAGATAACATCATTGTCACTTTTAGCTGTGAGTAGTAATAGTTTAATATTATATCACAGTTACTTCATCCTCTATGTTCATATAGCCAAAACAGTTCCATTCACAGCTATCAATATATCATCAACAGTTGGACAAACTAATTGTACTATCTACTTTACTATTCCATCCATTGCCTATACACCTGAGATATATCATATCAACTATATTGGTCTAGAATTACAGAATACTTTAACTACTAGTTCTAGTCTAGTGGGTACTGACAACATTACTGCTGTTAACTTGATGTATCAGATCATATTAACTTGTCTAGAGGAATCAAACACTTATAACTTCACTGTTGTATCTACTAACTGTATTGGCAATACTAGTAGTGAAACAATGAGCTTCTCAACTCTACCAGCATGTACGTTAATTATTTTATTCACATTTTACTTATTTTTTAAATATATATATTTAGTACCAACTGCTCCTCCTATCAACATTATCAACACAACCTACCTCTCACGTACTGTTACACTAGACTGGGATCCACCAGTTAGAATATATCAAAATGGAGAAATAATAGGATATAACTTGACTTGTATACAAAACAATGGATCTCACATTTCTGGACTGACAGCTACTCAGAGTTCTCCAGAGACAATGTTCACTATTCCAGTATTAGTACCATTTACCGAATACACTTGTAGACTGTCATCTATTAATATTGTGGGTGAAGGACCAACAGCACAACATAGATTTCAAACAGCTCAAGATAGTAAGTTACTTTGTATGCAAACTTTGATTCATCAATTTTATAGGACCTGATACTGCTCCTCAAGACTTCACATCCATTTCGACCAAGGCTCTTGTTACATTTAATTGGAGACATCCAGCTACTCCTAATGGTATTATAATACAATATAATCTCACGGTAATAAACTTGGTTAATAACCAAACTAATAACAAAATGATTGATGTGACCTCCAACCAAGTAACTGTGTCCATGATTGTTGATGGATTCTTACCCTATCAGAATTACACTGCTACTGTTTCAGCAACTACAGTAGTTGGATATGGACCTAGTGCTACCACTAAAGGAAGAACTGATCCTGATAGTAAGTATGTATCATTTACTGTTAACCTTTACATATTTTTCTCTAGTACCCTCTGAACCAGTTCTTATTATTATACCAGTTATTATTAGTAATATCTTTGTTGCTAACACTATACCAGTAGTTAATGACACTGCTGTTAACCTTACTTGGTCTCCACCAATCACACCTAATGGATATATTAGTAGTTATAATATTGATATTACTGGTGGAGCTATTGAGTCATTAAAAGTTACTGCAGATCCTCAATTCATTATTTACACACTGATTATTAGAGGACTGCGTAAGCCTAATGCATTACTAACTGGTAAATGTATTGTCTCCACAGGTCCAGGTGTCCCTTACTATATATCAATTGGAGCAATCAATGAACTAGGAGAAGGAAACACTATATCAGTTACTGTCTTCACTAAAACTGAAAGTAAATATAATTATAATTTTAATGTCATATTATTTATTCACACATTGTTTAGCTCCCAATGTTATCCCTAATGATATTACAACACAAAGATCCTCTTATGGTACTTCCATTTTTATTGTATGGAGAAAAGTGTCATTAGAAGAAGCTCATGGTTTCTTTGAGTATATTATAGTATTAGATGCTGTCAATAGTAGACGCAGACAATCAAGTGATATAACTGTACATGTTCCATTTAATAAGACATCTATCAATGTAACTGGTCTAAATCCTCAATTAACATACACACTTACGATGAAAATAGCAGTACAAAATGAAAAAGGAGAAATTATTGAAGGACCTACAAGTACACCTGTAATGATTTTGTCACCAGGTAAATAATATTACAGACATTATAGGTATCACTTTAAACTTCTTTGAATTTCAGTTAATTTTTGTTCAACCTCTCCATGTGGACAACATGGTACTTGTCATAATTTGAGAGTTGGGTACTTATGTGAATGTTTTGATGGATACTCTGGTATCAACTGTGAATTTGGTAAGTTATACATAATTAATTTAATATGAGAATATAATTATTTTCTTTTATATAGTTGTGATTGTTACAATTACACCACAAATTACACAACCACCTAAAAATACTTCAGGAAATCTCCACTCTACCACTAACCTTACATGTAAAGCTACTGGTTCTCCTAATCCTACAATATTGTGGTATAAAGATAATGTTTTAATTCCCTATGGCAATACTGATGGCTCCATGTTGTTATTCCACAAGTTAAAATTAGAGGATCGAGGATTATATCATTGTGAAGCTAGAAGTTTAATCAATGGAAGAAATGTCTCTGTGACATCATCAAGAGTTCTCTTAAATATTTCAGGTTTGTGACTATGTGTATGTAATTAAATTTGTGGTATGTATTTTTGGTATTGTTATTTTGTTCATTTTACAGATATTATTCAATATGATGCTGAGATTCAACTGTCAGATGATTTTTATAGGACAAGTAATCAGAAGGTGTCAGAAAGGGTGTCTGATCTTATTAATGAGGTGTAATTTAATATATTAATTTAATTTAACTATTTCTTCAGATTAATAACATGCTTTCTGGTAAACATTTAATTAATATATCTGCAACCTCATTTTTCTTAATTCAAATTCCTAATATGGATCATATAAAGTAAATAAAGACTGGAATAAACTCTCTTGATCTTTTCTATGTAGTTACACTGAACAACTCTATACTATTCCAATTGTTATCACTATGATGACAAAAGATGGAGGCTCTGAACAACTCAGGATTGGAGTGCAACAACAAATGGATGAACTGAGTGGGCAACTAGGGATTAATATTTCCATAGTTGAAGTGGAAAGATTTGGTAAGACAATGTTAAAAATATTATTGTAATTAATAATTCTTTGTAACTTCAAGATGGCTGTCCATCTACTAAAACAGTTATACCGTCATCTTCTGGAAGACAAGATCTAAACATCACACTCTTTTGGCCTGAAACAAATATTGGGAGTGAAGCAGTAGTTAACTGTCCTTGTGGAAATGGAAGTTCAGATAATGGACTACTCCAAGCTACTCAATATTGTGGAGGAAACTTTACCAATGGAGCTAAATGGACTGAAGCAAATATAGCAGCTTGTAATTTTAGTGATTTAGCTCGAGAAATATGCAGGATAAGAAATGTTAGTTGCTAACATTTCTGAAGCACTATGTATATTGTTTAATATAATTATAGCTTCCAATAGCAAAAAAGATAGTGCAACTTGAGAATCTTACAAGTGACAGTAATGTATTAGGTTCTACTGAAGTAGTAGCTAGTGTGAGTGTATTAGTGAGTGCAACAGAAGATGTATCACAGAACCTTACAGTAAGTAATTCTGTCATATATTATATGATTTATTATTATCTATTCATTTCTAGTTAACTACAGTATTTTTGGAAGTTGTTGACAACATTTTAGATGTCACTAGAAATGTCTTGCAAGAAAGTCAAGAAATATCTAACACATCAGCAAAGTTAGTTTTATTGACTAAGAATTAAATAAATCCATATGTTTGTAGGGTTTTGGAAGCTGTTGAGTCAGTTACAGAGAATATACCAATTACTAATACATCAGTACCAGTTGTAATCTCTCAGAGATCATTTGCTGTATCTGTACAACAAGTAGACATTGAAAAATTTAAACAATCTGGTGAAACATTTAGTGTTAATTTTGACTTTGAAGACTTATTAAGTAGAAATCAAAGCCTTGATTCTAATGATCTAATGTTTGGATCAGCCAATGAACAATCAACTGCAGCAATCACTCTACCTAATAATTTATTGAACTCTATTCCCAATTTGTCCAATAGCTCTAGAATAACTAATGCTGTTTTTATCACTGACTCTCTATTTCTTAGTAGAAGTGATATTCTAAAGGTTGGTAGTCTTATTATATCTGCTGCTGTTGTAGGAACAAGTACTTTGGAGCAACTTCAACCTCCTGTGAATCTCAGGTTTATTACTAATCCAGTAAGTATATAGTAAGATATTGTAATATATCAACATCTTTTATTATAGAATGTAAATGGTTCATTTCCACGTTGTTCATTCTGGAATCAATCTTTAGACTGTAAGTAAATGAATGTTCTTTTTGTTGTCATTCGGGCAAAAATATTGTTGAAATTATGCATTTTAGTTCCTATGTACATATGAACTTTTGATTATAAACTTGTAGTGAACACAAATATATGCAAATATTTAATGAAACATTATTAGCACAATGTCGCTTTTTATGTTCACACATACAGATGGATATGGAGACTGGTCAAATCAAGGATGTAATGAAACAGTTATTAATAGTACAGTGGTCACATGTGATTGTAATCATCTAACTAGTTTTGCTATATTATTAGTAAGCAACATAAAAGAGTGTATATAATTATTGTGTATATATTTTAGGATGTATCTCTTACAGTTAAACCAACAGAAAAGACAGGACTGACATTGTTCTTAGATTCTGTGACTTACATTGGTATCATTGTTTCTCTCTGTTGTCTGACAGTTACTGTCATCTCTTATATTTTCAACAAGTAAATAGTTAATTTATTTACAATTAGTCAGATGTTATTAACTTCTTGCAGAAAGCTACGTACTTCTGATCATGGTCAATTACTTTTGAATTTATGTTTTGCTTTAATGGGTCTGTATATCACCTTCATTATTGCTCTTCATAGCACAGGTGTTCCAGGACTATGTGCTGTTGTGGGTGCTGTTTTGCAGTATTTCTTTCTTGTGACATTTATGGTAATGGCTGCTGAGGCTATCAATTTATATATGAATTTAGTAATTGTTCTTGGTGGGAAAATACAACATTTTGTTTTGAAAGCTACTGTTTTATCATGGGGTTAGTGTGACCAATATGATCTATATAGTAATACAATCTCTTATTATTATATTTAGTTACTCCATTCTTTATTGTGTTGTTCTGTTTTGCTCCAAATTATCAAAACTATTTGAGTGATCATTTGTAAGTGATTGATAATATAATGACTACATATTATTTACTTTTTGGTAGTTGTCGAGCATTCAGTTTACCATACTATATTGGTATGGTAGTCCCATTTCTGATCATATATTTGTTTAATTGGGTCGTGTTTTTCATAATCATTGTTTCTCTGCTACGAAAAAACTACCAGTCCAACATTAAATTAAAGAAGGACAAACAAACATCATTTCTTCATCAACAACTCATAATAGCCATAACATTATCTGTATTATTTGGTTTGGGATGGGGTATTGGACTATTTGCCACTCAAGATATCCATACTAAAAAAACAGTACGAGACATCCTTGCTGCATTGTTTGTGGTCTTCACTGCCTTCCATGGTCTGTTTATTTTCATAATGCAATGTCTACGTTCAAAGGATGTTAGAAATAGTTGGAAGAGATGTTTTCTTGGTGTAACAAGAAGAGACGTCAGTGAAATAACTTCATCAAGAATTTCACGAAAACATCAAAAAGAGCATGAACATTCAAGTAAAACTAAGTTTGTAGTTGCTGCTAAAAACCCCAGTGTATTTGTTAATGAATATGCAACTATGAGAGGACAGTCTGGCTCAGGAAAGAGTGATATTGCATTTCATGAAAGAAGCAATCTAAGTCATTCTAGAGCTTTAGTCAGTGTTACTGAGGCTGAGGAAGAAAGAGGTGTGGAGTTTTCTGAGACACCATTCAATAAAGCATATCTTGATGAAATAGATGATCATGAGGAAAAAGAACTAGGAAGGAAGAAGTCGGACATAATTTATACTAACTATCATGATGGTTTCACTTATGTTGAAACTGCATCTGTCTATTTTAATTAGAACATTAACACAATTACTTTTTTACATTTTTGTTTTTTTTACTTATGATGTTGCTGTACTGTGCTCACAAATTAATTGTGTAGAAAAGTTATTAGTCTTGATTTTGCATCAAATTATCTGTTGATGTTTTCTGTGGTACTATATCCCTCCTGTTGACTGACTTATTATAAAAATATCACTGCTGAAGAGAAGTCAATTTGTTTGCAGTTTGTATTTCTTCCACGTACTAACTTAAATAGTTTGGTACAATGAAAGCTATGA
The DNA here is from genome assembly GCA_963965975.1 of Xestospongia bergquistia. NCBI lineage: Eukaryota > Metazoa > Porifera > Demospongiae > Haplosclerida > Petrosiidae > Xestospongia > Xestospongia bergquistia. Next base: position 2,694,844 of record OZ014415.1, read on the forward strand.
TGATGACTTTATTGAGATTCTATGCATTCCTGTTCCCTTTCGCATTATACAACAAATTTAGTTCAACACAAGAATACAGAGAGTCTTTCACAACACACATCATCAATCTCTGTTTATGGAAGCCAAGAAGGATGAAGGATACTCCTGATTCACACATTACAATTGTGACACTATTATTCAATTATGTCAAACCAACAAAGAACAACTTAATTATATATATATTTGACAATCATCATCACTAGGGTGGATTAGCTTTATAAGATCTCCATGATATAATTGTGCAATAACCATGTTGGACTATACATTAGAATTTTTAATGTCGTAGAATCGGTAACACTCATGAACTTGAGTGCAGCTATTTGTCCACTTCACTCTAGGTAAAATCAATATCTTGTTGTATGCAGTCCTCTCTATATGATAACACTGCAGTAATATATAATCAATTAACTTGCTTGTTTGGAAACACTTCATTATCTTTCGCATATAGTGTGGTCAGGATGCTTTAATAGAGAAGTAATTCAGTGGTAACCACCAATACTTCTCCATTGTAGACTATAACAGCATATGACATGAGGTCTTATGTTCTTTATTATCAGCACTTATGTCATTTTTATTGCAATTATCTAGTAGAGTGCTTTAGTAACAATGGTAATATTAATTATCTGTAGTAGTCCAGGTATTCTATAGTTGACGTTACAAGTCTAAATCATCACTATAGAGTGGAACTACTGTGTATATGGTCTCCTCCTTCACATGTTACGAAATTAACAACTGATATCTGCACACAATGGAATATATGCTAAAAATATAATAGGAACTTCAATCTAATAGGAACACTAACACTGAACTTGACTATAACCAATCACTACTTCTAAATTGTATTTTGTCATCGGAAGAGGAACTTTAGTGACTGAGAGTAGTTGTGTTGCATCATGACATCAAATTTACTCTTGTAAATTAACAACTGTTGTATGCAGTCCTCTCTAGTTGATACCACAGTAATAAGGAAAGTTACATGATCTTGCGAATTAACAACTGCTGTATGTAGTCCTCTCTAGTTGATACCACAGTAATAAGGAAAGTTACATGAAGACCCTTTTGGATTGTAAACATTCCACAAAATTAAGGTACTTTTAAATTTGTTTGTATGTGTATTTATATATTTATTTAGAGTAAAGAGAAAGAAATTTAAAAAGTGAGTGTGAAAGCAATGTGGGGATGACTGTGTGTAGAAACAAGATAGGAATGAATAATACATCCAAACAAAAGTCACTGGGAAAATGTTTGAGATCCAAATATTGGAAATTTGTTGGAAATTTGATATGTGTAAAAATAGATTTTTGAATTGAGAATGTCTTAATTGATGTAGATACTAATATATGCAAATAGGTATTTTTAGCAGCTCTTTTTGAGCTCTAAGAATGTACAATATTTGCAAAGATTTTCCAATGTTTTCCCACAAATTTCTATGGTTTTATACTATGTATTTTGAAACCTTTCCCTGTGCATCCTTACATAAGTAACTATATATTTGTTATTACTATAAAATTAATTAGTTATTTTAGCAACCAAATTGTTGTTTATAATTGTATCAGTGGATTACTAGAGCTCATGTGAATTACTCACTGTACACAGTAAGAATTGATTGGTTGATTTAAGTAATACATGCATGGTTATACATGTTGAATATGTAAAATGTAAAGATAAAACTAAATTGATTACTAATGTACTATCAAATTAATGGTTATGTAGCTATACATAAGCAGTAGTACGTTAGTAATGAAAACAGTATTATGATTACTTTTTTATTATGATACATTTGCAATTGCATTTTTTAAACGTATAATTTGTTGATATGGTATACTATTACAAAGCAACAAAATTAATTCATTATAGAGTGAGTTTTTCACATATGAATTTGGAATTTAATATTATTCTAAGCTACAAGTTACTTGGTTAGAGTAACATATTAATTTTTACATTGTATGAAATAATAATCTATTCTATAGTATACTTGCAAGTTGCAATTTCATATTGCATATTCAACATGTATAACCATGTATTACTTAAATCAACCAATTAATTTTTATTCGTTATTTTATTACGGTATATAGTAGTTGTCTATTTTAAAAAGTATTCCTCTTTTCCTGTATCCTATTCAACTATGTATGCGATTTTAGAAACAGAAATTATTAGGTAGTCCCCATTTTCAAAGCTGGCCAAACGACCAATATTTTATATTATAATGTTTGTGCTTGAACTTATCACTTAAGATCTTCTTAAAGCTGGCCAACTTGGGCAGTAGAATCGTTTAATTTTAATTAGATATATTAAAATATTTCTACAATTGCCATGCTACTTATATAATAGTAATAGTAACATTTATTCAAACCAATAAAATGAAATTATGATCTTATCTATCATGAATTGTCTTAAAAAATAATCCTCCAATCAATCCTGTAGTCAAGATTTGAGAAGGTGTGGTTAATTCTTTTGTAAGTTCTGTAGATAACAGTGTATCTATATCCTACACTCCACTAATGACATCACAAAGTGGACAGTATTAATGTGTAGTGAACATTAGTCAGATTGATATCAGTTATAAAGATTGATATTAATTTTAAAGGCTTACACTATTCATATAGCTATATGAAAGTAAGTATTAATACATTATATTTAGTCTGCTCTTTGTCATATAAAATCTTCTTTTGATATAGTATCACACTATCAATGCTATCATTTTCTTTAGTTCCAGAACCAGTTGATGCAGTCTCTACTCATCCTGTCAATACAAGTTCTATTATAGAGCAACATATCTTAATATAATATGTACTGTTAACATCAGTGATGCATTAATACTAGAGTTAATATTGATGTTGAGTGGTCTCATAATGGTGGCTCTCCTCTTACTAATAACAGTGACTATACTATTAATTCACTGACTATGTTAAGATTACACACGTACACTAGTACATTATGTATTGAAAGTTTGAATAATACTAGAGAGAATGGTAGTATATACTCTTGTATTGTGAATGCTCTATTATCTTTTGTACTCTTACACTAATTGTGACAGGTATAATACTTATTTGTACATATTCTAATTGAAATATTATTATTAATTAATTTATAGGTTTCACTACTGATCATGTGATATCTGACATTTTATTTCAAAATACACCCACTCCTTGAAACCAGTTATTAGAAACTAGCATTTGGTACAACTCAGCAGACAATAATGACTGTTACAATTGAGTTCATATCATCTACTTGATTTAATTACTGAGGGAATAGATGTCACATTGACCTATGTATGTAAACTACTATTAATACAAATATCTACTTACACTCTAATAAATGGAATTATCTCGACAGATACACCACTTTAAGACATTACCAATAAACCATTCGTATATTATTATATACTTTTCAATACACTTCAAAGTGCCGATTCTTCTTATCAAGGTGACACGTGTATATATGTATAGTAACACCGGATATTACTTTTTAACATCGGATGTATTCTTTTAATACGATTGTAAACGGTATGCTTTTCCATGCACTCGTTTATATACCAATACAATACTTTAATAATTGTATTATAACTTGATAGATGATAATTTTCTCTAATTGTATTGCGTGGTAGTTGGTAGCTACATATTTGCGCTTTTAATTGCTAGTTTACCACATACAAGTAGCTGCATCTCAGGCTCCACTGTATACAAATGGCTATCATTATATGCTTACTGGTTGTTGTTTCCCTAGTGGGTAAGATTTTAAATTGTAAATGTTTCTTTTTTCAGTTCATTTTCATTAGGAGCTCATTCCCAATTTATATGCTATGTTGCTAATGTATGTTCATCTTCTACTTCTGGTTTTACAAATGAAGAACAATGTTGTAATCAAGTTTTAGTACGTTGTACAAGTCCAGGATGTTTTGTGACATTTCGTGATGGAGGAGTAGCAGAACCATGTCAACATTGTCACAGTAATTTATGTGATTAGAATTACATATAATTAATTAGTTTCTCTTCTTTTGTAGTTATTGGATTTGAATCAAACACTATATCATTGAATGAATCAGATACTGAATATCAAATACCTATCATAGTATCTTCATTCTCACCAATAGTTGGTATAGGCACCTTTACACTCACATCTATTGTTCTCAATTCATCTAATGCTTCTTCTGGTAAATTGAATATCTGCAATAATGTTTGTAACTATTCCAATATTATAGAAGTTGATTTTGAGCATATTGAACAGACATTTACTTACACAACTGGTAAATTACCAACTTATCAAACTCTACGAATAAGAATTAAAAAAGATAACATTACTGGTGAAGGATTAGAGGAGATACATATTCGTCTAATATCAAATCCAGTAAATGTTATAGGACTACATGGAATTCATGATCTCATCATCAAGATACAAGATATTGACAGTAAGTACCTACTCTTAATATTAATGTATGATAAGGTACTAATAAATACATACAGCTTTCATTATTAACATACTAATTGTCTGAGCTATGAGGCTATGTCATTAGTTAGATATAAGAGTTATCAAGGATCCTAGATATGTATGAGAGGGCTATCATAATGGAGTTTTTATTTGGGCAGTCCTCTTAACCACTCGCATGTCCTTTCTGAGAAGTCATACTAATACTTAATCTAGTTATACTACAACATAGTCTACATGAACATAGTAATTACTAATCAAAACAACATATGTTGTTGATCCATTCCAATATCAGATGTGTTTTGTAAATATGTATACAACCCAAATGACCTTCAGCTAGTTGAAATTGTCAATCTGTTTTAATGATGAGCTAGTTAGTAACTAGGTTAGTGAAGTTAGTAGGGTTTTTCAGATTTAATTATAAGATGCACCTCCATATCACTGTATGGATAGATTGCCAATAGCATAAGAAGTAAACATAATTTGTCCAATTGATTGACTGTTTATGTAGGTAATGGCAGAACTATTATGATTTTAGTACTTTTAGACAAAATAAGATGCTTGACCAGTTGTATTACTACAGATTCATATTAGGCACTTCAAACTGCTATTATATTAATCTTAAATAAAGTAACTAAAATTATCGTTAAGGTTGATTATGCTGGCATTTTAGATTACTGATCAATTCTTACACCAATATACATAAATATACATACATATGCAGATGTATGTTCCTGTCAGATGGTAACAGCAGCAAGTGCCAGTTGCCCTGGCTAGGCAAAAGAAACAATAGGCAGATGGGAAAAAATTATAAGATAATTTAACCAAAATCAACTAAGAACTTTCTTTGAAACAACAAACAATACAATAAGAAAGCCGGTACTTAAATGCAGTCATCTTATGTATTGAAAGGTTATGTTACAAGTAGTTGCACAGTATAGTGCACTCTCTGATAATACAGCAACGTAAACACAAACTATCTGTCAACATAATGATGTACTTATATAGTTCTTTCTATCACTGTAGCTATTCCAGCTCCAGTGATCAATGTCACTAAAAATGGTACCAGTGTTTTAGGAGAGAGATATTCTGTAGTATGTACAATAGATGTGGATGATAGCTTCTTTAACATAGTTATCAATACCTCTGTAGTCAAGATTGGAGAAGGAGTTGTTAGCTCTTCAGAGAGTTCTGGAGATAACAGTGTATCTATATCCTACACTCCACTAATGACATCACATAGTGGACAGTATCAATGTGTAGTGCATATCAATCAAACCGATAAGAATTACCAAGTCTCTTATGTTGAATCTTTCACTATCAATGCTACTAGTAAGTTATAACAATTTATACTAGTCATTGTATTGTAATTGTATTATGTGTCATGTATATAGCCACATAATTAGTACAATCCTCGATTGTCTTTATCTCTTCTTCCTAAGAGTAATAGAGTATACCTGAGAAACTAGTACATGATCTTACTATACTTGTAGTAATATGGAGTTATGATCTAGCTAGACTAGAAAGAGTTGATGTAGTTAACAGTGATGCAACAATAAGAAATGTGACTAAATTTTGTAATCTTATCTCAAGTATTCTAACACTTAATCCAGTTAAGACAACTGATGGTAGAACGTATTACTGTTCCGTGATGTTCAATGATTTAGGAATCAATGATCATGTTTTGAGAGATCTTAGTGTCCAAACTAATTTAATCAGTAATAAATTAATAAAATTATATTTTTCCACAGTCCCTCCACCCAGTGTAATTATCACACATAGTCCTTCTACTGGTCCTGTCTATGAGAGTACTCTCTTCAACATGACCTGTACTAGTACACTACCTAATGTAGTGGACATAACAGTGTCAGCTACTGTAGTCTGGTTTGATCCTCAAGGCAATATTATACCTGTTGAATCACGACGTATGATCACTAATGTTACAAGTAATGGAAGAAATGGGTTTGAGAGTACACTAGTGTTTCTACCAATTGATAATGGAGATCATAACAGTAACTTTAATGACATTGGAACATATACCTGTCAGATGACTATTAGTTTAAGTAATCCTTCAATTATTAGTGGAATAAACAGTACTACTGACGAAATAGCTGTTCAAAGTAAGTAATATACTTGTATATATAATGTTACTTTTTCTTACCAGCATTACCTGATATGCAGTTAAGCATCTCCACTGTGGGTTCTACTGAAGTAGGTCAAAACTTCAATATCACTTGTACAGTGAGAGTAGTGGAGAGATTAGTTCTTATACCAACAATTGAGATAATAAAAATGAACATTACGAGCACATATTTCCTACAAGATATAAATATTCCCTATGTTATTACCACTGAAGACACTGGATCTGTAACCAATTGGACAATAACTCTTAAACCAGTGAGATTTGAAGACAGAGGAGTATATAGGTGTATAGCTGAGTTCAATGTGACTGGTGTTAATGGGACTATTGATCCAGCAACTGCTACTTATGATGCTCAGTCAAGTGAACAGAAATATGAACTGATTGTTGACTGTGAGTTTAACAATTAAAGATGTACTTTTTATATTTTTTACAGTTCCTTCTTTGAGTGTAAACATTTCTGAAAATAATCAGAGAGTACTCTATGCTGGCTCACAATTCTTCCTGAGATGTGTAATTACATTGAATGATCTTGTGACAATACCTGTTATTGTGAGAAGTCAGTGGACAAGAAGTGGTATATCAGTTCCTAGTGGTCTATCAAATGATACTACTATCACAAAGAGCCTCTTTCAAATTGGTTCTCTTCAATATGAAGCTACACTTCACTTCAATCCATTGGATAATACTGATGATAGTGGAGAGTATTCCTGTAATTTTGATATACTATCTAATATCAGTGACTATGAGTATGTAAGGAATACATCAGCTAATACTAGCTCTACTATTACTGTACAAGGTAATATTGTATGTACTCAAATTGCACTGTATATTATCAGGTACACAGTAGTAGTGCACATGTAGAGATGGCCCACATTATCCATTGAAATGTATTGGCAAACAGCAATGAATATCTTAATTAAAACTGATCAAAATCTTTCAATTCTTTGCAGTATTTATTTCTATGATAATCCCTTCATTATAAGTTTAGGTTAAGACAAGGTTCTAAACATCACAGACGCAATTGGTCAAATGCTATTTTTTTATCTTTTTGCCTCTGTCTCTGCGTTATAGTTCATGATAACTCAATAACCATAAACAGTTTGGTACCAAAATCACAGAGGTAAGACATTCAACTACAACGGATGGCCTTTTGTAGGTCTCGTTTTATGCACTTTAGAAACAAAAATTGTTAAGTACCCATTTTATTAAAATAATACAAAAGAAACAGATGTGAATGGGGAATACTATTTCCTTGTATTACAAACTGAAGCATAGTCTCCTACTTCTGGCAGTAAGTATAGACTATTTCCTGATTTGATGTTTAGCTTAAAGAAGAGCTAAAATCATTATTGTATGGCTGTTAAGCCAGTGACTGTAAGCCTACATAATGCATTGATTTACTTGTTATCCAGAGCTCATGATTAAAAATTCTAAGTTCCCAGCTATTTTTCTGTTATCATATTTAATTATTTATTATTAATACCATCTTCTTTACGATATGTAAGAATATTTTTTGTGTGAGGTGGTTAAATAAGCATAGCTTTCATTATTGACTATCAAAGTACCTGCATTTAAGAAAAAATTAGGCAAACAAGTAAATAACAAATATTTTCTAAGAAATTAATTAAATGTAGGGATGAGCAATATCATGCAGTTAAATACAAAGAATGCAAACAAAGTACAAAAAGATCCTCTGATAATACTTACATTTTTACTGTATGGAAGAAAGTGTCACTAGAAGAAGCTCATGGTTTCTTTGAGTATATTATAGTATTAGAGGCTGTCAATAGTAGACGTAGACAATCAAGTGATATAACTGTACATGTTCCATTTAATAAGACATCTATCAATGTAACTGGTCTAAATCCTCAATTAACATACACACTTACTATAAGAATAACAGTACAAAATAAAAGAGGAGTAAGTATAGAAGGACCTACAAGTACACCTGTAATGATTTTGTTACCAGGTAAGTAATATGACAGACATTATAAATATCACTTTAAAATTCCTCTTATTTCAGTTAATTTTTGTTCAACCTCTCCATGTGGACAACATGGCACATGTCATAATTTAAGAGATGGATATTTATGTGAATGTTCTGATGGATACTCTGGTATCAACTGTGAACATGGTAAGTTATAAATTAATAATTTAATATGAAAATATAATTTATTTTCTTATTTATAGTTTTGATTGTTACAATTGCACCACAAATTACACAACCACCTAAAAATACTTCAGGAAATCTCCACTCTACCACTAACCTTACATGTAAAGCTACTGGTTCTCCTAATCCTATAATATTGTGGTATAAAGATAATGTTTTCATTCCCTATGGCAATACTGATGGCTCCATGTTGTTATTCCACATGTTACAATTAGAGGATCGAGGATTATATCATTGTGAAGCTAGAAGCTTAATCAATGGAAAATATGTCTCTGTGACATCATCAAGAGTTCTCTTAAATATTTCAGGTTTGTGATTATATGTGTGTAATTTGATTTGTGGTATGTATTTTTGGTATTTATTGTTATTTTATTCACTTTATAGATGTTGTTCAATATGATGCTGTGATACAGTTGTCAGATGATTTTTATAGGACAAGTAATCAGAAGGTGTCAGAAAGGGTGTCTGATCTTATTAATAAGGTGTAATTAATATATTAACTTATTTTAACATTTTTTCAGATTAATAACATGCTTTCTGGTAAACATTTAATTAATATGTCTGCAACCTCATTTTTCTTAATTCAAATTCCTAATATGGATCATATAAAGTAAATAACGACTGGAATAAATGTTTTTGATCTTTTCTCTGTAGTTACACTGAACAACTCTATAATATTCCTATTGTTATCACTATGATGACAAAAGATGGAGCCTCTGAACATCTCAGGATTGGAGTGCGCCAACAAATGAGTGAACTTAGTAAACAACTAGGTGTTATTTCCATAATTGAAGTGGAAAGATTTGGTAAGACAATGTTAACAATATTACCATAATTCTTTGTAACTTCAAGATGGCTGCCCATCCAGTACAACAGTTATACCATCGTCTTCTGGAAAACTAGATCTAAATATCACTCTTTTTTGGCCTGAAACAAATATTGAGGGACAAGCAGTAGTTAACTGTCCTTGTGGGTACGAAAGTTCAAATAGTGGACTGCTGCAAGCAACTCGATATTGTGGAGGAAACTTTACCAATGGAGCTAAATGGACTGAAGCAAATATAGCAGCTTGTAATTTTAGTGACTTAGCTCGAGAAATATGCAGGCTAAAAAATGTTAGTTGCTAGTCTTTCTGTAGCACTGTAAATAATATTTTATGCATGTAATTACAGCTTCCAATTGCAAAAAAGATAGTGCGACTTGAGAATCTTACAAGTGACAGTAATGTATTAGGTTTTACTGAAGTAGTAGCTAGTGTGAGTGTATTAGTGAGTGCAACAGAAGATGTATCACAGAACCTTACAGTAAGTAATTCTGTCACATATTATATGATTTATTACTTACTAACTATTCATTTCTAGTTAACTACAGTATTTTTGGAAGTAGTTGACAACATTTTAAATGTCACTAGAAATGTATTACAAGAAAGTCAAGAAATATCTAACACATCAGCAAAGTTAGTTTTATTGATTAAAATTAAATAAATCCATATGTTTGTAGGATTTTGGAAGCTGTTGAGTCAGTTACAGAGAATATACCAATTACTAATACATCAGAACCAGTTGTAATTACTCAGAGATCATTTGCTGTATCTGTACAACAAATAAACATTGAAAAATTTAAACAATCTGACCAAACATTTTCTGTGAACTTTAAAGATTCATTAACCAGAAATCAAAGCCTTGATTTTAATGATTTGACATTTGGATCAGCCAATGAACAATCAACTGCAGCAATCACTCTACCAAATAATTTATTGAATTCTATTTCCAATTTGTCCAATAGCTCTAGAATAACTAATGCTGTTTTTATCACTGACTCTCTATTTCTTAGTAGAAGTGATATTCTAAAGGTTGGTAGTCTTATTATATCTGCTGCTGTTGTAGGAACAAGTACATTAGAACAACTTGAACCTCCTGTGAATCTCAGGTTTATAATTAATCCAGTAAGTATATAGTAAGATATTGTATTATATTAGCATCTTTTATTATAGAAAGTGAATGGTTTATTTCCACATTGTTCATTTTGGAATCAATCTTTAGACTGTAAGTTGGTAAATGAATTCCTACAATATTTTATTGTCATTCAGGCAAAGATATAGTTAAATTATACATTTTAGTTTTTACATACATATGTGCTTTGATTATATAACATTAAAAACATGAAGTATGTATCCAAAAATACAAATATATAGCACAACATTAAAACTACTAGGACAATGTTGTTGTTTATTTGTTTACACATACAGATGGATATGGAGACTGGTCAAATCAAGGATGTAATGAAACTGTTATTAATAGTGCAGTTGTCATTTGTGACTGCAATCATCTCACTAGTTTTGCTATATTATTAGTAAGGATTACAAGACAGTGTATATAATTTTTATGCGTATATATTTCAGGATGTATCTCTTACAGTTAAACCAACAGAAAAGACAGGACTGACATTGTTCTTAGATTCTGTGACTTACATTGGTATCATTGTTTCTCTGTGTTGTCTGACAGTTACTGTCATCTCTTATATTTTCAACAAGTGAATAGTTAATTTATTTACAATTAGTCAGATGTTATTAACTTCTTGCAGAAAGCTACGTACTTCTGAACATGGTCAATTACTTTTGAATTTGTGTTTTGCTTTAATGGGTCTGTATATCACCTTCATTATTGCTCTTCATAGCACAGGGGTTCCAGGACTATGTGCTGTTGTGGGTGCTGTCTTGCAGTATTTCTTTCTTGTGACATTTATGGTGATGGCTGCTGAGGCTATCAACTTATATATGAATTTAGTAATTGTTCTTGGTGGTAAAATACAACATTTTGTTTTGAAAGCTACTGTTTTATCATGGGGTTAGTGTGATCAATATGATCTATATAGTAATCCAATCTCTTATTACTATATTTAGTTACTCCATTCTTTATTGTGTTGTTCTGTTTTGCTCCAAATTATCAAAACTATTTGAGTGATCATTTGTAAGTGATTGATAATATAATGACTACATATTATTTACTTTTTTGATAGCTGTCGAGCATTCAGTTTACCATACTATATTGGTATGATAGTCCCATTTCTGATCATCTATTTGTTTAATTGGGTCATGTTTTTCATTATCATTCTTTCTCTGATACGAAAAAACTTTCAGCCCAATATTAAATCAAAGAAGGACACACAAACATTATTTCTTCATCAACACCTCATTATAGCCATAACATTATCTGTATTATTTGGTTTAGGATGGGGTATTGGACTGTTTGCCACTCAAGATATTCATACTAATAAAACAGTACGAGATATCCTTGCTGCATTGTTTGTGGTCTTCACTGCCTTCCATGGTCTGTTTATTTTCATAATGCAATGTCTACGTTCAATGGATGTTAGAAATTGTTGGAAGATATGTTTTTTTGGTGTAACAGGAAAAGACATTATTGAAATAACTTCATCAACAATTTCACATAAATACCTAAAAAAGCATCAACACTCAAGTAACCCAGAGTTCATAGGAGCTACTAAGTTTGCTGCAGTAAACTCCAGTAAATTTATTAAAGAATATGCATCTAATAAGAGACACTCTGGTTTAGGAGCGAATGAAATACCTATTCATGAAATCAATGATCCAAATCATACTATTAAATCTAGAGATTTAGAGAGTGTTACCAAGGCTGATGAAGAAGGTGCTGGTTTTGCTGAGACACCATTGAATAAAGCACATCTTGACGAAATAGAAGAGGAAGAAATTAAAACTAAGAACAAAGAAGGTTGAATAATTTACACTATCTATTATGATGATTGTGCACAAATAAAAAATGCATCCCTCTATTTTTAACATTGTTAAACCAGTTAATTTTTTACATTTCTAAACGTTTATATTCTTACTGACTGATTTGTGTTACTGTACTCACACACATAAACACCACAATTCATGAACGTATATCCACATTGTGAGGTTTTTCAAACAAAACATTGCAGATAGAATTTCTGGAATTAAGAGAAAAGAGCCATGAGTTGGTTGTGGACATTAAAGCTGTTTCTGTAGAGAAAGCAGACCTAAATCATATTGATGGTGAGAAAGAACCTTATGTGCAAAGCGAAAATTTTATGACCAGTTGAAGATGTGTCACTCAAAACTGTTACTCACAATAGAGAGGTGAAATTTGGTGGCGAGGAGAGAAACTTAATGAGCCATACCCTAATAGTACCTACTCCTCTATGCATTACATAGCTCAAGACTTACTACTGACAGCAAAACCTATGGCCAATAAATAAAAATGTATTGAAACCAATTGCAAGAACTGACATCTGGTCATTTTTACTTTTCAATATACTTTTGTACTGTCTCCATTGAGACACTAACCCCAAATTTGTAACACTAATACTATACTTTAGTGTTTAAAAACTCAAACTTTTGTGATGTTTGCCATCACTTTTGGAAGCCAAGAACAGCCAGCCATTTCTACTTTCCAATTCACTATGCCTAATTCCAATTTTAGATTGTTGCTAGACACCATCTCAAACCTTCAAACACTCTAAAGCATAACAGTAAGTGTTATGAGTTGGGGGTGGGTTCCAGGAACAGTACAAAAGTAGTATAACACACAGTACCTTGGAAAGTAGAACTAGATGTCCGTCTTTAGCTTCTGTACATTTGAGTTTAATGGTGTTTAGCTCTCTAACTCTATACCATCAGATTTTTATCTGTTTTATTGCCTACTCTTTTAAACACACTTATAGCATTTGATGTAGTATTCCTGTTCAAATTAAAATAAACAAAGAAAAGCAAAAAAAACAAACATTTAAAATCATGTGGCTATTTGTCCGTTAGGAACTCCATCAGTATCATAATGCACAATTAAAGTATGGACTTCCTGCTTAGAAAAAACACTGTTATTGAAAATAGAATCTACACCTAATGTATTCTAATATATTGTATTAGTAGTTATTTTGTAATATTATAAGGAAGTCTAAGTTATGTGGACTTTATATAAATAAATTCATTAATAGTGTCTATCACTTCTTAAGATCCTCTTGAAACTGGTTGACTTGGGCAGTGATATCATTTAATTTTATTTCGATATATTTAAAAATTTCTTTGATTGCCATACCACTAATAAAATAATAATAATTATTCAAAGCAATAAATGAAATTATGATCTTATCTGTCATGAATTATATTAAACCAACTATTGACCAATTATAGTAATTTCTACTATTAATTTATAAGGAATCCTGGCCACATAACTTGATGAGTTCATAAGTTGGTGCAAGTGATTAATGATCCACTGCAAGTGTTGAAATCTGGATTTGAAACAATTAATTTAATTAGTACAAAAGTCATGTTAGGGGAGACCACAAACTGTGTATCATGTATCATAAAAGGACCTTGAATATATTGTACTCTTTACAAGAACTGCTAGCCCTCCAGCGTTTACTCTTTATTTTGATGTCACCTCCTACAACAGTATGACATGTTCTGTTAATAACAATACATTCAATATTGCTGAAAAAGAATTATATTGTGAACCAGATATATCTACTGATCCTATTAGAGTAGGTGCGGTTACAATTATAAGGAAAGAGAAAATGGTGAATATACTGGTACTGTAAAGAACAGATTCATCAATAAAATCGTTTCCTACTACCATCACCCCTAGTCTAAAGATTAGTGATAAGCTTAAACTCTTTAATGTCATTATAATATAATTACAATCTCTAGTAACTGATAAACCAACTAATCTGGTATATGACAGAACTAGTCTAATTTCAGTTCTATTCTTCTGGTCATCCCCCCCCCCCCCCCACACCAATAATACTAATAAATTATAGCATGTTGTGATACTGTCAATATGAGAGTTAGTATAGAGACAAACAATACAGTGTTAACTCCGATCTCACTACAACTTGATAGTAATTATACAGATACATTATTATAATTCCATCTATGTGATTGTAGTTATTATTATTGACATTTTGTCAGTGATCACTATAAGAGATTGGTGTTATTGGAGAGAGTTATTCTGTAGTGTGTACAGTAGATGTTGATGATGATCTTTTATGTCATTATTGTCACTGTTACTTTTGTCAAGATTGGAGAAGGTGTGGTTTATGAGCTATGGATATGACAGTGTATGTATATCCTACACTCCACTGATGACATTACTTAGTGGACAGTATCAATGTCTAATAAATATTAGTCAGATTGATATTAGCTACAAAGGTTGATATTTAAAGACTTACACTATCCATACAGCTATATAAAAGTAATTGTTAATACATTATATTTACTCTGTTCTGTTATATACATACTTCTTGTGATATAGTATCACACTATTAATGTTATCATTTTCTTTAGTTTTGGAACCAATAATTGTTACTGTTTCTACTCATCCTGTTAATCCTATAGTTTACTAATAGAGGCAATATATCTTGATATAGTATCTACTGTTAACATCAGTGATGCTGTTAATACTGGAGTTAGTGTTAATGTTGAGTGGTCTCATAATGGTGGTTCTCTTCTTACTAATATCAGTGACTATACTATTAGTTCACTGACTATGTTAGGATCACACATCTACATTATGTATTGATCCTAACATAGTAAATGTATTTGTACGTGTACTAATATTATTATTATTATTATTAAATAATTTATAAATTTATATGCTGATTATGTAATCACTGACATCTTATTTTCAAATATACTCACTGCTAGAAAGTATAAACCAATATTTGGTACAACTTACAGACTATGATCTTATTGACTGTTAAAATTGAGTTCATATATATATTCTTCTACTTAATTTATTTACTATGTGCAACGGATGTCATATTGGCCTATGTATATAAACTACTATTATTATAATAATCTAGTTTCATTATAATTAATGGAATTATCTGGACAGGGACATCAATTTAAAACCTCAAACATCTTGATAAACCATTCAATCCTTTTATAAAAATATTATTATATTCTTTTAGTCATCATATCGTTATAATGCATTAATTTTTACACACTTCAAAGTGCCGATTATTCTGGTCGGAGGTGTACGTGTAAAAAGGATAAATATAGTAACACCGGATATTGTAGCATGTAGCAGTAATCTTTTTATTAAAAACGGATATTTTCCTGATACACGACAGTAAACGGATTGCATTTCCACATTTTTGTCGTTTACATGCCTGTACAATACTTTTAATAGTATAACAATAACTTCTTTAATTGTTTTGTGTGGTAGTTAGTTAGCAGCTACATAATTGTCGCTTTTAGTTACTTAACTCTGTTAATTACCACGTAGACGTAGCTACATTTCAGGCTGCACTGCGTACAAATGGCTATCATCGTATGCTTACTCGTTCTTGTTTCACTGCTAGGTAAGATTTTAACTTGTAAATATTTCTCTTTTCATTTCATTTTCATCAGGAGCTCATTCCCAATTTATATGCTATGTTGGTAGTGTATGTTCATCTTCTACTTCTGGTTTTATAAATGAAACACAATGTTGTAATCAAGTTTTAGAACATTGTAAAGCTCCAGGATGTTTTGTGACATTTCATGATGGAGGAATATCAGAACCATGTCAACATTGTCACAGTAATTTATGTGATTAGAATTACATATAATTAATTAGTTTCCCTTCTTTTGTAGTTATTGGATTTGAATCAAACACTATATCATTGAATGAATCAGATACTGAATATCAAATACCTATCATAGTATCTTCATTCTCACCAATAGTTGGTATAGGCACCTTTACATTAACATCTATTGTTCTCAATTCATCAAATGCTTCTTCTGGTAAATTGAATATCTGTAATGATGTTTGTAATTATTCCAATATTATAGGAATTGATTTTGAGCATATTGAACAGACATTTACTTACATGACTGGTACATTACCAACTAATCAAACTCTACAAATAAGAATTAAAAAAGACAATATTACTGGTGAAGGATTGGAGCAGATACATATTCGTCTAATATCAAATCCAGTGAATGTTATAGGACTACATGGAATTCATGATCTCATCATCAAGATACAAGATATTGATGGTAAGTATCTACTCTTAGTATCAATTCCATACTAAAAACAAAAAGTTGGACTTAATAGTTGGAGAATATTGAATGTCAATGTCTTAGTGTGATAATTAATAAGATGAGTAATATCCCTATTCATTTGAAGCTAAGATCTCTTACTGATGAGCGTGGGTTTGCCAGTGATTGATAGGCAACAAGGAAATCTCTATAAAGCACTTACTGTATAAATTGGTTAGTTGTTTTGATTATTACATAGTTACCTGAGTGGAATATAATACATAGTAATTATAATCTGAACTATGAAATTATGTCATGAGTTAAACAAACCAATTATTGTGGAAACCAGACATATATGTGAGGAGTGTCACTATGAAGTTTATATTGGGGATGCCTTTCTAACCACCAATGCACATATGTGGAATCAGTAGTGTTGAAGAATGTCAAGTGTAGTATATGTGAACTGTAAAAATTGTTGATTTAACTAGGACATGTTTATACAGTTTATATATGTAAAAATAAAAGTAAACATAAAACTTTGAATTGCTAACCAGTCCAAGATAGAAGTACCTCTGTAAGGATAGCCTGGATTTGATTAAAATGTATTGTAGAAAATGCAGAATATCTCAACCAATTGCATCATCCTGAGTTTCTAGTTATTGACAGTCAGTGGGTTTGACGATTGTTTATAACATTTAAGACATGGTAGGATTTTGATGGTCTCATAGGGTAGAGCTAACTTCCTAGCTCTTCTCCTAGTTACCAGTTGGAAAATGAAAACAATGACATGATTACTAACCTTACACTTGACATTTTTATCTCTTTCTCTTTCGACTATTCTAAGACTTCTTTATGTGCAGCTTGGCATTTGACCAAGCCTCAGACAATCAAGAAGTTAAGATTGAAAAATCATCACTTAAATCTTGATATGGAGTGAGTGGCTGAGATACAGCAGTTTTAATAGATAGTCAAGCATCCTTACTATACATTAGTAAGGATGCTTGACTGTTAATTATACTTCTCCTCCTCAGGTTTCTACTCCAATTATAGTCTTTATTAGCCACATTAGGACTACTATATTTGTCTATACAAGACACGGCTCCCATTATTACTAGAAACATCAGATCGAATATATAGAGAGTTGAAACTTCTTGACACTTCCACCTAAATGTAGGAATTGGAACATCTTAATACTTCCACCTAAATGTACATTCACACCTTGCACCAATCAAAATTGGTGACTAGTTATATTCAAATAAGATAATGTCAGGCTTCTCCCTGGCTTGACTAGGACCTTTGCTTGCTTACAAATGTGTTCGAACTCACTAAATGAGAGAATGGTAACAGATTATAAAGAGTCTATCATTAATTATATTTCAGTGCCCTCTAAACAGCGCTTTTGCCTAAAATACTCTTTGACTGATCCTGTCAACTTTGGTTTGAACTTCAGCCATAGTCTGCTGCCATTCATTTCTCATGTAATTGTGTATATATGTCCACAAGAGTTTCACCAGATCCCTTTCTGAATGCCATGACTGCTGTATTAGTTGTGGACTCTCATCCTGTAGCTTCTCTAGTAGACTTAGTTAAAGGACTTGATCCTTTACTAGTCTTTATCTTTAGTCGTAACAATGTACTTTCAGTGGCAAACTATTTGCACATGACTGCTCACTTGTGTCAGGCTATTGTTTGCTTTCTCCCTTTTCTTTCCTCTTTATATAGGCTTCTTTCCTTAGTGGTTCATTAATGAGACTCTTGTGAATGTTGTTTGGCTGCTTATACTGATTGTCAGCTAAAAGAGCTTGGTGTAGTGTATCACTATAATAAGATGTTCTCCTGCCATTTAAAATTAGTCCCTGAACAAAAGGTTTCTTTTGTAAATTTACTTTGATGACTGATCCACACCTAATCTCTTAACATAACTTTTTTCAAGCAACAACTCATAATCTCTAGCATATTCATCTACCAACTCTGAGTGACTCTGTGTCCTTTTAATTAACTAAGCAGATAACAATACCTTGCTGTGGACAGAATGGTTTTTCTTTCAGAGCCTCAACAACACTCAGGGGGTCAGTTTTACTTATCTCAAGCAGCACGTTGTACATCTGTTGTACTTAGTATGCACTTCAATTTAAAGCAATTTCACTTTCTCTCTTAATTTCTAAAACTCTGCATGAGGCAGCATGCAGTTTCTATGTCCAAAGGACTTCGATAAATGTGGGAGCATTGGCTTCTATGTAGTTGATCTCTCTTAAGAAGAATTCCCACCAACCTATTTACTAGCTGCCTCTGATGATTGGCCTCTTAAGTCAGAGCCATTGTTGGTGACGTTAGACAAGTTCTTTTACTTTTTTCATTGCTGTCTACTTTACACCTTTGCTACACCTTTATTTATTCTCCAGGTCTGCCTAATGCAACTACACTGCACCAATAGCTCATTTCTAGCTACTAATTCCTAATGGCATTATACTTACAATATCTCAGCTATATAGACTTGAATTAAGTCATTACACTATTTTCACTTTCCAATTCACAATCCTCTCTATATCTGTGGTAAGCTCCTTACTTACCTTACTCAGTTCCTTTTCAAACCTTTTACACTCACTCTGACAGCATCTAGTTCCATACTCTCATTCTTGGCTTTGTCATGCTTTAATGCCACTTCCTCCAGCTCCTCTCAACTTATTGTCATGACTTAATATCTGCTTCAGATAGGTTCTGTTTAAGTTCTATTTTGTGGCATTTTAGCAAGGCTATATGATTTCTTTCATATCTTAAGTTCATTCAGCTGGTACAGGTTCATCATCTCAGGATCTCAGCTAGACCTTCAATTCTAAAATCATACCAGATATGTGGCTAATAGATTCACTAAGATTCTTTTCTAATGGTAAACAAAACTGCTTTCAGAAAAAAACCACTGACCTCGTGCTACTTAACTAAATCACACTATTTAACTCAAACTCTATAATTCCCTATGGCATTTGGATCACTAAGTTGTTTCAATTAACAACATTATTTGGTTTGCGTGCATCCATACAAAATATGAATAGTAAATTACTTTCAATTCTAACCATTTGTAATATAAACAGTTAATTTTGTAATAATTAGTAAACAAAATAATATAATGTTCATTTTAGTGAACCAAATAAGTTTGTACATACAACCTGTATAACAATATATTGGTTAAATTAACTAATCAATTTGTGTAGTAATAAATATTGCTGTCTGATAGTATTACCAGCAAGTACGAATTGCCAATATTGGAATCATTTATAATTATCACTTTAAAATGATTTTCATTTTAGTTACTTTTTGTTCAACCTCTCCATGTGGACAACATGGTACATGTCATAATTTGAGAAATGGATATTTTTGTGAATGTTTTAATGGATACTCTGGTATCAATTGTGATCAAGGCAAGACAAATATAAATAATTAAGTAACGATAATATAATTAATTTTCTTTATTCTATAGTTTTGGTTGATATAATTGCACCACAAATTACACAGCCACCTAAAAATACTTCAGGAAATCTCCACTCTACCACTAACCTTACATGTAAAGCTACTGGTTCTCCTAATCCTATAATATTGTGGTATAAAGATAATGTTTTCATTCCCTATGGCAATACTGATGGGTCCATGTTGTTATTTCACAAGTTACAATTAGAGGATCGAGGATTCTATCATTGTGAAGCTAGAAGTTTAATCAATGGAAGATATATCTCTGTGACATCATCAAGAGTTCTCTTAAATATTTCAGGTTTGTGATTATGTTGCATATAATTTGATGTGTGGTACGTGTTTTTGGTATTTATTGTTATTTTTCATTCTACAGATGTTATTCAATATGATGCTGTGGTTCAACTCCCAGATGATTTTTATATGTCAAGTAATCAGAAGGTGTCAGAAAGGGTGTCTGATCTTATTAATGAGGTGTAATTTAATATATTAATTTAATTTAACTATTTTTTCAGATTGATAACTTGCTTTTTAATGAAACTTTAATAATCATGCCTGAGACCTCATTTTTCTCAATACAGATTCTTAATATGGATCATATAAAGTAAATAAAAACTGAAATCTACATTACTATCTTTTCTCTGTAGTTACACTGAACAACTCTATACTATTCCTATTGTTATCACTATGTTGACAAAAGATGGAGCCTCTGAACAACTCAGGATTGGAGTGCAACAAGAAATGGATGAGCTTACTGAGCAACTAGATGTCAATATTTCAATATTTGAAGTAGACAGATTTGGTAAGACAATGTTAATAGTATTTTTATAATTAATAATTCTTTGGAACTTCAAGATGCCTGTCCATCTACTAAAACAGTTATACCGTCATCTTCTGGAAGACAAGATCTAAACATCACACTCTTTTGGCCTGAAAGAAATATTGGGAGTGAAGCAGTAGTTAACTGTCCCTGTGGAAATGGAAATTCAGATAACGGACTACTCCAAGCTACTCGATATTGTGGAGGAAACTTTACCAATGGAGCTAAATGGACTGAAGCAAATATAGCAGCTTGTAATTTTAGTGACTTAGCTCGAGAAATATGCAGGATAAGAAATGTTAGTTGCTAACATTTCTGAAGCACTATCTATATTATTTAATTCTAATTATAGCTTCCAATAGCAAAAAAGATAGTCCAACTTGAGAATCTTACAAGTAACAGTAATATATTAGGTTCTACTGAAGTAGTAGCTAGTGTGAGTGTATTAGTGAGCGCAACAGAAGATGTATCACAAAACTTTACAGTAAGTAATTCTGTCATATATTATATGATTTATTACTACTTATTTATTTCTAGTTAACTACAGTATTTTTGGAAGTTGTTGACAACATTTTAGATGTCAATAGAAATGTATTGCAAGAAAGTCAAGAAATATATAACACATCTGCAAAGTTAGTTTTATTGATCAATAATAATAAAAAATAAATATGTTTGTAGGATTTTGGAAGCTGTTGAGTCAGTTACAGAGAATATACCAATTACTAATACATCAGTACCAGTTGTAATTACTCAGACATCATTTGCTGTATCTGTACAACAAGTAGACATTGAAAAATTTAAACAATCTGGTGAAACATTTTCTGTGAACTTTGGAGACTTTTCAGCTAGAAATGAAAGGCTTGATTCTAATATTCTGACATTTGGATCAGCCAGTAAACAATCAACTGCATCAATCACTCTACCAAATAATTTGTTAAACTCTGTTCCCAATTTAACCAATAGTTCTAGAATAACTAATGCTGTTTTTATCACTGACTCTCTATTTCTTAGTAGAAGTGATATTCTAAAGGTTGGTAGTCTTATTATATCTGCTGCTGTTGTAGGAACAAGTACATTGGAGCAACTTCAACCTCCTGTCAATCTCAGGTTTATAATTGATCAAGTAATTATATCATAAAATATTATGTTATATCAACATCTTTTATTACAGAATGTGCAGGGCTCATTTCCAAATTGTTCATTTTGGAATCAATCTTTAGACTGTAAGTAAAATTAATGGATGTTCTTTTTGTTGTCATTCAGGCAAAGATACTGTTGAAATTATTTATTTTATCTTCTACATAAATATGAACTTTGATTATAAAAATTGTACTGAGCACAAATACATACAAATATTTAAAATCATTATAGCTATTAAGACAATGTCATTTTTGTGTTCACACATACAGATGGATATGGAGACTGGTCAAATCAAGGATGTAATGAAACAGTTATTAATAGTACAGTGGTCACATGTGACTGTAATCATCTCACTAGTTTTGCTATATTATTAGTAAGGATTATAAGACAGTGTATATAATTATTGTGTATATATTTTAGGATGTATCTCTTACAGTTAAACCAACAGAAAAGACAGGACTGACATTGTTCTTAGATTCTGTGACTTACATTGGTATCATTGTTTCTCTCTGTTGTCTGACAGTTACTGTCATCTCTTATATTTTCAACAAGTAAATAGTTAATTTATTTATAATTAGATAGGTGCTATTATCTTCTTACAGAAAGTTGCGTACTTCTGATCATGGTCAACTGCTTCTAAATTTGTGTTTTGCTTTAATGGGTCTGTATATCACCTTCATTATTGCTCTTCATAGTACAGGTGTTCCAGGACTATGTGCTGTTGTTGGTGCTGTCTTGCAGTATTTCTTTCTTGTGACATTTATGATGATGGCTGCTGAGGCTATCAATTTATATGTGAATTTAGTAATTGTTCTTGGTGGTAAAATACAACATTTTGTTTTGAAAGCTACTGTTCTATCATGGGGTTAGTGTGACCAATATGATCTATATAGTAATACAATCTCTTATTATTATATTTAGTCACTCCATTCTTTATTGTGTTGTTCTGTTTTGCTCCAGATTATCAAAACTATTTAAGTGATCATTTGTAAGTAAAGCAAATTAAACAATAATATATTGACTATATGTAATTTTTTGGATAGCTGTCGAGCATTTGGTTTACCATTTTATATTGGTATGGTAGTCCCATTTCTGATCGTATATTTTTTTAATTGGGTCGTGTTTTTCATTATTATTGTCTCTCTGCTACAAAAGTACTTACTATCTGATATGAAATCCAAGAAAGACACAAAAACATTATTTCTTCATCAACAACTTATTATAGCCATAACATTATCTGTATTGTTTGGTTTGGGATGGGGTATTGGACTATTTACCACTCAAGATATCCATACTAATAAAACAATACGAGACATCCTTGCTGCATTGTTTGTAGTCTTCACTGCCTTCCATGGTCTGTTTATTTTCATAATGCAATGTCTACGTTCAAGGGATGTTAGAAATAGTTGGAAGAGATGTTTTTATGGTGTGACAAGAAAAGACATCAGTGAAATAACTTCATCAACAATTTCACATAAATACCTAAAAAAGAGTCAACACTCAAGTAACCCAGAGTTCATAGGAGCTACTAAGTTTGATGCAGTAAACTCCAGTGAATTTATTAAAGAATATGCATCTAAGAAGAAGAAGAGACACTCTGGTTTAGGAGGGAATGAAATACCTATTCATGAAATCAATGATCCAAGTCATACTCTTAAATCAAGAGTTTTAGAGAGTGTTACCAATGCTGATGAAGAAAAACGTGCAGGTTTTGATGATACACCATTTACTAAAGCACATCTTGATGAAATAGAAGAGGAAGAAATTAAAACTAAGAACAAAGAAGGTTGACATAATTTACACTAGCCTTTATGATTATTTTGTATACATTAAAAAACATTTCCTTGTTTCTAACATTGCTAAACCAGTTAATTTTATATTTCTAAAATGTTTAAAGTCTTACTGACTGATGTTGTTTCTTTACTCATATTTTAATTTGTGTAGAATGAAGTTATTTTCTTTAGCATGTAAATATTAAACATAGTTAACATTTAAGTGCCGCAACCTGAATAAGCAGCTAGATGGACATAGTTGTGATGTACTTTTAATTACTGCTATATGGGACAGTTTTTGTGTTACCCCAGTCTTCATTACCTCTTGCATATTGGATCTATGAAGTCATCATAGGAACAGATGTTATATCTTCAGGTAAACATGGCAGACTATAATATTATACAGGTATACTATTATAACTCTATGTATGTGATTGTAGTTATTATTGTTGTACTTTTATCAGTGATCAATGTTACTACTACTGGGATTAGTGTTATTGGAGAGAATTATTCTGTAGTGTGCATAGTAGATGCCTTTGGTCACTGCTACTATTGTCAAGATTGGAAAAAGGTGTGGTTACAAATGGTTACAAAATTTATGAGGTCTGTATATGACAGTGTATCTATATCCTACACTTCACTAAAGACATCACATAGTGGATAGTATCAATGTGTAGTGAACATCAGTCACATTGATAATAGCTATAAAAATTGATATTTAAAGACTTACACTATCCATAAAATTAATAATTAAAATTAAATATAAAGTAAATATATATAAATTAATTGTTAATACATTACATTTAGTCTGTTCTTTGTCATGTACATGCTTCTTGTGATATAATATCATACTATCAATGTTATCTTTTTCTTTAGTTCCAGGACCAGTTGTTACTGTCTCTACTTATCTTGTTCATCCAAGTTCACTAATAGAGGCAACATATCTTGATATAGTATGTACTGTTAACATCAGTGATTCTGTTAATACTGGAGTTAGTGTTGATGTTGAATGTTCTCATAATGGTGGTTCTCCTCTTACTAATAACAGTGACTATACTATTAGTTCACTGACTATGTTAGGATCACACATGTACAATAGTACATTACATATTGCAATTACAAACTTATTTTTGCTAGAAAAGTAAGCATAATACTGTTTTCATTACTAATATCCTACTGCTTATGTAGCTGCATAACCAATAATTTCATAGTACATTAGTAGTATTAAGGTTACTTTTTACATATGCAACCCACATAACCATGTATTGGTTAAATTAACTAATCAATTTTTTCAGTGATAGAGGCAACATATCTTGATATAGTATGTACTGTTAACATTAGTGATGCTGTTAATACTGGAGTTAGTGTTGACGTTGAGTGGTCTCATAATGGTGGCTCTCCTCTTACTAATATCAGTGACTATACTATTAGTTCACTGACTATGTTAGGATCACACATCTACATGTATTGAAAGTTTGAGTAACACTAGAGATAATGGTGTTATGTACTCTTGTACTGTGAGTGTTCTATCATTTCTTGTACTCTTAAGCTAATTGGGCCAGGTATAATCCTTATTTGTATGTGTACTAATATTATTATTATTATTATTAAATAATTTATAAATTTATCTGCTGATTATGTAATCTTATTTTCAAATATACTCACTGCTAGAAACTATAAACCAACATTCGGTACAACTTAGCAGACTTTGATATTAACGACTGTTAAAATTGAGTTCATATATTCTTCTACTTAATTTATTTACTATGGGAACAGATGTCATATTGGCCTATGTATATAAACTACTATTACTATAATAATCGAGTTTCATTATAATTAATGGAATTATCTGGACAGGGACATCAATTTAAAACCTCAAACTTCTTGATAAACCATTCAATCCTTTTATAAAAAAATATTATTATATTCTTTTAGTCATCATATCGTTATATTGCATCACACTTCAAAGTGCCGATTATTCTGATCGGGGATGTAAGGATAGATATAGTAACACCGGATATTGTAGCATGTAGCAGTAATCTTTTTATTAAAAACGGATATTTTCCTGATACACGACAGTAAACGAATGCATTTCCACATTTTTGTCGTTTACATGCCGGTACAATACTTATAACGATAACTTCTTTAATTGTGTTGTGTAGTAGTTAGTTAGTAGCTACATAATTGCCGCTTTTAGTTACTTAACTCTGTTAATTACCACGTAGACGTAGCTACATTTCAGGCTGCACTACGTACAAATGGCTATCATCGTATGCTTACTCGTTCTTGTTTCACTGCTAGGTAAGATTTTAACTTGTAAATATTTCTCTTTTCATTTCAATTTCTTTAGGAGCACATGCACAATTTATATGCTATATTGATAATGTATGTTCATCTTCTACTTCTGGTTTTACAAATGAAGAACAATGTTGTAATCAAGTTTTAGTACGTTGTACAAGTCCAGGATGTTTTGTGACATTTCGTGATGGAGGAGTATCAGAACCATGTCAACATTGTCACAGTAATTTATGTGATTAGAATTACATAAAATTAATTAGTTTCTCTTCTTTTGTAGTTATTGGATTTGAATCAAGCACTATGTCATTGAATGAATCAGATACTGAATATCAAATACCTATCATAGTATCTTCATTCTCACCAATAGTTGGTATAGGCACCTTTACACTCACATCTACTGTTCTCAGTTCATCTAATGCTTCTTCTGGTAAATTGAATATCTGCAATAATATTTGTGACTATTCCAATATTATAGGAATTGATTTTAAGCATATTGAACAGACATTTACTTACACAACTGGTACATTACCAACTAATCAAACTCTACGAATAAGAATTAAAAAAGATAACATTACTGGTGAAGGATTAGAGGAGATACATATTCGTCTAATATCAAATCCAGTGAATGTTATAGGACTACATGGAATTCATGATCTCATCATCAAGATACATGATATTGATGGTAAGTATCTACTCTTAATATCAATTCCATACTAAAAACAAAAAGTTGGACTTAATAGTTGGAGAATATTGAATGTCAATGTCTTAGTGTGATAATTAATAAGATGAGTAATATCCCTATTCATTTGAAGCTAAGATCTCTTACTGATGAGCGTGGGTTTGCCAGTGATCGATAGGCAACAAGGAAATCTCTATAAAGCACTTACTGTATAAATTGGTTAGTTGTTTTGATTATTACATAGTTACCTGAGTGGAATATAATACATAGTAATTATAATCTGAAATATGAAATTATGTCATGAGTTAAACAAACCAATTATAGTGGAAACCAGACATATATGTGATGAGTGTCACTATGAAGTTATATTGGGAGAAGCCTTTCTAACCACCAATGCACATGTGTGGAGTCAGTAGTGTTGAAGAATGTCAAGTGTAGTATATGTGAACTGTAAAAATGGTTGATTTAAATAGGACATGTTTATACAGTTTATATATGTAAAAATAAAAGTAAACATAAAACTTTGAATTACTAACCAGTACACAATAGAAGTACCTCTGTAAGGATATCCTGGATTTGATTAAAATGTATTGTAGAAAATGCAGAATATCTCAACCAAAACACATCAGAATATATTAATACCTGTAAGTCTTCTTCCTGTCCCTAGAATAATGTCCATGTTGTCACTGATTTATAAGCTAAAACAATGTTTTTAAGTTTCACAATAGAGGGTGGCAATTGCATCATCCTGACATTCTCACAAAGACTAGTTTCAAGTTATGACAGTCAGTGGGTTTGACCATTGTTTATAACATTTAAAACATGGTAGGATCTTGATGGCCGCATAGGGTAGAGCTAGCTTCCTAGATCTTTTCCTAGTTACCAGTTAAAAAATGAAAACAATGACATGATTACTAACCTTACACTTGACATTTTTATCTCTGTCTCTTTTGACTATTCTAAGACTTCTTTATGCGCACCTTGCCATTTGACCAAGCCTCAGACAATCAAGAAGTTAAGATTGATAAATCATCACTTAAATCTTGATATGGAGTGAGTGTCTGAGATACAGCAGTTTCAGTAGGCAGTCAAGCATCCTTACTATACATTAGAAAGAACAGGGACATCTGTTAATTATACTTCTCCTCCTCAGGTTTCTACCAATGATAGCCTTTATTAGCCACATTAGGACTACTATATTTGTCTATACAAGACATGACTCCCATTATTACTAGAAACATCAGATCGAATATATAGAGAGTTGAAACTTCTTGACACTTCCACCTAAATGTAGGAATTGAAACATCTTAATACTTCCACCTAAACGTACATTCACACATTGCACCAATCGAAATTGGTGACTAGTTATATTCAAATAAGATAATGTCAGGCTTCTCCCTGGCTTGACTAGGACCTTTGCTTTCTTACTAATGCATTCGAACTCACTAAATAAGAGAATAGTAACAGATTATTAAGAGTCTATCATTGATTATATTTCACTGCCCTCTAAAGAACACTTTTGACTAAAATACTCTTTGACTGATCCTGTCAACTTTGTTTTGAACTTCAGCCATAGTCTGCTGCCATTCATTTCTTATGTAATTGTGTATATATGTCCACAAGAGTTTCACCAGATCCCTTTCTGAATGCCATGACTGCTGTATTAGTTGTGGACTCTCATCCTGTAGCTTCTCTAGTAGACTTAGTTAAAGGACTTGATCCTTTACTACACTGTAAAAATTGATTAGTTAATTGCATGGTTATGTGAGTTGCAAAGTAACCTTAATATTACTTTGATTACTAATGTACTATGAAATTATTGGTTATGTAGCTACATAAACAGTAGGACATTAGTAATGAAAACAGATTATGCTTACTTTTCTAACAAAAATAAGTTTGTAATTGCAACCTGTATAACCAAATAATCAACCAATCATTTTTTACAGTGTAGTCTTTATCTTTAGTCGTAACAATGTACTTTCAGTGGCAAACTATTTGCACATGACTGCTCACTTGTGTCAGGCTATTGTTTGCTTTCTCCCTTTACTTTCCTCTTTATATAGGCTTCTTTCCTTAGTGGTTCATTAATGAGACTCTTGTGAATGTTGTTTGGCTGCTTATACTGATTGTCAGCTAAAAGAGCTTGGTGTAGTGTATCACTATAATAAGATGTTCTCCTGCCATTTAAAATTAGTCCCTGAACAAAAGGTTTCTTTTGTAAATTTACTTTGATGACTGATCCACACCTAATCTCTTAACATAACTTTTTTCAAGCAACAACTCATAATCTCTAGCATATTCATCTACCAACTCTGAGTGACTCTGTGTCCTTTTAATTAACTAAGCAGATAACAATACCTTGCTGTGGACAGAATGGTTTTTCTTTCAGAGCCTCAACAACACTCATGGGCTCAGTTTTACTTATTTCAAGCAGCACGTTGTACATCTGTTGTACTTAGTATGCACTTCAATTTAAAGCAATTTCACTTTCTCTCTTAATTTTTTAAAACTCTGCATGAGGCAGCATGCAGCTTCTATGTCCAAAGGACTTCGATAAATGTGGGAGCATTGGCTTCTATGTAGTTGATCTCTCTTAAGAAGACTTCCCATCAACCTATTTACTAGCTGCCTCTGATGATTGGCCTCTTAAGTCAGTGCCATTGTTGGTGACGTTTGACAAGATGTTTTACTTTTTTCATTGCTGTCTACTTCACCTTTATTTATTCTCCAGATCTGCCTAATTCAACTAGACTGCACCAATAGTTCATTTCTAGCTACTAATTCTTAATGGCATTATACTTACAATATCTCAGCTATACAGCCTTGAATTAAGTCATTACACTATTTTCACTTTCCAATTCACAATCCTCTCTATATCTGTGGTAAGCTCCTTACTTACCTTACTCAGTTCCTTTTCAAACCTTTTACACTCACCCTGACACCTTAAACTCAGCATCTAGTTCCATACTCTTATTCTTGACTTTGTCATGCTTTAATTAAAGCATGACAAAGCCAAGAATGAGAGTATGGAACTAGATGCTACTTCTTCCAGCTCCTCTCAACTTATTGCCATGACTTATTTATCTGCTTCAGATAGGTTCTGTTTAAGTTCTATTTTGTGGCATTTGAGCAAGGCTATGATTTCTTTCATATCTTAAGTTCATTCAGCTGGTACAGGTTCATCATCTCAGGATCTCAGCTGGGCCTCCAATTCTAAAGTCATACCAGATATGTGGCTAATAGATTCACTAAGATTCTTTTCTATGGGTCAACAAAATTCCTTTCAGAAAAAAAACTTTGACCTCATGCTACTTAACTAAATCACACTATTTAACTCAAACTCTATAATTCCCTATGGCATTTGGATCACTAAGTTGTTTCAATTATCAACATTATTTGGTTTGCGTGCATCCATACAAAATATGAATAGTAAATTACTTTCAATTCTAACCATTTGTAATATAAACAGTTACTTTTGTAATAATTAGTAAACAAAATAATATAATGTTCATTTTAGTGAACCAAATAAGTTTGTACATACAACCTGTATAACAATATATTGGTTAAATTAACTAATCAATTATGTGTAGTAATATATATTGCTGTCTGATAGTATTACCAGCAAGTACCAATTGCCAATATTGGAATCATTTATAATTATCACTTTAAAATGATTTTCATTTTAGTTACTTTTTGTTCAACTTCTCCGTGTGGACAACATGGTACATGTCATAAATTGAGAAATGGATATTTTTGTGAATGTTTTAATGGATACTCTGGTATCAACTGTGATCAACGCAAGACAAATATAAATAATTAAGTATGATAATATAATTCATTTTCTTTATTCTATAGTTTTGGTTGATATAATTGCACCACAAATTACACAACCACCTAAAAATACTTCAGGAAATCTCCACTCTACCACTAACCTTACATGTAAAGCTACTGGTTCTCCTAATCCTATAATATTGTGGTATAAAGATAATGTTTTCATTCCCTATGGCAATACTGATGGGTCCATGTTGTTATTCCACAAGTTACAATTAGAGGATCGAGGATTCTATCATTGTGAAGCTATAAGTTTAATCAATGGAAGATATATCTCTGTGACATCATCAAGAGTTCTCTTAAATATTTCAGGTTTGTGATTATGTGTGTGTAATTTGATGTGTGGTACGTGTTTTTGGTATTTATTGTTATTTTTCATTTTACAGATGTTATTCAATATGATGCTGTGATTCAACTCTCAGATGATTTTTATATGTCAAGTAATCAGAAGGTGTCAGAAAGGGTGTCTGATCTTATTAATGAGGTGTAATTTAATATATTAATTTAATTTAACTATTTTTTCAGATTGATAACTTGCTTTTTAATGAAACTTTAATAATCATGCCTGAGACCTCATTTTTCTCAATACAGATTCTTAATATGGATCATATAAAGTAAATAAAAACTGAAATCTACATTACTATCTTTTCTCTGTAGTTACACTGAACAACTCTATACTATTCCTATTGTTATCACTATGCTGACAAAAGATGGAGCCTCTGAACAACTCAAGATTGGAGTGCAAGAAGAAATGGATGAACTTACTGAGCAACTAGATGTCAATATTTCAATAGTTGAAGTAGACAGATTTGGTAAGATAATGTTAATAGTATTTTTATAATTAATAGTTCTTTGGAACTTCAAGATGGCTGTCCATCTAGTAAAACAGTTATACCATCATCTTCTGGAAGACAAGATCTAAACATCACACTATTTTGGCCTGAAACAAATATTGGGGGTCAAGTTGTAGTTAACTGTCCTTGTGTAAGTGGAAGTTCAGACAATAGGCTACTCCAAACCTCTCGATATTGTGGAGGAAACTTTACCAATGGAGCTAAATGGGCAGAGGCAAATATAACAGCTTGTAATTTTAGTGACTTAGTTCGAGAAATATGCAGGCTAATAAATGTTAGTTGCTAAAGTTTCCTGGGTATCTTTCTATATTATTTAATTCTAATTATAGCTTCCAATAGCAAAAAAGATAGTCCAACTTGAGAATCTTACAAGTGACAGTAATGTATTAGGTTCTACTGAAGTAGCAGCTAGTGTGAGTGTATTAGTGAGTGCAACAGAAGATGTATCACAAAACTTTACAGTAAGTAATTCTGTCATATATTATATGATTTAATACTACTTATTCATTTCTAGTTAACTACAGTATTTTTGGAAGTTGTCGACAACATTTTAGATGTCAATAGAAATGTATTGCAAGAAAGTCAAGAAATATCTAACACATCAGCAAAGTTAGTTTTATTGACTAAGAATTAGAATATGTGTGTGTGTATTTGTAGGATTTTGGAAGCTGTTGAGTCAGTTACAGAGAATATACCAATTACTAATACATCAGTACCAGTTGTAATTACTCAGAGATCATTTGCTGTATCTGTACAACAAGTAGACATTGAAAAATTTAAACAATCTGGCCAAACATTTTCTGTGAACTTTGGAGACTTTTCAGCTAGAAATGAAAGGATTGATTCTAATGATCTGACATTT
Organism: Xestospongia bergquistia; assembly: GCA_963965975.1. Classification (NCBI taxonomy): domain Eukaryota; kingdom Metazoa; phylum Porifera; class Demospongiae; order Haplosclerida; family Petrosiidae; genus Xestospongia; species Xestospongia bergquistia. The sequence goes on from OZ014415.1 coordinate 2,727,362, forward strand.
GAATCAGGCAATAAACAATCAACTGCATCAATCACTCTACCAAATAATTTGTTAAACTCTGTTCCCTATTTAACCAAAAGTTCTAGAATAACTAATGCTTTTTTTATCACTGACTCTCTATTTCTTAGTAGAAGTGATATTCTAAAGGTTGGTAGTCTTATTATATCTGCTGCTGTTGTAGGAACAAGTACATTGGAGAACCTCTAACCTCCTGTGAATCTCAGGTTTATAATTAATCCAGTAAGTATATCATAAAATATTATGTTATATCAACATCTTTTATTATAGAATGTGCAGGGCTCATTTCCAAATTGTTCATTTTGGAATCAATCTTTAGACTGTAAGTAAAATTAATGGATGTTCTTTTTGTTGTCATTCGGGCAAAAATATTGTTGAAATTATGCATTTTAGTTCCTATGTACACATGAACTTTCATTATAAATTTGTAGTGAACACAAATATATACAAATATTTAGTGAAACATTATTAGGACAATGTTGCTTTTTATTTCACACATGCAGATGGATATGGAGACTGGTCAAATCAAGGATGCAATGAAACTGTTATTAATAGTGCAGTTGTCATTTGTGACTGTAATCATCTCACTAGTTTTGCTATATTATTAGTAAGGATTATAAGACAGTGTATATAATTTTTGTGCGTATATAATTTAGGATGCATCTCTTACAGTTAAACCAACAGAAAAGACAGGACTGACATTGTTCTTAGATTCTGTGACTTACATTGGTATCATTATCTCTCTGTGTTGTCTGATAGTTACTGTCATCTCTTATATTTTCAACAAGTAAATCATTATTTTATTTATAATTAGTCAGATGTTATTATCTTTTTACAGAAAGTTGCGTACTTCTGATCATGGTCAACTGCTTCTAAATTTGTGTTTTGCTTTAATGGGTCTGTATATCACCTTCATTATTGCTCTTCATAGTACAGGTGTTCCAGGACTATGTGCTGTTGTTGGTGCTGTGTTACAGTATTTCTTTCTTGTGACATTTATGATGATGGCTGCTGAGGCTATCAATTTATATGTGAATTTAGTAATTGTTCTTGGTGGTAAAATACAACATTTTGTTTTGAAAGCTACTGTTTTATCATGGTGTTAGTGTGACCAATATGATCTATATAGTAATACAATCTCTTATTATTATATTTAGTCACTCCATTCTTTATTGTGTTGTTCTGTTTTGCTCCAGATTATCAAAACTATTTGAGTGATCATTTGTAAGTAAAGCAAATTAAACAATAATATATTGACTATATGTAATTTTTTGGATAGCTGTCGAGCATTTGGTTTACCATATTATATTGGTATGGTAGTCCCATTTCTGATCATATATTTTTTTAATTGGGTCGTGTTTTTCATTATTATTGTCTCTCTGCTACAAAAGTACTTACTATCTGATATGAAATCCAAGAAAGACACAAAAACATTGTTTCTTTATCAACAACTCATTATAGCCATAACATTATCTGTATTATTTGGTTTGGGATGGGGTATTGGACTATTTACCACTCAAGATATCCATACTAATAAAACAGTACGAGACATCCTTGCTGCATTGTTTGTGGTCTTCACTGCCTTCCATGGTCTGTTTATTTTCATAATGCAATGTCTACGTTCAAAGGATGTTAGAAATAGTTGGAAGAGATGTTTTTATGGTGTGACAAGAAAAGACATCAGTGAAATAACTTCATCAACAATTTCACATAAATACCTAAAAAGAGTCAACACTCAAGTAACCCAGAGTTCATAGGAGCTACTAAGTTTGCTGCAGTAAACTCCAGTAAATTTATTAAAGAATATGCATCTAAGAAGAAGAAGAGACACTCTGGTTTAGGAGGGAATGAAATACCTATTCATGAAATCAATGATCCAAGTCATACTCTTAAATCAAGAGTTTTAGAGAGTGTTACCAAGGCTGATGAAGAAAAACGTGCAGGTTTTGATGATACACCATTTACTAAAGCACATCTTGATGAAATAGAAGAGGAAGAAATTAAAACTAAGAACAACAAAGGTTGACATAATTTACACTAGCCTTTATGATTATTTTGCATACATTAAAAAACATTTCCTTGTTTCTAACATTGCTAAACCAGTTAATTTTATATTTCTAAAATGTTTAAAGTCTTACTGACTGATGTTGTTTCTTTACTCATATTTTAATTTGTGTAGAATGAAGTTATTTTCTTTAGCATGTAAATATTAAACATAGTTAACATTTAGGTCCCACAACCTGAATAAGCAGCTAGATGGACATAGTTGTGATGTACTTTTAATTACTGCTATATGGGACAAGTTTTTGTGTTACCCCAGTCTTCGTTACCTCTTGCATATTGGCTCCATTGTTTCTTGTTTAGTAATGACATCTGGCCATTTCTACTTTTCAATATACTACTTTTAGTACATTGTGTTATACTACCCTATCCCAATATTTGTAACACTAATACTACACTTTAGGGTTCAGTAATAAGCTTCAACTTCAATTTTATTATAACAATATAATTACAATATCTAGTAACTGATAAACCAACTAATCTGGTATATGACAGAACTAGTCTAATTTCAGTTCTATTCTTCTGGTCACCCCCCCCCCCCCCTCCCACACCAATAATACTAATAAATTATAGCATGTTGTGATACTTACTGTCAATATGAGAGTTAGTATAGAGACAAACAATACAGTGTTAACTCCGATCTCACTACAACTTGATAGTAATTATTGCATTTGCTGTAGGTTATGGAAGAAACTTGTGAAGTCATCATAGGAACAGATGTTATATCTTCAGGTAAACATGGCAGACTATAATATTATACAGATATACCATTATAACTCTATGTATGTGATTGTAGTTATTATTGTTGTACTTTTATCAGTGATCAATGTTACTATTACTGGGATTAGTGTTATCAGAGAGAATTATTCTGTAGTGTGCATAGTAGATGTCTTTGGTCACTGCTACTATTGTCAAGATTGGAGAAAGGTGTGGTTACAAAATTTATAAGGTCTGTATATGACAGTGTATCTATATCCTACACTCCACTAATGACATCACATAGTGGATAGTATCAATGTGTAGTGAACATCAGTCACATTGATAATAGCTATAAAAATTGATATTTAAAGACTTACACTATCCATAAAATTAATAATTAAAATTAAATATAAAGTAAATATATATAAATTAATTGTTAATACATTACATTTAGTCTGTTCTTTGTCATGTACATGCTTCTTGTGATATAATATCATACTATCAATTTTATCTTTTTCTTTAGTTCCAGGACCAGTTGTTACTGTCTCTACTTATCTTGTTCATCCAAGTTCACTAATAGAGGCAACATATCTTGATATAGTATGTTCTGTTAACATCAGTGATGTTGTTAATCCTGGAGTTAGTGTTGATGTTGAATGTTCTCATAATGGTGGTTCTCCTCTTACTAATAACAGTGACTATACTATTAGTTCACTGACTATGTTAGTATCACACATGTACACTAGTACATTACGTATTGAAAGTTTGAATAATACTAGAGACAATGGTACAATATACTCTTGTACTATGAGTGTTCTATTATCTATTGTACTTTTACACTAAATGTGGCAGGTATAAATACTTATTTGTACATGTACTAATATTATTATTATTATTATTATTATTAACAATAATTTATAAATTTATCCTGCAGATTGTACAATCATTGACATCTTATTTTCAAATATACTCTCTGCTAGAACGTATAAACCAGCATTTGGTACAACTTAGCAGACTATGATCTTATTGACTGTTAAAATTGACTTCATATGTTCATTGTGTCCTGGATAAGATATAGGAAATTATAATTATTGTTGTTACTATCATGGCGCGTTCTCAATGATCAACTGAGCATGCGCAGTTCCACTAGCCGCACTAGTGGCGCCAAATTTGTACTAGAAAATAATAAACTTAGACGCCATTACTTCAACCAGTCTGTCAGGATGTTACTTCTGCAGGGCCGTTTAGCAAGACAAGAAGAAGGAACTGGATTCCATGCAATCAAGTCATTTCACAGTGTTCTCTGCGGTAAATCTGAGACAAAGATGTTCCTGGCTACAACAAAAGAGAAAGACATTAGTAACAAAAAAGTCAGAGTACCAGTACTCCATGTGTGTTAGTATATCTAGCTTGCCCAATTTAACTTTTATATTCAGTGAGCTTTAGTCAGTTTTAGTTTCTTTAGTATTCAGTGTGATTTAGCCCTTATAGTTGTAGTGCATCTGTTATCTGAACTAAGCTTGTCATAAATCATTTTTAAACACAATATCTCACTAGTTCTTTCCTTTGTGACTTTAGTAACCAGCATATTTAGTACAATGTAGCAAGTCTGAATAAATTAGTCAAGTGTCTTTGTTTAGTACAAGCCTATGTACCCCATTGTGTCTACTGTTGTATCAGTATCAGCTTGTAATGGTCAGACAATTCCTCTTCTCTTGCACTTATTGTGTAGTGCATTACAGCATATAGTTCTCTCTATTATTGATAACCTATTATTCTTTAATTGTAGTAAATTGTTTTCAAAGTATATCTTCCTGTTTATTCGCTATAAACTTGCTATATGAACAATATAAATGTAGTTACTACCATCCATTAAATTTATTTATCCTATATTCACAATGTTCTAATATATCCTTATATATAACATAACTGTATCATAAAATATTAAACATCTGTTGATTGTTCCCTACCTTCTTTGTATAATAAGGACAGTCTAAATAACACTAGATTTCACTCAGTCCTCCTAATATCTCACACCAACTCTATCTTAATTTTTATTTCTTTACATCGCAATAAAGTACCACCTCCACGTGTAGTGTTGTCTGAAGCATTATAGGTATCTTAGCTATGATGTACTGAGAGTACTGTCGATCCTCAGCTCATTCTTTTTAAACTGTATATATATTAGCTCTGTTCATATTGAGTTTGACTAGTAGATTCTGAAGTTGAAATTATTATGGCAAAAAGTTGCATCAATAACACAGCACATATGCCCAGCCTCATAACTTTGATGTTTTTTTTTTACAGTTATGGTAAAGCCCTTCTTTTTTAATTGGTTTCCTTTTCTTTTTTTTCCTTTTTTAACAGTTTCGCCATTTTCTGTTTTAGTTGGAGAATGCATGTTCAATTACTTGTTAATGATATGTTGACATAAGCTTCATTGTAATCCAAAGAGTCTCTTTTAGATATTGCCTGAGCTTTGGATATTTCAAAGGCTGTTAAATAATCCAAACCATTTCTCACTAACATGCCTTTTTAGCTAATAATATATTGAGTCAAATGTAAGATTCAACTTGAATGAGGTATCTATATATATATATATATATAAATGTAATTTCTCACATTTTCTATAGAACCTTACTAAATAGATTATGTCTAAAAGCTAGTGGCAGTGAGCTATTACAGTAATGCAGTTTATCAGCAAGTTTTGCTACATAAAAGGTACAATAATTTAAAGATTAGTGTGTATATATATTTCCTTTTTTGTTAGGATTTAACAAAATTTTATCATCCATTTTACTTCCCTATAGCCCTATAGTGTTGTATATGGTACAGAAAATAACTTTCTCGCTGATCCAGTGGTTTTATGACTGTTAACGTTAATTGGTTGATTATAGTCACTTATAGATTGCATTTTATCAAAGATTGTTAATTACTCTGGAACTTTGATTCAGTTTTTGTACTTTAACAAATGACTTCTCAAAAAAGGTACGTATATATTGTGGTGTCTATTATTAACTACATAGTATAGTGCTTGTATTTACACAATGATGAAGATAGTTTTTTTAGTGTCAATCATTATGTTACTGTTTGTGTTGTCAAGATAGTAGGATGTACTATCACGTAAATACTACAACAACTGGTAAACTGCCAACCTTTTGATTTATTCAATTTATTTGATCTTAATGTGTTATTTTTGTTGCATTCTCCACATAAAATTTGCCATGAGGAAACTGAGTCTGTATGTTTATGTTGTTAGAAGTCTTTTAAATCAAATTGTAATTGCTTATTAAAATAAGGCAGAGGAACATGATAGATATGCAGACTTCTATTAATTTGTCTATAAAAACGGATCATTTCAAGATAACATCTACAGTACAGCAGTGGTCCATTGTATACAGTTATAACAGATTACATAGTGACAGTTGTACACAAAGGCCAGTATCTTTTGTCTTTAACTATTAAGATAATTAAACAATGGTCATTTTTTTGATAGTAGTGAGACTATTCTACAGTATCTACTTAATTAATATATATATAACTATTTTTTCTAATCTAATGATTATCTGCAGTCAGCATTATTAGAAGTTAACAAAATGTATTAGTACCTTGTTTTCATGGAAGTTACTTCAGGCAAATTCATCAAAAATATTATTATTATCATTATTATGATTGTAAGCAAAATAATAACATTTATATAGTTTATGTATTACAGTGATGAATGTTGTTTTGTGTCCAATGTAGAGTAGTAGAAAACTTGATAGAAATGTAGGCACTAGAGATTGAAACTGTTAAACAGAAATGTGAATGTTGGAAGGAGAGGGCAGATCAGTTGTCTGTTAAAACTTGAAAGCATTCAGGTTCTCTTAGAACAGACACAAAGAGACAAACACTTTATAGAACAATCACTAAACCATCGTCTTGAGGTTAGACTCTCTACTATAATCATATTTAATTTAATAATATTTACAAGAGAACTTAATATTTCTTAGTTGGTTTCTATGGAAAGTAATGCTCAAAATCTTTAAATAGAGGAAGATCAGAAGCAGTTAAAAAGATCTTTAAAATTTGGGGATTGAAATGGAAGCTGATCTGTCTGGTTTGACATCAGAGAGAACACAGAGATTGGAAAGTGATGTTCAGGACTGTGATCCTGAAAATATGCAAAATTATATAAAGAAGTAATTATTTGTTTCTCTTTTTAATCATCCAGTTGTACGCCATATGCATTCATCTATCCTAGTACCCATCCATCCATTCATCCTTTTATCTATCCATCTATTTATCTATGCATCCATCCACACACCAATCAGCTGTTCATGTACTCATCATTCCATTCACTAATTGATTTATTTACCTATCTGTCCATTAATCCATGTATCTATCCATTTATTAATACATCCATTCATTCAACCAGATGGCTTCTCTTAGCAACAAACTTGAGGAGAAGGACTAAGAAATATCAAAACTTCAAGATTCCCTACAATTCATTCTGAGGGTAGCAGAGAACTCAAACATCTTCATGTAGCACTATGTGAGAAAACTCTTCAACAAATTGAATCAAGAATTGATAAATACAAAATAAGGTACGATGAAAGATTAAAGCACTTACAAACACAACATCATGAAGTTATAACCAAACTCTATACCAGTTTGAAGAGGAAGGAGGAAGATTTTGTAGCATTAATGACAAAAGCTGAAGAACACAAGGCTATAAGAAAAAAATATCGTGAATTGAATTGATGTTTAGAACAAGAGAGAATGATTTAGCTTTGGAGCTTCATCAAAAGATGATATTATTGATAGTCTACACCAGCGAGTCCAGTATTTAAAAGGCAACAAAGACCATGCCCATAATGAGGGATATGTGATAAGGTGAGTGGCTTCAATGACAGAGAGATGGAGCTACATTTACTTATGTATTATCTGACTCATTTACTTATACAAAACCTAAACTATTTTGCCATTTTTCCATGGGATCGACGCATTCCTTACCTCAAATGATAGTCGAAATTTCGACTACTCAAGATAATAATGAAGACGTACCTTGTCTGATGATCCCATTTTGCCAACCATGAGTCAGATGACTTCAACACTTAGTTTATCATCAGATAAACCATACCTCAATTTTCAACATAATTTACTGTACGAATGCTAGACTGTCGAAAACCATTCCCATACCCTTTACAAATAGAATTTGTCTACAAGGTAATATATATACCACTGGCAGATCTGAGTTCATAGAACTAGTCAGATACACTATGATAGTTGTCTCCTACATATATACACTACATATAATTATATTGATATATGCATATTGTAACAGAAAATGACTTTGAGACCATTATGACTAGTTTGGAATTTTCTGACAGAAATATTGTACCCTATATCATACATAGACATTGTATTACAAATATGTTTCTTTCTAGAAATAAGTTGTAGAATAGTTAAAGTACTGCTGAAGACTTTCAATTAATTATTAATTAGATCAATTAAAAATCAATTAATGTTGGTCACGCGGTAGTGGTGGAGGTGATAAATTTTTCACGTGTTTTCTTGACTGGTTGTCAAATTGAAGCGTGAGAAAGAGCTCTTGATGATATAAAAGGTACTCCATTTTTCATGCCTCTATCTTCTCTACGACTCGCCTCGTCGCTGGATCATCTCGTCACTTCGTTGGATCGACTCGCCCCGTCGTTGGATCATCTCGTCACTTCGTTGGATCGACTCGCCTCGTCGTTGGATCATCTCGTCACTTCGTTGGATCGACTCATCTCGTCGCTGGATCATTCATCTTTTTCATTTAGTTATGTCATCTTTATTTATTTTTTTCTTTTTTATTTTATTTTTTAAATTCTTTTTTTGTGTAAAGATTTTTCATTTTCACCCTTCGTTTCTACAGGACTCTGTTCTTACTGTGATTGGCCTGATGTTCTTGACTGTTCTGATGTTCTTGGCTGTTCGTCTCTGATGTTCTCTTGACTGTTCTGATGTTCTTGACTGTTCTCTGATGTTCTTGACTTCTGATGTTCTTGGCTGTTCTTCTCTGATGTTCTCTTGACTGTTCTGATGTTCTTGACTGTTCTTCTCTGATGTCCTTGGCGGTTCTCTGATGTTCTTGACTGTTCTGATGTTCTTCACTGGTCTTCTCTGATGTTCTTTGGATATAAAAGATGAGTCGCTCTCCTGCTCATTGGACTCTTTCCTGTCTTCCTTCAAGCCTTCTTTCCTCTTCTTTTATTTTTTTTAAATTTTATTTTGGGCTATCTAGCCTATCTACACCATACACACACTCATACAATCTCTAAAAATCATATTCCCCCTGCCGCCTGGCGGCCAAAAAAAATTTTTTTAATATCCAAGGCCGCCAGGTGGCGGGGGGAACCTCTGATCTTCTAGGGTGCGTGTGTGTGTGCTGTGTGTGTGTGTAGGTTGGTAGTCCTTTTTCACTTCCTCTGTCTCTCTTCACTCTCTATCCATTTGTTGTCACCAGTTCAGTTTTGACTACTCTTTTTCTTTCCTTGCAGGAGCAGCACTGTTGAAAAAGGTGAGCTACTTTTCCATCCATTCATTCTTAGTAATCCAGTTGTTCCAGCTAACTTTCTTTTTCTTCCTCTATGTTCTCTACTTGTGAACTGACTGGAGGACTCTTGTGGACTGACTGGAAGACTCTTGTAGACTGACTGGAAGACTCTTGTGGACTGACTGGAGGACTCTTGGGGACTGAGTGACTGGAAGACTCTTGTGGACTGACTGGAGGACTCTTGTGGTCTGACTGGAGGATTCTTGGGGACTCTTCAACTATGGAGACTGTCTTATTTTAATTTTTTATTTTCTTTTTTTCTGTATTTTTTATTTTCTTTTTTTTCTGTAATTTTTAATGCTCTTCTTTATGGTTTGTTTGCATATTGTTTTGAAGTTCTCAAAAACATTTTTTAACCTAAACTTTGTCAAAAGTCAGTTAAAATTATTTATTAATTTTCAAGTTTCTTTATGGTTTGTTTGCATATTGTTTTGTTTGCATATTGTTTTCAAGTTCTCAAAAACATTTTCTAATCTAAACTTTAAACAAAGTCAGTTAAAATCATTATTAATTTTCAAGTCAAACATTCTATAATTTTTTTAACTTTGAAATTGTTTCAAGGAAATTGTTTCATGAAAATTGAATTAATTAAGAATTGAGTTTTTTCGAACTACAATACTGAATACCTTAGTAATCTTTTTTAAACTAATGTATTGATCATTTTTATTATTGTTAAATTTTTTTAAACTAAAAGAACTTTATTAATATTAGTTTGTATCATATTATCATTAATGTTTTTAGCAAAAAGCTATACGTTAATTAATTATTAATTAAAAATCTTTTTTTAATAATTAATTAAAAATCTATTAATGTCTTGCTGTTCTCTTTACGCGTGCAATGTAATATTTCCCGCCAAAATACTGATGGTCACGCGTTTGTTGTTCCTTCCTAGGTGTGTGCTCATGATATTTTCCCGCCTACCAAACGAATGAATCTCATTGGCTGAAGACCTTTGATCCTTTGACTGGAGTGACTGATTCTTTCCGTTTTAGTGTTCCACTATACTCACTCACTTACTTTATCATAGAATGTGCCAAGAAGAGTATTGAGAGGGAGTGTCAAAAGAACTCTTCATATTTATTGATGTTATGTTGCCATAGCTGATCAATGGATGAACAAGAAAATGATTGGAGATAGTATGTTAGAAACTTAAGATTTGGCTATAATTTGACTATAGTTCTTCAATTAGTTATTTTAATTAACTTATTTTTAAAATTTTTGTTTCATTTTGGTTTATAATTGTTAAAATTAAAATTTATTTATCAGTTGCAGTAGATTTACATGTAATACAGCAACATGTGTAAATGGCTAATGTATAGTTTTATTAATGACAAATTAGACCTGAATTGAGTGTACAAAATGGTACGTTTCAAAATCCAGATTTTTATGAAAGCTTGCACTGGCTGATTCAAGTTCAGTTAGGGTAGTCAAGTTACCACAAATAGCAAGCATGTACATGTAATATGGTAATAATGGTATTGAAGCCACCCTCAATAGGTACACATATACATGTACTGAACAAAGCAGAAGTGTCTCTGAAGTAAGTTAACCTCAAATTGTGTCTATCTGGACATTTCATACTATTGTATTTATTTATCTATTTGCATCACTATCCATCCATTGATTACATATAAATTAGCCGTCATTTTATTGATCTATTAATCCATTCATCTCTCAATCCATCGATACACCTATGTATGTATCTATTAATCAATCTGTTTGTCCATTTTTATAATAGTAAGAGATGTAAATTCTAACAGACAATTTATTAGTCTTTCCATTAAAGGTGAGATGACATGAATGGCTGTGAGTTCCCATATCTTAGCTACTCAATTCCAATTGTTGTATGTGATAAGATGCCTACCTTTCATTATGGTCATCTCACAAGAGAATGTATAGATAGATAGATACATGTTACATCAAGTACACGATTGTGATCCTATTAATAGATTACCAATAGCCAGTAGCTAATAGCTATTGTGAATTAGTTTTAAATTTACTTTATGCCAATATCAATTTGTATGTTATATTGATGTTTCCTGTTTCAGCTTACACTATATATAAAAGTTTGAACTATTATTTGTTGAGACAATATTTAACATGCAATTGTTCACTGTGCCTAACCTATAAGTCCTGTCCACCACGTGTTGTTCCTCCTAAATGTGTGTATTGTACTTCTTGTGGACTGACTGGAGGACTCTTGGGGACTCTTCAGCTATGGAGACTGTCTGTCTTATTGATTCATATGTCTTCAGAACAGACAGAATGGCTGCATAATTTGCATAATTTGTGAAACTATCAATATAGGAGAATTATTGACAATGTTAATAATAGATAAGGTTACAGTTCTTGTTTTAACACATATTGACTAAAATATAGATATTTTTCAGGTATAACTGCTGATATGATAAAGCAAACAAAATATATCAATCTTTAGTCAAGCTGGTGATTATTAATTCAGACACAAACATCATACTAGTTACTGTGAATCATAATAGGGAATTTGGGGAACACGTTTCTATTCTTGTATGTGAGGTTGTCAATTAATTCTATCTAGTATGATGCCTTTTGAGTCCATGTATTTTTTTATAGTAGTGTTTGAAAGTTTTGCCATTTCTTAGATGAATAAAATATTCAATTACGCACATTTTGGGTTTAGTTACTTTTACGGTACATGACAAAATTTCATTATTCATACATGTACTAATTACTATTTAATTAGTGTTAATATCATTCATTACAGTGTGTTTACTGAATCATTATTTGGCAACAAGATTTTGGCAGCAAGTTATTTTTAAGGATATGTACATGCTACTTAATCAGTGGCAGAGGAACCTATGGGGTACCAGGGGCACATGCCCCCAAAAAAGTACAACATGCTCATTGTGCCCTCCCCCCCCCCTCAAAAACACTCCTTAGCTTCTGAGAGACTGAGCCCCCAGATCCCCTCCTTTGGTGTGCCCCCCCCCCCCCCCCCCCCAAAATCAAATATGTTCTTCCACCCCTGTACTTAATACTGACTGTATGTATACATTATCATATAGATGTTTATATAAATGTACAAATACACATTCATAAAAATGTTCATTAATTGTGTAATATTATTGAACTCACTATTAACGTCTAAACTGAGACTCCAAGTTACTGTGGCTGAATTGCTATGATATGGATAACAGTTAAAGGTGTATCACATGTTCAATATCACTGAGTATAATCATATCCAAATTAATATAAAGTATTAAACTATACAGAACTAAATTTTAGTTATTTAATAACATGACAAATTCTGCATAATCCATCAATTCTCTGCATTCCTTTCAGAAATTAAGACAATCATGCTTTCCTTTTAGCAGCTGCATAGAATATAGGACATGCTTGAGCCACACCCACATTATTGAAATATCAAACCACCCACTCATCAAGCAAACTACCTATGAATATTTTGCATATTTCAGTTGGAACTTGACCTTCAGTAGATATAGTTCTTACTGAGGTACATATTGTAACAGACACGTTCACTTTACCTTTAATGTCAAACTACAGATGAATGTAGTATGATTGGCTACTGTAGGTGTCATATAGCTGTATAATAAAGGGAAAAATCTCATGTGCTAGTTACTTCTAATTCTGAACTATGTAATATAATATTGCCTTTTAGTGAGAGTGGTATGATCTCCATGAGATATCTTATTATTAACCACTGACTGCAGACACTTGGTCAATATCACGTGATTTGGTTCAATAAGAGCTAGTAGTTGATAACGCCCACATGCAGTATAATTGATATATACTTGTTCCTTATTATTTATAACATTGTAGGGAAAAACTCCCCGCACGTCTGCTAGCACATCTTGATCAATGGAGTCCAGAAGTTTGGGATTACGACTTTTTATACGAATAGCACTATCTCTTTTTTTAGTTCATGTATTTTTTAAGCCACTATCCTGTAAGTTCATTACCTTAAGCTTGATTAAAAGTACTTTCAATTTTGTTAATGCGTGTATGTATATATATATATATATCTGGTAAAATATATAGATTGGTTGTTTTAACTAACTCGTGATCACTTGGGTTTCATATATGCCTGCAAAACGTATTAATGAAAAGTATTAGCAAGATATATATATATGCTGCTTTAATTACTAATCACTATAGAATTGACAGTTCGTTTACTTTAACAAATGAATTATCAGAAAAAAGTATATGAATTATGGACTGTCTTGTTATGAATTCCATAGTGATAGCTATCACACATTAGCTGATACAGCATCTATGAAAATCCTTTGGTCTAACCAATGAGACTTTAAACAGATTCTTTATAGCTCTGATTATTTACCATACTATATAGGAACATGTAGATATGCAGTGTTTGCCTTGTGCAGTAATAAGATAAATTTAATGATAAATGCAACTTTGATCTCTAGTCTGCACAGAATAATTTAGTATTGTAGCATTATTTGGTTATTAGGCAGAACCACTTTTACAGCTGGCCAAACAGACCAAAGTTTACCTCTTACTGTTTATAAAAATACATAATTATATAGATGTATAGTAAAAACTGTCTTTTATATCTACTACTTTTATAGGCAATGCTCAGTTACCTACTATTCAACCAGCAGGAGTGTTCTTACTAGAACTTAATGATGTCCTCACATTGAACTGTGTAGTAGATAGTAGTGACATTGTATTGTATGAGTGGAGATTGGATTATATTTCTATACAAAATGACACTAGCTCAAACATCACCATTTCATATATAGATGCTTCTTCTGTTGATCAGGGTGGTGTGTATCATTGTATACTGCATGACTCTGCTGGTAAAACAGACTCAACTATTAATAAAGTATTTGTGGCTTTTGCACCTCTCATTACTATGTCACCACAGTCAGTTGATGTAACTAGAGGAGATCGAGTTGAGTTATCTTGTAATGTGACCAGTTTTCCAGTTTCTACCATAAAGTGGGCTAAACTGCCATCAGATTTCTTAGTAGACAATGCAACAAATCTAAACGATTTATCTCCTTACCTTGATCCACCAAATACTGTAACTACCTTTGACAATACAACTAATAGCAATACCTTCAATTTCTCTATACTTGTCATTGAGTCTGTGTTGGGACCAGACTTTGGTGACTATATATGTATTGGTATCTTAGACAATGACACACTGGTTATACCAGAAGGCTCTGAATCTGCTAATGATTGTAATAAAGTACTGATGAACATAGTGGAGATATCTGACATTGCCCTCATTACAGGTAAAATAACCCACCTTAAGGTATTAAGTCATTTGAATGACTTAATGTGTTTATAATTCCTAAATTCAACATTGGCAGTCCTTTATCATTAATATAGCAGTTTGAAGTTAAGGTTTAAAATAGAAAATTATATTTAATGAAATTAAGAAGATTTATGATTTACATATGTTGATCTTTATATAATTAATTCACTCTTAGCTTATAAAGGCATATTTACTTTCAGTATAATTTACTAATATTGATTTTGTTTACTAACTGTGACCATATAATAAAAGGCTGCTAACTATATTTTGGAAACTTTAGCTATATAACTTAGAATGACCAATACTATACATATGTAATGTAAGAATTGTATTCACTATTAGTTTAAAGTATCTATGTGTGAGTAATCTTGAAGATGATATGGACTCACAGTGTGTTTGTTGTCATTTTTATATTTGAGCTCTCTGGTTAAAGTAAAAAAGGAAATATGTTTTGCATGAGTTATAAAAGATATGCGAGAATTATTAACACATTGTCTCTTTATTATTATCAATGGTGTATAAAGAAAAATATGATAATAAAGTGTGTTTTAATGTCACTAATAATATGGCACTGTTGACACTTGTTTGTTGAAGTTGTTTTAATTGAATGTCAGGGTTGAAAGATAATTCTTTAATACTTTCAACAGCAAAATACACCTTAATATGATAGATTCTAATATTACATAGTTGGATGATATTATATATATGTAATTTAACTTTTTTGATAACTCTCTCTCTCTCTCTCTCTCTCCTTTCTCTCTTAGTTGCTTCTGTCAATGTTATTATCACTCCATCTGAAATTCTCAAGACTAGCAACTCAGAAGTTAACTTTACTTGTACTGCTGAAGGTGGTCCTAATAACACGTTTCAATGGTTTCTAAATCATGTACTCGTGAATGATACGGCTTTTGAATTTTCTATCACACCTTCAAATGTTGCCAGGAACTCCATACTAAGCATCTCTTCAATTAATGCAACTCAACATGGTGGAATTTATACTTGCCTTGTAACTAATGCTGCTGGTAACAGTAGCAACACTACAACACTTAATGTCCGACCAATTATCTTAATACAACCAGCATCACAGATATTAACCAGTAATGGAAGCAATGAACAATTAGTGTGTCAAGCTGAAGCATTCCCATCTCCAACATATACATGGATACAACTAGATGGTAAAGATCTTAGTGTCAATACATCTGTATTAAGTTTTACACCTGTGATGTTTGGTGATGAGGGTACATACCAATGTATTGTGAAGAGTGGAAATCAAGAAGTGAAATCAACTACAAGTACAGTTATTGGTAAGTAATCTACAAGTTAATAATAGAACAAATGGTATCTATATTAAATGTGACCTGATTTGCAAAAAGGGACCAATTCTGTCAAAACATTTGTGACCTGACTTTTGAACAAACTATTGTTAAAACATCTCAAACATCTCAGTTTTGTATACATACAGTTTGTACATATGAATAACTATTCTTCATGTGTACAAAACTGTTTATTGTTATGTTTTAACAGTGTTTTTTTCACAAATCAGGTCACAAATGTTGTGACAGAAGTGGTCCCTTTTTGCAAATCAGGTCACAAATGTATTAATGGTGTATGACTTTAGGCCTATATACACAGAACTTCGTCCATTTATTTGGCTCATGTAAAGTATTTAATAATTTAGATTTCATAACTCTTGGAAGACTGCTAACCAAAGTGTTTGTTTATGTATATAATAATGAGTGTAACAATGTGCTAGTATTACTGTCTGTTGTTGGCTGAAGTCATAGGTGTGTGTCTATTTCATGTGTAAATGTACAAATAAATGTAACAATACATATAATATATTATATCCTTTACTCATTAGTGTTAGTTCTTTGTCACATATCTACCAACAGACAGTAGTACTCATTAACCCTTGCTAAGATAAAATCTTAGTATATAGTGGACATTTCATTTACTTTTGTGTGAGGCAACTAATCTAAACAGTGCAGCAAAATTTCACCCAAGTTTCAATTTAATATATATGTATATATGTGGTTTGGTCACGCTTAGGAATAAAATATTAATTGCTTTACTAGAACCTGGATCAGTTTTGTTCACAGTGAAAATGTTTACTTGATGTTTATACAATAATGTTTGTACAATAAACTTGAAAGAAAGGAAAATGCAGACTTATTTAAAAATATCCTATCACAGCCAAGCCTATCACTATGCAAGGCAAACTTTGTGTATCTACGTATTCCTTGCTGTAAATATAATTATAAATAACTACTCTGAGATGCATTGGACTATCTTGTAGAAATCTCTTACTTTTCCTGAATCAATTTGTTAATACTCTCTCTCCTGTCTGTCTGTCTGTCTGTCTGCTCTCTCTCTCTCTCTCTCTCTCTCTCTCTCTCTCTCTCTCTCTCTCTCAGTATCACCTGTTGGCAGCATTACTGTAATACCTATGACACAAACGTTTACACAATTTTCAATTGTCACTTTTGACTGTACTGCTAAAGGAGGTCCCAATACTATCTATCGATGGATCAAAGGAAGAAACCCATTGTCTCCAATGACTCCTCCGTTAAATATCATATCAGTTCTCAGTACACTAACTATTGTTGGTAATGAGTCAAGATTAGTATTAGAATCTATTGTAGGAGATGATGGAGGAGAGTATACTTGTATAGCTATTAATGAAGCTGGATTTGATAATGAGACAGTTACTCTCTATATCTTTCCTAACATCACAAGACAACCTGTAAACCAATATGTTCAACGTGGAGATACTGTGACTCTCTATTGTAAAGCTGACTCCTTCCCTCCACCTACTTATCAATGGGAGAGAAGAAATGAAACTGGAGACTTCTTGGCTATTTCTGGAGAAACTAATACTAACTTGACTATAGTCAATATCCAATATGAAGAGTTTGGTGATTATCGCTGTGTTGTTACTACTTCAATTATTGATAAAACAGTCACCTCAAATACAGCAGTTATAACTGGTAAGTGTAGTAATGTAAGCTTTAAAATGTAATGTCTCTATCTCTTCCAGTGCCTGCAAGTGGAATTGTTATAATTGATCCTGACTTTATGGTAGTGAATAATGGCAGTAGTATCACATTCACATGTTCTGCTAAAGGAAGTCTAAATAACACTTTCCTTTGGTTCCATACATCATATATTAACATTGCATTAGCTAATTCAAATCTTCTAACACAATTTCCACTACCAGTTAATCAGCTAATAATGGAATTGTCTAACATAACTCTTGCTATAGGGACAGTCTTTACAATTGAATCAGTAAATGCTACTAAAGATGGAGGATCTTATGATTGTTATGTTTTCAATGAAGCTGGATACAAGAATAACTCTACAACTCTGTATGTTCGACCTGTCATAACAGAGCATCCAAATGACCTGTTTATTGATGACGGAAAGAAAGTTACCCTCTCATGTAAAGCTGACTCTTTCCCTGCTCCTATATATCACTGGGAAATGATGAACAAAACAACAAAAACATTTGAACAAATTAAGAATGCAACAGTTCCTACATTTACTATATCATCAATCAGCTATAATGATTATGGCAACTATCGTTGTGTTGCTACTAGTAATGATATTGCTCAAGATGCTACATCAGAAGCAGCTCTCATTACAGGTGAATAACTTCATGTATATCATTAGACACACATATAATTTTGATATTAAGCATCAGAAATGTTGAAGAGAACAGTGTTTCAAGCCTAAACAAAAACTAAATTCTTTTTGAATCTGTTAAAGTATTATTATTATTATTATCACTATGCAGACATTATCAAAGCTAGACATTAACAAACATACTTCTATTATAATATTTACATTTTACTAAGAAAAAAGTGGACATTCCTATAAGTTACATGATGTAATTGTAAATATTTGATCTTTCATGCAATAGACAATCTTGTAAAACCTCTTACTTTTCCTGAATCATTTCATTAATGCTCTCTTTCTCTCTCTCAGTATCACCTGTTGGCAGCATTACTGTAATACCTATCACACAAGCTTTTACACAATTTTCATTTGCCACTTTTGTCTGTACTGCTAAAGGAGGTCCCAATAATATTTATCGATGGATCAAAGGAAGAAACCCATTGTCTCCAATGACTCCTCCATTAAATGTCACATCAGTTCTCAGTACACTAACTATTGTCAGCAATGAGTCAAGATTAGTATTGGAGTCTATTGTAGGAGATGATGGAGGAGAGTATACTTGTATAGCTATTAATGAAGCTGGATTTGATAATGACACAGTTACTCTCTATATCTTTCCTAATATCACTAGACAACCTGTAAACCAATATGTTCAATCTGGAGATACTGTGACTCTCCATTGTGAAGCTGACTCCTTTCCTCCACCTATTTATCAATGGGAGAGAAGAAATAAAACTGGAGACTTCTTGGCTACTTCTGGAGAGACCAATAATAACTTGACTATAATTACTATCCAATATGAAGAGTTTGGTGATTATCGTTGTGTTGCCACTACTCCAATTATTGATGAAACAGCTACCTCTAATACAGCAGTTATAACTGGTAAGTATAGTAATGTAAATGATTCTACATTGATGTTTTTTTAATGACATTCCCCTAGTAATTGTTATGATATTCACTATTTAATTAGACTGTATTCTTTTCATATTATAGTTTCTCCAAAATATAGCATCACGGTCACACCTTCACATGAAACCCTAGCTATAAATTCAACTGCTTATTTCCAATGTCATGCTAAAGGTGGTCCCAATACTATCTATCGATGGATCAAAGGGAGAAATCCATTGTCTCCAATAACTCCTCCATTAAATGTTGCATCAGTTCTTAGTACTTTTATTATTGTTGGTAATGAGTCAAGATTAGTACTGGAGTCTATTGTAGGAGATGATGGAGGAGAGTATACTTGTATAGCTATTAATGAAGCTGGATTTGATAATGAGACAGTTACTCTCTATATCTTTCCTAATATCACTAGACAACCTGTAAACCAATATGTTCAACGTGGAGATACTGTAACTCTCTATTGTAAAGCTGACTCCTTCCCTCCACCTACTTATCAATGGGAGAGAAGAAATGAAACTGGAGACTTCTTGGCTATTTCTGGAGAAACTAATACTAACTTGACTATAGTCAATATCCAATATGAAAAGTTTGGTGATTATCGCTGTGTTGTTACTACTTCAATTATTGATAAAACAGCTACCTCAAATACAGCAGTTATAACTGGTAAGTGTAGTAATGTAAACTTTAAAATTTAATGTCACTATCTCTTCCAGTGTCTGCAAATGGAATTGTTACAATTGATCCTGACTTTATGGTAGTGAATAATGGCAGTAGCATCACATTCACATGTTCTGCTAAAGGAGGTCCAAATAACACTTTCCTTTGGTTCCATACATCATATATTAACATTGCATTAGCTAATTCAAATCTTCTAACACAATTTCCACTACCAGTTAATCAGCTAATAATGGAATTGTCTAACATAACTCTTGCTATAGGGACAGTCTTTACAATTGAATCAGTAAATGCTACTAAAGATGGAGGATCTTATGATTGTTATGTTTTCAATGAAGCTGGATACAAGAATAACTCTACAACAATGTATGTTCGACCTGTCATAACAGAGCATCCAAATGACCTGTTTATTGATGACGGAAAGAAAGTTACCCTCTCATGTAGAGCTGACTCTTTCCCTGCTCCTATGTATCACTGGGAAATGATGAACAAAACAACAAAAACATTTGAACAAATTAAGAATGCAACAGTTCCTATATTTACTATATCATCAATCAGCTATAATGATTATGGCAACTATCGTTGTGTTGCTACTAATAATGATATTGCTCAAGATGCTACATCAGAAGCAGCTCTCATTACAGGTGAATAACTTCATGTATATCATTAGACACACATATAATTTTGATATTAAGCATCAGAAATGTTGAAGAGAACAGTGTTTCAAGCCTAAACAAAAACTAAATTCTTTTTGAATCTGTTAAAGTATTATTATTATTATTATCACTATGCAGACATTATCAAAGCTAGACATTAACAAACATACTTCTATTATAATATTTACATTTTACTAAGAAAAAAGTGGACATTCCTATAATTTACATGATGTAATTGTAAATATTTGATCTTTCATGCAATAGACAATCTTGTAAAACCTCTTACTTTTCCTGAATCATTTCATTAATGCTCTCTTTCTCTCTCTCAGTATCACCTGTTGGCAGCATTACTGTAATACCTATCACACAAGCTTTTACACAATTTTCATTTGCCACTTTTGTCTGTACTGCTAAAGGAGGTCCCAATAATATTTATCGATGGATCAAAGGAAGAAACCCATTGTCTCCAATGACTCCTCCATTAAATGTCACATCAGTTCTCAGTACACTAACTATTGTCAGCAATGAGTCAAGATTAGTATTGGAGTCTATTGTAGAAGATGATGGAGGAGAGTATACTTGTATAGCTATTAATGAAGCTGGATTTGATAATGAGACAGTTACTCTCTATATCTTTCCTAATATCACTAGACAACCTGTAAACCAATATGTTCAATCTGGAGATACTGTGACTCTCCATTGTGAAGCTGACTCCTTTCCTCCACCTATTTATCAATGGGAGAGAAGAAATAAAACTGGAGACTTCTTGGCTATTTCTGGAGAGACCAATAATAACTTGACTATAATTACTATCCAATATGAAGAGTTTGGTGATTATCGTTGTGTTGCCACTACTCCAATTATTGATGAAACAGCTACCTCTAATACAGCAGTTATAACTGGTAAGTATAGTAATGTAAACGATTCTACATTGATGTTTTTTTAATGACATTCCCCTAGTAATTGTTATGATATTCACTATTTAATTAGACTGTATTCTTTTCATATTATAGTTTCTCCAAAATATAGCATCACGGTCACACCTTCACATGAAACCCTAGCTATAAATTCAACTGCTTATTTCCAATGTCATGCTAAAGGTGGTCCCAATACTATCTATCGATGGATCAAAGGGAGAAACCCATTGTCTCCAATAACTCCTCCATTGAATGTTGCATCAGTTCTTAGTACTTTTATTATTGTTGGTAATGAGTCAAGATTAGTATTGGAGTCTATTGTAGGAGATGATGGAGGAGAGTATACTTGTATAGCTATTAATGAAGCTGGATTTGATAATGAGACAGTTACTCTCTATATCTTTCCTAATATCACTAGACAACCTGTAAACCAATATGTTCAACGTGGAGATACTGTGACTCTCTATTGTAAAGCTGACTCCTTCCCTCCACCTACTTATCAATGGGAGAGAAGAAATGAAACTGGAGACTTCTTGGCTATTTCTGGAGAAACTAATACTAACTTGACTATAGTCAATATCCAATATGAAAAGTTTGGTGGTTATCGCTGTGTTGTTACTACTTCAATTATTGATAAAACAGTCACCTCAAATACAGCAGTTATAACTGGTAAGTGTAGTAATGTAAACTTTAAAATTTAATGTCACTATCTCTTCCAGTGTCTGCAAATGGAATTGTTATAATTGATCCTGACTTTATGGTAGTGAATAATGGCAGTAGCATCACATTCACATGTTCTGCTAAAGGAAGTCTAAATAACACTTTCCTTTGGTTCCATACATCATATATTAACATTGCATTAGCTAATTCAAATCTTCTAACACAATTTCCACTACCAGTTAATCAGCTAATAATGGAATTGTCTAACATAACTCTTGCTATAGGGACTGTCTTTACAATTGAATCAGTAAATGCTACTAAAGATGGAGGATCTTATGATTGTTATGTTTTCAATGAAGCTGGATACAAGAATAACTCTACAACAATGTATGTTCGACCTGTCATAACAGAGCATCCAAATGACCTGTTTATTGATGACGGAAAGAAAGTTACCCTCTCATGTAAAGCTGACTCTTTCCCTGCTCCTATATATCACTGGGAAATGATGAACAAAACAACAAAAACATTTGAACAAATTAAGAATGCGACAGTTCCTATATTTACTATATCATCAATCAGCTATAATGATTATGGCAACTATCGTTGTGTTGCTACTAGTAATGATATTGCTCAAGATGCTACATCAGAAGCAGCTCTCATTACAGGTGAATAACTTCATGTATATCATTAGACACACATATAATTTTGATATTAAGCATCAGAAATGTTGTAGAGAACAGTGTTTCAAGCCTAAACAAAAACTAAATTCTTTTTGAATCTGTTAAAGTATTATTATTATTATTATCACTATGCAGACATTATCAAAGCTAGACATTAACAAACATACTTCTATTATAATATTTACATTTTACTAAGAAAAAAGTGGACATTCCTATAATTTACATGATGTAATTGTAAATATTTGATCTTTCATGCAATAGACAATCTTATAAAATCTCTTATCTTTCCTGAATCATTTCATTAATGCTCTCTTTCTCTCTCTCAGTATCACCTGTTGGCAGCATTACTGTAATACCTATCACACAAGCTTTTACACAATTTTCATTTGCCACTTTTGTCTGTACTGCTAAAGGAGGTCCCAATAATATTTATCGATGGATCAAAGGAAGAAACCCATTGTCTCCAATGACTCCTCCATTAAATGTCACATCAGTTCTTAGTACACTAACTATTGTTGGTAATAGGTCAAGATTAGTACTGGAGTCTATTGTAGGAGATGATGGAGGAGAGTATACTTGTATAGCTATTAATGAAGCTGGATTTGATAATGAGACAGTTACTCTCTATATCTTTCCTAATATCACTAGACAACCTGTAAACCAATATGTCCAACCTGGAGATACTGTGACTCTCCATTGTGAAGCTGACTCCTTTCCTCCACCTATTTATCGATGGGAGAGAAGAAATAAAACTGGAGACTTATTGGCTATTTCTGGAGAGACCAATAATAACTTGACTATAATTACTATCCAATATGAAGAGTTTGGTGATTATCGTTGTGTTGCCACTACTCCAATTATTGATGAAACAGCTACCTCTAATACAGCAGTTATAACTGGTAAGTATAGTAATGTAAACGATTCTACATTGATGTTCTCTTAACGACATTCCCCTGGTAATTTTTATGATATTCACTATTTAATTAGACTGTATTTTTTTCATATTATAGTTTCTCCAAAAAATAGCATCACAGTCACACCTTCACACGAAACCCTAGCTATAAATTCAACTGCTTATTTCCAGTGTCATGCTAAAGGTGGTCCCAATACTATTTATCAATGGATCAAAGGGAGAAATCCATTGTCTCCAATAACTCCTCCATTAAATGTTGCATCAGTTCTTAGTACTTTCATAATTGTTGGTAATGAGTCAAGATTAGTACTGGAGTCTATTGTAGGAGATGATGGAGGAGAGTATACTTGTATAGCTATTAATGAAGCTGGATTTGATAATGACACAGTTACTCTGTATATCTTTCCTAATATCACTAGACAACCTGTAAACCAATATGTTCAACGTGGAGATACTGTGACTCTCTATTGTGAAGCTGACTCCTTCCCTCCACCTACTTATCAATGGGAGAGAAGAAATGAAACTGGAAACTTTGTGGCTCTTTCAGGAGAGACTAATACTAATTTGACTATAGTCAATATCCAATATGAAGAGTTTGGTGATTATCGCTGTGTTGTTACTACTTCAATTATTGATAAAACAGTCACCTCTAACACAGTAGTTATAACTGGTAAGTGTAGTAATGTAAACTTTAAAATGTAATGTTGTTATCTCTTTTATGCAGTGTCTGCAAATGGCAGTGTTACAATTAATCCAGACTTTATCATAGTAGATAATGGTAGTAGTATCACATTCACATGTTCTGCTAGAGGAGGTCCAAATAATATTTTTCTTTGGGTACAATCCATGAATTTAGATCAGCCTGGTTCAAATGTACTTCTTGCATTATTCATGAAATTTCCACTATTGGTTAGTAAAGTATTGGATGTCTTTTCTAACATAACTCTCACCACTGGAGTATCTTTCTTTATCTCTTCAATCAATGCTACACAAAATGGAGGACAATATAGTTGTATTGTTATCAATGAAGCTGGTGTAGATGCTAACACTACTACTTTATATGTACGACCTGATATTATACAACAACCAGAAAATGTCTTTACAGAAGCTAATGTCTCTGTCTCTCTCACTTGTTTAGCTGACTCTTATCCTCGTCCACAATATCATTGGCAAAAATTAAATATGATGAATGACCAATTTGAATTTGTTATGAATGCTAATCAATCTACTTTGTCATTTCCTTCAGTAAATTATGAAGACTATGGTGTTTATAGATGTGTAGCAAATGCTGAAGGAATTGTTGAAAGTGCTGCTTCTGATACTGCTGTCATTAATGGTATGTGTCTTAAAATGTTTCTTAACAATCATGTTAAAATTAGCACTACAGTTTGTTATCAATTGTCTTCTTTTGATGTTTCTAGTTTCTCCTGTGAGAAGTGTTTTTATATCTCCACAAATTGAAAACTCATTTGAAGGATCTACATTCAATTTGACTTGTAACTCTTATGGTGGACCCCTCAATAATTTTCGCTGGACATATTTAAGAACAGGAAAGATAGTATCCAATGAGTCTGTTTATGAACTCTCAAGTACTGTGTATACTGGAGGACAATATGAATGCTTTGTATACAATGACGCTGGTAATGACACAGCCACTGCTACTGTTAATAGTGAGTTGTTATGTAACAATCTGACTGACTATGAAATATGACCACTCTATTTTTATACAGTACTTTCCAGTATAAATAAGCAAACAACAAACTATAATTAATTACAAGTCCATAGATATACAATTAACACATACTATAGTTTGTTAGGGAAAATATATAACATTGGTTTATTATATCATTACACACACCACCAAGCTGTCTAGTTCTATATAATATATTATATTTATTATTACAAGAGTTAAACCACTTATATTATTAAACTGATATTCATTATTATGCTTTATAGCAATTAATAAACCATTGATGACTAGTACTGATGTGGTTTACAGTGTTTTGACAAGTCATATATAGTATACATGTATTATTAGTATATGGAACTCTTCCTAATAATAAACCCATATAAGTCAAAGGTATATTATATTATTAATATCATTATCATTATAGTTCTAACTCAATGACTTAACTTATATCCTATAGTTGGACCAATCATCATTACTAACCCTACAAGTATCAATGTCAGTATTGATATACATAATATTGTATTAACTTGTGAGGCTATTGGAGTACCTATCCCAATAATTACCTGGACACACAATGGGACAGTCCTCAATTTAGATGGAGGATCAGGTGACTTTGAGAATGATGTTTTTGTAGCTACAAACAGATCACTGGGTACTATAAGGAGTGAATTAACAGTGTTCTCAGCTCTCGCTAATAACACTGGTCACTATGCTTGCAATGCTACTAGTTCTGTTAGTTTCTATCAGTCTGTGATGAGTACAACTGCATTGGTATTTGTTCAAGGTAAGGCCAGTTTGTACATGTACATATGTTACTTGTATTATCATACTTACACAAATATGATCAGATTTGATCCAAATCTAATATACATATTATGACTTCAGAATGTAGATTAATCAGATATAAGCCCCTTCTGAGTGATTCACTGAGAAGAAATGTCATTTATTACTGATACTTATTATATTAATTGTAAAATAACTATGAAATATATTATTATACAGTAACTGACACTGAAAATGAACCATGTAGTAAATGTTTTTGTAATGAGGTGTACATTTCAATAAGTGACATTGATCAACTATAAATGTTGACATTTACTGCCAATAGTTACCTATTGTAAACAATCTATCATTTCATATAGCATTGTTTTAATGACAACTTGTAACTAAACAATGATCCAAAATTATATTAAATTATTGAAGGTTATACTAAATGTTAAATACACACACACACATATATATGTGTGTATTTAACATGTATATGTATAGTAATCACATAATATATTGCTTTTATTAGATGTCACACATGTATTATGTGTACACTGATTACAAAAAATCAGTAATTGAGGTTATCACTTTTTTCTCTCTCAGCTATTCCTGAGATTCCTATCAACCTTACTTTCAGTGATCTCACCTCTCGTAGCCTCAATCTGTTATGGATAGAACCTCATGCTAATAATGCTCCTATACTTAACTATTTTGTGGTTTACACTAATCCTAATTTCTTAGCAGGAGCTGTAGTCACACTATCAGTAAATGGACCAGATCCACCAGAAGAGTTATTTATTGACAATTTACACCCAGGAGTGACTTATAGCTTTACTGTATTTGCTAATAATGAGGAAGGTAATGGTAGTTCTAGTCAACCACTGTCTGTTAGAACACTAGAAGAAGGTATGTAATAATAGCACACTGTACTAGCTACTCTCTCTCTCTCTCTCTCTCTCTCTCTCTCTCTCTCTCTCTCTCTCTCTCTTAGTTCCATCTGGATATCCACAAAACTTACAAGCTATAACACTCAATGCTACATCTATTCTTGTGACCTGGTCACCTGTCTTGCCAAATGAAACAAATGGCATTATAGTAAACTATACAATATTTGTTGATACAGATGTCTCATTTGTGACAGCATTCACTGTTGATATTGAGGAAGCTACAACATTACAATATCAGTTTAATGGACTTCAGGATTTTGTTAAATATAGCTTCTCTATATTGGCTTCTAGTGCTAAGGGAGAAGGACCTGCTAGTCCAACTGTGACCAATAGAACTGGTGAATCTGGTTAGCGACTCTCTTTTTCTCTCTTAATTACAAACAAAGCATATTTTATTTAGTTGATCATGATCTATTATTATTAAATAACACACATAATTAACTAAACTAACTTGGTTATTACTACATACCTCTTATCATTATATACTTATCTCTTGTTACTGTAGCACCTGCTGACTTCCCTCAAAACTTCACTGTCATTGGTACTACACCTAATTCCATATCTCTCTCATGGTCTCCACCCCCTATTCAGGACATTAATGGCATTATTAACATGTACATCATTCGCTATAAGATAATTGAACAGTTGGGTGTGGTTATTGATCCTTGGACATCAGTTGTTAATGTAACTCATGTAAGTGGTTCCACTACTACTGAGACACTTATGAATTTAGAGAATTACACTAAATATGAGATATCAACTACAGCTGTGACAATAGGAGAAGGACCTACTATTACTTTGATTCAAAGAACAGATGAAAATGGTATATTGAATGAATGAATTGATGGATAAAAGGATGAATGAATGGTTGGATAAACATTGATGGATGGATAGTCAGAATGATTAATGGAGAGTCAATAGTTAAGCAACTAATAATATTTCTTTTATGTACTAGTTCCTGGAACTCCACCTCAAAATGTAGTACCTATTGCAAACTCAACAACTAGTATCTATGTAACATGGGAGGCTCCACCCCTTGATATGACCTTTGGCATCATAGAACTTTATGAGATACGGTATGGAGAATATAATACCACTAGTGGACAACTAATGAATGGGGTTACAAATATAACACTCATAAATACCACTGATAATGCAACATTTAGTATGACATTTTTTAACCTCCAAGAAGCTGGAGAATATGGTTTTCAAGTCAGACTATATACAGTTGGGCCGGGTCCTTTTACAAATATCATCACTAATACAACATTTGCTGCATGTAAGATTGAAAATAATTATATTTTACATTTAGCATATTTTCATGAATTATTTTTTATATGTATACAAAATATTGACTCAACTGTTAATATTTAATCATTCTATTTGTCAGTGCCAGTTTCTCCTCCAAGAAATCTTATCAACACAACTTTCCTTCCTCGTAATGTTACATTAGACTGGGATCCACCAGTTAGAGTAGATCAAAATGGAGAGATAATAGGATACAACTTGACTTGTATACAAACCAATGGACCTCAAGTCTCTGGACTGACAACTACTCAGAGTTCCCCAGAGACAATGTTCACTATTCCAGTATTAGTACCATTTACTAAGTACACTTGTAGACTGTCATCTATTAATATTGTGGGAGAAGGACCAGCTACACAATATACATTTGAAACAGCACAAGATAGTAAGTTCACATCACAACATCAATTTTTATTATCTAAATAGGACCCGATGATGCTCCGCAAAACTTCACTTCCACTCCAACTAAGACTGTTGTTACATTTAACTGGAGACGTCCAGCTACTCCTAATGGCATTATAATACAATATAATTTCACTGTAATAAACTTGGATAATAATCAAATTAATAACAAAATGATTGATGTGACTCACAACCAAGTAACTGTGTCCATGACTGTTGATGGATTCTTACCCTATCAAAATTACACTGCTACTGTTTCAGCTACTACAGTAGTTGGATATGGACCTAGTGCTACTATTGAAGGAAGAACTGATCCTGATAGTAAGTATGTATTATTTACTATCCTCTTTTGCATACATTTGTCTAATTAATATTATAGACATTATAAATATCACTTTAAACTTCCATTCATTTCAGTTAATTTTTGTTCAACCTCTCCATGTGGACAGCATGGTACATGTCATAATTTGAGAGATGGATATTTATGTGAATGTTCTGATGGACACTCTGGTATCAACTGTGAATATGGTAATTTATGAAGAAATAATTTAATATGAGAATATAATTTATTTTATATATTTTATAGTTGTGATTGTTACAATTGCACCACAAATTACACAACCACCTAAAAATACTTCAGGAAATCTCCACTCTACCACTAAACTTACATGTAAAGCTACTGGTTCTCCTAATCCTATAATATTGTGGTATAAAGATAATGTTTTCATTCCCTATGGCAATACTGATGGGTCCATGTTGTTATTCCACATGTTACAATTAGAGGATCGAGGATTATATCATTGTGAAGCTAGAAGTTTAATCAATGGAAGAAATGTGTCTGTGACATCATCAAGAGTTCTCTTAAATATTTCAGGTTTGTGACTATGTGTGTGTAATTTGATTTGTGGTATGTATTTTTGGTATTGTTATTTTGTTCATTTTACAGATATTATTCAATATGATGCTGTGATACAGTTGTCAGATGATTTTTATAGGACAAGTAATCAGAAGGTGTCAGAAAGGGTGTCTGATCTTATTAATGAGGTGTAATTTAATATATTAATTTATTTTAACTATTTCTTCAGATAAATGGCTTACTTTCTGGTAAACGTTTAATTAATATGTCAACGACCACATTTTTCTCAATACAAATTCCTAATATGGATCATATAAAGTAAATATTAATTGAAATAAACATTTATATAATTTCTCTGTAGTTACACTGAACAACTCTATACTATTCCTATTGTTATCACTATAATGACAAAAGATGGAGCCTCTGAACAACTCAGGATTGGAGTGCAACAACAAATGAGTGAACTTAGTGGACAACTAGGGATTAATATTTCCATAGTTGAAGTGGAAAGATTTGGTAAGACAATGTTAAAAGTATTATTATAATTCTTTGCAACTCCAAGATGGTTGTCCATCTAGTAAAACAGTTATACTATCATCTTCTGGAAGAAAACATCTAAATATCACATTATCTTGGCCTGAAACAAATATTGGGGGACAGGCATTGGTTAACTGTCCTTGTGGAAATGGAACTTTAGACAATGGACTACTTCAGGCTACTCGATATTGTGGAGGAAACTTTACCAATGGAGCTAAATGGACTGAAGCAAATATAGCAGCTTGTAATTTTAGTGACTTAGCTCGAGAAATATGCAGGCTAAAAAATGTTAGTTTCTTATGTTTCTGAAGGACTATCTATATATTATTTAATATAATTATAGCTTCCAATAGTAAAAAAGATAGTGCAACTTGAGAATCTTACAAGTAACAGTAATGTATTAGGTTCTACTGAAGTAGTAGCTAGTGTGAGCGTATTAGTGAGTGCAACAGAAGATGTGTCACAGAACATTACAGTAAGTAATTCTGTCACATATTATATGATTTATTACTTATTAACTATTTATTTCTAGTTAACTACAGTATTTTTGGAAGTTGTTGACAACATCTTAGATGTCACTAGAAATGTATTGCAAGAAAGTCAAGAAATATCTAACACATCAGCAAAGTTAGTTTTATTGACTAAGAATTAGAATATGTGTGTGTGTATTTGTAGGATTTTAGAGGCTGTTAAGTCAGTTACAGAGAATATACCAATTAATAATACATCAAAACCAGTTGTAATCTCTCAGACCTTCTTTGCTGTTTCTATACAACAAGTAGACATTGAAGAATTTAAAAAATTTGGTCAAACATTTAGTGTGATCTTTGACTTTGAAGACTTATTAACTAGAAATAAAAGCCTTGATTCTAATGATTTGACATTTGGATCAGCCAGTGAACAATCAACTGCAGCAATCACTCTACCAAATAATTTGTTGAGCTCTATTTCCAATTTGTCCAATAGCTCTAGAATAACTAATGCTGTTTTTATCACTGACTCTTTATTTCTTAGTAGAAGTGATATTCTAAAGGTTGGTGGTCTTATTATATCTGCTGCTGTTGTAGGAACAAGTACATTGGAGCACCTTCAACCTCCTGTGAATCTCAGGTTTTTAATTAATTCAGTAAGTATATAGTAAGATATTGTATTATGTTAACATTCTTTATTATAGAATGTGAATGGGTCATTTCCACGTTGCTCATTCTGGAATCAATCTTTAGACTGTAAGTAAATGAATATTCTTTTTATTATCATTCAGGCAAAGATATTGTTGAAATTATGCATTTTAGTTCCTATGTACATATGAACTTTGATTATAAATTTGTAGTGAACACAAATATATACAAATATTTAGTGAAACATTATTAGGACAATGTTGCTTTTTATTTCACACATGCAGATGGATATGGAGACTGGTCAAATCAAGGATGTAATGAAACAGTTATTAATAGTACAGTGGTCACTTGTGAATGTAATCATCTCACTAGTTTTGCTATATTATTAGTAAGCAACAAAAGATAGTGTATATAATTATTGTGTATATATCTCAGGATGTATCTCCTACAGTTAAACCAGCAGAAAAGACAGGACTAACATTGTTCTTAGATTCTGTGACTTACATTGGTATCATTGTCTCTCTCTGTTGTCTGATAGTTACTGTCATCTCTTATATTTTCAACAAGTAAATAGTTACTTTATTTATAATAAGATAGGTGCTATTAACTTCTTGCAGAAAGCTACGTACTTCTGATCATGGTCAACTACTTCTTAATTTGTGTTTTGCTTTAATGGGTCTGTATATCACCTTCATTATTGCTCTTCATAGTACAGGTGTTCCAGAACTATGTGCTGTTGTGGGTGCTCTCTTGCAGTATTTCTTTCTTGTGACATTTATGGTGATGGCTTCCGAGGCTATCAATTTATATATGAATTTAGTAATTGTTCTTGGTGGGAAAATACAACATTTTGTTTTGAAAGCTACTGTTTTATCATGGGGTTAGTGTGACCAATATGATCTATATAGTAATCCAATCTCTTATTACTATATTTAGTTACTCCATTCTTTATTGTGTTGTTCTGTTTTGCTCCAAATTATCAAAACTATTTGAGTGATCATTTGTAAGTAAAGCAAATTGATTGATAATATAATGACTACATATTATTTACTTTTTTGGTAGCTGTCGAGCATTCAATATACCATACTATATTGGTATGGTAGTCCCATTTCTGATTATCTATTTCTTTAATTGGATTGTGTTTATCATTATCATTATATGTCTGCTCCGAAAAAACTACCAGTCCAATAAGAAATCAAAGAAGGACACAAAAACATCATTTCTTCATCAACAACTCATAATAGTCATAACATTAGCTGTATTGTTTGGTTTAGGATGGGGTATTGGACTGTTTGCCACTCAAAATATTCATACCAATAAAACAGTACGAGATATCCTTGCTGCATTGTTTGTGGTCTTCACTGCCTTCCATGGTCTGTTTATTTTTATAATGCAATGTCTACGTTCAGATGATGTTAGAAATAGTTGGAAAATATGTTTTTTTGGTGTAACAAGAAGAGAGATCAGTGAAATAACTTCAACAATTTTACATAAACATCAAAAAGAGCGTCAATGTTCCAGTGGAACTAAGTTTGTAGCAGATGCTAAAAACCCAAATGTATTTGTTAATGAATATGCAGAAATGAAGCGACAATCTGTTTCCGGAGAGAGTGATATTGCATTTCATGAGATCAATGACCCAAGTCTTAGATCTTTAGAGACTGTTACCAAATTTGAGGAAGAAGAATGTGTGGGGTTTACTGAGACACCATTCAATAAAGAATATCTTGATGAAATTGATGACTATAAGGAAAAAGAGCTAAGAAGGAAGAAGTCTGACATAGTTTATACTAATGATTATGATGGCTTCACCTATGGTGAAACTGTATCTCTATTTTGAACATTGACTCAATTACTTTTTTACATTTTTAAAAACATTTTTTGACTCATCATGTTGTTGTACTGTGCTCATATTTTCATTTTGTAGAAAAGGCTATCAGTCTTGATTTTGTATCTAATTATCCATTGAAGTTTTCTGTGGTACTATACCTTTCCTGTTGATTGACTTACAAAAATAATACAAGGAGGCTCAAACTACAAAGTCTTGTGGAGATGTGTTGTGGTGTATTACTGTGGATGCCACCAAGGAGAAGTCAATTTTTCTTGTAGTTTGCATTCCTTCCATATGCCAACTTTTGATGAGCTTGATACAATGATTTTAGTTCAACACAATTATCTAAAAGAAATAACTTACAAGAAAGCTTTTAAATCTGCACAAGATCTAGAACTAGTCCCTTAGTGAGCCACACCCTAAAGAGTACTCTTTGCATTATATTGCTCAAGACATACAGTAACTACTGACACCGGAACCTGTGGACAATAAGGAGAGTACGGAAACCAAGAGCTGATATCTGCGGAAGGCACACACGGACTTTCCAATTCCTGTTTCTTATTTCTTAAGAACTGACATCTGGCCAATTCTACTTTTCAATATACTTTGTGTTATACTACTTTTGTACTATCTCCACTGAGACACTAACCCCAAATTTGTAACACTAATACTATACTTTAGGGTTTAGGAATTTGAATTTTTGGGGTGAGATTTATAAAAATAGTATTCTGTATTCCAATTAACTGCATGTTAACATGCCATAAATAGGAATATAGAAATAGATGTCTCCTTTGCCTCTGTAAGCAAGAATGGTCATCCATTTCTACTTTCCAATTCACTATGTCTTATACCAATTTTAAACTGTTGCTAGACACCATCCCAAACCTTCCCACACTCTAAAGTATAACAGTATGTTTTGTGAGTTGGGGGTGGGGTCTAAGAAGAGTATAAAAGTAGTATAACACATAGTACCTTGGAAAGTAGAACTAGATGTCCGTCTTTAGCTTCTGTACATTTGAGTTTAATGGTGTTTAGCTCTATAACTCAATACCATTAGATTTTTGTCTGTTTGTTGCCTACTCGTTTAAAAACACTCATGGCGTTGATGTACTTTTCCTGTTCAAATCAAAATAAAGAAAGAAAAGGAAAAAAATTAACATATATGCATATATCTATTTATTTATGTATCTATATATGTATTTATGTATGTATGTATGCATGTATATATATATGTATGTATGTATGTATGTATGTATTTGTGTAAGGTGGTAGGTATGTGACAAGGAACAAATTCTAGTGAGTAAAGAATGTAGTATATTTCATATATTAATACATTTACATGTGCATGTACACATGAAATGTACACATACCTATGTCATCAGCCATTCATAGACAGCAATACTAGTAAAATTATACGTTATATACATAAGCAAACACATTTGGCTAGAATTTTATGAAATCCAAGTCATTTAATACATAACCAGAGCTAAAATAAAATGGATGAAGTTCTGTATGTGTAGATCTAATAGTAGACTTCATTAATGGTATGGAGAGCTGGCCCTTTTTCTATTATTGC
The DNA here is from genome assembly GCA_963965975.1 of Xestospongia bergquistia. Taxonomy (NCBI): domain Eukaryota; kingdom Metazoa; phylum Porifera; class Demospongiae; order Haplosclerida; family Petrosiidae; genus Xestospongia; species Xestospongia bergquistia. The sequence goes on from OZ014415.1 coordinate 2,762,113, forward strand.
CAATAATAATTGTTATCACACACTTTGGCTTGTCTGTATGGATTTTTTTGTTCATCCCTACTTTGCTTCGACACACAGTCATCCCTATGTTGCCTTTCACACTCACTTTTTAAAATTTTGTTCCTCTTCACTTTAAATAATTATATACATATATATATATATATGAAGAAAGTTAAAAGTAGTTTAAATCAACCTTAAGATAATCAACTTATTGGATAGTGGCTTAAAAATGCATGAGCTAAAAAGAGAAATAGTGCTATTTGTATAAGAGGTTGTAATCCCAAACTCCTGGGCTCCATCCCTCAAGATCCACTATTAGACTTAAGGAAGTGTTACCCCTTGCAATGTTGCAAACAAAGCTATTCACACTCTACTAATTACCTGACAAGTATCAATTACACTGCAGGTGTTACCATGAACAAACACTCTAGTTAAGCAAATATCTACATCCAGTGGTGTTATAATAATAATAAGACATCCCAAGGAGATCATACCACTCTCACTGAAAGGCATGATTATATTATGTAGTTCATAATTAGAATCAACTAGCTTCACTATTATTTACAGCCATATGACACTTACAGTAGCCAATCCTACCACATTTGCCTGATAGATAACACTAAAGGACTGAAGGTCACTGTTACAATATATACCACAGTATATTGAACAATCATTGTTTATATATTTTAAATACTATCTCTTAAATGATCATATATGAAGGGGCTTGAGAGATAGAGAAGTTATGAATGTTATAAAACTTCAAAAATATAGACATTTAAAACAATTCTCTATCTGTCTTAATGTGGCAAATTATAACAAATGCTGGTGGGTTGTAAATTGAGTGATAGAATGTTAATAACTGTTAGAGGCTGGAATTAATGATGACAGTTTATCATTAGTTTTACTTCCTAGTGTATTAAAATCTGAAGGAGACATAGCATTTGGTATCTTCTTGCATTGTATGCAATTCTATAGGATCTTTTTATTAATCAATAATTTTGTAAAAAAGTAACATAAAAATATTTATACCAAAAGTAGAAGTGGAACATTATAACAAAAGGAACATTTGACATACCAATCAGAGTATTAAAACTGAAGTCCTAATATAGTATTGTAGATAATCAATTAGCATGTTGGATAAATAATGTTTATTTAATTTAAATACTGTAACTTAAATGAACATAATTGAAGGGGCATGAGTAATAGAGAAGATATGAATGTTATAAGACTTCAAAATTATAGACATTTATAATAAACAACCTAGTACATTTATAATAATTACATTGTTAAAACATGTTGAGGCGTTCCTCTGATTTAATTTCCAATTGTTGCATCTCTGTGAACTCTCTAGTACCAATTGTTGGCTGTGTAGTAGCTAGTGATCTTTCAGTAACTATTGGTGTATAATAAATACTTTCAGGTAACCTCTCATATAATGGTTCTTCAGTTCTACATGACAAATTATATTATTATTATATTATGTATATCAATCAATAGAGAACTAACATAGCAGTAGAAGAATAAGTTGGACTTACAGTCATAGCAAACTCATTTCTTTGTCTAAAGTCATAGATAAGTAAGTTATTATAAAAAAGTAGATTCTTACTCTTCTTGTGGTCTTGTCTCAAATGATTGAGACCTCTTCTTTCGTTTCAAAAAAATGACAATTAAGACAATTATTATAATTATAACATTAACAATGAAAAGAATAGCTGATGTCCCTGCTAGACTAAATACAAGTTCAGTATTAGAACTTTTACTAACATTGATAGCTCCTGTAGCTGGTGATATCACTATACAAAGTTGTTGATATAACATAGCAATTATAGAATAGCACTTACCATATGATAAAATCTTTATTGGTATACTTGTAGGTCCTTCAATAACTTCTCCTCTTTCATTTTGTACTGCTATTCTTATAGTAAGTGTGTATGTTAATTGAGGATTTAGACCAGTTACATTGATAGATGTCTTATTAAATGGAACATGTACAGTTATATCACTTGATTGTCTACGTCTACTATTGACAGCATCTAATACTATAATATACTCAAAGAAACCACGAGCTTCTTCTAGTGACATTTTTCTCCATACAATGACAATAGAGGTACCATTAGAGGATCTTCGTGTTGTAATATCTCGAGGTGAAACTGTGGGAGCTAATGAATATTATAAATATAAATTTTAATAGTTTATATTGTACCTACTTTCAATTTTGGTGAAGACAGTAACTGATGTAATGTTACCTTTTCCTAGTTCATTGACTGCTCCAATTGATATATAGTAAGGGACACCTGGACCTGTGGAGACAATATATTTACTAGTTAGTAATGCATTAGGCTTACGTAGTCCTCCTATAGTCTGTGTGTAAACATTTAAGTGAGGATCAGCAGTAACTGTTAATGACAGGATAACTCCACCAGTAACATCAATATTATAACTATTAATATATCCATTAGGTGTGGTTGGTTGAGACCAAGTAAGGTTAACAGCAGTGTCATTAACTACTGGTATAGTGTTAACAATGATATTACTAATAATAACTGGTATAATAATAAGAACTGGTTCAGAGGATACTAGAGAAATGTATGTAAAAGTGGATAGTAAATAGTACATACTTACTATCAGGATCAGTTCTTCCTTTAGTTGTAGCACTAGGTCCATACCCAACTACTGTAACAGCTGAAACAGTAGCAGTGTAATTCTGATAGGGTGAGAATCCATCGATTGTTCTAGACACTATTTGTTGGTTAGGAGTAACATTGATACTATAAGTAGTGCCTATGAACTGCCCACTATTCAAAAGAACTACAACAACTAATTTATATTGTGTAATGATGCCATTAGGAGTAATTGGATGTCTCCAGCTAAATATCACATCAGTCTTGGCTGGAATAGAAATGAAATCTCGAGGAGAATTATCAGGTCCTATTAAATTGATAAATTAAAATTACAATATAAAGTTAACTTACTATCTTGAGCTGTTTTAAATGTATATTGTGTAGCTGGTCCTTCACCCACAATATTAATAGATGACAGTCTACAAGTGTACTCAGTAAATGGTACTAATTCTGGAATAGTAAATGTTGTCTTTGTAGAATTCTGAGTAGCTGTCAGTCCAGAGACTTGAGGTCCATTGGTTTGCATACATGTCAAGTTATATCCTATTATCTCTCCATTTTGATCTACTTCAACTGGTGGATCCCAATCTAATGTGACATTATGTGGAAGGTAGGTTGTGTTGATAAGATTTCTTGGAGTAGAAACTGGTACTGAAAAGCAGAAACAATGGGAAGTAATAGTTATTAAAATTAGTGAACTTACTGGCTGGAAGAGTAGTGAAGTTCATTCTCAGACTACTAGCAGAACCAATACAGTTAGTTGATACAACAGTGAAGTTATAAATGTTTGATTCTTCTAAACCAGTTAACATGATCTGATACCTTACATTAGTGGCTGTTGTGTTAGTGCCTTGTTTATCAATGCTGTTAGACATGACCTTTTGAAAGATTAAGCCAATATATTGTATAGTGTAGATCTCTGGTGTATTGGCAATGCTTGGAATAGAGAAAGAGATGGTAGCAGTAGTAGTCATTACAGACACTACACTGATATTTTTGGCCATATATGGAATTGGAGCAGCTAAAATAAAAAAAAGTTTCAAAAAATTGTGATAAAGTATAATTGCATTCTTACATTTTATTATGACAGTAGTTGTTTTTGACTTTGTGATGGTGTTTGAGTCAGGTATTATTAGCATTGCCTGACAAGTGTAGTTACCAGAATTATCAATGTCACTTGTATCAATACATAATGTATTAATCAAAATATCATTGTTTTCAATAACTAAACCTTGTTGTAGAGTACTATTATGTAGCCAGTTTAGTTCAAGTGCTGGTATCACTATAGCTGGTTTGCTAGCAGTACATACTAGAGTGAAGTTATTATTAAGTTTAGAGTTGGGACAAGATGCGTTCAGAACTGAAATGGAATCTGGTGAAATGGTGAAGTTTTTGATAGTAGGATCTACAATAAAAAGTATACAATAACATATTCATTGCATTTTATGACAATTAGCCTTTATATATGATGTTACCAGTAAACAACCACTACCTTTAATAGTGACATTAACTATAGTTCTAGTAGTATTAGGAGCAGTAATGTAGATATACCCGGCTAAAGGTATTACATCAACTATACAAGTATATGTCCCCGAATCCATTGAGCTACTGAGAATACTAAAATAAATTTTAAAGTGATACTTGTTGTAGCCAGCCTGCACAAAATTTATTTTTTTAAATCTTGATTGTCCACTCCCTGGACTATCTTTGAGAACCTCAGGTGTCATGTTTTTTAGTCTGTTGACCTCACTTAGTTTTGTCCATGTAGTATTAACAATAAAGGGAGTATTAACATGAAGATCTATTGTTATATCACATGTAATCGTCAGTTCACTACCAGCTATGAAGTTATCTGTAGATAACCTGATAGATAAATCAGGAGTTGGAACTATATAAAAGAGAAAAAAATAAAAATACTGGTGACTCAGCATTAATGTATATTTGTACTATCCTCACTTTGTAGTGCAACATTTAGCACACTTGTGTTAGATAATGTGACAGTAATCTCATTCACTGTGATGGTAGCTTGACATGTATATTGTCCAGCATCAGAGGTATTGAGTGAAGAAAAGAACAGTGACAAAGAGTACATTGTATTTGAGATATTGCTAAGTACTGATGGTACACTGATACTCTTTAGGTCATTAGATACTAATGATGTACTAACACTATCTTTGATCCATACAATAGTTGGTGTCACTATAAGTCTGTCAATGACTTCAACAGTACAATTCAAAATGTACTCTTCGCCAGGTACTGCTTTACCAGATGTCATTATGTTAACAACAGGAGATGGCATACCTTTTATAAATATGAACTAATAGAATGGTACATGCTATAACATACCTTCAATGCTTATTGTAGTCTTCACACTACTTGATATGTTCCTTACATATTTATAGTCACTAATGTTAGACAGTACATCAAAAATACAGGTATATTCCCCATTATTATCAGTATTCAGTGGTGTAAACTGAAGAGTAGCTTCATATTTTAGAGGGACAACCTTTAATAGACTGTCTGTGATAGTAGAATCATTTGAAAAACCATGAGGAACAGATACTCCATTCCTTGTCCACTGATTTTTCACAATAACAGGTACTGTCACAAGATCATTTAATGTAATCACACATCTTAGAAAGAAAGATGTGCCAGCATAGAGAATACCATGATGACCATAAGAAATGCTTGTTAACACAGGAGGATCTGTAACATTATAATGAAATGAAATAATATTTAAAATGTTTACTTACAGTCTACAATCAGTTTATAGTTCTCGTCAGCAAACAGTCTATCGTAAGTAGCAGTTGCTGCATCATGGGTACTATTAACACCAGTCACATTGAAATGAGCTTTACATGTATACACACCTCTGTCTTCAAACCTCACTGGTTCCAGTATTATTGTCCAATTAGTTTCAGAACCAGTGTCATTAGTGGTAATAGTATAAGGAATGTTTGTATCTTGTAGTGAATACGTATCTGTATTGTTCATTTTCATAATCTTAATTGTTGGGATGACAACCAATCTCTCTACTACTCTCACAGTACAAGTGATATTGAGGTTTTGACCAACTTCGGTAGAACCCACAGTAAAGATAATTACCTGGATATTTGGCAAATCTAAAGAAAGGCATTTAAATAGGATTATTAAGTTTATTTACTTTGAACAATTATTGTCTCAGTAGTATTGTTTATTCCACTAATAATTAAAGGATCACTTGAACTGATATTCATCTGACAGGTATATGTTCCAGTGTCATTAAAGTTACTATTATGATCTCCATTATCAATTGGTAGAAACACTAGTGTACTCTCAAACTCATTGTTTCCATTACTAGTAACTTTAGTGATCATACGTCTTGATTCACCAGGTATAGTATTGCCTTGAGGATCAAACCAGACTACAGTAGCTGACACTGTTGTGTCCACTACAATGGGTAGTGTACCAATACAGGTCAGGTTAAAGTTAGTACTCTCATAGACAGGACCAGTGGAAGGACTCCCTCTGATAACCATACTGGGAGGAGGGACTGAGAAATGAAATGATTAATATAGTTGATTTTTATAATAGGCATACAATATATCTTACTAGTACTATTGATAGTGAAAGCTTCAAAATAAGAGACTTGGTAACTGATATCAATGTGACTAATGTTCACTACACATTGATACAGTCCACTATGTGATGTCATTAGTGGAGTATAGGATATAGATACACTGTTATCTCCAGAGTTAATAGATGTGTTAACTACACCTTCTCCAATCTTAACAATGCTTGTATTAACAACAATGTCTGGGAGATTATCATATACATCTGCAATACATAGTACAGAATAGTTCTCTCCAGCAACACTGGTACCAGTAGTAATGATTTTGATATCTTGAACTAGCATATCTAGATATAATTAAATGAGAGGAAAATATCTATCACTTACATAGGACAATGGATTATATGAGCACATATTTTGAGCATTTATAATATGTGCAGTTCATAAGTGTCTAGACTAGCTACTATTTGTATGATATAGGTAATACTAGTATTGGTTTTAATTTATAGAATAAAAAATTAATTGTAACACCTTTTTAATTGAATAACAATATTAATAAATACAATAGTTTTTAAAACCATTGTCTCTTTCTTCCAGTATCAGAACAGAAATGACTACTACTTTTAGAACTTTGTCATGTTAATAATAAATTTTATTTTAATGCTATTGCTATACCTGAATCAATCAGTTTTGTCTGAGGGACATCATGAGTTATTCCATTAATTTGTATAGTCACTGATATAATGAATTGATAGTTGGCATTGTTAGGTTCTAGTCCTCCAATGATACCATTGGTATGTGAAAAATTCTTCATTCCTGTATTACTAGATTTGTTATAATACACAGTATAATGAAGTATGCCAGGTATTTGATGAGCTTGCCATATTACCCATACAGCCGTTGAGTTAAGTAATAGTACAGAATAATTTTGAATAACTATAAGTTAAGATAACATACAAATTAGATGTCATCATGCAAATATTAACTGACCTGATTTTGTTGATACAAATATATCACTCCAATTTCCTGGTCCTGCACTGGTATATGCTCTCACTGCAATAGTATAGTTTGTGTTTGGTAGTAGTCCTCCTATACTGTACTGTGTGTTGGTTGTATTACTCATATTGTATGAACCATTACTCGTAGACACTTTGTATAGTATTTCATAAATGATTATAACACCATTGGGTACTGTGGGTATATTCCATGTAATGTTGATCATTTGTACCTCTTCACCACTTTGTATTAGACCTGATACCATACCAGGTTCTATAGTATATAAATAAGATATTGTACATCACTAGTAACTGACTCACCAATTTCTTCTGTCAGTTGTAATACCTTGCTACTTGGTGGTCCAGTCCCATCATTATTATATGCTGTTACTGTTAAAGTATAGTTAGTGTAAGGTGTGAGTGTTGTGAGGATGTAATGTCTGTTGTCTCTCCCAGTGACATTAATTGTGTTGCTGTATGTTGCGCTAGAGTAGAAGAGCAAGTAACCAGTAATGGGTCCATTCTGTCTAGAGCAAGGTACTTCATCCCATGAGACAGTCATAGACCTTGCCTTAACTGATGAGATAGTGATATTACTGACAGATGAAGTGGGTGCTGTAGATAATGTGATAACACCATAATAGCTATGAATCTGAGGATGTAATATACTTACCAGATGAGAGTGTAATGGTCATTCTGGTACCCAAGCCATGTTCATCACTACCATATACTCCATTTAGACCAACAATACAGTAAGTACCAGGATCAATACCAGTAAATGTATATGGTGACAAGATCAATGAATTAGTGGCTAAAGAAAGATGTAATGTCTGCTCACACAGTCTATGACATTGACGATAACCACGATATCCAGATGGAACAAATGAAGGTGGTATCCATGTCATTGTAATAGTAGTATTAGTAGTAGTGAGTGTCAGATTAGCCAGAGGGAGAGCTATAAATAAGGATAAGAATGGTAATGGGATTTGCTGAAAGACAGAGGTGTTTCGTAATGTTACTTAATAAATTACTCACAGAGTGTCACATTTACAAGGTTACTTTGATGACTAGGTAGTACTGCACTACTCTCACTGCCAAATGATACTACAAAGAAATTATATGTATTATTCAAACTCAGTCCTGATATGATATTCAACATTATGTTAGTGGTAGTTCCTGCACTCATAACAGAACTACTACCACTACTGAGTTGATAGAACACCTCATAGCCAGCCACTCCTGACACAAATGACCATGAGAGTTGTACATGAACCAGACCTGTATTCAGTCTTATAGCAGTCAGACCAGTAGGAGTACCAGCAACTGTAACATTGAGAAAATATGTATACCACTCTAGTTAGGGATTAACTAACATGTTATAGGCTGTGATGTGCTACTACTACTTATAGCAGTGACACTACCAATAGTACCAGCATCTACTCTGGCATTAGAGACAGCACATTGGTAGGTACCAGCCTGTCTCATCCTCACTGTCACTGTCACCTGTGTAACAAATCCTGGCCCATCGACCACCACACGAGATAGGTCACCACTAGAAATGGTAAATTGGTTTCTTCCAACTGTACAAGAGACATCAGTGGGAGATCCATTAGAGACATTGAAGGTGAGAGTGAAAACTGGAGGAATAACATCTCTTGTGGAGATCAGAGAGAATTGCATAGTGGGATCTGCATCAGGACCATCTGTAATTATAGTAGCGACATTGCTGTGTATATTAATGATGATTACTGACCATTGTTATTGTATGTGCCAGTTCTATATATTCCTACCACTAGTGTTTGGTTCACTCCATTCTCATCAGGTATAATACAAGTATACAGACCTTCATAGCCTGGTATTGCAGCTCGTCTAGCCAGAGCTATTTGACCTGAAAACCTCTTAGAAAATAATGGACTTGGTGTATTCTGAGCATCAAATGGTCCAGTAAATAAAGGTACTTGAGTACCATCAGGATAATACCACAGTCCAATATCAGAACTATTATTAGCACTCTGACACCACAAGGCATCATTAACATAATTATAATTAATATCAACATTATAGAACTGTCCAGCATGTAATAGTGTGAAATCAGGTATAATTTTTTCTTCATATGGTAGATAGAGTTGGACACCTAACATATAAATACATGTACATGTTATATACTTAGAACAGTCAGTCTACTTACCATTGCTGGGTCTGTTAGTTGGTGAAGGATCATGTCCAACTCCTTGTTGGGCAGCTATGATTATTAGTTCTACACAAAGTACCAATATCTTTACAAACTCTCTCATTTCTGAGTTCTTTACAAAACTGGATCTACACTGTACATGTATTAAAGAATGAACTGTAAGAATAGACTGTTATCATTACTGTTCTAAGGTTAGTCATACACCATCTGTTCAAATGTACTATGAGAACACATTGAGTTGTCTTTGCTATAGAATCACACTTTGATAATCAAAACTGTGAGTTGTGTCAGTTATTATTGTTATCAATAATTGATGACTTGACTAATTATTAAGAATTATTATAATGATGATATATGGTTTATAAAGTGTAGGTTTGCCATGCAAGAGACTATTTTTGGTATATAAAATTTAAATGATTACTAAAACTTAAGATTGCAAAATTTAATCTAACTTAATCAATGATACACTCTACAAAAATCAACAATGTGTAGATGTAAATATGTAACCTTTATGCAATTTTATCACATATATAATTTAAGTTTAAAAGAGTTCAAATGTATTGTTTCCAATTGAGCAGTTATTTAATGTACATCTTCATTTTCATGATCAGTGTTTTTCATGCACACATGATAGACAACCTCCAATGGAGTTTCGTTTTGTGTTTGGTGATCATTATTATCAGAAGCTTCAATTTTCTCATTACTGTTGTCATTTTCAAGGTTTATTGATGACATCTGATTGACTGAAGCCATTTCTATTGTGACATTTTTAGCTACATTATTGATGTGCCTACAAATTTAATTAATAATAGCATTTCATTAACTTACAAACATACCTGGAAGCACTTTCAGTATTGTCGTTAAAATACCTACAAAAATTGCTGTAAGTTAGAAATATTTTATAGTTACACTTACTTGCTTTTCATTCGTTTGCGTAGCAGTAAAAGAAACAGAATTAGTATTACAAACAATATTGCTACTGGGAATACAATCAAAATATATGTTAATGGTGTAAACATGGCAACATCATTGAGTGTAGAGAAAGTGGGTGTGACCAATGGAGATTGCGTACTCAATTGTAAGAAATTCCCACAGATTGGCTCATTCAGAGATGCTATTCTGACTGGACAGGATGTAGTATTAAAGGTAACAATATCTGAACCATTTTTAAGACTGGGCTCCCTTTGTACCCATTGTTCAATAATAGTAACTAATTGGTTTGAAGAGAATGTCTTAAACCTTGTTATTTCAGCTCTATAAATGGCTTGAGTTGGAGATAACATATCACAATATATATGCTCATTTGTGATGTATATGTCTTGAAAATCACATTGACAGTTATCATTAATGGCTGAAATAACCACATTATGCATAAATGATGTAATAGTAGTATTTGTAGTAGCCTAAAGGAATTCAACAATGTACACAGTGCATGTTTTTAGTACGTTTACTTACTGTCCATTGACTGCATGCGATAAATGGTCCACCTCTTATTTGAAACAAAGATGATTCGAGTGCTAAAATGAAAAATGAAGCATCATTTCTGGGAACCAGTATGAATATATATATATTACTTACCTTGCACAGGTTTTGGTGCAAGTTTAAGATTTCCCATACCTGCTTTGGTGGTTGCACCAATTAAAACATTGTATGTACTAGCTGGATTTAGGCCATTGATTATAGTACTGTTTTTTGTACCAGATACTTCCACAGCTGTTACTTGACGTTTGTTGTTATGAATAGTTTGTACAATTATGAAGTAAGATCTGATAATTCCTTGTGCTTGTAATAATGGAATAGACTCCCAGTAAACACTTATATCAGTACCATTCAATCTGTTAGTGCCGAGAATCTTAGGAGTTGGTGGAGCTAAAGTAAGAAGTTTTACAAAATGCTTTCTATAATAACTATGTTTAGGTGGTATGCTTACTTGATTCTCTAGTGAAAAATATCAATTGAGCTGGTTGTCCTTCCTCAAATGCTCCATTAATGGCTACTACAGTCGCAATGTATGGTTTGAGACCCTCTGAAAAAGTGCAAGTAATTGAAGCATAGAAGTAGAAATCTCCATAATCCCTTACTTAATCCTGACACTAGCACTTGTAATGTTTGTGGATTTTCAACTATTTGAGTGGATACTTGAGGTCCATCATATTCACTGACATTTATTTTGTATGATGTTATTATTCCATTGGTCTCAGTTACTGCACTCCATTCTACAATAACACTATTCTCACTAATAATAGTATTGATCTCTAAGTTAGTCACTGGTCCAGGTCCTAAAACAAAATATACATATTTAAATAATTAAGTACTTAATTTATTTACACTACTCTTAGAGTATGTAGCTGTATTTAACACAAGTTGCCAGTTGTTTGGGCAATGTCCAATATTAATTCTGAAATACATATCCTTTAAACACAAGAAAACTCACTATATTGATCAGTCCTTCGATTAAATGAAATAGATGGTCCATTTCCTACTGAGGTTATAGCTGAGATTGTCATTGTAATTAGTTGGTAAGGTTGTAGACCATTTAATGCATATTTTAGCTGGTTTATAGTAGTAACCAGTGGTTCACTGTTATTATGGAAGTTGATGGTTAAGTTATATCTTATTATGATACCATCAGGTATAGTTGGTGGAAACCATGTAAATTCCAATGAAAATGGTGAGGAAGTGGTAACACGAATATTAATTGGAACTGTTGGAATAGAGAAACAAAGAATAAACTATACAGTTCATCTCTCAATAGTTCTATTAACACTTCTGTTTCCTAACTAAGCATGCACATACTATTGTGTATCTATTTCACCATAATGTCCATATATTACTTCACTTGTTCTATTATAATGTTTGGACTTACCTCCTACAATTATAGATACTATAGCAGTGTCACTAACTACTGGATCAAAATAGCTCACAGGACTGGTAGCAATACACTTATAAGAACCAGTGTTCTTAGCCAGTGCTGTTAGTACACTTCTCATTGTGTCTGGTCCTATGTCCGTGGCATTGATAGAAACATTCCTATGCTCATAGTATGAACCAGATCCATTCTCATTTAGTACATTCCCATTATGGATCCATGTGATTGTAGGGATTGGTATACCCATAGCTTCACATACCAATGTGATATTATCAACATCAGTAGTGATATTAATGCTTGAAGGCTTTATTTTAATTATTGGTTCAACTACAAAGGAGAAAGGAAAAGTTAAACAATGAACTTAATTTATTCTAAGTAATTACCATTAACAATAGTATCATCAGAATGATTGCAATTATCATTGTATGCAAAGCATTTGTATTGTCCTCCAGTAGATACAGTACTGATAAATTGATAGACTGGTTTATAAGATACTATCTCTCCAGTTCTGAGGTATATCCATCGAATATGCTTAAGATATGTAACACTGCAAGTCAAAGTGACCACAGAACCATTGAGAGAGTTTATTGTTTTTAAGTCTATAAAAAGACAAATTAATAACAACATAAGTGATAATAACTAATAAGATACTGGTGCTGGTAAATGTGTAAAAATACATTCTCTTTAAAGGCTATCACTTGCATGGTTGTAATGTTATCCTATAATTTGTATCTTTCAAAACATTTATTTATAATTTATAAAATTACAAACCTCATAACATACTCTTAATTACTTATTCATGCCACCTACAGTCACATTATTTGTATATATATATATATATATATATATATACATACATTATCATTCATTTCCTATACATAAAGCTTAGCTATACATATACTTTGGTTGTAACAATTGCTAATAGAATGAAGTCAAGCACACTTTATATATACCAGCACACCTAGCCTCATTACTTGGACAAACAATAACTTATACAGTGTCCTAAAGTATATATGACAAATGCTCAGGAACATCAATTATTAGCAGCCATTCAAATAAAATTGATATTTCATTACAGCATGCAATCTATTAAGTTGTCTATAGAGTATTGATAACAGCAAAAATGATACAAGCCCTTTTTGTTTTATACCCAACTTGGTTTAATTTACACAAGGAAGTATCCTTTTAAAATTATCTCTAACTTACATTTTCTTTTTTGCACACACCCATCCAATTGATAAATGATGTTACTCCAATTAGATGCTGGTAGATTACTACAATCAATGTTTGTAACATTATCTGTTCTTGAAAGAGGATGATTTACATAGAAGTTGGCATGAGCACTAAATCCAATAGCTGCCTTATTTTCAGTCCATTGTAATTGATTACACTTGTATGTAAAGACTGCATATGTTTCTTTGCCTTGGACAGCTAATACAAGTTGAAACGTATTAGGCTAAAAAACAAAATTTAATACATATGATATATACAAAATATGTTTACACATACATTAATGCACTGAGAATTAGCCCAAGGGCAAACATTCAACCATTGTACTACTAATATCCAATCAGCATTAAATGCTAATTTTAATTTTGAATGTAGAACTTCATTGACTTTTTGAGTAACATTAGAACCAGTAGTAGAAGTAAGAATGTTGAACTTTATATCACCAACACTGTCATCCCAAAATGGAGCTACAATAGGTATGTCTGCAGGGAATTTCTGTGGACTGTGATATTTAGACGCATCAAAGCTCACCAATCCATCATCACTGATCTGAAAAATAAACAAATAAACAGGGGTTTTTAATAGACGTATGCACACACACACACACATACATAAGCTTTGATGTAGCTGGAAGAGCCAAAATATAGTTGTGTTGGTAGTGGTAATGGGTATAATACACCATCACTATCTTCTAATTCATAAGCATTTGTGTCAAGATCCAAAAGAGTTAATTCTCCTTGAGCTTTAATATAATGAATATATAATTATATACTTGTATAATAGATACAACTCACCTGATATAAAAATTTCAATAAGTATCATTAAAATATAGTGTACAGTCATTTCTTTCAAGGTCATTGGCTACTGCTAATTTGAAGTTGCACTCACGCGCTGCTTTTTAGATGTATGCCAGTCGCTTGTTTATATACGAAATAACATCTTAATTAACTATAATTAACCATAGTGTTTTAACTATTAATAATTATTAATAATTGTTATAATATTGCTGGATAAAAGTAAGTGGCTTTAAGTCACATTGTTATTGAATTATTATTGTATTATAATTATGATATCTTTGTCTCTATCTATTGTTAGGTGTTTCTACATGAATTGACAACCCAGGATAATACCTCATGATGTCTTTACATCACAAAGATCACATTGTATGTTCTAATGAGTGATCTATCTAGAGTGTTTAATAATATTGTGCATAGAGAGTAAATGAAAGGACATAATAAATTTAGAGAGAATGATGACTTAGTACTTTCACAGAAACAATTAATGACTATGATGAAAGGACAAAATATAATTAGAGAGAATGATGACTTAATACTTTCACAGAAACAATTAATGACTATGATGAGGAATTACTATTAATGTGGTAAAGAAGAAGAATTATAAATTATACTGCTAGCACCTGTGACGTCTGGCAACAACATACCGGAAATCCTAAAAGTATGTGAAAACATATTGATCAAATAATCTAACCAGTACATCCTGTCTACAGTGTTGGGCTGGTACTATGTGATCTTAAAACATTGACCAACAATGTTTCTTAGGAAATGTTTGAAACTTCAACAAACAGTTAGACTCTCCTTTCTGGCAGGATGTCAGTAGTTTTTATAGTTATTGTTAGGATACATTTTTACACAAGAGCTCTGCTGTCTTTCTTTAAATAAAGAGCAACTGTTAAGTAGATACTTAAATGCTAAAAATATATATTTTGTAAGAAATTTATTAACTGATAAGTCTATGTGAACTGTAACATTGCATGACTAAATATCTCTAGCTCATTAGATGAAACAAACTATACATAGATAGAAAATAAGTGTAGCTAAAGAGAGGATTATGATTATGGCAATAACTGATGACTATAAATTAGTGCATTTTTATAACTTTATTAAATATAACTATTTATTAATACAACTCAACCTTATCTTCCTGATGTGAAGTAGCTATTAATTATCAGTCACAATTGTGATTTCCAATCTGTTTTGCCATTTTTGTCACTCAGATTGGCATTCTATGCTTCTTATTTTTCATTTATTTGACCATTTCCTTTTGAGGTTTCTTACTACATCTGTCACTGCTACCCACCTGTGTTGTTCTAATGTAACACTGAATGAGTTCTGTTGTGTTGATTACATATTGCACAAAAGCAATGACTCTGACAAGGAATTAGTATCAATGAAATATTATAAAACCTCAAGCTGATAAAAAGAAGAAATACAAGCCAAACTGGTTGCAGGTGTGATATTTAGCTTAGCCACAGCACACTGGAAATCTTAAAAGTGCGTGAAAACACATTCATCAAATGATGCTACCAGTACATCCCCTCTACAGTATTGGACTGCATATTATGTTATCTCAAAGCATTGACAGACAATACCTTCTAGGAAATGTTTTAAACCCTTAACAAACCAGTTAGACCGTCCTCTCTGACAGCATTCAATGGTTTCTATAGTTCCTGTTAGTATACATTTTACCCATAACAAGAGCTCTGCTTTATTTCTTTAAAATAAAGAGGAAATGTTGATTAGATATTTAAATGATAAAAAAATATAGATTTTATAAGCAATTTATTGACTGATAGAACCAGCTGAACTGTTAGACTGCATGACATAATATCACAAACTTAGTAGTTCCTGTAGAAGAAAGATTATACATAGGTTGTAAATGTAATGTAGATAAAGAAAGGATTATGATAGTGGAAGTAACTAATGACTATAGATTAGTACAGTTGTGTGTATTAACAACTTAACTATTACTTTTATTAATACATTTAATAACCTAGCCTTCCTAATGTGAGCTAGTCATTAGTCTGAATTGTGATTTGCAAACTGTTGCCAACTACTTCAGAAATCTACTTGTGACTTTTTACAACTTTGCAATTATTTCTTGAACATTTTGCAATTTTGTGTCACTCTGGTTGTCAATATGTATCTTATTTTTTAATTATTTAATTACTTCCTATTAAGGTTACTACTACATCTATCACACCCACCTGTCAGTGTTAGTATCATGTGATATGGATAATTACACCTTGAGTTAATTATATTATGTAATGTATATTATCATTTTTCAATTATAATAAGAATTTCTTACTTATAGTGGGAAAAAGAAACTTTAAATCTTATTTCATATTAGTAATAAACAATGAAGACCCACATTAATCAAGTGAGTGAAATCTAACTTACTATATCATTAGATTTATTTTGTATTACACAAAAACAATGACTATGACAAAAAATTAGTATAAATGAAATGTAATACAAAACCACAAGCAAGTCAAAATGATGAAATACAAACCAAAGTACATGCACCTGTGACTTTTGACCTAACAACTACCTGCCAGAATGTCTAACAAATAAATGGTAGTACAATGCTCAAATATACTACAAGTACATACCCTATACCAATATGGAGCTGTATACTATATTATCTCAAAACATAGACTAACAGTATTGTGTTTCCTGGCTATGTTTCAAACCCTTGATGAACCACTTAGACCTTCCTCTCTGATAGCATGTCAATGGTTTCTGTAGTTCATGTATCAACTATAGTAGTTTTAGTACAAAGCAAGAGTCTGTTGTTACTTTATAATAATCAAGAAGTGATATAATCAGCACAACTGAAATCTTTTAGTATCATATGAGTATGAGACCAACAGAGATGGGTAGATGTTACCTTTGATGGTTTCTGTAGTTAGTATTATTATTAACTATAGTGTTTTTTTGTACAAAACAAGAGTCTGTTGTTACTTTATAATAATCAAAAAGGGGTGGTTCTTGGTGTAACTTCACTCTGATGACATCATCATTAAATGACAGGTAGTGATGTCATCATATATGATGACATCATCTAAATCCATCACCTACACCCTAAACCAAACCTTATGACACATAGTGATGTCATCATCATAGTACAAGTTACATCATCATAGAAGTTACACCAAGATGGACCCTCAAGAAGTGATATAATCAGCACAACTGAAATCTTTTAGTATCATATGAGTATGAGACCAACAGAGATGGGTAGATGTTACCTTTGATGGTTTCTGTAGTTAGTATTATTATTAACTATAGTATTTTTTTGTACAAAACAAGAGTCTGTTGTTACTTTAAAATAATCAAGAGGAACTGCTGAGTAACTATAAAAATATCGATTATTTTAGCAATTTATTAACTGATAGAACTACTTGAACTGTTGTATAGTACTGATTATTTTAATGCTGTTGTAGTCTTCCAGTAAGACTTTAATTAAAATTTAATTTCCTGTCAAAACAAAGATAAATTCTTGGAATAGAAATAAAAAAGATGATATAAATTATGTAGTTTAAATTATTATGATGCAATCAGATATTTTTAAATAGAATACAAAACAAAGGAAAGTTCTTCATTGAAAATGAAAGAAGATATATAAAGTGAGATCATTCAGTATCACATGAGACAGACAGAGGTAGTTCAGTAACTCTGATGAATGTAGAAACCTTAAAAGGAAATGAAAGGTATAAAACAGAAAGAAGTGACACATTCAGCACAACTGAAATGATTTAGTATCATAGATCATGAGACCAACAGAGGTGGGTAGATTTTACATTTGAGTGACATATCAAAAACCTCAAAAGGAAATGACCTAATCAAGAAACTATTGCCAATCAGTGTGGTAAAGAGATTAAAATACATATTGAAATATCATAAAAAGTTACAATCACTTCTCTGATACTGTTGTTACAATCCAGTCTGATAATTAATAACTAGCTTTTCTTAATAAATATTAATAAAATCAATATTGTTCACATACTGCATTGACAATAGTTTCTAATCTGGAAGAGGCAGATAAAGACCACTAGAGCTGACTGGCATTCTTCTTCCGAGTACTCATGTGTGTGTAGTAAGCACTTTACTCAAGACAGTTTTGAATCACAGTCTGTTGTTTCAGGTATGACATTAAACAGTATTATGTTAGGTTTTGACTTTGTGTTCTTTTGTTTCTCAGGGCAACTTGGATTACGAAGAAAGCAGCTGCTAAAGCCAGGAGCAGTACCAACAATATTTCCAAAGCCTGCTTCATCATGTCACACCAGCATTAGACCCAGAAGGAGATCAGCTGCCTTTGAAAAGAGAGAGCACTCAAGGGTAATATTTACACTTTAATATCAAGTATTAAAGTAGATTTAAGTAATCAATAATTAATTAATCATATTTTAAAACCAACATAATTTCCTTGAGAAGGAAATTGTTCTAGTATTTTATTAACAGCACAAGCCGGTAAGACAACTCGGTTGTGTCTTCCAAGCCAGCGCCAGCACCAACTGACTAACTGACGATATGCTGTATACCGTAATTGTCTGCAATAAAATGGAACAAATTATTACACCAATTTAAATAATTATGCATACTTACTCATGTAAGGAACCATGGCGTGCACTAGACCCATAATGCTGACGGTAGACATAATAGGCAGTCTGAAGTACCCACATGTCAAGACAAACATTGTCAAAACCGGGATGGTCTGTAATACACTTCACTGGTGAGCTGGATTGGGTAACATGACTTTTCTTGTCTTGAACTTCTTGTATCTCACAGCAGCAGACACATTCAATAGCAGTTGGCATAGGTACACAATGGCCACAGTTACACCTTCCTCTAGTTTATTACATTTCTACTATTTTTTTAGTCTTACAATTAGTATTCCCAAGCCTGCTACTCTCTGGTGAGTCCTGGTCATCAGATTCACTGCTGCTACTAGAGCCACTGCTACTATCTGTTACCTCTGGCTCAAACAGAAAAGGCTGAGCTCCATATAATTGCTCCTTGTCACTGTCATTGTTAATGGAAGGCAGAGGTGAACATGAAGGTGATGATTGCACTAATGTTGAATGCTCTTCATCAGACTTGTTCCCTCTTGTACGTCACCGATTGACCACGCCCACTAACGGAAGTATTTTTGACAAAATGGCGGATTGCTAGAAATCTGCAACTTTTGATCCAATATTTCGAGTGAAAGTAGCACGTTTTGGCAATTTTGGATATTTTTACAGTTAATAGTACTTCGTCACAAACAAATTGCAAACAAAAAATTTGGGGGTTCAGTTACCCTTTAAGTGAATGGAAGTTGATGATCTGTATTGTCTGGGCATACCAGACAATACAAAGACAAACAAAGACTACCACAATTATATATTAAACAAACTCTGGTACCATTAAATGACTCAATATATTATCATTTATGTGTTACGAATAATAAAGTATTTATTATATTGTGACCTAGTTCTTTACAAAATAATTATAATACATTATGTATAGCATATAATTATAGATAAAAAATAATAATATATTGTGCTAAATAACAAGCTTATCAAATGTACTGTTTAAACAGTAATTTGTCTATTATGTAAATGTAGCTAGTAACTTAAGTATCTGAATATTATTATCTGTTATTTTGTTAATTAGCAGAAACCATTTGAGTCTAAATTGCGACTTGGCTGTGTATAATTAATATTAGGTAGGAATTGGAGATCATTAACATAATAATAGGGAGATGTATTGATATTACACCACTAATTAGATTATCCTCTTCTGCCTAACATGAAACTATATATGAATTGGAACTTGAAGAGCAGCAAATGATGACATAGACTTCCTGTTAAACAAATACCAACTTCTTTATTAATAATTTGTTACGCCTATTCGTGATTTAATAACGAATCACACATCTATAGGCCTGATGTCAAGTCTTTGATATATTGAGTTCATCATGGCAGATCATCAAGACGAGACTCTTTCGCTTTATCTAACTAACAATGCTTCGTGGTGTTTTAATTATGATTCCTGTATCTTTAAATTTGTAAGTTAATTTAATTGTTATGATGCTTAATTTCAATGATTCTAGTCTCCATGTGATAAGATTCATAATCAATATCGATACAACGATGTCAGTGCTGCTTGGGTGTTAATAGCATCAATTATTGTGTTTTTTATGGTAAGTAAAAATTAATAATTTGATTATCTGTCATGTTTTATTTATAGAAAGCTGGATTTTTACTAGTAGAACTGTCATTTGCACAGAATCCACGAGAGAGACGTTATGTTGTTGTTTTGGTAAGGAATATGATATTATGATATCATATCTATATAGATATCATATCTCAATATTTAGAAACATTTAGATGCTTTTGCAAGTGCTTTTGGTTTCTTTCTAATTGGATTTGATTTCATTTCAAGATATTCCACACCTGAAGACGTACCTCGTCAGTTTTTTCAAATTACAGATCCAGTTTTGTGGTTTTTTAAAGTACCTTTGTCCACATATTGAATAATATTAATTTAATATATGTAGTTTACATTTGCTAGTAATGCTGCTACTATTGTTGGAGGATGTTTAGTAACTAATACATACAAACTACGATTACCAGCTGCTTTCATTAGTGCATTTGTTATAAGTGTGAGTTTTGAGTTGAAAGCTCTCTGTCATACATCATTTAAATATATATATATATATAGGGTATTGTTCACCCTTTAATTGCTCACATCATTTGGACGGATAATGACAGATCCCTTTCTCCATATCGCTTTTGTAATATCAGTAGTAATACTTCACAATACACATGTCACGAACACTTGAGCTTATCACATAGACTCTATGTTTTGGACTTTGCTGGTGGGGGGGCTGTACATATGTTAGGTACAAAATCTGTACAATTAGAAATGATAAGCTCTGCTATTTTATAGGTGGAGTAGCTGGACTTCTTTTATGTCTATTTTCTAAACTTCAGAAATATCGAGACAACAATTGTTACACAGAAAATGTTTTAGTGGAAGTTAATGAAAGGTCATTAATATTAGAGTGGTTGCATATATAGATCATTATTGTTAATACAGAGAACCTATTCAAGAAGCACGTGAAATACGTCAGTCTCAGTAAATACTCATACATTAAGATCTATTATTATTTCTGTATCTGTAGTACATTTTGGCAATGGATGTATCCAGTTGATGGAGGAAGTGAATCAACAAGTGAAGCTGCTTTAGGAGTATTGATATTGTGGTTTTGTTGGTGAGTATAGACACCTCCTCTTATCTAATATGATAGCATTGTTTACATAGGTTTGCTTTTAATTGTGGATCTACTGAAAGTGTACAGTGTAAGTACAAACAGCTATGCTATCTAGTTATCTTTAATGTTGATGTAGCACAACCATATTTACCTATACCATTTCATGCTGTCCCATCAATTATTGCTATTAATATGATAATGGCTGGTGCTACAGGTGGTATATTGGCTGTTATCATTGCATCTTTGGCTCAAGTAAGGATTAGTGTAGATTTATGTTAGAAATTCTCTCACAGATAAACTCTGCATCAGAGTCCATGAATGCTAATGAAATTGCTAATGGTGTTCTTTCAGCTCTTGTAGCTATTACAGCTGGATGTCCCTTTGTTGAATACTGGGCTGCTTGTTTAATAGGAGGTATATGCATAAATATCTAGTAATATTAAATATGTATAATTATAGGTATTGCTATTATAATCTATCATTTGGGCTGTTATGTGGAGTACAAATTCAATATTGAAGATACTGCCCGTGTTGTACCTGTTCATGGAGCATGGTGAATATTGAGATACCTAGTATTAACTTTATAACCTTATAGTGGTCTGTGGAGTCTTTTAGCACCTGGGGTTTTCTTTTGGTCACATGAAACAAACTGTATTCTTCATGCTACATTTGAAGGTCTATGTTTCTGCTCTATCAGATTACCACCACTGGTATAATATCATTATATCCTTTTATCATGATTAAATGTGTATTAGAATTATTTTGAACACTTGTTAGCCCAATTTATTGGAGCACTTCTAATGATAGGAGTGACTTTAGTGATATTGTCAATAACGTATGGGGTTTTGTTTATCATCCCTGCATCAAAGTGTAACTACATTATAATATGGTATATACTAGTAAATTATAACAACACCTTGTCATAAATTTATAGGTTTTTTAAGAAGATTCTTAAGCGTGAGAATGTCATATTTAAAGGAAACCTTCTTTTTACTGGTCCTGAGGAAATCCCTCGACCAACTCGCATTATGATGAGGAACGTGGTTAGTGCAGAGTCTGATCTTAGTGCTAGCCTGGATAACAATCCTCGTACTAACTATGGAGCTGTGAAAGTTACATCGCGTGAGACATTGGGTACAGTAGGGCAACATTCTGATAATACTCCATTAATACTCTCTGGTTCCCGAACTACAGGAAATAATGTAGCTAAATATGAAGAGGAGCAGGATATTCAAACAATCTGACAGTTTACTGTTGTTGTTATTATATCAATGGATTTATTGATTTAACTATTAATATAGTTAGTTATTTGAGTTGCAAACAATACTTAATAAGATACTATAATATTCACATTTTTTGTTATTAATATACAAGTTATATAATAAATTATTGCTTGAGTTATTAGGTTATATATATCATTATAGTAAGACAAAAAAATTATCATGAATTGCAGACATGTATGAGAGGCCTGTCACTATGCATCACTGTTCGTGTTGATTGGTTGAATTAACAATGTGTGATTATAGATGTTGAATGTATTGTCAACATGATACTGTTTCATTACAAATGTACTATCTGATTGACTAAACATTTACTGTGATAGTACATTGGTAATGAAAATAGTATGATGTTGATTTTTTGCATCTAATAACTTTACTTTATCCAATCTTTATAACCAAAATATATTGATTAAATCAACCAAACCATTTTTACTATGATACATATTAAGACATCCCTCCTAACCGCATCCTTGCCCTTATCATAGTAACAGGTGTGCTTTGTGACATATACATATATGCAATCAAGTGATCATTAATTAGCTTATGCAAACTATTTCAACAGTAGCATATAATTGTATATATATATATATATATATAATATATATATATATATATGTATATATATATATATATTGGACTATATTATTAAATGCATTTTTCTTATTTGCTAAGACTGACATACTATCAAATAGAATGGAACCACAGTGTAATAAAGAACCAAGCTCATATAGATTGAACATATAGATTGAACATCAAAGTATTTGGTGGCAGTGAGGTATTGTGGAGATTTCCATCCTATAGGAAAGAAGGAAAGTAAAGCCATAACCCATCAACTGTCATCAATAACTATTTTATAAGTATGTGTGGATTATTGTTCTTTGTCAAAACATTTATAAAAACATTTGAATTGGTGGTCGGTCTCTGTGTGTAAGTTAATGGAGGGATGGTCAGTATCTAGTTTTTTATGCAGTATTAAAAATATATATTTTAAATTGAATAATTCATAACTTCATTAGTAGATGCTGTTGATACTAAAAAAACCTTTAAATTCAAAACATAATGATAACATAGAACGTCCATTGATAGCATCTAATACTAAAATATACTCAAAGAGACCACGAGCTTCTTCTAGTGACACTTTCCTCAATACATTGACAATAGAACTATCAGATGACCTTCCTGTTATTAGGACTAATATTGAGATCTATAGCAAAATGTAAGTAAACAATATGACATTAAAATTATACTTGTCTTTATTTTCAGTTTCAGTGAAGACAGTAACTGATATAATATTACCTTCTCCTAGTTCATTGACTGCTCCAATTGATATATAGTAAGGGACATCTGGACCTGTAGAGACAATACATTTACTAGTTAGTAATGTATAAGAATGCATCAGTAGTAACTGTTAATGACAATCATAATAACTCCTGATATCAATATTATAACTACTAATATATGCATTTGGTGTGATAGGTGGAGACCAAGAAAGGTTAACAGCAGTGTCATTGTTAAAATCAACCACTCAGTTTTAATAGAAATATAAAATTATATTAAAAGACACAATAAGTCACTTCTCATATTGTTTGTTGACATAACTAATAATCAAGTA
Source organism: Xestospongia bergquistia (assembly GCA_963965975.1). NCBI lineage: Eukaryota > Metazoa > Porifera > Demospongiae > Haplosclerida > Petrosiidae > Xestospongia > Xestospongia bergquistia. The sequence goes on from OZ014415.1 coordinate 2,786,519, forward strand.
AACTATATATTGGTTGAAATAGAAGAAACATGACATAAAATTTAAAAAATCAGCTATAACTATATATTAATTAAAATAGTCAATAACAATGCTACAAGCAAAATGTTTTTAAATTAAACTTTTTGAAATATAAAGAATTATTACAAAATCTTTAATAAAACTACTACTACAACATCAAATCACTATCGTCAACAACATTTACATATGTGTATAAGAAGTGTCTGGTTGCTGAGCCTCTCCAATCCTTGTTGCAGCGTAAGCTGGATTGGTATTCACTGATATATCAGTAGTAACTATTGGTAGATCATAGACTTGTGTATCAGCATTAGTAAGAACTGGTAAATCATAATTTGGAGGAGCTAGTTCATCAGGCAGCTTCTCATACAATGCTTCCTCGGTTCTATGTCAGTAATATAACAAACTGTATTATTACTATATATTTCATGTTGTCAACTTACAATGTTGTGGATGTATTTACTATATTATTACTTGATCTGATAGTCACGGTAGTATCATCTGTTTTGTCTCTGTATAATGGTAGATAGTGAATATGATGTCATTATGGCTAGTTAGATCAATTACCCTGATTTAAAATTATACATCTTTGACTTCCTTTTAACCAAAACTATGACAACCAGTACTACTACAATAATAATAATAATAATAAATATAATTGCTGTTGTCACAGCTAGACCAATTATAAAACCAGTACTAGAACTCTCATTAATAGATGATGTTGATGCTAAAATAGGTCAATATAAAGGACATTATAAAACAATAGTTCATATGATTGTATAAGATAGTACTCACATGGTGCCTCAATCCTTATTGGTATACTTGTAGGTCCTTCTATAACTAGTCCACTTTCATTATGTACTGCTATTCTCATAGTAAGTGTATATGTGAATTGAGGATTTAGACCAGTTAAATTGATAGATGTTTTATTAAATGGAACATGTACAGTTATAACATTTGATTGTCTACGTCTACTATTGACAACATTTAATACTATAATATACTCAAAGAAACCATGAGCTTCTTCTAGTGACACTCTCCTCCATACAATAACAATGGAGGTACCATCAGATGACCTTCGTGTTGTTATGTCAGTAGGACTAATATTGGGAGCTATAGCAAAATTTAAGTAAATAGTATGACAATAAAATTATACTTGAACCTACTTTCAGTTTTAGTGAAGACAGTAACTGATGTAATATTACCTTCTCCTATTTCATTGACTGCTCCAATTGATATATAGTAAGGGACACCTGGACCTGTGGAGACAATACACTTACTAGTTAGTAATGCATTAGGCTTACGTAGTCTTCCAATTATTTGAGTGTAAGTTTGTAATTGAGGATCAGCAGTAACTGTTAATGACATGATAGCTCCACCAGTGATATCAATATTGTAATTACTAATATATCCATTAGGTGTGATTGGTGGAGACCAAGTAAGGTTAACAGCAGTGTCATTAACTACTGGTATAGTGTTAGCAACAAAGATATTACTAATAATAACTGGTATAACAATAAGAACTGCTTTAGATGAACCTGTTATTAAGACACATAACACCACATTCAACTTGGCAACTTACTATCAGGATCAGTTCTTCCTTCAGTAGTAACACTAGGTCCATATCCAACTACTGTAGTAGCTGAAACAGTAGCAGTGTAATTTTGATAGGGTGAGAATCCTCTGACAGTTACAGACATCGTATTTTGGTTAGGGGTCACATCTATTAATTGAGTTGTGGCTCTTAAAGTGTTAGCACCTAAATTGACTTCAATGACAAATCTATATTGTGTAATAATCCCATTAGGAGTAGCTGGATGTCTCCAGTTAAATGTCACATCAGTTTTGGTTGGAATGGAAAAAAAGTCTTGAGGAGCATCATCAGGTCCTATTTAGGAGTATATGTAATTGATGCTGTGATGTGAACTTACTATCTTGAGCTGTTTTAAATGTATATTGTGTAGCTGGTCCTTCTCCCACAATATTAACAGATGACAGTCTACAAGTGTACTCAGTAAATGGTACTAATACTGGAATAGTGAACATTGTCTCTGGAGAACTCTGAGTAGTTGTCAGTCCAGAGACTTGAGGTCCATTGGTTTGTATACAAGTCAAGTTATACCCTACTATCTCTCCATTTTGGTCTACTTTAACTGGTGGATCCCAGTCTAATGTAACACTACGTGGAAGGTAGGTTGTGTTGATAAAATGTATAGGATGAGCAGTTGATACTAAATTTAAAAATATATATTTAAATTAAGCAAAATAATTTGAATGAAAGTTACTAACTTACTTGCTGGTAAAGTAGTAAAGTTCATTGTTTTACTACTAGTAATGTCAATACAGTTAGTAGATTCAATAGTGAAGTTATAAGTGTTAGCTTCCTCTAGACCAGTTAATATGATCTGATATATTAAGTTTACAGCAGTAATGTTGTCAGTACCGACTAGACTAGAACTACTAGTTAAAGTATTCTGTAATTCTAGACCAATATAGTTGACATGATATATCTCAGGTGTATAGGCAATAGATGGAATAGTAAAGTAGATAGTACAATTAGTTTGTCCAACTGTTGATGATATATTAATGGCTGCATGTGGACTTCTTTGGGCTGCATGTAGAAAAGAAAGCATTGTAATTTCTAAAAAAACTACACTTACATCTCAATGTAACAGTAATGTTTTTTATTAAACTAATATCAGAAGAGTCTGGAATAGACAGTTTAGCATGGCAAGAGTAAGTACCAGAATCATTTGCAAAAGTCTTAGGAAAACTCAGAGTGTTTATGATGTAAGTACCCTCATGGTTAAATGTAACTAAGCCTTGAATTACAGCACCATTATGTAACCAAATCACTTCAAGAGTTGGTATTACTAGAGCTGGTTTACTAGCAATACAAACTAGAGTAAAGTTATCATAAGGGTCTGAGTCAGTACAGGAAGTCTCCAGACCCAGAAAAGAGTCTGGCATGGCAGCAAAGTTTCCAATAACTGGGTCTATTAAAAGAAAATAATAAAAGAATTGATTGATTGTAGAAATACAATTGTTATGTTATAAATTACAAGTCATAAAAGTTTTCACAATGCTCCAGATATAAACTATTACTGTAACAATACAACTAATATCATAGTCATACCTATAACAGTCAAGTTAGTAGTAATATTGGTCGTATTAGCAGTATAAACATAATAGTAACCAGCTACAGGTATCACATTAACATTACATGTATACATTCCAGAATCCATTGAACTACTGAGAGTACTGAATTGAACTTGAGACTGATAATTGTTATAACTAATTAATGAAGAATTATTAACAGAGATTCTTGATTGTCCATTTCTGTAGCTCTCATTGAGTGTTCTTATTTCATTGTTGATCTCATTCAACATTACCCATATTGTGTTAATAATGAAGGGGTATTAACATGAGGATCTATTGTAATATCACATGTAATAGCCAGTTCACTACCAGCTAAATAATCATTTTGTCTTGAAAATGTGATGAGTTGAAAAGGAGTGGGAACTGTAAGAAAAGGAAAAAGTTTGTAAAATTAATATCAATGATTCTCAAATTACCAATAATATTATATTATTCTGTGGCTGGTTCTTACTGTGAAGTAACAATACTACTTGTGTTATCATTACTTTGTAATACCATATATATATTTACTTTGTAATGGTAGGTCTAGTAAAATGGAGTTCGTTACTGTGACATTAATCTCATACACTGTGATGGTAGCTTGACATGTATATTGTCCAGCATCAGAGGTATTAAGTGAAGAGAAGAACAGTGACAGAGAGTACATTGTATCTGAAATATTACTAAGTACTGATGGTACACTGATAGTGTTTAGATCATCAGATACTAATGATGTATTAACACTATCTTTAATCCATACAATAGTTGGTGTCACTATAAGTCTGTCAATGACTCCAACAGTACAAGTAATGTTATATTCTTCACCAGGTCTGGCTATACTAGTTGTCATTATATTCATTATGGGAGATGGGATTACTGGAAGAAAAAGATAGGGAAAGTGATTATGTCAACTTTATAACTACATTAGATAATAATATACAGTGTAAATGGAATTAAATACTATGTACCTTGTACAGTAATAGTAGTGCTAGTATTAGCTGATGTGTTCCTTACATACTCATAGTCACTGATATTAGATAGTATATTAAAATTACAGGAATACTCTCCACTATCATCAGTATTATCCAATGGATTGAAGTAAAGTGTAGCTTCATATTGAATAGAATTATTTTGTATGAGATCTTTTGTGATAGTAGCATCATTTGAAAGACCACTAGGAACAGACATGCCATTTCTTGTCCACTGATTTCTCACAATAACAGGCATTGTCACAAGATAATTTAATGTGATCACACATCTGAAATAGAATTGTGTACCAGCAAAGAGCACACCCTGATGACTTTGAGAAATACTTAGGGTCACAGGAGGAACTATAAAATAATATAAAACACTTAATATATAAAAGTGCAAATATTATTGTGTAACTCACAGTCAACAATCAGTTCATAGCTCTCTTCAGCAGACTGAGCATCATAAGTAGCAGTTGCTGGATCATAAGTCCATTAACACCAGTCACATTAAAATTAGCTATACATATATACACTCCTCTGTCTTCAAACTTTATTGGTCCCAGTATTATTGTCCAATTGGTTTCAGACCCAGTATAATCAGTTGTAATCACATAGGAAATGTTTATATCTTGTAATAAATAGATATCTGTAGTGTTCATTTTCATTATCTCAATTGTTGGTGTGACAACTAATCTCTCTATTACTCTCACAGTACAAGTGATATTGAGGTTTTGACCTACTTCAGTAGAACCCACAGTAGAGATATTTAACTGCATATCAGGCAATGCTGGTAAAGAAAGCTAGCATAACATAAATAAGTGAATACCACTTACATTGAACGGTTATTGTGTCAGTAGTACTGTTTATTCCACTAATAATTAAAGGATCACTTGAACTGATATTCATCTGACAGGTATATGTTCCAATGTCATTAAAGTTACTATTATGATCTCCATTGTCAATTGGTAGAAACACTAGTGTACTCTCAAATGTATTGTTTCCTTTAACATTAATGATCATACGTCGAGTTTCAACAGGTATAGTATTGCCTTTAGGATCAAACCAGACTACAGTAGCTGATACTGATGTGTCCACTACACTGGGTAGTGTACCAATACAGGTCAGGTTGAAGTTAGTACTCTCATAGACAGGATGAATATGTGTGATAGTCATACTGGGAGGAGGGACTAAAGAAATCAATATGATTACAATGGTCAATTTTATATTAAATAACTTACTTTGAACATTAAGATCTTTCAATACATGATCATTAACTCCTAGATCATTAAATATAACTGAACAGTAATATCTTCTACCATCAGATGTCTTCACTGGATTAAGTGTTAGAATACTTAAGATAAGATTACCAATCTTAGTGACATTTCCTATTGTAGCATCACTGTTAATTACATCAATTCTTTGTTCTCTAGCTAGATCATAACTCCATATTATTTCAAGTCTAATAAGATCATGTACTAGTCTCTCAGGTATACTGATATGACATGTCATAGTGAACTGGTGTCCAGCAGTGGGTGTGGTTGGAAATAGAATATCAACTATCACATGGTCAGCAGTGAAATCTATAAATTAATTATTAACAATAATATTAGTAGTACATGTACAATTAAGTATTATACCTGCCACATTTAGTGTAAGACTGTTGTTATTATCATTGCCAGTAATATAAGAAGATACAGGAGATGGTAGAACACTCACAGTACAAGAGTACATAGTACCATTGTCTCTAGTATTACTCAAACTTTCAATACGTAATGTACTAGTGTACATGTGTGATCCTAACATAGTCAGTGAACTAATAGTATAGTCACTGTTATTAGTAAGAGGAGAACCACCATTATGAGACCATTCAACATCAACACTAATTCCAGTATTAATAGCATCACTGATGTTAACAGTACATACTATATCAAGATATGTTGCCTCTATTAGTGAACTTGGATGAACAGGATGAATAGAGACAGTAACAACTGGTTCTGGAACTAGAGGTGATAAGAATTATACACGTAGTGTAATACCACATCATATAACATTAACAGATCATACTGTACGAACTTACTAGTTGTATTGATAATGAAAGTCTCATAGTAAGAGGTTTGATAACTGATGTCAATTTGACTGATGTTTACTAGACACTGGTACTGTCCACTATGACATGTCATCAGTGCAGTGTAGAATATAGATACATTGTTATCTCCAGAGGTCACTGAAGAATTAATCACACCTTCTCCAATCTTGACTATAGTAGTATTAACAACAATGTTATAGACGTTATCATCCACATCTACTGTACACAGTACAGAATAGCTCTCTCCTATTGCACTAGTACCAATAGCAGTAACATTGATTACTGGAGCTGATATAGCTGTAATAAAAAAATCTAAATTAGTAGAATAGCAAACAAATAGACTGACCTTGTACTATCAGTTCAGTTAGTATGGAACTATTACTACCAATAATAAAAGGTTCCAGTTCAAAGTTAAATCCAGACCCTATAGGACTAACAGTTCCAGTACAAGTATAATTACCAGCATCATCATTGTCTATAGGAGTGAATGTGAGTATTGCAGAATAGACATTGTTATTGATTGTCAAGGTCTTATTAATCCTAGAATTAGACAGATCTATTGGTTGTCCATTCTTCTCCAAGTTAATAGTAACATTTGGTGTAGGAGGAGTAGGATCACTGAGATTGACATTACAAGACAAATATTGTTGAGTAGCACGAGTGAATATAAGTAAACTACCAGGAGTTATAGAGACAGTTGGGGTTGGTACTGATGAGGAAATATGGTAAATAACATTTATGTTTTGTTATAGTCTTAAACTTACTTGTGACATAAACAGTTGTTGTTACATTGTTAAGTCCAATAAATATATTCTCACCATAAATTATAGTAAGATTAGCTATACAAGTGTATTCACCACTATGTGTATACATCAATGGATTAAACTGAAGTTCATAAGTTTGCTTAGTGTCTGATATCATAAATAAAGTCTGATTAATTCCAGAGCCCTTTAGGGATTTTGTCCCATTACTGTAAAACCAAGTGATATCTAGTGTGCCAAATTCCACACTCACAGAACACAACAGGCTATACATACTACCAGCAATACTTGTTCCAGATGTTGTAATACTAACAATAGGATTACCTATACAAGTACAAACATTATACTTATTACAAGATTTTTGTATCAAATTTTACCAAGTAGACTGAAAGTATAATCTCTGCTAGTATTTCTTTGTAGAGGTATACCAGGTATATTGATGGTAGCCATACAAGTATATAGTCCCTCTTGAGTCTGAATGACAGGAGAAAATGTTAAAGTAGCCCAGTTGTTTCCATTGTAATTCATTGTCACATTATCTTTGATGGTTTCATTACACAGCCATCTGACATTTATATTAGCCAACCCTACTATATAATCTGATACTGTGACATTACAGGTTAAAGTGAAGATTTCACCCACAATAGGTATTCCCATGCCAAGTATTGCCACTAAAGGTAAAGGTACCGCTGCAAGTGATGAAATGTAAGTGACAATAATTAATGATATTTGTACCTTCAACTATAACAGTAACATTTTCAGATGTATCTTCTGAAGGAATTACAAATGAAGAAAAGACAAAACTATCAGCTATTCCAGCTTTAGCTTTACAATAATATTGTGTTCCATTGTCTCCAGTTAAAGATAGATCAGTGATGTTTAAACTACTACTATATCCTGTACTATTTAGCAGGATAGAATTGATAATATATTGAGCATTATCAAGAGCTACTATTCCATTTGGTCCAAACCATGTTATATTGACATTAGTGTCTACGTCGAATGGTTTTACTATAACAAGACATCTCAAGGTGACCATGCCACTCTCAAAGTTAAAATTTTGTTGTTCAGAATTAGGAGTGACTAGCACATTAATAACTGGATCTGGAACTATAATATGAAATACAAAAAAACTATTACTAAGATCTGACACTGTGTACTAACCTTGTAGGGATACAATGAATTGTCTTGATAGTATAAATGTTTCAATATTCTGTTCATTAAAGATTGTATCACATGTATATCTTCCAACTTGAGAAGCTTGAAGATTATTAAAGTTCAAATCCAGTGAGTAAGTATTAGTATTCATAAACTTGTCAGTATACAATCCATTACCAACTGATATGTCACCAGTAGTCATATTAATAATTTGTAAATATGGATCAGCCCACATCACTTGTACCACAACCTCATTAAGTTCAATAGATAAAAAGGCTGTACATTTTACTGTAAAATTGTAACCATATGAAAATGTAGCATTTGGACCTATCACCTCAGCTGATAAAACTGTTTACCAAAACTTCAATGTGAGCAAAAATAACATTTTGGGTTACCTTCAGATATTGCAGTATTGATACACTCACTAGGTAGGTCTCCTCCATATATATAGGCTACAATAAATGCAGTGCAATTGACATCAGGTTGTAGTGAAGTTATACTTAGTTTTGTAGTATTTGTCTCAAATTTAACTCTTGTACCATTAGATATGTCAAAGAACACCTCATAACCTATTACTATTGGAGTATTATTAATGGGAGGTGACCAGATAAGTAGAACTGATGTTAGACCAATTCTGGTAGAATTTAAGCCAGTAGGTGTATCAGTTACTAGTAATTACAATTATATTATTATAATGACATTAAAGTTGTAGCTTACCACTAATATTAATACCAGAAGTAGTAGCAGTTGGAAATGATTTTATTGATGAATCTGTTCTTACAGTACAAGTATATTCACCAGCTTCTCTTTTCCTTATAGTTAGAGTCACTTCTACTCTAATAGGATCTGTAGATATTACTGGTACACGATTTAAATCTTCCTTTGTAATATTAAATGTATTGTCATTAACAGAACATGTAACAATTGTAGGAGGTGTGTTTGTGACTTCAAAGTAGAGAGTAAATACAGGAGGATTAGTATCTCTTGTAGAGAGTAGAGTAAATATTAGAGCTTTGTTACGATCCACTACAGGACCACCTAAAAAGTATTTTTTGTTTTTGTTGTTTTAAAAGAAATCGACAATATATATGTGATATAATTTGAGAAAAGGGACTATTTTGTTAAAACACCTCGAAAACATGCAGTTATTGTGTACATAACAATACATTTTCACCTGATGTTTATTAAATTATGTTCAGTTAAAAAAACAATAGATGACTTAAATGCAAAATTAGCAACCATCCTTTAAACAAAATTGCTTACATGCGGGTGTTTACAAATGTTTTACAAATGTTTTGATAAAAGTGATCCCTTATTACAAAATCAGGTCACATATTATGTTATGCAAAACTTATGTATCCTAGTATGCATACATTGTAATTTGACAACTATAACTATTACATATACTGCTATATGGATAACTCTCTACAAAAAAAAAAGAATTCTCTGACATAAAGCTATTAATAATTTTTATCATATGCATTTAATTACATACAACTCACCACTTTTGTCAAGGTAACTATTACTATATACAGCTATATATAGTTATATATATATATATATGCTGAAGTATCTAAGTCTGTTGAAGAGTGCTCAATGTCGTTTAGACAGAGTGGGTTAGAACTGTTCTATATATATATATATATATATATATATATATGTATGTATGTATGTATATATGTGTATATATATATATATATATATATATATATATATATATATATATAATTAATATTATGATTATATTTTTATTGTATATTTGTTTAACTATTTAATAAAAATATAATTGAATTTCTTGTGCAGCTTTTGTTGCAATGTTGGTATTAAACACTATGTGTATTAAAAATACATATATAATAACTCACCACTGTTATCAAAAGCATTGTTTCCATATAGAGCTACATGCAGTGTCTGATTTATTCCCTCTTCATTAGGAATAATACAAGAGTATAGTCCTTGAACTAAACTTATCCCACCATGTCTAAGTAGACCCACTTGACCAGTGATATTAGTATTATATGATTGTAAAGAATAATCACCACTTTGTGCAGGTACTAGTGATCCATTAGGTAAGTACCAGACACCTATCATACTCTCTTTAAGAGCACTCTGACACCATATACCATCATTTTGACTATCAGCATTTTGATCCACATCATAGAACTGAGTGGCTCTCACCATAAAGTAGTTAGGTATTACTCTATTCTCATAACTTAAATAAAGTCTCACACCTATATAATACTATAATATAAACATATAATATAATATTGTATATATAGTACCAGTAGTAGGTAGAGGAGGTAGAGTACCAAATGTAACAGCCTCTCCTAGTGTTATAGTTATGAATATCAATAGTCCAGTTAGCAGTTGTTGTATCATTGTGACTATAGTGTGGTAAAGTTTATATTTAAATAATTATTATATTCTATGTTGTTTTACTCTATTACTCTAGTATTATAAAGTTACTATCATAGAGAAAATGGCATATCAGCATTACTCACATTTTTTACATTTATTGGTCACATTATGTCATGTAGTCAGAGTTGAGGTCACAGTTCATTGCCTCAAATTTATATTAATTATTTTAGCATATTAATATCTATTATATTAATTGTTGTTTATTCTCATCAATTTCTTTTAGTTTTGTGAGAAGTATTCTACTTATAAATATAATTATAAAGCAATAATTTAATTGGATAAAACAACCATTCAGTTTAGAATGATCTAACTAAGTACACATCATACATAGACCAATAGTAATTGATAGCCTTCATTGTGACAATCATGATTGTTTTTTCTTCATCATGACTGCCTAATGTATTTTGTATGTATGTTGGGTTTTATTTCCAAATGATTATGTTGGCTATTCTCAAAGATGTGATTTTTCTAACATAACAAAAAGTCTTAATTTGAAAAGCATACCTCTAACAATATCATTTAAAACATCATCAATATCTGAGTTTCAATACAATTATAATCATAATGATAGGTATGTTTGTAATACACTAGAAGGCTATTATAAGCCATTATGTCTATTAAGACATTGATAGCCACAATTAGCAAAAGAAAAAATATCTTACTAGTAGCACTTACAAAAAATCATATTTTAATTTCTAAAGTTTGAAATTATAAAAAGGAATCGTTAAATTGGCCACTTACAGTTCCAGTGATAGCTCGTGAAGACATCAAGAGATCAAGAATTATTATGAAATCATATTTACATATCCATTTCTTAAAATAAATCATCCATAGTGCAAATGTCAACATACAGGATGTGAAAACTAAAAGACAACCATTACTCTGAAGGAAAAATAACTTGACTGAATGTAAGACAAACAATATTCACTGACTTATGATAACATCAGACTCATACACTAACAATAAAGAGTTCTACATGCATGTAGCTACAGGGTGGTCCTTTGTTCCTGATAACACTGTTAGTGATATACTGATATTTGTTCAACTCAATGTTTTATTATATAAAACATTATAAAATTATCCTACCTTTCCTGCATTCAGGTTTTAGGAGAATATAATCATATGATTATAAATACAGCATAGTAAATAGTAACTACTATACACAGTAAACTTTTATAATCAAAAGATATATTACATTATGATGATGTCATTAACAGCAATGTTGTTTATCAAATATGAACTCCAATACTGTTATTATATTAAATACATCATCAATCAAATGCACTTACACAATATAGAATGATAGTTATTTTAAGCATCCAAAATACACTAAAAGAGGCCAGTATATACAATGCAAAGAATACAAACAAGATAGTAGAGTTGGCAATTCCATCATCCCTAATAATAATAGCACAGGTGGTGTAAAGAAATAATAGGATATTCACCAACAATATCACTTAAATAATATCAGTTATATATTTTTGGATCCCATCCCTGTACTATTAAGTAGGGATGATGTAATTGCTATCCAGATTATCTTATTTGTATTATTTGTAGTAGACTGATATTATCCATAATTACATTTACTTCATTTTTTAGAAATTGTTTTATTCACTTGTTTCCTGAACTTTTAAATGCAAGCATTTTGATAGTCGTAACCAATAGAGAAAGCTGTAGCATGTTACAAGGCACTGAGTTTCCATGTTCAACCAGCTCACAAAAAGTGTTCTTAAGTATTGTGATAATAAGATGATCGATAATTATTATGACTACAATGATAACAGGAAATTTAGCTAGGAACTTAGAATGTCTATCAACAAGGAAGTTCTCCAGAATACGATAAGATAGTTATAATGTGATGATACTTAATTCATTGGATCATACCAATATGCTTACAGTCATTAGTTTATCAATCACACAATATTTATCCTAGATCTTCTTTTAAGCTAAAAATCAAAGCAGGAAATAGTCTATACTTACTAATAGAATTAGGAGACTAATATTCTTCATTCGCATCCGTTTCTTTCTGTTAAAACTAAATATTCTTGAAAATGGTTTCTCAAGAGTAGCTTTTAATAATAAACTATTAACATTACTAGATTTCGTTTCAAAAGCGCTGAAATTTTAAGATACAAAAGCAGATAGTCCGTTTTAAATTGTGCTACATCTGTAGAAATGATGGCAAATATTCTTTTTACTTTTAGAGTTCTTGTTGTGGACAGAAATTAAGAAGTATTAAAAAATTCTTCATTTTCACAAACTTCTACTATGATACTTGGTTTAGCCTATAAATCAGTCACAACATTAACACTATACTAAGAAGAAAGACTGACAAGTATTGAGATACTTTGATGTGTTTTGGGTGAGATATTCTGTGCTTTCTGACAATATGTTTAAATAGATAATTCGGGCTATCTCTATATACATAGGCACTGCTATCAATACCTGGTTATATGCAAACACAATAAATACACATATTACATCTAACAATATATTATTTTATTGTGTGCATTAATTTACATCAGTCCATTATGTGTAAATTATGACAACAAAAAATCTCACAATCCCATAAGGAATATGATTTAACACTCTGTTGTTATAACACCATAAACCTTATCTGTGAATGTTTTTTTAGTTAAAATAACCATTTAAGATGTAGTGATAATATATAATATAGCCAGTGCTGTTTGTTGTTTATAATATAGTCATGTTTGACTCATTAAAGTTCCTATTTTGTATAACTCTTTGATTTAGATTAGAACAATATATTTAAAACTGCATATGTATATTATGTAATAACAAGTTTAGGTTAAGAAGGGAAGACTCTTTTTTAGTGCAGCTTATATATATATATATATATATATATATACATTGACATATACATTAGTGCCAAACAGGCATTTCTACATTTGTATAATGTAATAACATATTGTCCTAAATAACAAACAGTGCTAGACAAATGCTGCCAGAGTTTTTTACATATATAATAGCTTAGGTTATACTATATGTGACCTGATTTACAATAAGGGGCTACTTCTGTCAAAACATTTGTGACCTGATTTGTGAAAAGGGACTACTGTTAAAACATCTCATAAACATTTGTATACATAAGTTACTATGAATAATTGTGAATATATAAAAACTGTAGAACTGATATACAAAAATGCTTTATGAGTTACTTTAACAGAGATCCCGTTTCACAAATCACGTCACAAATATTTTTCCAGAAGTGGTAGCTTATTACAAATCAGATCACATATATGTACTTTAATGTTCCTTAATACATAATAAAGTCATTTTAAATGTTATCAAATGCACTATATAGCCATTATATACATTTACTATTAACTTAACTATGCAAATATTATTATTATCTGTGAATTTGTTAATTGGCAGAGGCCATTTGTCTGGCATCATTTAAATCACGGATTGGGTTGTATATAGTTAATATTAACTTAAGGAATGGGGATTATTAACATAATACATAATGAAGAATAACTTCCTGTTGGACGACTTCCTTACTTTATTACACTATTTCGTGGTTTAATAACGAATCGTGTATATATAGGCTTTAATAAAACTGGTGTAAGCCTTTGGTGCTTTGAGTTTATAATGGCAGATTATCAAGATGAGACTCTTTCGTTTTATTTAACTGAAAATGCTTCATGGTGTTTTAATTATGATTCCTGCATTTTTAAATTCGTAAGTTAATATTAATCTGATTATAATGGTGTTTAATTTTATATGATTCTAGCCTACATGTGATAAGATTCATAATCGATATCGATACAATGATGTCAGTGCTGCTTGGGTGTTAATAGCATCAATTATTGTGTTTTTCATGGTAAATAAAATAAATTAATTATCTGTCATGTTTTATTTATAGAAAGCTGGTTTTTTACTTGTGGAACTGTCATTTGCACAGAATCCACGAGAGAAACGTTATGTTGTCGTTTTGGTAAGAAATATGATATTATGATATCTATATAGATATCTCAATATTTAGAAACATTTAGATGCTTTTGCAAGTGCTTTTGGTTTCTTTCTAATTGGATTTGATTACATTTCAGGATATTCTTCACCTCAAAACATACCTCGTCGGTTCTTTCAAATTACAGATCCAGTTTTGTGGTTTTTTAAAGTATTTTTGTCCACATATTGAATAATGTTTGATTTAATATATGTAGTTTACATTTGCTAGTAATGCTGCTACTATTGTTGGAGGATGTTTAGTAACAAATACATACAAACTACGACTACCAGCTGCCTTCATTAGTGCATTTGTCATAAGTGTGAGTTTTGAGCTCAAATGTCTCTGTCATACATATCCATTATAGGGCATTGTTCATCCAGTGATTGCTCGCATCATTTGGTCTGATAATGACATATCCCTTTCTCCATATCGCTTTTGTAATATCAGTAGTAATACTTCAGAATACACTTGTCATGAACAATTGAGCTTATCACAGAGACTCTATATTTTGGACTTTGCTGGTGGTGGGGCTGTACATATGTTAGGTACAAAATCTGTACAATGAGAAATGATGAGCACTGCTATTTTATAGGTGGAGTAGCTGGACTTCTTTTATGTCTATTTGCTAAATTTCAGAAATATCGAGACAACAATTGTTGCACAGAAAATGTTTTAGTGGAAGTTAATGAAAGGTCATTAATATTAGAGTGGTTGCATATATAGATCATTATTGTTGATACAGAGAACCTATTCAAGAAGCACGTGAAATACGTCAGTCTCAGTAAGTACTCATACATTAAGATCTATTGTTATTTCTGTATCTGTAGTACATTTTGGCAATGGATGTATCCAGTTGATGGAGGAAGTGAATCAACAAGTGAAGCTGCTTTAGGAGTATTGATCTTGTGGTTTTGTTGGTGAGTATACATTCCTCCTCTTATCTAATATGATGGCATTGTTTACATAGGTTTGCTTTTAATTGTGGATCTACTGAAAGTGTACAGTGTAAGTACAAACAGCTATGCTATCTAGTTATCTTTATTGTTGATGTAGCTCAACCATATTTACCCATGCCATTTCATGCTGTCCCATCAATTATTGCTATTAATATGATAATGGCGTGTGCTACAGGTGGTGTATTGGCTGTTATCATTGCATCTTGGGCTCAAGTAAGGAGCAATGTAAAATTATGTTAATAAATTTTTTACAGATAAGCTCTGCATCAGAGTCCATGAATGCTAATGAAATTGCTAATGGTGTTCTTTCAGCTCTTGTAGCTATTACAGCTGGATGTCCCTTTGTTGAATACTGGGCTGCTTGTTTAATAGGAGGTATATGCATAAATATCTAGTAATATTAAATATGTATAATTATAGGTATTGCTGTTATAATCTATCATTTGGGCTGTTATCTGGAGTACAAATTCAATATTGAAGATACTGCCCGTGTTGTACCTGTTCATGGAGCATGGTGACTATAGAAACACCTAATATTAATTATATATTTATTTTAGTGGTCTGTGGAGTCTCATAGCAATTGGTCTATTTGTTGTGTCACATGAAGCAAATTGTACTCTTCATGCTACATTTGAAGGTCTATGTTACTGCTCTATCAGATTACCACCACTGGTATGATATCATTGTATCCTTTTATCATGATTAAAGCTCTATTAGAATAATGGTGAACGCTTGTTAGCTCAAGTTATTGGAGCACTTCTAATGATAGGAGTGACTTCAGTGATATTGTTAGTGACATATGGGATTTTGTTTATCATCCCTATATCTAGCTCACTTTCTGGAGACAACCACTGTGCTAGAAAATATAATAGCATTATATCATGGTATATACTACTAGTAAATTGTAACACCACCTCATCTTAATTTATAGGATTTTAAAGAAGATTTTTAGGCGTGACAATGTCAAATTTAAAGGAAACCTTCTTTTTACTGGTCCTGAGGAAATCCCTCAAGCAACTCACGACATAATGAATGATATGGCTCATGCAGGGTCTGATCTTAATTTTAACAATGCTCATACTAACTATGGAGCTACGAATTTAACACGACGTGAGACATTGGGTACAGTAGAGGCACATTCTGATAGTGCACCATTAATTAGTTTATCCTCTGGTACACAAACTACAAAAAATGACAATACTCTTACTAAATATGAAATAGAATTTGAAGAGCAGGAAAATCTTTAACAATATGACCATATATGTTGGTGTTATTGTTTATATTATCTTTTGTTTTGAGATAACAAGTAGCTACCATTCAATATATCAACAAATAAAAGAAAGTTACATAATTATAGTATATATATTGGCCTATTATTACATGCATTTTTTCTTATTTGCTAAGACTGCCATGATATCAAATGGAATGGGACTATACAGTCTAATTAATAAAGAACCCACCAAATCTCTTTAACATCAAATATAGATTATTGCAGTGGTTTACATACCAAGGACTTTACTATGATGTAAAAGTAACTTATTAACTCACTGAAATTTGTTCTAATTATGAGTGTCATATCCTTGTGAACTAAAATAGCTGTGGTCATATAATATAAACATTGAAACTAGATATGTGTACATATTAAGATATGTGTACATATTAAATACATGTCAGAAGGTAGGAAACCAATATACACACTTATAATTACAACTGATATTCTATTATATAATTAGCCTGAAATGACACAATGTTTGCCGATAATTTGTTTAATTACTAATACTAAATTATCAAAACATTTGCATAAAACCAGTTGATGCCTCACACCATTTTCTCAGATAGTCATAAATTTGTATACGTGGTATACTATAAGAAACAAGAAGAGAGAAAATGATGCCCATATCTGTCACAGTGATAACTTTTCTTCATGAAATTTTGCATGCCCTTGAGTTTAGACATAAGCATGTAATGAGTTGTATTAGAAATGATCCAAAGGCAGGAGATTAATATTAACATGCATGAACTTCAATATTCCATGCATGGTACATAACACATAAACTGCTGTTGCCATAAGAAAGTCTATAATATGGACTACAATGGTCATCTTTTTACTTTTACAATATACGAGACCAAAGGAAGGCATTAATTAGAACGTACTCCTCTATTATTATAATATCTTTTCACTAGTAGTAGAGCTAGACCATAACAAGACTCATTTATTCCAATGGATCTAGTAATGACTAAACCATTTTTTTAGAAATAATATGAGATTGTGTGAGTGTTAATAACTTTACTGCATATACACTAATATGATTGTTAAACAAAAAATATTAATCAAAAATAGGAAACATAAAAAAGTAGTTGTCTACAACACTAAATAAAAATTAACAATGACAATAGTAATGAGTTTTTTATATTAGTAACATAAACCTTAATTTATAAAAGCTGTCATGTATTCATGTATACAGGGTCATATATATTAGTAGCTTTAGGGTAGCGTGATGGGAACCCATCAATGGATGCTTTATATTTGCCAATATTCTCATAAGTTGCTTCATCCATACATTCATATATATTCTCCTCATTAGTAGATATCTGATATTCATTTCCAGTTAAAGTAGGTGGTCCACATATTTCGTATTCTTTCATTTCTTTTGTGTAAGCTATTGTATTCTTATCGATTA
The DNA here is from genome assembly GCA_963965975.1 of Xestospongia bergquistia. Taxonomy (NCBI): domain Eukaryota; kingdom Metazoa; phylum Porifera; class Demospongiae; order Haplosclerida; family Petrosiidae; genus Xestospongia; species Xestospongia bergquistia. Next base: position 2,804,676 of record OZ014415.1, read on the forward strand.
TTGGCCTGTCAAAGTAATGGTATATGAAATGGTTACTTGTAAAAGATCTGAGGTAAGCATCAGTCCTTGTTGTATTTATATTGTCTATGTTAATGCTCCTTTGTATCAACGTAAGTCAATATACGTGTATAGATGAATATATATATATATATATATATATAAACACACATACATACATACATATATATATAGCTTACTTTTTTCTATTCTGTTTCTTGTATAGTAGAAGTATCACAAAAACAATAACAACTATAACTAATGCTAGCAAAACAATGACAGAAATCACAGAATATAATGCAAATGCAGGCAAGATGAACTCATTTGTATCAGATATGGAAGGACTTGACTGTGTATACTCTGATGATAATAGTGAGGAAGACAAAATATGAATGCTTATTGAAGAATCCTCTGGAACTGTTAGAAATAATTAGAGATTTTTTCATCAGATTGTGAAATCTCATCCTTTTATCTTTAATTACCTATCAAACCATCCATTATTAATCCACTAATCCATCCATCTAAATATTAATCTATTTACACTTTAACTCTAGCCATAATATATTGAGCTTACCATACTCTTTAGTTTTGAAGACACACCCGTTATTAGTTGGTCCCTCACCTAATACATTAATTGCAGCAATTGTACAAAAATAATCAGTAAATGGCTTAAGCTCAGGCACAGATATTGACATTTGAATTGATTTAATAGAAGCAATCACTTGATCATTGTTGTAACATGTGATGTTATAACTTAATATATCTCCATTTTGACTAGCTTTTACTGGCATATCCCAACTCAGTGTAACAGTATGAGAGGAAATATTTGTAACACGACAATTTAGAGGTGGACCACTGGGAGCTAAAATATTAAAAGAAATGACATCAGTGATGCTGAAAAAGGCTATTATGTTATTCATTATATAATACTAGGCTCTTGATTCTCAGACATAATAGACGCATAAACTTATAATAATATTAAGACAGTAGTACTTCAACTACCATTGCGATGTTATGGTTTGTGATGAGATGACTCACATGCTGGTTGTGTTGTGAATGTCTCTACTGAACTACTAGTATTACCAATACAGTTACTGGCAACAACTGTGAAGTTGTATGTATTAGCTTCTTCTAGTCCAGTAATGACTATATTATACTGCAAATCTCTATCATTAATATCAGTAGATCCAGTGATGGATGCACTTGTAGACTGTGTGTTCTGTAATTCTAATCCAGTGTATATGATATGGTAAGTTTCTTTTGTGTAGGCAATAGATGAAACAGTAAAGTTGATATTGACTGTAGTTGTAGTTGTTATGGTTGTAATCTTAGTAACTGGGTTTGGAAGATTTAGAGCTAAAAAAATGATAAAGTGGAAATATAATATATCAAATTTAACTACTACTACTAGAATAAGCTGTAAATAAGTGTTCTAACATGTGGTTATTTGATTAGTTACTTTAAACATACATCTGATTACAGCAGTGCTTGTATTAGTAAATGTGACAAGAGGAGAGTCAATAGGTTTTATTGTAGCTACACATTGATAGGTACCAGAATCAGAAGAGACAAGTTTATCAATATATAAGATATTTTTCAAACTAGTTCGTCCATTTTCATAAACCTTGCTACTTTGATGAATTGTATCATTATGGTACCAAATAACATTAAAATCTACACCATCAAGAATGAGAGCTGGTATTGTAGCACTGCATATCAATGTGAGATTATGATAAGGGAAAGAGTCAGGACAAAAACTCTCAAGCCCAATGAAAGACTCTGGTACTACTGTCAGTTCAGTAAGAGAAGGATCTGGGGATGAGAAAATGATCATAAATGGTGTGGTACTGACTGATATTAAATATTTAATTAAATACATTTTTATCAGAAGAGTACCTGTTTACCTTTCACAATAAGATAAGTTAAATCTGTTACCATCATAGAATCCTGCACATAAAGATAGGATGGATTACTCTGTATAAACACATGACATGTAAAATTAGCTGAGTCAACAGTAATACTTAATGATTTAAAAATCAGAATAGATTGAAACATCTTAGCACTGTCAATGAACAATTCAGAAATTAAAACACGATCAGAAGTCACTATAGTCCTGTCATTTTTCTTCCATGTAACATTAACAATTGTGTGTATATCAATATTAGCAACTACAGGCATTATATTACATGTAATATTGAGAGGACTGCCTGCTACATGAGCTGTTAGTCTTGATACTTGTATAGAGAGAGTTGGATTAGGTACTGCATGAAGAAACAAGTGATAAGTATGGCAATTATAAATATTGGTAACAATGGTACTTAATTGTGGAATTCTATGCAGAGGATGTATTGATATTATAGTTGTTTATTTTCTATAACACATAACTCACTTTGTAAAAATATGGTCTCAGAGGAATTTGAAGAGACAGTCAAATCAATCTCAGTTATTCTTAAAGTAACAGTACAGATGTATTTCCCGGCATTTGATGCATTCAAAGACTCAATCACTAATTGTAAATCACTTCCATTAATACGGACTGATGAGCCACTATTGGATACTAAACTAGAGTCTTCAGTCTCTTTTGTCCACACTATCTCAGGTAGTACAATAAATCGATCAATTAAACTTGCTCTACATATCAGAGTGTAGGAGGATCCTGTAGACATTGTTCCTGATTTTGTTATAGAAACTGATGGTGAAGAAATGGCTACAAAAAGAATACATTGTATGCTAGTTTATATATGTAGTTGCATGAACATAGAAGTACTTATTAGAATATAATGTAAATACTTTATGAAACTTAAAAGACTTACCTCTCACCATTACTGTACTATTAGCTGTAATACTAGTGTTTTGAATATACAACGATGCTGGTACTACAGTTAGACTACAGTGATATTCACCAGTATCTGTGGAATCATCCAAAGGATAAAAATACAGTGTAGCATTGTAAAGAGTAGAGGAGATCTTGTTGATACTTTCTGAAACTCTAGCACTAGTAGATATAAGACTGCTATCTCTAGTCCAAATGTTACTAACTGTGATAGGTACATCAATTGATGCAATCGATGTCAGATTTAGAAGACATGCTATAGTCAGTGAAGTACCAGCATAAAGTCTGCCAGTGTTGTCAATTGATATATCAACACTTAATGGAGGGACTATTATTAAGAGATGGTTACTAAAATAATGAATTATAAGAGAAGATTGGTCTCACTTTTGACAACTAATGTGTAGTTATGGAAAAGTTGATGTTCACTTGTTGTATTATATCTCATTGTACATCTGTATTCTCCTCCATGATGAAAGGTGACTGGACTTAATGTGAGAGAGAGAATTGTTGTTGATTGAACTAATGAGGAGCTCTTTAACATGTCATCATTTTTCTCCCACATAGCATTATATAATACTGGTAATCCCTCGGATTGCTTTATAGTACACTCAAGAGTGAATGTCTTACCAACCTCTGAAGATCCATGAGTAGTGATATTCAAATTAAATAGTGGTAATACTATTAAATGATCAAAAAATTGATGTGTAACAAACAGGCTTACCATGTATCACCACAGTTGCAATGTCACTGGATACAGAGTTGTAAAAGGTCACCTGACTGGTAGCATTACACATGTATTCCCCTGCATAATTCACTAGCATTGAAGTCATTGTTAACACACTTCTCACAATGCCAAGTCCTACAACTATTGTCTGCACTGATATATCATTCATTATATTGTTGTTGATAATATCCCCATTATATATCCATGAAATAGTAGGGATTGGTATGCCCATAGCTTCACATATCAATGTGATGTTGTCGACATTAAATGTAATATTAATACTTGAAGGGTTTGTTATAATCATAGGTCCAACTAAAGATCAATAAAGAAAACATGACAACTACTTAAAAAGAGTGATACAATTGAGATCAGCTAAACTATATTACCATTATTAAAATTTTTTTGATTACTATACATACCATTAACAGTAGTAGTATCAGTCTGATTATTGCCATTGTCGTTGTATGCTAAACATTGATATTCTCCTCCAGTAAACACAGTACTAGTGAACTGATAGACTGACTCATTATATACTACTTCTCCAGTTCTCAAGTATGTCCAAAGAAAATGATTGTAAATGTTAATCTCAATAACATTACAGCATAAAGTAACTAATGTGCCATTATAAACATTTTTATCAGAGCTAGGAGGTGCTGAAAAGAAAAGAATACATACATACAAATATATACATATGTCAGTGTGTTATGATATTTAATATTATTCTTATTGTAAAATTTGAGTGGGTTTTCATAAATTCATGCTGTTAACATACATCTACAATATGTGCATGTGTGTTAGATAATATTTAATGGATACTTGTCTTAAATGATGAGGTGGGCTTTCATAAAGTCAGTCTGTTAAACTGGCTTTAGAATGGGTTGCTAGCTTTTAAATGGGCCAACAATTATTAAATAGGCTTTAAACAAATTATATAGCTGTGATAACTTGGTTATAACTTTGTTATTCTCGACACAACAACAACTTGACTTACATAAATAGACAAACTATCAAAACACATTACATCACTAAATAAACAATACATGTGTAGAGTTACTATACAATAGCTGTATCATCATATTATTTTGTGAGTGTCAAGTATTCTGATCCTTGTCAAATATAGTTAAATTTTTATTCCAAAATTGTTGTTTTTGCACATTATATACATTATAGTCATTACATGTTCAGATTTTACAAGTATATATACCTAATATATGTTATTATACTCCCACTAGTTGCTATTACACTGTGAAACAGTTTTTGTACAAATGCTAGTGAAACTGCTAAATGGTAATCTTTAGAATTTAAAATAACAAATGATGTCTTTTAGCTATAGTGCAATGTGTAACATGATAAAAAAGCATTTTAATAAAGGAGAAATGACAATGTACCAGTATGAGTGAAAATTTAGTGTTTTTTTCACTTTTAGTTATAGATAAATGAAAATTTTTCATCTTTCATAAGCTGGCTGAATCTCTTGTTTCTATAAAAATAGTTTTTCTTTAATTTTGTTTATTTAGGAATCCTTTGGTGAGTAATACTGTCATTGTTACATCATGTATCTAATTCTTGATGCTATGACTTGCTAATAAATTATGTGTTTGAGATTTGTATGCCTTTAACACTTCAAAAAATATTGTGTCATCTCAACCAAGTTCTTAGTTGTCAGAGTTTCATCAATAAGGTGTAGCCTAATAACTGATTACTACAAAGTCAACCTAGTCTAACTCAGCATATATAAAACCAACTATAGAAGCCAAAAGTAATCTTTGTAGTTTATGGGTACTATTCAACTGAACTAACTGGTATAATGACTAGTTCAATTGAAATAGTATCTGCTTGTGGCTTCTATTATAGAGTAACTTAACTACAAAGATTACTTTTTGGCTTCTAGTTGGCTTTATACTAGGTTTGGCTTTGTGGTAATCTAGTATTAGGTTATATCATATTGATGAATCTATGGTAACAAAGGCTTTGTTTAAAATGACACAAAGCTTTTTAAAGTTATTATCACTAACTTTTTAAATATAATCAAATCTTCTCCCTGAAGTGAAAATATCCGGTCATAAAATGTTTTAATTAACTACATTTTAGCAAAAAATTCTTGTTAAACCTTGCAAACAATGAATTAAATGCTAATAAGTGCTAAGCAATCTATATGATATCACTACTAAAATAAATTATTGGTTGTTTAAACCAATTCATATACACTTTAGTTGCATGCATCCCTATAATATATATTGAATTCTATGTATGAATTTCATATATACGCTGGTTCAGCATCCTGTTATCATGTGTAGATTTAACTATTATCTACATGAACAATCAATTCTATAGTACAATTGTTTGATTAGTAATGGAAACTGGGAATTATGATAATTAAATGGAATTTGTAATCTGTATTACCATATATGGTAAAATAAACCAATTAATTTTTAATGTGATACGCACATACACTTACCATTGTTGAGCTGGTAAATGACATTGCTCCAATATGATATAGGTAGATTATTACAATCAATGTCTGTAACATTATCTGTTTTTGAAAGAGGATGATTTTTATAAAAACAGTCATCAGCACTAAACCCAATAACTGCCTTATTACGAGTCCATTGTAATTGATCACACCTGTATGTAAAGACTGCATACGTTTCCTTGCCTTGAACAGCCAATACAAGTTGAAACGTATTAGGCTAAAAAAGAAATATATACGATATGTATAAAATATGTTTACACTTACATTAATTCCATTGCACTGAGGATTTAAATAAGGGCAAACATTCAACCATTGTGCTACTAATATCCAATCAGCATTAAATGTCAAATTTACTTCTGAAGATACAAAGTCATTGACTTGTTGAATGGTATTAGAACTAGAAGTAGAAGTGAAAATTTTGTAGCTCATGTTTCCCAAACCATTTAAGTTTATATCATCCCAAAATGGAGCTACAACAGGTTTGTCTATAGGAAACAACTGTGGGCTATATGAAGCATAAGATACTCCAAAGCTAACTAATCCATTACTGCTTATCTGAAAAAAAAACTAAATAAGATAAATATAATTTTTTTAACATACATAGGAAGTACTGTAGCTGGCTGACCCAAAATATAGCTGTGATGGCAGTGAAACATGAGAATAACCATCATCAACATTGTCTAGTACATTTGGTGATGGACCAAGATCCAAAAAGGATAATTCTCTTTGAGCTTTGATCAAAAGATATAGTTATACCTATTACTATAACACTTAATGATTTTACCTGAGACAAAAGTTACAAAAACAGCGATTACAATGCACTCAACTGCCATTTCCTTTTCTCTTCGTTCGATTGAGTGGGTGGACAATGATAATTGCACGGAAATTAATATTAAGAATTCACAAATAATCAATCACTAAGATATTCCGAGTTGTGATAACAAAACAACATGTTATGGTAATAGATGTTAAGAGACTGTCATTGTTTGCCACTGTTCTCTAAACTTTTCACGAATTAACATATTAAGTGATAAGATAAATGAACTGAATACAATTTTCAAACTTTAAAATCAGTTGTAACAACAATTACTTTTACATTTACATTAATTGCCCAATACAAAATACCACATCTTCAACTCCTTAGTCAAAAACGCGCATACATAACATGTATTAATAAAGTGATTGTGGTTTCTCAACTATTAACTCTAACCAATAAGAAAGTCAACAAAAGGATAGCATTGATACTCCAGGACTTACAAATACTATTTGAAACAATGCTCAACATTCATATTGAGTAAAGGTTTGCTTGACATGCATGCTCATTATATTGTCATCATTGTTTACAATCTGTACATGTAAATACATTTAAGCTATTGTGAATAGTCATTAAGTGTTTTATTTGTTCTTTCTATTTTCATTCTAAGTTCAATGTTATTATGTTTAGGCGAGTGGGTTTTGTATTATTTTTTAGAAGTTGTTTCTCTATCATTCCAGTTTCTGTATGACTAAAAAATTATCTTGTTTATACAGATATCTCTCTTGTTCTAAAATTAGTAGCATCAATATTTTTCCCACAATTTCTTAATGATTACCTGGAATGTCTGTATATGTTTGCTCTGGTAGTCATATTTATGCATACTGTGTTTATGCTGGAATTTCAAGGTCAAGGTTGTATGCTAATATACTGTCCTAAAAATGAAATGATCATGAAGCATCACAGATATAATGTATTTGAGTGCAAAGTACAGGGGAAAATCTACTGTACTGAAGATCTTTTTATCTCACTTCTTCAATGATATCATTTTCTTTAGAAATATACAATTAGAACTAACAATACAAAATTAAAACATTGGAAAGAGGAATTATTATTAACAATATATAGGATACTTCTGACAACACTGATAACTATAAACTAACATCATTTAATATAATAATACACAAGCAATAATTAACAACCACAACAATTCATGTTTGGTAGTCATCGTCTTCATTATTACCATCAATCTCTTTTTTAGAGCATTCAAAATGATGCTCTTCATTATTATCATCAACATTAGTTGGTTTTTCAACATCTCTATCATCAACAGACATATATATGGCATTTGAGGTTTCATCAGCATGTAAATTATGGATGACTTCTCCTTGTTCCAAAATCTCTTTTATTCTGGCTTCATCAATTCGTTCATAAAGATTGTCTTCTTCCTTATCAATAGTAAATGGTGTTTCATATTCTGACAGCTGTGAGTGTCTGTATATTATACAATCTTGCATTTCTGTGTCTGGTAATAGTCGACGTGCTGTACCGTATGCTTCGTTCATTGTAGACCTGTTAAATCAAATGAAATATTTATCTTGAAATTTAACGATAATAAATATTAAAAGCCTTTAAAGATTTGCTACCATTATTATTATGCATAAGTAACTTACATAATTTTAATATCATCAGTGTCATTTCTTGGATTAGTGTTCACATCCCTTCAAGAATAATAAAAGTTTATAATATTATACAGTTACATAATTTAAATACAATTATCTAATTGAAAAGATGGTTTCGCTAAATACAATGCAAACTAGCAATTGAGGACAATTATTAATGCCTTTGTACTTGTATGCTTAAATACTTTAGTAAGCTCTTGTCATAATGATTAAATGTTCACATTGCCATTTCATACAAGACTTGAAATTTCAAAAAATTTTTTAACGTTCAGACTTACTTGGACCTTTTTCGTTTTAAATACAGCAATAATAGAACAACCACCACTACTACAATCACTACTAATACTATTATAACAATTACTGAAGATATCACAGGTACAACTGCTGAAGAACTTTGAGTAGAAGGGTTTAATGGATTGCTGCAAAAAGGCTCATTTGTTGAAGTTATAGTGACTGGACAATTTGTATCAAAAGTCACAATAGCTGGACCACTTCTAACACTGGGATTACTTTGAATCCATTGTTCAATAATAGTAACCAATTGATTTGATGACAATGATTTAAAACTTGTTATCTTGGCCCTATAAGTAGCTAGAGTTGGAAATGATAAATCACAATGTAGTTGTTCATTTGTAATGTACACTTCTTGGAAGTCACATTGACAGCTATCATTAATGGCTGTAATAACTGCATTACGCATAAATGATGTAATAGTAGTATTTGTAGTAGCCTAATGAATATAAGATATAGCAAATGAGCAATAAAAGATTTACTTACTGTCCATTCACTGCATGAAGAAAATGCTCCACCTCTTATTTGAAACAGAGATGACTCAGGAGCTAAAGAAGAAAATATGTTTTATTTTTTGTATAATACCTTTCACTAAAGAGTCTGTATACTTACGTTGTATATTATTTGTCAAATGACCTAAAGTCCCTAGTCCTTCCTTAGTAACAGCACCAACTAATACACTATATGAAAAGGCTGGGTTTAAACCACCAATAATAGCACTGCTCCTATTGGCTGGGATTTGCTCTCTAATTGCTTGACGTTTTCTACTGCTTACAACTTGTAATATGATGCTGTATGATTGAATAATTCCTTGTGCTTGTGATAATGGAATGGGTTCCCAAATAATACTTATATGAGTACCATTAAGCCTTGTAGCACTAACATTGTTAGGAGCTGGTGGAGCTAAATGAGATATACAATGTATATTTGGTATTTTTATGATATGTTTACTTGATTCTTTAGTAAAGAATATCAGTTTAGCTGGTATTCCATCTTCTAAGGCTCCATTAGTAGCTACTACAGTGACAACATAAGGTTTGAGACCCTCTGAAAAAACAATTAAACAAAATTAATAATAAATGCCTGTTCCTTTACCTAATCTTACAACAACTGTTTGTAATGTTTGAGGATTGTTAATTATTTGAGTTGATACTTGAGGTCCATCATATTCACTGACATTTACTTTATATGATGTTATTATTCCATTGGCTTCAGTTACTGCACTCCATTCAACAACTACACTATTCTCACTAATAATAGTATCGATCTCCAAGTTAGTCACTGGTCCTGGTCCTAAAAGAGACACAACACACTCTAATAGATGCTATTTAAATGTAAAGTGAATGCATTTATTTGAGGTTAAAGGCTTATCATCTATGGTATTGCATTAATAAGTTTGCTTTTTTAGCTGTTACAGGAACAAAAATATAATTCAATTTCTCCAAGGACTATTAAATGAGTCAATATGTTTCAGTATTACAGGCAAGTTCATGCACTAACATTAATAGTTCTATTGTGTCTCTTCTTTATTCCAACATTAATAAAAGTATAATTTAAAAAATGGATAAAAGTGTACAGTATGAGCTCGTGTTGTAATCACATTAAAATGTAATGTAACTGGCTTACTATATTGATCAGTCCTTTGAGTAAATGAAATAGATGGTCCATTTCCTACTACAGTTCCAGCTGAGATTGTCAATGTTATTTGTTGGTAAGGTCGTAGACCATTTAATGTATATTTTGGTTGGTTTGTAGTAGTAAATAGTGGTTCACTGCTATTATGGAAATTGATGGTTAAGTTATATCTTATGATGTTGCCATTAGGTGTACTTGGTGGAGACCATGTATATTCCAGTGAAAATGGCGAGGAGGATGAAATAAGAATGCCTGTTACAGAATTCCCTGGAACTGTTAAAGAGAAGTTATTACAATTTACAATTTTTCCCTTCTACTTTCTATCCAATTGTCCTTCCAATCAGTCCATCTTTAATTAGACATTCTTTTATTCATCTATTTCATCATCTATTTTGTCAATCTTCAAGCACCATTTAAACATATGACTATCCATCAATTAGTTCATTAATTAAATGATCATACCATCTTCACTTGTTTTAAAGGCACATCCATTAATAGTAGGTCCTTGACCTACTACATTGATAGCAGCTATGTTACAGATGTAATCAGTGAATGGGGTAAGCCCAGACAAAGATAATGAGGTTGGAACAGATGTATCAGAAACTGAGAGTAGACCATTGATGTAACAAGTAATGTTATATCTTAAGATGTTTCCATTTTGACTAGATCTCACTGGCATATCCCAACTCAGTGTAACAGATCGAGAAAGAATTGATGTAGCACGACAATTCCGTGGTGGGCCAGTAGGACCTAATATATATGCAAAGAACGTCCAAGTTACATTTGTAATTATGCTATCACAATTATGTTTGAAAACTAGTGTTTGTTAAAATATAAACAGTTTCAAAGGAACTTAAATCTTATGGTGATATTCATTGAAATTCTGTATATATAATAATATCACTCACGTGCTGGTTGTGTTGTGAATGTCTCTACTGAACTACTAGTACTACCAATACAGTTACTGGCTACAACTGTGAAGTTGTATGTATTAGCTTCTTCTAGTCCAGTAATGACAATATTATACTGCAAATTTCTATCATTAATATCAGTAGATCCAGTGATGGAATCACTTGTAGACTGTGTGTTCTGTAATTCTAATCCAGTGTATATGATATGGTAAGTTTCTTTTGTGTAGGCAATAGATGAAACAGTAAAGTTGATATTGACTGTAGTTGTTGTTGTTATGGTTGTAATCTTAGTAACTGAATATGGAGTGATTGAGGCTACAAAGAGAAAAAAGTGTGCAAAACTAAAAAAATCAAATGTCAAAAATATTATGTTGTATTAAATAATGTTCTAATTGCATTTATAATACAGCATTAACTATTAAACATACATCTGATTACAGCAGTGCTTGTATTAGTAAATGTGACAAGTGGTGAGTCAACAGGTTTTATTGTAGCTACACATTGATAGGTACCAGAATCAGAAGAGACAACTTTATGAATGTGTAAGATGTTTTTCAAAGTAGTTCGCCCATTTTCATAAACCTTGTTACCTTGACGAATTGTATCATTATGGAACCAATTAACGTCAAATTCTACTGCGTCAAGAATTAGAGCTGGTATCGTAGCATTGCATATCAATGTGAGATTATGATAAGGAAAGGATTCAGGACAAGAACTCTCAAGTCCAATGAATGACTCTGGTACTACTGTCAGTTCAGTTAGAGAAGGATCTACAGATTGATATTGAGTGAATTAAAAATTACATTATATTTTTACATCAACAGTGTATATAGCTGATTGCTTACCTGAGATGTGAAGAGTTTTAGCATCTGTAGCTATTGTTGAGTCTTGCAAATAAATATAGGATGGATTACTCTGTACCAACACATTACATGTATAATAAGCTGAATCAATAGATCTACTTAATGATTTAAAAACAAGAATTGATTGAGACATCTTGGCACTGTGTGTCAGCAACTCGGAGGTGAAAAAACGATCAGAGCCAAGAAGAGTATTGTCATTTTTCTTCCAAGTAACATTGATGGTTGTGGGTACATCAATATTAGCAACCATTGGTTCTATATTACATGTGATGTTCAGAGGACTGCCTGCTATAAGATCTGTTAATCTTGATGGTTGCACTGAGATTGTTGGCTTACGAACTGTATAAAGAACAGTAGTACAATTGTAATTAATAGAATCATTATGTTTGTAAAGATGAAATGCAGGATAAACAATTTCTTATTGCATCAATGATAACTCACTTTGTAAAAATATGGTCTCAGAAGAATTTGAAGAGACAGTCAAATCAATCACAGTGATTCTTAAAGTAACAGTACAGATGTATTTCCCGGCATTTGATGCATTCAAAGACTCAAACACTAATTGTAAATCACTTCCATTAATACGGACTGATGAGCCACTACTGGATACTAAACTAGAATCTTCAGTCTCTTTTGTCCATATTATCTGAGGAAGTACAATAAATCGATCAATTAAACTTGCTCTACATATTAGAGTGTAGGAGGAGCCTGTAGACTTTGTTCCTGACTTTGTTATAGAAACTGATGGTGAAGAAATGGCTACAAAAAGAATGTAATATATGTTAGTTTATATATGTAGCTGTATAAAAATAGTAGCACTTATCAGAATATAATATAAAATTCTTTATGAAACTTAAAAGACTTACCTCTCACCATTACTGTAATATTAGCTGTAGTACTAGTATTCTGAATATATAATGATGTTGGCACTACAGTTAGACTACAGCGATATTCACCAGTATCTGTGGAATCATCCAAAGGATAAAAATACAGTGTAGCATTGTAATAAGTAGACGAGATCTTGCTGATACTTTCAGATATTCTTGTACTGGTTGGGATCATCATGTCATTTTTAGTCCATTTGTTTGTAACAGTGAATGATACATTAGTATCTGCTAAGAAGGTAGCATTGACAAAACAGGAAACAGCAAGTGGAGTCCCAGTAAAGAGATCATTGTTGAAATCTTTAACAATACTTGCTTGAATTGAAGGAGCTATAAGTACAATCAAATTTGTGTAATTGTACATGATATATGATGTATAAAAACAGTATCATTATATTTGTGATCACTAATAATTACCTTTGACTATTAGTACGTATTCTTGTTCTATATAACGTGTGATATTAATATCTGAAACATTATATGTCACTGAACACTTGTACACTCCTCTGATGTCAAAACGAACAGGAGAAAAATATATAGTTTGCACAACTTTTAAATCTTCTATTGACTGGAAAACACAATCATCAATATTTTTAATACTGCTGACGTTATCTATTTTCTCCAAGGTAATTGTAGGAACTACTAATAATCCTTCAACAAAGTGTACTGTACAATCCAGCATAAATGTATCACCAACAACAGTGGAGCCACTAGTTGATATGTTAAGTTGAAAGGGAGGCAATGCTATAAGTGTATTGTTTGAAGGAATATGAAGAGAGAGAGTGAGTGAGGGAGAGAGAGATAGATAGATAGATAGAGAGAGAGAGAGAGAGAGAGAGAGAGAAAGAGAGAGATAGAGAGAGAGAGAGAGAGAGAGAGGAGAAATGTAAACATACTCAATTGTCATTAAAACTTACCATCAACTGTGAAGCTTATTGACTCATTTATAACAACATCAAGAATGAATTCATTTTCAAAAGCAATACTAATCTCACAGGTATACTCTCCAGAGTCAAGATCATCCACTGGATTAAACACTAAACTACTCTCAAATACATCAGATGTTGGATGAGTAGTGTTGCTAATAGTATTGACTATTTTGCCTTGAGCATTAGTCCAAACGGCAATATATTCTACTGGTGTATCTACAATTATAGGTGCATAATAATTTGATGTAGGTATCTTTAGTGTTGCATTTAATTTTGTAGCACATTTCAACTCTAAGAGAGTTCCCTCATATATAATACCATTGGATGGAGTAATAGTTAAATTGACATCAGGTGATGGTACTGTGTAGAGAATATTACATTCAATACACATCAATTTTTTAACTTACATATAAATTTAACATTGACTTGAGAACTACTACTAACTATGTTAGTCTGGCTTATAGTGATTATAGCACGACACTTATATTGCCCTGCATATGAGGTCCGATAAGCTCCTCTTTGCAATGTTACATTATGTTCATTGGAATTAGAGGTTAGCATTCCTGATGTGGTCATTGATTTATTGACGCCAATAGGATATGTCCATTGATAGTTGACTGAAACTACCAATCTATCAACAGTGCTAATAGTACATAGCATGGAAAAATTTGAAAGTACAGCTATGTGTTCAGTAACACTAACTGATGGAGGAGGAAGAGCTATATAGAGAATTAATAAAGTTAGTTCAATTAACTAATGGTTTACCTTCAATATTGATGCCAAGAGTGGCATTAAAAAAACTTCTTTCAATGTACAATGAAGTTGTGTTCAGATATAGACTGCATCGGTATTCTCCATTGTCTGTAGAATTATCCAAAGGATAGAATCTAAGTATAGCTTTGTAAAGGGTTGATGAGACATTGGTAATGCTCTCCGAAATTCTAGCATTAGTAGCAATAAGATTGTTGTCTCTAGTCCACTGGTTGGTAACAGTTATTGGTACACTGACAGAATTAATAGCTGCCAGATTGAGGAGACATGTTATTGTCAGTGGTGTACCAGCATAGAAGGTGTCATTATAGTCAGTAGATATGTCTACTGTTAATGGAGGAACTGTGGAAAGAGAGATACATACTAGTATTGAAATAATAATGCTTGTCTCACTTTTGACAACCAATGTGTAATTATGGAAGAGTTTATGTTCACTTGATGTATTGTATTTTACAGTACATCTGTATTCTCCTCTGTGATCAAAGGTAACAGGAGATAACATGAGAGAGAGAGTTGTCATTGATCCAGCTATTGAGGAATTTAATTGTCCATTCAAATCACTAATGCCATCTGTTTTGTCCCAAGTAACAGTATATGAAATTGGCATTCCATCAAGTTGTTTAACAGAACATTCAAGAGTAAATGTCTGATTGAGCTCAGAAGTCCCATGAGTAATGATGTTGACTTCAAACAGAGGCAAGGCTAAGAAAATCAGATGAAAATCAACATTGAAATAGATTAGGCTTACCATGTACTGTTACTATAGCTGTATCACTTAACACAGACTCATAGAAAATCACTGGACTGGTAGCATTACACACATATTCACCAGTGTTATTAGCTTGAGCTGAGTTCACTGTCAACACACTCCTCACACTGCTTGAACCTACCATAGTAGTGGTTTCTATAGATAAATCACCACTCCCTGAAAGGACTGTCCCATTATGTGTCCATGTAATATTGGGAATTGGTACACCTATAGCTTCACAGATCAGTGTGATGCTATGAATATTAGTAGTGATATCAATGCTAGAAGGGCTAGTAATAATGATAGGTCCCACTATAAAGTGAACAAAAGAAATATGCATAATAAAGTTTAAGTTGATTAAAAGTTATTACCATTAACTGTAGCAGTATCAGTCTCATTGCCAGCATCATTGTATACTAAACATTCATATTGTCCTCCAGTAAACACAGTACTAATGAAATTATAAACTCTCTCAGTGGAAACTATCTCTCCAGTTCTCATGTATTTCCAAAGGAATTTATTATGAGGACCACCAAGTGAATTGCATGTCAAAATGACAGTTGAGCCATTGAATGAACTGTTAGTTTCAGGAGTTATAGTAACACTACCAACAGGAGACACTATAGAAATACAATTAACAGGTATTAGGTTTATTACTTATCATGATGATCATACTAACCAGTTATAACAGCAACATTAGAGGTTGCATTTTCAACAATTCCATCAGCCGTTGCAACACAACGATAACTACCAAAGTCTTGATAAGTTATGTGAGTAAATAATAATGTCCTAGAAGTTTCCCCAGTAATAGCTTCAAACAGTCCACTCATTGTATTCAGCTTCTGCCAAATATATTGTGGTGATGGAAATGAATCGCCAATACAAATGATAGAAAATGATTTGTTAGTTTCTGTTAAGACATCAACAGGTTGCTGAGTGATGTGAGGACGGACATACAGACTAGTTATATTGACACCTATTCCAGCTTCATTGATGACAATGCAGGAATATGATCCACCATTCTCAGAGGCATTTATTGAAGATATTGTGAAAGTTGTCCCAGTAGCTAAAGTGATATTAGATAAAGACGATAAAACATTATCGACAATTAATGGAGATGACATCAATAATTGCATATTAGAGCCAGAGTTGATGAAATTATTAAAGTCAGCATATCGTATCCAGATATATGAATTATTTAGACCACCTCTTGCAAAACATGTAAAGTTAACGTCATTACCATTATTTACAATGACAAATTCCGGATCAATTGTTACACTGTTGTTAGGAGAAACTACATGAAAAAAGAAATATTAATTTGAAAATAATCGGTATACTTACCAAATATTGCAATGGAATTGGAGTAAGCAACTTTATTAATGATTGAAGTTGTGATCTTGCACTCATAATAACCAAAGTCTTCATAAATGACATTTTGTATTGTATAATTTGGACTGACTGCTCCTACAATTATTTGAAACATTTCATTTTCCAGATTCTGCTTAAGCCATTGATAGGTAGGTGAAGGAAAGGAGTCAGCTTCACAGTAGAGTGTCACAGTATCTCCTGATTGTATATATTGATTTACAGGTTGTCTGATAATACTAGGAGAAATATATAAAGTAACTGTGTCATTATCAAATCCAGCTTCATTAATAGCTATACAAGTGTACTCTCCTCCATCATCTCCTACAATAGACTTCAATACTAATCTTGACTCATCACTAACAATATTGAGTGTACTAAGAACTGAGGTGACATTTAATGGAGGAGCTATTGGAGACAATGGGTTGCTTCCTCTTATCCAACGATAAATAGTATTGGGACCTCCTTGAGCAGTACAGTGGAAAGTAGCATTTACAAGATTAGTACGGGTTTGATTTAAAGGTACTACTTTCATGCTATCAGTAGGAGAAACTATTAGCAAAAGGAAAATTAAATGGCAACAGTCATTCTTTACTTACCAGTCACTAAAACAGCTGTTGATGTAGCATTTTCAGGAATACCATCAGCTATGACTACGCAACGATAATATCCATAGTCATTGTATCCAACTGGAGAAGTTAATATGGAATTGATAAAACTAAAAGTTTCAAACAACCCTGTTGTTCTGTTTATTTTCTCCCACTGGTATGTTGGAGCTGGAAAGGAGTTGGCTAGACATGTAAAGTTGACATAATCACCATAATCTATGTAAATATCATGTGAAGGAGCACTGAGTATTTCTGGTCGTACTAAGAGAACAACTGTATCATTATCAAATCCAGCTTCATTAATAGCAATACATGTATACTCTCCTCCATCAGCTACTTCAATAGACTCCAATACTAGTGTTGAATCATTACTAATAATGTTAAGTGTGCTCAAAATTGATGTCACATCCAATGGAGCTGGCATTGGAGACAGAGGATTACTTCCTCTTATCCAGCGGTAGACAGTGCTAAGACCAGCTATGGCAGTACAGACAAATGTTGTTGATTGTTTTGTTGAAATTATAGACACAGGTGGAGTAGCTGTGACATTTTGTACAGGTGTTACTATTAGAGGGACAACAACAGTAATAGCTGTATGCAAAAACATATTATGGCATATGCTCTAAGCTAAAAATCTTTAAATTTTACTATGCATTCCGTGAATCATTAATCTTACCATCAACAGTAAAATTTATTGTTGCATTTCCTACTCCATCAACAAGGAAGTCATTATCTGAAGTAATACGTATCTCACATACATACTCTCCAGTGTTCTTACTAACAACTGGATTAAATACCAAATTATTTTCATATGTCCCAATATTTTCAGGTAATAATGTAGAATTGGTAGTCGATACTACTTGACCTAAGGAATTGGTCCAAACTGAGATAACATTCACAGTTGTTGTAACAAAAGTAGATATGGTGGTAGTACATGTCAAGTTTAAGACTGTACCCTCAATTATAGGACCAGAGGATGGATTCATGGCAATAGTAACGTCAGGAGGTGGTACTAATAGTAGTAAAAACATTAAAGGACAATGTAATTTATCTATTGAGTTTACTTTGAAGTGTTACATTGTAGTATGAACTAATGGTTGTGACAGTAACATTTATCTGATCTACAGTGAGTGTAGCAAGACATCCATATTGCCCAGCACTTGAAGTATTCTGATGATCTAACATGAGTGCCTCTACAGTAGTTGTTGTTGTTGATGACAATGAATAAGGACCATGAATAGGGTAAACCCATTGAAGGGTAGGTACCACTATTAGTCTGTTCACAGTAGAGACTGTGCAGAGTAAGTATTGTTGAGAGGAGGTGTTGGTATAGGTGAGATCAATTGATGGAAAAGGGAGAGCTACAAAAAAGACTGTAAAGTACTTAATTACTGAAATATCTGATTACCATTGACAGCAATATCAACAGAAGCAGTACCAATAGCATTCTCCATACCAGATGCACTCACCATAAGACTACAGGAGTATTCACCACTATCTGTAGAGTTGTGCAGAGGATAAAAGTAAAGAATAGCATCATAGAATGTGGATGACGTATTTGTCAGGCACTCTTTAATTCTTGAATTGTTAGGTAGAGCATTGCCATTTTTTGACCATATGTTAGTAACATTAAAAGATACATTTGTGTATTCAGTAGATGTCAGATTAAGGGAACAAATAATAGCAAGTGGTGTACCAGCATAGAGTGTACCATTGAAGTCTTGAGAGATGGTCACATTCAATGATGCTAGAGTATTTAAAAGCATAAGTTCATGTCAAACTATTTAAAGAGCATACTATTAACAATATAATACATATAATATATATATATATATATATATATATATATATATATATATATATATATAATTATTATTATCAAATCAATGCTAATACTGACTCTTGAATTACCAATATCTCTCTTGACATTTCTATGTTGAATTGATATTACACTAGGAGGTTCTGATGTTGGTATTGTTTGACGACGTCCTTTAAATAAGAAAATAACATATGTGCTTTGTGTCAAAAATTGTCTATAATAATCATAATTTTTTAAAAGATGTTTTTTAAGAGTAGACAGTAAATTATGATATAATGGCTATATTAGCCTATATAGTGTAGCATTGACCTTGTTAGTTAATTGTAAATTTTAAAAACAAACTAATTAAGTTAGTAATCACTTTTGGCTGGGTATGACCCAATAAAATGAGAAATCAACTGTTAGACAAGGAAAAGGAAAAGTTTGGAATCCAACACCAGGTAATTATAATACTTATAGTACTACATAAGGCATTAAAATCTCTGTACAGCTCCATATATAGAGTGCTAATTTTATTAGTGGGAATCCATGTGTATACAGAGAAATAACCCATTGCATACAGTAGAAGGCTTAACAAAAAAGACACTAATGTCACTAGCTTGTATTAGTAGCTATAACTTGAAATGTAATGTTATGACTATATCCAATAATCAGTAGTGGTAGTTAATTTAAATATTCAATACAACTAATCACAGAAATAGAATAAAGTCTATAATATTATTATACAATGATTACATTGATTGAGTAATTATACTTGTATCAGGCAATAAATAATATTGTCATATTTTACATTGTAACAGTCATGTACAGTTATCTTACCTGGATCCGGACATTGTCCCAGTTTGGGAAGTAGAATCCTTTTATTAGTTAGTAATTCTGGAAACTTGTTAAAAGAGAGACTAGAGGAAACAATGTCAATAGTCAACATGTTAAATGAAGCTTCTTTTGTGGTCATTGGCCTCAAAAATGTCACTGTTAGCAGACCGTTCTTGTATTTGATACTTTTATTGTATATTCTAAGAGATTTTGGATTACCAAGTTTACTTGGGGATGACACATTGTTGCGTCTAAAAAAGTTAACAGAATTTTAATTGACTAAAGACATTACATGATGACATAAACATACTTGATTGATTTTGTAATGCTATATGTTTTTCCATTTGTATTAACTCCATTCATCATTACATCATAATTGTGCTAATGACAGAGAAAGAGATAAAGAAGCTCAAACCCTAAATCATAGTTATTTATTGGGAGGGGGGAAATTGTATTATTTAGACCTTACCAAGTATCCAGGGATCTTAAAGAATCCAACAGCTAGGTAATGAGATTTACTAACATCAGCAGTGACAGTTACATGTAGCATATTGTCATAGACACTCCATTTTCCACTATAAGAGTCTGCTTTAATTATACCACTACAAAGTATGCTACCATTAATATAATGCAAACAGCATACAACTAGAAACAGAACAACAAAATGCAACTGACAATCAGCAGCCATTCCTAGTAGCTACACAAAAGGCCAATCAATATGACTGCTTTCCTGTTGTTAGCTTGCTTATGTAGTCATGTTCAATCAACCACGAAATTATTATACTAATTACTGTGAAATAATATTTATGAGGTCTGGTATGCAAGTGACCAAATTATTTGAAACCAGGCAAAAAACTTTTAATTGGATAAACTTTGTACTTTTTCTGCCTTTGAAGTACACATTCTTTACATGCCTCGCACCTTGATACTAAAACATCGAATACTACAGTCTAGCCTGATATATTTGACTATTGGGATAACGATATAAGTAAGTATTTTATTTGTAGTACACTTGATAATCTGCTAACTTGACAATCCTTAATGTGTTGTATAGTGGGAGGAGTCGTTAGTCATTTATTGTAAGGAAGAATTAGACTTCAGGTCAGTATGAAAAGTAATATAGAGTTGTTTTAGTTACTTTAAGTATCATAGATATTGAATATATGGTTGGGAATAGGTAGTATTAAAGTTAAGAACAAACCTGAAGTAATTTCCACATTCCTAAGGTTATTAAAAGGTGTGGTATCTGAGACAAGGTACTACTTTAATATAAAGAACACGGGTGTTACAGATATATTATTGATGTGTTTATAAGTTATTTTTGTCTGTTACTTAGGCTCAATGATATATTTCAGAATAAGTGTTAATGTCAAATGATCCAATGTTGTTTTGTCTGGAGAAACAAGAATCATCAAAGTGATGACTTTCTATTAACTTTGATAGTAAGCTTTGCTAAGCAATTATGGTTCTTAAGATTAAAATTCTTTTATTCTAAATATTGAGTTACTTTGTTTGCGCATTAAATAATATCTTATTGCTCCCAGATGTTGTCATACAAAATAGTTCTTTTGAGATATACTACCGTAGGAATTACTGGCTAGTGGAAGTTGTGGTGAGTTGTCTCAAAAGAGATAATTGGAAAGTTAAAATTTGGAAATTTTATTAAGAAATTATTGTGGGTGTGGCGTCTCAAAAGTTTGATAAATGTAATATCATACATTGTATAATTGGGATTAGAAACACCCACACACTTCCGGTATATATGAATAAGCAAGTATTGTAATAATTGGGAAATGGCTGAAATTAAAAATTTCAATTCTGCATAATACAATAATAAACCTATTTTAATGAACTATAATATGCTGAACCAATATAAGAATGCTTCATCTTTCAATACATAACTGAATTTCTGTACTGTATGGTTTACTACAAGTAAGTTCTAGAGCACCAAAGTATGAATTAAGTGAAAGACTTAAATCAAAGTGATTGGCTTAATCTTATGTCCTCAATACTGTTTATGTTTAAATATTTCAATGTTAACATTTTTTAAAAGCTAAAGTCCCTAAATGTATATTTCAAAAGATTTTCAGTACAAAGGAACAATTTAAACAACTCAAAATTGACTTATTCCAACATTTTATATTGTGTGTTATAAATAAAAATAGATAGACAAAATGTTATCAATAAATAGGAACTTAGAATTATGTGCTGTAAGAAATTATCCTTCAAAAGAATCCACTTTACAGTACAAAATAATAAAAATAATTGAATTTTTTTGATATGGAGTACATGAATTAAATGTTCATTTAGTTCTATGAGATTACATGGACTGTTTACAATTCTAGTTATATAATTAATGATAATATCAAGTTGTCAACTTAAATCCTCTATAACTATATTTTCTATTATTTTGTTTTAAAGGCCTTAATGCATTCTTTTATTAAGACTTAATATGTTGTGGATATCCACCTGAGTTAGAGTACTTATGAACCACACCTTATATTTATATTTACATGTTCATCCTGTATAATGTATGTATGTACATTATGTTGTATCTTTTCTATGATTGTAGGGAAATGAAACACACAAAAAACATTACCTCGTGCTCTAATAGTGTATCAGACATTAAATGGCAGTGTGGTAAGTGGTTTTTAACAATTCCATTATGTACAAATGTTAATATTAATAGAATACCCAAAGTTTACAACAAAGTAGCATATATAGTAATCTTGTATAATCAAAGGATGTGTGTATGTATTTAGAAAATATAGCAGACAATATTGTCATGTTCATAGTATTGACATATATATATATATAGTAATATAAAATATCATAAAGCCAGACACTTTATAATGTGATAGCCTCATTCTTACTTAGTATCTATGTACATCCATTATTCTTGTTCCTTAATAGGCATAATTATTAATGGTTACCCATCTCTATAACATGGCATTGGGAAATAATTTTATGCTTAATTTAGGAAGATAACACAAACATCTTGTACTCGTGTACTTGTGGTCAATATGGATTTTCCTAATTTATATTTCCCATTTAGTTCTATTGTTATAAATGAATTTGATATAATTAAAATCATATTGAGACCTATTAGATCTTAGAACATCATACACTACAAAATATTGTGGTATTTTTATTTTATTTGTTAAGAAAAGCCAAAATTAAAACTCTCCATAATCAGTCCTATAATTAGGCAGAACTACTACTTGTACATACTTAATAGATAAAGATAGTATTTTTGAACATTTTTTATTATACCAAATATTATTGTCTTCTTATGATTGTTGACTAAAGTAGTCAACTATGTGTGAGTGATGTTTTCACTAACTTATAGCAAGTTAAAAATCATTATAAATTTTTTAGCACCAATACATAATATTATATTATAATTGAAGTTAGAATGTTAGAAGAAGCTCAGTACAAGCACACTTACTTATAGTCATAGACTCATAGTGATTTATAATTCATTATATTGTTGCTGTGTGTATTAATAATTGTAGTTCATTTGTTCACTTTGAAATTTGTATACAACAACATTAAACATTTGAAATTTGAATGTTCATACAAGTACATGTATAGGGCAAGCCACAAAGCCCAAACAGTTTTGGGACTGTCCTACACATGAAATGTATAAGGAAGGAAGTGATAAATATTAAAATTGAATTGTGAATGTTTTATTGACTTTGTGGTATGTGACAATCAGCAATAGTGTAAGTTCAAATATGGAGCCATTTAAATGGTTGCTAGGCAACTATTTTATGCAAGAAATATGTATGATATTCATGTAAGCCATAAGAGGTAAATTTTCTTAGTTAATAAGCATATTCTTTATTTCTCAGCCTAGCAACAGCAGCTATTAATATGGTTTCACTTAACTTTTTATGTATGTAGTATAGCTTTGGTGCCAGTAAGAACAAAGGATAACATCTGGTCCTATAATTGGTTTGCTATGTGACATGTATATGTCTCATTAATATATGTTGATCAAACTAACTCAAAGTGACTATATAGATAACCAGCCTTTAAGAATAATAACGATGACCTTTCACTCAGAGACTTTCTACCTCTTAACAGATTCCAAGGACTATAATAACTCATACCAGATGACTGTCATTTAGAGTAGAATTATGCTATCTGTTACCAACTATATGTGTTCATGTAGTTATTATGTTACTGTGTAAATACGTACAATTGTTATAGCATTCTATAGTGTGGGTTAAATATGTATAGTTTGGAAGCCAACTCTTTGTATACCAGCTGAGTAACCACTTGGAATTTGGTTGCTTTAATCAGGTTTTTTACTTTATGAAATGGTAATGTGAGTTGTAAAGGGTTTGTTGATATTTCAGTGTCAAAATAGTATAGTAAAACTTTCTTTAGTATGATTATATTGATGTTGACACTTTCTTATTTTGTCTCCATTTCTGTCTGAATTATTAGTATGACATACTCCCAGAATCTATTAGAAATCATTGTTAATCGTGGGTTCTATTTGAAGCTCTTTCTGGAACATTTTGCTGCCTTCCTAGAAACATCTAGTTTCTTTAGGACATATTAGTTCACACATTGAAAGACAAACTATGAGATCAAGTTTATAATGAACAGGCTATGGGTCCTAGCATTCTATTATATACATAGTACCATGTCATATTTCCATGATTGTTTTATGTTAGTAAATGATCTTTTATTGATATTTCTACTAACAGTGTTAGTATTTAATCCTATAAGGATTACAAGGTTCCCTATTATTTAAATAGAATTGTAGATATAGCCTTCCCTCGCAAGGAGAATGATATCTAACCACACCTCTAACCATATGTTTTGAAATTTATTTATTTACGTATCCATTATATTCTGAAAAAGAAGATATAATTATATTGATTAGCCTAAGTGATTCTTGTATTTATTACATGATGTATGACTGGATAATGAATGAATTTGTCAATGGACAAACAATATTATCATCTGATGGATTGACTGATGAATGGATGGATGGGTGATTCAATAAACAGACAATACATCATAAAGCAATAATCTACATTTTTGATAAATATTACTTGTCCATTTCACAAGAAGTGATACCAACTAAAGAATTCTTTTATAAAAAAATGACTAGTGTTAGTTACTGCTAATTCAGTTATTACATTATTAAAACATCTTGTACTATAGTTTCAGTTGCCATTAATGACATAGCTTGTTATTCATCTATTATTCTACCACAATGATTACTCAGAAACAATAAGGTATTAATGGATGTGGTCAAGCCATAAAAACATATAGTGTTTTCTTTGAATTTGTACTTGGTTTTCTAGTATTGATGTAACTACACTACCACTGTAAAGTGATATCTTGTTTTAACCCATTCATGGTCATTTTGGCCCACTATCTTTTGTCTAACTAATGAGACATTAAATAGAATTTTCATTGCTCTGATAATTAACTTAATGACTGCTAAGTATTAGTCAGTATATTAGTTATTAAAACAATGTAATGTTTACTACTTGTCATTCTTATACGCAGCCCTAATAACCATATGTTGGTTAAATTAACCAATCAAGTCTTTCAATGTACAAGTCCCTTTTATATATACTTATACTTGTGTTATTGGACATGTTCCAATACTCATGGGAAAACCCATTTTTTATCTATAAGACATATGGTTGTTTATTTTTCTTATATATAATGGATTTATAGAGGATATGATATCACAAATACCTACTAAATGTTCTTATCACAATTACCTTGTATATTTTTTAGAACTGCATACATTTTGTATACTTGTCCTTATAATAAAATAGTCCATATACATTACTTGAATAACAATGTCTTAAGCCAAAGAGTTATTTGCTACTAGCATAGTCTAGTAACATATAGAGAGAAATTTGTTAGATTGCCTCGTTTTAAATGACGCACTTGTTTAAATGAGAATTTTAAATATAAGTTATAGTTCAAGACCATGGAAACTATATCATTTAGAAATCCAAGTCCCCTGCTATGAAACCAAAACATGCATACACAAGAGCTTTATTAGGTTTCCTGGCTTTTATATTAACATATAGTTTAGTTAGTTCTCTTCGTTGAAGGACTCTAATATTTAGAGTATAACAACAAAACTATAGCAATGATTTTTGGAATATAACTAAGAAATTTTGTCCACTATCTAGTATCTTAGAACTGCTGTTATATATATCTGACAAATCACATTGTTACATTGAAGTGATGTATAGACTTTGAATATAGTTAGAAACATTAATACATGACGAATACTCTTTGTTGACAAGTTATGTTTGTTATCATAATTAATATGGGCTTTGTTATGAATTTTTATTTTGAGGCCACACCCATATTTGCTTCACTTTTAACCTGCCCAACTTTGCTTTGGAGGTGATGCCTCTTTTTCATTAAATTTACCTATATGAGTTAAAATCACTCTGTTTTAAATATCAGAGGTCACAAATAAATCAACTCTACATTGTAAATCACTAAAAACAGTTACATATACTATGACGTATCTGTAACAACCTGTAACAAGAAGTACAGTTACTTACTGTATATAGTATTAATATCTTGTTATTTACTATGACATAGTTGACTTAATGATATCATTGTCTGTCTAATGAAAGATAATTAATGAAATCTACTCGACTATTTCTAAGAATTTTAGTTTGTTCCAGTAAAGACAAGATAGTGGAACTATGTAATTGTATTTATTAATATCATTAACCAAACATATTCTATACTGATGTGTCAGTAATAAGTATGAATATCCACATATATACACTAGACAATTCACAATACTGTAGTTAATGTAACTTTAATATTTCTATACAACCTTACAGTATAGAGTACTGTATACTAGGTTAATTTGATGAGGTTTAAAATTGGTTGATTGCTTTTATAATTTAATATGTGGATTTAAATTTGGTTCATTTATTTAAAATTTGACAGTATAATGAGTTTAGTTGTTTTCTTTATCAAATTCAACAAAATCACAAAACTAAAGCCCTCATCTAATTTCTATATACTACTAACTTACATACTGGTATATGTTATATCTAACTGCATGATAGTCTGTTATTATACTAACACTATTCATAAGCTTTGTGTTACCTTATGTATGTTCCACACATTAATATTGAAGTAAATCTTACCATTTTATCATTAATGATCCTGTTACTATGTTTTAGGCAAACTTATGAAAACATTAACAACTGACAACAGGTAGCCTATAATTTCATAGTTTTGTTTAAGGTCAGTTTTCAAGTCATTAAGTGAAGAACATACTGTATAATAGTATTCAGCTAAGCATCTGATCAAAATGTCATTGTTATGGCTAGTATTTATTCTACTTTGCCTTAAGTTATGTACTCTTTCAGTCTATTGAATAATCAACAGTGCTATATATAGATATAGATACATAGTGCTATATATTATAGATAACATGTTGTGTGGACATAGTGAACTATGTGGATGTCCAATAAACTAATTGTTATTTAAATAAAAGCTACCAAACATGATTGCTGTAGTATCATTAATAATTAGTTACAAGGAATACATACTTTGTATGTATATCATATAGTTGTTTCAATTTTTGCTGTATTGTTATCTATGAACATTATATTAAAATTTTATAGGTTGGATAGGTGATCTTAAGATATACATATGAATTAAATGTGCAATTAAAGACATTACTTTACCATTTTTATAAAACTATATCATAGGTATAACGCTGTTATCCTTTAAATGTTTAAATGTTAGAACAAACAAACCAGTAGAAGACTTCGTCTAAAATGATATTAACGTTTTCTTGCAATGGAAATTTTATTAGAGTTTTTTTTTAATTTAAAAGGCTAACTACATGTGTAGCATTAAAGTCAGTTCCAGTATGTAGTAACTTATACTACTTATACTACTAGTAAATCATTACATTAAATTTTCATTCTTTCTAGTCATTTTGCTTACCATGGTAACACATTTTTAGTTGTGGTTAGTTTACTATAGCCAACTCATTTTCTTTTGATGTGGTCATGTGGTAATATCTTTGGGAATATGCTCAAGATTTTTGTCTTAGTCATATTACCATCACTATATCCCTTATATGTCATACATGCACTTACACATAGACACATGCACACACGTATCCTAGCTGTGACATTACTTAAATGACTATAGTATTTAATGAACAATTGATGATATATTACTTTATAAATATATTATTCAATTTTAGTTACATCACTCCAGATCTGATATTCTACATACCATACTGCTTAGAAGAAGCATGGAGTTCTCAATGGCCAGAACTTTAATATGTATATTGATTTATACAAAAGTAACATATATATGAATTAAGTATTGTTTTATTATTAAAGTTTATAAATGTCTTTCTTTTTCATTATTCCATATCATGTTTCAATTTTCTAATACATGTACACTACTAGACAGTATTTATAACATATTTGTCCAACTGTACATGTAACATTGTAATTTGAAAAGAAAATGACTGTCATTATATCATAAAAGTGGCTTTAAATAGATATATTGTGTAATAGATATTGTGTAATAGATATATTATGTAATAAATATGTTGTGTTCTAGATATATTGTGTAATAGAAAGGAGAACAAAAATGTTGTTACAGGAACTTGTAGTTATTTTATTTACTCAATTCTTTAATAACCTCAAATATGGTGACTTAGACTCTGAGGTTAATCTTTACATATTTGTATAACCACAATCAGGTGGATACTGAGAGTCCAGTTACAAGTTACTACTTAAGCTGTAGCTACATCCTACAACTGAACTTCCTTCTTTATCTATGTGTCTATTCGGAGAATAAAATGCTTGTTTATGACAGAGATTGAGAAAATAGTAACAAATCATAAATAAAGAAATAAGTGACTAAATGAGATTTATAGTTATATTCTCAACTGCTGCATATATTTAAATAATTTTTATATCACAAGTAATGAAGTTGTGATTGTCTTATAAGAAATCACAAAATGTGCAATTTTAGTTTAAGGACATCATGACAAGATGTGAATAATTTAACTAACATTATATACTAAGTATCCACCAATTTACTGGTATAGTAATATTCATATTAATACCACCAGATGCAATAGAGAACATGACGTATTAACTCATTTGGTATGTAACACTGGTAATTTTCAACAACACCTAGTGTATGTGTACATTTCAAGTTGCAAAGCATTTTAAATTTTACATGGATGTGTATAAGTTACTAAAACATAATCTTCGTTATGATGTTTTATATATGAGAAGGGGAGGACTTTATTAATTATGCCTATTTGCCCTAATTAGTGGCAACTTTATATCCTTAATTTAATACATATGTATATTTACAATAAAGTTTGGTTAATAATAATAATTAGATGATAAGTGAAGAAAAATTAATGAAAGAAATAAGAAATAATTAATTTGTTGTTTATAAATACTTTTAATCTCATGCACATATTCTTATATTTAATTCTGGCAATCTCTCTTGTAGCCATTCACATTTCACCACATGGCCACTTTCTAAATTGTCTGTTTTTTTCTTCAATTTAAAAATCTGATACAATGTTAACAGTTTGTACTGTAACTCTCTATATTTTGATGGAGCACAGTCAAATAAATCAGTTTCAGAATAAACAGATTTTATCTATTAATATAATAAAGACAATAGTTAAAACATTACATAATAATTATAGTAGCTTACAAAAAAACTGCAGCTGTGAATCACAGCTTTTGTGGTCAGATTTACAGCATTTGAAAGTCCCTTAACAGTGTCTATTTTATTTAAGAACTTTGTTCCTTCTTTGCGAGTCTTCATCACTTCCAACATTGACTCACTACAATGGTCAATGCCATTTCTACAGTTTAATAGTTCTTCACTAGCCTGCACAAACAAACCTTATCAGTAAATCTTGGATGACATCTTTGTACTTACTAAATATTGAAAGAGAAGTTGGATTCCAGACTTGAAATTAGAAACTTCATCACTTCTTTTATCTCTTGGAAGGACAATATCTAGTGGTAGAGCAGTAGATAACAGAACTTGTATTGTAATAATGAATATCACAGCAGTCTGCATTATGAATCTTTTTAGAAGTAATAGATTTAACACTCCCTGACTTTTGATTGTAATCACCTTTTATACTGCATAGCAGGAAGTGTAAGGAAATCCCAAAATAGGATTGATCAGGAAGTCATAATGCTTCATAACAATGATTTAATCTAATTTGATATTTTCATTATAATACTTCTTAATATAAACATGATAAATAAAAGTATTACATGTTATGTATGTTCTTTTGGAATATGTCACATTGTTAGTTTTACTTAATGCAGTACAGTATTTGCTGAGCTATTCTTGTCTTAAATGATTTCATACATTGCTTACGCTATGGCCAAAGCATATGTAAATATATATACTTAGTAAATATTCCTTATTCTATATAATGTAATAGTGTTGTTTACATAATGTTGCTACTAAGATTGCTTAGCAACTGTATTTCCAATTACATAATCTGCTACATACTTGAATCATAATAGCAAATTTAATAAAGCCAATAGAACATTCTACTTTTTGTTGATGAGACATTAAATGACGTGCATGATGATAACTGATAGGAAATCTCCTGGTATAAGGAAATTTTAATAATATATTAATTGAACCAGGTTAAGGTTTTTTTTATAGAATTTTCAAAACAAGAAAATCGAGAAAATACTTAGAAGTACATATACTCATACTACTATGACGTAGACAATTAGGCCCACATAGTTGTTACCAGGTCATCTATACAATAAAGATATACCCACCATTATGTCATGCCAATACATATACATGTACATGTATCCAAGGTGATCTTGTTTGTCTTTCTCAGAAATGGAAATCCTGCAATGTCCCCACTTCAATTCTTTTCATTTGATCACAAAGAGAATGTGGGAGTTACTGACAAATTGGACAATGTTCAAAGTTCAGAATGTTTCTAATTGCAATCATATAATTACTTCTTAATGTCTATACCATTGATTGACTTATATGGGATATTCAAAACAATCCTGAAATTCCAAATCTAAATGGGAACAATTTGTACTATTTATGTTATAAACATGTGTTTACTCATAGTAATTTCCATGGGTATACACATTGTATACATGTAGTATGACATGAGACCATTCAACTGCACAGCAATACTAATGCATGTACATTGATCATTGTCATGGCGATGTAAGTTGTCTATCAAATATGTACTTGCTCAACTCCCTGGAAATTGAAACATTTTATTTCCCTAAATGAATTGAATTAAAACATTAGTTTTGGGAAATTTTAAGTAAATTGTAGTGTTGATATCACATATGACTTAATTTAGGAGAACCACACATGTTCATTGGAAATTTTTAAAAAACGGTTCAAAGTTTTCAAATGCAACGTTTGTGGTTTTCTCAAATTGGGTCACTATGGTAAACATCAAACAATTTATTGGACAATCTAAAATATATCATGTGGTCCATTTATATGAAAGGTTACTTAATAAAAGAAGTCAATATGCAACCTATTAGCTCTGGTGTTCTCACAATGGATGTTTGATCTTACAGTGTAAATGTTAACAATAAACTAATCATTATTACATAACAAGATTATATTTGAAAAAATCATGCTATAATATTTATTATTGTTTTGGAAGACACTGAATTTACACTGAATAGAGCTACAAATATTGTATAATATTAGTAGCAGTGTCTGTAGATTCGATGAAGACTAGAATAATACTATAGGCAGAGAACAAAAAAGCATCAGTCGTAGTGCTTGCGGTTATAGTTCCTTGGTTGCTGTATGCGTCGTCGGTTAAAGGATGCTCTTTGATTTAATAATAGAATAATATTTATTATCTATAATTTATTGCGAAGGTGGACATAATTTATTGCATAATATTTGGTCCAAAACGATTATGCGATTGCCTGGCACGCTACTCGTACCATGCAGTAAATGAAATAATAATAACGGAAATACTGTCATTTAAATGTGTATATAAACTATACATTAAAATTCACAATTAACATCAAGCTATAAAATGTATTATTTTTTTTGTTGTCATTTAAGCATATTAAAACAACACACTTTGTTAATATCATTTCCTCAAAAAAATTAAATACAAAGGTACTAACAATTGTTGTTATGCTATTATCATTAATGTAACAATATATAATAGGCAATGACTGTTTATGTGGAAGGAAGTCCATGTCTTATTGTGTGTTACACAATGTATGACTTCCTGCCAGATAAATAGTCAGTACCTATATAATAATATTCATTTCTGATATTGTATACAAACTGTTACAATGTAATAAATACGTGCTTGCTATAAAGTAATACCTATATATATATATATATAGGTATATATATATATATATATATATATATATATATATATATATATATTTATTTATTTATATATATATATATATATATTTATATATATATGTACTGATAGGAATTTGTAGTACAAATTTTTGAGGAACTTAGGCAAGAAGGGAGAGTAATGGACATATAGTAAGGGAATATAGGGACTAAATAGCTTTTAAGGGATTATATATCTATAAACTTTCTAAGAATGACAGTAAACAAGCGAAATTAAAATAAAATTTATAGTTTGCTGTTAGTAATAATTAATGCATGTTATATGTATTTTATTAGTTTATGATGCATTGTAAAGTGAATTGAATAACAATATTGTCAGTTTAATGCTCAAATGAAAACAACAGAAAACAAATGTCCTCAAACCAAAACAAAATAAAGATTATTGAGTTCTTGTAATAACAGTACTGTTCATGAAATTACACATGGCATATGGCTCATACTAATAATGTATTACTATCATTTATTGTAATCTTTAATGTTTAATACAGTCTATATACAGTCTGCTACAACACTTTGTAGTTGGCAGTCAAAACTATTTCATTAAACTGCTTCATTCCTTTAGTCATTTATGCTCACTATAGTAACTGTCACGCAATTGCATCGTTGCCTATTTTGGTCACGCCAAAACACGGCCCCCCCTACACACGTTCTGCCATTCAAAGTTGTTCACTTTGTTAGGCTTTATGAGGATGGGAATTTCTAGAATAATAACATCTGACAGCGGTAAGGAAAATAAGAATGAGTTTGATGATGAGTTGTCAAAACAATTGGAAACTAAATGTATCTTCACAACTTACCAGCCTAATGTATTTTAGAAAACATATATTATAGTCAATCATTTTTTAAAATTTTTACAGGCGAATGGACTTAGTGAAAAGTATAATCAAGCCCTTCAAGGTATGCTAGTTAAATTTGTCCTAGACAAGAAGGATATGAGATGACTTTCTTGAGACATGTATGTATGCATACAATACTTCAGTTAATGACTCCGCCATCTTTAATCCATTTGAACTAATGTTTGGTTGCAAAGCCTTCCTTCCAATTGATATTGAAATTGACAACAAAAGTCCAGAAGAGCTATTAGACCAACTATTAAAGGAAAAAGACAACACTCAAAATGTTCAAGCAGTCACTGACCATAGGCTAGAGATATTTAAAATAACTCAAAACAAAATTAAGTTAAAAGACATTTTTTTAATAATAGAATACATGCTTGTCTCCGCCTTTGTAGTTAGAGAGAAAGTATTGAAGAATGATATGGGAAGGAAACAATAGGTATTTCATTAAACTGCTTCATATCACTCTTTTTTGTCATTTATGTTCACTTAATGGATTAAAGTTTAGTCTATGGCTGGTGTCCTATAGCTGTACTCATTACCATTAATTATAATGTGGTCATGTGGTAATATCATGCTCAAAGGTACACTTAGTAGCAATTACATTTGCTTGCTGTTATGTGACACAATTACCATACGCAAAATACATTGTAACTTTATCCTAGTATCTATTGAATGCTTCACTCACATCATACTTAATATGCTTCACCCACAAGTTGAATGACTTGGCTATCAAAGTCGGTAACTATGTCACAACTGTGTGTGGAAGTAATATATAAAATAAAAATATATTTCATAATTTTAATGTGCTTTTTCATTGCATGTTATATCAATATTTTTTATTTCATGTTTGTCCTTAAGATTACATCTTGTGTTAGTCATATTTTAGTCTAGTCAAGTCAATAATTCTAATGCAGTTTTCTCATGGGTGCTCACTTGACCATATACTGACCATATTATGTAGTAATATACTGGAGAGACAGCACCTGTAACATTTGACTCCCACATGTTGCAATATTGTCATTTATGGATATCCTCATACAATGTAATCTGATGTCATAATTACAGGGTGAATTATTTACTACATGTACATGTACCATCTGTCTATATTGTCGCCATTAGTTCATGTTTTATATTAACAGATTGTATACAATTCATATACATCTGACAATGAATTCCTTTATACATGATTGAGGTCTATGCTCTTATTAGGAAATAGGAATGTCATATATTCATTCCTCATTTGTGAAGAATCAATTTATCTTGGAGATCTAGAAAATTGCTTTGAGTGGGTTAAACTAGTTTTAATGGAGCTCTACAGGAAGTTAATTTCTCAATGATTATTATATTACTGTTAAAATACGCATATTCTTATCATATCAAATTTATCTTGAATAATCCTTATAAAAACATTAAAAAATTGATTGCATGCCAATGAAAAGTTATGTATGTAGTTAGCATAAAGATAAAGATAGAAATAATGAGTCATTATACAAATTGTTGTTTATAAATGCTATTTATCTTTTGGACATATACTTATATATAAATCAGGCAATGTTCTATTGAGCCATTTACATTTCTCCACATTCCCACTCTCTAAGCCATTTGTCTTTTGCCTCAATTTCATAATCTGATGAAGTATTAATAGCTTGTACTGCAAATTTCTATATTTTGATGTATCACAATAGAGCAAATCATTTTTAGAATACACAGACTGTATCTATAAATATAATAAAGACAATTGTTAAATCTTTTCAAAATTATTATATTAACTTACAAAATTGCAGTTATGTGTCACAAGTTTATCTGTCAGTTTCAAAACATTATAAAGTTCCTGAACATTGTCTGTTTGTTTTAATAACTTTGTTCCTTCTTTGTGAGCCTTCAATACTTCCATCATTGACTCACCACAACGGTCATTATCACAATTTAAATTTTTAACCTATGCACATTATAAATCATATCAGTATATCTTGGATGACATATTCTATACTTACTAAATATTGAAAGAGAAGCTCAATTCCAGACTTTAAATCAGTAGCTTTTTCATTAGAAAGTTGTTCACTTCTTTTGTCTCTTGGAAGGACAATGTCCAGTGGTAGAGCTGTAGATAACAGAATTTGTGTTGCAATAATGAGTACCACAGTTGTCTGCATTATAAATCTTTTAGAAGTAGTAGTATTGAACACTCACTGAGTTTGTGATTGTAATCAGAAGATGCACCTTTTTATACTAAAATGTAGGAAGTGTAAGGGAAATTCCTAACAGGATTAATGATTAATTTAGGAAGTCATGTAAGGTTTCATCATAATATTTTAACCTAATTTGATATTTTTCATTTTCAATTGTTATTATAAACATGACAAGTAAAAGTATTACATGTTTTATATATGGTAATTTCTTTTGAAGTCTGTATCATTGTTAATGTTATTAAATTCAGTCTAGTATTTACTTAACTATTGTTGTCTCTAAGTTTTTACTCATTGCTTAGATAACCATAAAAGTATATATCAAGAAAAAGTCATTGATTGTTCTGTTAGCTTTATTAAATTTACTATTATAATTCAACTATGTGATAGATTATATAATTGGAATTGCATTTGCTTAATAATATTATAATAACAACAATTGCAGAAGCTAGATGTAATAAACAATACTATTGTATATACATTGAATGATATGATAATGATGGGACATCTCCTGGCATATGGAAGTTTTACTGATATAAAAATTGAATCAGGTGAAGATTGTCTATATGAAATTTTCAAAAAACAACAAAAAACAAAAATAATTTATATTAATTGATAATGTCATGACAAGGCATTAGGCTCACATAGTTGTTACCAGGTCATCTATATAATAAAGATATACCCCTCATCATGTCATGTCAATACAGGTACATGTATCCAAGGTGATCTTGTTAGTGTTTCTCAAAAATGGAAACCTTGTGATGTCCCCATTTCAATTATTTTATTATATACTATATTCTGAGGAAATTGTATGGACAAATTGGACATACATACAATCATTTAACTTCATATTTCTTTTACATTCCATAAATACTAATGTACATTACTGTGTTGGTAATGTAGGTTGTCATAGTAAAAAAGGATGTGTTTCAAATATGCTAATATAAACTTCCCATTACTATGATTTAAAATATCGAATGCATACAGTTTTGTGAAGTTTAAGTAAATGTGTACATTGTTGCTGTCATACGGTAAGCAACAAACACTTTTATGACCAAAATGATACTAGATCTAAATGTTGTATGATCACTGGAAAATAATAATGATATAAAATATGAAATTGTTATTTTGTAATACCATAATGGATATAGTATTCTTCTAATTTGGTTTAAAAATTTAAGTTTAATTAACATCTAGTTATAAAATGTAGTAGTAATTACTTCAATTATATTGTTTATTGTCTTTTAATTTAATTTTAATTCCCATTTTATATGTTATATGTCATTGATATCATTACTAGTGAATTGTTAGTTAAGAGTACTTATTATGACCATTTTGTCAACTGTATTTAGAAACTACATTGTAGTGTAGATTATTAACTACTTCCATGTATCATTTTTCAAAATGAATGTTAATATAATAAAGCATATGACTAATACAACATTTTGATGAAACATATCACACATAAGCAACAAGTATAAAAATATATATCTGCAATGTATTCATATTAGTATAGTGACACTAAACTAATCTCCTATCTTATATAGTGCATTCAATGGTGCTTCCTTCATTGGTTATTGTTAAAACATATTAAAATAACGTGTTATACTAGTATCATCAGTTTCTCAAAGAATTATTAATTATAAAAGGTACCAAACATTATTATTAAGTTGTTATCATTAATGTAGCACTACATATCATTGGCAGTGAGTATCTTTCTGGCAGGATACTCATTTTTTGTTGTGTATTGGAATATACAGCAAAGTCTGACTTCCTGTCAGACAAATAGCAATTATTTATGATAATATTAATTCTGATGTTGTGTACAAACTGTTACAATGTAATTATGACACATGTATACTACTATAAATTAATTATAACCTATATAAATATGCATATAATATAGATATACTAATAGGAATTTGTTGTACAAATAATTGAGGAAGGGAGAGCAATGGACATACTAGCAGTAAACCATACATTTTTTTTATTTTGCTTGTTTATTATCATTCTTAGAAGTTTTGAGATAATTATGATAATCCCTTAAATATTAGTTAGTCCCTCTGCTCACTTACTATAATATAGTAAGTGAATAGAGGGACTAATTAATATCTAAGGGATTATCATAATTATCTCAAAGCTTCTAAGAATGATAATAAACAAGCAAAATAAAAAAATGTATGGTTTATAATTACTGCTAGTAATTATTAATGGATGTTAAATGTAATGTAATTATAATGCCAGTTTATGATGAATTATTGTAAAGTGAATCAAATAGCAATATTGTCAATTTAATGCTCCAACTAAACAAATAAGGAACTATATTGAATTGTTGTAATAACAGTACTAAAATAACCTTAATGAACTATAATTTAGTCCATTGCTGCTGTCCTATAGCTGTACTCATATTAGTTATAATGTTGTCATGTACTAATACTATGTTGAAGGTACACTTAGTATCAATTTATATTTGTTGGCTGTTGAGTGACACAATTACCCACCACAAACTGCATTGTAACTTTATCTTAGTAGATCCTCTATGGAAGAAGGAATATACCAAGATAAATTTATAATGTATTATTATATCACACAATATCCACCATTAGCTATTGCATAAACACTATCAAAGTCTGTAACTACATCAAAATAAATGTGGTTTTATCATGGGTACTCACTTGATTGTGCTTTATGCAGTCATAGTCATAGCTAAAAGTTATGCTGTCTGATTATAAAGTGATGTTCTGAAGAGATAGCACTTGTAACATTTGACTTCCACACTTTGGACTTATGTCATTAATAAATATCCTCAATGAGATCTGATGTCATAATCACAGATTAAATTAAGTACAAGTACCATCTGTCTGTATTGTTACTGTTAGTTCAGTATACAGATTATGCAATTCATATACATCTAATACTGAATTCCTTCATATATGATTGAGCAATATGTACATATTAGGAAATAGGAATGCATGTCATATAATTATTCCTCATTTATGAAGAAATAGCTTTTCTTGGGGATCTAGTAAATTAGCAATAAAATAGAAGTAATAGAATTAAACACTCACTGACTTGATTGTAATTAGAAAATAAAATTTTTTATACTAAGTGAAGAAATCCAAAATAGGATTGATCAAGAAATCATGTGAGGTTTCATCATAATATTTTAACCTAATTTGATATTTACATTTTAATTGTTGATATAAATATGATAAGTAAAAGCATTACATGTTATATATGGTAGTTTCTTTTGTTAATGCAATTTAATTCAGTCCAGTATATGCTAAATAATTTTTGTCTTTAAAATTTTACACATGGCTTGCATCGCAAAAAATGTATCAACAAAAGTCATTGTTCTATTGGCTATATTAAATTGTTATTATGATTCAACTATATGGAAGTTTATGTAATTGGAATTACATTTGCAGACCAATCAGTGACAAAGATTATAGTAGCTAGATTTAGTACACAACACTATTTTTATATATTTTGAATGATGTTATAACTGATGGTATATGTTCTAGTTTTATTAATATAAAAATTGTCAGGAATCAAGTTAAGCTTGTCTGTTTGAAATTTTCAAAAACAAAAAATGAAAAAAAAAATTATATTAATTGATATTGCTATGACATAGATATTAGGCCCACATAGTTGTTACCAGGACATCTATACAATAAAGAATACCCATCATCATGTCATGCCAATACATGTACATGTATATGTAACCAAGATGATCTTGTTTGTTTTCTCAGAAATGGAAACCTTGTAATATTCCCAATTCAATTATTTCATTATATACAGTATTCTTTATGAAGAAGTGAATGGGGAAGCTATAAACAAATTGGACATTGCTTCAAAGTTCAGAATGCTTATAATTACAATGATTTAACTACATCCATAATGTCTATATGATTTGCATCCCATAATTACTAATGTATGCATGTATACATTATTGTCATAGTAATGTAAGTTGTCATGGTAATGTAAGTTGTACATCAAAAATGTTAATGTATTCTTGTTTGATTTCCCAGAAATTGAAACATTTTTATTTTTCCCATTTGTAGGTTGCTGGGAACATCATAATGATCTAATATATGAACTGTGATTTTATACACACATATACTGCATATAATGTTCTTTTAGTTGGTTATCTCTAAGATAAAATTATTTAATAAAAAATCAATATGTAATCTGCTAGCTAATGTGTTCTTGTAATTATGTTGTTTTGATCATACAGAATAAATTTTAATGACAATCTTATTACGTATTCAAAATTAATGATATGAAAATGATATCATTTGAATGTAAAATGTATTTAAAAATTTAAATTTAATTAACATTAGTATTGTTAACAATCAATTTTAAGTTAGATGTTAGCTGATTTCTATAATTATAATATGTAATATTGCTTTAAAATTACTGTTACTATCATTATTTGATATATCAGTATCATCATGTAAACTTGACTATTAAGTTATAAACACCTTTTGAATCATTGAATGTAGAGTCTTTAAATTGTTTTAATTCCTATCTTAGTGCACTCAATGGTGATTTCTTCATTGTTTATTGTTAAAATATATTAAAATAACATGTTGTGCTTATAATATTATATTAAAATAACATGTTGTGTTGACTACCCATAAAATGAAACATTTAAATTTCCCATTACTATGATTTTAAAATATTGATTGCGTACAGTTTAAGTTATTTAAGAAATTTAAGTTAATGTGTACACATTTTAAGTTAATGTGTACAGTTCACATAGTTATTACCAGGTCATCTATACAATAAAGACATCATGTCATGTCAATACATGTACATATATCCAAGGTAATCTTGTTTGTTTTTCTCAAAAATGAAAACCTTGTAATGTCCCCATTTCAATTATTTTATTATATACTATATTCCTTATGAGGAAGTTGTAGACAAATTGGACATATCATTTAACTACATTCTTAATGTCTATATAATCTACATTCCATAAATACTAATGTACATACATGTACATCATTGTCTTGGTAATGTAGGTTGTCATGGTAATGTAGGATATGTTTCAAATATTTCATTGTATTCTTATTTGACTACCCATAAAATGAAACATTTAAATTTCCCATTACTATGATTTAAAATATCAATTGCGTACAGTATTGGGAAATTTAAGTTAATGTTTACAGTTTTGTTGTCATAC
Source organism: Xestospongia bergquistia (assembly GCA_963965975.1). Lineage (NCBI taxonomy): Eukaryota > Metazoa > Porifera > Demospongiae > Haplosclerida > Petrosiidae > Xestospongia > Xestospongia bergquistia. The sequence goes on from OZ014415.1 coordinate 2,845,430, forward strand.
AGTAAGCAGCCAACACTTTTATGATCAGCACAAAAGTAGATTTAAGTATTGTATGATCACCAGGAATGTCATAGTGATATAAAATATGAGATTGTTATTTTGTAATACCATGAAGCTTATAGTATTCTTTTAATTTGGTTTTAAAATTTAAATTTAATTAACATCTAGCTATAAAATGTAGTAATAAATACTTTATTTACATTGTTTGTTGTCTTTTAATATAATTTAAATTCCCATTTTGTATTATAATTATATATGTCATTGATATCAATACTAGTGAATTGTTAGTTAAGAGAACTTATTATGACCATTTTGTCAACTGTACTGTAACTGTATTTAGGAACTACATTATAGAGTACATTACTAACTACTTGTATATATCATTTTCCAAAAGATTATTATTATTTGAAATACTTAAACAGGTCCCTTAAGCATAATGGAAAGAATGGCAGATATCTGTATCATCAACTAAACTCAAGTATCGTGTTATAAATGCCTTTTGAAGCATTGGATACAGATTCTTTTAATTTCATTCAAATTCTATCTTATATAGTGCACCCAATGGTGTTTCCTTCATTGCTTATGATTAAAATATATTAAAATAACATGTTGTGCTTATATCATCAGTTCCTCAAAGAATTATATATTACAAAAGATACTAAACATTATTGTTAAGTTGTTAGTTATCATTAATATAATTCAGCACTATATATCATTGGTAGTGACTTTCTGGCAGGATGTCCATTTTTGTTGTGTATTAGAATATACAGCAAAGTCTGACTTCCTGTCAGACAAATAGCAATTATTTATAATAATATTCATTCTGATGTTGTGTACAAACTGTAACAATGTAATTATGATACATGTATACTACTATAAATTAATTATAACCTATATAAATATGCATATAATATAGATATACTAATAGGAATTTGTTGTACAAATAATTGAGTATTTCAAGGAAGAAGGGAGAGCAATGGACATACTAGCAGTAAACCATACATTTTTTTTACTATAATATAGTAAGTGAATAGAGGGACTAACTAATATTTAAGGGATTATCATAATTATCTCAAAACTTCTAAGAATGATAGTAAACAAACAAAATAAAAAATCTATGGTTTACTACTAGTAATTATTAATGGATGTTAAATGTAATGTAATTATAATGTCAGTTTATGATGAATTATTGTAAAGTGAATCAGATATCAATATTGTCAATTTAATGCTCCAACTAAACAAATAAGAAACTATACTGTATTGTTGTAATAACAGTACTAAAATAACATTAATGAACTATAGTTTAGTCCATGGCTGGTGTCCTATATAGCTATACTCATATTAGTTATAATGTGGTCATGTACTAATATTATGTTTACGGTGAAATAGATATTAGGCTCACATAATTGTTACCAGGTCATCTATACAATAAAGAAATACCCATCATTATGTCATGTCCATACATGTACATGTATCCAAGATGATCTTGTTTACTTTTCTCTGAAATGGAAACCTTGTAATATTCCCAATTCAATTATTTTATTATATACTATATTCTTTAGACAAAGTGAATGAGGAAGCTATAAACAAATTGGACATTGTTTCAAAGTTCGGAATGCATATAATTACAATGATTTAACTACATCCCATAATTACTAATGTATGCATGTATACATCATTGTCATAGTAATGTAAGTGGTCATGGTAATGTAAGTTGTACATCAAAAATGTTAATGTATTCTTGTTTGATTTCCCAGAAATTGAAACATTTTTATTTTCCTGTTAGTTTGCTGGGAACATCATAATGATCTAATATACGAACTGTGATTTTATACAGACATATATTGAATATAATGTTATTTTAGCTGGTTATCTCTAAGATAAAATTATTTTAAAAAAACCAACATGTATGGCATTCCAAACAGGACAAAATTATGCTAGGCAATATTGTTTTTGTCAGCATAATTTTGTCCAGTTTGAAATGCCATACAACATGTAATCTGCTAGCTAATGTGTTCTTCTAATTATGTTGTTTTGATCTTACAGAATAAATTTTTATTTACATTTTAATTGTTGATATAAATATGATAAGTAAAAGCATTACATGTTATATATGGTAGTTTCTTTTGTTAATGCAATTTAATTCAGTCCAGTATATGCTAAATAATTTTTGTCTTTAAAATTTTACACATGGCTTGCATCGCAAAAAATGTATCAACAAAAGTCATTGTTCTATTGGCTATATTAAATTGTTATTATGATTCAACTATATGGAAGTTTATGTAATTGGAATTACATTTGCAGACCAATCAGTGACAAAGATTATAGTAGCTAGATTTAGTACACAACACTATTTTTATATACTTTGAATGATGTTATAACTGATGGTATATGTTCTAGTTTTATTAATATAAAAATTGTCAGGAATCAAGTTAAGCTTGTCTGTTTGAAATTTTCAAAAACAAAAAATGAAAAAAAAAATTATATTAATTGATATTGCTATGACATAGATATTAGGCCCACATAGTTGTTACCAGGACATCTATACAATAAAGAATACCCATCATCATGTCATGCCAATACATGTACATGTATATGTAACCAAGATGATCTTGTTTGTTTTCTCAGAAATGGAAACCTTGTAATATTCCCAATTCAATTATTTCATTATATACAGTATTCTTTATGAAGAAGTGAATAGGGAAGCTATAAACAAATTGGACATTGCTTCAAAGTTCAGAATGCTTATAATTACAATGATTTAACTACATCCATAATGTCTATATGATTTGCATCCCATAATTACTAATGTATGCATGTATACATTATTGTCATAGTAATGTAAGTTGTCATGGTAATGTAAGTTGTACATCAAAAATGTTAATGTATTCTTGTTTGATTTCCCAGAAATTGAAACATTTTTATTTTTCCCATTTGTAGGTTGCTGGGAACATCATAATGATCTAATATATGAACTGTGATTTTATACACACATATACTGCATATAATGTTCTTTTAGTTGGTTATCTCTAAGATAAAATTATTTAATAAAAAATCAATATGTAATCTGCTAGCTAATGTGTTCTTGTAATTATGTTGTTTTGATCATACAGAATAAATTTTAATGACAATCTTATTACGTATTCAAAATTAATGATATGAAAATGATATCATTTGAATGTAAAATGTATTTAAAAATTTAAATTTAATTAACATTAGTATTGTTAACAATCAATTTTAAGTTAGATGTTAGCTGATTTCTATAATTATAATATGTAATATTGCTTTAAAAGTACTGTTACTATCATTATTTGATATATCAGTATCATCATGTAAACTTGACTATTAAGTTATAAACACCTTTTGAATCATTGAATGTAGAGTCTTTAAATTGTTTTAATTCCTATCTTAGTGCACTCAATGGTGATTTCTTCATTGTTTAATGTTAAAATATATTAAAATAACATGTTGTGCTTATATCATCAGTTCCTCAAGAATTATATATTACAAAAGGCAATAATCATTGTGTTATCATTAATGTAGTACTATATATATCATTGACATTGCTATTTAATTTGTCTAGCAGGACGTCCATACTTAGTTGTGTACTGGAATATACAGCAATAATTATGACAAATAGTTATTACCTATATCATAATATTCATTTCTGATATTGTGTACAAACTGTTACAATTAATAATAAATACATGCATACTACTATAATGTATTACCTATATATATAAATATATATATATATATATATATATATATATATATATATATATATATATATATGTACTGATGACAATTTGTAGTACAAATTATTGAAGAATTTAAGTTAGAAGGGAGAGTAAGTTATAAACATGATAAGTAAAAGTCCATGGCTGGTGTCCAATAGCTGTACTCATTACCATTAATTATAATGTGGTCATGTGGTAATATCATGCTCAAAGGTACACTTAGTAGCAATTACATTTGCTTTCTGTTATGTGACACAATTACTCCACGTAAAATACATTGTAACTTTATCATAGTATCTCTATTGAATGCTTCACTCACATCATACTTAATATGCTTCACCCACAAGTTGAAACTTGGCTATCAAAGTCAGTAACTATGTTACAACTGTGTGTGGAATTAATATATAAAATAAAAAATATATTTCATAATTTTAATGTGCTTTATATACATGATTGAGGTCTATGCTCTTATTAGGAAATAGGAATGTCATATATTCATTCCTCATTTGTGAAGAATCAATTTATCTTGGAGATCTAGAAATTGCTTTGAGTGGGTTAAACTAGTTTTAATGGAACTCTACAGGAAGTTAATTTCTCAATGATTATTATATTACTGTTAAAATACACATATTCTTATCATATCAAATTTATCTTGAATAATCCTTATAAAAACATTAAAAAATTGATTGCATGCCAATGAAAAGTTATGTATGTAGTTAGCATAAAGATAAAGATAGAAATAATGAGTCATTATACAAATTGTTGTTTATAAATGCTATTTATCTTTTGGACATATACTTATATATAAATCAGGCAATGTTCTATTGAGCCATTTACATTTCTCCACATTCCCACTCTCTAAGCCATTTGTCTTTTGCCTCAATTTCATAATCTGATGAAGTATTAATAGCTTGTACTGCAAATTTCTATATTCTGATGAATCACAATAGAGCAAATCATTTTTAGAATACACAGACTGTATCTATAAATATAATAAAGACAATTGTTAAAACATTTTAAGAATTATTATATTAACTTACAAAATTGCAGTTATGTGTCACAAGTCTATCTGTCAGTTTCAAAACACTATAAAGTTCCTTAACATTGTCTGTTTGATTTAATAACTTTGTTCCTTCCTCGTGAGTCTTCAATACTTCCATCATTGACTCACCACAACGGTCATTATCACAATTTAAATTTTTAACCTATGCACATTATAAATCATATCAGTATATCTTGGATGACATATTCAATACTTACTAAATATTGAAAGAGAAGCTCAATTCCAGACTTTAAATCAGTAGCTTTTTCATTAGAAAGTTGTTCACTTCTTTTGTCTCTTGGAAGGACAATGTCCAGTGGTAGAGCTGTAGATAACAGAACTTGTGTTGCAATAATGAGTACCACAGTTGTCTGCATTATAAATCTTTTAGAAGTAGTAGTATTGAACACTCACTGAGTTTGTGATTGTAATCAGAAGATGCACCTTTTTATACTAAAATGTAGGAAGTGTAAGGGAAATTCCTAACAGGATTAATGATTAATTTAGGAAGTCATGTAAGGTTTCATCAAAATATTTTAACCTAATAATTATTTGGTAGTTTTTCATTTTCAATTGTTATTATAAACATGACAAGTAAAAGTATTATATGTTATATATGGTAGTTTCTTTTGAAGTCTGTATCATTGTTAATGTTATTAAATTCAGTTTAATATTTACTTAACTATTGTTGTCTCTAAGTTTTTACACATGGCTTAGATAACCATAAAAATATATATCAAGAAAAAGTCATTGATTGTTCTGTTAGCTTTATTAAATTTACTATTATAATTCAACTATGTGATAGATTATATAATTGGAATTGTATTAGCTAAATAATATTATAATAACAAGAATTACAGCAGCTAGATGTAATAAACAACACTATTGTAGATACATTGAATGATATGGTAAATGATGGGATATCACCTGGCTTATGGAAGATTTACTGATATAAAAATTGAATCGGGTGAAGATTGTCTATATGAAATACTCAAAAAACAACAAAATATGAAAAATAATTTATATTAATTGATAATGTCATGACAAGGCATTAGGCCCACATAGTTATTACCAGGTCATCTATACAATAAAGACATCATGTCATGTCAATACATGTACATATATCCAAGGTAATCTTGTTTGTTTTTCTCAAAAATGGAAACCTTGTAATGTCCCCATTTCAATTATTTTATTATATACTATATTCCTTATGAGGAAGTTGTAGACAAATTGGACATACCATTTAACTACATTCTTAATGTCTATATAATCTACATTCCATAAATACTAATGTACATACATGTACATCGTTGTCTTGGTAATGTAGGATATGTTTCAAATATTCCATTGTATTCTTATTTGACTACCCATAAAATGAAACATTTAAATTTCCCATTACTATTATTTAAAATATTGATTGCGTACAGTATTGGGAAATTTAAGTAAATGTGTACAGTTTTGTTGTCATACGGTAAGCAGCCAACACTTTTATGATCAGCACAAAAGTAGATTTAAGTATTGTATGATCACCAGGAATGTCATAGTGATATAAAATATGAGATTGTTATTTTGTAATACCATGATGCTTATTATTTTATCATTTTCCAAAAGAATGCTAATATAATAAATCATATTGCTAATAGAACATTTTGATAAAAAATATCACATATAAGCAACAAGTATACAAATTGTATAATTGCAACATATACATAGTATAGTACATAGTATAGTAACATAATATCATGTAGTAGTATACATGACAAATATACTACAATATTGAAGCTATTACATGCTTGTAGAGTAAAAGTAATGTTATTAACAATTGATTTGGAGTTAGCTGTTAGTTATTTATATACTACAATTATAATATGTAATACTGTAAAACTAAAATTTCTGTTACTATCATTATTTGAAATAATAAAGCACATCCCTTAAGCATAATGGAAAGCATGACAGATATCTGTATCATCAACTAAACTCAAGTATCGTGTTATAAATGCCTTTTGAAGAATTGGATACAGATTCTTTTAATTTCATTCAAATTCTATCTTATATAGTGCATTCAATGGTGTTTCCTTCATTGCTTATTATTAAAACATAATAAAATAACATGTTGTGCTTATATCATCAGTTCCTCAAAGAATTATATATTACAAAAGATACTAAACATTATTGTTAAGTTGTTATCATTAATGTAGTACTACATATCATTGACAGTGACTATCTTTCTGGCAGGATGCCCATTTTTGTTGTGTATTAGAATATACAGCAAAGTATGACTTCCTGTCAGACAATTATTTATGATAATATTCATTCTGATGTTGTGTACAAACTGTTACAATGTAATTATGATACATGTATACTACTATAAAATAATTATAACCTATATAAATATGCATATATTATAGATATACTAATAGGTATTTGTTGTACAAATAATTGAGTATTTCAAGAAAGAAGGGAGAGCAATGGACATACTAGCAGTAAACCATACATTTTTTTTATTTTGTTTGTTTATTATCATTCTTAGAAGCTTTGAGATAATTATGATAATCCCTTAAATATTAGTTAGTCCCTCTATTCACTTACTATATTATATTAAGTGAGTAGAGGGACTAACTAATATTTAAGGGATTATCATAATTATCTCAAAGCTTCTAAGAATGATAGTAAACAAACAAAATAAAAAATCTATGGTTTACTGCTAGTAATTATTAATGGATGTTAAATGTAATGTAATTATAATGCCAGTTTATGATGAATTATTGTAAAGTGAATCAGATATCAATATTGTCAATTTAATGCTCCAACTAAACAAATAATGAACTATACTGAATTGTTGTAATAACTGGACTAAAATAACATTAATGAACTATAGTTTAGTCCATGGCTGGTGTCCTATGGCTATACTCATATTAGTTATAATGTGGTCATGTACTAATATTATGTTTACGGTGAAATAGATATTAGGCTCACATAATTGTTACCAGGTCATCTATATAATAAAGAAATACCCATCATTATGTCATGCCCATACATGTGCATGTATCCAAGGTGATCTTGTTTACTTTCTCTTAAATGGAAACCTTGCAATTTTCCCATTTCAATTATTTTATTATATACTATATTCTTTAGACAAAGTGAATGAGGAAGCTATAAACAAATTGGACATTTTCAAAGTTCGGAATGCATATAATTACAATGATTTAACTACATCCCATAATTACTAATGTATGCATGTATACATCATTGTCATAGTAATGTAAGTGGTCATGGTAATGTCATTTGAATGTAAAATGTATTTAAAAATTTAAATTTAATTAACATTAGTATTGTTAACAATCAATTTTAAGTTAGATGTTAGCTGATTTCTATAATTATAATATGTAATATTGCTTTAAAAGTACTGTTACTATCATTATTTGATATATCAGTATCATCATGTAAACTTGACTATTAAGTTATAAACACCTTTTGAAGCATTGAATGTAGAGTCTTTAAATTGTTTTAATTCCTATCTTAGTGCACTCAATGGTGATTTCTTCATTGTTTAATGTTAAAATATATTAAAATAACATGTTGTGCTTATATCATCAGTTCCTCAAGAATTATATATTACAAAAGGTACTAATCATTGTGTTATCATTAATGTAGTACTATATATATCATTGACATTGCTATTTAATTTGTCTAGCAGGAAGTCCATACTTAGTTGTGTACTGGAATATACAGCAACAAGTATGACAAATAGTCATTACCTATATTATTATATTCATTTCTGATATTGTGTACAAACTGTTACAATTAATAATAAATACATGCATACTACTATAAAGTAATACCTATATATATAAATATATATATATGTACTGATAGGAATTTGTAGTACAAATTATTGAAGAATTTAAATTAGAAGGGATAGTAATGGACATAGAGTAAGGGAATACAGGGACTTAACTAACTTTTAAGGGGTTATCATATCTATAAGCTTTCTTAGAATGACAGTAAACAAGCAAATAAAGTAAATTTATAGTTTGCTGTTAGTAATATTTAAGAGATGTTATATGTAATGTACTTATGATATTAGTTTATGATATATTGTAATGTGAATTGAATAGCAATGTTGTCACTTTAATCCTGAATGAAACCACAGAAAATAAATGTCCTCAAACCAAAGCAATTAAGGAAGAATATTAAATTCTTGTAATAACAGTACTGTTTATGGTATTACACTTAGAATATATGGCTAATACTAATAATGTATTACTACTATTAATTATCAAATTTTTGGCATTTACTACACTATATACACAGTTGATCCATACTTTGTAGTTGGCAGTTAAAACTATTTCATTAACTGCTTCATTTCTTTTAGTCATTATTGTTCATTTTGATAACCTTATTGAACTATAGTTTAGTCCACGTCTGGTATCCTATAGCTGTACTCATATTAGTTATAATGTGGCCATGTAGTAGTATGTTAAAGGTACATTTAGTATGAATTTACATTTGTTAGTTGTTGTGCGGCACAATTACCCTCTGCTAATTCCATTGTAACTTTATGCTAGTATGTCCTTTTTGGAAGAAAGAATATACTATGATAAAGTTATAATCCAATTGAACACTATCAATGTTTGTAACTACATCATAATAAATATGGATTTCTCATGGGTGCTCACTTGACTCATAATTCAAACAGTCATATTCATAGCTAAAAATATACTGACCGTAATATGAATAATGTACAGAAAGACAGCACCTGTAACAATTGAATCCCACACTTTGTACTATTGTAATTGGATATCCTCAACCAAAATCTGATGTCATGGCCACAGATTAATTATGTACAAGTACCATCTGTCTGTATTGTTAATGTTTTATAGTACACAGTATAGTACGTAGAATACATGCAATTTGTATGCATCTATCAATGAATTCCTTTATATATGATTGAGCTTTATGCACATATTAGGAAATAAGAGTGTCATATAGTTATTACTCATTTGTTAAGAAATAGCTTATCTTGGAGATCTAGAAAATTGCTTTGAATAATTAATTAAACCAGGAGAGGAAGCTAATTTATCAACACATACATTTTTATTATATAAAAGTTAATCTTGAATATTTTTGAATAAACATTTAAAATTGATTGCATGATGGTACAAATTAACGAAACTAGCTAGTACAAAGATAGAAATAATAAATTGTTACAATAACTTGTTTATAAATGTTATTTATCTTTTGGACATATACTTATATATAAATCAGGTAATGTCTTATTGAGCCATTTACATTTCTCCACATTCCCACTCTCTAAGCCATTTGTCTTTTGCCTCAATTTATCAATCTGATGAAATATTAACAGCTTGATCTGCAAATCTCTATATTTTGATGAATCACAATAGAGCAAATCATTTTTGAAATAAACAGATTTTATCTATGAATACAATAAAGACAATTGTTAAAACATTTCAAAATTATTATATTAACTTACAAAATTGCATTTATTTGTCACAAGTTTATCTGTAAGTTTCAAAACACAATAAAGTTCCTGAACATTGTCTGTTTGTTTTAATAACTTTGTTCCTTCTTTGTGAGTCTTCAATACTTCTATCATTGACTCACCACAATGGTTACTGTCATCGTTGCACATTAATACTTGACCCTGTACACATTACAAATCATGTCGATATATCTTTGATGACATATTGTGTACTTACTAAATATTGATAGAGAAGTTCAATTCCAGACTTTAAATCAGTGACTTTTGCTTTAGAAATGTGTTCACTTCTTTTGTCTCTTGGAAGGACAATGTCCAGTGGTAGAGCTGTAGATAACAGAACTTGTGTTGCAATAATGAGTACCAGAGTTGTCTCCATTTTAAATTTGTTTTAAAAAATAGATTTGAACACCAACTGACTTTTGATTATAATCAGACGATTCACCTTTTTATTAAATAGCATAAAGTATAAAGGGAAGTCCCAAACAGGATTGATCAGGAAGTTCATGTAAGGTTTAATCATAATATGTGACCTGATTTGCAAAAAAGGACAACTTCTGTCAAAACATTTGTGGCTTCATTTGTAAACAAACCACTGTTAAAACATCTCAAACATCCCAGTTTTTAAAAACATAACAGTTATTATACATGCATAACTACTCTATATGTATGCAAAACCATTTTTTGATATGTTTTAACAGTGTTTTTCAAAAACCAGGTTACAAATGTTTTGACAGAAGTGGTCCCTTTTTGCAAATCAGGTCATATATGTCAACCTAATTTGATATTACACATTTTTAATTTAAAAATAAACATGATAAGTAAAAGTAATACATGTTATATATGGTAGTTTCTTTTAAGGCCTGTCACATTTTTAATTCGGTCCAGTGTTTACTGAATTGTTTTTCTCTTAATATTTTACACATGGCTTACATAACAATTTAAGTATCAAGAAAAAATCACGTTCTGTTAGCTTTGTTAAATTTGCTATTATGATTTAACTATGTAGCAGATTATGAAATTGGGATTGTAGTTGCCACACGATACAATAGTAATCTTATTTACAGCAGCTAGATGTAATAAACAATACTATTGTATAAACATTGAATAATATGATAAATAATGGGATATTTCCTGGTCCATAGAAGTTTTATTAATGTAAAAAATTGAATCAGGTGAAGATTATCTCTAGGAAATTCTCAAAAACAACAACAACAAAATAATTACATTAATTGATATTATCATGACAAGGACATTATGTACACATGTTAGCTGTCTGTATAATAAAAAATATCCATCATTACATCATGCCAGTACATGCACTTGTAAATGTTTCCAAGGCACTCATTTTGTCTTACTTGGAAATGGAAATCTTGGTATGTCCCCATTTTAGTTATTTTATTATATATTATATTCTTTAGATTGCAAAGAGAATGAGGAAACTGTAGACAAATTGGACAATGTTTCAAAGTTCATGATGGTTATTATTACAATCATTAATTTTAACCTATATCCTTAATGTCTATCATCTGTGAATGTTTATTGTTTACAATGTTTGCATTAGATTTTTCAAAAAATATACCAAAATGCCAAAACTAGATAAGAACAATTTTGCTACTCATTAGCAGACATATTGTTAATGTAGTATGACATATCTATTCAACCACCCATAAATACTATAATGTATATATATATATATATATATATATATATATATATATATCCACATCAATGTCATGGTAATGTAAATTGTGCATCAAATATACTAACATTTTCTTGTTTAATTTCCCAGAAATTGAAACATTTTATTTTTCCCATTTCTATTATTTAAAACATTTACTGCATATACTATTGGGAAATTTTAGTAATTGTACAGTGTTGTTGTCATATAGTAAACAACAAATCATTTAATGGTCAACATGATAGTAGATTAAAGATATGAAGTTTTTATTGTGTACATGCATATACTGTTCTTTAATTTGGTTATGTGTATACCCACTTCATTTAAAACTTTAATTCATTTAACTTTTAACTATTAATAAAATGTAGTAGTAAATTCTTCAATTACATTGTTTATTGTGTTTTAATTTAATTTTAATTCCTATTTTATATGATATAAGTCATTGGTATCAATACTAGTGAATTGTTAGTTGACAGAACTTATTATGACCATTTTGTCAACTGTACTGTAACTGTATTTAGGAACTACATTATAGTGTACATTACTAATTACTTCAATGTATCATTTTCCAAAAGAATGTTAATATAATAAAGATATGACTATATTAGAACATTTTAATAAAAAATATCACATTTAAGTAACAAGTATACAAATTGTATAACTGCAATATCTAGATATTAGTATAGTAACATAAATACCTAAATATCATTTAGTAGTATATAGTCTATACATCACAAATATACTATAATAATTAAGCTATTACATACTTGTAGAGTAACAGTAGTATTATTAACAATTGATTTGGAATTAGCTGTTAGTTCTTACTATAACTGTAATATGTTATACTGTAATACTAAAATTTCTGTTACTATCATTATTTGAAATACTTAAGTGAATCTCTTAAGTCTAATGGAAAGCATCGCAGATATCTGTATCATCAAGTAAACTTGAATATATAGTTATAAATGTCTTTTGAAACATTGGATGTAGAGTCTTTTAATTTTATTCAAACCTATGTTAGTGCTGTCAATGGTGTTTTTAATTGTTAAACATATTAAAATAACATGTTGTACTTATATCATCAGTTTCTCATGAAATTATTAATTACAAAAGGTACTAATGATTGTTGTTATTATCAGTACCTTTTATAATTTATAATTACAAAAGGTACTAATGATTATTGGCAGTGACTATTTGTCTAGCAGGATATCCATACTTTGTTGTGTATTGGAATATACAGCAACAAGTTGTCAGACAAACATCCATTACCTATATAATAATATTCATTACTGATATTGTGTACAAACTGTTACAATGTAGTTATGAATACATGTATACTATTATAAATTATAACACACACATAAATATATGTATATCTGAACCCAATTTGTAGTACAAATTATTAAGGAATTTTAAGCAAGAAGGGAGAGCAATGGACGTATAGTAAGGAAATACAGGGACTAACTGACTTTTAAGGGATTGTCATATCTATAAGCTTTCTGAGAATGACAGTAAACAAGCAAATAAAATAAAATTTATGGTATTTTGTTAGTAATAATTAAATGGATATTATATGTAATCATGAAATTAGCTTACGATGTATTGTAAAGTGAATTGGATAGAAAAAATATCAACTTAATATTCAACGAAAGAACAGAACACATACACCATAAAAAAAAAAAAGAAAGTATAAAGAGTATTGAATTATTATAATAAGCATACTGTTCATAGTATTACACTAGGACATAATATGATTAATACTAATAATGTAGTACTATAATTTACTCATATTAGTTATAATGTGGTTATGCAGTATTGTCATGTTTATGTTACACTCAGTACAATTTACATTTGTTGGTTGTTGTGTGACACAATTACCCTCCTCCACAAACTGGATTATAACTTTATCCTAGTATTTTCTCTTTGGAAGAAGGAATATACTATGACAAAGATATAATATATTTTTTGAGGGTAATTGTGTCACACTATATCCAACATTGACAATTGCATAAACACTATCAAAGTCTGTAACTATGTCATAATAATTGTAGTTTTTTTTTGGGTTCTCTGACTCGTTACATAGTCATATTCATAGCTAAAAATTATACTGACTGCGTTATAAATAATGCATTGGAGAGATAGCACCTGTAACATTAATTTTGATTCTCACACTTTTTAATAGTGTCATTGTCATGGATATCCTCAATTAAATCCGTTGTCATAATCATAGATTAATTAAATACAAGTACCATCTGTGTCTATTGTTGCTGTTAGTTCATGTTTTATAGTACACAGATTATGAAATTCATATACATCTAACACTGAATTCCTTCATATATGATTGAGCAATATGTACATATTAGGAAATAGGAATACATGTCATATAATTATTCCTCATTTGTGAAGAAACAGAAAATTGTTTGAATAATTGATTAAGTTAGTAGCTAGTAGAGGAAGCTAATTTATCAAATTACAAAACACATACATTCTCATTATATAAAAGTTAATCTTGAATATTTTTGAATAAACTTATAAAATTAAGTTAGTAGAGGCTGTACAGGAAAGTAGTTTCTCAAAAATTATTATAGTATTATAAAACATTTTATATTATTGTCTTATTATACAAAAAAATAATCTAGAATATTTTTACACAAACTTTACAATTGATTGCATACTGTTGAAAATTAATGAAACTAGCTAGAATGAAGATAGAAATAATAAATCATTATAATAACTTTTTTATAAATTATTTTCATCTTCTGGGTGTATATGTCTAGCAATGTCTGATTGAACCATTTACATTGCTCCACATTCCCACTCTCTAAGTCATTTGGTTCTTCCTTTAATTTATAAATCTGATGAAATATTAAACTGCTTGAGTTGCAATCTCTATATTTTGATGAATTGCATTAGAGTAATTCATTTCAAGACATTTTAAGATTATTAGAAGAACTTACAAATTGCAGTTATGGGTCACAAGTTTAGCAGTCAGTTTCAAAATAATATAAACTTCCTTAACATTCTCTGTTTAATTAATAACATTGTTCCCTTTTTGTGAGTCTTCAATACTTCCATCAATGACTCACCACAATGGTCACTGTCTTTGTTGTACCTTTAACTCTTGAGCCTACATGTTATAAATCATATCAATATATATTGATGATTTATTCTGTACTTATTAAATATTGGAAGAGAAGTTGGACTCCAGACTTTAAATCAGTGCTTTTTCTTAAAGAAAGTTGTTCACTTCTTTTATCTCTTGGAAGGACAATATCTAGTGGTAGAGCTGTAGATAACAGAACTTGTGTTGCAATAATGAGTACCACAGTTGTCTGTATTAAGAATATTCATTTATTGATTAATTGAACCTTCATTATTTTATATACTTAGTAGTATGAAAAGCACCAATGTGTAAGGAAATTATCCAATGAGATTGGTATAAATAGAAGTTATTATATAACATCACGATATTTTATTTTATTCTAATATTTAAAAGAATGAATTTATAGTCTTAAATAAAAATGTTTAATAAAAAGTATTATGTCATTAGATTAATTAATAAGTGGCTTCTTATAAAAGGTAAATACAATTTCATTATTCTTAACATATCCTGACATTTAAATATGGTAGTTTCTTTAGGAGCCAGCCACATTTTTTCACTGTGTGACTGGTAATGTCACTTAATTTATTCCAGTATTTGTTGATTGCATAAAAGGTCAACAACTTGTACTGTAGCTCGGGAATATTTGAAGTACAACTTAGTGATTTGTTGCTTTTAACAGATTTGATCTATAATCAGAAGACAATTAAACATTAAAACATTTAAATTATAATAACTTACATAATTGCAATGATAGTACAGAAGTTTTGTTGTTAGTTCCACTACACTTAGGAGCTTAATGTTATTGAAATCATCTTCTTCAACTGTTTGCAAAAACTCTGTTCCCTCTCTGTTTAATTTTAAGATCTCATACATACTGTTACAACTGATAGCATCATCACAGTTCAATATCTACCAAAAACAAAATAATAATATCAATGCTACTAACCTATGACTGAGCTTACCAAATATTCTTTGAGGGCTTGAACTCCAGATTTTACATCAGTAACTTTCATTTTTGAAAGTTCATTGCTTTGTTTATCTCTTGAAAGAACATTGCCTAGTGGTAGAGCTGTAGATAACAGAACTTGTACTGAAAGACTTAGCACTACAATTGCTCTAATCTGCATTATGAGTCTTTTCTCTTAGCAACAGTGGTATTCTTGATTATTAATTACTTTGGATTAATTTTGTATCTGATGTAATGATCACTGGTTCCATTTATTTATATCAAAATAATGTCGAAACTGTTTGTATAATTAACAAACAATGAGGTACCTTCATGTCAGACATTGTTAGTGACATGACAGTAACATAGTTTTAACAATCACTTCCTAATTTCAATGTAACTGTTTACTTGCATAACACCAAGGGCATCAAAACAAATAGTCGTTTTATCAACAGTTGCTGGCTTAATGAAATTAATAATTAATTCAAATATGTAGTATGTAAGAACAATCATAACACTGCTACAACTACACAACCAATGATAGATGATAAAAGATAACACATGAGGTTAGCTAAAGAGAGGAGCTAATGCACAAACTGAGAATTTATTCTCATATGGAATCCAATAATATATAAGTTATAGTTATAAATAACCATTTGTGTTTTGTTTATAACTATCCACCACCAAGCTGGATAGTGTGATGTTAGGGAAATCCTCTACAAATATTTTAAGGATAGTGTTTATTTTAGAACAACAATTTATGATATCAGTGATATGCATTTGAAAAGAACATAGACATTTCAAAGCACTCTTTTGGTTTTCTAAAAATTGTCAAATGATTACTAGAACATTAACTAAGAACAACTTATGTATAATTATGCATTATCTTCTAGTATAGTATATAAATCCTATGAAGAATGTAGAACATTATAAGCCTGGAGTCATCACAATATATATATATATATATATATATATATATATATATATATATATATATATATATATATATATGTATAACTAGCATAGAAACATACACCTAACATAAACTATTGTGCTCCTATTACATGATACTTACTGAATTACAACTTATAACTTTAGACTACTACCTATATACTATTAGAGTAATGGAAATATTGGTTATTTACTTCAATTTGAGTAAAAACAATGCAACTACATAGAGACATATTGGATTCCCTCATACCAGGTATAAATTGTTATTTATAAACAAATTTTCACAGTATAGGCTGTAATGTTATAATGTAGTTGATATTACTATACTAATATAGATATTCATAATCTATAAAATTTATGGTTATCTACAGTACAAATTGTTGAGAATTTTTTTTAAGGAGGAAGAGGGAAAATGTCTATATCATAAGGGGATGATACAGGAAAAAGGAAGTGGAGAATGACCCAATTGCCATGCTTATAATCATTTTAAGAATGATTGTTTACAGGAGGCAGCAAGTTTACATAGCCAGACATTTATATTTTGATTGACATACTGTTAAATTAAATTAATTTTTACTATCGGAACAGTCTTTTAACATGGCAGCAAAAACAACAACAACAATACTTCCACTTCCGTTACCTACATATGATGTAATGTGTGCAATGTCAACTTAATGTTCAATAAAACAAACAGGAAACGATTCTCTCTAAACCAAAACAAAGTAGGAAGAGTATAAACATATTGAAATAGTAAACTATTCCTGGTATTATATCTAGTTATTTTAAGAATATGGATGATACTAATAATCTATTACTATCATTAGTTATCAAATTTGTAGTATTTAATACACTATATACACAGTTGATCCATACTTTGTAGTTGGCAGTCAAAACTATTTCATTAACTGCTTCATTTCTTTAGTCATTTATGCTCACTATAGTAACCTTAATGGACTATACCATGGTTAGTTTACTTTTTTCACACTCATTACCATTATCGTGGTCATGTAGTAATATAATGGTGTATTCTCAAGGAATTTGTTCTACTGTTAGAGTTTATTGTTAACATATCCTCTACAATACCAATACTGGATTATGGCAATCATTCCAATTAACATATCTTTCATTGTATTGAAAGTATAATATTGCAATGAAACATTATATCGTTATACAATTCCAAATATTGTATACAACTTTTATAATACTATATTAATAACTTAATATATCAGCCAATTATTCTCTTCACATTATATTATAAATAATTTTATTTATTTAGTTTTCTTCTTTGTAGATACCACACATCAATAGCAATACAAATGGAGAGTCAGTTACACTGGTCATAAAAATGCTAACCATAAAGTATACTTTCTTATGATCTCTCTAGACTATATATGATCATAGACTTAGATACACAAATATAATGTTTCATTCTCATTATACTCAATGTAGTTTAACCACAACCGAAATGATTTATCATATATACATTAAATATTATTTTATTATCAATGTCTATATATGACAGTATGGTTTAGTCAGGTCAATGAGGCATCTATTACTTTACAGTATTTGCTCCGCTAGTGCTCTTAATACTTACATTATTCTCTCATATCATGAAAGCAGCATCTGTTCACCTGTGTAACATTGTGATTAATATTAATGCATCCTTAATGAAAGTTGATATCATAGTTACAGGGTGAATTATCTACATCAAATAATATATCATTAAGAAGAGAAAATAAGGACTATTATATAATTAATGACAATGAAAGTTGATATCATGCATAGTCAGTGGTGAATTATCTACATCAAATATTATATTAGGAAGTGAAAATAAGGACTATTATATAATTAATGTCAATGAAAGTTGATATCATAGTCAGTGGATGAGTTATCTACATAGGTTATTAGGAAGAGGAAATAAGGACTATTATAGAATTAAGGTGTTGGTATGGTGGCGTTAATAATATTCATAGCTTAACTTTTTTTCTATTATAATTTCTATATCTTTTCTTGTTTTAATAAAATCCTTTGACTGCTACATTATATCAATGGTTATCAACTTCGATAAAAAATTTAAAACAATTGCATGTATCAATCAAGAGTTACTGGAGTAACAGTATACAGAACAAAGGTACATTTTTCTAAAAACGCCTTATAGGTAGAGATTAGAAACTTACCTTGCTATTACAGTTATATGAGATCTATAATCCTATGAAAGCTTTTTTGAATTACTGCTATACTTTCTGAGATACACTAATCAGAGTCAAATCTTTGAGAGCCTTCGGAAAATCGAACGCCATTTTAAAAAATTGGCTTCATAGGATTACTCGTATACATGTTGGGTAGGGTTGTTCAAGATTTCTTACCTGTGCGTAGTATTAGAGCTGAGATAAATGTACCTTAGTACAACAGTTTGTACTTGCTCATTAACTTTAGCTACGAAACCCTCTGGAATGTGAGAGGTATGGCATTATCTTGGAACCACGCCCATGTTAATAATAGGTGAAATCTATTGGCAATATAGCTTAGAATGCAAACCAACCACAAATATGTGTTAATGAGTGTGTTATGAATGTTATGAATATAGTATGAATATTTTTATAATAAAATTTATTTGGCTTCAGACTTCCACAATACCGCCACCTTAATGTCAATGAAAGTTGATATCATAGTCAGTTGATGAATTATCTACATCAAATATTATATCGTTAGGAAGAGAAAATAAGGACTATTATATAATTAATGTCAATGAAAGTTGATATCATAGTTAGTGGATGAATTATCTACATCAAATATTATATTATTAGGAAGAGGAGATAAGGACTATTATACAATTAATGTCAATGAAAGTTGATATCATAGTCAGTGGATCAATTATCTACATCAAATATTATATCATTAGGAAGAGAAAATAAGGACTATTATATAATTAATGTCAATTAAAGTTGATATCATAGTTAGTGGATGAATTATCTACATCAAATATTATATTATTAGGAAGAGGAGATAAGGACTATTATACAATTAATGTCAATGAAAGTTGATATCATAGTCAGTGGATCAATTATCTACATCAAATATTATATCATTAGGAAGAGAAAATAAGCACTATTTTATAATTAATGTCAATGAAAGTTGATATCATAGTCAGTGGGTGAATTATCTACATCAAATATTATAATATTAAGAAGAGGAAATAAAGACTATTATACAATTAATGTCAATGAAAGTTGATATCATAGTCAGTGGGTGAATTATCTAAATCAAACATTACATCATTAGGGAGAGGAAATAACCACTATTATAAATATTGTATTATTGGAAGAGGAAATAGCCACTATTATAATTAACAAAGTAAATTTATTTGTACTTAAAGACATTAACGAGCCCCTTATATCATTAAGATTATTTGATATGAATTGCTTAGACACTCTGCACTAACAATAATGTAGTTGTTATATAGCATTCAATAAAAAGAGAAAAAACAGCATTGTAATTAACCACAAGCACTATTAATCACTAGTTCTGTATGCATACTAGATCTAGTTATTACATAAGATTTATAATACTCTATTCTATAGAATAAATGGCTTCATCCTACAAGCCTTCACATTTATGAGTAAACTAAAGATTGCTAATATACTTTTATTGAAGTATTGTTGCAATTGGCTACTCTATGCAAAGGGCATGTTCTTAGCAACATCATTAAAAAGTTTCCTTTCAAAACTTGACCTTTGGGTAACCTATATATATATATATATACATTATTAGTGTATACAGTGTTCACCACACCTGTGTTTACTTGTGTATGAAACCTAGATAGTGAAGTTAGTAGGTAGGTCAGTGGATATGACTAAATCTCAATTTATGCCAAGAGTATCAATTTTGTAAGTTAGTAATCAAGCCATTTGTCAATTGAATGTGGTTTTCTAAATAGCCTATTGTAAAATTGATTAAGAGCAGGTGAGGTCTTAATCTAAAATTTATTTTTAAGTTTGTGGTTATTGACGTCATCTGAATCGTTTCTATATATAAAAACATCAAATTGAGTTCTATACTTGTGGGGAAGTAAGGATTTCATGTATTGTATATGTACTCACTATTGCATGGGGATAGTTGATGGAGTCTGATCATGTATAGTAAATAATTAGTATACAGTTTTTAGAAACATGCAATATAGAAATGATTTTCTTGATCATGATTTGTTATGACATTTATATAATATTGGAAGTGTATATTTTTAAATTTAATACAAAATATTATGTGTATCAAATTAATCATATGAAGTAAGTAAACAGTGGATGTTCATAATAGAAAATAGTGTAGTAATATAATACAATTGTTTGTTTATAGTTTCGTTCAACACACTCTTAGTTTTAAAGCTGGCAGTATATGCTTGAGCCAGTAACATTTTCCCATTGTGTTGGTGTTTTCATTATCTTTTTTCCTTTCAATGTTAGAATATGATGAAGTGTCAACAGCTTGTATTGTAATTCTCTAAATTTCACTAAATGACAATCTAGTAATTCACTTTTGGTATAAACAGATTGTATCTGTATAGTAATAGAGTCATGCAATAATCATTAATACTTTCCAAAATTAAATAACTTACAAAATTGCATTCAAAGGCCATCAGTTTTGCTGTCATTTTAAAAGCATTTGATACTTTCTTTTCACTGCTCTTAACAACATATATTGTATTTGAAAACTCTGCTCCATTGTTATAAGTCTTGAATGATTCCACCATTAATCTCCCACAAAGGACATCATTGCACTTTAATTCTCAAGCCTACACAAATAAATCATATCAGTAAAAATTATAGGACATATTCTTACTGACTAGATGTTGATAGATAAGTTGGACTCCATATTTTAAAACAGTAACTTTTGCTTTAGAAAGATCATTGCTATTTTTATCAACTCTTGGAAGGACAATAGTGATGTCTAGTGGTGAAGTAGTTAACAAATAATAAAACTTGTGTGGCAAAGATGAGTATCGCTATACAGTTTTCATTGTAGTTTCTGTTGGAAGTAGCTGAATTGAATGACTAATAAACAACAATGTATTTTTAAGCAAAAGTGCAGCTGTACTATTAATGTTGGGGAAATCCTCAATGCAGTGTGATGATGTAATATTTCAATGGAACATTTGTTTTGATAAAATACATTAATTTTATTTATAAATAAATTATGTTTAGAAAAAATATAAAATGATATTATAAAAATGTACCAGAATATAGAAATAACAAGCTAGTAGTTAAATCTCTTTAATATATAATAAATTGTACATGTACTTTAAACAATTTTTTAGTTAACATATACTAAGATTTAAGTAAGGTAGTTTTCGTTTGAGCCAGTCACATTTTGTCACTGTGTTGCTGCTAATTCCACTTAATGCCTTTCTGAATTTGTTCATTGCATAAAAGGTCAACAACCTGTGACGATGCTCTAGAATATTTGAAGTACAATCTAGTGATATATTGCTTTTAACAGATTCGATCTATAATCAGAAGACAATTAAACATTAAAACATTCAATTATAATAACTTACATAATTGCAATGATAGTACAGAAGTTTTGTTGTTAGTTCCACTACACTTAGGAGCTTAGTGTTATTGAAAACATCTCTTTCAACTGTTTGCAAAAACTCTGCTCCCTCTCTGTTTAATTTTAAAATCTCATACATATTGTTACAACTGATAGCATCATCACAGTTCAATATTGTAATCTACAAAAAACAAAATAATATCAATGCTACTAACATATGATTAAGCTTACCAAAAATTCTTTGAGGGCTTGAACTCCAGATTTTACATCAGTAACTTTCATTTTTGAAAGTTCATTGCTTTGTTTATCTCTTGAAAGAACATTGCCTAGTGGTAGAGCTGTAGATAACAGAACTTGTACTGAAAAGGTTAGCATTACAATTGCTCTAATCTGCATTATGAATGATTTCTTTTACTAGCAATAGTAGACAATCAATTCTTTGTTGACTTTGAAATCTGATATAATGATCACAGATACCATTTACTTATATGAACACAAATACCGGAAACGATTTGTATAGCAACGACAAAGTATCAGGTGTCCATGTAGTATGCAAGGGAAATTCCCTGACAGTATTTATACAAGGACAAGAATTAAGAGCATCAATTACATGCACTTTAATTGAACAATGGGGATATTATCGACACATTCTTAAGAAATGACAATCATTGGTATAGTCTTGGTTATATGCTAAATGACTTTATGAATAGTTTTTCAGTAGAATAGTATAGCATATTATTACACAAAGTGGGTACATGTGCTATGCCTTAAGCTTTGAACATTTAGAAGTTTATTAGCAGTTCTATACTCCTAACAATTTATAGTTAATCAATTAGAAGTGTTAACCACATTGATTAGTGGAATGTGACAGAAAATGTCACGCATAATTAACCTAATAGATATAACTATTTCGATAATGACATTGATACATTGTTAAAATAATTTTTATATACTATCCACTATAAAGCATGTATAAGCTATTAATTGGCTTCATTTTCTTATTTACGAACAAACAAAACCAAGGGGCGTCCTATTTTACAAATGACGTCGTCTTTCCTGGTGTCATTTGAAACTGACCATATGTCAGGGACATCTAAATAACATGTCACAATATTCATTTCCTCAAACAAATGCAGAAAATTTGACTATTACGCATTACATTGGTATTTACACAATACCACACAAGTAACAAAAGAAATAATTGTTGTCAAAGCTGTTAGCTTAATTGAATTAATTTCACTATTGAATTTTAACAAGCATATATATACTACAGTTGCTAGAGAAATAACAATGATAACGTTGTTAGAATAGTTACTAAATACATTATTAAGTACATTAGTAGTAGGGATGGCATATGGTTACAATAACTACTAACTTTGGGAATTTGTCTATTAAAGAGGAATCTATAATAAGAACAACGTCATCTGTGATAATTTTGTCAGAACAGCAAGATTTCAGGCTACAAAATTAAAATCAGTTATATATACTAACACTACATGTACATAAAGTGTGTACCTTTACTACATAATAATAGCTGACTCATGTAAACAAGAATGTTAAGACTGAGGGGAAAGACTTGGTTGGGAATTTCTTGTACATGAGAAAAACATCTATCTCAGAGGATTAGCTCATGTCAACATTGCTTGCCATAAATCCCCTAACAATCAGGAAAGCAAAAATGAAAAGAGAAACTTTGTTAGTTTCCTGGATGTTTATCATTATATTAAATGAAAGTTTATTAGTTCATTGCTTATGTAAAAACATGGATTATCCCTATATTAAGTGGTAAAAGAAAACTTTGTTTCCTCTACTTGTTGTGGCAACCCTATCCAAGTAATATTATAAATGATATATAGTACCACATATCCATTACTATTAATTGCAACACAAGATTGTATTACACATGATATCACTATTATAACAGTAAAGTAGATATTGAGGAAAGGAGTATTCACAGTCAATCCCACAGCTCAGTTCTTATGAAATAAATGTACGACACATTATCATGGTGTCCATTCCAATGCTTTGTATGTAACATGATACATTGATTATGAATCTAATTTGTTATAAAGAGAAAGATTAGTCTCGTGAAGAATTTAAGATGCTGGCAACATTATTATATTTAATTTAGTTGGTTACATCCTTAAAATTATACTATGTCTAGTAGTTTGGAAATCCGGCATACAGTTGTGCTTTAGTTGACACCCTTTAAAATTAAATATTAACAAATGTATTGACTTCCTGTCACACTAATAGTCACTCTGTATAATATAATATCATAAAATACATAGGATGGTGCCATCTATTCTAGTCTCTAGAATACTACCTTCTGAATATATAACATTATGTAATTTTAGTTGATTAGTTTGGTAAAGGTAGTTAAATTAGTTGATATACAACGAGTTAATATTGAAGAATGCCAAAGAGGATATTAACATTTGTTGACTAATATTAGGAGCTTATTAGCTACCCAAAGCTCAGTAGCATCATAGATAGTAGAGTCTACTCTACTATCTATGGTAGCATACATCTTGGTATACATATAATATATGAATTTAAGTGAGTCGTTGTAAATCATTAATTAAAATTCCCATACACAATACAACATATCAATTTTAGTCACCTACCTCATATGACTATTGAGATATATTAGCTTAAACATAATACCTGGAAAACATGTCTGCCTTATGGATAATTAAACCACACCCATTTCCTACACTCACTTCCTGAATGGAAATATTAGGGTAACGGTTGGACTGGTTGCTTTAAAGGAGACACTTAAGATTTCTATCTTCTTTTATTAAAACGTCCGTGATTAAAATTACTAGTAATAATCTTATTATAAGATCATTAGTACTACAGATTATCTGGATCATCACAAATAAACTTATATACCACTATACTAGTCTAAGAGAAATGGACATTGTTAAACTCTTACTAATAAATTCAAACAAAAGTATGTAACTAGAATGTCTGACATTGTACTCAAAGTAAATGTGGAAATAAAAAAGAAAAATACTAAATATTTAAATAGTCATTATTTGAATGCAACGAGACATAATAAAAATAAATATGGTTGAATTAATAACTATCAGAATATACACAAGATTTTTTCACACTATTGTCTTAAAAGTCAGCATCTAATGTGAAGACGTGTTCATCTTTGTTACTGAGAAGACCGGTTTTCTGATACTCACCAACACGTTTCTCAAAAAAGTTAGTTTTACCCTCCAATGATATATTCTCCATAAAGTCAAAAGGATTTGTGACATTGTAGACCTGAAATGAATAATAAATTTTTTTAACAATTAATTTTATTTAGAGTATGGTTTATGGTTTATGGCATTGAGCCTAACATTTGTTTTCTTAAAGGAATTGTATGAGGTTATAAACAACAGAAATAATAGCATAGGAAACGTTGTTTACATTCATAATCTAATAAAATGCTTTCTAAGTAAACACACTACAACAACAGTTATCTGGTGTTACCATTATTGTCCTTTATACTGCATTACAATTCTTTTAAAGTACGTACAGCTATAACTGTAAGGTAATTGATACTTACAAATATCTTACCTTAGGTTGACTCAAAGCTACTAATAGTCGATCTGCTACAAACTCAATGTATTGTTTCATCAATTCACAATTCATACCAATTAAGTTTACAGGCAACGCCTCAGTTAAAAACTACAAAAGAAATAATAACATCAATGAACATATACTATATTTATACATACTTCTTGTTCAATATGAACAGCTTGCATGATGATCTCTTTAATCTTCTGAGGTGAGGGCTTGTTTTTGAGTTTCTTGTACATGAGGCATGCAAAATCACAGTGTAAACCCTCATCTCGACTGATCAACTCATTAGAGAATGTCAACCCTGGCATAAGTCCCCTAATTATAAGAAAAGACCAATAAAAGTAGGCATTTAATTGTAATTATTAACTATAATGGGATATCCCCTATCACTACTCTAATTTGGAGATGACAGTTCAATCAAAGAGATTACCCTATTACTCTAGTTCCCATTCTTATCACATTATATACTACAAAGTAGCATGTGTAAGTTCTACCTCCATAGTAAACAAGATGTGATTGAAAAAATCATTTTATAATTGTTTTGGAAGAAACATTAGCAATAAGTATGCCAAAAATTTCTTACCATTACACATCATTTCACAATCTATTGTAATAAAAACCAAATCTGACAATAATTATGTTTAATTATTATAGTTTTTGCTTAAATTCTTCATGTTGTTAGTGTTTCTCACACTGGACCTATAGTCAAACTGTCAAATGAGGGGTGTTACATGCCATTTCATTCATAATTGGTCAATGAATCACTGATGTTGGACTGAGAGTGATTTTGAGGTAGGCATACCCCCTGAAAACATTGGTCAGTTTTATGACAAAGCAATACAGTTGTGCATTGCATTGCTGAAAAAGTCATTACTATCATTAACTGATAATGCAAACAAAGTTACAAAGCCATTTCTGTTAACTGGATTTGCTGACCTAAGTGCACAAGAGCAAGAAGCTGACACAAGATGATGACGATGCCATTGAATCAGTGGACTTACAGGATGGCCTTCTATTTGTGCCAGAGCATGATACATGTTTTTCCCACACTTTACAACAGTGAATTGAAAAGATTATTAGTACTATAGGTTATCTAAGTTTAACTAACAGCATACAAGAGAAATTTCTAGAAGACCTTTGAGTCCTTTTCAGGAAGCAACAGACTTCACTCAAGGTCAAAACCTTTTGTCCTACCATGTATATGAGGACTCCGTAAATTTCTTCTAGAATGGTGGTAACCCTTAGAAGGTCTCTTGACAAAAGGATGACAAAGTGTGAAAATCATATGCTAGCATTCTTAATCCATGATTTAAGCTGAAGACATGGATGAGGTGAAAGAAATTAAGTTGAGATTAATTCATATGGCAAAAACCATCCAAATGGTGATGCTACTTAGTATACTACTGATTGATCCACGTGAACCCCACCTTCCAAAAAGAAGAAACACAGTCACTGTATTCTTTCTATTCCTGCCTCATTTGGACAAGTCTATTGCAGGAAAAATTTTCCGGCCTGAAAAATGCCGCTTAACTAATATTTATTAAATGTAATGCTAATGTATTAAGTTAAATAAAGCCATTTTCCAGTAATATGTAATATTAGTTAGTTGTGTAATAGTAATATATTACAGAGGGTCAAGCCAGTAATTGTAATAGTAATATATTACAATTGCCTATAATTGACCCCATGACAGGGTAAGACAGACTTCACTGTAGTATATATATGTTAATGACAATTGAATTAACCTTTTCTTTAACCAGAAAATTGATGCAAATGAGCCAGAGAAAAAGATGCCCTCAACAGCTGCAAAAGCAATAATTCGTTCACCAAAAGTAGCCTGTTTGGAAGCAATCCACTGAAGTGCCCAATCAGCCTTCTTCTTAACACAAGGCACTAGAAAATCAAATTAAGTATAACAAACTAGTCTATACTGGTATACAAACTTATACATGTAGCAAATACTTATTTATTATGTCTTTTAAATAATCCTAATTTTGTAACTTACTAGTTTCAATTGCATTAAAGAGATACTCTCGTTCACTTGGTTCTTGAATGTAAGTATCAATTAATAAACTGTACATCTCAGAGTGTATATTCTATTTAAAAATATACATATTACAATTTTAAATACATGATTATAAAAGCATTATTGCAAATAAAGCTTCGACAAATGGAAGTATTGTTTTAAGTAAAAGATTATTAAGTGACATACTTCAATAGCAATTTGAAATCCATAAAAACATCTTGCCTCTGTTACTTGTACTTCAGCACTAAATCTCTCAACCTACACATAATAAAGATAGCAACAACATAATAACTACATCATAGTGATACACACACCCACATCCATTCTAACTTACTAGATTTTCATTAACAATTCCATCACTAGCAGCAAAGAATGCTAAAACGTGTTTAATAAAATAACGTTCATCATCCTGTAAATAACAACGAAATGTATTAAACAACTGAAAAATAGATATATTCTAAAGAGTATTAGTCTAACTTAAGATAAACATTATTAAAGTTGTATTTATTCATTTATAATGGTGTAATATGCTATAATAACTTATGCCTATGAAGTGACAATTAGTGCAATATCTAATCAATCATTATCACTTTACATATATTAACAATTTAATGTATAGCTATAAAAGCATAAATACAACTCATTCTTTTTATGCATTAAATAGAACCTCATAGAGGTGTGGCTGAAGTATCTAAGAGAGTATGCATTTGGGCCAGAAAATAGAAGTTGTGTAACTGACCTTTAACTTTTCCCAGTCTGGTAGATCCTTAGAAAGATCGACCTCTTCTGCTGTCCAAAATGAAGCTGCGTGGGTGTGAAGAAGAAAGGGAGGGGCAATTATTGTACAGAAGGTGAATATTGATATTATAATGGCGAATTCATGGCAAGAGAGAAGTCAGAAGCGAAATGGCGGGAGAACTGACCTTCAGCTTTCTTGTAGAACTGCCAAATATCGGTATGCTCGATAGGAAACAGAACAAACCGTCTTGGGTTTTCTTTTAATAAAGGTTCCTCTTCTTTCTCAAGTGCTATGGGATTTTCTTCTGTTTCGCCTATTGAAGTAATTTCCATAGGCTCGTCAAACTGAAATATAACAAAAAGAATGTTTAAATTAAAAAAGGACTATTGATTAGTGGTGGCTACCTTTAAGAAAGACGGGTTCTCTTTTCCAAAATCTCCAAGAGATTTTCTTTTCTTATTACCCAATTCTGAAGCAACGTTCGAGATGTTGCCAAGAACTGCGCGTCCAGTAGATGCAGACATTTTGTTGATAAATGAAGTTGCTGTGGCAGTGAAACTAAAGCTAGAACAGAGAATTTGAGGGAAATGACTAAATCGTCTTTAGGTCTTTTTGAAGTAGCTGCTTTTACCCGCTTATATTTCGCGCGTAGATTGAGTTGACAAATCAGATTTGAGAACCATAGCAGTGGAACCGTAACACAACAGATCATCTAATTATGAGAATATGTGGCAACTGTACAAAATATTGAATAGCAGATCCTCCCATTTGCTTAATGCACAGCACAGGTTTGCTGACTTCTAAATCCAGGTATTATTAATACTAGACTATGTTTTAATAAGTGAAAGTGATTGTTTATGAACTATTGCTATGTGTGTATTTTCTATATTATATATAGGTCTGTTAGTATACAAAATTTGTTATGGCTATGATGCAGTCATTAGCCAGTGATGACAAACTACCAAGAGAGAGGCTATCCTATCCCACTTACTTCACATCTATGGTTCTCTGCATGTATGATAATATTTTAGGACCTACTGTTTTGAAGATATGGGTTGGAAAAGAATCTAGTCTTGAGTCAGCAGAAAAAGGTACGTCTTTTTTTGTCATCATTGAATTATTTTCCATTTGCTAAAAAATAGTCATTTTGCCCACAAAAGTTGTTCTAAGCTATAAAGCATGTTATGTTAATACCATTTTTGAATGTATAAAGAATACCATAAGTGTTTATTACTTAAGTTGAAGTAAATTCTAGCTGTGACCATATTCATCTATATGCATCACTCCAATACATACTTTTAAAATCACACTATTATTATTAGATATTCTCTTTGTTTCCTTGATTCTCCTTTCTGCTATGTCCCTATTTATTATTGTTGAGTTATGCATGACACTGTGGTATGGTCTAACAACCATTTGTATGGTTAGTGCTAAAAGTTTAATAAATAATATGTTCAAGAGCTTTACCAAATATCTCTGTAAATATATATATACACTAAAGTATCTAAGTCTGTTGAAGAGTGCTCAATATCGTCAGACAACAGCAACATAGCGAGAACTCTGTTCTTTGTCCTTCAATTCTGATATATATATATATATATATATTATATACATGTATAATATAACTATATTATATATAGTTATATTATACATGTTATTATACTAGTTTATATATATATATATACATATATATATAAACTAGTATAATAACATGTATAATATAACTATATATAATATAGTTATATTATACATGTATATATATATATATATATATATATATCTATATATATATATATATATATATATATACATATATATATATATATATACATATATATATATATATATATATATATATATATATTATATACATGTATAATATAACTATATTATATATAGTTATATTATACACGTTATTATACTATATATAATATAGTTATATTATACATGTATATATATATATATATATATATATATATATATATATATATATACATATATATATATATATAAACTAATTACATTGTAGAACAGTCTAGGAATATCCCAATAAATTAATGAGTGTAATAATATATATATAGACAAACTGGTAGATGAAAGGAGAAACAATAAACTTAGAGAGATTATATATGTAAAGTTTTATATACATAATCCAAGTGAAATCTGATGTAAGTCTATAATCAAAAATATATGTTCATTGATTGCAATATGTCACCTTTAAAAATTTCATAGTAATAATTGAATTTATGCTTAATCCAATTTTAGTAGTTGTATATCAAAGCTGTAGTTATTATGGACAATGAAGATTGTTTAGACTACCCTACCCTTGCACAAACAATGAAACTACTGCAATATATCCTTTACAATTATTTTTGTGCCTCTCCAGTATAAGCTTATGTACATGTCACTAAGCCTTACTAATACAATAATGTAGTATAATGAGATTGCTCTTGTCACCATTAAACTCCACCCCTTAATTAAAAGCATATTGTGTTGTTAATTTGTGATAATTTAGGAACAACTGCACTTAATAAAGATTATATTAACAAAGAAAGTTTAAACTTTAAAGGTTATAATATACTATAGAATTTCTAATCGTTTATTTACTGCCTTTTAGATATCAAACTTCTTTTAGATATCAAACTTTAAATATTTACTATTCAATAAAATGCTATTTATTATAACACATTTTTTTTCAGTTACTGAACCTACCACTGATAAATTACTGTTAATTACAAGTTATGTAATAAAAGATGAAGCTTGCAGAGAAGAGAAAATCACTGGAATTGAGACTAAATTTTATGCTCTAAAAAAATTCGATATAATCTCATGTTGCTATGTGTTCAGGGCTCCACTGAAAGGAGGAAAAATGTCATTGTTTGCATTTTATGTAACGTTACCTTATTCTGAACTGTCTGAATTCATGCCAAGATATAGTCTTTGTGAAGATAAAGTACGACATATATTGAAGAAACAACTAATCTCTAAAATGGAAGAAAAGAAGGTAGATGTGAATAGATGAATGGATGATTTAGATGAATGGATGGATAAACGAATAGATGGGCGAATAGATGAGTAAATAGGCAGATAGACTGTTCTGGAGCAGCTGTATCTACAATTTACTTTTTTCTATAATACGTAGCCTTCTTATCATTTATGAGCTTGTTCATAAACACTTTATGATTTCCTTGCACTAAACAGCCTGTCATTAATAAGATTTTTGTTCCTTTTTTTATGTTGCTCACTTTAGTATGAGCGTCCTTCCAGAATGTTAGCACATGATCAAGTGCAGGAATTCATGTCTGAATTTACTCACAAGCTTCATGGACTCTGTCAAATCATGTCCTCTGTTAGATATGAGAGTCTACCAACTTGTATTCCTGTAAGTATATATTTGTTTGTTAGTGTGTTGAACAATACTTTGATATATAAATTGAGACAAAATCTTTGATGTTTCTCTTCTCAATGGATGGATAGATGGATGGATGGATGGATAGATGAATTGATATAGGTAGATAATGACTTGTTGGATGAATGGATGGATGAGTGGATGGATGGATGGATGGTGGATAGATAGATGGATAAATGGATAGATAGATGAATTGATACAAGTAGATAATGGCTTGTAGGATTGATGGATAGATGGATGGATGGATGGATGGATGGATGGATGGATGGATGGATGGATGGATGGATGGATGGATGGATGGATGGATGGATAGATGGATGGATGGATGGAGTTTGTACATAAATGGACCATCCATTATATCAATATTAACAATAATCTTTATTTTATAAACTATTAAATTAGATTGATAAGACTTATCTTGGACCTGAACTAACTGAACAAAACCCTAAATTAAGACCTCTTCAAGAATTCATTACAGAGTAAGTTAGTGTTGTATCATTAAATGCAAATACTTGTAATACAATGTTATTGTCAAAATAATGTTTAGTCTGTTTACATAACAGTATTCTATATGCTAATATTAATCTAGTCACAACCACCTTGCTGTCTCACTAAAGGATTGAATGGACTTATCATGATATTGTATGAATGTCTTATCAATAATAGTGTTCTGAATTTAAATGTTACAATACATGAAGCCATTGATATCAGACACATCTGACTAAGAACATGTATATGTACCTTATTTATATGATGAGAAGTATGGGTAAATTACCTCAATTATATTGTAATTGATATGTATAGTAATTGACAGTATAGTAATATGATTCAATGTTACTATGATCATCATAGTATATCACATTAATTCAGACAACATACTTACACTACCAAATTGTGATTATAATTGTAAATTTAAAGGCAATTAAAACAATTGTAGACACTTGATGTTGTGTTATTGTTCATGTTATACTGTTTATTTTAAAATGTATTATACATTTCTTAAATATTTTAATATTATTGTCTATTTCTCTTATTTTAGTGCTATTACTTGTCATTTACAAATGGGAGGTTATACTGTAGTCTTTGGTGAAAACAGAGATGATGTAGTCAAGGTAACCTTAATATAGTATACACTAACTTGTAATTATGGTGCATTGATTAGCCTCATACTCAGACTATTTAGAATGGGTATGAGACTATTGTACTCAGGTATGATACCAGTTTTTATTTGTATTTATTATAGACACTATATATACACTTTACAATTAAGTTGGTTATTGCATGAGCTCCTAGTCATTTCAACTAACTAATTTCTATTACAATGTTGTGTATGATGTAATGCATAATACAAATGAATTGATCACAGTAATTTTTTTAACCACTCACTAGTGGTTAATATGCTATGCAACAAGGCTTCCCTTGAGATATTAGCAAGTAATGATATAATGAATGATACAAGAACAACTGTTGACATCTTCACATGATTTTTATATTTCACATACATGTAATAATTACCTCAATATATGAGTTACTACTTGTTAGTTTGAATTATTCAATCATTTTATACACAATGAGAACAGTTGCAATGATGGAGATCTTATTTATAAACTATGAAGGATGCATTCCTATTTCATACATTATCATTAATATTAGTTTTTTTGCTATAAGATTTTCGTTAAATAACACTAAAATAACAATGCACTCTTAACTTAACAAAACTTGATGTATAATACCTAACTATAGAGAGTTTCTTTATTTGTACTTTCTGAGACGATCTACTTAACTTCCATTGCTATATCCAAAATTAATAGTAATCATGACAATATCAATGATTATTATGAGTAATTAATTATTCTATTTTGTAGATGTTATATACACTGGGTTTGTTTTTGAGTGATAAAGAAAGGAAAATGTCTCGGACTGTTCCATCTACAAAAGGAGAAGGAAAGAGATATATACCTAACTTGTTCCTACAGGGCTATGTAAAAAAGGTATGATTAAAATTATTATATTGATACTAATCAAAACATTGATCTCTCATTCTCTCTCTCTCTCTCTCTCTCTCTCTCTCTCTCTCTCTCTCTCTCTCTCTCTCTCTCTCTCTCTCTCTCTCTCTCTCTCTCTCTCTCCCTCCCTCCCTCCCTCCCTCCCTCTCTCTCTCTCTCTCTCTCTCTCTCTCTTTCTCTCTCTCTTTCTCTCTCTCTCTCTCTCTCTCTCTCTCTCTCTCTAGCCTGATGGGAGTGGTATACCTTTTTATTTAGATTACCTTTGTAAAAACAAATTCCCTTCAACTGTTATTGATATGGATAAAACTAAGGTAAAGATTATGTTATAAAAGTGCTACATGTAATAAGAGATTGAAATTAAAGTACAGATTGTGTTATGAAAGTACTACATGTGGTATGAGATCAGAATTAAGGTATAGATTTGTGTTATAGAAGTGCTACTTGTAGTATGAGATTTGAATTAAGGCATATGTGTTATAGAAGTCTTACTTTTAGTATGAGATCAGAATTAGGGTACAGATTATTTGTTATGAAAGTGTTACTTGTAGTATGAGGTCAGTTTTTATATAAACTTTAGTATTCTCGTCATCTTCTTTCATTGATTTATTTGAGTAGATTATCATTTAATGAGTTTATTATATCGACTCCACTCACATTAAACTTAAGATATTAACATACTACATGTAGTGATATGACTTCCTACTACAACAGCTATAATATAGTTTTTGAGTATTGCTAAAAGATATTAGTAGTGCCATAGTAGTGAGTTGTATTCATGATTCTATACTGGTACTACAACTGTACCTGTGTCAAGTTACTTTTCAATCACTTAGAATTTGTGATATTAAAATGGTAATACTTATTCTTTAAAGAAAACTTCTAATATAATATCCTTCAGTTTTAGAATATAATAATTGGTAATGTTTGGCTAGGGAAGTAGTTTTAATGTTTATTATTAGTAATACTATTATTGTTATTGTCTTTATAATTAATGTTCATTGATTGTCTCTATTATTGAATTGACAGATTTATACAAATGAATCAACAGTTCCTGTCTATATTAGAAGAAAAGAAGAGATGGCAAGTATGCCATCTCTTGAAAAATCTATCAAGTCATTGTAAGATAATATTATAATTCAAGGGTCAGAGGTCAAGTTATTGTACTGACTATGTTACTTTCTAAGTCTTTAGTAAACTTTAAAAGAGGAGACTCCTTTAATTAATTGTATATTCATGTTAGTGAGTAATGATACATGTAGGTATAAGAACAATATAAAGGATAGGTCCTCTATTTGTCTAATTATTTATAATGGGTGTGGTCAAATAAGCTTTTATACTAGACCATCACTTTGTTCATTTTTTTGTTTCAGTAAAAGCTCTCTAATTTATAATGTGTTTTTGTAATCATATAACAATTAAAACTTAATTAACCTTTATTGATCATAGTTTGTTAGTTTAAATTTTGAGGGACAAACAATAAATGTACACTGTTATTGTTCTTGATTTGTTAATAATTACAATACATTAAGTACACACCCTTAGAAGTACTATTGTATGACTTTGAGGAGTATTAGAATTACTGTTCAATAGATTAATAGTACAATACAGTACATTACAGTAACAATACAATAATAATACAGTACAGTACAGTAACAATACAGTAATAATACAGTACAGTACAGTAATAATACAGTAACAATACAGTAATAATACAGTACAGTACAGTAACAATACAGTAACAATACAGTAATAATACAGTACAGTACAGTAACAATATAGTAACAATACAGTAATAATACAGTAACAATATACAGTATAGTAGCATACTGTTTTGCACTACATTTATGAGTATTGTCTAAACTTTACTGTCAACTACTATACTTGTTTTAGGCCTCCATTTATTATTTTAATATTTTAAGCTAGGATTTTTAAAGATAATGTTTTATATATTTCCATTTTTATTTTAGAGATGACCTGATCCCATTTGAAAAAATCAAAGAAGGAAGATTAATTAAAGATTTTGTAAGACAGGTTAGTAGACTCACTATATATTGTAGTTTAAACAAGCAGTATGTAATATGCAATACATTGTAGTATTA
The DNA here is from genome assembly GCA_963965975.1 of Xestospongia bergquistia. NCBI lineage: Eukaryota > Metazoa > Porifera > Demospongiae > Haplosclerida > Petrosiidae > Xestospongia > Xestospongia bergquistia. The sequence continues at coordinate 2,881,801 of OZ014415.1, forward strand.
TAATAAGATATGGGTACCATATAAGGTAATCTAATGAGTTAGATCATGAGAAAGATTCTGCTCAAGTTATATTTCAGTTAAACTACTTCTTCATGTTTGCATCAAGTAATAAAATGTTACCGTAAATGCTGGTTGTTAGGCGCATATGGTTATTAAGTGCATACTGTTTGTTAAGCGCACACATTTATCTTGGTCAGAACTCTTTTTTATTAAGCGCTGATGACCTCGAATCACGCTGTCAAACGAGAAGTCAGTAGAAACACCAGCCATATTTTCCACGTGCTCGAGTGAGAGCCACACCCAGAAAAGTGACATCATCCGCAAAGGCTATTTGTTAAGCGCATATGGTTATTAAGCGCATATTTTCTTCCTGTGGAAATACAAGCGCATGCGCTTAATAACCAGCATTTACAGTATTATGCCTATTGTCTTGTACAAAGAATACTTTATTTTGTGTGAAACGTTTAATGGCTTCTTAACACATGTGTTATCCACACATTTCCTTAAGTGTCATTAGTTAATATCATTTCTTGTGGTCATCATGACTTTATTGACTTTCCCTATACCCTGTTTACAATTTAGTAAAGAATATAGTCTAGCTCCTAGAGTATGTATATTATAACAGACATGTATATTATAACAGACATGTATATTATATATGTACATATATAATATACATGTACAATGTACATTTATATTATACATGTACATGTATATTATACATGTATGAGTCATGACCAGATCAATGTGATAATTGTAGTTTGGGTCCTGTTCTTTAGGTTGGATTACTACCTGTTGGGGGTGGAGTTAGAGAGTCCTTCGTTAGTCATTTTGTACGTCTACTAACACTCAAAGCATTGACTGTTTGCAAGTATATTGAATCTGAAATGTAAGTGTTTAAGTTAAACTGACTCTGATTTGTAGGGTCACTATAACATTAACATTTGTATCAATTGGAAATTTCCAAAGAAATTTCATGGTGTGACAAACTAGCACTTCTTTCTTACCTTACATTTTTTAACTGCTTAAGATACTATGACTGGAATAAGCAACTTTTTTGTTACTTAATGATGATACAATTTGAGCACAGGAGAGTAAGTGCCTGAAAAACAACATGACCATATATGGTATGATTATTATCAAATGGTTTATTTTTACTAAACTCAAACTTGGGGTTACTTTGCGGAACATATCTTATTTTTCTCTTATTATTTGTTGCATCAAATTACTGCTATAAATGTTTTATCTGAATTAGTATGATGAAGCATTAGGAGATTACAGCTCAACTAGTTTATGTAGTCACTATTATATATGTTTTCATATTGAAGGGTTAATAATACACTAATACACAAGTTAAATATATATATTGTATATAGTATCCTTATAATGCATACTATTATGCAATGAATTTCTATGAATGCTGGGCCTATATGTGAGGGCTATCACAATGGAATTTACTATATATGATTCATATCTTGTCCTTTTCCATAATAAGGTTTATGGTTTAGGTTAAAGGTCTGGTAGTAATAGTAATCTGTAATTCATACACTCATTAACACATTAAACAGACAATTTTAATAGCTCACAATGAACTGTCAAACATTAATTAGTTATGCACAATATCTTCTCTCAGGTGATGTGTCTCATATTAAGACCAATTTTTATGTACCATTGTAATGGACTATTACAGTATGTGATTTTAGTAAATTCTTCACTTTCCTAAATGATTCATCCTGCTTTGCCTTTTTGTTTGATTTCTTTACTTGTGTAAGAGTGAATTTAATTGATTTAGAATAGTAGATGGATTTGGTAGAAATTTACTATGAAAGTTAATAAGCCAAGGAATGCTGGCACAGTGGTTGGATTGGATGACTATACAATAGGTTCTACTTTGTTTTTGTTGGCTCAATTCCTTGTTTGTGATCTTGCGACCTAGATATTGTACCTAAGGTGCCACAAATATATACTTTTCTCATCGAAGTTTCATTCCGGGTAGTAACAATCTCTCTATTTTTTCAATGTTAGTTACATCTTCTTATTCACTATTGGACCACATGTTATGTATGTGGGCATGTCTACTTGCAACATTCTATTGTTGCATATACAAGTAAAGACGATGAATAATGTCAAACAATTGCAGACATAGTTGGCTCTTATATCAATGTCTAGCAGACTTGCCTTTCTTTTATCATAATATAACAACTTCACAGATGTACTTCTGTCAATTCTTGTTTTAAGGCATTGGAATGATTTTATAATCATTGTTGTATTTCTATTTAAGTTATGACTATATCTATAATGGAACAGAATTGGTTTTTGACTTAATGTTATAATATTACATATAAACTATAAACATTTAATTATTTAAATAACTTTTTATTGTATCTCGGCAACATTGAGAGTATGAGCTGATATTGATATCTATAGAGAATCCTAGACTACCCGGGTATATACCATTTCCTTAAACTTCTTGTATACAACATCCTTATAGAAACAATAAAAGTATTCAAGGGGAGAAGGTCACACTCTAGGTCAGTATTCACAAAGGAAGACCTGACTAGCTCCTTTTCCCCTTGTACTATAATGTAATGTAAACAAGTAGTCCTCCTAATTCCATTAGAAGTAGGAGATGTGACTTATTGACCTTTAATAATCAAGTTCATATGATATCATGTTCACTTGGAGTATCTATCTGGTTTCTAGTAAATCTCCCACTCCTGTTGAAGTTGCAGTGTGGCCATTAAATCAACCCAGAGGACAGGAAGGTTTGCCTAAGGTATTACACACATAACAAATACACATATACATGTATATATATGTACATGTACATTTGTGTGTATATATATATATATATGTATGTATGTATATATATATATATATATTATATATATATATATGTATATATATATGTGTGTGTGTGTATGTGTGTGTGTGTGTGTGTGTGTGTGTGTATGTGTGTGTGTGTGTGTGTGTGTGTATGTGTGTGTATGATAGTGCATTTGTAAGTGCAGGAACCACAAACTAGTACAAGGATCAGTATATACTATGCATATTATATACATGACACTGTACCCCAAGACATGTTATTCACAGGAGCTATTTACTAAAATTTATAATGAAAATCATTAGAGAATGTAATCTAGCTTAAATCTATTTTTAGGGATTGGTCCCTATCTTTATTATTCCTTAATAATATATAACGACATATATTAACTAAATGTTTGTTTTAGACTGATCAAGTTATCTAGTGGAATATCAACTTATAACTGTTGTGTATCAGGAAGCTACAGACTTCAGAAGCTTTGATTAGTCACACACAATACAAACCACTTGCAGTAAAAGTAATGATATTCATTGGTTGCTACATGTATTGACAGTTACAGGATGTGGGTTAAATCATTTATTGCTCTCAAAAATTACATAACAATACAATAAATTGATGGACAGACAAATATATGTATAAATTTATCTGAAACAATGTTAGGAACATCTGGCATACCAGGTGTTAAAATAACTAACTACACTGGTCAGTTAATTTAATAACCAATTTGTAGCTTACATATGTATATTACTATAGAATGTAGAATTAATTCAATTACTTGCTATAGTTTGTTACGTATTACAAAGAAACAAATTGTGTAGTGAATATTTCAGAAATTTTGGATGCTATAGTAATCCAATGACATAAACTACAAATGAATTGTTAAAATAACTGATTATTTTTTACAGTGCATGCATACAAGCATATTAAACAGTATTTAATTACCTGAAACTGTACTTGATTACTGATTTTAATGGATACATTTGTTGACAGTGCTATCAATGACAAATTCCAATATAGGCATTGTTGATGCGTCTTATTCTTAATTTTATTGTTATAATTTTCTCTAGATCATCTGCTAGTGAAGGGTTTTGTTTATGCACATATATTGTACACACTTGTAATATAAAGTACTTACTTTCTTTTGAATGTCTGCTTGCTTTTAGTGAAATAGTCAGTACAATAGCTTATGTCTTATTTGTGATTGTGACTGAATAATTTATTTTGAAAAAGTTAGTCGTATTTTTTTACTACTCCTTTTTTTAAATAGGTTAACAAAGAGGTCATGATGAAGGACTTAGGTTTAGGTGAATCACAGTTAGATCTCTTTGTGATTCTATGTTTTGCTGAAAAAATACGACCAGGATGTTATAATGATGTTCTGGGAGATCCTCAAAAGGATATTGAACACATTTTAATCGACTTAGAATTTGTATGATTATATTAATATGATTATGTCTGTTTTAAATTTATGTGCATGTATGAATGTGTGTGGTTTCACTAAAATATTACGAGCTAATCCTATAACAATTATTAATGTGATTATAACTAGTGAGTAAGCAATAATGTACTGAGTAAGTAATACTAGTCCTTATCACTACTTAATTTAACTCGTGGTTTCATACAAACATACAAAACATATTGAGAAGTACTAATAACACATGTTGTTTTGACTACTAATTACTATGGATACTCTGCTAATGGTTGTTTTAACCTACTTGTGGTCTTTAGGTTTCATACATGCCTACAAAAATACATTTAGAAGTACTAATAACACATGCTGTTTTCATTACTAATTACTATGGAACTAACTGTTTATTTACTTTAACACTTTGACCTCTCAGAAAGGACAAGGATGTTGTCTGTAGCACTCTCCTCTTATAAACTCCATAGTGACAGCCCTCACACGTAGGCCAGTATCCATGATAATTTTTGCATCTAACAAATGAGATGTTAAACATGCCACTGACATTTAACTATATGATTGCTAAGTGTTAGTCAGTATGTTAATTATGAAAAAGTGTAATAGTTACTACTTATCAACAACATCTATTATGTAGCCAATAAACCAATATATATTTGTTAAATCAAATGATTAATTTTTTGGTGTAGTTATTTACTCATGATGCATAGACACTGCCTCATATATCATTTTCTCTTTGAATCAGTTAACAGAGCATCCACTATGAAACTTTGTAGTCTCTGCCAGGATAGACATAAAATTATTGTTGTAGCCAACAAGAAAGCTAATAATATATTATCAGATATAAAGTTAAAGTTAGAATTGTCATAACATTTTATCGTCAGTTCAATGAACTTTATTCATACTTCTTTTAATGAAAAAATCACTTTAAAATGGGAAAACAAAAAATGCAATGACAATAATGATAATCTAAACTAAATTATTGTTCAACTGTTTATGAGTAACAATTCTATTCCTATTGTTTTATTAGCGATAGTCATTAAGATTATTCCAAACATAGCCATCTTCATTTGCATCTTCCAGAGTTTCTTCAACTTTGTCATGATCTATTTGTTGATGAAATATACTTTCTTGATTTTTTTTCATCTTGATTGGGACATTTCCACTGTAAATATTCTTATAACATGCTACTCGCACTTTTCCATATTGTACACCCTGTGTGACACCACCAGAGTAACCTTTCTTTAATCCTATGCACAATTTGTATGCTGCAGCAAAGCAATGATCGATACCACTTTTTTGTACATCATTACACTTAGGATCCATTTGTTCAAGAGCAGCTATTTCCTCTAAAGTTACTTGTTCAGTCTTAAAGCATGCAATGTATATTGCATGGTAAGAACTACCTTGAGCTATTCCAGCTTGCATTATACTTTGAAACCTTCTATTGCAGTATTGACGAAAAGCATCCAAGCAATCACCTGTAGCGCTCTTGTCCACTTTATCACAACCTTTATTGTAAAATTTCATATCTTTAGGTGTAACCCAGTCAAAGGCAGTGGCTGTCACACATGACATAGAAATGAAGGTTGAGGTAAAGTTACGTGAAACTCCTGCCAATGGTACTAAATGGCCTATAAAAGCAAACTCAATTGAGGCACAGAATTTTCTCATAGCTGTGGCACAGCTCATTTGACGACTAGCAAGACCAGTGCGACATCCTGAATAGAAGTCTTTCAATCCTTTCTGAGGTAGTCTGATGCATTGTGGTGGACTCCATTGTTGGGCATAGCAGATGGACACTAATATTAGCACTGCAAGGACGCACTTCATCTATATGGATATTCCTTGATTATATTTTTAAGAAATATGGTATGCTTACCTTAAAATCTTAAGACACAATGATAACTAACTGCGTTTACACGAACTGAGATAATATCTGCAGCAGAAGTGACTCACAGTTCAAATGCATGCTTCTTTTATAACAGGCTTGAGCCATGTTGAACTTTGAACTTAATGACTACCTGTATATTAATAACCAGTATGCAGTTAATAAACATGTGGCGGGCTAATTTATGTACTATAATGTTAAATGTATAAGGTTTAGGAACCATTGCAAATCATAGAGTTTATGCTGGTTTTATGATACTGTCCAGAGAAAGCATGATTTCATGAAATAAGTAATATACCTTTATAATAAGTCCATTCTAAAGTAAAGCCATGGTTGTTGTAATTGAGTACATGATACACGTAATGTGTTAATTGTTAACTCATGTCATATATTGTCAACAATTGTGGCTGAATCTAGATACAAAAATCAATGCAGTTAAATAAATTTACACATAATATATGCATTGATGGGAATTGATTATATAAGAATGTAAGCTAGGATTAAGTTTGTCTTTACTGTAACAAATGTCTAAATTAAAGAAAAAGTGTCAACAGAAGTCCTAAAAGGTCTGCTCAATTCATTGCTTGGTTGGAGCTGAGTAGTCCTGCCATACTACTACGTATACGCATAATCACAATTTATAACCAACCAAAGAACTTGATATGGATGAAATTATATGATGAGCTTTAACTGTACAGACTCTCTCTCTCTCTTAAATGTTGTTAGAACTTTCAATTTCCTTTTGAGGAAATTAAACAAATTTATACAAACACACATTTTTTTAAACAGAGGGGAGTGTACTTATTCATATCAAGCCAAATAGCACAAAACGAAGCTTGTGTGGCAAATTATTTATGTAGAGTATTAACTCACTGCTAATTTGATAAACATTTGAATTTTGTATACATAAATATGTTCAATTTCTTAAATATTGATGGACTATCCTATTATTTTCTAGTTCCTGCCAATTGTTTCATTTTGGTGAGAATACAATTTCCTTGTCCACTGACACTGACACATGTATACATGCTATGTAAATAGTTTTTGAAAGCTTTGAGTTTGGTATATTTACAAATAAACATTTGAAAATGTTTTTCCTTTTGTGCCATTATTGACCATGTGTCTAACTTTATGTACCTTTATTGTTGAAAGTAATTTCTTTGTTTCTCTTAAACATAAATAAATGAATATAATCATAATGAAAACTTTGATTATAATTCTTCTATACTAAGTAATTACTAGCTGTAACTATATGTTTTTAATATCATGTATTCACCTCATCTTTTTTCATTAATTATATCACATGATATTTTGTTAGAGAGGAAAGCTTTCATGTTAATTAAGGAAAGGAGTGGACCAAAATGTAGAGAACACCTGATGCATGTAATACACACCCATATACAAGAATGCACGTGGGTCACAAAAGTTCATATTATCTATTATATACGTATAGATAGATGAATAGATAGATAGATAGATAGATAGATAGAGAGAGAGAGAGAGAGAGAGAGAGAGAGAGAGAGATAGGTAGGTAGGTAGGTAGATTTTAGCTAATGCTGCTTATAAATAGCTTAAATTTCATGTTCATCAAAATTATTTTGGTTAAATAGTCCTTAATACTTTCAAATTATATTCAAATACAACTAATAGGTATTATCAAAATAGCAAATTATTAAGTGAATTATATACTATTATATATGTAATGTCTTTATTATTATTTTCCAGTTATATCTTTGCGAGTTTACTACATTAATTGCTTCAGTCCACCAACAAACTTCTCTATAAATCCTCCTTTGCTGCTTTGCTTTTTTTTAATTCCTGGCTTTACTGGCTTTACTGGTTTTACTCGCTTTGCTGGCTTTACTCTTCTCATTTTTGGCTTACCACCAGCTGGCTTCATAGTTGGTATTTGAATGGGAACATCTCCAGAATACATTGACATATAGCAAGCAACTAAAACTTTGCCTTTTGAAGCCACTTGGGTAATTCCACCAGAAAAGCCTCGATCAATGCACCACCTACTAGCAGCTGAAAAACAATGGTCTGTATACCACTGACCAATGTTCTTGCATCCATGATTTCTCATACGAAGTTGTTTAATGGGAACAAGTTGTTTCTTTGAAGATTTGAAACAAGATGCAATCAGATTTTTTTTATTAGGAACTTCTTGGCTAATTCCAACAAAATCTTGACCAAACTTTTTTTTACAAAAGCGATGAATTCCAATCATGCATCGAGGTGCTTGGGAAAGCCTAGCAGCGCACCTATTTTTTAAAACATTAATATTAACATTTCCCATAAATTTAGTGGCAACACATGATACCCCAATTCTATTATTCATTGTTTCACGAGATATTCCAGCCAGCTGACTTCGAGGAGGTTTCATATGTGGTGAAGGGAAGACAATCTTATTGCAAAATCTATGCATTGATGCTACGCAATGTGAACTGCGAGAAAGCTTATTACTGGTGCAGCCTTTATGAAAAGCTTTTAAACCTTGTCCCGGTATTTGTAATTTACCTCCATAGCAAGCAGCAATCAAAAGAAGAAAGGCTACGATAATTCTTGTCATCTGAGGAGAAATAATATAAACAAAATCAACATCAGTCATGCCTTTGAATTAAACTTACTTACTTCAACACAAGTGATTTATAATGAAATATAATCTTGATCTTGTATAAAGTCTAATAACATTACTCCAAAACTTCTCTATTTATTTCATAACATCAATTTTGCTCTCCAATATCCTCATTGCAATCAATGACCACCTGTTTCTTTTCAGCTGGATAACATATTTTGTGTTTTATTAAAATTGAGTCATACACTATGACATGTGTTGTATGTCATCATATGAATTATTGAATATATTAGTTTAATAATCAAATTAATTTGTATGCCATAAACTACCAATTTAAACTGAAATTGTGTTGAAATATAATGGAATTATACACTTAAACATAGAGTTTAAAAATTGCATCAACTATAATAGTACTTATGTATTTGTACACTATAAACTTAAATTGTCCTTATAACATATAGATAGATAGTTAAGAGTTTGCCATTGTTTAGTGATAGCCATTAAGATCTTGCCAAATACTATTGTTACCTTTTCTTATTCACTTATCTGCTGATGACTCTCATTTACAACTTGTCCAGCCTTAATAGGGACACTCCCACTGTATAGACATTGTTGAGTACAGTCTGAGTGATGTCTCCCAAATAGCCTTGATCTTCACACTATTTATAAGTAGCAAAAAAGTAATGATCATTAGCACTTCTTTGAGTATCGTTACATTAGGCAGCTTTCTTTGAAGAACAGCAATCTGAACTAATCAGTTTTCTGAGATTTAAGGTACACAATATAGTTGGAGCCTCCTTGAGCAATTCCAACTTGTGTCATACTTTGAAATCTCCTATTGCAGAATTGGTGTATTGTGTCTAAGCAATCGCTTCTTTGACTCTTTCCCAATTGATTGTACCCACTGTTGTACAGTTTCATATGAGCTGGGGTAACCCACTCAAAGACAGTTACAGTTGTAATATATGAGAAAGCAATGTTGTTGGAGTAAAATCACGTGAAACTCCTACTAACAGCACTAACTGGTCTATAAAAGCATAATTATTCAATTGCTGCACAGAACCTTTGCATATATAGCTGTAATACAACTGGTAGGATGACTTATAAGACTAGAATGACATCCTGATAAAATTCACTCAATGATTTTTGAGGTATCTGAATCCATTGTTGACCATAACAGATTGCCACTAACATAAGCACTGCAAGAATGCATTTCATCTAAATTGTGTAGATTATTGGTAATTTAAGTAATACAAGTTGAGTTAACCTTAAGGCATTGAGACACAATGGTGAATACTTGTATATAGTATAAGAGAGAGATGTAATCTGCAATCAAAGACACTGATAACTTCAATGTGTGCTTACTGTGTCTTTTGTATATAATATGAGGGATTTAAGCTTTGAACTATATACAAGTCATTATTTTTAATTGTAGGAGCATCTATGACACATCAAAGTTAATTGGGAATTTCAATAAACTATCAACTGATTCCTAAAATGCAAATCCAGGAAATGAGCTAGATTATTGTATGGACCTTCAAAGTTTGAAAAAAAATACTCATTTAACTACAGTGAATCTTGATGTAATTAAGGTATACCTTTTTTGTAATTGTATAATACACTATATATATCACTACATGATCTATTACATTGTAACAGTATACAATTATGCTAACATGCCATATGTATTTATTATTTGTATAATATTAAATAAACCCACTACAAACAAGATACCATATAAATGATGTTTGTAATAATTACTTAATTATAGTAAGTATACAATGAGGATGTTTATTCAAAATTTCTCATAACAATTATGCTCACTTATTAAACTATATAGCTTGTAACACATGTCTGCTTCTGAATCAATGGCTTACAGCATGTATGTATGTATGGAATGCCATAGATACATTCTATTCATTTAATTTGTTACACATGATATAAACAGAAGTCTAAAAGTTGTTAAATCAAGGTTAATTATGGTACATTTAAGCCCACCTCGCATTATAACATGTCGTTAATTGTTGTATACAATTGTTTAGTTATAATAAATTTGTTGAACTTTTGTTGACTTTATATGATATTAATTTAAAATATATTATACATTACTATCAGCTTATTTAATGTGCTAGCTCTGATCGATCAAAGACCTTTTCAACAAGTCGCTCTTTTGTCCAGCATATTTTGTATACCTTCTGTCCTTCTGCTTGTTTAGAACGAGTCAAGAGTTGTTCTTGAAATGATCCACCCCCAACTAATACTAATATTTTTGATTTAGCTATTGCAGATTGTTCCACTAAAGCAACAAATCCTTGATCTGGCCAACCACCATAAATGTCTGGATCATAATGTACAGGCTCAATTTTATTGGCTTCGAGATGTTTTCTACTGACTTGCTTACCAATGCCAATTTCAGCAGAATGACTTCCATGTTTTCCATAATCTACAAAGTATATGGCATGAAGACCTGGATATTCTTTTTTTAATATGGAAACTAGATTCCAGGTATCTTCAAAGCATTTTTTAGAGAGTAATTTCTTGTTTTTCCAGTCAAGCATTCCAAGCTTAGCAGTTCTCAAATGAACACCAATTATATCAGTATTATTTGATATGTCTTTGTAAAATGCAGTGACATTTGTCATAACATTATCACTTAACGGAAAGGCATCTTCATGAGAATTTGGCTTCATTAATGTGCTGTTTACTGGAACCATTTGGCGAAATGTCTTTTTGGGATTCTTGCTGTATCCTCGCCATATAGTTGGTACAATTGTAAAGCTTTTATTAGAAAACCCACATTTTTCAGCCATTTCTTTTGGTGTTGTCACATGTCGTTGATCTATACAACATGCGTGGCCAAGTTTAAAATGAGGTTGCTTGCGTTCATCAGCTTTTATATTAAGACTTTTTAATAACAGCTTACCGAATTTTTGAAACTCCTTCATGTGCAGACAGTCAATAAAATGACTAGTTTTAAATGCTGATTGTTTTGGTAATCGTCTACCATATGAATCAAAATTGAAATGTAATATGGTGATTGTCCTATCGGCTTTATCAATGAATTCTTCAAATGTAGCTAATGGAGGGAGTCCATACTTTCTACATAGTAACTTTGAATTAAATAGTGACATATTATAAATGGAGTCTAGGGATTTTGCTGGTCCTTTGTGTAATATTGGAGGCATACTGTGTAGTTTAGGCATGTTTATGGTAGAGGGTAATCCCCAAAATTCTGCCAAACGAGTAAATGGTGCTACAGTTCGAGCATGCCATTCCCTTGAAAAGGTGACCATAGCACATAAGTTATTTGTTGCCATTGTTAATTGTTCCCAATAGCTGAGTGGCATTACAAATCTGTGTGATGAAATATTGTATCGGGTTAAAACTTGAGAACAAGTATTACCCAAAGATGTCCTCGTCATTCTGTTGAGGTGTCGAAGGGAATGAGGCGTTTTGACCTCTACTGGTTTCAATAGTTTTAAATTAGATGATAGGTGTTGTGTAATGACATTGCCTTTTGTCTGATCACGTTCTCTGTTCGTAATCTCTACTAAACACAGTAAACTGATAACAAGAAGTGATGTGAATACACAACATATTTGTAACTTGAAGCGCTTTAATCGTCTCATCTGATGACTTGTGCTTTCAAATCGCCAATCCTGGAGTGACCTCACTAGAAACCACACCCATATACTGCTCATGTCACTCCCATCTAGATTACGAAGAGAGCATGGGGAGTGGCTCGCTGCCGTACAATACGTAGTACGCAGGGTTGGATTTGCTTCGCGCAATGATAGGTTAGATTTAATGACAAATGCGGCTTTGATCTCTTAGTTTGTCCAGGATATATAAAGTAACTTAGCATTTGTAGTATAATTTCAGTATACCTAGCTTCTGACATAGTCATTGTTTTGAATATGTCTGAATTTTCCTTTTTTCAAGTTTATTACACGGTAAACATCGTCATGGAGTAGCTATGAACGTAACTGATCACGTGCGTATGCGTACCTGTAGTTCATTAGACATGATGTGAGATTTTGATGTATCCTTCAGATTAGCTTTAATAAAATTTTATATGGTATCTACATACAAGTCTAAATGGTAATATTCTTTGAAAAGCATTGTTTTACTAACATGTTCTTTCAAAGTTTGTCTAACACATTTTATTAGGACTATGTGGATTGCAGGGTATACCTCGTGCAGTGATAAGTTTGATTTATAATGAGAAACGTGACTTTGATCTAGTCTGCCTAGGATAAAGTGAACTTTAGCATTTGTAGCATAACTTTTCCATACCCATCTTTTTAGTCTTTGATCTTATTCTCCTCCACATTACTGTAAACATCTTATAAACATCTTTTAATTGTTTTAAACATGTCCACTTTTTCTTTTCAGTTGCCAACCTATTAGTACATTACATTGTGTAACCATAGTTACCATGGTATGTACATGAATAAGTGTACAGTTGTGACCAAATAGATATATTGTAGTGTTATCCATTGTTACCATTGTATTTACATCAATATAGGTGTTGTGACACTACTGCATATATTTGGATTTATGGCTAAAAGAAAAAATCAATGATAAGAGTTGAGGTAATTTTCCAGTGGTATGAAAATTTTATTTCAATTATTCTACTTATAATGACATTATGTATACAAAACACAGTAACTGGAATTTACATATGACTAATGATCTCATGTTTAGGTTTGCATGAGCTTCAAGAAAAGGTGCAAGTTTCTAGTGACAAATCTGTACTGTTGAAACAGTTTAGACACCAAATTCATAGACTTAACATGCGACAAATGACGTTATGTAAGTCTTGTTTTGTGTTTCAAGAACAAAAATAGTGTATTCAGTAGTTTACTATCAATAACAATCTTAGAGAAGCAATTTGTTGTGAATAATTAATATTAACAGAGAAATGGATGCAAAAGGGATCTGTAGATGAGAAAGAAGTCTGAATGGAATGTGGTAGGTATGGCAATTACATCAGCCTTACAAAATAGTGCATGTAATTGTTGGCACAATCAACTTAAGAATATTCACCATGGCCAACTCTCTGAATCACTCAAATAACATCATTGCATAAATTGTGCCTGTAATTACTAATATTTACAGGTGCTCAGATAGTAATGGCTTAAAGCAAAGTAGACAACAGATTTCCCTATTGTCAGCAAGCAACAGATGCCCTACCCTTCTATGTTACTATAGTGCAAACATTACAAGGAAATAGACTACTAATTGCAAATCTACAGTTGCACAGATGTTGCTGATATATAGTAATGGTATAAACGGAAGTAGACAACAGATTTCCCTATTGTCAGCAAGCAACAGATGCCCTACCCTTTTATGTCACTATATATAGTGCAAATATTACAAGGAAATAGATTACTACTTACTAATGTACAGTTGGACAGATGTTGCTGATATATAGTAATTGTGTAAACAGAAGTAGACAACAGATTTTCCTATTAACAGAGAGTAACAGATGCCCTACCCTTCCATGTTACTATACAGTGCAAAATTAGAAGGAAATAGACTACATTATGCACACAGATTGAAAATGCCTATTTTATAATGAGATATTACACAGAATCTCATAACTCTGACAATAAACAATTGACAATAACAAAATTAGTGTTTGTTAACGTTTTTAATATCATCCAATCAATTAAAATAACAACATGCTTAAATTAACCAATCTATTTCACAGTGAAATATTGTTATTGGTTGATAGTAAGCAACAAATAGAATATTTTGTCATAACGTCATATATCTATATAGAGTATGAGTCAATGCTCTTATAACTCAATTATAATCAGGTTTTTTAGGAGCCAAAGTATATATATATCAAAAGACAATTATATACTCCAAAGGATTAGTTTAATTTATTCCATGTGCAGTATTTGCATCAACGTTTGTTTGTTCAGTCTATGCTTTAAAACCACAAAGCGTGGCATACTTTACATGATGATATGTATATGATTATAGCAGCAGTATTGCAACTTAATCATATAATTACACTGAGTACGCCATCTATATAAAAGTGAGTCTATTTATAAAAAAGTTTATGTTCTTATGTATAGAAAAATGGCACAAAAATAAATCCAAGTCAAGGTAATACTAGTATAACAACATGTAGCAATGTTACAACTAAGAACAATAAACGACTCTGTGGATAATAAACAAAAGTATATATATCTATATATAATATATATATTGATAATAAACAAAACTATATATAATTATATATATATATATTAGCAAAAATAAGTTGTAATCTATCAATTAAATATATATAATTAGTATAATTAGTACAAAATGCAGTCCTATTTCACACGTTACATTAACAGAGTCTATGGTTGCTCTTCCAAGATAAAATGTTCAAATTGCCCTGGTTCGCTGCCAGCTTCATAATACTGACAGTTGACCTTACCACCGCCACCAGGTCTCTTTGAAGTAACTCCATCCCCATCAAGACGAATGTAACAATGTGGAAATGCTAGAGATTGAAAAGAGTAGTATCCATCCTTCTCTTTGGGAATAAATACTTCATAAGAATGTGCGGGTACTCCACTCCACTGGCAATTGACCACACCACTACCGTTCGCTTTAAATTTGGTCACATCACGGCCATCCAAACGAACGTAAACATTTTGCCAATAATGATTTTGCAGTACTACTAGGTAAGCTTGCTCTGTAGCTAGCGAGGGAGTACATTCCACATGATAAATAAAGAACTTCTCATAAGATCCAGGTGGCTTGTACTGGCAGTTGATAGTACCACCTCCTTTGATTGAATGAACATTTTCGCCATCGCAGCGAAGATATACATTAGTATAATACGCTGATCGCAATGAATATATTTTCAAATTCTGAGTACGTTCAAGAAAACGATATATTATATGACTTGTGAATCTAACTGCAGAGTTTGGACAATCACCACCTCTGTGAA
This sequence comes from Xestospongia bergquistia, assembly GCA_963965975.1. Taxonomy (NCBI): domain Eukaryota; kingdom Metazoa; phylum Porifera; class Demospongiae; order Haplosclerida; family Petrosiidae; genus Xestospongia; species Xestospongia bergquistia. The sequence continues at coordinate 2,897,472 of OZ014415.1, forward strand.
CTCCAAGAACTGTCCAATACCCATTGTACCATGTGTACACTGGACTCCCAGACTCTCCACCAATTGTGTCATTCATGTAGAAAAGCCTGTGTGAAGTCACTTGAGTAATTTCTCCTCCTGTTGTCCACATTTGAGGCCATGGGTGTTTATCACCAGCATATCCACAGTTGGTTACAATACGTCCTAATAATTTGTCATCCTTTACCATTGCAGACCAACCAAAACCTTCACTACTATCACCACTCAAAATAATAAGGCCATAGTCATAGTCTGAATTAGAATCTTGGATATATTCAGGAGATGCATACAAGTCTTCTGTTTGTGCTATGACAGCTGCATGTCCAGGAAAAGTTACACTAACGTTTTCTGCATATGCTCCATTACTATAAACACAATGAGCACAAGTCACAACGATTTTGCAGTTCATATTTGGAATGTGGATCATGAACCCAGATCCATCATCTCGTTCTCTACTTGCATATGTTGTAATCAGAGAGCATATCCAGTTATATGGTGGAGAGGTGTCAGGATCTACCCTTACTCGCTCATCTCTTAAACACACAGAATCTGGAAGGGAACCAGGATGCATAGCAGAAAGTATGTTAACGTTTTAGAAGAACTAAGTTGAGGTAAAGTTAGTTTAGTTTGAATATTACAATGTGCAGTACTTATATAGAAAAATTTATCAATGTAGGTGGTACTTTGTTGTTGTAGACTCAGCCCATCTTCTGCACAATGCTTAATACATACTTAGGCAACTTGATGCATCAATGAAACTTTCTTGGATGATATGTATTAACGATGACATTAACCATAATTATGAACAGGTTTACATCACACTTCTGTTCATTTCAATGGCATCACTGTCAAAAGAATGGTGCTGATATTACAACTCTTAGGATGTTATAGGCCTGATTATCTTTAACATCATTATAAAGTAATCAACATCTCTTTTAATTGGTGAGTTAAGATAACTGATTATGACAGACAGCATCCCATTTTATGCTATCCCAAATTTCCAAGCATTTTTGTTGATACAAAATTTATGTGTGGGAGTATTTTTGTGTTGTTAATCAAAATTTATGATATTAATAAAAATAAGTAAAATACATTTAACATACAATTCACAATACATCTGCAAACAAAAGTTATAATTTTCTTTCTCACTATGACAAACATACACATTGCTAAGATGGTAGGGAAAAAAGAGAAAAAGAGATTGAGAGAGAGAGAGAGATTGATATTTTAAAATAGAAAAAAACTGCCCTTTTGTTGCCTTGCTAGCTATACGCTTATACTTACTAAGTACATGTGTGCATTTAAGAATTGTGAAAGAGTAAGCATCACTGTTAAAAGAAGGGTGCTGATATTAAAACTCTTAGGATGTTATAGGCCTGATTTTATTTAACATCATTATAAAGTAATCAACATCTCTTTTAATTGGTGAATTAAGAAAACTGATATATACTCACAATCAACATCCCATTTTATGCTACTCCAAAATTCCAAGCATTGTTGTTTATACAAAATTTATTTGTGGGAGTATTTTTGTGTTGTTAATCAAAACCTATGATATCAATAAAAATAAGTAAAAGACATTTAACATACAGTTCACAATACATCTACATACTATGCATACAAAAGTTATAATTTTCTTTCTCACTATGACAAACATACACATTGCTAAGATGGTAGGGAAAAAAGAGAAAAAGAGATTGAGAGAGAGAGAGAGAGATTGATATTTTAAAATAGAAAAAACTGCCCTTTTGTTGCCTTGGTAGCTATATGTTTATACTTACTAAGTATACATGTGTGCATTTAAGAATTGTGAAAGAGTAAGGACAGTTTCATTAGCTAAACAAATGAAGGAATAGAGAAGCAATAGTGAGTTAGATACTATGCTAACCATTCCCATGAGATTGCTATTGTTACGAAGTAGCATATAGTATGGAAAAGAAAGTAAGAAACAAAATATATTTATTATTTCAATATTTTTTTTGTATTGAGCTCAGGTTTACAATATGTTTTCCCAGTAACTCAATATTTCATGCATCTACATAATATTAATATATAATTTATATAAGATATAATAATGATCTAGGTGCAAATATGTCTGTGACAACAGTATTTTAATTGTATAGCCTGGCATGTACAGAGAAACAAGAATAAACTCCAAAATAATACAAATAAATTGTCTTTAGTAGTTAGGACTAGTTTGATTAACAGTGTTTTTGTAAATATTGTTGATTTACAATTATCATATTTTAATTTTCTTTGTATCGTATAAAATATATTGCTAGCTTTGTCATGTACTCTCACACTCACACTTAAAATATATTCAGTAAGATTTAATGATGGTATTTTATCAGCTATGAGTCCATTAACAATAAAAAAGAATCAGCTTCAAAGTCATCACAAATTATATCAAAGAATGAGTTTGAAATATTATATATGGAATATGATTAACTAGGAATCCTTGTCTGTACTATATTGTGACAAATCCATTGACTGATTAATAAATCTACTAATACCAGTGTTATTATTTCAGTTTGTCATCTATTAGTATTTATTGTTCTGGAGATCCTATAAGTGGCTATATTGAATATGAATATGCAATTGTTGATATTAATTATACCTCTTGTAATCTCTGAAATGGTTTTAATGAAGTTGAATAATAAAGTAGTAAGAGAAAGGAAAATGTCCCCACCATTAGCACAAAAGTATACAATAACAATATATAACTACTGATATTTTCATTGATATCTAGTTATATATGTACCATAGAAGTGAATAATGTGTCATTTGATGTCATATTACTATAACTAATACTAATGATAGTATAGATCAAAGTAATTACATATTCAACCTACATAATGTATGGAAAATACAACGTTATGAACTTATAATAGTTGTAATTTCTTATAATCATACTTACTAAATCATCATCTTTGTCACAAGTGTTAAATTTTTGAATCTAAGAGTTAGAATGTTATTTGTTTTACTATTGAAACTTACAAAGAATACGTCACCTTTTTCTTTGTCTTTTTTAACTCATTGAGAACAGCTCTCACATGCTGTATTGCAGTCATATGACCTTAACAATGAAACCCTCATCCAAGGTGTATGTGTTAAACAAGTTTATAATGTCAGCATGAGAGGTAATTTCCTGTCTTAAGGACTGGTTTTTATGAGCTTCCTCTTTTGAAGTCCCTTTCTACTCTACCATTCCTCCATGTCCATGCCACTTAAAAGAAAGTAGACTAATATATCAATGAAATATTCTTATATTCACACCAGTGTTTATATTGTTCATATGATGTCCTCAATTTAAAAAAAGAAATACCTAATGGTCTAATGTATAAAGAGATATTGAAGTGAATTATGAATAAAAGAACATACAGTGAAATCAAGTACTGAATTATATTGCCATGACATATATACAATTCAGTTATGTGCACGTCTATCAAGAGCCAGACAAGGTCTCTGTTAAATGTTGTTAAAATGTTGTTAGCATCCTTGGATTGTTGGTAGTGCGTCTTTACTCTATAAGCAATGACAACACAAATATTAGTACATGAATGTGTGTAACTCGCTAAAAACTGGTTGTCTTCTCTCGTTAATGATGTGTCAATCCTAATGAGTCCCATTTTTTGTAACATATCGTTGTATGTTATTGTAACGTTTTGCGTTAAGTTGTTAGTCAATAGTTCAGTAGTTTGTCTTGCCCTTGATAAGTCAGATGAAAATACATAAATTGGTTCTTTTAAATGTCTTTGTAGTTCTCATCCTGTCTTGTCAGCTTGTTCACGTCCTAAAATTGTCAGGTTTCATTCTTCGCTGGTTTCTCCATGAAGTATAAAGTAAAGATGTCTTGTAAACGTAGTTGTTAAGTCTCTTTCAATATTGTTCTAGATTGGACAGGTGTTGTTGATTATAATACTTAATACTGGGGATTTACCTCTGAATTACTACTCTCTGGAACAACCTGCTCAGCCATACTTAACTAACAGTAGTCACATGGATAGATGTAAGCATGGCAATTTAAAGTGTTAATAAGCTACATAATTTGCATGTACATATCTACCAATGTAATCACAAGGTTAATAGAACATTTGTTATAGTTATAGACTAATGGAAAAGTTAATTTATGTAACTTACAGGTCAGTTTCGGCTCTGTCAGATAATATGTACCTAGGCTTCCAGCTGTGCTATATAGTTATTATTACAGTGACTTTTTCAATTGCAGGTCAGAAAAGATAATCCTTATCTTCATCTTACCATATTCTTGTATTGAGATTTCACATATAAGAGCATAACAATTCAGAGTTAAGGCATACATGATATGTAAATAAAGGAGAGGAACCAAGTATTTAAACCACCACGCTCACCATAAGGAAAACAACGGAAACCATAGTTTCTCTATACTCCCTACAAGCCTGACTTTCTAGCCATTTCTATAGTAGGGAAAGCATGGGATTAAATCATGCGGCCCAGCCTTATGTAGGGAAACCATGTAACTATGTAGGGTTTAGATGTAGGGAAATAGAAAATTTTTCCTGTGTAATATCCATGTAAGTTATTTTTTGTCTGAGACAAAAGTCATTTGATCAAGAAATATTGACAATTATACAAACTTTAATTTAAGAATTTATTGTGACAGGAAAAGTACAAGGATGTTTAAGAGGTACAATGTCTAGACCAATTTCACATGATACAGAAATATATCAAATGATACCACACATACTCGACACTAAATGAGTATCAGAAAGCATTTCTTGAACACTTCTGATTACAATGTTACAAGCATTTATAGTTAATGAGTTTTTAGATTTGTTCTCCTGACAAACTACCAATATAATTATTGTCAAACATGTTCTAATTTTCCTGATGTTCAACATGTAATTGCCAACTAACTGTCGACAATGTCAAGTAAAGTTTATAGTCAATAAATCTGATGCAATAATTATTAGTGTAGTAGGTTCTGAAACAGCATTAAAAATTTAATTATTCACATTCATTATACTTTCTACCTTTAAATAGGATACTATGCTCCACATGGTGCAGTTTTCAAATCATGTGCATCTGAAAGATTCCACATGTGTTAATGCATGTCGTTATATGAATAATTATATACTATAAATTATTAAGTTTTGCCATAAAAAATTTTAGAAGATTCTTTAATTATATACATTATAATATTATGATAACATTTTATAGATTGTTGATGAATCAAATAACAAATGCTTAATCTGTATCCTGGTCAATGTTGCTATCCACCTTGTACTACACACACCACCTTGTAATTAATTATTTATGACCACTAAATGGCAGTTGTGGCTGTCCTATTTGTGGAGGTAAGTATTTGTCTTGATAATAGTTTCAGCATACAGTAATAACAGTGGATGATAAGTAGTATATGTCCATGACCTATTTGTATTTAATATTAATTGTACTAATGATAGTCAAGTCAATAAACAAAATTCTACTAGTCCAGGAACATATTCAGGACTTGGTGTATAATATGATGTCAATTAAGCTGTCCACCAGCAGAACAATGTATTGATGAAAATAAAAATTTATGAGTCCATCTTGATCATTGTCTAAGTACAGTTATTTATATATTCATCATATTTTTAATTTGCAGAAGTAAATCCAACCTCCATTTACTGGTCTATTTGTGGTATCTTCACATATAATACCTTCATAATCCTACCAACCAAAATATTAAACATAATTTCATTTATGGAAGCTGCAGTTCCAATGATAATAATTTCTTCACACTACATGAATGTCAACAACAATTCTCAATTCAGTTAAGATTTACAGATTTACTTTTGTAACAATCGGTAATAAATATATTATTTTTTTAGTTTCTTTGTCATTGTTTTCCAAGAGAGTCTCTTGTCTTTTGTCAAGTAAGAAACAGTGAAAGAAAATAATAAGCTGAATAGTAAGAGTCCAAATCCTACTCCAAATGTAGCATTAAAACGATACCTGAATATTGATATAAAGTCAAAACTTTGATACAGTAGGTGATTTACCCCCAATGCTAATGCACCACCTAAACGTCCACAGCTTTAATGCAAAACTGAGGTTATTGTCTTTCAACCATATAGCAGCAAATGATTTATGCAAAACTTTAATCATTTCATTACTAATTCCAACAAAGAATCTCCTTACTAACATTATCCAATATATGTCAGAGAATGCTCCAAGACTCAACACTAACTGACCAAGAGTGGATGTGAGAACAAACAGAACATAGCCCAGCCTTAGACCTAGAACTTTATCAACAAAGACACCGCCCACTAAACACATGATAATATTGGGCCAGGAATAGACACAGAACAATAAACCATATTGTGTAGTATCAACTTGCATCACATTAATAATAGTGTGCTCCAATCCACTAGTATATTCTGTGATGTAAAAGTTGACAAAATGTACGAAGAATACTAAATAACAGATATATATACCGACTCTGTGGATTGCAACAGGTAGATGACTTCAATTTGTTCGTTTTTAATGGCGTCGGTAAAGGAACGAGCTCAGTCTCTAAGGAAGAATCTGTGACAGCCATTAACTGTAGAACGAGATCCAAATTTAAACCCTTTCTTTACATTTGCTCGCGTGAGCGTAAATTGCACGTGACACACCACATTGTGAAATATCATGATTGCCATTGAACTTGTCTAGAGCACTCGAGGATCAAAAGACTAAAGCTGTAGTTATGCAGTTGGATAGTAGGAACAAAAATAATGTTGAAGAATGTTTGGTAAGGATTTTTATTTCTTATAACACAACAACAACAAAGAGATGTTATATTTTATTTTAGCAATATTAAATAAACACAATAAGACATTTTTTCCAGCAAGCAGACTGATTTAGTGTTATTCTGAACAATATAGAATTAACAAATGTAGTTATCAGGTATTGCATTTACTGGTGGAATAGTATATGTAAAGTGAATCCATAGTAAACAGAAATCACACAGTATAAAACAGCCTCTGCAAAACTTCACATTTTAAAATCTTTTCAATCTTAATTTACAGTTGTCATTTCTTGACACTTTCCTTTTAACTGCTAAAGACTTTTAGATGGATATTGTATGATAGCTTTTATGACTGTGATATTGCCAGTTAAAGATGTTTATTACCAGTAGATATGGCATCAAGGTCTTGTTTTGTACCATCACATGAGTCATTAAGTTACTCTGCATGAGTTCTATAACTAGTGCTCATTTATTAAGTCTTTAGGTATTTTCATATTGGCCTATTTTAGAAAATTATGTTATGTTGTCAATAACATTTATAATGACATGTATTTTACTTATTAAGCTTTGAATAATTTTCTGATTAAAGTGTCACTATTTCCATTCTATACTGATAACTATCTTATAAATTGAGGATCACCATTAGGAAATGTTAATTTTTTAAAATTTTCTATGCAATTATTTATTACCAATCCTGATATTTAACACTCTTCACAAACATTATGGTCCTCTGTTATCAATTTACGTATGAAAGCAAGATGATTAAATAAACATTGTAGTATTCTGCTAATATATACAATCATTAGTTATATTTGTAAATCCAGTAGGTTTTAATGCTTCAAAGGTTTAAAAATTGGTAATATTTTGTCTTCTCTCCCATTTTTTCTACTCCAGTTACTCTAAAGGGAAGAGCTAGTTCCAAAGAAATATGACATGGGTGTCACTATCAGGCTAACATGTGCTTTTGTAGTAGAATGGAGCGGCTTACAAAAGAGACCATCCCATAGCAAAAATTTCTGAAGTTTTCAGCCATTACAAGTGGCCATATCAACTGACTATTCTCCTCTTACAATGTTATATTTATCTTGTGTCCTACTATTGTATTGAATGCATAGGAGGACTTGAAAAGAAATTTATCAAGGTTAAATATTATGACACCACACATTATGATTTTCTATTTTCTCTCACAGACAGTCTTAATGTTGTCCTGTGTTTAATGAAGGTTTCTTATCTGATAAGGCAGGCGTCAGACTGGCACATATGCTGGTCATAACCATTACTGGATACAACAAAATTGTTTGATTATTTTGGCTTATGATATCTGGATGATTTTTCTGTGTATTGGTAATAAACTCATTGTTGTGATTACATGTCTTTTGCTATATCCATGGATATGGCTTCTTGTAGACTGGCTTTTGAGAGAAGTATCTTAATTTCAACTATCAAAAAGGCTTACAAGCACACAAATTTCTTTGAATCTTTCCAAAACCTCTGTGTTCACCATTTGAGAATCTTGAGCCAGTAGGTGACAAGTGCAAATATTTATAGGTTGGTTTTTATGATACATTTAAATTAAAATTTGTTATTTTGTCTCTTCTTGATACATATGTACATGCTTATATTGTAAAGGTTTGTCGGTGTGATAAGTCAATTGTGAAAGGATTTAAAATGACCAAAATATGAGTATTTTCTAAAAAATATTGTGAATTTCAAAATACGATAGTTATAGTTTGTCAGTACATGTAGGATAAGCTACTTCCAGGTAAAGACATTACAATCCATTCTCTAAATGCATACACTCTACTATTATATAACTTCAAAGGAATAAATAGCTTTTATTTATGAAGGAGGCTTAGCAAGAGTAAAGTCCAACAACTATGGGTTGCTGCTACCTCGGTATAAATTCATACACCAAGTATATGAAAAATGATAGTTATATGTTAAATCAAGAAACAATTTATCATGATGATGACTACCATCTTCATAAGTCTTGATTTGTTGTAAGTATTACATCTAAATCTCTGAACGTAACATTATTATTGATAAGATGTACTTAGAGGGTCATATAAATGATTGGTATCAAAGGAAGTGTAATCCTTATATAGAGTTTGAATGGTTAAGATAGGGTAAGACTGCCAAGCTGCAATTTCAATTATTTTAATTGAAGGATTAATATTGAAACATTGTATAATACTAACCATGGTTATTGTGGTACATACATGGATAAAATATATCCATTTAATTTAGTACACAGTTGCCAACCTATTAGTACATTACATTGTGTAACCATAGTTACCATGGTATAAGTACATGAATAAGTGTACAGTTGTGACCAAATAGATTCATTGTAGTGTAATCCATTGTTACCATTGTATTTACATCAATAGAGGTGTTGTGACACGTCTAGAGAAGTGTGGCTAAAAGAAAAAGTCAATGAAAAGATATGTTAGAATTGAGGTAATTTTCAAGTGGTATGAAAATTTTATTTCAAGAATTCTACATATAATGACATTATGTATACAAAACACAGTAAATGGAATTTACATATGACTAATGATCTCATGATTAAGTTTATATGAGCTTTAAGAAAAGGTGCAAGTTTCTACTGACTTTAGTGACAAATCTGTACAGTTGAAACAGTTTAGACACCAAATTCATGGACTTAACATGTGACAAATGACGTTATGTAAGTCTTGTTTTGTGTTTCAAGAAAAAAATAGTGTATTCAGTAGTTTACTATCAATAACAATCTTAGAGAAAGCAATTTGTTGTGAATAATTAATATTAACAGAGAAATGGATGCAAAAGGGATCTGTAGATGAGAAAGAAGTCTGAATGGAATGGAATTTGCTGTCGATCATTCTACAACTTTCTCTATTGGCTTTCAAAATGCTTGCCCTTTAAAAATAAGCAAACAAGTGATTAATAAATTTCTTTAAAAATGAAGTAAATGTATGAATGGGTAGTATCAGTTCAAAACAATGAATTCAAACAAGATGTGGTAGGTATGGCAATTACATCAGCCTTACAAAATAGTGCATGTAATTGGTGGCACAATCAACTTAAGAATGTTCACCATGGCCAACTCTCTGAATCACTCAAATAACATCATTGCATAAATTGTGCCTGTAATTACTAATATATTACAGGTGCTCAGATAGTAATGGCTTAAAGCAAAGTAGACAACAGATTTCCCTATTGTCAGCAAGCAACAGATGCCCTACCCTTCTATGTTACTGTAGTGCAAACATTACAAGGAAATAGACAACTAATTACAAATCTACAGTTGCACAGATGTTGCTGATATATAGTAATGGTGTAAATGGAAGTAGACAACAGATTTCCCTATTGTCAGCAAGCAACAGATGCCCTAACCTTTTATGTCACTATATATAGTACAAATATTACAAGGAAATAGACTACTACTTACTAATGTACAGTTGGACAGATGTTGCTGATATATAGTAATTGTGTAAACAGAAGTAGACAACAGATTTCCTATTAACAGAGAGTAACAGATGCCCTACCCTTCCATGTTACTATACAGTGCAAAATTAGAAGGAAATAGACTACATTATGCACACAGATTGAAGGTGCCTATTTTATAATGAGATATTACACAGAATCTCATAACTCTGACAATAAACAATGTAGTGTTTGTTAACGTTTTTAATATCATCCAATCAATTAAAATAACAACATGCTTAAATTAACCAATCTATTTCACAGTGAAATATTGTTATTGGTTGATAGTAAGCCACAAATAGAATATTTTGTTGTAATGTCATATATCTATATAGAGTACAAGTCAATGCTCTTATAACTCAATTACAATCAGGTTTTTTAGGAGCCAAAGTATATATATCAAAAGACAATTACATACTCCAAAGGATTAGTTTAATTTATTCCATGTGCAGTATTTGCATCAACGTTTGTTTGTTCAGTCTATGCTTTAAAACCACAAAGCGTGGCATACTTTACATGATGATATGTATATGATTATAGCAGCAGTATTGCAACTTAATCATAATATAATTACACTGAGTACGCCATCTATATAAAAGTGAGTCTATTTATAAGAATGTTTATGTTCTTATATATAGAAAAGCAGCACAAAAATAAATCCAAGTCAAGGTAATACTAGTATAACAACATGTAGCAATGTTACAACTAAGAACAATAAACGACTCTGTGGATAATAAACAAAAGTATATATATATATATATATATATATATATATATATATATTAGCAAAAATAAGTTGTAATCTATCAATTAAATATATATAATTAGTGTAATTAGTACAAAATGCAGTCCTATTTCACACGTTACATTAACAGAGTCTATGGTTGCTCTTCCAGGAAAAAACGTTCAAATTGCCCTGGTTCGCTGCCAGCTTCATAATACTGACAGTTGACCTTACCACCACCACCAAGTCTATGTGAAGTAACTCCATCACCATCAAGACGAATGTAACAATGTGGAAATGCTAGAGATTGAAAAGAGTAGTATCCATCCTTCTCTTTGGGTATAAATACTTCATAAGAATGTGCGGGTACTCCACTCCACTGGCAATTGACCACACCACTACCGTTCGCTTTAAATTTGGTCACATCACGGCCATCCAAACGAACGTAAACATTTTGCCAATAATGATTTTGCAGTACTACTAGGTAAGCTTGCTCTGTAGCTAGCGAGGGAGTATATTCCACAGGATAAATAAAGAACTTCTCATAAGATCCAGGTGGCCTGTACTGGCAGTTGATAGTACCACCTCCTTTGATTGAATGAACATTTTCGCCATCGCAGCGAAGATATACATTAGTATAATACGCTGATCGCAATGTATATATTTTCAAATTCTGAGTACGTTCAAGAAAACGATATATTATATGACTTGTGAATCTAACTGCATTGTTTGGACAACCACCACCTCTGTGAACTCCAAGAACTGTCCAATAGCCATTGTACCATGTGTACAGTGGACTCCCAGACTGTCCACCAAATGTGTCATTCATGTAGAAAAGCCTGTGTGACGTCACTTGAGTAATTTCTCCTCCTGTTGTCCACATTTGAGGCCATGGGAGTTTATCACCAGCATATCCACAGTTGGTTATAATACGTCCTAATAATTTGTCATCCTTTACTATTGCAGACCAACCAAAACCTTCACTACTATCACCACTCAAAATAATAAGGCCATAGTCATAGTCTACATTAGAATCCTGGATAAATTCAGGAGGTACATACAAGTCTCCTGTTTGTGCTATGACAGCTGCATGTCCAGGAAAAGTTACTCTAACGTTTTCTGCATATGCTCCATTACTATAAAGACAATGAGCACAAGTCACAACGATTTTGCAGTTCATATTTGGAATGTGGATCATGAACCCAGATCCACCACCTTGAACTCGACTTGCATATGTAGTAATCAGAGAGCATATCCAGTTATATGGTGGAGAGGTGTCAGGATCTACCCTTACTCGCTCATCTCTTAAACACACAGAATCTGGAAGGGAACCATGATGCATAGCAAAAAGTATGTTAACGTATTAGAAGAATTAAGTTGAGGTAAAGTTAGTTTAGTTTGAATTTACAATGTGCAGTACTTATATAGAAAAATTTATCAATGTAGGTGGTACTTTGTGGTTGTAGACTCAGCCCATCTTCTGCACAATGCTCTAATATATTTTAATACATACTTAGGGCAACTTTATGCGTCAACGTGTATTATGAAACTTTCTTGGTGTATATGTATTAGCGATGACATTAACCATAATTATGAACAGGTTTACATCACACTTGAAAAAATCCTTGTTCGTTTCACTGTTAAAAGAATAGTGCTGATATTACAACTCTTAGGATGTTATAGGCCTGATTATATTTAACATCATTATAAAGTAATCAACATCTCTTTTAATTGGTGAATTAAGAAAACTGACACTCACAGTCAACATTCCATTTTATGCTACCCCCAAAATTCCAAGCATTGTTGTTTATACAAAATTTATGTATGGGCGTGTTGTTAATCAAAATTTATGATAATAATAAAAATAAGTAAAAGACATTTAACAAAGTTCACAATACATCTATATACTTGTAATAATTTGTGTGTTTAATGACTTGTTACTAATTAAGTAATGATTGTGTAATGATGATGTAATTTTTATGTTTTGTTTTTGTGAGCATGCGCAGTCTGTGTGTATGTCACATTAGTTATTCCTGTTCTTAAAATATAAGTTGTTGTCAATCTTCTCTAATCTTGTTCGATCTTTAGCGTGGTCCTCAGTTTACCTCAATACTATGCATACAAAAGTTTTTTTTTTTTCTCACTATGACAAACATACACATCGTTAAGATGGTAGGGAAAAAAGAGAAAAAGAGATCGAGAGAGAGAGAGATTGATATTTTAAAATAGAAAAAAAACTGCCCTTATGTTTATACTTACTAAGTACATGTGTGCATTTAAGAATCATGAAAGAGTAAGGACAGTTTCATTAACTAAACAAATGAAGGAGTAGAGAAGTAATAGTGAGTTAGATACTATGCTAACCATTCCCATGAGATTGCTATTGTTACGAAGTTGCATACAGTATGGAAAGTGAGTAAGAAACAAAAATATATATATTATTTCAATATTTTTTTTGTATTGAGCTCAGGTTTACAATATTTTTTCCCAGTAACTCAATACTTCATGCATCTACATAATATTAATATATAATTTATATAAGATATAATAATGACCTATCTAGCAAAAGGGTTGTTGTATTATCTAAATGACTTAAAAAGAGAGATGCATCTTTTCAGACTTATGCTATTGTTATAACATATGGTGGTAGGAGTAAGATGAATGAATATCACAAGACAAAAGTGTTACAATCATATGATACTAACTGTGCATGTAGGTGCAAATAAGTCTGTGACAATAGTATTTTAATTGTATAGCCTGGCATGTACAGAGAAACAAGAATAAACTCCAAAATAATACAAATAAATTGTCTTTAGTAGTTAGGACTAGTTTGATTAACAGTGTTTTTGTAAATATTGTTGATTTACAATTATCATATTTTAATTTTCTTTGTATCGTATAAAATATATTGCTAGCTTTGTCATGTACTCTCACACTCACACTTAAAATATATTCAGTAAGATTTAATGATGGTATTTTATCAGCTATGAGTCCATTAACAATAAAAAAGAATCAGCTTCAAAGTCATCACAAATTATATCAAAGAATGAGTTTGAAATATTATATATGGAATATGATTAACTAGGAATCCTTGTCTGTACTATATTGTGACAAATCCATTGACTGATTAATAAATCTACTAATACCAGTGTTATTATTTCAGTTTGTCATCTATTAGTATTTATTGTTCTGGAGATCCTATAAGTGGCTATATTGAATATGAATATGCAATTGTTGATATTAATTATACCTCTTGTAATCTCTGAAATGGTTTTAATGAAGTTGAATAATAAAGTAGTAAGAGAAAGGAAAATGTCCCCACCATTAGCACAAAAGTATACAATAACAATATATAACTACTGATATTTTCATTGATATCTAGTTATATATGTACCATAGAAGTGAATAATGTGTCATTTGATGTCATATTACTATAACTAATACTAATGATAGTATAGATCAAAGTAATTACATATTCAACCTACATAATGTATGGAAAATACAACGTTATGAACTTATAATAGTTGTAATTTCTTATAATCATACTTACTAAATCATCATCTTTGTCACAAGTGTTAAATTTTTGAATCTAAGAGTTAGAATGTTATTTGTTTTACTATTGAAACTTACAAAGAATACGTCACCTTTTTCTTTGTCTTTTTTAACTCATTGAGAACAGCTCTCACATGCTGTATTGCAGTCATATGACCTTAACAATGAAACCCTCATCCAAGGTGTATGTGTTAAACAAGTTTATAATGTCAGCATGAGAGGTAATTTCCTGTCTTAAGGACTGGTTTTTATGAGCTTCCTCTTTTGAAGTCCCTTTCTACTCTACCATTCCTCCATGTCCATGCCACTTAAAAGAAAGTAGACTAATATATCAATGAAATATTCTTATATTCACACCAGTGTTTATATTGTTCATATGATGTCCTCAATTTAAAAAAAGAAATACCTAATGGTCTAATGTATAAAGAGATATTGAAGTGAATTATGAATAAAAGAACATACAGTGAAATCAAGTACTGAATTATATTGCCATGACATATATACAATTCAGTTATGTGCACGTCTATCAAGAGCCAGACAAGGTCTCTGTTAAATGTTGTTAAAATGTTGTTAGCATCCTTGGATTGTTGGTAGTGCGTCTTTACTCTATAAGCAATGACAACACAAATATTAGTACATGAATGTGTGTAACTCGCTAAAAACTGGTTGTCTTCTCTCGTTAATGATGTGTCAATCCTAATGAGTCCCATTTTTTGTAACATATCGTTGTATGTTATTGTAACGTTTTGCGTTAAGTTGTTAGTCAATAGTTCAGTAGTTTGTCTTGCCCTTGATAAGTCAGATGAAAATACATAAATTGGTTCTTTTAAATGTCTTTGTAGTTCTCATCCTGTCTTGTCAGCTTGTTCACGTCCTAAAATTGTCAGGTTTCATTCTTCGCTGGTTTCTCCATGAAGTATAAAGTAAAGATGTCTTGTAAACGTAGTTGTTAAGTCTCTTTCAATATTGTTCTAGATTGGACAGGTGTTGTTGATTATAATACTTAATACTGGGGATTTACCTCTGAATTACTACTCTCTGGAACAACCTGCTCAGCCATACTTAACTAACAGTAGTCACATGGATAGATGTAAGCATGGCAATTTAAAGTGTTAATAAGCTACATAATTTGCATGTACATATCTACCAATGTAATCACAAGGTTAATAGAACATTTGTTATAGTTATAGACTAATGGAAAAGTTAATTTATGTAACTTACAGGTCAGTTTCGGCTCTGTCAGATAATATGTACCTAGGCTTCCAGCTGTGCTATATAGTTATTATTACAGTGACTTTTTCAATTGCAGGTCAGAAAAGATAATCCTTATCTTCATCTTACCATATTCTTGTATTGAGATTTCACATATAAGAGCATAACAATTCAGAGTTAAGGCATACATGATATGTAAATAAAGGAGAGGAACCAAGTATTTAAACCACCACGCTCACCATAAGGAAAACAACGGAAACCATAGTTTCTCTATACTCCCTACAAGCCTGACTTTCTAGCCATTTCTATAGTAGGGAAAGCATGGGATTAAATCATGCGGCCC
This sequence comes from Xestospongia bergquistia, assembly GCA_963965975.1. NCBI lineage: Eukaryota > Metazoa > Porifera > Demospongiae > Haplosclerida > Petrosiidae > Xestospongia > Xestospongia bergquistia. The sequence continues at coordinate 2,913,540 of OZ014415.1, forward strand.
AGCCTTATGTAGGGAAACCATGTAACTATGTAGGGTTTAGATGTAGGGAAATAGAAAATTTTTCCTGTGTAATATCCATGTAAGTTATTTTTTGTCTGAGACAAAAGTCATTTGATCAAGAAATATTGACAATTATACAAACTTTGTGTCTATGGTATATATTTCTTATATCTGATGTGCGTAATCAGTAACCCATTGTATCTGTCATGTATCTCTTATGTCTGTCATGTGAATTCAGTAGCCCTTGTGTCTGCATATGTATTAACCCCATGTGTCTATTGTATATATTTCTTATGTCTGTCATTTGTTTTCAGTAACCCCATGTGTCTGTCGTATATCTTATTTTTGTCATATGTATTCAGTAACTTTATGTCTGTCGTGTGAATTCAGTAGTCCTTGTGTCTTCTACATGTGTATTCCCCCATCTATCATATATACAGACGTCAAAAAGAATGTTATGAGAAGCATATTCATGGAAAGCCATTCAAGGAAGGTGATCTCGTCTGGCTACATTCACCCGTTGTTCTTCGAGGGCAGTCTAGAAAACTTCATCACCCATGGACTGGCCCATTTAAAATTGTGAAACAAATTTCAGAAAGCGACTACAAAATTAGAAATGTTCAAAGAAAGAAAAAGTTACAAGTAGTTCACTTTGATAGACTTAAACTATGTACACCAGGAACTAGATTCTCTTCTGATGTTACTGAAACTGTAGAGAGTTCCGACAAACTACAGAGAATACTAATGATCACTCTGCACCAGACATTTTTGGGCAAGATATGGAGCTTGTTGAAAGTGGACCCGGACCACCTGGGTCACGTTATCCAAGAAGAGATAGAAATGCTTCTGATCGTTACGCACCTACCATTGCTCACTAGAATAAGCAAATTCGGGACGAATTCTTATGGAGAGAAGGGCAATGTAACGAGTGTAAACCATTGTCCTATACCTTACTGTAACGATTGTGTAACAAGTGTAAACCATTGTGCTATACATTACTGTAACGATTGTATTACAACAAACTTTGCTGTTGAAACCCATGGAGGCACGTGGGAATTCAGTGACTGAGTCTCCTCTTACTTCTACGAAGAAGGGCTCGTCCAGTTCAAAATCTAAACTGCCAAAGAAGCTCAAAAGGCATACCTGCCCTATTTGTCTCGATGAAATCAACGACGATACTCAGGACTTCATATTCTGTGAGGGAAACTGTAAGTCATGGATTCACCGCGGTTGCGGGGGTTTATCGAAGCCTGGCCTGACTCTGGCTAAGAACATTCCTATGTGGAACTGTCCCTTCTGTCGTCTCATTCTTCAATCTAGTGAAATTTCTGAGCAGAAGAAATCTGTTGCTGCCCTTTCTGAGGAATTATTCTCCTTTAGAGAGAGTGTGACCACCAAGCTTCACGCAGCTGCTGGGGTTCTCCCCCCCATTGATATGTCTTCATTTGATGCTCCCCCTGCCACTGTCCCATCGTCTGATAGCTCAAATCAGAGTGATCGGAGTCGTAAGTTTAATGTCGTTGTTCAAGGTATTTCTGAACAGCCTCAGGGTACTTCTCGTTCAGTGAGGTTTCGCTCCAATCATGACAAAGTCTCTGACATTCTTTCAAATATAGAGAGGGAGTCATCTCACTGTAGCCTGATTCGCGATTGCTTTCGGCTTGGTAAATACAGTCCTGATTCCCAGAGTGCTCGTCCTATCCTGGTGATCCTTAGCTCCACTGTGGATGTTTTTAACATCCTTTCAAACTGTCGTTCATTACCTTCATCCATTTCCATACGCCCTGATCTGTCGCCTCAACAGCGTAAAGTTTGTGGCACTCTTCTCAAAGAAAGGAGAAGGTTGTTGGACAATGGTGTTGACAGAAGTTCCATAAAGATCAGACATTCTCAAATATATGTAAGTGGTCAGTTAGCAGGAAGGGTGAGGAATGGTGTTTTTGTCCCAGCTCATAGCCTTGGTGATCCTGCACCTCAATTAATTGACTTACATGCTAGTAATAATGTTGCCAATAGTAACTTCGCAGTCAACAGTAACAACGTAGTCAATGCTTCTCCTTCGAGTGGCACCATTTCCACCTCCAATTGACTACCTTCTCATCTATTATCTGTTTGCCTTTGGAACGCCCGCAGCATAGTTAATAAACTTCCTAACTTTCAATCTTTCGTTTATTCTTCTGATTTCTCAGTCTTTGCTTTGACAGAAACCTGGCTCACCCCTGACATTGGCAATGGTGAAATTCTCCCATCTTCATTTGTTTTATTTCGGCATGATAGAGTATCTAGGGGTGGTGGTGTTATGCTTGCCGTACATCACTCCATACCCTCTTCTCTTCTTCCCTCTCCTCCTGACCTAGAGGTTGTTTGTATTCAACTTTCTTCTAAGCCCCCAGTCACAATCTGTCTAGTTTATGTTCCTCCTTCTTCTGACCAGCAGCACTACTCTGATGTGCTTCGTTATCTTGAAAGACTTGCTGTCACTTATCCCAATTTAGTTATACTGGGTGATTTTAATTCTCCCGATATCTGTTGGTCTTCTATGCATGGTCAATCTCATACTTCAACTGCATTATGTGACCTCATTTTTCAGTATAACTTGGCTCAACTTGTCACATTTCCTACCCATTTGGGTGGTAACTTACTTGACTTAGTTATTTGTAGTCCTGCCTTGTCTGCTAATGTTTCTCCCTTGTCTTCACCACTCTTAGTATCTGATCATTATCCTCTTTTCTTGTCATTTTCCTTACCTTCCTTAGGTCTCCATAAATCATCTACATCATGGTTTTATAACTACAAGAAAACTGACTTCGACAGTCTCAACTCTTTTCTTTTAGACTACGACTTCAGTCCACTTACTGAGTCTGCTGATGTTGAATTCATTTGGTCTTTCTTTAAGGGCATTGTTCTCTCAGCAATCTCTCTGTTTACTCCTTTGGCTAAGGTCAAAACCAATTCACTGCCAAAGTGGTTTAATTCGACCATTCGTCATCGTCTGCACATTGTTCATTCTCTTAGGAAGCGATACAAGCACAACCAAACTTCAATTAATCTTCTTCGTCTCTCCTCAGCTGAGTGTCTGTTACAACTTAATATCCTTGATGCTCGTTCTTCCTTTGAGTCCAACCTGGTTAGTAACTTTGCTTCCAGTAAAGATTATGAGATTTACCGTTACATCCGCGATCTTTCTGGCAAAGCTCACATTCCTTCTGTGATGCATCACGACTCCATTGTGGCTGACAATACAAGGGACATTGCTAACACTTTTAATCAGTTTTTCTACTCAGTTTTTAGCCACTCTTCTGTCACTACTCCTTTACCACCTCCATACTTGCCCTCCAATTCTATTTGCTCAATCGACATTTCCATTCACGACACCTTTGAGGCTCTCTGCTCTCTTAACATTAATAAGGCTTCAGGTGGTGATGGTATCACCCCTGTTATTCTAAAGGGTGCTGCTACTGCTCTCCTTGAGCCTCTTCATCACTTATTTGACACTTGTATCAAACGCTCAGTTATTCCTCTTGAGTGGCGTCGTCATTTTATTACGCCAATATTTAAATCTGGTGACAGGTCTAAGGTTTCAAACTATAGACCTATTTCATTGTTGCCTTCTGTTTCTAAGCTGTTCGAAAGACTCGTGTTTGACAAAATGTATGAATTTCTCTCTTCCTCCTTTCTCTCTGCCTCACAATTTGGGTTTATGAAAAACCGTTCTACTGTCAAGCAGTTACTGATCTACACATACAAGATTCTTCAGGCTTTTGAACTAAACCAACAGTATGATTCAGTTATGCTAGACATAAGGAAAGCTTTTGACACTGTTTCACATAACCTCCTTCTTTCAAAACTCTGGGAAGCTGGTATCACTGGTTCCCTGTTGTCTTTACTAAAATGTTATTTATCAGACAGGAAACAATGTGTTGTAGTTAATGATCAGCACTCTGAGTGGCTCCCTGTCTCCTCTGGTGTCCCACAGGGGAATATCCTTGGGCCCTTGCTATTTATTCTCTATATTAATGATCTTCCTGGCAGCATCTCTTTTTCAAACACTCTTCTTTTTGCAGATGACACCAAAGTTTCAAAGGCCATTCCATCCATCTCTGATAGTGCAGATCTTCAGTCTGACCTCAATTCTCTTCATATGTGGAGCATTGTAAATGGCCTCTCTTTTAATGCCCAAAAGTCTTTCTTTGTTTCCATACCTGTTCTTCCTCTATCTCCTCGAACTACTTTCTTGGTAACTCTCCACTACATCAAACTACTACCTGTCGTGACCTAGGCATCATCTTTTCTGAGAGTTTGTCTTGGTCTGAGCACTATAAGCAAATGTTGCAAAGAGCATACTGTCACCTTAGTCTATTATGGAGGACGTTTTCTGTTGATTCTTCAGTAAAAGTCAAAAGATTACTTTACCTATCCCTTGTTAGGTCTCATCTTACATACGGTTCTCAGATATGGAGACCAATGCATATTAAAGACATTGTTATCCTAGAGAGGATTCAGAAGCGTGCTACCAAGTATATCCTTAATGACAGATTGTCTTCTTATCGTTCTAGGTTGTTAGCTCTCAACCTTCTACCTCTCATGTACTACTTAGAGCTCATGGATATTCTATTTTTAGTTAAGTGTCTACAGTTTCCAGATCCAAGTTTTGACATTAAAGCTTTTGTGTCTTTTTCCAACCTCTCAACTCGTTCCGGTTCTACATGTAAATTAGTGTACAGACGCTTCTCCACTAACAAATCCCGTCACTTCTATTTTAATAGAGTTGTTAGGTTGTGGAACAGTCTCCCACCGTTTGACATCTCTCGTTCTCTCTCCTGTATCAAATCGACCTTACTAGATGTCCTTTGGGAGTTTTTTGTTTGTCATTTTGATCCAGACGATCCTTGTTCATTTCACTATTTGTGTCCATGTTCCACTTGTCATCTTAATTACCCAGCTCCCAGTGACTTTAGTCATTCCATTTAATTTTCTCTACTCTCTTTTCCAATAATTTACCAAAGATCACTTACATTCTTTATTCACTTTTCATTTTGCTGATCACTTATATTTACGCATTATACTTTAAATTTCTCTATTCTTTCTTTCTCTTTCCCTGGGTATCAATAGATCTTATTGATAGCCCTTCAAGTAGTTGCTTTGATTAATTGTTGCATTGTTTTCATTTACTTCGTTTTGTATCTCCTTGTAAAACATAAATAATAATAATAATAATAATAACAATACAAAAGAGGCTATTACTTGAGAAGGACCTCACCTTGTCCAAGGCTGTTGACTTGTCCCTGAGCCTGCAAAGTGCAGATGAAATGTCTCAGGCCATGCATCCTGGCAAATTGTCTGATGGTAGAGTTGGAGTGCTGAAGGCCTCCTCACAACAGCCGTGTTACCGTTGCTGCAAAAAAGGGCATGCTCCCAGTCATTGTAAATTTAAGCATGCCACTTGTCATTCATGTAACAAAGTAGGTCACATTGCTCCTGCTTGCACGAGACGGAAGGAAGGATCTCGGGGGAGACCCTCGGGACACAGTGGTGTGAAACCTAAGAGAGATACGAAATGGCTACAAACTAATGAAATAGATGACTCTGAACTATTATTATGTAACGTCTCTAGTCAGTCCAGTCCTCCAGTTCTTATTGAGCTGCAATTAAATGGGAAGAACTTAGTAATGGAACTCGATACTGGGGCTGCTATGTCATTGATTTCTCAGTCTACATATGACAAATTATTTCAAATGTCAAACTACGCCCTTCGGACATTGTACTACGAACATATACATCTCAAGCGATCATAGTGTTGGGACAATTTGATGTTGATGTCATTTATGAAGGTCAGAAATGTAAGCTCAGTCTCCTTGTGATAAAAGGGTAGGGACCTACTCTGATTGGACAGAATTGGATGTCACATCTTCATTTTAATTGGAGTTCTATTAAACTTACTCGCACTTCTAATAATCAAATGGAGCTAGATTTATTAATTAGTAAGTATCCTTCAGTTTTTGATGACAAGTTAGGCACTATGAAGACTTTCTCTGCTAAACTGGATCTCAAACCTGGCTCGAAGCCCAAGTTTTTCAGACCAAGGCCTGTGCCTTTTGCCCTGAGGGAAAATATTGAACAAGAGTTACAGCGATTGGAAGATGCCAGCGTCATAACCAAAGTTAGCTACAGTAGTTGGGCAGCACCGATTGTTGCTGTTCCAAAAAAAGATGGGAAGCTAAGAATTTGCGGTGACTACAAAGTGACTATAAACCCCTCTCTTGAGATTGATAAGCATCCTTTACCTAAGCCAGATGATCTGTTTGCTACACTCTCTGGTGGTAAAATTTTCTCAAAAATTGATTTATCACAAGCATATCAACAGATGACACTACATGAAGATAGTAGACACTTAGTAACAATCAATACTCATCGTGGGTTGTATCAATACAATAGGCTTCCCTTTGGGGTTGCCTCAGCCCCTGTATTATTTCAACGTGTTATGGATACCTTACTGCAAGGAATTCCTAATGTGCTCTGTTATATCGACGATATCTTGGTGACGGGATCTACCTTAACGCAGCACATGGAGAGTCTGGAAGAGGTGTTAAAGAGACTGGCCAGTGAAGGAATTACAGTGAAATACAGTAAGTGTGAATTTTTAACTAATCGAGTAGAGTATTTGGGTTATGTAATAGATGAAAAAGGGTTGCATTCCTCAGATAAAAAGCTTCAGGCTATTCTCAATGCCCCAGTACCCCAAAATACACAACAGTTGCGATCCCTGTTGGGATTAGTCAACTATTATGGTAAATTTGTGTCTAATTTGGCTTCAGTCCTACACCCACTTAATCAATTGTTAAGACTAGATACTAAATGGAAGTGGACTATTGCATGTGACCAAGCTCTAGCCACTGTCAAGAAAAAGTTAGTATCTAATCGATTACTTGTACATTATGACAGTCAACTTCCCCTAAGTTTAGCTACTGATGCCTCTGCCTATGGTGTGGGTGCAGTTATTTCACATTCATTCCCTGATGGTTCTGAAAAACCAATTGCCTTTGCATCACGCACTCTCACCTCTGCTGAAAAAAATTATCCCCAAATTGAGAAAGAGGCCTTATCTCTAGTTTTTGGTGTAAAAAAATTCCACCGATATTTGTATGGACGTAAATTCTCCCTTATAACAGACCATAAACCCTTGTCTACTATTTTGAGTCCTAATAAGGGTATCCCATCCTTAGCTGCAGCTAGAATGCAGCGTTGGGCCTTACTTTTTTCGGCCTACACTTATGATATCTCCTATAGGCCTACTAAATTACATGCTAATGCAGATGCCTTGTCAAGATTACCTTTGTCCACTAATGAGAAAATTGGGGGTGTCTGTTTTGATAGTATTTTTAATTTGAGTCAATTAGAAGCCTTACCTTTGACTGCTAAACAACTGGCTTTAGCCACTTCTACTGACAGTACTTTGTCTAAGGTACTCAGATATACCCAAACCGGTTGGCCTAGTAGTGTACCTCATGAGCTTAAACCTTACTTTAATCGTAGACATGAACTGACTATTGAAGGAAACTGTGTTATGTGGGGTATTCGTGTACTTGTAACACTCATATACAGGAGTAAAATGTTAAATGAATTGCACCAAGATCATCCAGGTATTACCCAGATGAAAGCTATTGCGAGAATGGTGGCGAGGAGTAGATTCTGATATAGACACCTTAGTAAAATCATGTGAGCCTTGTCTATCTGTCAAGCCATCTCCTCCTAAAGCACCACTAAATCCATGGTTGTGGCCTGCTAAGCCTTGGGTTAGAATCCATGTAGACTTTGCTGGCCCACTGTATGGTAAAACTTATTTTATTATAGTTGATGCCCATTCCAAATGGCCAGAAGTCTTTGAAATGACCTCAACCACAACTTCAAAGACAATTGACATACTAAGACAAGTGTTTGCAGCATATGGCTTGCCAGATATATTAGTCTCAGACAATGGTCCTCAGTTTAGCTCTGAAGAGTTCCAACTATTTCTTAAATGCAATGGGATAAAACATTGTCGAACAGCTCCGTATCGTCCAGCAACAAATGGTGCAGCAGAGCGATTTGTACAAACCTTGAAGAAATCAATCATGGCAGGAAGGAGAGATAAAAGGTCTGATCAGCATAAGTTGTCTAGCTTTCTTCTAAAGTATCGCTCAACACCTCATGCTGTTACAGGGGTGCCACCAAGTACCCTATTTCTTAATCGTCACATCAAGACTGTGCTAGATTTGCTAAAACCAGACTATGGAAGGCAAGTATTGGAAAAACAGAGTCTCCAAAAACAGGCTTATGATGGGCACAGTCACGAGAGAAACTTTATGATTGGTGATGATGTTATGGTCAAGATTCATCGTCATAATTGTGTCACTTGGCAGCCTGGTACTGTTGTGGAAAAACTTGGCCCCGTGTCGTATATTGTAAATCTCCATAGTGGTTCTCGGCAAAGGTGCCATATTGACCAAATTCTTAGACGGGAAGTTCCAATAAAGACTAGTACGAATACTCAGCTCAGTGCTGTGGTTGGTGATACAACCTCTGAGGTGAATGATGATGACGCAATTGAAATTTTACCACCTGCTAAAGATTCTGTTACATCAACCAATACTGGTGTTACTGCTCCAACTTCCAATTCAGAAACCAACTCAACTTTTACAGCATCCGATACTCCTCCATCATTTTCATTTAATTCACGTTATCCTACACGTAATCGAAGACCTCCTGACAGGTACTTTTAGACTCCCTTAATTTAAGTGGAGAGGAATGTAGTGTATTGAATTATGCATTTAATGTATGTTAATTTGTCATTATTGTGTTATTTGATGTAATTATATTATGAGCATGCTCAGTAGTAGTGGGCTCAGACACATGTTAACTTTTTGATTGTGATTGTTGTATTCTCTTCTTTGTCATTCTGTTATAATCCTATTCAATCGTAATTGTTTTCCCAGTCAAGTTATCACAGAATCTATATCTGCTGTTCCAGGAAAAAACATTCAAATAGCCCTGGTTCGCTGCCAGATTCGTAATACTGACAGTTCACCGTACCACCACCAGCAGGTGTCCGTGAAGTAACTCCATCCCCATCAAGACGAATGTAATAATCTGGAAATGCTAAAGATCGAAAAGAGTAGTATCCATCCTTCTCTTTGGGAATAAATACTTCATAAGAATGTGCGGGTACACCACTCCACTGGCAATTGACCACACCACTACCGTTCGGATTAAATTCGGTCACACCATAGCCATCCAAACGAACGTAAACATTTTGCCAATAATGATTTTGCAGTACTACTAGGTAAGCTTGCTCTGTAGCTAGCGAGGGAGTACATTCCACATGATAAATAAAGAACTTCTCATAAGATCCAGGTGGCTTGTACTGGCAGTTGATAATACCACCTCCTTTGGTTGAATCAACACCATCGCCATTGCAGCAAAGATATATATCAGTATAATACGCTGATCGCAACGCAAATATTTTCAAATTCTGAGTACGTTCAAGAAAACGATATATTATATGACTTGTGAATCTAACTGAAGAGTTTGGACATCACTACCTCTGTGAACTCCAAGAACCGTCCAATAGCCATTATACCAGGTGTACACTGGACTCCCAGACTGTCCACTTATCGTGTAATTCATGTAGAAAAGCCTGTGTGAAGTCACTTGAGTAATTTCTCCTCCTGTTATCCACATTTGAGGCCATGGGTCTTTATCACCAGCATATCCACAGTTGGTTATAATACGTCCCAATAATTTGTCATCTTTTACCACTGCAGACCAACCAAAACCTTCACTACTATCACCACTCAAAATAATAAGGCCATAGTCATAGTCTGGATTAGTATCTTGGATATATTCAGGAGATGCATACAAGTCTTCTGTTTGTGCTATGACAGCTGCATGTCCAGGAAAAGTTACACTAACGTTTTCTGCATATGCTCCATTACTATAAAGACAGTGAGCACAAGTCACAACAATTTTGTAGCTCATATTTGGAATGTTGATCAGGAACCCAGATCCATGACCAGTACCTTCTCCAAATGTAATAATCAGAGAGCATATCCATTTAAACGGGGGAGAGGTCTCAGGATCTACCCTTACTCGCTCATCTCTCGAACACACAGACTCTGGAAGGGAACCAGGATGCATAGCAGAAAGCATGTTAACGTATTATAAGAATTAAGTTGAGGTAAAGTTAGTTTAGTTCGAATTTACAATGTGCAGTACTTATATAGAAAAATTTATCAATGTAGGTGGTACTTTGTGGTTGTAGACTCAGCCCATCTTCTGCACAATGCTCTAATATATTTTAATAGATACTTAGGAAACTTGATGCATCAACATGTATTATGAAACTTTCTTTGATGACATGTATTAACGATGGCATTAACCATAATTATGAGCTGGTTTACATCACACTTTAAAAAACCTCGTTCATTTCACTGTTAAAAGAAGGGTGCTGATATTACAACTCTTAGGATGTTATAGGCCTGATTATATTTAACAACTTCATTATAAAGTAATCAACATCTCTTTTAATTGGTGAGTTAAGATAACTGATTATGACAGTCAACATCTATACATTATGAAAACAAAAGTTGTAATTTTCTTTCTCGCTGTGACAAACATACATATCACTAAGATGGTAGGGAAAAGAAAGAAAAAGAGATTGAGAGATTTTGATATTTTAAAATAGAAAAAACTGTCCTTATGTTGCCTTGGTAGCTATATGTTTATACTTACTACATGTGCTTTCCAATTTCAATAAGGCATTACTGCATTTAATTGAAGATGAACTTTTTATCTACCAAATTAAATGATCTTACTATCATTTTGATAAAAAGTTTTAAATATAGGACTTACTGTTCTAATAGTCCATATGCATGTTGCATTTAAATGTATTAAAAACACTATAGCTACTTTTGAATATAACTTTATACAACTACACTTCTATACCAAATGATAAAGTTATTAATCATGTTGTCTGTACATACATCTATTGCTCATCATATTTATGTATATGTACTGTATTGACAATGATAACATTAACAGTTTGTTTTATGTAGTATGTCTGTTGTGATAAGTAGTCAGCAGAATAAAAGGTGACCCATACATTAATTGTAATTATCAAGTAATCTGTCACTTGACATACATAAACATTAAATGTTTGTTGTAACAGAAAAGTAAATTTTCAGCCAATGTATGGTTATATGGGTTGCATATGCAAAAAGTAAACTTAAAACTATTTTGATTACTAATATGTTATGAAATTAGTGGGTATGTAGCTACTTAAACAGTAGGACATTAGTAATGAAAACAGTATTATGCTTACTTTTCACCAAAAATAAGTTTTTAATTGCAACCTGTATAACTGAATAATGGCTAAATCAACCAATCAATTTTTACGGTGTATTGTAGCACTTGAATGTAATTATTGTCAAAACAATACAATTTTCTTATTCTTAATACACTATTATTAGTACATATTCATAAATACATTATATTACACAAAAAACATGACAAATATTAACAACATATATAATCACCAAATGCTGTAATAACTAAGAGCATTATTTATTAAACAATAAGGATTATTACCTTGTATCTATTGACAACACTGACATTGAGACTTGTTTGCTTTTAACATTAGGAGATCCAGGATGCATTAAAGTATAAATGATTGAAGGAAGTTCAATATCATTAAAAAGAGAAGGTAGTGGACTCTTCTTGAATGTCTCTTTGACTGTTGAAAGTGGTTATTGTAAATAAGACTTAGTAATGGCTTAAAGCAAAGTATACAACAGATTTCCATATTGTGAGAAAGCAAAAGATGCCCTGCCTTTCTATGTTACTATAGTGGAAACATTACAAGGAAATAGACTACTACTTACTAATGTACAGTTGCACAGATGTTGCTGATATATAGTAATGTTGTAAACAGAAGTAGACAACAGATTTTCCTATTAACAGAGAGTAACAGATGCCCTACCCTTCCATGTTACTATACAGTGCAAAATTAGAAGGAAATAGACTACATTATGCACACAGATTGAAAGTGCCTATTTTATAATGAGATATTACACAGAATCTCATAACTCTGACAATAAACAATGTAGTGTTTGTTAAAGTTTTTAATTATCATCCAATCAATTAAAATAACAACATGCTTAAATTAATCAATCTATTTCACAGTGAAATATTGTTATTGGTTGATAGTAAGCAACAAATAGAATATTTTGTCATAATGTCATATATCTATATAGAGTACAAGTCAATGCTCTTATAACTCAATTACAATCAGGTTTTTTAGGAGCCAAAGTATATATATCAAAAGACAATTACATACTCCAAAGGATTAGTTTAATTTATTTCCATATGCAACATTTGCATCAACATTTGTTTGTTCAGTCTATGCTTTAAAACCACAAAGCGTGGCATACTTTACATGATGATATATATATGATTATAGCAGCAGTATTGCAACTTAATTACACTGAATACGCCATCTATATAAAAGTGAGTCTACTTATAAGAAAGTTGATGTTCTTATATATAAAAAAGCGGCACAAAAATAAATCCAAGTCAAGGTAATACTAGTATAACAACATATATACAATGTCGATGTTACAACTGAGCACAATAAACGATTCTGTGGATAATAAACAAAAGTATATATATATATTTATTAGCAAAAATAAGTTGTAATCTATAAATTAACAATAATTAGTATAATTAGCACAAAATTCAGTCCTGTTGCACTCGTTACAGTAACAGAATCTATATCTGCTGTTCCAGGAAAAAACGTTCAAATGGCCCTGGTTCGCTGCCAGATTCGTAATACTGACAATTGACCGTACCACCACCAGCAGGTGTCCGTGAAGTAACTCCATCCCCATCAAGACGAATGTAACAATCTGGAAATGCTAGAGATCGAAAAGAGTAGTATCCATCCTTCTCTTTGGGAATAAATACTTCATAAGAATGTGCGGGTACACCACTCCACTGGCAATTGACCACACCACTACCGTTCGGATTAAATTCGGTCACACCATAGCCATCCAAACGAACGTAAACATTTTGCCAATAATGATTTTGCAGTACTACTAGGTAAGCTTGCTCTGTAGCTAGCGAGGGAGTACATTCCACATGATAAATAAAGAACTTCTCATAAGATCCAGGTGGCTTGTACTGGCAGTTGATAATACCACCTCCTTTGGTTGAATCAACACCATCGCCATTGCAGCGAAGATATACATCAGTATAATACACTGATCGCAACGCAAATATTTTCAAATTCTGAGTACGTTCAAGAAAACGATATATTATATGACTTGTGAATCTAATTGCGTAGTTTGGACAATCACCACCTCTGTGAACTCCAAGAACTGTCCAATAGCCATTATACCAGGTGTACACTGGACTCCCAGACTGTCCACTTATCGTGTCATTCATGTAGAAAAGCCTGCTTGAAGTCACTTGAGTAATTTCTCCTCCTGTTATCCACATTTGAGGCCATGGGTCTTTATCACCAGCATATCCACAGTTGGTTATAATACGTCCCAATAATTTGTCATCTTTTACCACTGCAGACCAACCAAAACCTTCACTACTATCGCCACTCAAAATAATAAGGCCATAGTCATAGTCTATATCAGAATCCTGGATATATTCAGGAGGTACATACAAGTCTTCTGTTTGTGCTATGACAGCTGTATGTCCAGGAAAAGTTACACTAACGTTTTCTGCATATACTTCATTATTATGAAGACAATGAGCACAAGTCACAACAATTTTGTAGCTCATATTTGGAATGTTGATCAGGAACCCAGATCCAAGACGTTCATCTTTTCCAAATTTACTAATCAGAGAGCATATCCATTTAAACGGGGGAGAGGTCTCAGGATCTACCCTTACTCGCTCATCTCTTGAACACACAGACTGTGGAAGGGAACCAGGATGCATAGCAAAAAGTATGTTAACGTATTAGAAGAATTAAGTTGAGGTAAAGTTAGTTAGTTGGAATTTACAATGTGCAGTACTTATATAGAAAATTTATCAATGTAGGTGGTACTTTGTTGTTGTAGACTCAGCCCATCTTCTGCACAATGCTCTAATATATTTTAATAGATACTTAGGAAACTTGATGCGTCAACATGTATTATGAAACTTTCTTTGATGATATGTATTAACGATGACATTAACCATAATTATGAGCTGGTTTACATCACACTTAAAAAAACCTTGTTCATTTCACTGTTAAAAGAAGGGTGCTGATATTACAACTCTTAGGATGTTATAGGCCTGATTATATTTAACAACTTCATTATAAAGTAATCAACATCTCTTTTAATTGGTGAGTTAAGATAACTGATTATGACAGTCAACATCTATACATTATGAAAACAAAAGTTATAATTTTCTTTCTCGCTGTGACAAACATACATATCACTAAGATGGTAGGGAAAAGAAAGAAAAAGAGATTGAGAGATTTTGATATTTTAAAATAGAAAAAACTGTCCTTATGTTGCCTTGGTAGCTATATGTTTATACTTACTACATGTGCTTTCCAATTTCAATAAGGCAATACTGCATTTAATTGAAGATGAACTTTTTATCTACCAAATTAAATGATCTTACTATCATTTTGATAAAAAGTTTTAAATATAGGACTTACTGTTCTAATAGTCCATATGCATGTTGCATTTAAATGTATTAAAAACACTATAGCTACTTTTGAATATAACTTTATACAACTACACTTCTATACCAAATGATAAAGTTATTAATCATATTGTCTGTACATACATCTATTGCTCATCATATTTATGTATATGTACTGTATTGACAATGATAACATTAACAGTTTGTTTTATGTAGTATGTCTGTTGTGATAAGTAGTCAGCAGAATAAAAGGTGACCCATACATTAATTGTAATTATCAAGTAATCTGTCACTTGACATACATAAACATTAAATGTTTGTTGTAACAGAAAAGTAAATTTTCAGCCAATGTATGGTTATATGGGTTGCATATGCAAAAAGTAAACTTAAAACTATTTTGATTACTAATGTGTTATGAAATTAGTGGGTATGTAGCTACTTAAACAGTAGGACATTAGTAATGAAAACAGTATTATGCTTACTTTTCACCAAAAATAAGTTTTTAATTGCAACCTGTATAACTGAATAATGGCTAAATCAACCAATCAATTTTTACGGTGTATTGTAGCACTTGAATGTAATTATTGTCAAAACAATACAATTTTCTTATTCTTAATACACTATTATTAGTACATATTCATAAATACATTATATTACACAAAAAACATGACAAATATTAACAACAATATAATCACCAAATGCTGTAATAACTAAGAGCATTATTTATTAAACAATAGGGATTATCACCTTGTATCTATTGACAACACTAACATTGAAATGTGTTTGCTTTTAACATTAGGAGATCCAAGATGTATTAAAGTAATAAATGATTGAAGGAAGTTCAATATCACTAAAAAGAGAAGGTAGTGGACTCTTCTTGAATGTCTCTTTGACTGTTGAAAGCGGTTATTGTAAATAAGACTTTAACAGATGCCCCAAGACATGATATTGTGTGAACATATTAAGTGAACAGTAATCTTGGTTTTTAAAGACACAACCAGTACTAAGACAACATCAATAAATAGTAAGAAACCAGTCCAAAATGATACTTGACGCTAATGTCCAGTAGTTATCATATCATTTTTCCTGTTTTGTCTGGCTGTACTCATTCTATTAATTGTTCCTTACACCTTCTACTCTCTCACAATATCATTATTTGAAGGATCTGTATCAAACATACATGTGTTGTCGACAAAAGTTGTCAACAATATATGAAACTTTTCTTGATACATACATGGTGTCAATATAAGGACAAAATAGTCCACACTGAATATTGTTGAAATAAAGGGCTTGTAAAACAGTGCATGTTAGTTGGGTATAAGAGACATAACCATAGTGGCTAACCACTTTTCTAGAATATTGTGATGATATTGTCATGAGTATTAGAATAAATCATGTGTAAGCTGGAAAGATAAACTGTAACCATGCTTTACTAGTAGAATCCATATCATGATACCCAGCTAGAATGGTCTTGCTTCTATACCTGCAAGGTAACTATCATTTGAGAAAAAGTTTAAATATAGGACTTACTATTCTAATAGTCCATATGTTGCATTTAAAAGTATTAAAAACACTATAGCTACTATTGAATATAACTTTATACAACTACACTTCTATACCAAATGATAAAGTTATTAATCATGTTGTCTGTACATACATCCATTGCTCATCATATTTATGTATTTGTACTGTATTGACAATGATAACATTAACAGTTTGTTTTATGTAGTTTGTCTGTTGTGATAAGTAGTCAGCAGAATAAAAGGTGACCCATACATTAATTGTAATTATCAAGTAATCTGTCACTTAACATATATAAACATTAATGTTTGTTATATCAGAAAAGTAAATTTTCAATAGCCAGCAATAGCACAAAAAACTATTGTAGCACTTGAATGTAATAATTGTCAAGACAATACAATTTTCTTTTACACTATTATTAGTACGTATTCATAAATACAGTATATTACGCAAAAAACATGACAAATATTAACAACATATATAATCACCAAATGCTGTAATAACTAAGAGCATTATTTATTAAGCAATAGGGATTATCACCTTGTATCTATTGACAACACTGACATTGAAATGTGTTTGCTTTTAACATTAGGGGATCCAGGATGCATTAAAGTATCAATAGGGATTATTACCTTGTATCTATTGACAACATTGACATTGAAACGTGTTTGCTTTTAACATTAGGGGATCCAAGATGCATTAAAATATAAATGATTGAAGAAAGTTCAATATCATTAAAAAGAGAAGGTAGTGGACTCTTCTTGAATATCTTTTTGACTGTTGAAAGCAGTTATTGTAAATAAGACTTAGTAATGGCTTAAAGCAAAGTAAACAACAGATTTCCATATTGTCAGATGACCACATTCTTGATAGTGTATGAACACATTGAAGTGTAAAATAGCCTTAGTATTTGGAGACACAACCAGTGCAAGATAACATGAACAAATAGTAAGAAGACAGTCTAAAATATGACTTGATGCTAATGTCCAATAGTTGTCATACCATTTGTCCTGTTTTCTCTGGGTGTACTCATTTCACTAATTGTTCCATACACCTTGTATCTTCTCAAAACACCATTATTTGAAGGATTTCTATCTAAATATATGTACCACTGACAAAAGTTGTCAACAAAATACGAAGCTTTTCTTTGATACATATGGGTGCCATATAAGGACAACATGGTCCACCCTGGAATGTGTTTACATTACACTGAATATTGTTTAAATAGAGGGCCTGGAAATCAGAGCATGTCACTTTGGTATAAGAGGGATGGATCATAGTGGCTAATCACTTTGCTAGAACATTGTGACAATATTGCGATGAGTATTAGAATAAATCAAACACAGGCTGGAATGATAAACTGTAGCCATGCCTTTTTAGTTCAATCCATACCATAATAGAAACAAGTCTTTATACCCAGATCTAAAAGTGACAATAAATAAACAGACTAAGAAATAAGGAATAAAATGGAAAAATAACACACATACATGTACATGATGTAGATGTCTCTCTAACAAATTCTCTCTCTCTCTCACAGTCTTTATTCATCTTTGTGTGCTATCAATGAAAAGGAATTTGATATGTATATCAACTCTTTATCAAACACTGTATTATAAAGAATGCACAGTTCATCAAGGCAGACTTTGGAACATTATAAGTAAAGGTAAAATGTATTTAGAACATTATTGAGTCTCATATAAACTGATATTTTAGATAATACAAAATTTTAGATCTTTAGTGACAATTAAGTTAATAAATGGTTAGAGATATTATAGGCATGTCTTGATGTGATCCATGTACAATGGATTGTTTGGTACAACTATGTGTCAAAATGTGTTACATGTTTATATTATGATGTATCTTTTGATAGGTTCAATTTTTATGTGTATTTGTTTACTAGGTGCTTACTATATCTCTTTTGTGATAGGAGACAAAATTTAGAATGTTAATGTTCATTCCTTAGTACTTGAATTTAATGTGTTACTTTTAGTTTACAACTTTGTTCGATTTTGTATTTAAACATTGCTGTTACAGTTTAATTTTATTGATGATTCATTTCAACTTTTATTTTGTGAATTCAACAGTTTAAGTTACAACACTCTTGTAGTTTCATGTAGTGAATAAATAAAGTCAAGGAAGTAACCTCTGTTCTAACTGTTAGTCACATGATTTTAATGTTAACTATATATGACTGTCTCCTGATCTTGCGAGATAGTTAGAACGGTTATAATTTATATCAGTGAACATGAGGCAAGGCAAATATATTTACTGTAACATTATTTTAGTTTACTAAAACTAAAACTAAATATACTTTTAGTATGCCCTTTCCACTTTTAGTAACTAACTTTAAGCTAAAACCAAAACATTGTTTAAAAATATGCAATCAGTACAAATAGCTTTTAAGATGAACTGAATTTTTTAATGTCATTGTTCAAATAGCCTTAACCTTTGCTATAACATTGAAGTGCTGGAATTTCAATTAATAACAACTAGAAATACAAGTTTTTCATGCAGCATGGTCATGACAATTGCTAGCATTAATATAATGAACATCATAATATACAACACATTATAATATCTTCAATAGACATATTAATGAATAATAAAGCTTAAACATATAACAAGAACAAGGCTTTTATGAAACCGTTATGCAATCCAAGTCAGTAATAAAGTGTGTTGATAACAACAGAGCTGGTGTACAATTTACTAATAGCACAAATGTTATATTGAAATCATTAATAATAGCAAACTGTGGGTTCAAACGTTTATCAGTGACCAAGGATATGTTCAAAGAGCCAATGTCAACTTATTTTTTGCTAATGTTAATAATGTCAAAGGAAAGTCTCCCCACCATCAACATAAAAAGGTATTAAATAACAATATATAACTACTGATCTGTTCATTTATATCTAGTTATGTACCATAGATATGAATAATGTGCCATTTGATACCATATTACTATTAATACTATATTACCATTAATTAATGATAGTATAGCTGAAAATAACAGTATCTATACTAGTATTGCTAGCAGGTGCATAAACCAGTACTATATATGTTCTTGCTACTATTACAAAAATTGTATTATACTTTCACTGGTCAGTAGTTTGCAAAATGTCTACTGAAAGACACAACTCACAAATAATTATTCCTTCATGAACTGTCTTAAATCTTCTTTTGATAATTGAAGTTTATGTACATATACACATAGTGAACTTTTTTGAATAACAAACACATTAATTTTAGTCATACTTGATTTATGATCATTGTAAATATAATATGTTCACTTATAGTATACAGATATGAATTGTAACAAAAAAGTCACAAGGCAATATACTAGTATTATTAACAATACAACTGTTTTTATTTTCATTACTTATAGTCTTGAAACAATATTAACGAGTGTTTGGATGACACTTATCATTTGATTCCTATTAATGTGTTTTTGTTATGGAATTATTGACTAAATCAAATATACAATTGAAAAGTCAAAGTACTTTGCTCTTACTTTTCTGGTTTTGTACATAACTATCTCATTTATTTACAATAGGAATGTGTTAGAAAAATTTTAAATAATGATTTCATTTTCTTGATATTTTACAAACAAAATCTAATTTCCTGAAAACGTTATATTATTTATTCCAATCAATAAAGTTAACAAACAATATAGTAGTTTAATTATCTTAATTCATTGTCTCATAAATTGGAGGAGTAATTAGTTGTTGTTGTCGTTCCACTGTACTATATGCTACATTCTCTGACACTAAAATTGATAATTGATGATCTTGTTCCTTAATTATATCATAGTCTTCATTTTGTTCTGAGATCTTTTTTATCTCCAGACTGTTCTCACCTCTACTCCGTTTAGTAATGGATGCTAGTAGGACACACATACAACGGTAATAGTAAAATTCATTACTATATAGTACTCACCTTTATATATAAAGATTATCACAATAGTTAATATAACAATTGTTATTAGTATTAGTAAGATAATAATACTAATAATAATACCAACAATGGCTCCATTATGTACTAGATATAAGAGAGATATTGAACAACAGTAGTTTTATAACTAAGCACTAATTTGTTTAACTGTATGGGAACTTGATGCAGTAGGTGTAGCAAAGACTGAAGGTATTACTGTGCTAGTAGGTGTGGGTCCTATGATCAAAATATTAGGCAGACAGTATTGCACTGTATATACAGGTACATAGAAATGGTTATTGACATGTATGTAGTATAAAAAATAAAATAACACATCAAAAGTAATCACTATTTGATTATGCACTGTGTCTATATGATCATATAACTATGTTGAGTATTATATTGACAACTTGATTAATAATTATAGTTGTAATAGAAAGTATAATGTATGTCATGTTGATGGTCACTATACAACAACTTAAGAGTTTTAAATTCTCTGTCTAAATAAATAGTAATATTGATATCATGTAAGAGATAAACTGATAACAAATTTAACTGATAACAAACTTAACTGGACTAAAATTTAATTATCACAAAATATGATCTAAAATGCAAAATTAAGCGAAATGTTTTTTGAGTTGACATGCAATGAAAAAGCAAATAAAACATGATTATAATTGAAAAATCATTACTGACTTCATAGTTAAATACTGACTAAAGTTGAAAATTAGATAGTATAAAGTAACAACAGTCTATATCTATGAAAGAATGATGTTGGTGGGATGTATATTATTGGATATAGCATTGTTTACCACACATCTTCTGACTTTAATTCATAGTATTCACTTACCTCCAGTAACAATTGATGTAGGTATAACTGCAGAACTACTTGAAGAAGACAAAAAACTCACTGGAAGATATGTAGTACTTGTTAAAGGGTATAGAATTTTAGATTTTATGTCTGCATAAAAATTGTAAAAATGATAATTATCATGTAAAGATCTTTTACATCACATCAGTAACTAAAGGATGTCATGGTTTAATTTATTCTAAGTCCAATAAATAATATAATATTTACAAAAGTGGACATAATTATTTATAATATATAGATACCACAAGCACACATTCTCCAAATGATTATAGGAGAGCCTAGCATGTGTAATTTTGAATAAATTTGATTTCTTAAAAAGGGCCAGATCCTAAGTCAAATACTGGACAGAATCCTGATCCAGATCCAAATTCTAAATAAGTGAAAACACTAAAGTGAAAAATCCTCGCCACAGTTTCTGTAGTGATGTTTGTTTGTTTGCAATTGCAATTCCTATGCTGCCTCTACATAAGAACTTTTTAAATATTTAGAATAAAATAGGCCACAGGATTAGATGAAGATGTCTTTTACTTTATTCAAAAATGCAGGCCTATGGCGCATGGTTTCTGCAAAATTAATATTGCAATAATGGGAGTGGCTTTCACATGGTAATTGCTGTTTATATACATTTATATTGTTTACTAGACCCCACCCCAAAACCTAAACCCTAAAGTGTTGAATGTACAATACACTTGCACAGCCAGTAGTCAGCTACTTCCATTATTGACTGTGACTAGGTTCTGATTTTTAAGATTTAGGGTGTAGGGAATAGTATTAATTTCATATTAAAGTACAGTGTTCTATTACTGGCACTCTAGACACTGTGTCTTTTTGAAAGGTCTTTCTGACTTTTAAAGCATTGTCTTCCCTTAACAGTGTTTTATCTAGGATAACTTGCTAGTACTTAACTTTTGCCGTGTCTCTTAAGTTTTGTAGCTGTAGGTACTTTCATTGCTGAGTTAGAGAATTCAAAGTGCATTGTAGGCTCACATACAGACAAACATACACACACACAAAAACAAATACTATAACCTTTGCACACACAGTGAGGAGCGAGAATTCATGATTGATACATGCACAAGAAATATAGAAGTGTACCAAATCATATATTGCTTGAAGTTTATTATAAAAAGTAAGAACTTACCACAAGCATTTGTGATTTCATTACTTTCAAAAAATTAATATCTAGGAGAGCAATTTGCACACTTATTAGGATAACAAACTGCATTGGATTTATTGCATCTTGCCTGTCCTTTTGAATGATCAATCTGACTTTTCAATATTAACCTTTGTCTTCCCTTGACAGTCTTTTATCTAAAACGACTTGCTAGTACTTAATTTTGCTGTTTCTTTGTCAGTTTTCTACCTGCAGACATTTTTATTGCAGAGTTAGATCAGTTCAAAGTATATTAGCAGCTAACAGACAGACACACAGACATACGCACACAAGCAAGAGCTATCATCCTCGCCCACACAGTGGCGGTGGGTGTTAAATGATAATGTACAATAAAATATACAAGTGCGCCAAATTATATATAGATTTAAGTTTATTACAAAGAAGTAAGAGCTTACCACAAACATTTGTGACTTCATCAGTAATAACTCACCACAAAGATCAATGCATTCATTAAGAGTCCAAAATCGATTTTTGTTTCCATGACAACCACTATATATGAATAATTCGCATTGACAAGAACTGGTATTATAAAACCAACGAGGAAATCTACCATTACATGATCCAACTTTTGGAGGTAGAAGGCAAGTAGCTAAAAAATTAATAAATATTATTAGAGTTATTTGTACAAGTCAGTATATTTATATACACCTGAATACATGGACAAAATTTACAAATGGTATAATCATATCCTGAATTTGTAAAGTAAAATAATTACCATTGCTTCTTAGAATGTTGATGGGATTTAGTTTCATGCCTCCAACATAACTGTGGCCTGCATAATTTGTCCAACCATAGATTGAAACAAACAATTTACCACTTGGGTTAGGATGTTGTACTGTATTGGTACCACTAAAAGATGTTGAATACCCGTATCCATAGATAGAACCATCTGATGTATATATTAAAACCCATGATGGATTGATGAGAATACTGTTGATCAATAAACTCTGGTTAAAGTAAGCATCATTTGGTACAACCACACTGTAATAACTAGTACCACTTGACAGCAATGCAGAGAACTGGATTGAATGTACATATTGTTCTATTGGTGGCACTGTGTTAAGGGAAGGGTCACCATAGTTACCAGCATAAAATCTACTAACACCAATTTGAGCTACATAGATTGGTTGATCAGCAATAATACTACAGTATACATTGTTAGTTGTGTAAAACCAGTTAGTGTTGTTTTCATCAAATTTGATATGTTCTGTTGTATAATTTGTACCACAGGTTTTGACTGCATTTGTTTTATTGTTAGTAGCAATCACTTTGTAACTTTGTCCATTGTTTCGACCTAGGTGAGGTGATAACAGAAATGTCTTTCCCCATGTTATTGTTGGTGTCAGTTGTGTAACAATAGGGTCAGCATCATAAGTCCCAGCTGGAACTTGGGCAGCTTCATGTCCACTGATAATTGTGAGTGGACTGTCAGATATAATTTTGGTTCCAGTAAGATCAACATTAGGCTTAAAAACAAAAAAAGTCTGAAGTGAATGAAGAACAAAGTCAAAGGAATGTCCAGCTGAAACAACTATATTGACAGCAGTACTGTCCTGAGGATCTGATGGAACAGTTATGTCATTGTTTGGAATGATAGTCACATTACTGTTATTAAGACAACCAATAATCATGAACTGACTTGTCTGATCACTCCAACCTAATGTAGACATAACATGGTATGTATATTGAGTTGTCGGCTGTTTATGACATGGAAGTGCTAAATAAGACATGAAGTCATACTCACTACGGTAGCTCCATGCAATAACTGATATTGGCTCTGTGTCTAGAGAGTAAACTTTAAGACCCTTTCTTCTCCAGGAATAGCTGTGATCCAACACTTCATAACTCACTGGTATAGTGACATTATGAGGATTATGAAAACTAGTTGTACCAATATATGAGAAGTTGCCATCAAGTGATGTGACTTTGAAAGTAGCAGGTTTTGTTTTCATAGTGTGAACATACAACGTATGTATTTTAGATCCATGTATATGTTCATAGAATCCTACAAAGAACTCACTACTGGATGTGCTAAGGTCAATTTGTGACTCTATAATGAAGAACACAACATCGTAATACATATAGTAGCAACATATACGTAATTATTTATGAAAGTAGACAAACTTTTATAAAATGTCACTGATTATGTAGGGATGCCACCAGAAAGAAATGGCCACTAAATTGGTGATCAATGTATAGACTGTTTTCAAAAAAATAGAGTTATTAGGCTTATTTGAGTATCTACTTACAATTATTGAGTTTTTTCCCAACCATTGGCACATTTATCTTTGTTATAAAGCTTTTCTAAAGTAGAAAACAATGAACTAACTGAACAGTCAAATTGTTCTATCTTCTTGATTTCCCAGACTAGCACAAATTAAAATTGAGTGTCATATACACAGTGGTCATAAGTTATGGGAAGAGCTTGTTTAATCTATTTGGGAACCAGCTACGTACATAGTGCCTTCATAACTCATAAATTTCTACATGACTATATTGTAAAGGTGCAAGCTTATGAGTAGTTGTAAATTATTCAATCAAAATTCAGTTATTCCTAAATGAGGTTACACTCGTAATTGTGATACGTTTATAAGGAAATATTTATATGTTTGAGTCATTACTTAAGTGCCGTTATTAATTTAGGAAAAATTTGCTTGGAAATTTGGTATGTACAAATTAACAATACAGATATGAAGCAATAATATTTTCTTTTACATCAACAGCTTTTAATTGAACACAATAAAATTTAATGTTAAGAAAATACAAGTTTTATCATAATTATGTATGTTCATCATGTTCATTTGTATACAAATGAAGTGTCAATAACTTAAAGAATTTGAAGATGACTCAAAGTACAGTCAAACATTCATATAATAGAAACAAACCTAACTATCTCTGAAGACTTTAGACATTGCAAGCTTATATATATATATTCACTATTTGTAAATTAGTGATAAAGTTATTTTTTGATAATCACTCATTTTAAGCATGCATGGTAAGTTTAGGCCACAAGAAATTTTGATATTTCCAAGAAATTTCTTGATCGAATGTTTTTATTTGAGTTGTCTCCTGCTTTCAAAAGAGTTGATTTGTACTTAAACTGAAGTAATTTTTGCTTCGATTCTACTTCCTTTCAGATTCTTAATATTGTAGACATTCAATCAGTTTTCAGATTTCTAAGAACTAGACTGGATTCAATTCATTTATTTTCCTTGAACCAGGATAATGTAAGAATCTATTCGTGTTTATAATTATAGTAGCTTAATCGATTTCATTTTTGTTCAAATCCTGTGTTAAATAATATTATTATTGTTACTATTATTCCACTTTGTCGAATAATACCAAACACATGGAAAACCATTTGCAGTGCAAACCAAAGTGCTCATCTCAATACAACTATGACAATCATTCATGAGGTACAATTTTAAGGTGTTATGACAGTTCAATTTGGGAAAGAGCATGCTTATTAATAGGCAACATTGATTGGAATGCTATGCATTCTAAGGTCATCAATGACTCATGGTCCAACTGTAGCCAACAATTTCTAGCTATTATGGAAAATTATATTGCAAGAAAAACTCCAGCTAATTACAAAATTTACCTTGGTTATCAAAAAAAATAATTAATTGTATGATGAAGAGGGATCTATATTTTTAAATGAGGCAGAGTGATCTTACTAAATATAGATGAAGGTAAGAAATGCATCATGCAATGATGGATTGATATATTTTTAGAACATTGACACTAAAACTCAAGATGTTCTGATGTATCTACTTTATCTACATTAATGATGATGATGAGTTTCAGCAGTACGTAGGTAATACCACCAAAATCAACTGGAAACATCCCACTGACGCTCGATGCTAGGTGACGGCTCATGGTACTCGCGCTTCACTTTTTATAAGCAGTATAAATTATGCAGTCATCATTTTAGTTGTATGTTGTAGGTCTGTTATGTATAGAGGCAACTGAGCCACTCCCATTTATTTTGTCGTATAATTTTGGCACAAACGGAGCATCATAAAAATTATATGACAAATAATAGGGATGGATCAGTTGCTTCCGTATATAACAGTCCTAAAATATGCAACAAGTTGGGTTAGGTTTCTGATTTTGGTCGTATATTGCAGGTCTGTTATATACGGAAGCAACTGAGCCACTCCCATTCATTTTGTCATATAATTTCGACACAACACGTCATACACGCAAGTTTAAACGTCAGTTTACAATATAAACTTGGGCGCGTCAATGTTTAACTAATAATAATCAATAAAATGCTCTATCGCCTATTACTAAGATGAGGAACACTTGCTTCACAAATAAAAACTCCCAAAAATAAAGTAACCACAACATAATATGTAATAAATATCACACATATACACAAATAAATGTATACTATATATATATATATATATATATATATAATATACCTCTGAGAAGATCTTTCAAAGTTTGAAGAAATTGATGTGTAACAAATTGTGTAGCATTTGATATCCATCCATCCACAATGGACAAGAAACTATCAGTTGCCTGCCTGCTACATGTAGTTGCTGTTTGAAGAACCTATAATGATATGTTATCTTCAATGATAATATATAGATTATTATATTGAATTCAAACCTGTTGAATTGCCTGTTCATTCCAGTAATCCAAAAAGTCAAAGACTTCAAAGACAAGGCAATTTAAGTTAGTATAATTCAAAAGTATATCAGTACAGAGTCCATTGTCAGTATAACATGATTGATGACTATTGAAAGCAATTACTTGCAATTGACTGCATGTTCCATTTGAGTTATAGACATTGCAGTTCAAAATGGCTTTCATGAGGCAACTTTTCACATTATCAACCAATGTTTGACCCTAATAAGATTAATAAAAAAATTATAGAGATAAAATAAAAAATTAATATTTACAGCAGAAGTGAAACAACTTTGTTTATTCTTGAAACGGTGGCAGTATCTGTCACCATAGGCAAGAGGATATCCATTAGTACCACATTGAAATCTTGGCTCTATACACTGAGTATAGAAGTCACAGTTACCAGCATTAGCTAGAGCTGTGCAGTTCTGAGCTTTGACAGTTACTGCCAGAAAGAGCACCACTGAAAACACGAGTAGCGTCATGCTGCAATGTTGTGTATCAGTTGCACAGTTTAAATAGTTAGTCTACGCCCACTCACCTAAGTCAGAACGCTGCTTTAATCTCTTGGACGACTCACTATTGATCAAAATACCCGGAACCATGATGTCACCATCCGTAGGAATAATTGTTATTGTACAAACATTAAAATTAAAGGCAAAAGCTCCATGGACAATAAGTACACTGTAAAATTGGTGGTGTCATAGTAACACCAAAATGTGGTGTCAAATGTCTGTGCAAGAATGACGCCAGTAATGGTGTCAGTATTGACACTAAGGTAATGGTGTCAACTAAACACCATGTAAGTCTTCACATAACACACTCATCGGTGTCAAGTTGGCACCATAGAAAGTTTCCCATAACACTTTCAGTGTCTACATAAACTATTTGTTTTTCAAATCAAAAGGATTACAAAAACAATAAAAGAACAAACAAAACAAAGAATACTGAAAGGAAGATGTGAATAAATGAATCAATACACAGTGAAAGTAATATTCAATAGTCATACTGTAAATTTTGAGAGACTATTTAGAAATCCTTGGAGATGTAATAGAATCTTTGTTGAAGGTTTCATCTGATATGCTGTCTCTAAAAACAATGCCACTGTTTTCATCTTCGGAGGATAGGCTATGTTAAATAAATAGTAACATGCCAAACAAGAATGAACAACTGTCATTGCATTAGTCATTGCCAAAACATTGTTTTCGGCAACAACCAGAATGTCCACTAGATTACTCAAGCTTTCACCCAATCCAACGATCAAGGGACAAGGCGACGATACAGATTGAAGTGACTCTTCAATGTCCAAATGCTGTCCCTACATACAAGTGTAATTTAGATGAAAGAAATTATTGCCAGACTGGCATGAACATAGACTGTACTCTTTTCCTTGCCCCTTTCTGTTATGACATATGATACAATAGATAAAGCAAATGCACAAAGCTGATCTAGATGAACAGTTAACATTATTATAATTGAGTTTAGTGCTAACCATTACTTGGGTTCTCCAAGGCCTTATACATCACAAGTAATCACTTAACTTCCCTGTGTGTGTCAGAATATATCATGTTTCAAAACCTTCAACAATTTACAATCCATGTCATCAGTACTCATATCTATCACAATATAGCAAGCTCCTGCAACAGCTAACAGTTTTAAATTTTAAGAAAATTTAGCTATTAGGTCACTTACTATTTGTGGATGTTCAAGACAAGGATAGTCCTCCAGAATAAGCTTCACAGAATGTTCATCTTCCTTCACCCACTTTCTTCATATAGCTGAGTATAAATAAATGCATGGATACATAAATGCATAGTATTGAGAACATCAACATACTAGAAGCTTCTTACGTAAGTGACTTTAGAGCCGACAAAGTCCATTTCTTGGACTGGTACAAAGACTTCAGTTTACTAAGCACAACTTGGAGTCGTGGATATCACTAGAGAATACAGAAAGAATACGGAACTTAAGGTAAAAATATCTGAATTTTTTTTCAGCTTTTTCTGATGCAATCATATGAAGATACTTGTTCTAATAATTGATCATGCTTTAAAAATTTTTTTAAACCCTAGCACTTTGCAGAAGTGTAGTTTGATTCCTTAATATCTGCAATATTTGGAGACGTCAAATAATAATATTAAAGAACCTAGAGGGCTGAAACTTTTGAAAATTAAAGATGAAGTCAATTACTACAATTATACGGATGGATTTATTTCTACAATAATATTTGACATTTTTACAAAGCTATAAACCTTGCTTACTTTAATCACTATTATTATCATATGTTATACAAATCGTACAAAAAAATGCATCCGTAAAAGTACTAAAAATTCATCATTTTCGATCTTGAACTTGTCAGCAGGTTGTTAAATTATCCATAGAATCAAAAATCACAATAACAGTATCTAACAGTGCAAAAGTCGCCATCTTGATAATGAATAATCGATTTTCATTAATTAAAGGCAATGAATACACTTAGTGTCAGGTTACTGATAAGTGACTTTCGCGGGGTTAAAATAATTAAATAAAATGTATTAATTATTATTACTATTATTATTATTAT
Source organism: Xestospongia bergquistia (assembly GCA_963965975.1). NCBI lineage: Eukaryota > Metazoa > Porifera > Demospongiae > Haplosclerida > Petrosiidae > Xestospongia > Xestospongia bergquistia. Next base: position 2,942,919 of record OZ014415.1, read on the forward strand.
TATTATTATTATTGTTCGTAGTCTTATGTGCCTTCATCTCAAAGCAGACCATGCTTTAATAACAATAATAACAACAATAATAAAAATAGTAATAATATATTTAACTATTTTAACCTCGCGAAAGTCACTTATCAATAACCTGCCACTAAGTGTATTCATTGCCTTTAATTAATGAAAATCAATTATTCATTATCAAGATGGCGACTTTTGCACTGTTAGATACTGTTGTTGTGATTTTTGATTCTATGGATAATGTAACAACCTGTTCACAAGTTCAAGAACGAAAATGATGAATTTTTAGTACTTTTACAGATGCATTTCTTTGTACGATTTGTATAACATATAATAATAATAGTGATTAAAGTAGGGAAGGTTTATAGCTTTGTAAAAATCACAAATATTATTGTAGAAATAAATCCATCCGTACAATTGTAGTAATAGACTTCATCCTTAATTTCCAAAAGTTTCAACCCTCTAGGTTCTTTAATATTATTATTTGATGTCTCCAAATATTGCAGATATTAAGGAATCAAATTACATTTCTGCAACGTACTAGGGTTTAAAATTATTTTTAAAGCATGATCAATTATTAGAACAAGTATCTTCACATGATTGCATCAAAAAAAAGCTGAAAAAAATTTCAGATATTTTTACCTTAACCATGTGCACCACGCCCGATGGGCGGTGGTTCACAGATGAGAGTATGAACAACGAATACCTTTGTTCATCTTTAGGACAATCATTGTGCATATTGCGAGGATAAAAACGTTGCTGCTCCTTCAAAGGAATTACTTTATTTTTTTAGTGAATCCAGACATTCATTTGTAGTCCAGAAAACTAAATAAATGTACTTTGTTTGGTCTATTAGCATACAAGATTTTCGTGTTTATGGACTATATTCATTAACTAATTCTGACATATACGAAACTTCTTTTTATACTGTGCTTAAATATAATATACTTTAGTTGTTATTATTATACTTTTTAAAGACAATTCTTGACATCTAGCTGTAAGGCAATGAACAGTATGTTACATACCACTTTACTGATTGATGACACACCAAAACAGTATTGTAATAAGATTATCAGGTGCTGTCATAACACCAAGGTGCTACAGTAGCATACTGGTGGTAGTATAAGACCATGGAATTTGACACCATTGTGTTCTAATAGCACCTCCAATTTTACAGTGTATAGTCCTTGGAGCTAATACAAATGTGACACAGCAACTACTTCTTGCATTGTCAGAAAATAAAATCTTTGTCTGGTTTATACCATATGCATCTTGTCTGTGAGTGGCATCACAAAGAGAAATTGAAGTAAAGGCATTTTTGCTTTAATTGAGTGGGGCATCTGGGTATGAGTATATTACTTAAACATTAGTGTATTCTAAATTGAGAAATCGCATATCGTTTAATAAAGATTTGACGAAAATATGATCTGCATTTTTCTAGAAGTTAATTATGGTTGCATAGTCAATGAACATATGTCATTGCGCTATGAAATGTATGTGTGACTCAATGTATATATGTATCTTGTCATATAACTAGTTATGTTGTACAAATTGAGTGGTTGATTTAACTATTATTTGGTTATACAGGTTACTATTGCAAACTTATCTTTGAATTGTTAAAAAAGTAATCATAATGATTATTGTTTTCATTACTAATGCACTACTGCTTATGTAGCTACATAAACATCAATTTCATAACAATCAAAATATTGTTACGTTTACTTTATGTATATACAACCTGTATAATTATGCATTAGTTAAATCAACCAATTAATTTTTACAGTGTATATGATATGTTATTTTATATGCACACACACACACACACATATATATATAATATTTTTTGTTACTTGATAATTATAGCATTAATTGTATGAGTAGTAGTTAGGTGTTTGTAAACGAAAAGCATGTTTGCTGTAGTTATAATATGTTGTCATGTCAATATAGTTGATGTGTGTTGTCTTGATAGTAATACTATTACTAATTAAGAAACCAAAGCTAATATTAAAGTCATATCTCTTTGGTAAAAAATCAATACTGATGTACAAGATCATTTGAAAATGGTTATCAAAGCTACAACTATAACTAAATTAATACAGTATACTTTGTCATGTCAATTATTACAAAGACTATATTAATACTGTACTCTACTGTACCTGTGATTGCATCACTACTAAAATAACTGTTAGATAACCAATTGAGTTGATCATCACAACATCAAATAGATATATAATATATTATGATTGTCATAACTGTCATTTGTTTACTTATGATAAAAACAAACCAACACTACAAATTCTGTAGATTAGAGTATGACATTTATATGTAATAAAGTGGTGTATATTTTAGTATGTATACAATATAGAATATATTGAACTTGATTTTATTTATACACTGTTAAAAATATAATAGAGAGTACACTCCTATCACAACTTTCTACTTGTTATCAACAGTTATAACAAGTTTCTATGTTGGAAACAGTCACGCTATTTGTGAAAACAATCAATCAATGACAAACATCACATTGACAACTCAGGTTTATATAATACATTATATAGACCTCTTAAAATACTGTATATATATTGATGAGTTGTTATATTAATTGCATGTACCGTGTGAAATTTAAACTACACTTAGTACATCCTTAAAAAGACTACATTTGAAAAATAAATAAATTCCGCACCAAAGAGAAGGACATTGGTGAAACTATACATCACACATATAGATCACTTTAATTGCATACACATGAGTAGGCAAATGTGAATATGCTCAATTATATATATTGTACTAAACTTCAGACTACACATTCAGCAGTTAAGAATTATTAATTTGCATATTCATATTAGTATATGACTACATCATGGAATAGCAAACCAGTTTTAGAAATGTTGATATATTCTGTTTTTTGTTTTTTGATATTCTGAGTATTTTTATGATCTTCATCCATATTACATCAACATATCTTTTACATATAATTTATTGTAGAGTATATAACAAATATATGAAAGATGCTATTTTAAAAATGTACATTATATGTATGCTAAAAACCTTATTCATTAGTGATCACTAGTATCATAAACTGTTGCAATAAATTGGTTGTTTTATCTAGTAGATGGTGACATGGATGACTATAAAGTGCTTCTATTATTAGAAATATTAACATCATATGCTGATATGATTACTATAATTACTATAGAATCAACAGTTGATATAGTTCAATATTGTTTATGTCTCAGAAAGGATTTACATGTGGTAAGGAGGTCTGTACTAATGTGAAAAACCTTTTGTAAAGTAATTATCATATTATCACTGAATTTGAATCACATGCATATGAAAAAAGCCTGATGAGATAGTCTTTTTCCATGTGTTACAAAATATAACTGTATATAATAACAATATTCTCCTCTCAGCTATATCAATGAATTCCTCAATAGAGGAAATTCATATTTTTTCATAGTAACTTTGAAGTAAATAATGTCATATTGTAGATAGATCTAGTGGACATGCTGGTCTTTGTTGTTCCCAATAACTAATTGCAAAAACAAATTTACATGAAGAAATGTCGTACTGCTTCGTCACATCAATCCACGTCATTGACATAATGTGATGACACCTTTTCTGATAAAGTAGTAGTAATACCATTAAAGTATTTGTTACTATGGGATATGTCATTGTCAGTAACTTGCATTGATATATAATTCAATTGAAGCTGTTCTACTAAAGAACTCTCTTTGAGTACCATTGACTCTGAGATCAGTGATGTTATTGAAGTTAATATTTTTTTGGTAATCATGTAATAAAATTAAGAGAGCGCAACAGAATGAAGATATTTGAGAACTTCGACTTGTTTGATCTCAACAATTTTAAAGAAGGCGCCTAAACATGTGTTGTTGTTTATCATATCACATGAAGTAATCTTGTAATAATTGTTCTAGAATACTATTTCTCAGAAACTATACACTAGGAATAAATGAATATGTGCAGGGTTTACCTCGCACAGTGATAGATTGATGAAAATTGTGACTTTGATTTGTTTCTTTAGTCTGTTTATGAAAAGTAAACTTTAGCATTTGTAACATTATTTTGTATACCTAGCTCCTAACTTAGTTCTTTGATCAATCATACATGCATGATCCATCCATTAAAAATGATATATGGATGGATAGTGAGATGGATAGGTGCGTAGATAAATGAATTATTATTATTATTATACACATATTGACTATATATATGTATATATGACTGTATTAGAATAGAACGCTATATAAGTTTGTAGTATATTGAGACTTATTATGTTGTGTTATCTATGCATTGTAATTATTTGTAATGATTTGTGACGTCATTGATATATTTCTGTGTATATATATATATATATATATATTTTGTATTCTGCCATTGTTGTTCAGAGATTAAAGATATTCCATTCAGTGAAACACCTAAGGTAGTCGTGCTAGACGGAGATACTACATTAGTCTGTTCATTTCTTGGCTCAAATTACATCTGGGTATTAAGACTTGCTTCTATCATGGTAGTGATGGTACTACATTTGTTTTATTCTAATACTCATCACAATGTTCTAGCAAAGTGGTTAGCCACTATGACCCATCTAAGCTATACCAAACTGACATGAACTGATTTCCAGGCCCTTTATTGCAACAATATTCAGTGTAGTGTTAACACATTCCAGGGTGGACCATTTTGTCTTTATATGGACATCTATCTGTATCAAAGAAAAGCTTCATATTTTGTTGACAACTTTTGTCAGCAGCACATGTAGTTTGAGAGAGGTCCTTCAAAAAATGGTATTGTGGGAAGAAAGAAGGTGTATGGAACAATTAGTAAAATGAATACAGCCAGAGAAAACGGAAAAATGGTTTGACAACAATAGGACATTAGCATCAAGTCTCATTTTGGACTGGGTTCTTATTATTTGTTCATGTTGTCTTAGTACTGGTTGTGTCTCTAAATAGTGAGGCCATTGTTCACTTCAATGTGTTCACACATTATCATGTCTGGTGTCATCTGTTAAAGTCTTACTTACAACAACCAATCTCAACAGTCAAAAAGACATTAAAGAAGCGTCCACCACTTTCTTGTTCTAATGATATTGAACTTCCTTCAACCATTTATGCTTTAATTCATCCTGGATCCCCTAATGTTAAAAGCGAATATATTTCACTGTCAGTGTTGTCAATAGTTACAATGTTGTGAGAATTGCTATTGTTTGATGACTAGTGCTGTCAATTATTACATCATTTACTGATTATATATGTCATTAATGTTTGTCATATCTTTTGTGTAATACACTGTAATTAAGAGGTTATTTATCATGTCGTATATGTACTAATAATAGTGTATTAGAATAATAAGAAAATTGTACTGTCATAACAATTATTACATTCAAGTGCTATACAATGCTCTTTTGTGGTATTGGTGAATAATGAAAATTTACTTAGTTTATATACATGTCAAGTGACAGATTACTTGACAGTTACATTTAGTGTACAGGTCACCTCTTACTCTACTTACCATGTGACTACTTATCATAACAGACATATGACATAAAACAAACTTTCAATATGATCATAGTCAACATAGTACATATACATATGATTAATAGTAGATGTATGTACAGACAACATAATTAATAACTTGTCATTTGGTATAGAAATGTAGTTGTATAAAGTTATATTCACTATTAACTTTAGTATTCTTAATACTTTAAAATGCAACATATGGAGTATTAGAATAGTAAGTCCTATATTTAAAACCTTTTGTCAAATTGCAGTAAGATCATTTATTTTGGTAGATAGAAAGTTCAGCTTCAATTAAATGCAATTATTGAAATTGGAAATTTAAAGCACAGACTTAGACTTTGAAGCTAGAAAAAACTTTGTATCAACTCCTTTATTATAGAGAAAATTAAATAAGATGTTGTCTCTACATTTCCCAGAGAGCTGAGTAGGAATTAACCAAACAGAAACTTCACATGCACATGTACAGAAAAGTAAGTTTCGTACGTTCGGGCACGCAACTACCATGCAGTGTTACTCTCAGAAGTATTAGCATGCTCTTATTTCTGAGAATTCGAAGAATACAAAGTTATCTTTTGTTGGGAAAATACACGTTAAGGGCATATCATATACGTTATTTTTGACAATCTTATCATACTTGTCACTCTAAGAATTCGAAGGCTGTAGTTTAAATAAACATAGACGTCTTGGGTTTGTTTTTACAAAACGGTAATCTATTTAATAGCGATCTGTTAAATATTAGTAAACGTTTCTTCGATCGTTGTAAAGATCTACAGAAGCAACAAGATCTCCTATAAATAAATTTTGACGCAGACACAGAACTTTACATAGTATTTTGTTCATATTGTACTGCTACCATCATGGGCTGGTGTCATATCTATTATATAACATCAGTTATACTGTATATCTACAGTGGATATGTTACTGCTTCTGAGTATTATGTCTCTGCAGCTCCTAATGGAGAACCTTGTCCTCTTACTGGCCTACCTTGTTACAACATCTCCTACTATAATTCTGATGTGTCCTATTTCGCTGATGATACAATCTTTTACTTCCTAGAAGGAACTCATACTCTACAAGGTCCATTACATATCAATGATGTAAGTAACATAACTCTACATGGAATTGGTCATATAGAAGAAGGTTTTTATGAGACAGTTATGCAATCCAAGTCAGTAATAAAGTGTATTGATAACAACAGAGCTGGTATACAATTTACTAATAGCACAAATGTTGTACTGAAATCATTAACAATAGCAAACTGTGGGTTCTATACCTTTATCAGTGAACAAGGATATGTTCAAAGTGCCCATGTCAGCTTATTTGTTGCTGATGTTAATGATGTCACATTGGAATGGGTATCAGTCCAGAATGGTTCAGTTTTTGGACTCTGTATAGTCAATACTTTTGATGTGTTTATTATTAATTCAACATTTGCTAATAATAAAGGTCCTGAGAATATAGGGGGCAATGCAATAATTGTCTATGATGACCGTTGTAAAGGAGTGTTCAAAGTTAATATTGTGGAATCTAATTTTACATTTGGCTTATTAACTAGCTTAGATTTGTGGCATGGTACCGATAATAATGCCGAGGTAGTCATTGAAAATTGTACTTTCTCACATAATATTGTCAAGGTTGGAGGTGGAGTGTACATTGTTTCATATGGGACTGGTAGTATTGAGTTTCGTAATTGTACTTCATACAACAATACTGCTTCAGTGTATGGAGGAGGAGTGTACTTTAGAGCACATGGGAATGTTAGCATTGAGTTTCAAGATTGCACTATCTATGCTCAACATGATGGAGGAGGAGTGTATATTGATTCACATGGAAATAGTCGTATTGAGTTCAAAAATTGCACTATATACAAAAATGCTGCTCAACAATATGGAGGAGGAGTGTACATTCATTCAAGTGGGAATAGTAGTATTGTGTTATGTAACTGCACTATATACAACAATAGTGTTTGGTATATTGGAAGAGGAGGAGGAGTGTACATTAGCTTAAATGGAGAAAGTGGTAGCATTGAGTTTCATAACTGCTCAATATTCAACAATATTGCTCACTATGACGGGTGAGGAGGTGTGGCTATTAATTTATCAGGCGGTGGTAGTATTGACTTTAGTAACTGTATTATATACAACAATATTGCTCAGGATGGAGGAGGAGTGTATATTGACTTGTATGAAGGAGGTGGTAATATTGAATTTGGTCACTGCATTATATACAACAATGCTGCATACCTTGGATCAGGGCTGTTTCTCCGTGCTCTTCAAGTTACTTCAAAAGGTACCTTTTCCTTTCAAAATGTTTTATTTCAGTTGAATAAAGCAAGCAATAAACTGGCTTTATATCAAAATGTATACCGATCTGCTGTCATATTATTCAACATTGTTAATGTTACATTTGACCAAATTGATGTTAGTAATCATAATACAACTGGTTTAGTAGGTTTCAATAGTCTACTAATATTTCATGGAAATAGCACATTTGTAAACAATTCTGGCATTAATGGTGGAGGTATTGCTTTATATGAGTCTTCCCAATTATTGCTAAAAGAACATGCAAACATATCATTTGTCAATAATCATGCCAGTGACTCAGGTGGTGGAATTTTCGTATCACAAGTTCTTGATGTAGATAAGAGTATTGATTGTTCCTTTGAAGTTATTCCATACTATAATTCTAGTGCTGTGTTATATTTTGTCAACAATACAGCTGACATATCAGGTGATGTCCTATACGGTGGTAATGTTGATAATTGTTCTAATGAGGAAGACTTATTTAAAAAACTTTTCCAATACCCTCAACAAACAGGTCTATCAGTAGTGTCATCAGATCCTATTCAAGTGTGTTTTTGTGAATCAGACAAACCAAATTGTTCCATTACAAACATCAACATAACTGTAATACCTGGAATTGATGTTAATATATCACTAGCTACTGTTGGTTTAAATGATGGTTTAACACAGGGTGTGATAAAATTGACATCGTCAGACAGTTCATCTACTGTGCAAACTAGACTAAATGCAAATTGTACCAATGTGCACTTGAAAACAAACCTTTTGTTGAACAAAGCACGGATATATGCAAGACTTGAAAGAGAACCTTCATTAGCTAAGATCATTGAAGTTACAATTGAGTCCTGTCCAATTGGATTTATGTTGGGAAAGGACGCATGTATTTGTGGGCCTGAATTAAATTTACCTTCAATAACTTGTGATATTAACACTCAAAATATAACTAGAGATGGTGATTTGTGGATTGGTTATAAAAATGACTCAGACTGTCTTATTGTCTATCAACATTGTCCCTTAGATTACTGTAATGATGGAGCAATTCAATTTAAAGTCACTTTTCCTGATCCTCAATGTCTTCACAAAAGGTCTGGCATACTCTGTGGACAATGTACTAAAGGACTCAGTCTCATGTTAGGTTCCAATCAATGTGGACAATGTACTAATGACCACATAGCTCTTATTATCCCATTTGCTGTGGCTGGTATAGCTCTGGTAGCTTTGGTCATTGTTTTAAATCTAACTGTGTCTGCAGGTACCATCAATGGACTTATTTTCTATGCTAATGTTGTCAAAATATATGAGCACATCTTCTTTCCTGGTGGTCCTGTTCCATTTCTTAGTCAGTTCATTTCATGGATCAATTTAGATCTGGGTATTAAGACTTGCTTCTATCATGGCATGGATTCCTGCAGTAAGGCATGGCTACAGTTTATCTTTCCAGCCTATGTTTGGTTTATTCTAATACTTATCATAATAATGACACGATATTCCAGCAAAGTGGTTCGACTTGTGGGAAGACAAGCAATTCCAGTATTAGCCACTATGATCCTTCTCTCTTATACTAAACTAATACGCACTGTTTTTCATATCATCCATTACACCAATATTCGGTGCAATGATGACACGTCACTAAGGTGGTATATTGATGCTAATATCCAATATATTGGAGGTTGTCATATACCATTGTTCCTACTCTCATTGGCTGTACTTACATTACTTATTGTTCCATACACCTTCTATCTTCTTACTATACCATTATTTGAAGGACCTCTATCAAAATATATGAGCTGCTGCCAAAGGTTGTCAATATATATGAAACCATTCTTTGATGCATATGGAGGTCCGTATAAGGACAAGTGTCGTTTTTGGACTGGATTTTTACTTCTAGTCCGTGTTGTTTTAGCACTGGTTGTGTCTCAAGATACTGAGGCTAAAACAAGCTTGGATGTGTTAACATCTCTTTTAGTTGTTATTATGTTCATGTATTTTCCTTTGAGGGGAATATATCGACATTTTCCTTTGGTTTGTCTAGAGGTGATTTTCATTCTTAATCTAATGTTTATGACTCACATGAATGTACAAACATCTGAAAAATCCAAACGACAAGTATCAAGTATTGTTTTAGTATCAGTAGCATTTGTCATATTCTGTGGTATTATACTCTATCATGTCTGGGATCATCTGTTAAAGTCTCATTCACAAAAACCAATTTCGAAAGTCAAGGAGATACTAAAGAAGCCTCCAGTACCCTCTTGTTCTAATAATATTGAATTTACTTCAACCATCAATGCTTCAATGACTCCAGAATCTGATACTGTTGAAAGTAAAGCTACTTCAAAGTCAGTTTTGTCAATGGAATTGAGAAGAGAATCATTATTGTTTGATGACTAGTGTTGTTAATTATTACAGCATTTACTGATTATATGACATGTCTTTTAATAATAGAGTGTAATTAAAATATTATTTATGATGTAGTATATGTACTAATAATAGTGTATTTGAATAATAAGAAAATGGTACTGTCTAAGCAATTATTATATTGAAATACTACAATGATTTTTTGTGCCATTGTCAGCTTATAAAAAATATTACTTTCCTATTATAACAAACGTATATAATGTACATCCAATAACAGATTACTTGATAGTTACAATTAGTGTACAGGACACCTCTTACACTACTCACTATGTGACTACATATCACAACAGTCATATGACTAACTATCAATATTATCATAGTCAAAAAGTACTTATACATATACGATTAGTAGTGGATGAATGCACAGACAATATGATTTCTAACCTTTCATTTTTTTATAAATGGTGATTGTACTGTCAGCTTCATTCATAAATTGTTCAAATATAGCCAGTGGTGAGAGAGCCCTATAAGCAACTTTAAATTAAATAGTATCATATTATAAAGTGAGTCTAGGAGCTGTGCTACTTTTTTGTGTAATATAGTAGGCATACAATGTAGTTCAGCCTTCTTTATAGTAGAAAACAATCTCCTACATTCTGACAAATGAATGAATTGAGCTACAGTTGAAAGGAGACTATAACACATGAGATAATTTGATGCCATTGTTAATTGTTCCCAATAGTTGAGTGGAATTACAAATCTGTGTTATATTCTTAACATTGTGTGTATACATTATTGACTACATGTGTAGTATTGTTTATATGTTTTAGTTACTATTACATGTACATCATGTAAGTATATGTAATGTTACATGTAGTGTATAATACATGTACTGTTATATAACAGATGACCTTGTTATGTACTACATAGTATAGTCTTATTACTATCATATATGTTATACTAGTAGTACTATATTGTATACTGACATTAGAACCTAGTACTGTTGTGTTCTCTCATATGGTCCTCAATGATGGTCAATGAAAACTGCAAAGTAGAATTGGAATATTTTTGGAAAAGTTCAAAGTAGAATATGAAATAAATGGATGGCCGCCTTCAGGTTCCGTATTAAATTCATTGGATGCTTTAATTCAAAGGGTTAATTTATATAGACATGTGATTCACGTGCAAAAATGAGCCCCACCCAGACATAATTAGTCTATGTCCCAAAGTTTTGAGATGTTCTCTTACTGAGCTTTCTTAATGCTAAATGGCTACTTCAGGTAATGTTGTCAGATATCATGTATTAGCGTAATTAGTAGGAGATAGTATAATAGGTACACGTGTAGATATCGCTAATCAGACCCTCATCTTTACAGTAAGGATCTGACTAGTATAATATATGGACTACATTTATCATAATATATAGTAGAAGATGAGGGTTAGCTTTGGAAAGTATATGTCAAATATATAATTAGTATAGCCTTTGTACAAGTCTTGTAGTAGATGTGATTATATACTGTAGATATATTACAGTATACTATAACCTGATCTCAATGGTACATATCATTCTCTACAGGACAATACAAACTTGGTAGAAGAATTCAACATACCACTCAAGTGATTGGAGATAACCTGTACCTATGGGGTGGGGGTCCACATCCTGATTTACCTAAAGTACATAATAATGATGAGAAAAGAAGACTTACATCACAAGTAGAAATCTTCAATATTACTTCTGGCAAGTGGGACAGTATACCTACCAGTGGTGACCCACCACTTGGAGTAGTTGGTTATGTATGTACAACATTCAAGGACAAAATTTACTATTTTGGAGGTTGGTGTTACCATGACAACTGCTACCACAACGCCATCTTTCAACTTGATACTTCTACCTATATCTGGACACAGCTACAACCTACAGATGACAGGATAGCAGTGATGAAGAGAGGTTTAGGTGATATAATGTCAACTGAGTATGAAGGACAACATCGTCTACTAATTATAGGAGGTCTTGGATCCCCACCCTCTACACAAGTGCCACAAGCTCAATATTTTCAGTTATCCAGTGGTAATGTATCTACCAATGAACATAATCTGTTTGATATATTAACAGGTAAGAACATTAATATATCATATTATATTATCAGATATCACTTATTGCAGTCAGTGTCACTATATGTAATTATTATACATTTAAACAAATTTGTGTAAAAAAAGATGAATTATTTATGCATTTAGTCCAAAGTAGTATTGAGGTATCCTATTATGATATGATACTACATCAATTGATATTACTTACCTCAAGACATACTATATCTTGTGTATGTGTAAACGTATAACCTTTCCTTTTGTTTTAAACTAATAAATGTCACAGCTATTATTGTAAACATCAGAATTAATTAATAGTGTGATCAATACCTATAATGAAACAATTATAAACTCACTCAAATATCTCTGACCTCATCCATTAGTGATCATTCTTACATTTTAACATATATGTAGTAATCTTTATTGACTTTAGAGAAAGACATTTTTTATTATGAGAGATTTGTAAATAAACACACAATACACTACAAACAAAACAATCACTAAAATATGATCAAGTAACTCTCTTTATATTTGTAGATACTTTCACTTTATAGTACAATAATGTGAGTGTTGTATTGGAATTATCACAAACTAAATATTTATTCATTATTATTGATCTAAGGAACAGTTCATTTTGTCTCCTGTCACTTACACCTCTTATGTAATGATTCCAATAGAACATTGACAATGATACTTTATAAATGATCAGTTGAGGTTGATATTAATATTATAGCTGTATCATTTTACTGATCATTGTATTATGACCAATTATCTAACTACTACTATGATACAAGTATAATGATGAGTGTTCTGTTTGTTCTCCTTTTAGGTCAATGGATTATACCTGAGATCACTGGACAATGTATGCCACCTAATAGTGCATTTGTTATGGAAGCAGTAAACAATACAAGAGCAATTATCTTTGGCGGTTTTGTTAAAGGCAAATCATCCAATACTCTTTATATACTAGATATCATCAACTGTATAGTGGTATGTTATATTATCATTTGTACACTGACTGAAAACATGCTATATAATGAGTATTAGTTGAATATTATCAGTGACAAAATAATTTGGTAATTACGGTATACGCCCACGCAGAAACTTGGCATGTAAAGGGTTAAAGGTATGGCTTCACAGTGCATGATATACATTATGGCTTAAGGGCATCATACTCAAGGCAATATATTGCACACAACAAGTTGTTCATAATGACATGCTTTCTATTTCAACTTGCTTGTAACTGATAACAATCTAATACATATTCAACGACTTTGTTATGAGCAACAAGTTGTCTCATTTCTGGTTGCCTTTAATCATAATCACTGTTAATCTGTTAGTGGACATGATGAATACAGATTTCATTTTTAGTTCATAACAAATACAATATATATATATACATGTATTTATATGCATATACACTGTGGAATGTTAACTAAGAAATAATGCTAACCAATTTCAAACCTAGAAACATGATATTAGGTATACTGACTAGTTAACCCTTAATATTTCATTTATCATGTGTATAATTAGTCTACGTAAACTGGTAGTATTCCTAACATTTATGTGTATACATTTGTGACTACATGTGTAGTATTATTTATATGTTTTAGTTATTATTACATGTACATCATGTAAGTATAGGTAATGTTACATGTAGTGTATAATACATGTACTGTTATATAACAGATGACCTTGTTATTTACTACATAGTATAGTATCATAAATGTTATACTAGTAGTAATACATTATATAATGACATTAGCACTGTTGTGTTCTCTAATATAGTCCTCAATGATGGTCAGTGATCAGTAGGGTTTGTACTAGACTCAAATGCGCTAAGTGTTTTCAAGGCAGTATATGATGAGAGAAGACCTCAGAGAAAATCAGAAAAAAAAGAGAGTGAAGAAAGTTCTCAAGAGAAAGAACTTCAATCTAACTATCATAAGAAACTACTAGTGGCACAACAAAATATAAAGAGTCTTCAAGAAAGATTATTAGATTTTGAATCTCAAAAAGGTTAGTGAATATAATGAATGAATAGACAGAAATGAATGCATACATGACTAGATGGACTGATATTGATGGACTCTAATGCACTTGCCTCAACTGAACAAAGAGTACTAAAGGGACTGATAGAAGTAAGGGAAGAAAGGATAGAACAAAGAGAAAAAGAGCTACAACTTGTCATCAAGTCTCTTGAAGATGAACTACAAGGGACAAAAGATGGATATCAACAACAGCTTCAACAAACAGAAGAGGCTCACCAACAACGAATACAAGAGTTGGAACGTCAGTTACAAGAGTCTCAAGATGAGGTACAACAGACAAAACTTGCTAGAGATCAATATCAACAAAGTAATCTTAGTCTCCTACAACAACTTCAACAAATGGAGCAAGCTCGACAAGACATTGAACGACAACTACAACAGTGTCAAGAAACAGTTCATACTCAGGGTCAACAGTTAGAATATCTTCGTTCTCAACAAGACCAACATCATTGGGTTGTGAGTAAAGAGGAAGTGACCATGACACAGGAGGTTTTAGGAGGTGGGGCATATGGTGAAGTTAAAGTGGCTGTTTTTCGAGGTCTGAGAGTAGCTGCCAAGTCTCTTCATGGTATGATCATCTCAGACTATAACCAAGATGTCTTCTATAGAGAAATGGACATTGCTTCTAAAGTACGTCATCCTAATCTTGTCCAATTTATTGGAGCTACCACAGTGGGTACACCCATTATTCTTACAGAGATCATGACTACAAGTCTTTACAATGAGCTCCAGAAGAAGGCCTTAACACGACATCAAATACTTGGTATCAGTCGTGATGTAGCTTCAGCTCTTAACTATCTTCGTTTATGGAAACCAGACCCTATCATCCATCGAGATATTAGTAGCCCTAATATCCTATTAGAACCATCAGTAGGTGATAGCTTTAAAGCTAAAGTAACTGATTATGGAGCAGCTAACCTTCAACAGCGAGCAATGACATTTATGCCAGGAAACCCAGCCTATGCTTCTCCAGAGTCCACATCTCGTGATCCTGATAGCCAAACTCCAGCAATGGATGTCTACAGTTACTCTGTACTCCTGATGGAGATGATCCTTCATCGTCTACCTGCTATGACAGTTGCAGAGAGAAAACAACAAGCTAGTCGCTTGTCATGGCCTCCTATGTCCTCTATTGTCCAAAGGTGTCTCAAAGAAAATCGTCATGATCGTCCAACTATGACCCAGATCTTAGAGGAACTCAAATAACTAAAACTTTAGTAAGTTACACTATATGGGTTCGACAAACATATTGTGTGTTATATTTTGCATATTTGTAATGAGTCATTTTCTTTGTTTAAGGTTTTTACTTTTTTTCTATTAATTCATTATAATTATTGTTGTGATTAGTTTTATAATGAATGTTGTTATTTGCTTTGATTTGTTATATACTTTTCCCTACAATTACAATGTCTGCAATTGTTAAATTTACATGTTTAGTTATTATAACTTATGTCTGTTATCTTATTGTGATTAATTAATTGGAGAGTATTTTGTGTGTTTTCTGGCCAAGACTTGATTGTTCCAGCCTGGATGAAACCTGGGCAAAAGAGAAAACACAGTATAGAATAAGTTGTTGATGGCAGCATGATTCATGATGGTGACATAATCTTTTTCATTAGGGTGGATAGTGCACCTAAGTATTTTACCATCTAATAGGGCATTACTGAGATTTAAATATGCTGTAGTTTGTATTGTCAATATGTGTGTAGAAAAATTAGTTATAAGTTACACACAATACAAAATGGTAATGAAGTTAGTTATGGTACATTGAACAAGTACATAGTTATACATAATTTATTATAGCATTTAGATCCAGTAATACATACACATAGTGACATTAATTTAATATAATACTTTTACAATATTACACAATCAGAACTGCAAATAAATAAGGGAGTGGCTCAATCATGGTCACGTGACTATATCGCCCCCCCCCCCCCCCCCCAAGTAGTAATTGCTCCACCTTTTCGTTAGTAAATGGCTTCTTCAGGTAATGTTCTGTATAGATATCATATACTATTTTAATTAGTACTTGTAGTAGTACAATATCGACACTTGTAGATATTATGTAGTTTGACTAACTAGACCCTCTTTCTCTACAGCGAAGGTCTAACTAGTGAGACTACTTAACTAGTGAAATTACCTTAATATAATCCCAAAATATATTACGTATCATTCTCTACAGCACAATATAAACCTGGTGTAAGAATTAAGCATAGCACTCAAGTGATAGGACATAACCTATACTTGTTTGGTGGATTTCAAGTACCTTCAGTACACGATAATGATGAGAAGAGAAGACTAACATCACAGATTGCAATATTCAACATTACCTCTGGTGTATGGAACTTTAGATCAACGAGTGGCAATGCCCCGTTAGGGGTAAAAGGGTACTTATGTACTTCAATAAATGACAAAATTTATTATTTCGGTGGTTGGTGTCATCATGACATCTGTTACCATAACAGTCTCAATGAGTTAGATATTTCTACCTTCACTTGGAGTCAACTACAATCTACTAATGACAGTATAACAGTGATGAAGAGAGGCTATGGTGGTATTATGTCAAGTGAACAATCAGGACAACACCGTCTTTTATTTATTGGAGGCCATGGATCCCCACCCTCTATACAATTAACACAAGCTCAATATTATCAGTTACCCAATGGTAGAGTATCTACTAATGAACAAAATATATTTGATCTGGCAACAGGTATGAACATTAATATATATATTTTATACTATCACTTATTATAGTCAGTGTCACTACATGTAATTATTATATGATGTATTATTATTACTATTATAAACACTAACATAATATAACTGTAGTTAATATAAAATAAAATAACAATATATTAATATATCCATTATCATAATATTATATTATAGTTTAAAATTCAGTAATTATTATGTATAATCCAATTATATATAATTATTTTGTATAATCCAAAGCAATTATAAGACTGCCTGACTGGCACTACCATGTAGAAATAATATATTTTACTGATCAATGTGTTATGATGGATTTTATAACTATTATTATTAAAGTATAATGATGAGTGTGTTCTCCTTTTAGGTCAGTGGATCATACCTGAGATTATTGGACAATGTATGCCACCTAATACTGCCTTTGTTATGGAAGCAGTAAACAATACAAGAGCAATCATCTTTGGTGGTCATGTTGAAGGAACAACATCTAATACTCTTTATATTTTGGATATTATCAACTGTACAGTGGTATGTTATATTATCATTAATACACTGTCTCATAGCATGTTATATAATGAGTGTTAGTTGAATTTATTTGTCTGTCTAGCACTGGCATACTATAGCTAGACCTGACCCAATAGTACAATGGCCAGAGGAAAGAAGAGATCATGCTGCCAGTATTATTAATGGATCTATATATCCTGTACTAGTGGTGACAGGTGGATTGGACAAGGAAAAAAAAACAATAAAGGACTGTTGGATACTGAATGTTAATGAGAAGTCATGGACAAAGGTATGTCATTGATAATATACCATATTACCTCTAATTTATTGTACAATAATAGTTACTAAGTTAGTACATATAACTGTCCATATATATAGAAGTATAATAAATCATATTCATTTACTACTGATATATATTAGAATATGTTATTTTATTGTTATCAAAATTATTACCTTTGTACAAAATTATAATGTACTTAAACTAGAAAATCTAAAATTAACTATGTAAATTTTGAAGTTACATAGGTGGGTTCATTTGAACCATAGTTTTGACTTGTTTTATGTAGTATGTATCAGTATTCACTGGGAATACTACTTTTATTTAAATGATTTATCCATGGAAATGACAGTGCAATAGTCAGCTAACTGTACCAGAACATAGTTAGCTTACTATTGCACTGTCATTCCCATGGACCATGACAAAAGCCTTAAACAGACCAAACAGACTGAGTAGAACATGCTAGAGTAAGATACTTTATAAAAGGTAATATAAATGAAAATAATATAAAATTATATTAATTTGTGAGTTAACATTTGTGTGGTTATAACTCTTTGTAACAAGTTACCAAGTAAATCTTTGTTTATTATCATACCAATAACTATTACTGTATTATAGCTCTCCAATCTGTATACGCATAGATATGATTTAATTATATTTGTGTTCTACATTTTACAGATTAATCCACCTGTCTCTGTCACTGAGAGATGTATCCACTCTCTGTCAACATTTATCGTGGGATCACATTGTGTGTGGTTAATAGCTGTAGGTGGGAAACTACAGTATAAAGGTGCAGATGTTCTAGACCCAAATATAACAATGTTGATTGAATTAAGTAAGCAAGTCATTACACACAATATAGATATTACATTGACTACAAGTGACATAGACATGATGGATATTGTATAGGTTATTAAGGGTTTGTGGTAGTGGGTATTATGATATGGTAATATATTACAAACTATGACCTTCTTTCAATTTTTATCTCTGTTGTACTGTTACTAGTGTGGTCAATGTTGACTTGATATTATATATCATAAGAACTACATACATGTATATACACATATAGTTATAATAGTTCTGTTGAATGTATGCAAATAGAAATGTATTACCTAATGATCACATATATTTAATTCTCATAAGTTACAAATATTTGATATAGTAAATACTCATTTAATGATAACCAATTAATATTTCCTATATTGTGTATACATTCAGTCCAGTCTACATCAAACTAGTAGTATTACTAACATTGTGTGTATACATTATTGACTACATGTGTAGTATTGTTTATATGTTTTAGTTACTATTACATGTACATCATGTAAGTATATGTAATGTTACATGTAGTTTATAATACATGTACTATTATATAACAGCGACCTTGTTATGTACTACATAGTATAGTCTTATCACTATCATATATATTATACTAATAATACTACATTGTATACTGATAGTAGTACTATTATTTTCTGTCATATAGGTCTCAATGATGATCAATGGTCGATAGGGTTTGTACTAAACTCTCATGGACTAAGTGTTATCAACACAGTATATGATGAGAGAAAATCACAGATAAAAGATAAGAGGCACGAAAGTTCACAAGAGAAAAAAGTTCAATATACCTATCATAAGGAGCTGCTGGTGGCACAAGGAAACATAAAGAGCCTTCAAGAGAGACTGTTAGACATGGAATTTCAACAAGGTAGGATGGTTAGATGAATTCCACATATGGACTAATGAAAGGATGGCCAGATGAATGAAAACATAGATGGACAGTTTGATATAAGGATTCATTGAATGACAGAATGAATAAATAAATGAAGGAATGGATGGATAATTTAATAAATAAATGGGCAAAACAAAGAATAATCAATTCATATACATTTTCATGTAGTGAGCAAGCAAATTGTATTTCTCTAAGTGTTGTTACTTATTTCACTATAGTACAGAGGAATGACAGCTATATAGCTAAACTTCAAAAGAAGGATGAGATAATAACAATGTTACAAAAACAACTACAAAAATCTAATAAACCAAGTGAGTGCATATGTGTATTCATGTACATATATAGTCATATATATGTGTGTGTATATTATATGATATATATGTATATTATATTATAGTATCAACCACCAGTGATCATGACACACAGCAACTACATGATCTAGTACAAGAGAAGGATAGCTATATAGCTCAACTAAATCGTAAAATATTCACTCTCTCAAAAGAAAAGGAAGATGCACTACAACAATTCAAGGTAACAAGTCATCAACAACTTTCAGTCATGAGTTCTCAAAAGACTACAGGTACTTATTATTATTGTAACTAACAGTTCATTATTTTATTTTACATCAGATATTGTTAGTTATCTTCCCAAACTGGCTGTTGTTCTTCAACCAGTACAAGAGTATTGGGAACAACTGGGTCATCAACTTAATATAGATCAATCTGTACTGACTGATATTAGAAGTAAAGGAAATTCTATTGAACAGATGAAATACTTGTTAGAGGAATGGTCTCTAAAAGGAGGTACATTGACACAACTTGAAGAGGCTCTACTTCATCTTGACATGAAACATGTCATTCCTGGTAAGGAATGTTGTATATATACTGCAAGTTGTAAAACCATCATGGAACAACTTTAATTACAATAATTATATTATTGTTTTCATCCATTTAGATTTAACTGAACTAAAAGAAAGCTACTTATCAAGTGAAAAACATGAAGAAGATTGTAAACAAGTATCTGTTTTATCCACTGATATAGGTGGTATAGTGGCTACAAAAGATGTTGAATGTCAGTTCAACTATCTTGTTCCTTCTATTGGTATGTCAGTTATGTTACCTCTTTTGCCATATTGGTGTATCTTGTATATAGACCAGCTAGAGTATCTTCATGGTACTGGTGTTCATATAGCTGGTAAGACACTTTTCTTTATACAAGGAGAACGTACTCAGTTATTAAATTGGGAGGAGTATGGTTTGAGGATTAATGTACCTCATGGAACAATGCCTCCTGGAGGAACATGTGAAGTATCTATTGCAGCAATTGTAGGGGGAAAGTTTGAGTTACCCTCTGGTACTTCACTGGTCAGTGCTGTTTACTCCATTTCTGTTTCCAAAGCCCTCCTTCAACCTGTTCAGTTATCCATTCAACATTGTGTATCTTTAGAGACACAAGAACACACTAGTTACCTTAGTTTTGTTACAGCTGATCTCTATCAATCTGTACTACCTTACCAGTTTAAGCTAGAAAAAGGAGGACAGTTCTACCCTGGAGACCAATATGGTAGTATCCATCTCACTAAGTTCTCCATAAAATCAATCGTTAGAGCTCTGATAAGACCAATAAGGCAACGATTTCAACATGGTTATGATGAAGTTTCTGAACATGAAGACAACATTTCTGATTCATCTTTACAAAGTACATGATAAACTTTATGGCTTAATATAATTATTACATTACTGTAGATGACACAGGACAGTCTCCAGTTAATTTGTATGTAGGTCAAGTAGTATATGAAATTAAGCAACAAAATGAATGGCTTATGAGGTTTATGGTAGCTCAACACCTTGATGCTCTTATACAGGTAAGTACTATATATTACAGATTTATGGATGTGATATTGTGTTTCAATAGTATATTGATAATTCACTACCAAATGTTGAGAAAGATGTCAGTATATCATTCAAATTTCAAGAAGAAAATGGCTACATAGAGTTATGTATTGGAGAAGAACAAGAACATTCACTTCAAGGATGGAATGTCCGTCCTCATTTATATCCTACCAGGGTACGAAAAATTGACAAAGAAATGACAAAATATTTACTCTATTATAGATAAGTCAAAGAGTTGTTGACAAGTTTGGAGAATGTACTCCTCCCCAATTTCCTTCGTGTCTAGTGACAGTAGCTGCTATTCCAAGTGATACTACTGTCCCAGGAATTCAGTATAGTATTAGTTTGAAAGGTATCAATTTAACTGAAGAACTACGCACTCCAAAGATCTATATTGTACGATCACTTGGTGAGTCCTGATAATCAAGAAAAGCAAATTGTTTCATTACTCTCTTTATTATATAGCTACAAATGTACAACAACCACTTAGAGCATTACTTAATACTGAAAGTGAGTAACTGATTAAATGTACTATATGTACCTTTAAATGTTAGAGATATTACATAGCAGATTACTGGCAAGCAGTCAGAATGTCTATATCTTTAATGTTACAGAGATTGATGATTCTTAATGTTCTCTTCGAAATTTTTAGCACAATCAGAAGAGTCTATCCCATCTGAAATATTTCGTACTAGTATGGCTGATCTTACAAAAGCTATTGCTTCTAATCTTGATGAAATTACTGACAGATTGTTCTCAGAGAGATTTATAGGACAAGATGTACTGCAATCTACTACTACAGAAGGTGTCTCTAATTATCGTAAAGCAAGAAAAGTAGTCCATGAGCTGTTCAATTTACTACAAGCTCATAGAGATCCCAAGCAATATCTAACTTTGCTTTGTGAGGTACTATTGAAACAAGATGATCCAAGATTAAGTGGTATTGCTAACAGCATTAAAGCAAAATTTTGTTTGTAATTCCTTTAGTTTTCTATTTTGTCAATAATGTTTCAACATTGTTAATTTTTGCTTAGTTACTGTTAAATTAATAATAAATGTCTTAAGTATTTAAACTGTGTCTTTAATATGCACACAAATATATACTTTTGATTTTGTTAATTTATTAGTATTTAGTTTGTTTTATACTTATACTATTTAATGTTAAGAAATACTTATGATTTAACTAGATGTTAAGGACATCTGCATATGTGAATATATCTTCATCACTCCTTCCCTGCAGTTGAAGTCCAGTGGAGTTATAATTGACTATCCTAATGGGGACAGTACTAGTAATTAAACCATTGTTCATTGAAGTAACTATATGGCGGGTGATCCCATCTGTGATAAGACATCACCAATCGATCATGATTAGTGACTCATACATTAACAAATGACTGTGTTTATAGCTACAATTCTGTCAGAAAGCTCACTGTGAAATTAACATTATAACAAAACCTTCAATATCACTAATACACCATAGCCAATGCATACTATAAAGATACAGTATCATGAACACATTATGATCCAGGATAGAGAAAAGAGTCTAATGTTAACATGTTGTAGATGTTCTATTTGTTAATAATTATTATTTCATAGCTATTGTCTATGGAGAATACAATACTGGTGTCTGACATCCCTGTATTATCCTTGCCTTATTTTATTTCCTTTGAGCCTTTGACCGTACCTCTGCATGTGCAATAAATAACAAAGAGGTAATATATTAATCACTATATAAAAAAATTAAATACTGATGACTGACTAGGTAACTAAATTAAACATTTACTAAAGATATCTTATGAGTTTTAATACAAATATAGAGAGGATGATATTCACATAATTATAAGTCCAAGTTATATTAAAGCTAGTAGACATACTACATTGTTAGTTGTTTAATACTGTAGAATACTATTATTCATCTTTCCACTGTCTTATAGTAGTATTCCTGCAGAGCCATTAAATGACAACATTTGAGAAGAGTCTTCAGAAACTGCAGATGTTGAGATGATACCAATGACTCCATCTCCAACTTATGCTACTACTCAATTTACTGATACACAATTATTAGAACATTCATATGCATATGTTTGTTGACATACAACTTTAATCATGTTACTGTAATTATTATGGACTATAAAATAACAAAATGTTTCATTTATAATGTTTGTTTACCATTCCTCCTATATAGATATATTCAATAAAATGAATATCATGGTAGATCATACATTTAACAAATTCATGTTCATTTGTATATAATACATGATGATGAGATATATGTATTGATAAGTAGTAAGTATTGCTGTAACAAAACTATTTTATTTTTTTAAAGATTTCTATTGCATCATTGTCTTCGAATTAAATATTTTGTTGCTTGGTTTTTTTCATTTTCCATAATATAAATATATAATATATTAATGGAAATGTTGTATGTTTATTAATTGTTTATGTATTTATAATATATTTATTGCTTACCTTTGTAATAGTTTTTGTTGTTGTTTTCACTGTTAAGTAGTTGAATACATTACATGATGTAAGTATGCATGTGTGCATACTAAATAAAACATGTCTTATGTGTTGCATATATATATAGCTGTGAAGTAGTTATCAACCTTATATGGTATAATAATAAAGCATTTTCCACCTGGCACACTCTAAGATTATTTTGGACCACATGTTAACTTTATATACACATATAATTTATTCAATTGGCTTGTATACATTTATACACTGTCAGCGAGGGAGTGCATGCAACTGTTACAGCATTATCATATCTATCATTCTCAACATTGTCATAATTTTACTCATAGCACTTTTGACAGGAAATCTATCAAGATAGAATTGTATGTTATAACTATATTATCCTCTTGATAAAACCAGTACATTCAGTATTATTTTTAAAATTTCTATAATATAGACTAGAACTTCTAACTGGACAATCACTGGTGTCAGAGTGCTAGAAATGATTGTTTATAGATTTGACAGAGTTTTCAGTTCTTTGTTTGCTTTATTATTTATGATAGTGCATTATTATAAAAGGAGGACTATATCACTTGTTTGTAGATACAAAGGAGATGTTGACACTAGTCTGGAGTCTATTGTTGTTACTAACCAACTGAAGTATTTTGGATCCTTAAAATAGCATTCATTCCACTGTATTTATAGTCTAAGTGTATTTGTTAATAATGTATTTAGTATAATAACAGTATTGTAGTTCATATTTGATAAACAATAATGCTTTTAATGACATCATCATATGTAATCAGTATAACACTACCAGTGTTACATTTCAGTCAAGTTATTTTTTACTTCTAAGTAATGGTTGTCCTTCAGTTTTACATATTGAGTTTTGCACCATAGACGAGTTATTTTAAGAAAGGCTCTGGCTATAGATCCAGCAGCCGAATATAGGTATTAATCCGGAAGTATGTCTGCGTATGCGCAGAAAGATTTTTAACGCCTTCCTGTTCCTGCAGTTAATAATGATAATAATAATTATTAATAAGCAAAAGCAAAGAATTATTTTTAACTTTATTCTTTAAGTCTCATTATTATCATTATCATAAAAACAACACTCATTGTTAAGAGTTGAGTTTATACAAGTCAAGTAATCAATCATAGCACTTCGTGCAAAACCATAACTTAGATTTTGGTGGGTTTTTCATATCCAAGCATGAAAAATGATACCAATTAAGGCAGCAATCACAGACAACTGATGCTTGAGTTTCATCATGAATTTGATTAGTGCATCTTCACAGTACCAAATGGGGTTTTCTTTAAGGATGTCCACAACACCCATTAGTGCTACAATACTTCCTACAACTTTCCAAACAAACATTCTAAGCAAGAGACAGATATCTTTTCTTGTCTAACTTCAATGTCATTCTCTTCTACTATCTTATCACCTGCTACAGCACTTCAACATCAACAAACGATAGAATCACTATATAAAGAGTAGAGAGTGAAGTCTTTATCACTCATCACAACCTTAGTACATTCCCATTTGGGATTTGTGTGCTTAAAGGTTTGGACCATTTTGGTTATGGCTTCTTCTGTTTCCATCGTTGTCAAGAACATCAGCACTACTTCACCCTGACCATTGCCATCAATGAACATAATTAAGAACAGAGGCATTCTCAAAATGATCAGTTTATAAGTGGCATCAACAAGAATTACCTCAGGATACAAATCAAAGACGGACTTCATAATATTGTCTTGGAACAGTAAGCCCGTAAAAGTGTTGCTAGCATCAGTGAATACTTCAATTGACAAACCTAAGAAGATTTAATTCACATACATGTACAAGTATGTGAATAATGATATTAATATACCTGTCATATCTCTTAACTTCTTAACAAGAGTGTCTAGATTATTTCCATCCTCTTTACTTACTAGTCCAGTCTGTATGTTGCTAATGTCTTTCAGTGTAACAACCTTCCCTACTGTGACACTAAGATGTTGTTGAAGCAACTTCTTGTTAACTTTCATCTTTAAAAACCCTTATACTTCCTTCCTGGTTTCACAATCAAGAATCCGGAATTGAAGGTGATCATATATTAATCAAGCTATCATAGCAATTCAGGTAATGACTTCTTACTTTGCTAACATCATGGGTGTGGTTTTCATTAACATCAGTGACAATCAAATGCTGCCTGTCATCACTTAGAGATAGTTTGACTTAGCCTTACATTCTTGCTTAATAGTACTATAAAAACATTGTGAAGTTTAGACCTAACTATATAAACTACACAAATATATCAGTACTGACCTCTGATTAGGTCTCTTTCCTTTTCCTTTACCCTGATACTTTTTACCACCAAACAAACAGGAAAGATTGATGTAGTAGTAAACTAAGTCTTGATTAGCTTTTGCAGCCTTAAGTGGAATTCTTTTACTGGCAGTCTTTGGGTCACTGTGACTCAATTGAACTGATTTCACCTTCTCGTATGCTGTCACTTTCTCTTTCAAATGGAGATACGAGGAGAACCTTTCTCCAACGGTAAAGCACACAAGATCTATCGAAGTAAGGAAGGTCTGTGGAACTTAGCTGTTATCATTTCGACTACGTCCGCATACCCCAGTATATCATTGTGAGAGGGCCACACTTTCGATCTAAAATTATCTTTCTCTCTGGTTGATTCTCTTCGCTAAGGCAACAACAGTCACAACACTGTGACGCTTTCTCTTAGTTGATTGTACTAACACACTTCACTTAGGTAAGGTAAATACACGTGGTTTAAGTTTTGTCTATGGCCTTAGTAATTTTATCATTGTGTCTATAGTTTAATTTACTTTAAATTGTCAAACATTTGATCATGGTATATATTTTGAACCAAATGAATTAAATGTCAAAACACACAAATTTAATATAAATATGCACAAATTTAATATAAAACACAGAAATTTAATATAATAGTTACAGTTATAATAGTTATAAATGAATAGTTATAAATGAATATAACATTTATATGATGTTTGTATTTTGTGTGTAATAACACTATATAGGCAATTTATAATCACATTTAATGTCATACATTACATTATACTCTTACCAAATCACTAAATTACCTCAATATAAAATGTAACCATTTCATATAAAGATGTCAGTAATGTTGTTATATCATTTTCTCTATAATGGCAACTTTTATAGTACTAGAGTAATGGAATAAAATGACATAGTAGTAATAATTTTAACATAAACTTTACCACACTATAGTCACAATGATACAACAATGGTTGCTGATATTCATGATTATAACACTGGGAGAGGCTGCATTTGGTACTCTACCTCCTCTACCTACTACTGGTACAATATATACAATATTATATTATATGTTTATATTATAGTATTATATAGGTGTGAGACTTTATTTAAGTTATGAGAATAGAGTAATACCTAACTACTTTATGATCAGAGCCACTCAGTTCTATGATGTGGATCAAAATGTTGATGGTCAAAATGATGGTATATGGTGTCAGAGTGCTCTTAATGAGAGTATGATAGGTGTCTGGTACTTACCTAATGGATCACCAGTACCTACACAAAGGAGAGCTACTCCATTAGAATCATATAATACTAATATCACTGGTCAAGTGGGTCTACTTAGACGTGGTGGGATAGGTTCAGTTCAAGGACTATACTCTTGTATTATTCCTAATAAAGAAGGAATAAATCAGACACTATATGTAGCTGTGTATGGTGATGCTGGGTTTGATAACAGTGGTAAGTTGTATGTATATATTTGTAATGCACATAGTGTTTGAAACTAACCTTGCAACAAAACTGCATATACAAGTAATTCAATTATTTTTTTATTAAACAGTTGAACAATATATAATAAAAACATAATCATAAATATAGAGAGATATACTTTTGATAACAGTAGTGAATTGTACATAATTTAATGCATTTCATGTTGATGCCAATTATTACTAACCTTAAGTTTGAGGATTGCTTTTTGTAGACAGTTATCGTGCACAGTACATGTAATAGTCATAGTTGTAAATATTATAGTGATGTACACTTGTAAGTTTGCATAATAACTTTATTGGCAAATCTAACAATTATTACTTTTATGTTTACATAAAACAAAAGGAATACATATATTTTACCTTTAATGTGCCTAATTATTATCCTTTTTAGGTGGTCCTGTAATAGAACGTAACAAATCTCTAACATTTAGTCTATTGTCTACAAGAGATACTAATCCTCCAGTGTTCACTCTCTACTTTAATGTCACAAATACACCTCCTACAACAGTGACATGTTCTGTTAATGACAATACATTTGTTATTACTGAAGAAGATTTAAATTGTGTACCTGCAATGACTGCTGATCCTATTAGAGTTGGAGTGACTGTAACTATTAGGAGGAGAGAAGCTGGTGAATATACTTGTACTATAAGAACAGATATATCAGTATCACACACTCCATTTCAAACTATTGCTACTACTCCTGGTATAAATATTAGTGGTAAGCTACAACTTTAATGTCATTATAATAATATAATTGTAATTACTAGTAATTGATACACCTACTGACTTAAATTCTTCCAGAACTGGTCTAACATCAGCTCTACTTACTTGGTCACCTCCCATTATTAATACTCCAACAGTAATAGGTTATGAGGTGTTCCTTGATATATCTAATGGTACAAGAGTTAAAATGAACACAAATACTACAGAACTAAATATAAC
Source organism: Xestospongia bergquistia (assembly GCA_963965975.1). Taxonomy (NCBI): domain Eukaryota; kingdom Metazoa; phylum Porifera; class Demospongiae; order Haplosclerida; family Petrosiidae; genus Xestospongia; species Xestospongia bergquistia. The sequence continues at coordinate 2,971,573 of OZ014415.1, forward strand.
TTCACTACAACCTGATGTCAATTACACAGCATTTGTTGTAGCCTATGGAGGAGGCCTACCTAGTGAGCATATTAATACTACAATATCTCAAGGTAAACTCACTTGTTGTTTTCACACACATTGAAGTTTATATGTTTCTTTAATCAGTTATATCTGCTGAGGTAACTGGTCCCAATACTCCATTGTCATATGGTTCCAACTTTACAGTAAGATGTACAGCACATTTATCAGTTGAACTTAATGAAGTAGTAATACAAGTGATGTGGACTGATCAGGATAGAAATCCTATTAATATGACTACTGGGGATTTATCAGTTGGTAGTGGATTAGATACAAACACATTACTGGATACTAATACATATTCATTGGAATTGAACTTTAATAATCTACAAACTTCTCAAGTTGGAAGGTATACATGTTGTTCAACATTTATTGAACAGGACAATGAGTTATTTATACTACCAAGACATTTTATAGTGTCTGTACAAGGTTAGTATGCAGTTTCAGATCTTTGCAATAGTTTATTGTATTTCATATTATAGTTCCAGATCCAATTGTGAGTACACTAGTTACTCCTAATTCTGAACTAAATAATCGTAACTTTGAGAGTGGTATGGTTTCTGTGGAATGTCTTGTTATCATAACATCACTGGATGTAGACACTAATGTCAATATTACATGGTTTGGACCAAATGGAGTAGTAGTTCATGATAATACTCGATATAGTATTGATACTGGTCAGCTAAATAATACAGTATATGGTAGTAGTTTAAATATCACTGATCTATCATTAACTGGAGACAATGGAACACAGTATTACTGTATAGCTCAAGTTGGAGCAAATGATAGTTTTGTCTTCTCTTCATTTATAATTCCTTCAGAAGCAAGATCTGAAAAAGTTACTGTTATAGTTGAAGGTACACCTTAATTATTATAGTGAATGATATCTTGAGTTTGTATCTTGTAGCTGTACCTTCACCTTCAGTGGAATCAATCCCTCTTGGCCTACCTTTTGTTGGCAGGACATTTACTTTAACCTGTAATGCTGTTGTACCAGATAATGTAATAGGATTAGCTACTATTAGTAATATCACATGGCTCTATAATGGTAATGAAACTCTTGGAGATAATGTGATACAGACTTATAATGGAAGTAGTTTAACATTTTCCCCAGTCAGTCAGACTCAAGAAGGATTATATACATGTGTGGCTATTCTCAGTATACCTGGTATACCTCTACAGAGAAATGCTACTGTTAACTATAACCTCCGTACACTTGGTAAGATTAGATATTCTTAATTCTATAGCATTTCTTTTTTGTGTACACAGGTAATCCTATTGTTAGTATTATTAAATCTGGAACTAATATTGCTGGTAATATGTATAGCTTGTTATGTTCTGTGAGTGTAGTCACTGATATACCCGATGTCACTTGGTTTGACAGTAAGAGGACAAAAGTAATGAATGACACTGGAATCACTCTGACATTCACTATGATGTCAAACACTCTCTACATTTCTGAACTACAATTTAATCCATTGAATTATACACATATTGGTGAATACATATGTGAAGCTAATCTAACTGTTGTGCGCTCTGACTTAACTTTTGATGGATTTAACAGTGATAAGACAACTGTTTATGTCAAAAGTCAGTTTAATATATAATATGATTGATTTACTTTATTTACTATCTCTTCTTTATCAGTACCAACTCCAACTGTCTCTATAACTCCTGGTAATCCACTTATGTTCACTCGTGCAACTCAACAATATTTGTCTTGTAATGTCAATCTCAATGATCCTATTCCTCTTACACCAAATGTTACTATTAACTTGGAGAAGAATGGACAACCAATAGATCTGTCTAATTCTAGGATTCATAAGACCTTGACAATCAATAATAATGTCTATTCTACAATACTCACATTCACTCCTGTAGACAATGATGATGCTGGTAATTATACTTGTACTGGAACTGTTAGTTCTGTAGTGTCTGGATCTATAGGGTCTGGAGGTAACTTTGAAGTGGAACCTTTGATTATTGGTAGCAGTAATTTTGCACAGACTGGACTGATAGTACATGGTCAGTCTATTGATTTGTTAATATGCGAATTTAGTTCATTCTATCATTGTAGCTATACCAGCTCCAGTAATCAATGTTACTGCTATTTGTACTGTTGCTATAGGAAAGAGCTATTCTGTAGTGTGTTCAGTAGATGTGGATGATAACCTCTATAATATTGTTATCATTACCACTATAGTCAAAATTAGAGAAGGTGTGGTTAATTCTTCTATGAACTCTGGAGATAACAGTGTATCTATATCCTACACTCCACTGATGACATCATATAGTGGACAATATCAATGTATAATGAACATTAGTCAGATTGATATCAGCTATCAAGACTCTTATGTTGAAACATTTAACATCAATACAACTAGTAGGTTATGTGTTCAATATATCTTTGTATGGTAATTATACGAAGTGTCATGTCATGTAACACCAGACTGATGTTTTTCTGTATAAATAGTAGTACATGTACTCTTATATGTCTACTGTGTAATTCATATTTTAATTAACTATTTATCTATATATGTGTTACATCAGACTCTTTGTGTAACTATTCCTTCTAGTTCCACAGCCAGCTGTTACTGTCTCTATTGATCATGTTGAACCAAATTCAATAATAGAGGCAACACATCTTGATATAGTATGTACTGTTAACATCAGTGATGCTGTTAATACTGGAGTTAATGTTGATGTTGAGTGGTCTGTTAATGATGGTTCTCCTCTTACTAATAACAGTGACTACACTATTAGTTCACTGACTATGTTAGGATCACACATGTACACTAGTACATTACGTATTGAAAGTTTGAGTTTGACCAGAGACAATGGTGCTATGTACTATTGTACTGTGAGTGTTCTACCATCTCCTATATCGTCTTATATTACTGGTAATAAGAAAAACAACAGTATTAGACTGATTGTGGCAGGTATGATATTTAATTGTACATACAGTAATAGTATTATTATTGTTAATTAATTTATAGATTTTACTGCTGATCATGTGATAGTTGATATTTTATTTCCAACCACACCCACTGCTGGAGAACAGTTTACTATGACATGTGATATCAGTATACCTGAAAGACTAGTACATGATCTTACTAGACTTGCAGTAATATGGAGTTATGATCTAGCTAGAGAGCAAAGAGTTGAAGTAATTAACAGTGATGCTACAATAGGAAATGTTACTAAGATTGGTAGTCTTATGTTAAGTAATCTAACAATTTATCCAGTGAAGACATCTGATGGTAGAAGGTATTATTGTTCAGTGATATTTAATGATTTAGGAGTTAGTGATCATGTATTGAGAGATCTTAATGTTCAGAGTAAGTTATTATAGGAAATCAAATTAAATATTGTTAATCCACTTTCCACAGTTCCTCCACCCAGTATGGTTATCACACGTAGTCCTTCTACTGGTCCTATCTATGAGAGTACTAACTTCAACCTGACCTGTGTTGGTACACTACCTAGTGTAGTGAACAAAAATGTATCAGCTACTGTAGTCTGGTTTGATCCTCAAGGCAATACTATACCTGTTGAATCACGACGTATGATGACTAATGTTACTAGTAATGGAAACAATGAGTTTGAGAGTACACTAGTGTTTCTACCAATTGATAATGGAGATCATAATAGTAACTTTAATGACACTGGAACATATACCTGTCAGATGACTATTAGTTCGAGTGATCCTTTAATTATTAGTGGAATAAACAATACTACTGAGACAATAACTGTTCAAAGTAAGTAATATTTACTTTTTTACATAATGTTAGTATTCCTAACCAGCTTTACCTGATATGGAATTAAATATCTCTACTGTGGGATCTACTGAAGTAGGTCAAAACCTCAATATCACTTGTACAGTGAGAGTAGTAGAGAGATTAGTTGTTACAGCAAATATTGCAATAATGAAAATAAACACTACAGATTTATATTTACTACAAGATATAGACATTCCCTATATTATTACCACTGATGACACTGGGTGTGAAACTAATTGGACAATAATATTGGAACCAATGAGGTTTGAAGACAGAGGAGTATATATATGTGAATCTTATTTTAATGTGACTGGTGTTAAAGGAAGTAATGATCCAGCAACTGCTACTTATGATGCTCAATCAAGAGAACAGGACTACATACTGATTGTTGACTGTAAGTTACACAATAATATTAGTATTATTATATAAACTATTTGTTATTATTTTGTAGTTCCTCCTGCAAGTTTAACTATCTCTCAAAGTCATGATGGAGTACTCTATGCTGGTACAGCATTCTTTCTCAGATGTGTGATTACATTGAATGATCTTGTGACAATACCTGTTATTGTGAGAAATCAATGGACAAAAAATAGCATATCTGTTCCTAGTGGTTTTTCAAATAATGCTACTATCACAGAAGGTCTTATACAAAATGTCTTACTTCAATATGAAGCTACACTTCATTTCAATCCATTGGATAATACTGATGACAGTGGAGAGTATTTCTGTAATTTTAATATACTATCTAATATCAGTGACTATGACTATATAAGGAATACATCAGCTAATACTAGCACTACTATTACTTCTGTACAAGGTACATTGTATTTAATTCCATTTACACTATGTATATTATTATGTTGTGGATTTAATGATATGATAAATACTTTCCATATCTTTCTTATAGCAATCCCATCTCCAATAATGAACATTATGACAACTGGTATAGACAGACCTGGTGAAGAATATAACATTACTTGTACTGTTGAAGTCATTGACAGACTTATAGTGACACCAACTATTGTATGGATCAAAAATAGTGTTAATACATCATTAGTATCTGATGACCTAAATACTATCAGTGTACCATCAGTACTTAGTAATATCTCAGATACAACGTACTCTCTGTCACTGTTCTTCTCTTCACTTAATACCTCTGATGCTGGACAATATACATGTCAAGCTACCATCACAGTGAATGAGATTATTGTCACAGTAACTAACACTAGTTTACAAGATCTACCATTACAGAGTAAGTTTTAAAATGTAGAAATCATATTGACATGAACTATGCAGTTAAAAGTTCTCACTGGCAGCTAATAAACTTACTCTTTCTCTTTCTTCTTACAGTTCCCACTCCTTATCTAGCTATTAGTCTATCAAGACAAAGTGACTATTTAGCTGGTAGTGAACTGACTATTACATGTGATATTACAATAGATCCTCATGTTAATACTCCTTTTATTGTTAACACTGTATGGACAATGTTAGATGAGGTGAGCAGTGGAATTGGAATGCAACTAACAGATCCTGAGATCCTCAAAGATAGCTCTGGTAGAGGATGGTCAAGAATCTTACTTATAGATCCTGTAAAAACTGACTTCAATACTTATCAGTCTCAAGTTCAATTCAGTACTCTCAGTAGTTCATTGGACTCTGGAATGTATACATGTATTGTTGATGTGATACCAATATCTGGTTATAGTTATGTTAATGCAGCCAGTACTACTAATATTACTACAAACTTTACTGTTGAAGGTATGTGTTCATTACTTTGTACAATGCAGTATTAATAAAGGTTATTTGTGACTTTAATTCAAGAAATATATTGTCATATTTATTATATTTTCTTATAGACCCAGTTATTAGAAACTTAACTGCCATGCCAGACTCATTTCTGGGTCTGGAGACATCTTGTCCTGCCTCAGACCCTTATGATAAATTTACTCTAGTATGTACTGCTAGTAAACCATCTCAAGTAATACCAAGTCTCGAAGTGATCTGGCTACATAATGGTACAATACATCAAGGTGTAGTTACCACTCAAAATGATGACACTTTTGTAACAAATACTTTGAGTTTCCCAACAAGTTTTGCTAATGATTCTGGTACTTACACTTGCATAGCTAAACTAACCATTCTTGAGTCTCCTGACATCAGTTTAACAGAGAATAGTACCATCACTTTGAGACGTAAGTGAAATTATATTATAATATTATATTATCTTTTATTTAAAATAAATATAGCTCAAAGTAAACCTTATCCTGCCATTGATATATCATCAACAGTTGGACAGACTAACTGTACTATCTACTTTACTGTTCCATCTATTGCCTATACACCTGAGATATATCATATCAACTATATTGGTCTAGAATTACAGAATACTTTAACTACTAGTTCTAGTCTAGTGGGTACTGACAACATTACTGCTGTTAACTTGATGTATCAGATCACATTAACTGGTCTAGAGGAAGCTAACACTTATAACTTCATGGTTGTATCTACTAACTGTATTGGTAATACTAGTAGTGAAACAATGAACTTTACTACCCTACCATCATGTAAGTGAACTATTACATTTTGGGTTGTCTTCAAATTATTGTATGTCACTTTTTCTATTTTTCAGTGCCAACTGCTCCTCCAAGGAACTTTATCAACACAACCTTCCTTTCCCGTAGTGTTACATTAGACTGGAATCTACCAGTTAGAGTAGATCAAAATGGAGAGATAATAGGATATAACTTGACTTGTATACAAAACAACGGATCTGAAGTCTGTGGACTGACAGCCACTCAGAGTTCTCTGGTGACAATGTTTACTATTCCAGTATTACTACCATTTACTGAGTACACTTGTAATCTGTCATTTATTAATGTTGTTGGTGAAGGACCAGATACACAATATAGATTTGAAACAGCTCAAGATAGTAAGTTCAATTTTCAATTTGCTTGATAATTGTTGTTTTTCTCAATAGGACCTGATGATGGTCCTCAAAACTTTACTTCCACTCCAACCATAACTGATGTTACATTTAATTGGAGACGTCCAACTACTCCTAATGGCATTATCAGACAATATAATCTCACTGTAATAAACATAGATACTAACCAAGCTTTTGTAGAAATTATCAACGTGACTCCTAACCAAGAAATCGTGTCTATGACTATTGATGGATTTTCCCCTTATCAGAATTACACTGCTACTGTTTCAGCTACTACAGTAGTTGGATATGGACCTAGTGCTATTACTAATGGAAGAACTGATCCTTATAGTAAGTCAATATTATACTATCTGTTGTTACTATAATTTTCTTTATAATTACTTCTGAATCTCTCCTTCTTACCATACCATTGGTAACATGTTTATTAATAATACTATACCTATACAATATACATATATAGGCAAAAGAAACTTTAGCAGATAGATGTACAGACATAACTTGATCAAAAGAACTAAGAGTTTTTTGATAACAACAACAAATACACTAAGAAAATATTAAATACATTCATCTCTTTAGTGATATGCCACTAGAGGTAGTAACTCTAAGGTAGCCCAGCAACACAAGCTACCTGTCAACATAAACTTATTTAGTACTTACTATCATTGTAGCTATTCCAGCTCCAAAGATCAATGTCATTACAACTGGTACTGGTACTGTGGGAGAGAGCTATTCTGCAGTGTGTACAGTAGAGGTGGATGAGAACATCTATAATATTGTTGTCAATGCCATTATAATCAAGGTTGAAGAAGGTGTGGTTAATTTTTCTATGACCTCTAGAGATAACAATGTGTCTATATCGTACACTCCACTAATGACATCACATAGTGGACAGTATCAATGTATAGTGAACATTAGTCAGATTGATATCAGTTACCAAGACTCTTATGTTGAAACATTTAATATTAACACAACTAGTAAGTTATGTATTCAATATATCTTTGTATGGTAATTATACAAAGTGTTATGTCATATGATATAATACTGATGTTTCTCTGTATAATATATTAATACTCTGATATGTCTATTGTGTAATTTAATTTAATTAGTTATAGATCACATCAGACTCTTTGTGTAACTATTCCTTCTAGTTCCACAGCCAACTGTTACTGTCTCTATTGATCATGTTGAACCAAATTCACTAATAGAGGCAACATATCTTGATATAGTATGTTCAGTTAACATCAGTGATGCTGTTAATACTGGAGTTAATGTTGATGTTGAGTGGTCTGTTAATGATGGTTCTCCTCTTACTAATAACAGTGACTACACTATTAGTTCACTGACTATGTTAGGATCACACATGTACACTAGTACATTACGTATTGAAAGTTTGAGTTTGACCAGAGACAATGGTGCTATGTACTATTGTACTGTGAGTGTTCTACCATCTCCTATATCGTCTTATATTACTGGTAATAAGAAAAACAACAGTATTAGACTGATTGTGGCAGGTATGATATTTAATTGTACATACAGTAATAGTATTATTATTGTTAATTAATTTATAGATTTTACTGCTGATCATGTGATAGTTGATATTTTATTTCCAACCACACCCACTGCTGGAGAACAGTTTACTATGACATGTGATATCAGTATACCTGAAAGACTAGTACATGATCTTACTAGACTTGCAGTAATATGGAGTTATGATCTAGCTAGAGAGCAAAGAGTTGAAGTAATTAACAGTGATGCTACAATAGGAAATGTTACTAAGATTGGTAGTCTTATGTTAAGTAATCTAACAATTTATCCAGTGAAGACATCTGATGGTAGAAGGTATTATTGTTCAGTGATATTTAATGATTTAGGAGTTAATGATCATGTATTGAGAGATCTTAATATTCAGAGTAAGTTATTATAGGAAATCAAATTAAATATTGTTAATCCACTTTCCACAGTTCCTCCACCCAGTATGGTTATCACACGTACTCCTTTTACTGGTCCTATCTATGAGAGTACTAACTTCAACCTGACCTGTGTTGGTACACTACCTAGTGTAGTGAACAAAAATGTATCAGCTACTGTAGTCTGGTTTGATCCTCAAGGCAATACTATACCTGTTGAATCACGACGTATGATGACTAATGTTACTAGTAATGGAAACAACAAGTTTGAGAGTACACTAGTGTTTTTACCAATTGATAATGGAGATCATAATAGTAACTTTAATGACACTGGAACATATACCTGTCAGATGACTATTAGTTCGAGTGATCCTTTAATTATTAGTGGAATAAACAATACTACTGAGACAATAACTGTTCAAAGTAAGTAATATTTACTTTT